>CM066042.1:267835688-269284438 GCA_033557465.1 Ichthyophis bannanicus
AAACAAAATGAAATGTTAATGTTCAAATTTATGCACATTTATGAGCAATAGACTGTCTGCAGAATCTACCCCTAATCTACCGCAGAAAACTGGGTACTGTGATTGCACCGCAAATCATGTCAATGATTACATGAGACTTTCTCTGAAACAACCACGTATCCTTTTACAGGAAGCTTTATGCATTTTCACATTGACTAGACTCCTAGTGCGCAATTAGTACATCTTTGTTTTGAAATCTACAAAATTAGTATACTTTGTGGAAGTCATCCACTTATTTTTATGTGGCGGCTGGGCAGCTAATTATTAGCTCCGTAATACTTGATTCTGCGGGATGTCGTGAAAAGGAGAAGATTCGCTAGAGTGCGAGCAGATATGTTGCAATGGACAAAACAGGACATGTCATCTGCAGCATTGTGTTGTGGTACATTATTTACGTGAAAACATCTAGGCTTCCTTTCCTTCCGAACAGATACTGAATTTTCTGTTATGATGATTTCCACTGAACATGTGGTACTAGGTTAAATGACTTATACTTTGAGCATCTGGAAAGCTTTTATATTGCAGTCTATACAAAAGACATGTTTTCTAATTTCTTTTACAAAACACACATTACAGGATGTTGCTTCGCCACAGTCCACTGCATCTGACCAAGCAGTAAAGGCTCTTTGATGTTGCTTGAGCCCCTTTTTGCTAATAGTTCGACAAGGTGTATTATTTTTGTGCATTTCAAAACACAGATGTACTAATTGCACACCAGTAGTCTAGTCAATGCAAAGTACAAAACAAGGCCATTGCATGTGAAAATGGATATGGAGGTCCTGTAGTTTCCAAAAAAGCTAAAGATATATAGTTATTTCAGAGAGAGTCTTGTACAATCATTAATACAATTTGTAGTGCAATCACAGTTTCCCGTCATAGCTTAGGAGTATATTCTGCAGCAAGTCATTTGCTCATTTGCATACATTTGAATGTTAAAATGGAATTGCTTTTTCCAAACTTTGTATCTGCATAATGCATTCGTTTCTCTATTTTGATGGGAAGAGAGTTTTTTTCAGTTATTGGTAAAGAGGAGAAGGAAGGAAGGAAAATCTGCATAAATACAGTATGGGCTCTCTCTCCAGAAATGACTTTAAATGGGAAGGAGGAGGATCTTAAGTACTTTTAAGAGCTATTCAGCCTGTAGCTTCTGAGGTCTGCTTTTTCATATTGCTAGGATATTTCTGAAGAGATATGTGGGTTCAGAGCTTCCAGACTCTCCACCTACTTAAACACATTATACTAGTATAACATAAGAACCAAACAGTTGTCGACAGATAAGAATCCTTTTGTCCATCCAATCTATCCAGTCCACTAGCATTAATTTATGCTGCGGTTTTGATCCTCATCAGAACTATCAGATATTTATTTATTTTATTTATTTATTTAACAACTCTTATATACCGAGCTATTTGTTATCAGTGCGGTTTACATACAACAAGGGTACACAGTCAGAAGCCTGTTCTGTGTTTACATTGTAACAGGAGTTTAAAACTTGGATCTTACATTGTAACAGGAGTTTAAACTTGGAGCAACAGGGAAACTATAAACATATGTACAAAATACAATTAGATTTGGTTTGTATATACACGGATGGCTAAGGTAAGCTCAAAATACTTGTTACAAGGAAGGGTTCGTAGACATTGGTGAGTGGGTGAGCAGAGGTGGGGTGGGTGCTTGAGAAAAGTGAAGTAGGAAAATGTGGTGTTTGATTGCCTTACGGAACTGAATAAGGCCTTTGATGGATCTAATTTCTGGTGGAAGGTCATTCCAGCATTTTGGGGCATAGAAGGCAAATATTCTTTTCTTGGTCGTCTGGGTGCACTTGATGGACTCCTTGGGGATGAGCAAGGTGTTGTCAGTTACTGATCTTCTGAGTCTGTTTTTCGGGGTGAGGGTGATAAGGTCACTGAGTGTTGTGGGGGCTAGGTTATTAATGATCTTGAAGATGATGAGAAGGATTTTGTATGTTAACCTGCAGTGAATTGGAAGCCAGTGGAGCTCCTTGAGTATCGGGGTAATATGGTCTGATCTTGCTAAACCGCAGAGAACACGTGCAGCCGCATTCATGGCGAGTTGCAGCGGATTAAGGGTGTTCTTGGGGAGTCCATACAGGGCCACATTTGCGTAATCAAGATGTGGAAGAATGAGGGCCTGGAAAATGGTCCTGAAGTCATTATGAGGTAACATGGGCCTGAGGTGCCTCAGCGTTCTAACTTTATTGTAGACAGCTCTGGTGGTGTTTCGTATGTGCTCCTTAAAGTCGAAATGCTGGTCCAGAGTAATCCCTAGGTAGCGAATGGAAGGTTTACTAGGGAGTTCCGCTTCTCTTACTTTTAGGGAGGATGGAGGGGAGAAATCTTTGTTCCTTGATATGAAGAGAACTTCCGTCTTCTTAAAGTTTATGCGGAGATTTTGAGATAGTAACCAGTCGGTGATGGCGTTGAAACAGTTGATAAGGCTGGAGAAGTCTGGTTGTTTGATTTTGAATGGTGTAAACAACAGGACGTCATCCGCATAGATTAGAGTGGAGATATTGAAAGAGCGAATGATGTCACATATCGGCTGCATGTAGACATTGAACAGCAGCGCGGATAAGGAGGAGCCTTGCAGAACACCTTGGTGTTGGTGGAAAGGCGCGGATGTGGTGGAACCAACTTTGACATGCTGCCAACGATCTGATAGATAAGATCTACACCATTCCCAGGCGAGGCCACAGATGCCCTTCTCCTGGAGACGAGTGAGAAGTTGATTGTGATTAACAGAATCAAAGGCAGCGGAGATATCAAGGAAAATGAGAGCGAAGCCATTCTCAACCTTGTCCAATCCTCTATTCAAAGCGTTGGTTAGGGTGGTGAGGAGAGTTTCTACTCCATGAGACTCCCTGAATCCGTGTTGACAGGGGTCGAGAGGAGCCACCTCGTCAATGTGGTGTTGAATCTGCCGCTGAACAACCTTCTCTATTATCTTGGACAGTAGAGGTATACTCGAGATTGGGCGGTAGGAGTCAGTTTTTAGTGGGTCAAGTCTGTTATTCTTCAGAAGTGGTCTTATCGATGTTTGTTTGAGGAATGCGGGGAAGGAGCCTGTTGTAAAGGAGAGTTCAATGATGTTGATTAGAATTGGGCTAAGTTCAACTCGCAGAGTTCTGATCCAGTATGCTGGGCAGGGATCACTTGGAGCTGTAGAGGTATTGATGATGGCGATAAGATCTTGGATGTTTTTCTCTGTTGGAGTTGTGAACATTGTAATAGGTGGAAGTGAGGTGAGTGTGTAGCAGGGAGTGGTTATTGAAACTGTGTCGGTTATAGGAGTTTTAGATTGGAGGTAGTCAGCATATGACTGGGGGGAAATAGGCTCGAGTTGGGTAGGTGAAGGTTCTTTAGTTAGGGATTTTGCTAAGCTGAAAAGGTCTCTAGGTTTGTTTAGAGAGCGGAGAAGGAGTTTGGCATGGTATTCGCTCATTCTGAGGTATATGGTTTCACGGTGGAGTTTAAGGCTGGATAGGTATGTTTGTTTGTCAGTTTTGGATCGGGATCTTCTCCATTTTCTTTCAAGTTTCCTAAGGGAGAGGAGGGATGACCGAAGATCTGCTGTAAACCACGGGGCTGGATGTCTCCTTCCTTTAGGTCTCTTGGGAGCTACTGATTTGTCTATAGCTGGTAGTTGAGCAAATGTTTTCAGCGTGACGTTCCAGTTGATGATTGCTTCTGCAAGGTTTGGAGGTATTGGATTGAGCTTAGGTAAGGCGAGTTTAACGAACTCTTCTTTATCAAGTGGTCTGAAATGAGAAGTAGTTCTGGATTCCGTACCGGAGTCATTGGAGGATAAATGAGTACGATGGATGGGTATCTGGAATGTGATTAGCTTGTGATCCGACCAAGGAATGGGGGTGATATCCATGTTTAGGTTGGCCTTCTGGCTGGCAGCAGAGTGAGGAGCAAAAATTAGATCCAGCGGATTACCTTTAAGATAAGTGGAGGTATTCACTATTTGCTCAAACCCAAGTGTTTGCATAGCTTCTAGGAAGGCGTCTGCATGGACGGACTGCAGGGAGGGTAAGTTGAAGTCTCCGAGCAGCCAGTTGGGATTGCGAGGGTTAGTTGGGTTGCAGGCGAGGTCAATAAAGGTAGAAATGACCTCCGGTGGAGAGGAGAGGGATCTATAAATGAGGTTTATGGTAATTCCTTTGTTGGCAATGGTGATTATGTCCATGTGTGTGGTGCTCTTGGCTGAGAGTAGTTGAAATCCGAGTTCAGTTTTTGCAAGGATAAGAACTCCGCCGCCTTTTCGGTTGGCCCTGTGTCAGGTATAAATGGAGAGGTTGGGGGGGGGGGATTAGTTGGTTTATGAGGGCTGTATCAGTGTCCTTGAGCCACGATTCTGTCACCATGAGGAGATCCAGGCCATGGACAGCTATCAGGTCAGGGATAACTGGCCATTTCTTGCATACTGAGCGTGAGTTTACAAGGGCACATTTCAGGAAACGTTGCAAATCTGGTTTCTGTTTGGGATTGTCAGGATGATTGAGGGCCACATACAGTAGGTGTGAGTGTCTAGAGTGGTGTGGGGGGCTGGTATCAGGGTGGAAGGGGTTAGAATGATTCCTCTTGCCCAGGTATGGTAGGGTAGAGATGTGATATTGCCCAGCCGAGAGGGCTACTGAGTGTTGAAAGGTGTTGGCTAGGAGGAAAATGGTGGAGAGGGTAAGTAGTGGGAGGGCCATGATGGCCGCTGCGTGGCTTGAAGTGTGAGAGTGGAGGTGCAACTTATTTATGTTGATGCTAGATAGCGTGTAACAGGGCAAGTCGCCACTTGGGACAAATTACAGATGAGATAGTATTTGAGGGATACACAATAAGGGTTTTACAGATGTTTGTAGGAAGACTCTGCAGTATACGGAGATGATTACATAGTATCACACAGTGGTAATTATCATGTAACAATGGTGTTTAGAGATGAACTTAGGACAATAAGGAAGTAGAGACAACTGACTAAACACTTGTGAGGCTTAACACAAGGAGGGATAACACTGTAGCGTAAGGAACAGATTACTCTATAGCCTCATGTAGCAATTAACATGTAGCTATAGAACAGACAGACACTTTCAAAAAACAGGTTACTGAGGGTACCTCAAGCAGAGGGTTGAGGAATGTTGAGTTTGTGCAGCTAACAGGGCCAGTAGACTGGTCGAAGATATCGCCCTGGTAGTAGTATGCTTATGAAGACTCTCACATCTGTGGGATTTTTGAAGTTGAGAAAAATAGAAGAAAGAGAACCAAGAGGTGTGCTTATGCTGGAATGAGGGGTGAAATATCCATTCTTCCAGCTGTGGGCATCTGAAGATGATGGACGTGCTGTGATTGGCTCTTCCGAGAGAAGAAGGGTAGAACTGAACAGGCACTTCTAGGGTGGAGTGAGGCACCAGTAGCAGCCTCTTTTATAGGCCCTCCGTCTGTTTCATTTTCGCGCTGATGGAACACAGGAATCCAATTCTGAGAGCTGTTGAATCTTTGGCTTTTGGTGCTTGCGATCAGGAGGCCGCAGATCCAGGCGGTTTGTGATAGCAGGATCTCGCAGACCCGCGCAAACAGGCCCGCGCCAAACAGGCCTCTTGCCTTTCTGCACCCCGGCCCGCCTCCAGCTCTCCCGGCGGGGATCGAGCCGGCCGGGGATACAGGGCCGCTCCTCCCATCAACTGCTGCCCAATCGGGGCAGCCAACGGCCAGCTGAAAAGTAGAGCACCGTCGGGCGCGTGGTCTCTTGCCCTCCTGCACCCCGGCCCGCCTCCAGCTCTCCCGGCGGGGATCGAGCCGGCCGGGGATACAGGGCCGCTCCTCCCATCAACTGCTGCCCAATCGGGGCAGCCAACGGCCAGCTGAAAAGTAGAGCGCCGTCGGGCGCGTGGTCTCTTGCCCTCCTGCACCCCGGCCCGCCTCCAGCTCTCCCGGCGGTGATCGAGCCGGCCGGGGATACAGGGACGCTCCTCCCATCAACTGCTGCCCAATCGGGGCAGCCAACGGCCAGCTGAAAAGTAGAGCGCCATCGGGCGCACCCGCGCCTGGCGGGCTCGCGCCTGGCGCGGGCCTGTTTGCGCGGGTCTGCGAGATCCTGCTATCACAAACCGCCTGGATCTGCGGCCTCCTGATCGCAAGCACCAAAAGCCAAAGATTCAACAGCTCTCAGAATTGGATTCCTGTGTTCCATCAGCGTGATAATGAAACACTGACGGAGGGCCTATAAAAGAGGCTGCTGCTGGTGCCTCACTCTACCCTAGAAGTGCCTGATATGACAATGATATAATTAAAATGCAAATGTAACATGGACAAACTAAAAATCAGATCTGAGAAGGAATTATTTTATATAAAACTTAAGGATATGGTAACAGATAAACACTTTTTTGTTTTCATACTTTTTAAAAAAATGTGTAATTTTAACTTAGCTAATAAACTGCAGACTGAATTGTTCAGAAAATATTTTTGCTAATACTGCTGTTTTTAACTGTTAAGCCCTTGGAAGCATTTATAAAAATAAATTATGCAGTAACTCTAGGGGGCCATTTAGGCTTTTTCAGATAACACGGTGGGTTAGTGCAAATAGTGCTGTGTTAGTTGCAACAGCTGCATGTTATCTATCGGGGACGTGCACAGCATTCCCCTGGAAGATAATGCAGTGAAAAAACAGAAAACACGGCACCACAGCGTCACAGTTGCAGCTAACATCACCCACTGAGGCGGTGTTAGCTGCACCCTTGATATCTGCAAAATGTGTGGTTACCATGAGCTATTGACTCTCTTGAAAACTGCACGTTACAAGCCTACTCTCCGCCCACTAGCTTCTATGGGTGGCGTTAGCTGCATCAGCAATGCTGTCTTGCTGCAGTCCCTGCATTTGCACATATCCGCTGGGGAAATGCTGGGCATGCATCCAACAAATAACGCGTGAGTTTTGCAGCTGCCATGGCACTTTTGCAGCTAATGCCTGATGGTTGCTGCAAAAGCTTTCTGTGCTTAAGTAAACATTCCACTAACTATTTAGAAATGTACTTTGAAAATATTTTCCTTCCAATTGATATAAATCCCAGAAAGAGATTTTGTTTACCTCCGAACAGAGGCCTTCCACTCTGCTCTTGTGCTGTAGGACCTCTATTTGGAAATATTACACACAATTATCCTCTCTTCTTTGGAGAGTTCCGATTATTCCTCTTTGGAGAGAATATTCCGAGTAGGCTCCCCGCCAAAAAATGCAGAGGCTTATGCTCATGAAAAAATCTACACAAAGCAGAGGCAGCTCCTCGGAACTGATCTGACTCGTTTTTTGTTTTTTTTCAATATTATTATTACATGAGAAACTATGCGGCTGACTGAATCTCTCTAAATATTCAGCCATGTTTGTGTCTCAGGAAATCTGCAGGATGAATGCCATTAGGCATGCCTTTGAGAAGAACGATGTAAAAATCTGGCTGATTGATTATGTAGACAAAATGAATTAGCAACTATGGCCAAAACAGAAGGAAGAAGCAAGAAAACAAGTGAATGCTCATTTTCACCTATGAAAGACTCCAGCGGTTCAATATTCAGGTAGTCACAGTATCTGCAACAGTGATAGTCACTTATGATCCTGGAGAACTACAAGTGGGTCTCTTTTTCAGCATTTACATAAGGTGTTTTCAACATTATAGTTGCATATACTTGTATTTAGTCCTAAAACTAACCAATGTTCATATTTTGTCTCTTCAGACCTGTTTGAAAATACTCTGTTTTTGGGGTAGGTATCTCTGGTCTTCCATAGTTACAAAGAGAATTAAGATATACCATATTGGGTCAGACCAAGGGTCCATCAAGCCAAGTATCCTGTTTCCAACAGTGGCCATTCCGGGTCTCAAGTACTTATAGGGCTCCCAAAGGTAGACACATTCTATGCTGCTTGTCCCCGGGGTAAGCAGTGAATTTCCCCAGCCCTCTATAATAATGGTTTATGGACTTTTCCTCCAGGAGCTCATCCAAACCTGTTTTGAACCCATCTATACTAACAGATTTTGTTACATCCTCCAGTAGCGAATTCTAGGGTTTGATTATGTGCTGTATGAAAATATACATTCTCCAATTAGTCTTAGATGTGCCACATTGTAGCTTCATTGCTTGTTCCCTAGTATTTCTACTTTTTGAAGGAGTAAACAACCAATCAACGTTTACCTGGTCCATTTATAATACTTATAGACCTCTATCATGTCTCCCCTCAGCCATCTTTTCCAAGTTGAAGAGCCCCAACCTTTTAAGCCTTTCCTCACAGGGATATCCTTCCATCTCCTTTACCATTTTGGTTGCTCTTCTTTGTACCGTTTCCAATTTGCTATATCTTTTTTTAAGATATGACAACCAGAATTGCGCACAATATTCAAGGTAGAGTCACATCAGGGAACGATACAGAGGCATAATAATATCCTAGGTTTTATTTTCTGTTCCTTTCCTTATGATACCTAGCATTCTATTTGCTTGCTTTCTTGGCCACCGCTGCACACTGGGTAGAGAGTTTCATTATTTTATCCATGATGGTTTATTTATTTTTCTATACCGCCTTTTTCTAGTATACAAAGCAGTTTACAGCAATTCTTAAACAACATATTTTAGGAAAAGTGAAAGGAACTCCAGGTTAATGACAGGACAGCAGGAAAGAAAGACAAAGAGGGAGAAAACCATGCATCAGCAATCAAGAAACATCATTCACTCCTGGAGTTCATTCATGCATGCCAATCCTTTGGAATAGGGACTTCCACGCATCACTAGCATGTAGCTTTCCACATACATTTTATAGAATTATCCCATGTTCCTTCAGATGTTTTGCAGTCATCACAAGGATTACTGTGTGTGCCAACAGGATCTGAGGAACCCAAGGTTACCACTTGTGTGTGAATATTTTCAGTCAGGGGGACCGACCTTATGGAATGCACTTACCAGCCTCTTGCGGAAGCTTCTGTCTTTGATGGCATTTTGTAGGAATAAGACTCATTTATTTCATTTAACTTATAACTTATTGTTATATGTATGTATTTTAAAGATTATTATTATGTTATGTTTATTCTGTAACTTGCTAAGTAATGTAGATGATAGGTGGTCTATAAATGAATTAAATAATCAAATCATCCTTTATTACCTGAGTTATTGATTCAGTTGGGATGTCTTCCTCTTTTTTCAGAGTCCATGCCAGGATCCAATCAGGTTTTGAGTATAAATTGTGCTAAAGTACAGACCCTACTGGGAAGTTCATAAACTCTTTCTCAGCACTGTATATTAGTGATAGTCACTTTCTTAAATTTAGCTCTCAATTTTCCAGTAGAAGTTAAAGACAGGAGACATTCAGTAACAATAGGTATTTTTCTGTTCCCAAAGTGCTTACAATCTAAGCTTGTACCTAAGACAATGGAGAGTAAACAGACTTGCCCAGAATTACAAAAAGCATCAGTAGGAATGGAACCCTGTCTTTCCTGGTTTTCAGGCTATTCACCCACTTACTTCCTATGTACCCTCAGTCCTGTTTTCCTTTCTCAACTAAGAAAGCAGGGAAGCAGAACTAGGTGAAGGGATCTTACAGCGGTAGTCCTACAAGGACCCAGAGCATGTGCTGTGGCCTCATGCAGGATGCAAGTCAGTGGAGAGCTCCAGAGGGAAGCAAAGATAAGATCAGCTATACCAGGGGTCTGCAACCTTTAAGACATAAAGAGCCACTTGGACCCGTTTCCGAAGGGAAAAAAAAACCTGGGAGCCGCAAAACCATTGCGACATTTAAAACAAATCTAACACTGCATATATTGTTTCTTACCTTAATGCTATATACGACCCCCTACTTTTCCTGTTAAAATATAGGTGTTTGGCCTATACTCGCCGTATAAGACTACCCCTCTTCCTTCGCACACCAAAAAAAATACGCCAGAAAATATCACAACAACAAGTAACAATATTTGATTTCAAAATTATGATGATTTTGTAGTCAAATCACTAATATGAAATAAAATTATTTTTTCTACCTTTGTTGTCTGACCAATTTATTCTTTGATCATGCTGGTCCCGATCTGAGGCTTCTGCTTTCCTGTCTTCTCTTAGCTCTCTTTCTGTGGTCTATGGTCCATCTGCCATTTCTTATCTCTTCTTTCGTTTTCTTCACTTCTTTCCATCAGCCTATTTCCAGTCCCAGTAACCCTCCCCAATATCAGCCCCTTTCCAGTCCTCACTCCCAGTACCTTCCAATGTCAACTTGCATTCCCATGATTGCCACTGGTGTCCATTTCCTTCCAATCCCCCTCCTTCCCCACTGACCAGTCCCTTCTAGTACAAATACCATGGCAGCCTTAGCCCCCAGTTATCTTCCAGGGCCAGCAGCTCTATCCTCCCCTCCCCACAATCAGCCCATGCCCAGTCAAAGCCCCCCAATCAGCTCGCTTCCAGTGCTAATCCCCCCTCAACCCCATTACCAGTGCTAGCCTCCCCTAATCAGCCCAATACCAGTCCTACCCCCCATCAGCTCATTACCAGTCCTAGCCTCCCCTAATCAGTTCATTTCCAGTGCTAGTCCCCTCAACCCCATTACCAGTGCTCCATCCCTCCATGTCAGCCCCCCTCCCTCCATCCATATCAGCTCCCTCCCTCCATGTCAGCCCCCTCCATCCCTCCATGTCAGCCCCCCTCCCTCCATCCATATCAGCTCCCTCCCTCCATATCAGCTCCCTCCCTCCATGTCAGCCCCCTCCCTCCATCCATATCAGCTCCCTCCCTCCATGTCAGCCCCTCCTCCCTCCATCCATCCATGTCAGCCCCCCTCCCTCCATCCATATCAGCTCCCTCCCTCCATGTCAGCCCCTCCTCCCTCCATCCATCCATGTCAGCCCCCCTCCCTCCATCCATGTCAGCCCCCCTCCCTCCATCCATATCAGCTCCCTCCCTCCATGTCAGCCCCCCTCCCTCCATCCATCCATATCAGCTCCCTCCCTCCATGTCAGCCCCTCCTCCCTCCCTCCCTCCATGTCAGCCCCCCTCCCTCCATCCATATCAGCTCCCTCCCTCCATGTCAGCCCCTCCTCCCTCCATCCATCCATGTCAGCCCCCCTCCCTCCATCCATATCAGCTCCCTCCCTCCATGTCAGCCCCTCCTCCCTCCATCCATCCATGTCAGCCCCCCTCCCTCCATCCATGTCAGCCCCCCTCCCTCCATCCATATCAGCTCCCTCCCTCCATGTCAGCCCCCTCCATCCCTCCATGTCAGCCCCCCTCCCTCCATCCATATCAGCCCCCCTCCCTCCATCCATATCAGCTCCCTCCCTCCATGTTAGCCCCCTCCATCCCTCCATGTCAGCCCCCCTCCCTCCATCCATATCAGCTCCCTCCCTCCATGTCAGCCCCTCCTCCCTCCATCCATCCATGTCAGCCCCCCTCCCTCCATCCATATCAGCTCCCTCCCTCCATGTCAGCCCCCTCCATCCCTCCATGTCAGCCCCCCTCCCTCCATCCATATCAGCTCCCTCCCTCCATGTCAGCCCCTCCTCCCTCCATCCATCCATGTCAGCCCCCCTCCCTCCATCCATGTCAGCCCCCCTCCCTCCATGTCAGCCCCCCTCCCTCCATCCATATCAGCTCCCTCCCTCCATCCATCCATGTCAGCCCCCCTCCCTCCATGTCAGCCCCCTCCATCCCTCCATGTCAGCCCCCCTCCCTCCATCCATATCTGCTCCCTCCCTCCATGTCAGCTCCCCTCCCTTCTTCTGCAGCCGCGGCTCCCTGCCTCTTACGGAACCGCGGCTGTGCTTTTAAAATCATCTACGATCCCATCCTGTCTTGAAGGGCTCCGTGCAGCATTGTCCCGCCTCCAAACTTCCTTTAGAGGCGGGACAATGCTGCACGGAGCCCGTCAAGACAGGAAGGGCTCCGAGATGATTTTAAAAGCACAGCTGCGGTTCCCTAAGAGGCAGGGAGCCGCGGCTGCAGAAGAAGGGAGGGAGCTTACAACACTATTGCCTGTCACCGGGCGGGCAGTGTGCTCCAGAGCCGCGGCAAAGGTGAGAAAGAGCCGCATGCGGCTCCGGAGCCGCGGGTTGCCGACCCCTGAGCTATACAGAGCAAGTATGACCCCTAGATCCTTTTCCTGTGTGAAGCTTGCTAATGTGAACTTTGCATTGTGTAACCATAATTTGGGTTGTTCCTTAAGAGCATAATTTAGATGCCCAGTCTCCCACTTTTTCAAAGTCCTCTTGCAATTTTTTACAGTCCTCTGAATAATTTTGTCATGTGCTAATTTGATTACCTCACTCATTATTCCCATTTCCAGGTCATTTATAAATATGTTAAAAAGCAGTGGACCCATTAAAGATCCCTGGGGTACTTCACTATTCACCTTTCTCCATTGAGAAAATTGTCCTTTTAGCCCTACTCTCTGTTTTCTATCTTTTAATCAGTTCCTTATCCACAATAGTGCACTGCCTCCTATCCCATTTCTTTTTAATTTCTGCAAGAGTCTCTCATGAGGGACTTTGCTGAAGGCTTTCTGAAAATCCAGATACATTGTATCAACCAGCTCACCTTTATCTACCTGTTTCTCCACACCTTCGAAAAGATATAACACAGATTAGTGAGACAAGACATTCCTTGTCTAAATCCATGTTGGCTTTGTCTAATTAAACCATGACTATCTACATGTTCTGTAAGTTTGTTCTTTATGATGGTTTCTACCATTTTGCCCAGCACTGACATCAGGTTCACCAGTCTCGTAGTTTCCAGGATAATTCCTGGACCCTTTTTAAAAACTGGCTTTACGTTGGCCACTTTTCAGGTACTACAGATGATGTTAATGATAATTCATAGATTTACTAATAGTATGTCTCATTTTAAATGAACTAGCTTTGATTTATAGCAACATAGTAAATGACAGCAGATAAAGACCGGCGTGGTCCAATCTAGTGTGCCCAGTAAGGTGGCTAGAGTTGTATCTGCCACTCTTTTCAGGTTATCCCGACTATGTCTTTGTTAGGGTTGTGGACCTTTCAAGAAACATAAGATCTTTGGCAAAGCACTTATGTATGTTTTGGAAATATTTTGTCAGAACAGACAATGTTCCAGTTATGTCTAGAATGGACAATATGCTAACCAGCTTTTGCACTGCTTTAATATGCAGTGTTCCTGTGTGTATAAGAGTCGATTATCATTTTGCCTTTCAGCAAATTCTGTGGTTAATGTAGCTTTTGTGAAATTCTTCTTCTGGGAATGATTTATTACTTCACTTCAAATGCTAAATTTTCAGGCCCCAAATAGGTATGCAAGGACTTGGTTTTACATTTATGATAGGGTCAGTTTGCTGTACTTCTGTCTTTCCCATTGTTCATCCTCATCTGCTAGTAATTACGCTACGTTTATCTTTCTCCAGAGTTGCTTGATCCATTTCTCATCAAAGATGGAACAGCTGGCCCAAAGAAAGGGTCTTGTGTTGTGGGCAGTTAGTGTGCATGCAAAAGCTTTCTCCCATAGCTATTCCAAGCAACTGAATATAGATCATTGTTTGCTGGCAGAGGACTCTCTTGACAGTCTTCTGAATATGTCTTTGTTTGATGTATACTTTTTCCAAAGTCCCTGCCATTTTCGTGCAAGAAATTATTTCAATATACTGGGCTTGCAGTTTTCCATCATAAGGCGTGTATGTGTGGGTTTCCAAATGTGTTCCCTCCACCATCCAGAAAAAGTGTTTATTTCCTTGTAGGCAGGGGCGGCTCAAGGCAGTCTGCTGCCTGAAGCGAAGAATGAGATGGCGCCCCCCTATCACCTTAGAGGGGGGCGGGGCTTTTTCAGAAATCCAATCAGAGACTGAACCAAATCAAAAAGCCGATTAGATTATATGGAGGAAATGCAAGATGTTAGCACACAGGGCCGTATCGAACTGCAATCACGCCTTATGTGACTTGCAGCTCAGGCGCACACCCCCCTCTCCCCAATACCTCCGTCCAGCACTGCCTGCTCTTTCCCTGCTGCTGCCGCCCTCTGTTTTTTTCACGGCGGCGCCGGCAGCAGGGAAAGAGCAGGCAGCACTGGACGAAGGTATTGGGAGGAGGAGGGGGGCATGCACCCAATATGAAAGGCGCCGGCACTCTAAGCAGATCTGTCCCTCCCTGCTCTGACATCGTGTCGGAGGAGGGAGGGACCAGACCTGCTTAAAGTGCTGCGAAAAGGCTTTGGACACATTTTAACTGCCTGCTATTGTCCTGCCAGCAGCAGCAGGGCATCAGCAGAGAGCCGAAATGCGCCCCCCAAGCCTTTGCGCCCTGTGCGGCTGCACTGCTTGCACAGGGCTAGGTACGGTCCTCTTTGCACACCAAGGAACTAAAAGACAGCAAGAATCAATAGCACAGTTTATAAAACTAAATTATAACCCATTTTTATTTTGTTATAAACTGCGTTATGGTTCTCCCTTTTTCTTTTTCAACATATATTTTGCATCCACAATAGGTGCAAAGCAGAATCAGGACATTCACCCACAGAACTCAATATTTAAAAAAAATATCTGATTCTGATCATCTCACTAACAACAACAACAACCACTATTCTCCAGTACCAGGCATATTGTGAACTAATACAAAACCCTACAACAAAGAGCAAACCTACCATACCATATCAGCACAAACTTCCAAAACTCACATAAGGAGCCCATCAAAAAAAAGCATCACTGTAAATACTACAGTGGGCCCTGGAACATCCATACACCCATTTGAAAAGCTGAAACAAGTCAATTTACTACAGTATAGTATAGATCTTTATATACATAGAAACATGATGACAGAAAAAGACCACATGGCCTATCTAGTCTGTCCTTCCATATCAACAACTACGACAGTCCACTTTTTACCTTTAGAGATCCTCTGTGTTGGTCCCATGCTTTTTTGAATTCAGTTACTGTCCTCATCTCTACCACCTCCACTGGGAGACTATTCCATGGATCCACTACTCCTTCCGTAAAGAAATATTTCCACATATCACTCCTGAATCTATCTCCCTTCACCCTCATCCCATGTCCCCTCGTAGCAGAACTTTCTTTCAATTGAAAGAGGCTCTCTCCCTGAACATTTATGCCACAGAGGTATTTAAACATCTCAATCATATCACCTCTATCCCGCCTTTCTTCTAAGGTGTACATATTAAGATCCTTAAGTCTGTCCTCATATGCTTTATAATGAAGCCCACTAATCATTTTAGTAGCCACCCTCTGCACCGATTGCACACTATACTCCAAATGAGGTCGCACCAAAGACTTATACAGAGGCATTATCACCTCCTTTTTTCTGCTAGCCATTCCTCTCCGTATGCACCCAAGCATCCTTCTAGCTTTTGCTGTCGCCTTTTCTACCTGTTTAGCTACTTTAAGATCATCAGACACAACCACGCCTAGGTCCCGCTCTTCTTTAGTGGACAAAAGTACTTCACCTCCTATACTGTATTGCTCCCTTGGATTGCTGCAGCCCAAATGCATGACCTTACATTTTTTAACATTAAATCCCAGCTGCCAAATTCTAGACCATTCTTCAAGCTTAGCTAGATCCCTCCTCATGTTATTTACACCTTCCTGGGTGTCTACTCTATTGCAGATTTTGGTATCATCCGCAAAGAGGCAGACCCGGATCCCCCTGACAAATAGCGTCTCCTTCACCCTAATGTCAGCTAACACGCAGTCGAAACAATAGCTACACACCTTGGAAATTCATGAACATATATTGTACAACCTGTATATAACTGTATATAGTTACCCTGTTCTGTTCTAACTGTATCTAGTTACCCTATTTAACTATTATTTAGTTACATTGTTATAGCTGTACTTTATAACTGTTATATTGTAAGTCCAGTACAGACATTCTGCACTGAACAGTTTCGTTCGATGTAAACTGCACTGATACTGAAGAGCGCGGTATATAAGAAAGTTAAATAAATAAATAAACCTTACCCGACAGCCCTTCCGCTATATCACTAACAAAGATGTTAAAAAGAATTGGACCAAGGACAGATCCCAGGGGCACACCACTGGTGACATCCTTCTCCTCAGAGTGAGCTCCATTTACTTGTACTCTTTGTCGCCTCCCACCCAACCAATATCTAACCCAAGCAGTAACTTTAGGGTCCATCCCTAGGGTGCTCAGTTTGTTTATAAGTCGCCTGTGAGGAACAGTGTCAAAGGTTTTACTGAAATCTAAATACACCACATCTAGAGCTCTCCCTCGGTCCAACTCCCTGGTCACCCAGTCAAAAAAATCAATCAGATTTGTCTGACAAGACCTGCCTCTGGTTAATCCAAACTGCATGTTAACAGAACACCTGACCTCAGTCACACACGCACAACATCGACCTTCACCAAGTACAGAATAAGTAAGCAAAGCGGAGCTGGGGAAACCAACAGGCTCTCCGGGGGGGGGGGGGTGGCCGTGGGGCTCCTCATTCTGACGCTGCTGCCGCTGGAGCAGCAGCGGCAGCTGCTTCTTGCGCCGAAGTTTGTTGTTGTTTTTTTTATTTTGAAGGCTGAGTGAGGCAGTGACGGTGGTCTTTTTGGGGGCAATTTTGCCGCCCCCAAAAAGCCCGAAAAGCTGCCGCATGAGGCTACCGCCTCACTTGGCCTCATTATAGAGCCGCCTATGCTTGTAGGTGTCCTGAATCTTTCTGCCCTTTTAAAAAGAATCTGTTTTCTGTTACTAATTTTAAGTGGGGCTTGGTTAAGAAGATATTGTTAGGCCTAGTGAAACTGAAAATTTAAAAAATTTAAAACATCTAAAAGGCATCTTGTTATCCTAGTTTGATTTGTTAATCAATAAAATTGACTGCAATCAAATGCCTTATTAATGGGGTTGGAGTGGAGGAGTAGCTTAGTGGTTAGAGCAGGGATGACTGACTCCAGTCGTGGTGCACCACAATCCAGCCTGGTTTTCAGGATGTCCCTAATGAATATGGATGAGATATTTTTGCATACACAGGGAGGCAGTGGATGTAAATATATCTCATGAATAATCATTAGGGATATCCTGAAAACCAGTCTGGATTGTTGTGCACTAGGACTGGAGTTGGCCACCCCTGGGTTAGAGCAGTGGCTTCATTACCAAGAGACTAGTCTTTGATTCCCAATAGTACTCCTTGTGATCTTGAGCAAGTTACTTTACCCGCCATTGCCTCGGAAGAAAGGCCTAGCAATCTACTTGTAGTTGTACCTTGCTATGAAAACCCAGGGGTTGATAGGAGTCAGCACTGCCTGGAGGGATAGGGACTGCCACCAGCTCCATGTAATAAAGAACAGGCTATGCATTGCATACATGGATTCGTAAATTTTGATTTTGTTAGGAAACTCAATGGGACAATCAGAACTACAAGTCCATATCTACCACGAGTTCTCAACTTAGTCCTCGGAAAACACACAACCTGTCAATGAAAGAGATTTGCATACCATGGAGGCAGTGCATGAGAGAAATTTGAATGCACTGCCTCCATGTTATGCAAATCTCTCTCATGCTAGTAAGAGAACCATTGTCACTTAGCCTGGTTACTCCTATCATACCTTTATTATTCCACCGTGTCACATTTGGATTCTTGAGCTGGACTGTCATAGGTACCAAGCTTCTCCACGTTGGTCATGGAGCGCCATAGACAGATCTGGCTTTCAGAGCAAACATGCTATGAAAAGTTAGTTGATTCTTAGACAAAATGCATGGCTTGTGGAGAAACTGAAAACCTGACTATGATCCTCCAGGACTGGAAACAAGAAGCACTAGTATAGGTATTATTGCACTTTAGCACACAGCTGGTGGCGATTAAATTGCCTGAATCATATGAGAAGCTACTGCTTTTAATTTAGATTTTGCTAATAAGTCCAGTTTTCTCTAGACAAAGAAGGATTGTCTGTACGATGCCGCCATTCACTGGGAATTAAAAACCTCAAGCTTGTACTTGGAAGTAGATGGTACCTCTCAGCACTGACTTAAGATTTAAATGGTTACTAAGCATATTCCCCATTCCTTTCATCCAAATAAAAATAATGTGGTCCATGGACAGATGGCTCATCTTTCAGTGCAGTTTTTGGCAACATGTAAAAATTTCTAAAATGGATCTATTTATGTTGTGCCTTTTTGATCTAGTATTTCTCTCACTTTGAATGGTTTTGCTGAATATGCATAGATCCTCTGCAATGGAAGAGATACCTGGCAGCTTAACAAACATGATCCAGCCCCTAGACACAATATCTTAGTGCTTTTATTTGCATAGATCAGAAATATTATCAATAGCTGGGGATGAGGCATCACTTCTCAGAGTTGCAATTGCAGGGCGAAACATCAATAACCCCAAGTCTACGGACCTGAATTTAGATATGTGGCATATGGCTATGGGAAGCTGAGCAATTGTATTGGTGAGATCACAAGAATCTTCTAGAGCAGGCTTCTCCAAGTTCAGTTTTTGCCAGATATTCAGGCTATCCCTAATGAATATGCACGAGAGAGTTTCATTCAGCAGAGGATATGCTAAAATCTGGCTTGTTTGCAGCTCTCAAGGACAAAGCCTGGACAAGCCTTCTCTAAAGTTCCTGAATTCTTTGTTTACTAACATGTAGAAAGAGTTGCATTTTCCCATTATTTTTGGGTCACTCACCCTTCTGAGCCTGACAACATTTTTGAAATTCCTGAATTAAAGCATTTCTCCTTGAACAAGCAGGAAGTAAGTCTTCACGTATGGGTGACATCCTCTGATGGAGCCCTGCATGGGAATGCTCCCCAGCTTCCAATAAAAAGCTTTTGGGAGCTTCCATTGTGCATGCACACCTGCCTTTCTACCTGCCACAGCGCCATTTTCTCCTCAATTCACTTTTTCCGCGGAACCCCGTGGACATGTTCCTGTGCAGTCTGGAAAAAGCTGTTTTTTTAATCTTTGGGGTGCTGAGTTTTTTTGTGTGTGGGGGGGGGGGGGGTGTTCGCTGCTTCAGTTGCCTTTCTCAACGTCTGTCACCAGGGTGCCCGATTCTCTGGCACCGGTTATCCTGCAGGTTCCTTTTCCCCTCTCCTTTTCTATTTTGTATTACCGGGTGGCTCACTCCCTTTATTTCCTGGTTTTTCTTTGCACCGTTCGCTGGCATTAAGCCCTTCAACCTTGCAGAGGCCATTTTTCCAACAATGTCAAAGTTGACCAGCAGTTTTAAAAAGTTGGTGCATTTAGTGCCTTGGCTCTGATCTTAAGCCCGCCACTTAAGAGTTGAAAGAAGCAGCACGAATCCCTCTTTGGATCATTGGACTCTGCATCCTCGGCACTGGCATCGATGCCCTCGAGGTTTCAGCTTTGCACAATGCCCGTACTCTCTTGGAGCTGAGGGGCCATGGTAGCCTGGATCGGAGACTCTCCATTGATGTCTCGGAGTCTCAGAAGGACTCATTGGCCTCATCATTGTCAAAGAGAGTGGCCAGAGACCATGCCAAGTATAGGCATCTGCAATGGAGCCCCTCTCAGTTCAGTGTCAAGGGTGACAGATGGGAGCAGCCTGAAAAGGTGCCCTGGCGGGAGGAATTGAGTCCCCAAGGTCCAGGAGGGAGCCCGGAAATCTCCTGATACCCTGACCATCGTAGTGTCCCCAGTGCAGGTGCTGGAATCGGTGGCCATGGTCTGCGCACTGGCCCTGATGTCCTCTGAGACCACAGCTTACCGAGTATCCTCTGGTCCTCAAAGCGCACATGTAGGCTCTCATGGCTGCACAAGCTCTGGTGGCTCAGGTACCTCTAGTGGTGTTGCCTTGGTGGTGCAGCCTGTCCTGAAGACCCACACCCTCCCGCCTGAGCTGGGAATGTTCGGTTGGCGATTGTCCACCTGGGCCCTGCCCCAATTTCCCTATTAAGTGTCTCTGGCTTTGATGCGCTCAGGGTAAGACTGCCCCTGGCCCTGCAGGTAGGCATCGCTTCCGAGGGAGCAGGAGCCGGCATCATTGCTCTCGGAGTCAAAGTCCAATGGCTGGCAGATGCATCCCGGAGGATATTTTCTTCCAGGACTTCATCTGGGACATGGCTAAGGCGATCCTCTTCTCTTTGGAGGTGGAGAATGAGCTAAGGGCAAAGGAGTTGGAAGTCCTCCATACCTCTCGGCTCCGAAGGAAGTTGTCACAGTGCTAGTGCACCAGATCCTTAAACGACTCCTGCTCTGCTTCTGGGAGAACCCGATGTCGGTGCCGGCCATCAGCCGCCAACTCAACTCAGTGCACGGGGTGCAGAAGGCCCCCACGTTCGAGAAGCCCCAATTACTATGTCACTCACTAATGGTGGAGTCCACCATGGAGCATGACAGGAGTTCCAAGACCCACTCATCGGTGCCTTCCAGTAAGGAGCAGCAGACACTCAACGAGTTTGGACGGTGCTGTTTTCAGGGCTCCATGCTCATTGCCCGGGTCTTCTCCTATTGGTTCTACATGGGGATGTTCTTGAAGGACATCACACGAAACTTGAGTGAGATTGGATCCCTTATCCTCTCAGAGTGTCTGGAGGACTTCCGTGCCCTGGTCAGCCATGGAAAAAATGTGTACACACTACATATGACTCTTTTGTGGCAGTGGGCATCGGTGCCTGTTGGTTAGCCTGGCTGCAGCTCTCTGACCTGGAGCAGTGAGTCCAGGACAAGCAGGACACATGGCACGCACCGGTGAAAACTTCTTTGGCAAGCCCATGCAGGAGAGGGTGGCCAAAATAGAGACTGAGCAGGTACCATTTTCTGCCTCTCGTGCAATTCAGCGGATCCTGCCAAGAAGTACCAAGGAAAGAAGTATTTCTGTAAGCCAAAGCACTGGTGCTACCAGAGCCCCTGGGTAGCTCAGCCCAAAGTGCAAGGACAGCAGCAACTGCAGAAGGTTAACCTGCTGAAAACTCAACCCATGCCCATCCACAGCTGAGGGCAGGGTTTTGACACCTTCCTCAGGAGCATAGCCAGTTGCCCAATCGCTAAGGGGGTCCCTTCTCAGATGGGTGGTGAGCTCATCCACTTCACACACAGGTGGCCCTTCTTCGCCTCGGGCATCCAGGTGCTATAGATTGTGCAGGACGGGTATCTGCTGCATTTTGCCCTGCTCCTGCCACTGTTCTTCCTGGGAGAATATCCTCTAGACCTGCATCAGCATGGTCTTCTCCAGGTGGAGGTCAGCAATCTGTTGGCTGACCTAGTTGTCAAGCCAGTGCCCCCGACCCAGAGGGGATGGGGGTTCTACTCCCACTACTTCCTCATTCTCAAGAAGACAGGGGGCTTCAGGCCCATCCTCGACCTCCAGGACCTGAACTGTTTTCTGGTCCGGGAAATGTTCAAGATGGTCTCCCTGGGAACCTTGCTACCATATTTCATACATGGCGATTGGCTGGCTATGGTCCTTGGATCTAAAGGATGCATACACACACATCCTGATCCACCCCTTATAAAGGAATTATCTGTATTTCGTGTTCGGAGGCTAGCACTTCCAGCGTTGAATGCTGCCCTTTGAACTGGCCTTGGCCCCCATAGTTGTTTGCTGAGAACCTCTGGACCCTGGGGTGTCTTTGTCTTTCCCTACTTAGATGACACAGTAGCAGGAGCTGGGCAAAATGCAGCAGATACCCGTCCTGCACAATCTATAGCACCTGGATGCCCGAGGTGATGAAGGGCCACCTGTGTGTGAAGTGGATGAGCTGACCGCCCATCTGAGAAGGCCGCCATGCTGTCCATCTGATAAAGGCCGCCATGCCAGATAGTGTATGGCGCTCAGCACACTTGACCATACAGGTGCTTGAGCAACTCGGGTTCGTGTCGACTACCCGAAGTCTCATTTGCCGACTCTGGCTGGAGTTCTTCAAGGCCCTCTTAGACACCACACAGGCCTGAGTTTTCTTGCATAAGAACATAAGATATGCCATACTGGGTCAGACCAAAGTCCATCAAGCCCAGTATCCTGTTTCCAACAGTGGCCAATCTAGGTCACACGTACCTAGCAGTTTCCCCAAATGACACAGGTTCCACAATGCTTGTACTGGTTCAAGCATTGATATCCTCATCTCTATCCCAGCAACCATAAGACATAGTAAACAACTTACCTGTAACAGGGCCTTTTCCCTCTATGCCCCTACCCTATGGAACTCCCTCCCTCATGAGCTGCGGAATTCTAGAACTCACCTTGAGTTCCGAAAGAACTTAAAAACCTTCCTTTTTCAGGAACATTTTTCCCTTCCACCTTAGTCTCTCACTTCATCTACCTCCCCCTAGTCCCTTCTACCGCTAAACCTACTTAACGGCTTCTGATACCTTGGTAATTTACCTTGTAAATAGTTCTATCATTATGTTTAGTTATTTATAGACATTTTATATACATTTTTACTTGGTTCTATGTTCTATGTAAACAGTGGAAACACTCTATCTTAAATGTTCTATGTAAACCGTCTTGATTTGTAGAAAGACGGTATATAAATTTGGTTAAATAAATAAATAAATAAAATCCTGGGTCCCTTCTTAATAATGGTTTATGGACCTTTCCTCCAGAAACTTGTCGAAACCTTTTTTAAACCCAGCTACACTAACAGCCTTTACTACATCCTCCGGTAACAAATTCCAGAGTTTGATTACACGTTGAGTGAAGAAATATTTTCTTTTATTAGTCTTAAATAGTTTACCCTGTAGCTTCATTGCATGTCCCCTAGTCTTTCTATATTCTGATAACGTAAACAATCGATCTATGTTTACCCGTTCCACTCCGTTCATTAATTTATAGACCTCTATCATATCTCCCCTCAGCTGTCTCTTTTCCAGGTTAAAGAGCCCTAACCTTTTTAGCCTTTCTTCATAGGAGTATCCTTCCATCCCCTTTACCATTTTGGTGGCTCTTCTCTGAACCTTTTCTAAAATCGCTATATCCTTTTTAAGATACGACGACCAGAATTGCACACAATATTCAAGGTGCGGTCTCACCATGGAACGATATAGAGGCATTATAATATCTTTTGTTTTATTTTCCATTCCTTTCCTTATGATGCCTAGCATTCTATTTGCTCTCTTGGCTGCCGCTGCACACTGGGCCTCCAAGAGAGCAAATAGAATGCTTGCAGAAGACCACATATAGTGACTCATGAAGGAAGTCGCCTCCAAGCAGCATGAGTGATGCTCCGCATTCTAGGCCACATGGCTTCCATGGTGCATGTGATCCCACTGGCCTGGCTCAGGATGCACCAGGTGCAGTGGACATTGTGCACATAGTGGACACAAGCCACAGGTCACCTCTGGGATCATGTGGCAATTACGGCACCCCTCACCGACTCCTTTGATTGGTGGCTGCAACCCAGCACCTGCTCCAGGGTCTTTATTTCCAGCTGATGCCGTGCTAAAGGATGTTCACCACTGACACGTCCAAACTGGGATGGGGCGCAAACTTGGACAGTCTGCGGATGCAGGGCCTCTGGTTGGAGCAGGAGATCCTGCAACAGAACAGCTTTCTGAAACTCTTAGGGCCTTCCAAGCGCACTTGGCCAACGTGATGGTTCTCATTCAGACAAACAACCAGGTGGCCATGTTCTAAGTCAACAAACAGGGGGGGTATGTGCTAAGAGGCGATATGCCTCTGGAATTTCGCCATAGTTCATGGCATGGAACTACGGATGATCTACCTTCCAGTGGAGCTCAACACGCTGGCGGGCCACCTCAGCCGGGTCCTCCAGCTTCACAAATGGATGCTCAATAGGAGGTCGTAGAACCAAATCTTTCGGGAGTGGGGCACACAGAGAGTGGATCGCTTTGCCTTGCCGTGCAATGTGCAGGCAGACTGCTTTTGTTTTCGGGTGCCTGCAGGGGGCAGACTGATGTCAGATGCCTTCATCCTTAACTGTGGGGTAGGCTTACTCTGTATTTACCCCTTGATTCCACTGGAGGCAAAGACTCTTCTCAAGCTCCAGGTGGATAGGGGTAACATGATCCTTATTGTGCCATACTGGTCCAGACAGCCGTGGTTCTCCCTGCTGCTCCAGCTCTCCTGCCAGGAGCCTATCTGGTTGGATTGTGATTCCAACCTCATTTCTCTGGAGGACAAGACCCTCCTGCACCCGAACATCCAGTTCCTGGCCCTCACAGCAGGGATGGTGAGCAGGTAGTCCTGTCCGAGCTAACTTGCCTGGAGATGTGATGGGTGTCCTCATAGCCTCCTGCAAGGACTTCACTCACCACAACTATGCTTTCAAGTGGTGCCAGTTCTTCCTCTGGTGTGAAGAAAAGGCCTTGGACCCTTTCTCCTGCCCATCTGAGGGTTTGCTGTGGTACCTCCTGCATCTCTCCAATTTGGCCTCAAATCTAACTCCATGCGAGTGCACCTGAGTGCGACTGGGGCCTACCACTGGTGCTTGGAGAGAGAACCCTTCTTGGTTTAGTGGCCTGCTTCATATGGGTCCTGCTCCTGTTGAGACCTTTGATTAAGTCCCTGCTGGTGGCATGGGATCTTAACGTGGTCTTGGGACACTTGTTGTCTGCGTTCTTTAAGCTACTTGCTACCTGTCTGCTGAAATTCCTGACCTGGAAGGTAGTCTTTCTGATGGTGCTCACCTTGGCTCACCGAGTCAGTGAGCTTCAGGCTCTGGTGGCCCATCTGCTATACACAAGATTCCAGCATAACCAGCTATGCACCCACCCGCGCTTCTTGCCCAAAGTGGTTTCGGCTTTCCACCTCAACCAGTCTGTGGTACTGCCCACCTTTTTTCCAAGGCCTCACCCCAACATTGGAATGTAAGTGAGCATTGGATTTCTACCTTGAGTGGACCAGCCCGCACTGTCGTTCTACACAGATGTTCGTCTCCTATGACCCAAACAGACTGGGCGTGGCAGTCTCCAAACACATGCTGTCCATTTGAGTGGCAGACTACATATTCTTTGCCTACACTCAAGTGGGCTGAACTTTGAGGGTCATGTCATGGCCCACAATGTCCGGGCCATGGCTACTTCCATGGCCAATCTGCGCTAGGTCCTCATGGAGATTTGTAGGATTGCCATGTGGTCCTCTGTCTACACATTCACAGCCCACTACTGCCTGGTTGGGGATTCCCTGCATGACAGTAACTTTGGCCAAGCCGTACTCTGGCATATGTTTGAGTTTCCCTTCCCACTGGTCCTTCTGTCCGTCCAGGCTACTGAAAGAGTCATCATGCCGTTGATGCTTGCTGTGGACATTAAATTGGTTGAGTCCCGAAGGGGCACTATTTCTGCTGTTTCTCTCGATCCTTTTGCCCCTATTGGGCTAGTTTTTTGTGTTCAGTAGCCTATTTATTTGTTTATTTTATTGTTCTTATATACTGCACTCTTAAAAATCAGCACGGTTTACATAAAACAGTATTGTGCCAATAAGGCACTTACAATGAACCGGACAATTGAACTTGGATTTCAACTGGGGGTAACTTTAAACATCAATGGCTTGGGTGTCCCATACATTAGGACTTACTTCTTGCTTGTTCACGGAGAAAGCATATTTACTCACCTGTAGCAGGTGTTCTTTGTGAACAGCAGGAATAAGTCCTCACAAACCTTTTACCTCCCCTTGGAGTTGTTTTTGGCTACTAGCTTTTGTATTTTACTGGAGAGAAGATGGCTATGTGGCAGATGGGAAGGCAGGTGCACATGCATGATGGAGGCTCTCAAAAGCTTCTGACCTGAAACTGGGGAGCATTCCCGCGCGGGGCTCCGTCAGGAGACTTCACCCATACATGAGGACTTATTCCTGGTGTTCACAAAGATCACAACTACTCTAAAAAAGAAAATTAGTCATTTTTGGTGAGCTATTCCTCAGGCATTTGGCTTTTAAGTCTGTGCACATCAAGAGGACTGTAGTGTTTTACAATGCTGTTTCAGCATATTAAAAGACCCATTTTACATAGCATGTTGAGATGGAATTGAAACATGCGGGTCATGGCATGCACAAGGTTCCCAGTATTTTACAAAAGTTGCTGAAAAATGCACGACCTTTTGTAAAACATATACAGAAACATGCAGGAGTGCACGTGTAATTGCTGGCATATCCAGCAGAAGGAGTGATTTTTAAAGAGCTGCATGTGGGGAAAGATAGCATCCTGCTCTCCTCATTTCCATACCTGAAATTTTTTTAAATGATTGATTTGGGCAGCATTAATGCCCCCACCTCCGCATCCCCAGACACCTCCCCACTATCATTATTACCCGTGTACTTCCCCAACCTCTCTTGACATCAGTAGTACCCTTCAGCACTCCTCTGATGTCAGTAGTACCACTTGCACATCTCCACACTCCCTCATGTCATTCATACCCCCACACCACATCATAATTTGTACCCCTCACAGCCCCCTAATCCCCTCCAACAAAGGCAGACCCCAACCCTCCTCTGGGTCTGGTGTCTAATTGCTCCTGCCCTTTGGGACCCCAGGTTCAAAATGGCACTGGTCGATCCCTAATGGTAGTCTTGTGATACTCAAATTTCCAATAAACCTTCCACCCAATTAATAAATGTTTTCTTACTCTGTAGTTGGAGGAAAAGATTTCAGAAAAAGCATTACTGTGTCCATGCTGGGGCTTTTACATTTTTTCTAACATAGTTCTAGAAAACACTCTCCTTAATTGTAGTGTCCTTTGATTATCATTCCGCAATCAATCATTTCTGTAGCATTTTTCCTTGCTTTAATGTTTATCTCAATAGGTTTCTTTGCTTTAATATTTACCATTACCTTCCGACATTTAATTAATTGGGTGGAAGGTTTATTGGTGCATGGATACGATAATGCGTTTTCTGAAGTCTTTTCCTCCTAATTTATTCCTTCAAATAAAAATGATAGAGGTAGTTAGAGTATGGAAATATTTAATTAATTGGGTGAAAGGTTTATTGGTTCTTGCTGCACTGTATGCCTAGAATAGACTATCTGAGCTGGTATGTCTGGTCGTATTTAAATCCAGGCTAAAAACTCCTCTCTTCAAGGCTGCTTTGGATCCTGACCCCCTTATTCTCCTGTCTACACCCATGTGTATTTTAATAATTTCCTTATGAATTCCCTAGTCTCCTATTATTCTGTTTGTCTTAGATTGTAAGCTCCCTTGAGTAGAGACTAGGGATCGAGGTGTTAAATAAGGGGAGTGTAAGGGGGAAACAAATGATGGTGAGGGTTGTGGGGATTTTGGGAAGGAGTACTATTAATGTCTTGAGAAGGGGAGTGCAGGGGGGTAGTAAAAGGGGCCAAGGGGGTTCAGAGGTTTCTGTTGACCTGTTCACCTGCCCCTTCAATCTCTGTGTGGCATCAATCATGTGTAATTAGTGGCTTTCCAAAATCGCTGTTTGCACATGTAGTCTATCTATGCATGTGAAAATGCTTCCAAAATAACCCCCTAAGCTTTTTTTGCTTAGAAGAATATTTTGACATGAGAAAATTGACTTCTATTACAAACACCTTAGCAAGATTAGATCCAAGGAAAGCTACTGCTTATCCCTGGGGTTCATTTGCATGGGAACTGGGACCCAGCCTGTTTCGACGCTTATGTACTGGCTACTCCTTGGGATAATGTCAGATACTTGTGACCTAGATTGGCTACTGTTGAAAACAGGATACTGAACTTGATAGACCTTTGTTCTTATGTCCTACATAACATAACTCATAGAGCTAGCAAAGCAGACATCATTAGAATAAAGCATAGTAGAGCAGAAAACACAAATTGAAAGAGTAGTCTATGTATCAGTTCAACTTACTCTCATAATCCCTATAAACGGAATTTAAATAAATGCACACAATTCATAGGCATTGAAATGCGGTAGGCCGCAGGGTCCATGAGCCCATCCCTGCCCATGGCTCCACACACTGGGCAAAGTCCTCCCTACCCCCATATTACTCCATATCGGCGCCTTTGGCATGAAGAAGATGCAGCCGCTCGTGAACACCAGCAAGGCCGGTCAGCATCGGGGAGTAGAGCGGGAGGATCGCTCCTCCCCGATCGACCCCCCGAGGCCAATCTGGCCACAGCAAGTCAATTTAAACCCCGGCACCTTTGGCGGGCCCACGCCTGAGGGTCTCGCCAGAGGGCCATTTGGTGTGGCCCTTATGCGCGGGCCCGCTTGTGGAACCAAACCAGATACAACAAGAAGCACGCAACATATTGCAACAAGGACATACAACCCCATATCGAAGTACCAACAGCTGGTAACTATAATAATAAAATACATGCTTTATGGCGTGTACACCCTACTCCAACACTACCACTGCTTCTTCTACATCAATGCCTGCAAATCTGCTTTTCTTGCTTAACCTGTGGACCCCAATGCTACCTCATTGCTTACAAATACATCTGTTGCATAACCTGTAAATTATAGACTCACTAATACCTTATTGCTTTAATGCTAATTTGTGCTGCATAACCTACTGTAGATAATATGTACTGTAAACATATTGTAAATACCATATGCTGCTTAACATGTTCTAAACAACATGTACTGTAGATAACAAATACTGCTTAGCCTGCTTTAAATAACATGCTGTAGATAACATATGTTGCTCAACCAACAGATTTTACTACCACTTTTTTGATTCCCCACTAATAGCTCACTGCTTTAAAGATAGCATATACTGCATGGCCTGTTGACTCCATTGCTACCTCACTGCTTGTAAAATAACATAATGCACAGCATATAGACTCCATTACCAGTCTAGAGCTGCATGAGAGGAGGCGACAGCGACCAAAGACAACAAGCAAGTTTAGAAATACAAGAGAAGGGTCAAACACCTACCACCACTGAACCACAATCCAAGCCGATCCTAGATCAGTAATTGGCAAAAATGCACTCTATTCCCAACTACCTCATTGCATATCTTACACTCCTCTATACATTCGCACTTTGCACACAGGGCATCAGACGCAATGAACAAATCCCCTTGCCCCACCTACATAACACCCAACCTATACAGACACCAGGCCCATCCCTCTCTAAAGAACACAAGCATACTAAACCTGCAACTCACAAAACACATAATGACACACGCACTACGCCCACTAATCCCACAACTATGGTATTCACCAATCCAATCATTACAACCAACATTAGGTGTGCCTTACTAAACGCTAGATCAATCAGGAACAAACCCAGCACTATCCTCGACCTCATCTTCAACAAGAAACTGGATATAATCTGCATCACCGAGACCTGGCTAGATGACTCAGATCTGGTAATATTAAACCAAATAACCCCTACAGGCTACTCAGCATTCAATTGCATCAGAGAACAAAAGAGAGGAGGAGGTGTGCCAATACTGGCTGGGAAGGAATATAGATTCAAAACAATACCACTAGCACAACTGAATCCAACACAATAACCATAGCTAACAAGTACTTAAGCGTCTCTCTCACCTACAGGCCCCCTGGAGCCACAACCGAACATCTCTCCACGGTACTTGAAACAGTATGTGCACACAACACAAAACATAAACTCCTCATTGTACTAGGAGACTACAACCTGACCTTCGCTCCCAACAAGGAACCCACAACATTCCTAAAAGCCATGGAGTCATTAAAATATAGCCAGACAATCAATGCCCCAACGCACCAGCTTGGTACAACTCTGGATATGGTCTTTATTCCAACGAACTTGGTGGAACAGGGCAAGGCCACAACACCAACAATTACGCCGGTCCCTTGGTCAGATCATCACGTGATAGAATTCACCCTGACCCTGAATAACCCCACCCAACACAAGGAAGATGAGAGTACAACCAGGCGTTATAGAACCTTCAATAAAGACTCATTCTTAGACAAAATCATTCCACAACTCCAACAGGAATGCGACACCCTGGATCTAAGCATAGAGAAATGGAACCATAATATCTAATGCAGCATCAGCCCCTAGGAGTACAAAACCACAAGTATGAAGGAGACCCAACGCCCCCTGGTACTCAAATGACATCAGAGATGCTAAACGCACTTTTCGAAGACTGGAAAGAAAATGGAGGCAGAACAAGTCGCATAACTCCCAGTCTCTATACAGAGCCAAGCTACTGGAATATAACAATCTGATAAATGAGCGTAAACAGCAGCACCACACCAACTTAATCATGAAGCCTGTCAACAAACCAAGAGAACTCTTTAGCATTGTCCTAAAGCTCACTAAGGACACCACGCAACACTGTACCCACCATCTTGACCCACAGGAATTTGAGGACTATATGAAAACAAAAAACACCACTCAGACCTGTTCCATCACACTACAGACAGATGATCAAGATATGAATGAGCAACTTCAAGCCTGGGAGGACTTTAGCATACCATCAGCACATCAAGTAGAGGAAATAATACATGGACTCAACACAACAACCTCACCATCAGACCCATACCCAGTGTCTTGGATAAAAGCACAAGATGCAAGCTCTCCCATTACACTCACAAAATCGTCAAAGATTCACTCCAACAAGGATACATGCCGCAATCACTCAAGCATGCCATGCTACGACCGATACTTAAAAGCAACAACCTAAGCCCATCTGAACCAAAATCATACCGTCCCATCTCCAGCCTACCATTTCTTGCGAAAATTGTTGAAAAGACAGTGCAAAGGCAACTTCAGGACCATATTGACATATATGCCCCAATGGACACCCATCAGCATGGCTTTAAACCACAGCACGGTGTGGAAACGCTACTCACTTCCCTCTTTGACAACCTCTTAAGAGGCATAGATAACAAAGAATGGATTTCTACTAGTGTTCATAGACATCTCAGCAGCCTTTGACACAGTGTCCCACACCAGATTACTGCAGCGCCTGCAACAGATAGGACTACGCAAGAACACCCTGAAATGGTTCACCTCCTACATGGAAAATCGAACCAACAAGTCAAATGCGACCAAAAGAAATCATTGCGCAGGGAATACCACAAGGTTCTGCTCTGTCATCAGTGCTCTTTAATATATACATCCAGCCCATATGCAGCATTATCAAACGACACAAACTCCACTATCACATATATGCTGACGACATCATGGTGTATGCCTCAATCAACCTACTAGCACTTAACACCATAAAAGTAACAAAATGCCTTGAAGACATGAATGCCTGGCTCACAACCAATAACATGACAGTCAACTACGATAAAACCGAGGCAATGTTCATCACCAGGAACCCCAACTTCATCCCATCACAGACCATCAGCATTCTAAACAAACTCATAGTAGTCAAGGATGAAGTTAAGTACCTGGGCATCACAATGGACAGAGCACTGAACTTGAAATCTCATATCACCAAAACTGCGGGCAAGGCCTATCAACGTTTGAGGACCATAAGAAAGATCAAGCCACTACTCCACCAAGATCACTTCTGCACAGTGTGCCAAGCACTCATTACACCTAATACTTGATTACGGAAACTCGTTATATCAAGGCCTCCCTCAGCAGACCTTACACCCAAATGGTGCAAAACACTGCAGCACGCATCATTACTGACACTCCAAGAGCTGAGCACATCACCCCCGTCTTTCAGCAACTACACTGACTCCCAGTGGTAGCCAGAGCAAAATTTAAAACAATCCTGATCATCTTCAAAATCATTCATCATCTCTCGGCAAATGCACTGCAAGATATCATAACAAGGGATATCAGTAATAGACCAAGAAGGACTAATAATGACAACATGATCGGCATGCCTGCATGATACCACAAGACTAAACAAAATACCTCAGGAAGAGCTCCATCACTATTGGCATCCACACTATGGAACTCCTTCCCAACGAGCCTGAGGGCATTAGAAGACATCACAGACTTCCGCAAGGCCCTTAAAACACTACTCTTTACAGAAACATATGAGTAAACAGATAACACAAACGGCACTGCAACTACCCCTTGCAACTCAATACCCCATCATCCCAACTAGACTTAGGAGTTCAGTATAAAGTGTTGTGAAGCACCCTCATGCTAAATGTAACCCACCAATTGTGCTGTCTAAATGTTGCTAAATACCCTCATGTTAAATGTTGTAAAGTACCCACATGTTAAATGTAACCCTCCAATGTGATGTAACCTCTTTGATTGTAGGATAAGGTGGTATACAAATCTGTCTAAATAAATATCACCTAATCAATCAGCAGGCTGCAGGAAGTTATAGAACCTATAATTTCCCATCACCTGCTGATTGCCAGGTACATTCTGTCTCTGGGTCGAGTTGAAACTCTTAGTAGCCCCGCTTCCATCACTTAAAGCTCTCATTCATCTCTGCTGCAATTGCTGATGCTGATGTTTACAGTCTTCTCCACTGCCATTTAATGCTCCTCTCATTTTTGCTGCTTCTTCCCTCTACTCCACTGCTGTCCTATAGCTTGCAGATACCCAGCCAATGTCTTGGGAGGTGGAAACCAGGAGCCCCTTTACTTATAGCTGCTTACAGCCCCTGCTGCTGAGCTTGGTTCCCTGTTTAGGTCAGTAGTAGAGGAAGGGCTGGAGAAGACAGGAGAGAGCATTGGGGGAGGGGGGTGGCCTGGAAGAAAGAGCGTAATGGGGAGGCCCGGAGATTGGAGGAGAGGACGTGGTAGGGATGCCTGGGGAATGGAGGATAGAATGCTGGTGGAGAGCTCTGGAGATTGTAGGAGTGAGCACCAGTAGGGAGGTATGGGGCCTGGATGAGAGAGTTTGGGGATGGTGGGGCCCAGACTCTGGAGCAGATAGTGTGGTGGGAAAGCCTGGCATCTGGAGAAAAGAGCTGGTAGAAGGGTAGATCAAGTTGCATAAAAGGGGGGCAGATCTGCCATGTTACCTAGTTCCAGGAGGGAGATTTAAGGCCAGTCTCGTATTTGTAATCACCCTATCCTGATGCACTGTGGGACTTAAACACTGGTTTCAATGGGCAGACTTTATGACTCCAAATACAAATTGCTTTGAGATGTAAGTTCAAAACCAGGAGTGACCAAAAAAGTCTCCCTCCTGGCTAACTTGAGCAACTCTAGGTGGGATGGTTGAGCTTCCATCATTTTGCTGGGGGCTGGATGCTAAGGCTTCTGAGCACCTGGCATTATTTTTGTGAGGTATGTTATGTAACATAAGTCTCCCCACAGGGGCTTGGCTTAGAACAGCAGGAAATGCATTTCCGTTTCTAGCTCTCACATTTATCTCCAGGAACAAACAGGAATGTAGTCTTCATATATGAGTGACGTTGGTACTGACAAAGGCTGCGCAGGAATGCTTCCCAGCATCCAATAGGAAAACCTTTGGGAGGATTCCACTGTGCCTGCGCTGCTGCCTTTCCGCCTTCCCAAGTCTCCCTCTTTAGTTCTTCATTTTCCTCGGAGCCAGCAGGAAGGAAAGCCTGTCACTGCAGAAAATTTGTTAAATTTGTTTCTTTTATTTTTTTTGTGGTTCATGTCTGCCTTCCCGTCGAACCAACTTCTGTTGCTTTTTTCCTTTCTTTCTATTTCTTTCCTGTATGTAAAAAGATGACAAAGAGAGGCCTACAGAATAAAGCTGCTAAATTAGGCACACTCTTTGCCTCAGACATGGTTTCTTTGGCATCAATGTCATTGAGGGCATGGTCTTCCTCTCATAGATCTCAGGTATCGAAACAAAAGCTTTCTTCGAAGAAAAGCTGTTCCCCCAAGGGTAGATCTCTTTCTGAGCATAGAGATGCCTTGAGCATTGCTCTGGAGGTGGATTGGCCAGCCAAACAACCCTGGCGGGATGACCTTTCCTCCAAAGCCATCGAGGGGTCCCAGGATGCTCCTGATGCCTCCACCTCTGGAGAGCTCCTGGTGCCAAGCTCTGGGACGGTAGCCTGCATCTCCGGTACCGATACCCAAGCATCGGCATGCTCTATGGATCAGCATATCCTGGCCATTGAACGGAGCTTCAGTTCCAGTCAAATCTTTACCATCTATGTTACCAATGTAAACCGAGTCGGGATATATGATGCTCGATGCACTACCACCCATGCCAGCCCTTGGTTTGTCCAGGCAGCTTCCTTGCTCCGATGCCGTCTTCAGTCAGTATGAAGCCTTAATGGAGCATAGACATCGTCTGTGTCGATACTTCAAGTCTACTAATTCTGATTCTTCCGATGATGAATCGCCTGATACCCGAAGACTTCAGAGTATATTGGAGGATCCTTCTCCTCCGGAATGGCGTATGTCCTCGCCTAAGGAAATATCTTTTTTTCAAGAGTTTATTCGAGACATAGCAAGGGGCCTTTTCATAATGGTGACATCTGAGAAATAACGTAGAGCACAGGAACTGGAGATTCCTAAGGAGGCGGCCACGCTTCCAATTCATCTCATATGCCATGATCTCATGCTCCAGATGTGGGAAACACCCCTCACTATTTCTCCACACACTAAACGGCTCGATACCATGTATCGAGTACCGGAGTGACCCGGCTTCCAAAAGACGCAATTGCCGCACCACTCGATGGTAGTGGAATTGACAATGCGTCTGACACATTCTTCTAACCTTCTGGATAGAGAATCGAGAACTCTCAATGCTTTTAGACATTGGTGTTTTCAGGCTTCCATACTGTCAGCCAGAATAAACTCATACATACTGTATATGGTATGTTCCTTAAAGAGGTTACTAGGGATCTTGAGTCAATGTTACCTCTTCTCCCTGTTAAGAGAGCTGACTGTCTCACCCTGGTCAGACATGCCCAAAATGTCTCAAAGTTTGTCAATAGAGCAACTTTTGACTGCTTTGAGTACACCAGTAGAGCCACATCAATCTGCATCGGTACACGCAGGATTGCTTGGCTCTTGGCATCAGATCTTGAACAATGGGTTCAAGATAAATTGGGTAATATTCCTTGCACAAGTGTAAACCGTTTTTGGCAAGGACTGGCAGGATAATGCTTCTCAGTTAGAATCTGAGAATACCACTTTGAATAGGCTTTCTAGGACTATTGCCTACCCTCCTAAAAAGAAAGCAGCTGCAAAGAAAACTTTAGTAAGAAGAAGTTTTACCCTTCTTATACCCTTGCTTCTCAATACCAACCTCAGGATGTTCAAAAGAGGCAACAGCCTCCCAAAGAGCAGAAGAAGCCACAGGCTCCTAAGACTCAACCAGCTCTGTAGGCTCAATCTGCTCCTGGTTTTTTGACCTTTTCCTAGAGAACATAGCCACTATGCCTCTGGAGAACACCCACCCCCTCCACATTTGCCGGTAGACTCTGTCATTATGCCCACAGGTGGCATCTTATCACTTCAGAGCAGTGGACATTTACCATAGTGAGAGAGGGGTACAGACTTCATCTAAAAGCTTTGCCCCCTTCCACCCTAGTAGGGAGCACCCTTCTCAGCCCTCTCTCAATGCTCTTCTGCTGCAGGAGGTGATTTTTCTCTTCTATTGCAAGGTGCCATAGAGGAGGTTCCAAAATCTCAACAGGGAATGGGTTTTTACTCTCCATACGTTCTCATGCCAAAGAAGTCCAGAGGATACAGACCCATCCTTAACCTCAGAAACCTGAACAAGTTTCTCGTCCACGAGAAATTCAAGATGGTCTCTCTGGGGACCCACCTATCCTATCTCCAGAGTCAGAATTGGCTCTGTTCTCTAGATCTAAAAGAAGCATACACACATATCTTCATTCATCCAGAACACAGGAAATATCTACACTTCATTTTTCAGGGAAGACACTATCAATACAAAGTCCTTCCCTTTGGACTTGCTTCTGCCCCAGGAGTCTTCACAAAGTGCATGGCGGTCGTAGAATTCTAGGGATATTTGTCTTCCCTTACTGAGACGACTGGCTCATAAAGGCAGGCATCTCCCAGGATGTCTGCCTGCCACAACTTCTAGGTCATATGGCCTCAACAGTACATGTAGTACCATATGCCTGTCTGCCTATGTGCACAGCCCAATGGGCTCTAGGCTCCCAATGGAAATGGGCCTCAGGCCATCAGCGACAAGATCCGAGTCTCTGCCCCCCTGGCCACATCCCTTCAATAGTGGCGTTCCCCAGAGAATCTCATCGTCGGGTCACCTTTTCAGATGCCTCCACATCAATGTACCCTGGCAATGGATGCTTCCAAACTGGGGTGGGGGGCCCATCTAGGGACTCTCTCCACTCAAGGCCTCTGGACAGAACAGGAGTTGCAACTCCAGATAAATCTATTGGAACTTTGGGCTACTTTCAACACCCTCAGGGTATTTCAAGAGCATCTATGATCGCATAGGGTCTTGGTCCAGACAGACAATCAGGTAGCCATGTTCTATGTGAACAAACAGGGAAGAACAGGATCTTGGCCCCTGTGCAGGGAGGATCTCCATCTCTGGTCCTTTGCCATTGCTCATTAGATACACCTCCAAACTGTGTATCTCCCAGGGGAGCAAAATGTATTGGCAGACAAACTGAGCTGGATCCTTCTTCCCCATGAATGGTCTCTTGATACAGAGACAGCATCCTTCATCTTTCAGACCTGGGGGACTCCAGAGATAGATCTGTTTGCCACTCCAAAGAATGCTAAGCTTCCTCGCTTTTGCACCAGGACTCCCATGTGTGACAACCAGCAGATGGATGCTTTTCACCTTCACTGGGGTCAAGGCTCCTGTATGCCTTCCCTCCAATTCCCCTAATCCCCAAGATGCTTTTCAAGCTCCAGGTGGACAGAGGCTTCATGATACTCATAACCCCGTGCTGGCTAAGTCAAGCATGGGTTACTCTCATGCTAAGTCTGTCTCAGACTCAACCCCTAGAACTATGATCTGCTTCAGATCTCCTCTTTCAGGAGGAGGGGACGTTGCTCCATCCCAATCCGCAGTCTCTCCACCTAACAGCATGGCTGGTGAAAGCATAGCACTGCAAAATCTTAACTTTATTCAGGAGGTAAAGGAGATCCTGTTAGCCTCTAGGACGCCATCCACCAGATGTTCATACACTTTCAAATGGCATAGATTTTCTCACTGGTGTTCCCAGACTGTTCTCGATCCCTTCTCGGCTCCAGTGGAGGCACTTCTCCAGTATGTCCTTCACCTGTCCTCATCCGGTCTCAAGACCAATTCAGTAAGAGTTCATCTAAGTGCAATTGCAGCCTCTCATCATCCCTTGGATGGACAGCCCATTTCCTCACAGCCGCTTGTAGTGCACTTCATGAGAGGCCTTTTGCTGACCAAGCCTCCCATCAGACCATCACCGGTGGGGTGAGATCTCAGTGTTCTAGAGCAGCTTTTCAAGCCGCCTTTTGAACCTTTGGCCATGACCTTGCTAAAGTTTCTAACATGTAAGGTTATTTTCCTTATTGCCCTCACTTCAGCTAGACGCATTAGCGAGCTTTAAGCTTTGGTGGCATACCCACTCTACACATGCTTCGATTTGACAATGTCGTGCTTAGAATTCATCCTCACTTCATGCTGAAGGTGGTATCTCCGTTTCATTTGAATCACTCAGTTTACTTCTTGTCTGTTTTTTTTCCTAGATCACATTTGTGTAGGGTTCAGGCAACCCTCCATACTCTTGACTGCAAACGTGCCTTAGCATTTTATCTTCAAAAGACTCGCGAGCACCACAAGACATCTCAGTTGTTCATCTCCTTTGACCCTACTCACCTTGGGTTGCCAGTATCCAAATGTGCTCTCTCTAAATAGATGTGAACTAACAAATCAATTTGGTCTTCTCTTAGAGTGATAAAATTTGTCAAATGTTAATGTTCATTCACTCTATATATATCTCTTAAAGGCTCATGTATTTTTAGAAATTTCTGTAGTATTTATTTCCCAGCCTGTTCTTATCTCATGGTTATTTATACCATAGTGTGGGAGGTCTCAGACTTATCGGCACTCATTTTAGACTTCATTCATGTCTAGCTACAGTGCCTGCTTGCATCAATGACCTTCCCAAACACTAATATTTATTTATATTCTCTTATATACCATGCTGTTCTGCATCAGTGTGGTTTACATTGAACAAATTGAAATTACATTGAACAGGGCATTATAACTTGGAGATAACCATTTTACAGGGAACATGGGCTATGGAGGGTTAAGTGGCTTGCCCAAGACCACAAGGAGCACCTGTTGGACTAGAAACCCCAGTCCTTCTGGCCCAAGGTTGCTGTCCTCTAGTGGGATTTGAACCCCCAACCTTCTGGCCCGAAGTACCTTGCCCCAACCACTAGGCCACTCCTCCACTCCAATACACATGAAACAGGTTAAAACTTATGGTGTGCTAGAATTAAATACATGAGCCTTTAAGAGATATATATAGAGTGCATGAACATTAACATTTGACTCTCTAAATAGATAGCAGATTGCATCTCTTTTGCTTATGATAAAGCTGGACTATCCCTCGAGTCTCATGGCACTGCCCATAATGTTCGTGCCATGGCCACCTCGATGGCAAATTTATGCTCTGTTGCCATTGGTGAAATCTGCAAAGCAGCAACTTAGTTTTCTGTCCATACCTTTGCTGCTCATTACTGTCTGGACAAGGACTCCTGCTGGGATTCTATGTTTGGTCAAGCTGTTCTCCAGCACCTCTTTCAGACTTAAGAGCAACTCCTACTCTCTGTCCTGGAATTTAACGATACCAGACATCCATGCAGGATTTATGATCTCTTGAGGCCTACCCTGAGACAAACCTTCCATTTCTGAGGTCATTTTTCTCTGGCATCTGAGAGCTAGGGAGTCCATATGTGAAGACTACATTCCTGCTTGTTCCTGGAGATAATGTAGTTACTCACCTATAACAGGTGATCTCCAGGAACAGCAGAAATTTAGTCTTCACAACCTGCCCTCCTTCCCTAAGAGTTGTAGGTTTTCTTTTCTCTCAGCTACAAACTCAACTGAGGAGGGAGAGTTGGGAAGGTGGGAAGGCAGCATCGCAGGCACAGTGGGATGCTACTAAAGGCTTTCCTATTGGAACCTAGGAAGTGTTCCCACATGGGCTCTGTTGGTACCTATGTCACCCACATGTGAAGACTAAATTCCAGCTGTTCCCAGAGATCACCTGTTTAATAGTTGAGTAACTACGCTTTCACTGCATGCAGTTTATTTGAGGTTCCATTTCAGTTTTTGTTTGCATGCCTATAATTTGTGACTAACTACATTCTGTATTTAGTGAAGGTTTGTATATGTTTCCTATATAACTGAAGTGGGGGTTGAGCTGGGGTTGGGGCTGGGTCTTGGGATGGATCTGAGGGTGAGCTTGGCCCCACCAACCAGAGAGATGTTCTGCTTCTCCTGGTACACAGACTAGCATAGATGTGTTGTGTGTGTTGTACAGTTTGCTTCTTGTTTAGTTTACCACAGCATGTGTGTTTGATTTAATGCATTACGGTCAAGTTAAAAAGAGAATTACTTATTGTTTGGCATGAATAATACGGCTTCCAATTAAGACATCAAAGAATTCTGGGGAACTAGGATACATGCTTCCAGTCCTCAAGGGCTGCTAACTGATCTAGTTTTTAGGATATCCATAATGAATCATCATGAGATACGTTTACATATATTTGTTTTAAGAACGATGTTGGTATGCCATAGGTAAGTTACGCTGAAAGCCAGTCTGGCTAGTTGTTTTTGGGGGCTCCTATCGTACACTGTTAGTGCTTTGCAGTATTGAATTGCCAATTAGCCAGTGATACTCATTTTTTTTTTTTTTTGTAAACTGTATTTATTGATCAACAACAAAACCGAACCAATAACATAGCAGACAACCAGCCCCCAGCGGGGTGTACTCTTATCCCCGCCGTAGGGTACAGCATTGATGTAGTCATCATAACAAGCAACAGACAAAGTCATATGAAATGATCAATTCTTTTCCTTTTTCTTTTGTTTTTTTTTGGATAGAAAAGTTTTTGAGGGCGCCAATACACATAGGAAAGAAAGACCCCCCCCTACCCCCCCACCCCCCCTACCTCCCCCACCCCGGTCGCAATCTCCAGCCCTGGCATACCCAAGGGAGTTGAGCTACGGGAGGAACATCACCAGCACCACTCCAAGGAGCCCCTACAACAATAATCAAATCGTCTAAGAACCCACCCGGACAATTTCGTTCCGACAATAGGACCCCAGACTCTGAATATAGGGTCCCCAAGTTAACATAAAATTGGTCCAGCGCTTGACATGACTCCTAGCTATCCAACACTCCGCCAACATCATTTGGTGAAAACTATTGCGCCATTCCAGGAAAGTCGGTGGAAGCTGTTCACGCCATCTATGTAGAATGGGGCCCTTCCCGACCAAACAGGCCTTACGCACCAAGAGTCGTGCCCCTTTCCCATTAGGACAAGATTGATTCAGTTGATCCAACACAACCAAAGAGCCCGTCCAAGCGAGCCGCTGTTGTAACAATCCACTTATAAAATTACTAATACGCGCCCAATACGGGCGAATACGCCTACAGGCCCACCACATGTGAGTTAAGTCCGCCAATGGCATGGAGCATCTAGGGCAGGACCCATCTCGAGTAAGATGGCTCCGCAAGGCTCGCCGGGGCGAGAAATGAGCACGGATAAGTGCTTTGAACTGGATTTCCCGCCAACGGGCCCCCTCAGTCAATAGAGCAATGCGCCCCAAGGCCATACGGATAGTCCCAGCCGGGATCTCTTGCCCCAACTCCCCCGCCCAGGCCCGCTCAACTCCGCTATAATCCGGTAGCACCCGAAAACAATCAAGCCGGGTCTTGAGGCCGGCTGTTGAAGGAGGGGAGTCTCCCCCGAGGCCAAAGAAGTCAATAATCTGCGCCGATCGATCCGCCGCAAGGTCCTCCCTGGATAAAGAAGCCACATAGTGAGATAGTTGAAAATATGTAAAAAATTGGTGAGGGTGCAGCTCGTACTCCGTGCACAGTTCTGGAAACGATTTACACTCACCAGTCAGCCCAATGGCATGGCCTAAATTTCGTATCCCCATATCCATCGGGGCCGGGGGTTTTATAACAACTCGCAAGATTGAAACCCACGGGACTCGGAGCCTGGCATAAAGTTCACATTTCCCCCCAGAGGTAGCCAACACGACACTCGCCAATTCCGAGACCAATAACAATTCAACTGTTGCCAAGTACGCCTCACCGAAGCCACCATCATATTGCGCTTGATTCTGGGAGGCAATTGGGCACTCTCCGCGTGAAGGATGCCCAACAATGAGAAAGGGGCCACTGCTGCCATTTCTAGATGGCGGGGGGTATAAACGTCAGTCTCGCCCAGCCAATCGCCTACATGGCGCGCCTGGCATGCCAAGGCGTAATGCCACAAATCTGGTAGACCAAGTCCCCCAGCACGCCAGGGTCCTACCATACGAGTCAATGGGATACGAGCCCTGGCTCCCCGCCACAGAAATCGCCGGATCTCAGTTTCGAGACGGTGGAGATCACGACGCCATAACCAAACCGGCAAAGTCTGTAACCAATACAGAATCCGGGGGAGAATCACCATCTTGACCGCGGCGACCCTCCCCGATAGAGACAGTGGCAGGGGATTCCAGGCTCGCATCTGATTCCGCATTCCAGTCAATATTCGTTCAAAATTAGCCCCATATAAATCTTGAGGCAACCTGGTCAAAACTATTCCTAAATACACAAATTTCTGATCTGCCCATTTTAAAGGAAAAGCCCTAGGCCAGCTTCCTCTCATCAGGCCCGAAACATCAATGGCCTCCGATTTGTCTGCATTTATACGAAGACCAGCGAACCGACCATACGTCTCATACTCTTGCAGCAATCGCTCGAGAGACTCCCGTGGTTCAAGCAAATGTACCAGCAGGTCGTCCGCGAAGGCCGATAATTTAAACTCATGACGCCCCACCTTTATTGTCTGCTCTGCCTCTATGCGACGGAGTAAGGGGTCTAAAGCTAAAACAAAGAGTAATGGAGATAACGGGCAACCCTGACGAGTGCCACGAGATAAGGAGAACGAATCTGATAGGACCCCATTGCAAAGCACTCGAGCCGTGGGCCGCTCATAAAGAGTCTTCACCATCTCACAAAAAGGGGACCCCAACCCGTAAAGTGGCAGCAAATGTTGTAAATATTGCCAACTAACTCTATCAAATGCTTTTTCAGCATCGAAACTTATCAACAAGGAGGGCAATTGGTGCCGGTGCACCCATTCCAAGGATGTTAAGATTTTTCGGAGATTGCGCACGGCGAAGCGTCCCCGAACGAACCCAACCTGTGAGTCATGTATCAAGTCGCCTAAATGGACCGCTAGCCTATCCGCGAGGATTTTCGCCAACAATTTCATATCAAAGTTCAATAGAGAGATCGGCCGATATGAAGATGCCTGCAGGGGATCTTTCCCTGGTTTGGGAATCAAAGTAATATATGCCTGATTTTCCCCCCAGCGCAAACCCCCCCCCCCTGGTACGGTGTTGATAAGTATCTACTAAAAGGGGGGCCACCCCGGCGGAAAGAATCTTATAAAATTCAGCCCCATATCCATCGGGGCCGGGGGTTTTATAACAACTCGCAGCTGAGATCACCCGCTGCACCTCCTGTACAGTGATGGGTTGTCCCAAGGAGGTACGCTGTGCCTCTGTCACCTGTGGTAAATCAAGGGTTCGGAGATAATTTTCCATGCACGTGGTGGCAGGTTCGTCCGCAGTATAAAGGTTTTGAAAGAAACCTTTAAAGATGGCACTAATGGTTGTCCTATTCTTTTGCAACTGTCCATGGTCATCATGGAGAGCCGCCACCAACCGCGAGCCCCCTTGTCCTTTCAGACACCTCCCCAACAGCTTCCCCACCTTATTCCCAAAACAATATAGTTTATATTTGTAGTACAAGAAAGATTTTTTAGCTCGCTGGTGGAGCAGTTCATTCAACGCAACCTGGAGTTCCCACAATCGCTTGCGATGTTGGGGCAGAGAGGTTCGCCCACAAAGGCGCCGCGCATGGGCCACCTGTCTCTCGAGTCGCACAATCTGCTCCGCCATCAGGCGTCTCTTCCGCGCCACATAACCAATGATGTCACCGCAGAGAACCACTTTAGCAGTTTCCCACAGCAGCTCCGGATCATCTTTATGACCCCGATGGTGAAACTCAAACTCTTGCCAGCGGAGGCTTAGGAATTGTTGAAAAGAGACATCCTTGTATAGTTCAATCGGGAAGCGCCATAGGCGGGTCAAACCTGAGACCCCCCCCCCCCTGCCAATCTAGCCAAACCATGGCATGATCAGAAATCGCTAGCGGGCCAATCTGGGCATCCTCCACACAGGCAAATTGATTCGCCGAGATCAACATATAGTCAAGGCGGGCACTAGTACCATGCGCCCGCGACACATGAGTGAAGTCCCTTTCGGTAGGGTGCAAAAGACGCCAGGGATCCACCAGGCTCAATCGAGACCGGAACCTTCGTAACGTCTGTGAGAGATTTTGCCGTTCTCTGGTGCCTACATCTCTCGAAGTATCAAGCCCCACCTCGAAAACCCCATTAAAATCACCCCCCAAAACCAAAGGCAGTTCCGGGAGTTGCTCTACCTTGGCCGCCAAATGGTTAAAAAAATCGTGATCTGGGGTGTTGGGACCATAGACACCACCCAAAATGACCTCCCGATCTTCCAACGTACCGTGAAGAAGCAAAAATCGCCCGTGAGGATCCAAAACCTGTCTTATTAACGTGAATCGCACCTTTTTGTGTATCAAAATGGCAACGCCCCCCTTCTTCCCTACCGCTGGAGCACCCCAGATCTGGCCCACCCAATCTCGAACAAGCTTAGCATGTTCTTCAGCGGTCTGATGAGTTTCCTGCAATAGCGCAATATCACACTGCTGTCTGGCCAGCGCTTTCAGTATTTTATATCTCTTGATGGGACTACCTAAGCCACAAACATTCCAAGATACAATCCTCACCATCCTAAGAGCAGTTTTGGGGCATTGTGCAGGTGAAATTTGCGATGTCTGAGGAAACCCCCCCAGCCTGGAGTCTCCTCTATAGTCCTCCCGACGCCAAAAGTTGAAATGCCAAAAAGGCTGAAGAAAGCGACCTGTCCCCCCCGTCTCCCTTCCCTCCCAGTCCTCCCCACACTCCCCCCTACCCACCCCACCCCCTGACACCCCACCTTCATTCCTCGTAAGCCCACAGTGCTTAACCTAGGTATAAGGCCAAACACCCTTCCTGTGGCAATGGGCCTACCCCCTTATTGAACTCTCATCCCCGAGACCTCTAATACTCATGAGTCCCTTCCCCCTCATGGGCAGTGGGTACCTAAACTCACCATCACCCCCCGACTATTAGTCTCAGCCCCACGCTCAGCTCTTGGTACCTATAAGCCCCCCCAAGCTCCCATCGGGGCTCAGGCGTTCTACCCAATTAATCTAGGGGAGCCAACAGCAGTATACAGGGCACAAAGCAGTAAACTATCGTTAGAGTTACCCAGAGCCAATGGCTCATAGACAGCAGCACTCGCCTCCCAAATTCCCCCAGGATACAGTCCCCTCATAAACAATCAATCAGTAAAGCATATAATCAACAATCAAACATCAAAGACCACAGTATATAGTCGTGAATAGCCCTACCCTCCCCATTAAACCCATAGCATAACATAGCGAGTATGGGAAAGGAAAAACCAAACAGGCTCATTTATAGTTAATCAATACAAAGATCAAAGTGACCTGACTCAAACCTCCCAACTCACGGATATGGACTGGGGACCCGACGGGCCTCCACCCCTCCTGTGTCACGGACAGCCGGGCTGACCTCAGCAAGGCACAAAGCACAGAAATCCTCAGATTGCCCCGGCGGCAGGGTCTCAGGACCCGACTTACCGCTCTCGCCAAGGGAGGGAGAAAGGGCACCACGTGCGGCACTGAGCTCAGCCCTAGCTCCCCATATCCCCGTCCCGCAACCGACCAAGTTGCGCAACTAAGAGGGGGATTCCTGCGTGGAAGTATAACAGCCTCTCTCAACAGTGGGAGCTTGACTTGAGGAAGGGGGGGGGCTAACATATTCCCCATTTAAGGGGAGGTCACGGGACATATCCAAGGCCCGTGGACCCCCACCCCCAAAAACAAGGTGGGCCACGCGGCCCGGAGAAACTTCCACCCTCCCCCCCCCCAAAGAAAGGGGGAGAACCCTACCGGATCACCCCTCCAAGGGCGATGTAATAAACAGGGGAGGGCAGTCTCTGCAAGAAAAACAGCAGGTTGCGATACTGGCGTAAGAGTACGAAAATACCCATCCACACAACTACACACAGTCACAACACTCAACCAAAAACAATATAACTTCGGGCAAATTAGAGACACCCATACAACAGTAAATAAAAAGTGAAAGTCTAGCCTCTGTGATAGGGGGCTCTTCTCGGTGAGGTCGCACCCGACGGCAAGCCACGCCGTTCTCTGAACCCCTCAGTGGAATAACGTTGCACAGGTAGTGCAATGCCAAGCTGTCATCTTACAGTCATATTGGCGATGCAGGGTGTCCAGTCAGGCCCTCCAGAAAAGTTTGAGCCTCTGCAGGGGACTGCAAATAGCGTAGTTTCCCCTGATGTTCCACTCGTAGCTTGGCTGGGTACAACAAGGATAAACGTACCCCCTTATTGACCAGTTGAGTGCAGACTGCAGAGAAGGCCCGACGACGTTGACTGACCAGCAGCGAGTAATCCTGGAATACAAGGATAGTTGTCGGTTCCGCTGCGGATCTCTTATGGTCTCGAACGGCTTTTAACACTTCCTCTTTCTGATGGAAGTCGAGGAAGCGAGCTATGACCGCACGAGGCCGACGCTCATGGTCAAGTCGGGATCCCAGGCGATGCACACGTTCAATCTTGATGGGGCCCGCTATTGCTCCAGCAGAGATCTTCTCAATCCAGGTTACCAAAAAGCCACGAAGCGCCCCATCCGTAACACTCTCCTCGATCCCGATAAAACGAAGGTTTTTGCGGCGGCCCCTGTTTTCGAGGTCTTCAAGTTTATCACCTTGCCGCTGCACCAGATCTTCCAAGGCCTTTATTTTGCCTACCAGGGCATTCTGAGTGTCTTCCACGGTGGATATCCGAGTTTCCGCCTGCTCCACTCGAGAAGTGACTTCAGTGAAGCTCTGACGAATCGCTTGCAGTTGATCGGTTAATTCGCGAAAGCGATCATCTAGCGCCCGGACAACGGCAGCGCTGACCTCCATGACCAGCGTCGGATTAGTTTCCGATCCCGGGCTGAGAGGCGCTCCATCCGCCATTTTAGTGTCAGGGACCCGGGCCTTCTCCCGTCTCGGCGGTTTTGCGGTCATTGAGAGGTTGCTCGCTCTCCGATAACTCTGAGCGGCTCTCAGTAGTCCCTCTTGCCAAGATATTAAGAATAGGGGGAAACACCCACTATTGCAGATATTATAAGCTGATGTGTGGGGTAGATTGCCCAGAGCTGAGTACCACGTCTGCTCAGCTCATTGCCACAACCGGAAGTCAGTGATACTCATTTTTATACAAACTGATCTTCAGAGTTGCTTGTTTATGGCAGCTCTCAGAATCGCAAATCCCATGTGCTTTGGCTGCTGGGATTTATCCTCATTCTGGTGAGAGAATTTCCCTTCCTGAGTTGGATGTCATGTGGCGCACAGCCATGGATTAAGACAGAAAATATATTTTTTTACAGCATGGTATCGGAAATAACAGAGAATCTGGCATCCTAAGGTCCGTATTTAAAGAGTTTTATCTGATTTAACTTCTGTCATTTCTGGACAAATCTTTGTTTTAAATTTCCTTATGACTAAATTTTGTCTGAGCAAATCCATTGCCCACGCAATGATAAGAGGCAGCGCTGGGGGGCATTCCTGAGATGTGCTTAGGCTCTGTCCAGTCACTGCTGATATTTAGCAGCATGTTTGTTAAAGGTTAATGCACATTAAGTAAAGTTAATGTGTGAAGTGCTACAATGGCCCATAGAAATGAATGGGCAGTGGCAGCACTTAACACACGTTAACCTTTAATAATTGAACCCCTTAGTATTAGCTGGATAAAGTTAGTTGTATAAGTCTGGTTGGAAAAATAGCCATCTTAAAGTTTTCTGGAGAGGTTTATCTGGATAAAAGGATATATTCAATGGCACACATAACAGGTAAGTTCTGCATGCCATCCGAATAAAAGTATCCAGATACGAGCTTTCTCGCTCAGCAATTCTTTGACTATTGAATTCTGTGAGCAACCTAAGAATGATACAGTCCTTCCACCTACACAGGCTATAGAACTGTAAATCAGCTGTTTGGTCAATGCAGCTACTGAGCAATAAAACACTTTGTCAGTGTGTTTGAACCAATTTTCATTTGAGCTTTTTTGAAGAGACAGCCTCTTGTTGAAGGGTCTAATTCAGCAAGCTGTTGGGTTATTGATGTATTCTAGTTCTAGTCTGGTGTACTTTTGCTTTTTTTCACTTGATAGTTTCTTTCTGCTTCTTTGGGGCTGTGGCACAATCAGTTGTCATTCACAGCCACCAGGAAATGTTCTTTTTTTGTATACCCACCCTGGACTAATTTAACTCCGTCATTGCAGCAAAAGTCTCTGGGGAATTATGCACCAGGACTCCTGGAACCATGAAATGATGGTTGTAAAGCTGATTTTTATTTTCCTCGAAGGCATATTGTATTTACAGCTATGTTTCTAATAAAAACTACATTTAAAAAAAAAATTGAAACCCGCTTGGGACAGGAGTAATCTCCAGTAGCTTTACAGTTGTATAACAAAATGGCACTAGCCTCAAGGTTGGCCAGCACCATTTTGAAGCAGATCCCAGCAAGGTAAGGATGAGGAAAGTGGGGTTTGGGTGGATGGAGGAGGAATAGCGGAAAGTTCAGGAAAAGTTATTGAAATGGCAGCCCTTTTTTTTCCAACTAGGGGGAAGGCTCTTTCTTTTCTTTGCTTTTATTTTTTGATTTGATGTTCATTTCATTGCTAATAAATGAAATGAATATCAAATGAATCCCCTAGGTGCCATTGTAGAAAGATTGAGGCTATTTCCACACCTTAAGGCCCCTAATTCTTTCTGCATTGCATTCTACGCTCTGGGACTGGAAGCAGAAGATCTGACTTGGGAATTGAACTCTGGTCGTTCTATATGGCAGTGCACAGCCCTATTTTCTTCCATTTAAAAGATCCGGAAGAGTATCTCAGCAGTTTGTTAGTCCATAAAAGGGAGAAATCGTCTCTAGTACTCGTTTGGTTTAATTGTGCTTTGTCATTTCCTAGTCTTCTTTTATTGCGTGCACCTTGCATTATGTGACCATTTAAATGGATAGTATGATGAAAACAGGCATGATTGCATACTGGAAACAATGACATTTTGTCTCATTGAAAACTAGTGGCCTAGTGATAAATGACCTTTTCCAGTTGATGTGGAACTGTTTACTTGTTTTCAACACCTGACAACTGTGAATTTGACAGTGTGATTTGTAAATGTTCCCTGATCTTGCCAAATAATGCATTGGCCTTCTGCAATGTTAATTTATAACACTCCTCTCAGTTTCAGTGAAACAACTGCTACTGACAACACATTCTCAGGTCTTGGTTCATATGTGCCAGATTCCTTTGTGAATGCTTCTTGTATGATCTCTTGAGGAGGACAATCTTCAAAGCCAGCAATGCATGTAAACTGTGATTTATGGATGTAAACTGCTTGTCTGAAAATTGCTCTCCATCAATGTAGCTAAAACTGCCACTGCCTTTAGTTTTTCTGCTCCTTCCCTTTGGAATGCTCTCCCAATTAACCTCCACCTCAAATCTTCATATAAAATATTCAAGACTGGATTAAAAATCTGGTTCTTTGAACGTGCATTCTAGTAACGCCTCCCCTCCCCTACACCGGCTCCAAAATCCTTTCATAACCTCTGCCTAGGTGTTCCCTTAATGTGTCTGGCTTCATGTTTATACTTGTCCTGGCTGATATTGTTGTCATACGTTCAACGCTACTTCCCATACGTCTCTTGTTTATGTCTCTGTCTTTTTTTGTTTTCTTTCTGCTCCCCTAATACATGGACTGTAAACTGCTTAGATGTTCTGTACCTTAGTAATATAGAAATCAGAGAAGTAAATAACACACATAGATGTGAATAGTTTATTCCATGGGAAAATATGCCTGCACAGAAGAGGTGCAAATACTCATAGGTGCTTTTTACCCAAAGTAAGTTCTAAGGCAAAAATATGCAGTACTGGAAAATCCACAGATAAAAAGGCATATACAGACTGTGACCCAATGCAGAGCATTCAAAAATCACACCCTAAAAGATTAGGCACCAGATTTGATGAACCCATTACAGATTTGCAGATTCAATAAAGCTCCTTTTTAAAGGAACTAAATTAATTCAAAACTCCAAGTAGATTTCTTCAAGTTGGCGATTCTGTTTTTAAAATTTCTTAAGATCGTCGGCTGCTGTCCTCGGCGCCTCTGGGGCCGATCGACTCAGTCCAGCCTGGCGTTCCTCCATCCCTGCCATGCGCGTGGGCGGTACCCGCTTCGGGCAGTACCGACCCCTTGGCGTCGGTATCGAGCGTTCCGCTCCTCACCGGGGATTGGCGGCTGCGGTCCTCGGCGCCTCCGGGGCCGACCGACTCGCGCCGGTATGGCGTTCCTACAGGGGTGGTATCCGCTTTGGGCGGTGCCAACCCGTCGGCATCGGTGTCGAGTGACCTGCTCCCCACCGGGGATCACCAGCCGCTGCCCTCGGCACCTCGGGGGCTGATCGACTCGACACTGTCTGACGGCCCTACATTCAGGTCACGCGCAGAGGTAGTACCCGCTTCGAGGGCGCGGGCGTCGGTGGTACCGCCCCACGCCGGGGATGGTCATCTGGCCTCCCTCCCTTCGGGGCCGCTCGCTTCGACCCGCGCCGGGTTGCCGGTATCCCAGCCCTGCACAAGGGTGGTACCGGGTTCGAGCGGCGCCGCTCCGTCGGCGATGGCAGGGGCGTCGAGCACGAGGGACCGCCATCGACCTTCCCCGGGGACCTCGGGGTATGTCGGCCAGTGCACGGGCGACTCCCCAGCATTGACGCGGCCGTCGAGGGCCCCACCCTTTCCTAGAGAAGGGGCCTCGGGGTCTTCGACCCAATCTGGATCTGCGCCGCCCCGCAGCGGTACCCCGACGTCGGCGCAGGGACTTTGCACTCCCCCCCCCCACAGGGACTCGTCGTCGGGTGACCGGGGTCCCCTCGGGGACGGGCCGTATGCCCCGGAAGGATTTCTCTCCGGGTTGGACGGGTTCGAGAGGGAGCCTGGCACCGGGCAGTGCCCGCCGATCGACATCGGCGCCGGCGTCAGATGACCCCCTCTCCTCCGAGCACCGTCCTCAGGGGCCCTTGATGCTCGCGGCACCGGTCGGCGCGGTTCCGATCCACGCTCCGGGATCTCCACCACCGGCGCGGTCACTCCCGCTGGGGGCCTCGAGGAAGGAGTCGATCTCCTCTCTCGGTTCGATGCCCAGCCTGGAGTCGTTGTCCAGCCTTGAAAGCCTGGCCACGGCACGTCTTGGGATCGGCCCCTGTCCTCTCCCGCAGGGCAGAGCAGAGACCGCTGGCCCCTGCCCTCCAATAAGATGGGAGAGTTAGAATATATAGCACTACATGAAAGGTTAGATATGATTGGAATATCAAAGACATGGTGGAAGGAGGACAACCAGTGGGACACTGTGATACCTGGGTACAAACTATATCATAATGATAGAGTTGATCAAATTGGTGGAGGGGTTGCTCTGTATGTTAGAGAGGGCATTGAGTCAGAAAGGATTAAAGTTTTGCAGGAAACAAAATCTGCTGTAGAATCCATATCAGCGATGGCGAACCTATGGCACGCGTGCCAGCTGTGGCACGCGAAGGCCTTGCAGCTGGCACGCGGGAAGGTCCGCAAAAAAAGAAAAAGCTGGCTCTGACTGCTGCCGCGGACGCGGCAAGGGCAGAATGCAGCGTCCCGCGGGGCCCCCTCCGCCCGCTAAGCCCCTCTGCAAGAGCTTTCAGATTCGCGAGGGAGAGCGTCTCTCTCGCGTCTCTGTTAAGCCCGCAGGGGCTAATGGGAAATTTCCCATCAGCCCCTTTAGACGCGAGGGACTGATGGGAAATTTCCCATTAGCCCCTGCGGGCTTAACAGAGACGCGAGGGAGATGCTCTCCCTCGCGAATCTGAAAGCCCTTGCAGAGGGGCTTAGCGGGCGGAGGGGGCCCCGCGGGACATTGCAATCTGCCGCGGCAGCAGCCAGAGCCTGCTTTTTTTTTTTTTAAATTTGCCAGGGGGGGTTAGGACTGCTAATGGGCAGGGGGGGGGGTTAGGACTGCTAATGGGCAGGGAGGAGGAGGGGGGGTTAGGACTGCTAATGGGCAGGGAGGGGGGGGGGTTAGGACTGCTAATGGGCAGGGAGGGGGGGTTAGGACTGCTAATGGGCAGGGAAGGGGGGGGGGTTAGGACTGCTAATGGGCAGGGAGGGAGGGAGGGAGGGGGGGGTTAGGACTGCTAATGGGCAGGGAGGGAGGGAGGGAGGGGGGGTTTAGGACTGCTAATGGGCAGGGAGGGGGGGGGTTAGGACTGCTAATGGGCAGGGAGGGAGGGAGGGGGGGTTAGGACTGCTAATGGGCAGGGAGGGGGGGAGGGAGGGGGGGTTAGGACTGCTAATGGGCAGGGAGGGGGGGGGTTAGGACTGCTAATGGGCAGGGAGGGAGGGAGGGGGGGGTTAGGACTGCTAATGGGCAGGGTGGGAGGGGAGGGGGGGTTAGGACTGCTAATGGGCTGGGAGGGAGGGGGGGTTAGGACTGCAAATGGGCTGGGAGGAGGGGGGGGGGTAGGACTGCTAATGGGCAGGGAGGGAGGGGGGGGTTAGGACTGCTAATGGGCAGGGGGGGGCGGGCGGGCGGGGGGGGTAGGACTGCTAATGGGCTGGGGGGGTTAGGACTGCTAATGGGCGGGCGGGCGGGGGGGGGGGTAGGACTGCTAATGGGCTGGGGGGGTAGGACTGCTAATGGGCTGTGGGCTGATGGGGGCTGTCTGGAAATGGGGTGATGGGGGTTAGGACTGGTAATGGGTTATAGGGGGGGCTTAAACTGAAAATGGGGTGATGGGGGTTTAGGACTGGAAGTGGGTTGATGGGGGGGGGCTAGGACTGGTATTGGGTTGGGGGGTTGCTAGGACTGGAAATGGGCTGATGCAGGGACTAGAAGGGAATGGATGCTGGGTGATGCTGGAACTAGAAGGGAGCTGATGTTGGGGGAGGATTAGAATGGGATGGGGCTGGGAGAGTAAAATGGAGAGGGGAAAAATATTTTGTGTGGGAGGGATAAAAAATCTACAATTGGCCGGGTATTGGGAGAGTAAGTGGGGATTGAGGATGGAGGGGTAAAATTTGAGTGGATGAAATAGGAATGAGGAAAGAGCAAAAGGAGAAAGATTAGTATGTTAAAGCGGATGTAGAGAGAGAGAATGGAAAAAAAAACTAGAAGAGAGAAGAAAGGACAAATGGACAGCAGATGATGGAGAGTTAGCAGAAAACATGAAGAAACCAGAAGAAAGTGGCTGGAGCAATTGCAACTGTGTAACTGAGCTGAGGTATTCTGTTTATGTAATTCCTTTTTGACATTGCCACTTGTTCTCTTTCCCCAGTAGGTCATGTATTGTTATTGTCTGAAATGTATTGGTTTAATATTTGCAGTGTTGCCTTTTGATAGGTATGGTGCGGTGCTTTGTGAGTCCTGGTAGTGCTGTTAGGATACGGCGGGTTTGCTATTGGTTCTAAATGGGCAGTGTTTGTAGTAGTTCCTAATGTGCCTGGCGGTTGGCACTGGATTATAGTAATGTAGAAATCTTTTAGTCTGTCTTTATCCATACACTCATTAAGAGACATGTTTACTAAAAGTTAGTGTATGTTAGCATTATGCAAATATTTATGCAAATTGACGTGCTGGCACTTTGAGGAAATTCTTTGGTTTTGTGCGGCAGTTTGGGCACTCGGGCTCAAAAAGGTTAGCCATCACTGATCTATATGGATTGAAATTCCATGTAAAAGGGGGAAGGCAATGGCAGTGGGGGTGTACTATCGAGCGCCTGGCCAGAATGACCAAATGGATGATGAAATGCTCAAAGAAATCAAGGAAGCTAACAAAAGTTACAGCGCAGTAATAATAATGGGTGATTTCAACTACCCCGGTATCGACTGGGTCAGTGTCACGTCAGGACATGCTAGGGAGATAAAGTTCCTAGATGAAATAAATGACTGCTTCTTGGAGCAGCATGTTCATGAACCGACCAGAGGGGAAGCCATATTAGATCTAGTCCTTAGTGGAACACCAGATCTAGTGCAAGAGATAAGGTTGTTGGGGCCACTTGGCAATAGTGATCATAGCATGATCGCCTTTGATTTAATTAGTGGAGGAGGGATAGTAAGGAAATCCACAGTACTACCTTTTAACTTTCGAAAGGGAGACTATGATAAAATGAGGAAAACAGTTAAGAAAAAACTAAAAGGAGCAGTTGCAAAGGTTAAAGACGTACATCAGGCTTGGCTGTTGTTGAAAAATACTATCTTGGAAGCCCAGACCAGCTGTATTCCACACTTTAAGAAAAGTGGAAGGAAGTTCAAAAAACTGCCAGCATGGTTTAAAGGTGAGGTCAGAGAGGCTGTTGTTGCCAAAAAAGCATCTTTCAGGAAATGGAAAAAAGAGCCAAACGACGAAACCTGGAAACAGCACAAGCACTGGCAAGTCAAATGCAAGGCATTAATAAGTCAGGCAAAGGGAGAATTTGAGAAGAAGCTTGCTGGGGAAGCAAAAACGCAAAGTAAAGACCTTTTCAAGTACATTCGTAGCAAAAAACCTGTGAGAGAGTCAGTTGGTCCATTAGATGATAAAGGGGTTAAAGGAGCACTAAGAGGCGACAAGGCGATAGCGGAAAGACTGAATGAATTCTTTGCTTCAGTCTTTACTGAGGAAGATGTAGGGATGTTACCCATGACTAAAGTGGTATTTAAAGGTGCAGAAGAATTTAAGGAAATATCGATACATCAGGAAGATGTATTACAACTATTAGATAAACTGAAGAGTAGCAAATCACCTGGGCCGGATGGTATACATCCAAGGGTGTTGAAAGAACTGAAATATGAGATAGCAGACCTGCTATTAGTAATCTGTGAATTTTCATTAAAATCATCTGTAATACCTGAAGATTGGAGGATCGCCAGTGTAACGTCAATTTTAATAAAAGGGTTACGGGGTGATCCGGGAAACTACAGACCAGTGAGCCTCACGTAAGTACCGGGAAAAATGGTAGAAACCATCATAAAGAATAAAATTACTCAGCATTTAGATAGTCATGGCCTAATGGGAGACAGCCAACATGGTTTATAGACAAGGAAGATCTTGTCTTACTAATCTATTATGTTTTTTTGAAAGTGTGAATAAACAGGTGGACAAAGGTGAGTCGATTGATATAGTGTATCTGGACTTTCAGAAAGCCTTTGACAAGGTCCCTCATCAGAGACTTTTGGCAAAACTAAAGAGTCATGGGATAGGAGGCAGTGTACTACTGTGGATCAAGAACTGGTTAAAAGATAGAAAGCAGAGGGTTGGGCTAAATGGCCAATTTTCCCAATGGAGAAAAGTGAATAGTGGTGTACCCCAGGGATCTGTGCTGGGTCCGCTGCTTTTTGACATATTCATAAATGACCTGGAAAGTGGAATAACGAGTGAGGTTATCAAATTTGCAGATGACACAAAACTATTTAAAGTTGTTAAAACCCAAGAGGATTATGGAAAATTGCAAGAGGATCTTGATAAATTGGAAGACTGGGCATCAAAATGGCAGATGAAATTTAATGTAGACAAGAGCAAAGTTATGCACCTAGGGAAGAACAACCCAAACTATTGTTACACGATGCAAGGTTCCACATTAGGAACCACCACCCAGGAAAAAGATTTAGGAGTCATTGTGTATAGCATGTTAAAACCCTCGGCCCAGTGTGCAGCGGCAGCCAAGAGAGCAAATAGAATGCTAGGTATCATAAGGAAAGGAATGGAAAATAAAACAAAAGATATTATAATGCCTCTATATCGTTCTATGGTGAGACCGCACCTTGAATATTGTGTGCAATTCTGGTCGCCGTATCTTAAAAAGGATATAGCGTTATTAGAAAAGGTTCAGAGAAGAGCCACCAAAATGGTGAAGGGGATGGAAGGATACTCCTATGAAGAAAGGCTAAAAAGGTTAGGGCTCTTTTACCTGGAAAAGAGACGGCTGAGGGGAGATATGATAGAAGTCTATAAAGTAATGAACGGAGTGGAATGAGTAAACGTAGATCGATTGTTTACGTTATCAGAATGTAGAAAGACTAGGGGACATGCAATGAAGCTACAGGGTAAACTATTTAAAACTAATAAAAGAAAATATTTCTTCACTCAACGTGTAATCTAACTCTGGAATTTGTTACCGGAGGATGTAGTAAAGGCTGTTAGTGTAGCTGGGTTTAAAAAAGGTTTGGACAAGTTCCTGGAGGAAAGGTCCATAAACCATTATTAAGAAGGGACCCAGGATATCAATGCTTGACCCAGTACAAGCATTGCGGAACCTGTGTCTTTTGGGGAAACTGCTAGGTACGTATGACCTAGATTGGCCACTGTTGGAAACAGGATACTGGGCTTGATGGACCTTGGTCTGACCCAGTAAGGCATATCTTATGTTCTTATGTTCTTATGAAATGTGACAAAAAGATACAGAGGTATTTCCCATTGTGCTGGGTGCCACAAGCTTGATTAAGAGGAATTTCCAAGCATATCTTGATAAATTGCCTATACATGTTCAATCTCATGAACTCCAGAAGGAGGCTGTCCTTGGCACGATGCAAGTACTACACAGAATATTAGAAGTAAATTTGAGAGATTGAGATAATATTCCACATATCCTGGTTTAGGAGTGAGATTAAATTACTGTTATGATTTGCATAAAACCAACCCATCCAGAGAATGAATTTATTATATTTGGAGATTTTTCAGATGTTCCTTGATGCCGTCTTTTACTTTTTCTGGAAGCTGCACTTCTGAGGTATTAAGAAAATGCAGTAGACTTGGAAATGATTCACAATTTGATTGAGAGAGATAGTGAGGTCATAGTTTTAAAGTTCTTGATCATTCTTTTACTTCGTCCTGATGACGAAAGAGAGTTATGGAATTTCCCTGTTTGCCTGAGTCCATTTAGATGACTGAACTAAACTATGCTAATTTTGCTAACCAGGAGAAAATTACTGATGCAGTCTGAATACTAAAACTTAAGTCAAGTAGAAAAGCTCTCACCTCATCACGCAACTCAAACAAGCATGTCCCAAGTCAGGAATTCCATCCTCATCAGCGTTGTACTGTGCCAGAAGAGACTCTCCCGACTGACCTCTCTTCCTCCTTGCAGAGATAGATGGGAATCTCGATGATTCAGCACAATGCACAGCATACTTCTGGCAGACCTCTTTTGATGGTCCTGCGGGCCCCAAGGAATCCACGGATCAGATTGGAAACCACTGCTTTAGACTTGAGGTTCTTTCTGAGCCTTAAGTGGGCTCTTGAATTCCTATGTACCCTTTTGATATGCAAAATGTATGCATCTTTCCTCTGCAAATCCATTTTTTCTGTCCACCTCTGGACGCCCGCTTATTCCTGAATGAAGGGCCTGTTTGGGCAACTCTGTCCTTTTCTCCTTTCCACTCTCATGGCCAGCAACTTTCAGAAACTGCTTCAACAAGTAAACGGTCTCAAATCCCACTACATAGACTCTTCTTTGTGGTTCTCAATCTCTACTATCACAGGACTCTGGAGACAGGATTCCTCCTTTTCCTATCTTATTAAATCTTGAAAGCAGGCCAGTAGATTGTTGCCTCTTCCTATCAGCAGCTTTTATAGAGAGACAGAAGTCGGACTTCCTCTTCTCATTCCCATCCCTCTTCTATTACTCTGACAGTAAACTCCTCCTGGACACAGCAACCATTCCTTGGGCTGTACGCTCTTCGAGGGGAGTACCATAACAAAATGGCTTAGTCCATTCTATACTCGCCTCTATCCGTATGCTCTCTGCTAAGAGAAGCACAAAAACTAGTAAAGGGTACAAAGGCCTCCTTTACGGTAATGAAAACTATGAAAAACAGATTCATAGAAACCTAGAAACATGACAGCAGAAAAAGACAACATGGCCTATCCAATCTGCCCTTCCATATAGTCCACTACAAGAGTTACCTTTTTCCATTAGAGAGCCATGCTTTTTTGCATTTAGATAATGCCCTCATCTCTAGCACCTCCACTGAGAGACTATTCCATGCATCTACACTCTTTCTGGAAAGAAATATTTTTGCATATTACTCATGAGTCTATCCCCTTTCACCCTCATCCTATGTCCGCTCATTGCAGAGCTTGCTTTCAATTGAAAGAGGCTCTCCTCCTGTGCATTTATGCAATGGAGTTATTTAAACGTCTCGATCATATCTCCTCTATCCCGCCTTTCCTCTGACGTATACATATTAAGGTCCTTAAGTCTGTCCTCATATGCAGTATAATGAAGACCATTAACCATTTTAGTTGCCACCCTCTGCACTGACTCCAACCTGTTTATATCTTTGTGAAGGTGCGGTCTCCAGAATTGCACACAATACTCCAAATGAGGTCGCACCAAAGACTTATACAGAGACATTATCACCTCCTTTCTTCTGCTGGCTATCACTCTCCTTATGCACCCAAGCTTCCTTCTAGCTTTCGCTGTTGCCTTTTCTACCTGTTTAGCTACGTACAGATCGTCAGACACAATCATGGCTAAGTCCTGTTCTTCTTTCAAGGATAGAAGTACTTCTCCCTCCTATACTGTATTGCTGCCTTGGATTGTTGCAGCCTAAACGCATGACCCTGAATTTTTTTTAGCATTAAATTTCAGCTGCCAAATTCTAGACCATTCCTCAAGCTTAGCTAGATCCCTCCTCGTGTTATTTACACCTTCCTGGGTGTCTACTCTATTGAAGATACTGGTATCATCTGCAAAGAGGCAAATCTTATCCAACAGCCCTTCCGCAATATCACTAACAAAGATGTTAAAAAAGATCGGACCAAGGACAGATGCCTGGTAACCTCCTCCTCCTCAGAGTGAGCTCCATTTACCTGTACCCTTTGTTGCCTCCCACTCAACCAATTTCTAATCCAGTCAGTAACTTTAGGGTGCTCAGTTTGTTTATAAGTCTCCTGTGTGGAACAGTGTCAAAGGCTTTACTGAAATCTAAATATACCACATATGGGGCTCTCCCTTGATCCAATTCCCTGGTCACCCGTCAAAGAAATCAATCAGATTTGTCTGACAAGACCTGCCTCTGGTAAACCCATGCTGCCTTTTGTCTGTGGCACAAAATAATTGTGCTTCTTTGCATATTGTACGTTTGAGTTTAATTTGCTTTTCCAAATGCATGCTCGCGATGAGTTACTCTCAATTTATATCTGAGGCAATGGAGGGTAAAATAACTTATCCAAATTTCCAAGGAGCATCAGTGAGAAAAGCCAGATTTAAACACTGGGTTCCCTGGTTCTCATCCTACTGCTCTAACCCCTGGACTACTTCTCCACTTTACTTTTTACTGATGCCAAGATTAAAATGTAAAAGTGTTGGTGATTCTTTTTTTAAGTTGGTAAAATTGAAACCAAAGGGAGCATAAGGATTGAGCTGGAATTTTTTTTAAGTACTTTTGATGGAAGCTGATTTATTAAACCCAGGAGCTTAAAAGATTAAAGAAACCACTAAAAGCAGTTAGGAGGAAGTGGAGGGTATGCTATGGTCATGTGAAGGTTTGCATTTTAATTTTGTTGCTTGAGTGGAAAATTGCAAACAGGCCATGCCTTACAACCAAGGGCCCACAAACATCTGGGTATGGTAGAAGCATAACCTTCTATTCCAGCTGCACTGACAGAGGGCAGCTGACTTGCAGCAATGTCTGGGGACGAGGGGCACCACAATGAAAACAGGGTGCATGCACTGGTAATTTAAATTTCATATTTGGGATACTTTATCTTGAAACAAACATGGCTTGTCTACTTCGCCTCCTAAGCTTTCCTTCTTCCTTGTGCATAAGATGTCTGTTGTTTCATGTCTTAAAAAGGTGCCAGTGAGAGGGCTTGGATAGCCGTGAGTTGTCAATAGGAAAGTTTAAAAATATGACTTCAAAAGAACAACATGAAAATATGACAGTCTTCTGTCTCATGTGCAGTCAAAATAGGGTCTCATGCTCCTTTTTCAGAGGCTGCCAAAAGAAAGATAGTTTACCCTGAGACGGGAAGACATTAGTTCAGTGTCTTTGTGCTCTTTTCATTTTCATTGTGCTTGATTCACCTAAAATCTAGGACTAGGAAAACTTTCCATCAGAAAGATATTTGATGGGTTTAACTAACAAAATTAATAAAAAACATGTTAAAAGACTTAAAACGAAAATATGGGGTAAAGGCCTCACCAAACCTCAGATGTTTTTTACTGGCTCCTGATCCAAATAACACAGTGGGGGGAAATTTTATAAGTGACTCGACCATGTCGATCGGTGTTTTATATGCTCAAGTAAAATTTCTGAGAGGTATAAGCAAACACAAGTATGCCCAACGGACACATAGCATATGCTTTTATGAGATAAATAAGCATAGGCATCCCTGTGGGCGGAGCTGGGCTAGAGTTGTGAGATATGCACATATGTTATAAAATTTATGCATATCTGTGCAAACTTAGAAGGGTCATTTGTGTCTGCTTTGGAGCAGTTCTAAATGCATGCCCCTGCTTTATAAAGGCACATAGACATATGGTGGACATTGTAGAAGGGATGTCCAAGTGCAGTCAGGGATGTCTAAACCAGAATGTCTTAGAAGAGATCGGGCACGTCCCAGTGCAGACTTTATTTCACAAAAATGGACGTGCCCGATATGGATGTCTGTGGGGGTGTCTACAAAGACATCCCCAGAATAGGATTTGAGAACCTGGACCTCTAGGAACAGCCAAATGATTATAAGAGTGGTTTAAAACCAGGGAAGCCAGGGTTCAAATCCTACTCTTGCTGTCACTGAAACTGTGCTAAGTACAGTAGTGGGGATGATAGAGTGCTTTCTTCTCTACACCCCCTGGATGTTTTTCATCCAAAAACGAGCATGTTTCAAATGCCTGTTTGTGCCTGATCAACTCTAAACTTAGACATGACTCTGGACATCCAGGACATTTCTGAAATCAGGCAGTGACTTCCAGGTTCCTGGGAAGACCCCAGCCACGCCCCTTCACACCCTATTTCAGGCTGGGGATGTCCACAGATCTGGCTTCTAAAATGTCCATTTGCAGACATCAAATGCAGAAAAAGGATTTCCAAGATGACCCCAGAGGTTACCTTTATGAAATAAAAACAAACAGCTCTCAGTAACACAAAAAGCCTTTATAATTACTTAAGGACCTCAAATAGTTTGTAAGAGCTTAAATATCAAAGGTGCATATATACTCTCAAATTCTCATCAGTCCACTGAAGATTTTTTTTGTTTTTGTTTTGAACAGATTCATAAATCAAATTCATCCAGCAATGGAATGAAACTTCCTAGGTCCTGCAGATGAAAGAGTTAAGCTAAGTGCTGAATGAATTTTTATGATCTGTTTCATCTGCAGGATCTAGGAAGTTTGATTCAGTTGTTGGAGGAATTGAATTTATGAATCTGTTCAAAACAGGTGGACCGATGATGAGAATTTGAGAGCATATATGCATCTATGCTATTTAAGCTCTTACAAGCTATTGGAGGTCCCTATATAGTTATAAAGACTTTTTTGTATTATTGAGAACTGAGTTTGTTCTGTTTTTATTCTCCACTTAATAGTCTTTTGAGGATCATGTTATGGTAACCTTATAAAATAGCTATAATGTATTCACTTATGTGCCTTCCATGTCTTGGCACCCAGTTTCAAAATTATCCTCAATATATTCATTACAATATGTAAGTCCCTCATTATCTCTTGCTGATATGTAATTTTGTTGACAACTAGAATTTGGTGAAGAAAAACCACTGACCATGCACAATTTCAGTTCATATACTGCCTCTTAAAATTGCTGGAAAGCATACGACCCAGGTTAATAGGAATCAATGAGAAAAAAGGAAGAGACCTGTATAATAATGTGATAAATAGTATGCCGTAGAGGTTAGTAAATGCTCGAACATGCATGAAAATACTGTCTTATTGAATGCCTATTGCAGTTTGCTGCATCTTTACTTTGTTATGAGGGGCATTATACAAAGATGACCAATCCAATAACAACAGAACACGCCGCACCTTCACCAAAAACCTCCTATCCATCCCAACTTCAAAGAGAAAATGTAGCCAAACGACATGTAATCGGGCATTCTCTCTTTTCGACCCCTCTATTTGGAATGCCTTACCCCACGAATTAAAGAACTGTCCCAACCACTCTGAATTCTGGAAGAAATTGAAAACTCATCTCTTCCAGGAACACTTTTCCCTACTTCTATAGCTCTCTCTAATCTTCTCTTTAAATTCCCTATGTAAATAGCCCTTAAAACTCCATGTAAATAGTTCTTAAGCCTCCGCCATGAGTAGTCTCTTGTTAACCATTTATACTGTGTTTATCATTGTTTAATTGTATTCAGTTGAAATACACTGACTGTAACGTTCCCTGTAAACCGTCTTGAATTGTAGAAAGTAGGTTTATAAAACTTGTTAAATAAATAAATAAATCCCTTTACAAACGTCGCATCTCTTCATTTCGAGCCAATGACGCTTAATTTACCGCTACCCCTCCCACTGTGGTATGTCCTGATAAACTGATCAGTATTGTGCTGTCTGTAGCTACCACAGGAAATGTAGAGAGACCTGTTAATGCAAAACCATCTGAGAGTAAGACCACCAATTATGTAATTGAAAATGTAATTTCTGTTTTAAAAAGCTAATTAGGAAGGACATATTATACCATTTGCTAATGATGGGCAGTATTTCCTTCTTTTCAATGTAATGTGATGAGGAACCCACACTGGGCTCGATCCAGGAAGATGTACATCCTGATGGGACGTCCAGCCCCGCTATCTGCCCTCAGCCTATTCCACATCCTTGCCCTGCTGCACGTACAGAGCCACTGTGCATGCTGCATGGGATGGGGGAGGCACAGGGGCGGAGAGTGGGTGCAGCGTGAGTGGGCCCAACCCTTGGACATGCAGGGCCGATTCCAGTGACAGCCCTGTACGTCTGAGGGTCGCTGGGGGCCATTCTGCTTATTCCACCTCTGAGGTGGAATAAGCATGGGGCGCACCTCTAATTCTGCCCAGCGGCCCCCCCCGCCACCCACCCTGGAGCCTGACAGCTTCAGCCCCAGAGCAACAGGACACCCACGGTGAGTCCCCACGACCCAATCTGGGCTCTGGCTGCCCCCGTCGGGGTTCGGGCAACAGGGCGACAGGGAGGGCACTATGGCACACACCAGCATGCAGGGTGGATGTCCCCACCGGTATGCAGGGGCACGCCGGGCCATCTAAGAGCCCGATTCTGCACTCACAGGAGTGTCTGGCTTCTGCAGTATAGAATCGGGTCCTAATGGGCCCGTCCTGTTCGGGGCTGTCCAGATGGCCCGGATGTGCCCCTAGTGGAATCAGGCTCTGTGTGAATTGGTGTGTATTTTGCAACCCCACACTCATTAGCTCATTTTTTCACTCTGATGATTAGCTGTGCAAAGCAAACGGATCATCATATGGTTTCCTCATTCGCTGAAGTCCACAGCTCCTGTATCACAAGCCCTTCCATATTTCTTGAGCTCCTCTGGGCAGTGCTGTGACATGGAATAGATCCTCTGACAGCTATTCTTACTGACACCTGTAAGTAATATATTTCTGTTACATTTAGATGTATATAACATTCTACATAATTTAACTGGGCAGATGGACTTCTTAGCAAATTGTCTGTGATGGGGGTAATGAATGTGCAGCACACTACATGGAAACACAGTAAATGAGAGCAGATAAGAAGGTGGCATTCAGCTGGCCATGTCTGGGTAAAATTTAATGGAAAAATTTGTCCACTTAACTTTGTCTGGTTATTCATCCTGAGATGCTTCGAGCTGAACATTGATAGTTAACTGTGATTTGTGCAGCCTGTTAAGTTTAACTGGATGGTGCTGAATATCAGCACCACTCAGCTAAAGTATAACCATGCCCCAGCAGAACTTAAACTTTGCCTCTTTGGTAGTGGCTAAACTTCATCCAGCCAATGAGCTGGCCTGACTAAATTTAACTGGTCGTTGGGTGGGGATCTGTAAATGCAAAGATGTGTCCGCATAATTCATAATGTATTACTTGGAGAAATCTTTTGAATTGCAGTCTCTAAATGGTTTCTCTTTTCATGATTTTCAGATGGGCACATTGGAAGCCAGTAGCATCCCTTTGATGCAGGAAATCGACAGAGGCTCCTTCTCTCTCCAGTACAAGGAGGATAAATTACAAGGATGGCAGAGTTCCTATGTAGCTCTGGGAATGGGCAGTGGGATACCATGCCTGGGAAAGATACATGGGATGCGTTGCTTTTTCCTGCTCGGAATAATTCTTATATCTATTCTAGACTGCGGGCATGGTCATATATGTGTGGATACTAAGTTGTTATCATGTTGTAGGTTTTCTGAGTTTCTTTGTACATGGATTTGTGCTACTAATGTCATAAGAACTGCCATTCTTTGTTGTATCATCTGTGCTATTGTTATAAGGTCATTTATGCATTTGAATTGTTTGTAGGTCATGTCTTGTTCTGTAGACACTGTGCATTAGTATTTTATAGGAAGAATTGGTAATTGGGCATTAAATAAGGTAGATGCTTGAAGCTACATAGCTAGAGTCTGAACACTATTACACTGTCAGCTTCTCATCTTAGTGTTATCTCATGCCGCTCTCTCTCTCTTGCTGTACCTTTGTCTGATTATATTAAGGGATTTGATGTAGCCGGTGTCCCTACTGTCACCATTGTACGTTAATGTTTTATGAAGGCCTAATGTTCTCCTGTAGTAACTGTATCTTTCCTTTCTTGCCTACAGAATGACATCCTCATGCTCGGGAGGGTGGCAATAATGAAAACGCCAGAAGTACCCTACCAAGCTGTGGAACAGGTGACATGCTGGAAAGTACTAGTTACCTCCTGCAGAGTCAATGGAATAATAAAACCATTCTCTTGCACCTTTTTGTATCGGCCGCGTACTGTTTAATTCTATAAAATCAGTAGTAAGGTGGATGCACAGATGAGTCCATGAGTGCTGTAATTGGCAGTGTTGATGAGAGCTGCTGGAGAATTAGGGTTGAAAACAAAACTGGTGCCGAGCTCAGTATGTATGTTACAGTAGTACACTATGGCTGTGAGCATCATCACAGTACTGTAAGTTGAAAGCGGGACAGTGGATGGGGTGAGCACCACACAGGCCGCGCACCTGCACTATCCGCACTGCTGTCATGCTACAGCAGGGCCGCGCGCACCACGGAAACTGCCAGGAACATGCTCTCCATGCTCCCGGCAGTTAACACTGTGCTGTCGCCCTCCATGCACCATAGATTGATGCATTATCGCTGCTTTTGGTGCAACGTCACAGTGCCCTTTAGTACATTGTTGGACAGGTGCCAGTTTAGGTGGTATTGATGCATGTACACACATTCATGCCATTGCGCATGCATATACACTGGGCGCTATTTTAGAAGAGGCCATTTACATGCATGACTTTATAAAATTGCCCCTTAAATGTACCTGTACATATAAATAAAGGAACATGAAGTGTGTGTGGATGAGGATAAGATGGAGTGAGAAGTCCAAGTGATAGCCTATATGTCTGTGTGTCTGTGTGGGAGGGACATGGGTATGTGAGTGATAGGGGTATGTGTATGTGTGGCAGTGAATGAAAGTGGAGGGTAGAAGGGGTGTCTGGAGTGTCCTTCTGTCTTCCTCTGGCTGTCTCCAGTCTCCCATGATCTCTCTTTCTTTACTCCCATCTGCACATGAATTCTCCTTCTCTTTTTTTTCCTCCCTGAATTTTTACACCTGCACCACTCCGCTGGCTGGCTGAGGGAGGAAGCGTTAGACCTCCTTTCTGCCGTGCTGCTTGTTGCCTCTGCTCCAGGCTAGTCCTCCTCTTGGTTGGGTCTGCACAGGGTGAATCGCAGGTCCTATTGGTCTCTGCAGGCTGATGTCAGGTGCTAAATCCTCAGATTCCACTGACCCTGTGCAAGCCATTGGGATACTTTAATCAGCCTGCATGCGCTCACCAGGCGGTAGGGACTACAGCAGTGTCATCTGCCGATGCTGTAACTTGGCTGGCGCGGGTGAATGACACCAGTGTCTGTATTTTTGTTTGACTTGTGTAGGCAGCTCATGGATCTAAATAAGGATTATGTGGCCCCTAGTTTGAGAACCGTTGATTTATGCTTTTAGTGTCCAAGTTAACTTTGTACATCGGCTTTTTTAAAATTCTGGATATTTACCATATAACACATGTTTTTGGCCAGTAATGCTTATTAAATAACAAAAGTGTGTGTTATTTGCCTTTAATGTATGTTAGTTTACTGCAATTCAAGAAAAACAATAATGAGATTCAAACTATGCAAATGCATACAAAACATCTCATTATTATGCAAATTGAATATACATAGTTTGTGCTTATGCTTGCAATGAAGCTACAGTGTAACAAATTTAAGACTAATAAGAGAAAATATTTTTCACTCAAACTCTGCAATTTGTTACCGGAGGATGTAGTAAAAGCTATTAGTGTAGCTGGGTTTAAAAGAGGTTTGGACAAGTTCCTGGAGGAAAGGTCCATAAACCATTATTAAAGGGGACCCAGGAAATCCACTGCTTGCTCCAATACAAGCATTGTGAAACCTGTGTCCTTTGGGGAAACTGGTAGATACTTGTGACCTAGATTGGAAACAGGATACTGGGCTTGATGGACCTTGGTCTGACCCAGTATGGCATATCTTTTATGTTCTTAACTTCAAAGGCTGCATTATTCATGAAAATACAACAAGATTTGAGCTAATATTTTCTTTCCTACCTGGGAACACTGAGCCACTAACATGTGGCCTTCTGGGGAGCCTCTTAAATTGGCTGTGTGAAGAAACTATCGCAATTGCCCTGTGACACTCCATAGATACATCACAACCACTCCGACAGCCCATAGGTACATTTCAATCCCCCAACCTCCCTCTTCCAACAACCCATAGATACATCACACCCCCCTGAAATCCCAGTCCTCCCTGGCACCTACTGAGGATTTCCCTGGTACCCAGTGGGCAGGCAGAACCAATCCTCATTCATTTGTGTCCTATCAGGTGCCTAGTTTTTGAAATGATGGTAGTTGACCTCTAGCAGTCATCCCATGGTACAACTGCTAGTGATCAAATTGCTAGACAAAGGCCACCACTAGGAATCAGCAGTGCCATTTTGAACTCAAGCACCTAACAGGGCAGGAACAACTCGAGATCACTTCACCTGCACAGTAGGCACCAGAAAACTCCCTGAAGGGGTCAGAGGATTGTGATGTATTGATAGGGGGGAGGGGGACTCGGGGAAGTTGCAGTTGTTGTTTTTCACATGGCTCTTTTAAGAGAGAGCAAGCCTCACTGCAGCTAGGAATGTGTGATGTTTCTCCATGGACCAGCAGGATTGCGTCAGCCACACTTGGTGACGCCCTCCGGCGGAGCCATGCATACGGAAGTGCTCTCTAGAGCTCAGAAAGGTGAGCCTTTCTGAGCCCACCTAGGTAGCCCATCCTACCGGTCCGCCCCCTGTTCCGGCCAGTGTGTTCCTAGCTAACCAATTTCTGGACAGGGAGCGGATGCAGAGGCTGAACTCCTCCAGGGGAGGTGGGTTGGGATTGTGTGGCTGACTTATCCTGCTGTCCACGGAGAACTCCCGTTACAGGTAAGTAACCTCGTTTTCTCCATGGACCAGCAGGATTGCGTCAGCCACACTTGGTGCCTCCCTAGCTGGAGCATGCTGAGGAGGAGGAGGAAGCCAATAGATCATTAAGGATGAGAGACATCCAGCTTAGTGCAACAATTTTTAATACGGTAACAGTGCAAGAACAGTGACTGTGCAACAATAATTAACTTGTGCAAAATGCAATAACTAGTGCAATACAGTGGTTGTGCAATAGTGCAACAACCTGGGCAGGCTTTAGGTGTTCTCCCTCCCGTCCATTGCAGTGGAGAGGATGGCAGTTCCGAGGGCACAGTCTTCCTGGGCTCTGAGGTCGAGGCAGTAGTGCCTTTGGAACGTGAGCGGGGAGGTCCAGGTGGCCGCTCTGCAGACGTCCACCAGAGGCACAGAACGAAGGCTGGCAACTGTGGTGGCCAGAGCCCTTAGGTTGTGAGGGCCCACTCTTGGCAGGTTCTGTGTGTCTGTAGGGTTGAGGCAATGGGAAACGCAGGAGGCGACCCAGTGCGCAAGGGTCCTCTTATTGACAGGCCTGCCTGGCCGGTTTGGGTCGAAGGAAACGAACAGTTGTTGGCCTTTGCGAATAGGTTCGGTGCGGAGCAGGTATATCCGGAGAGCCCGGAGACAGTCCAGCGTGTGTAGGCGGCTCTCTTCTTCCGAGGCATGGGGTTCTGGGAAGAAAGTTGGAAGCTCAATGGATTGATTTACGTGGAAAGCAGATGCAACTTTGGGGACGAACTTCGGGTTGGTCCTTAAGGAAGCTCTATCCTGGTGCAATTGCGTATAGGGGGGGTGGGACATCAATGCCTGTAGCTCGCTGATTCTTCTGGCAGATGTTATGGCTACGAGAAACAGGGTTTTCCATGAGACGTACTTCATTTCGGCCGACTGCAGCGGCTCAAAGGGTTCCTCGGTCAGGCGAAGTAGCACAGCGTTGAGGTCCCAGGATGGAACGGGGCACCTGAGCGGGGGTTTTAGGTTTGCCAGGCCTTTCATGAAATGGTTAGTCAAGGGTAGAGCTGCAATGGAGGTAGCCCCTTTGGGCGGAGCATGAAATGCTGCGATTGCCGAGAGGTGCACTCTGACGGATTGAGTCTTGAGGCCGAGGTTAGACAGAGAAGTCAAGTACCGAAGGACCTCGGGAAGAGGGCAAGTGGTGGGCTCGAGGCCTTGCGCTGCGCACCAAATGCTGAATCTCTTCCATTTGAGGCCGTAGGACTTCCTGGTGGAGGGCCTCCTGGCCGCAAGGACCACATCCTGCACCTCTGAAGGGAACCGGAGTGAAGAAAGGCTCATCCGTTCAACCTCCATGCAGTGAGAGCCAGGGCTTTGAGATCGGGGTGCATCGTTTTGCCCTCGTCCTGCGTGAGTAGGTCTGGCCTGAGTGGCAGGCGCTTGGGTTCCGTCAATGCTAGGCGATGGAGGAGTGCAAACCACATCTGACGGGGCCAGTAGGGACCACTAGGATGGCGCGAGCCTTGTCGTGAATCAGTCGCTGGAGTGTCGCAGGGATGAGGGGTGTAGGGGGGAAGGCATACACCAGAGACCACGCCCCCCAACACATGTCGAATGCATCTGCCGCTAGTCGCTTGCTGGACGGGTGTCTGGAGCAAAAGAGAGGGCATTTTGCATTCTGTTCCGTGGCGAATAGGTCGATGCTCGGGCGCCCCCACTGGTGGAAGAGACTGTCTGTGACCTCCGGGAGAAGTGTCCACTCGTGCGGTTGCAGCTGCCTGCTGAGCTTGTCTGCTAAGACATTCTGATCGCCTGGCAGGTAGGAGGCATGGAGATTGCACCCGTGCGTCAGGGCCAGGGACCAGATCTGCAGGGCTTCCTTGCAGAGTGAGCGAGAAGCGGTGCCCCCTTGCTTGTTGATGTAGAACATGGCCACTTGGTTGTCCGTCTGGATGAGGACGGACTTCTTCTGTACGTGAGTTAAGAATGCTTTGAGAGCGTACTTGATGGCCCTTAACTCCAGTAGGTTGATGTGTAGGAGTCTCTCCTGTGGCAACCAGGCCCCTTGTGTGCTGAATTGCAGAATGTGAGCACCCCAGCCTAAATTGGAAGCGTCCGTGGTCAAGGTCAATTGGTGCTCCGGTGGGTGCATGTCCTTTCCCCCCGAGAGATTCTCCGGAACAGTCCACCAGTGTAGCTGAGTCCTGATTCTGGAGGTCATGGGAATGCGGGTGGAGAGGGGTTGCGAGTGCTTGTTCCAGCGGACACGTAGATGGCACTGGAGTGGCCGCATCCATAACCTGGCGATGTGGATGACAGAGGTGATGGCGGACATGTGGCCTAGAAGGCGTAGGATGGATTTCGCCGTAGAAGTCTCCGCAGAAGCCATGCTGGTCGCGAGTGAGGTCAGAGCCACTAGCCTGCGCTGGGGAAGGAATGCCTTCGAGAGTCGGGTGTCGATCTCGGCCCCGATGAATTCCAGTCTCTGTGAGGGGGTGCGGTGCGACTTGCTGGAGTTGATCACGAACCCCAGTGAGGATATCAGGGACTCGGTTATCCTCAGAGCCTCCTGAAGCTGCGGTGCTGAGGGGGCTGTTAGGAGCCAGTCGTCCAGGTAGGGAAATATGGATATGTTCTGCTTGCGGAGATGCGCTGCGGGTACTGCCACACACTTGGTGAATACCCGTGGAGCTGGCGACAGTCCGAAAGGAAGGACTTTGTACTGATAATGCTGGCCCAGCACATTGAAGCGAAGGTACTGCCTGTGCGACTTGTGGATGCGGATGTGGGTATAGGCGTCCTGTAGGTCCAGGGATGCCATCCAGTCGCCGGGTTGAATCAGGGGCAGGATGGAGTTTAGAGAGTACATCCTGAACTTTTCTTTGATGATGAATTTGTTGAGGTTGCGGAGGTCGAGGATCGGGCGTACCCCGCCTGTCCGTTTGGGAATGAGGAAGTATCTGGAGTAAAAGCCAGAGTTTATCTTGTCCGACGGTACCTGCTCTATGGCATTGGAGGACAGCAGGTGCATCAGTTTACTATGTTCTGTGTAATGCAGTTGAATGTTTGATGTGAAGCGGCATAGAATAAAACAGATAAATAAATAAATAAATGAATGTATATATTCCAAGTTATGAGTTCACCAGCAAGTGATGATTACTCAACTTGCTTATCCATATATTTTCAAACATTTTATAGATAAAATCAAGCCATTAAAATCGCTAAATGGGCAGATATATTTATAATTAGGGGGCGGGTTATGGGAAAAGCAGATGTGTTGCCAGAAATTACTCATATGAAGGCACATTTTAGAAAGGATGTTGAAGTGCAGCCTGGGATGTCCAAGCCAGAATGTCTGAAAAAATAACAGGCATGTATAAGTTCGGGCACAATTAAACATCACGACTCAGGCTTTGAATATGATCCTCTTAGTGGTGATCTTCAGCTACTAAACAGATAAGTTATTGGTTTAGTTTAACTCTGCTGATTAACTGGCTTTAAATTAAATGGATAGCCCTGGCGTGGTCACTGCTAAATATGTATTTTCAACGCTGCTGTTTATATGGATAGTGGTGCAGAATAAATGCGTCAAATGCCATGCCGGTGCTTCACTTAAGATAGTGACTGAATTGACCCAATATCCTAGAGCCTAATATTGACTTAATACATATGTTTAGCAACACTATCCATAGAAGCAGCAGCAGTGAATATACATATTCAGTAGCAACCACACTGGCACTGTCTGTCTGCTCTGCACTAAATGGATAATGTTTCTGTTTAGTGGTTGAATACTGCAGCTGAATAGATGGTTTCTCTTGTGGCTGATGGGGTGGGGCAAGCAGTCCTGGCGGCCCTTCTTCACTCGTATCCAGTGGCTGAGTTTCCTCTCAGGACCCTGGCTCCTCCTGCTCGGTGAGACACAGCAAAGATACCACCCCTGCGCGAGGTTGCACTCATGGAGGCTGGGGTGGAGGGCTAAGGCTGAAAGGAATGGTTAATGTAGTGGGGGGGGGACATAGTAGTGCAAACACCAGATAAAAGTGAGAGGGGGATATTCAGCAGCATTAACATGGATAGTATCACTGTATTTATTTATTTATTTATTTATTTAGTGTACACTTGTATCCCGCTACTTCCAGCGATCAGCAGCGGCTTTCTATACATAGTGGTGCGGCTGTACAGGCCGGATTTGGAACATACAGTGTGATTTCAGGGGTGGGTAAAAAGCATCAAATGGTCACATATTTACATTTGATTGTATCAGAGGAGACTTTACATATATACATTTGATTTTTTGTGAGGAGGCTTTACATATATACATGTACACATATATTACATATTACAAGAAGCGTTTCATATATCCATGGGTGCCACTGCTACATGATCCGATTCTAACCACTTGCTAACCCATCGCTGACCGGGCAACAGTGATACTGAGTCTTTTCCTGGTTAGCGATATGTAGCTAAAGTAAGGCACAGCAAATGCTGGCCTTACTTTAGCCATAGACGTTAACGGGGCAGCAGCTGAATATTGCCACTGTCCAATTAGCTTTCAGGTTTTGCGGCCAACCCGGATATTCAATGCTGGTGGCCAGAAATGGCCCTGACATTGAATATCCAGGGTTAAAGTTCAGTGCTGGTGGCCAGAAATGGCCCTGACATTTGAATATCCAGGGTTAAAGTTCAGTGCTGGTGGCCAGAAATGGCCCTGACATTGAATATCCAGGGTTAAAGTTTAGTGCTGGTGGCCAGAAATGGCCCTGACATTGAATATCCAGGGTTAAAGTTCAGTGCTGGCGGCTAGAAATGGCCCTGACATTGAATATCCAGGGTTAAAGTTCAGTGCTGGTGGCCAGAAATGGCCCTGACATTGAATATCCAGGGTTAAAGTTTAGTGCTGGTGGCCAGAAATGGCCCTGACATTGAATATCCAGGGTTAAAGTTTAGTGCTGGTGGCCAGAAATGGCCCTGACATTGAATATCCAGGGTTAAAGTTCAGTGCTGGCGGCTAGAAATGGCCCTGACATTGAATATCCAGGGTTAAAGTTCAGTGCTGGCGGCTAGAAATGGCCCTGACATTGAATATCCAGGGTTAAAGTTCAGTGCTGGCGGCTAGAAATGGCCCTGACATTGAATATCCAGGGTTCAAGTTCAGTGCTGGTGGCTAGCCACTTTAGCAGCGCTAGTCGCTGGTGCTGAATATCAGACTTGAGATGTTTAACAAAATTTTATTTGTTTGTTGAGTGAGGTAGATGAATATGGAATAAGAATAAAAGACCTAAATTGTTTGAAAAACATACAAGTATGTAAGCAATAGAAGCAAATGTAGTTTACTAAGATCAATCAGTTTGAGCAAGCAGTACCATTTGCAGCCACGTTTGTCTTATGAGAATCAAACTTAATCATCAATTCCATAATTTAGGAACTGCCTCAGAAAAACACCTTTCTCTAATCTTGGCTCATCTGGTGTCCTTTCTTTGTAGGCAGGCTATCCTTCTCTAGTGTGCTTCCTGCTGTGGTTCCCCTACAGAGAATGGCTCTGAGGTCTGTTTCCTCTCAGCTTGCCTTCACTGTAGGGTTCGGCTTCCTGTGACAGTTCTTCATTGGGATCCTGCACAACCTACCTCCCTCTTTATAAGTTGGGCTCCCAGACACTGCTGTCCAGGGGCAGTCTCTCTCTGGCTCTCTAGTCTGTTCCTGCCTTATGCAGCTGCTGGCCCCTCCTGCCTCTTCTCTCTCCCTTGACTGCAGCTCCTGGAATGCTCCTATAGTTCCTCTTCTCCCTACACTGTTTACTATCTGCTCCTGTCAGTACTATTCCCAGCGTTTATCGTCAAGCCGTTTGCTTTTTCTTTGGGCCATCTGCTTTTCACGGGCTCTTTTTCTTCATTGAGGCTGTGTTCCTACTGTTCTCTTCTTTGGCTTGTCTGTCTTCCTTCTACTGAGTGACTCTCAGATTTTTTTCTGCTTTCTAGCTCTCTCATTTCTTGCTTCAGTGCAGCTCCTCCCACTCCACAAGCTTCCTGAGCACATGGACCTTTTGATCTTCTGTCTCTTTAGCATGTGCCCTCTGTATTCTTCTTTGGCAGGCTCTGAGTAATATGTGCCCATCACTCATTCAGATCACTTTCTTTGAGTTTTGTATGTGGTCCTCGACAGGGCCGGATTTACCTTGAGTGAGGCCCTACGCCAACAAAAATTGTGGGCCCCCAGCAGGGGCGGCCCAAGGGGGGTGCGGACCTCATTTGCATAAGGGGCCTCATTTGCATAAATATTTGCATAATGTTACCATATACTAACTTTTAGTAAACATGCCTCTTAATGAGTGTATGGATAAAGAAAGACTAAAAGATTTCTACATTACTATAATCCAGTGCCAACTGCCAGACACATTAGGAACTACTACAAACACTGCCCATAGTAAACCCGCCGTATCCTAACAGCACTACCAGGACTCACAAAGCACCATACTCTACCAATCAAAAGGCAACACTGCAAATATTAAACCAATACATTTCAGAGAACAACAATACATGACCTACTGGGGAAAGAGAACAAGTGGCAATGTCAAATAGGAATTATATAAACAGAACACCTCAGCTCAGTTACACATGCAGAACATAGACCATCACCAAACAAGTAATCACAATTTAGAAATAGGAAGACAATAATTAAACTGGGAATCCCAAAAGCCTAACTTGGAATGTACAACACTGTAGAAATAAAACAATACATTAATTTGCTCTTGTACTAAACAAAGCACAGATGTTAATGATGCACATTTACCAGAGCTGACATATTCCAATTAATAAATTCAAAATAAAGAGATATTTTTCTACCTTTTGTGCATTTTTTTCAGCTGCAATTGCTCCAGCCACTTTCTTCTGGTTTCTTCGTGTCTTCTGCTAACTCTCCATCGTCTGCTGTCCATTTGTCCTTTCTTCTCTCTTCTAGATTTTTTTCCATCTGCTTTAACATACTAATCTTTCTCCTTTTGCTCTTTCCTCATTCCTATTTCATCCACTCAAATTTTACCCCTCCATCCTCAATCCCCACTTACTCTCCCAATACCCGGCCAATTGTAGATTTTTTATCCCTCCCACACAAAATATTTTTCCCTTCTCCATTTTACTCTTCCAGCCCCATCCCATTCTAATCCTCCCCCAACATCAGCTCCCTTCTAGTTCCAGCCTCACCCAGCATCCATTCCCTTCTAGTCCCTGCATCAGCCCATTTCCAGTCCTAGCCATCCATCAGCCCATTTCCAGTCCTAGCCCCCCCATCACCCCACTTACAGTCCTTAACCCCCCATCACCCCATTTTCAGTCCTTAACCCCCCATCACCCCATTTTCAGTTTAAGCCCCCCCTATAACCCATTACCAGTCCTAACCCCCCATCAGCCCACTTCCAGTCCTATCCCCATCAACCCATTTCCAGTCAGCCCCCCATAGCCCATTGCCAGTCCTACCCCCCCCATCAGCCCACAGCCCATTACCAGTCCTAACCCCATCATCCCACCTCCAGTTGTAACCCCCCAGCCCATTTCCAGTCCTAGCCCCCCATAGCCCATTACCAGACAACCCCCATCAGCCCACAGCCCATTACCAGTCTTAACCCCCCCAAAGCCCATTACCAGTTCTAACCCCCCCCCAACAGCCCATTACCAGTCCTAACCCCATCAGCCCACCTCCAGTCTTAACCCCCCAGCCCATTTCCAGTCCTAGCCCCCCCCCCATAGCCCATTACCAGACAGCCCCCATCAGCCCACAGCCCATTACCAGTCTTAACCCCCCCAAAGCCCATTGCCAGTTCTAAGCCCCCCCCAACAGCCCACAGTCCATTACCAGTCCTAACCCCATCAGCCCACCTCTAGCCTTAACCCCCCCCAGCCCAGCACATTTCCAGCCCCAGCCCCCCAATTGCCCATTACCAGCCCTACCCCCCCCAGTCCATTTCCCGCCCCAGCCCCCCCAATAGCCCATTACCAGTCCTACCCCCCCCCCCCATAGCCCATTACCAGTCCTACCCCCCCCCCGGCCTAAAGTAAAATTTAATTTAAAAAAAAAACCTGGTGGCTGCCGCCGCGGGGGCCCCGTCTACAAGCTGGTCGGGTCGGGTCCGGTCGGGTCGGGTCCGGTCGGGTCTCTCTCCCTCCCTCGCTGCAGGCTGCAGGCTGCGAGAGACGCATCTTCGCGTCTCTCGCAGCCTGCAGCGAGGGAGGGAGGGAGAGAGACCCGACCGGACCCGACCCGACCAGCTTGTAGACGGGGCCCCCGCGGCAGCAGAGGGGGCCCCGCGGCGGCAGCCACCAGGTTTTTTTTTTTAATTAAATTTTACTTTAGGCCGGGGGGGGGGTAGGACTCCTACCCCCCCCCCCCGGCCTAACGTAAAATTTAATTAAACAAAAAACCTGGTGGCTGCCGCCGCGGGGCCCCCTCTGCTGCCGCGGGGGCCCCGTCTACAAGCTGGTCGGGTCCGGTCGGGTCTCTCTCCCTCCCTCGCTGCAGGCTGCGAGAGACGCGAAGGGAGAGCGTCTCCTCGCGTCTGTGTTAAGCCCGCAGGGGCTGATGGGAAATCCCATCAGCCCCCTGCGGGCTTAACACAGACGCGAGGAGACGCTCTATCTTCGCGTCTCTCGCAGCCGGGAGGGAGGGAGGGAGACGAGACCCGACCAGACCAGACCAGCCCAGCCCAGCCCAGCTTGTAGACGGGGCCCCCGCGGCAGCAGAGGGGGCCCCGCGGCGGCAGCCACCAGGTTTTTTTTTTTAATCGAGTTGAAAAAAAAAACCTGGTTCTATTTTTTGGGGGCCCCTGCCGGTTGTGGGCCCTACGCCATGGCGTACATGGCGTATACGTAAATCCGGCCCTGGTCCTCGACAACAACGATCCTCTCATGATGGGGATCTTCTTACTCCCCTGTTGTCAGAGCAGGATTCCAAGGTGTTTCTTCTTGTAACTAGCCATCCTAGGGGAAGTTAGGGTACAAACATTTTTTCCTCTAGCTTCCTATTTGTGCTAGGGGCCTTCAAGGGTTCTCCTCTGAACTGCCCCAGCTCTGATGCTGCCTTTCCCCTTTTCTGGCTACTGGGGTTGCTGTCTGGCCCTACATTTCCCACAGATGCTTTTGGGAATATGCGCTCATTTCTGAGGTAAATTAAAACATTTTTTCTTGTTTACACTATCACTATCTTTGCCCCTCCTTTAATTCAGCCCCTAATGATACAGATAATATTTGGCCACTTAGTGATTTAAAGAGCCCACTGTTATCTGTATAAAAGTAGATGGATAAGCAAGCTATGCGTTCACCATCTGATAGCAAATGCATTACTTACTTTGGTCATCAACCCATTAGCGACTATATATTGACCATGGGGAATGCCTACTACAACACAACTGGCTGATCGTAGGCTTTAAGTACAAAAGCTCTGCGGTAGCTGCAAAAGTTGCACATTAACTGTTGGGAGGTGCACAGCAGATACCGCAATGAAAATGCAGGGATCATGATTGGCAAACATTGCGGATGCAACTATCGCTATCCACTGAGGTGGTGTAGGTCCAGTCACAGTGTCTGCAACCTTGGCAATTACCACAATGTTTAAATACACGATAATCACGCGTTGCAAGCATGCTCCCTCTCCACCCTAATCCCGCCCATTTCCTGTCCAGGCCTGCAGCTGCCACACAAAATGCAGACATCTCAGAAAATTGCTGCGATGTTTGCATTTGGCCCACGTTAGCTCACACTGCAGCGTGATTATCCCGTATCATCATAGATTCTGAACTCTTTCACCACCCACATTCCTCATCTTACTTGCTCTGCATTTTTAGCCCTTCACAGATTTTTGCTCTTCGCCCTTTCTTTTACCAGGCAGGCCTGGCTACACTTCAGTACTGTCATCACATGTCTCAACTGCTTAATATCATATTCACTGGACGTCCACAACACCAGCTAAAATGTCTCCAAACCATCCAAAACGCTGCCATCCATGCTCTCACCCACACCTGAAAGTTTGATCACGTCCCACTCCTGCTCATTCAATATCACTGGCTCTGTCACCCATAAAGGATCCACTTCAAAGTCCTCACCCTCACACACAAGACCTTAGACAACCGAGCCCCACAATATCTTTCCTCCTTGACTATCCCCTACATGCCGCAAAGCTGTCTTCGTTCCCTCCTAGATAACTGCCTTCTCCTCCCATCCCCCACACATGCTAAACATGAATCCACACGCCATTCTGCATTTTTCTTCATTGCCCCTGCTCTCTGGAACTGCCTTCCTTCCCACCTTCAGCTTGAATCTTCATTCCCCAAATTTAAAAAGCTCCTTAAAACATCCAAGCATTTGGAATAGAAGCCACCTGAGACCTGCTCTATAGATAGCCAGACCTCCTTGTATGCCTGGATAAGCTCCTCCTACTCTACTCTGCTCCCTCCTTTTCTATCACGATATGGAGTTCCTTTCTTCTTCTGCCTTTCATATGTGTGTAATTTTTTTATTTTGTAAACCGCTCTGCCTCGCTAAGGAGGTCAATCAAATCCCGATAAATGATAACACGTGTTAGTAAACAAACCCATATATGTGGCTAGTGCTGCCCCTGGAATTTCTCAAACCTACCTGCTTTCTGGCCATATATTTTTAACTATCTACCAGTTTATATGCCCAGAACTGTACATTCTGCTGCCCTATTTTTTTTAAAGAACTAACTCATTCAGTGCCTGTACCGAATGCATAAGTGCTTTTCAATACCGATCACATTATGTTTATTGCTTACAGATTACTCTGTCTACATTAATAATGGAAACATTTGGAAGAGAAGGGACTCAGCCTTTCCTCCGCATCTCTCCTTTGTCCTGATGCTTTCAATTGCAGCACCTTGTAAACAAAGCTAGTGAACGGCAAGGACTGCTGATACACGCCAGTTTTGTGAGATGTTTTGAACAGCATTGTAACATCAAAGTGATTATGCTATCTGCTTTTTTCCAGCCCGTATAAAAAGGGCAGAAGGTGAAAGCAATAATGACTGCAGCACTTTCAAAAAATACAAGTTTTTCCTTTTGATTCAGTTTAATGCAGTTGTGTAATTGCCTTTAAGTACTCTTGAAATGGAGACATATGATACACGCATCTGTGTCACTTTTGCAGAAGGATCGTTATGGTAGACACTTCCCCCATAATGCAAATGCTGCTCACTTACTATTACCATAATTGATGCACAGATCCACCATAAAGTAAATAAGGCATTGTGTGTGGGAAGGAAACTTGAAGCATATGAATATTTAAAGAACGCAACACTTAATTTTGAAAAGCAACTTCACTGTGATTGTAATCATTCCAGATTTAACTAGCGAGTCAGAGTTATTTGTATTTTAACTTGTCCTAACCTTCCCCCCCATACCCACAAAAGCTAAATATTTAGTGAAAAATAAATCACCCTGCATATTTGAGGACTTGAAACAACTACACAGCCAACAGGCTGTCTGCTTGGTCATCTGAGATGCTGTCTGCAGTCTATAATAGTGATTTCTTTTATGCCAAAACTCCAAGAGGCAAATAGCGCAGTGCTATGCATATAACTTTATATGGATAAGATATCCATGGGGGGGGGGGTAATTTTATAAAGACATTTTCATGTGTACGTAGCCTCTTATAAAATACCAACCAGCATAAAAGGGCATGGGTTGGCATGAACGTGCTCTAGGTAGGGTTGCTCTAAGGCATAATTAGGCATGAACCCAGGCTATTGCAAAGCTAATTTCCATATCATTTTGAGAGACCAGTCTAGACAAGTGGGTTGTATTCCCCTACCAGCAGATTGGTGGAGACAAAGAACCAATGAAAAGCTGATGCCTCTATTCGCCTCAGCCACCAGAGGTCTCTTCAGTATTTCTTTATCTTCAGCAGATGGTGGATGGATTTTCTTCTCTCTGAAGAAAATTCTGAAGATTTGAGAGGAAAAGATTGACTAAATGCTCATGAATGACCACCTTGAGAGTGACTCTCTCACTTGAACGTGACGTGGGGAGGCTCCACTAGACGGCAGTCTTTTCAGTAGCCATAGGAGGAGGGAAAATTGATTACATTTCCAATGCACATCATGATAAGAGCCTGTTGAGCAACCAGAAATTGGAAGGATCTGGAAGAGTTCAGCAGCCTCACACAACCTCAACACCCCCTCCCTCCTCCTCCTCTATTCTCCCCTCCTGAATATTACAGAAGGCTCTCAGAGGAATCTAGTTGTCAGCCACCTTAAACACGGTGCTACAAAACCAGTAAAACGGTATCAGGGGAGTAGAGCTGAACCATGCATTCTCTGCTTGGGGCTTTTAAGGGATAAGTACCAAGACTTGATATTGTCATTCAGGGCTCCCAATTCTGTCTGTGTAGTATGCAATTTGGGATAGACCACTGACGACTGTTGGTGCGGAGTGGGGGGTTTCCCACTCTTTTCTCCTATTGTGCACCTGGCGGTTGTGTGGTCTATATGCACATTCTGCTCAAGCGGCTGCAACGTACGTTCCTACCCTAGTGCCTGTAATGCACATTGTGGTAAAATCACAGCTAATGTATGCCTTTGGGCCACCATGGTCTTAGCGTGCACTGTTGTGATACTTGCCTTAACTCTCTATCAAGCCGATGCAGAAAACTAGCTCTGAAGTCGTGCGGTATTCTGTACGCCTCTATGCAGTGCACCAATAGCATGCGACTTCAACACCAGCATGCAAAAAGGGGCACATATGCAAATTAAACTGTGGTGCAAATAGCATCATTAAACTGGGAGAGCAAGCCAAACACATGAGAAGAACGGCGCAGGTTCGGCATACTCCCCCAGATAAAACAGGGGCACCATGTGGCTAATTTGCATATGTGCCCCGATAGTATTTTGATGGCATCGGGGGCTTTCCCCGGTTCCCTTGGCAAAAATTAAATCCCTGGTGGCCCAGCGACTCCGATCCCCTCACCCACCCAATTAAAAATAATCCTTGGTGCCCTGGATCAGCCTTGACCAGGCCAGCACCCGCTGTAGGTGTTTCCTCCATGGCTCCTGGTAGGACGTGTGGTTCAGCATATGGAGTGCCATCCGAGAAGGATTAAATTGGCAGCACCGGGTTGGCTGAGGAGAGTGTGATGTGGAGATCTGATGTGGCTACTGCAAACGCCATCTCTGTGCTTGCCTCCGTCTCGGGACTTATTGTGTCGGGGGCTGCTTGTTCTGGAGGACCTGACTCCCTTCTCGCTTACGGCTTGGCTCCTGTAAGGAGACAGCACATATGAACTACTCTCTGGCAGTGATGTTTCACTCTACTCGGAGCCTGGAGGAGGTCTATTAACCTGGCATAAGTGTGGGTCTGGTACCTTGAGTGCTGGTGGGGCACATGGCAGCTGGCTACCGAGGTGGCCAAGATACCATCTCTGTGGCATTTTCTACAAGATGGTCTAATAAAGGGCCTTTTTTGTCTTATCTCCCTGAAGGTTCAGGTGACAGCTTTGGCCTGGTTCAGAGAGCTGTTGGCTGGTAAGTCTCTAGTCATACACCCAAGTGTTTCGTGTCTTCTTCAGGGGGATTCAGCATCCGTTTCCTCCCCTATAGTCTGTGGTCCCTTTCTGGGATCTCTGTTTGGTGGTCAGAGCCCTTTGAGCTGTTGAAACATGCTAATCTGCAGGATATTCAGCAGCACTAACACGCAATCCAGGCAGCCCCCAGTATTAAATGCTGGGGCCCAGATATGGTCCTGGCATTGAATATAGAGGTCTAAGGTTCAGCAGTGGTGGCTAGTTACTTTAGTAGCACTAGTCATTGCAGCTGAATACCAGGCCATTTAAACCTTAGAGCAATTGGCTAAGAAGCAGAAAATCAATGGTTCAAATCTCACTTTTTCCATTGACACTCCTTGTCACCTCGAGAAAGTTATTATCCCCCATTTGCCTCAAGTATCCACGTGAAGTGTAAGCTCTTCAGGACAGGAACATATTATGGCTGAATACTTATCACAAACATTGGTTATGTTCAGAAGTGCTATAAAATTGGCCAGCTCCTGGAAGGCCTCCACTGCAAGTAAAAGTATGTGCACTGGGTAACAGAAGGAGAAAGGTGTGGGGGGGGGGGGGGTCACTGAGGTACACACAGAAGGAAATGGGAGGTATAAAAGACTGTAGTCTATTTGCACTGAACTCTGCTTAAGGAAATCGGTCTAGTAATGGAGCATAATATAACAAATAGCTGATAGAAATGGCTTTGAAAATTGTTCTTTAAATATTTGGGTTCATTAAATTTATTATTTGAGGCAGTAATGCTAACAAAAACTTGTGTTGTACCATGATTTGCATATAAACCTTTTAATTCTTGCTGGGATGCCATATAAACTCCACCATCCAATTTTTAAAACGCCCCTTCAAAATTAATTCCAGAGGAATTTGGTTTAGGGCCAGAGCAGAAAATTAATCATGCTGTTGTTAAGTGCCGTCAAGTTGGTGTTCACTCATGGCGACCCTCTGGATAGTTGTCCTAAATTGTGTTCGGTCTTCAATCAGGCAGCTCATTGTTGACAGACTGGCACCCGTAGCTGCTGTTACTGTATCGATCCATCTCATTGCTGGCCTTCCTCTTTTGCGTTGAACATTTATCTTGCTAAGCATGATGTCTTTCTCTCATGATCTCTCTCTTCACATGATGTGTCCAAAGTATGAAAGTCAAAGTCTTGTCATCCGAGCTTCTAAAGAAATCTTAGGTTTGATCTCCTGTAGTACTGACTGGTTTGTTCTTCGGGCAGTCCATGGTATATGCAGTATTTGCCGTCAGCACTATAATTCAAAGGCATCAATTTTCTTCCTGTCTATCTTTTTCATTGTCCAACTTTTGCATCCATATGATGTTATTGAAAATACCATGGCTTGAATGAGTCAAATCTTTGTATGGAGAGAGACATCTCTGCTCTTCAGAATCTTGTCTAGGTCCTTCACAGCAACCTTGGGCCGGAAGGACTAGGGTTTCTAGTCCCACAGGTGCTCCTTGTGGTCTTGGGCAAGCCACTTAACCCTCCATAGCCCATGTTCCCTGTAAAATAGTTATCTCCAAGTTATAATGCCCTGTTCAATGTAATTTCAGTTTGTTCAATGTAAACTGCCTTGATATCATGAAAGGCGGTATATAAGAAATGTTAATAAATAAATAAATTCATAGCCATTCTGCCAAGAGCAATGCCTTGATTGAAGGATAAGGTGGTATATAAATAATGTTAAATAAATAAATAAAATGCATCGTCAGATTTCTTGACTGCTTGTTGCTTCTTTATTGATAGTTGATCCAAGTAGATTAAAGTTGTCCACTATTTCAATTTCTTCTCCATCAACAATGAACTTATTGATTTTGCCAGTTGTCTTCTTTATATTAAGGTGCAAGCCCATTTTAAGACTATATTCCTTGAGCATGAGAAACAAATGTTTTAAATCATCTTCACTTTCAGTCAATAATATGGTATCATCAGCATAGCGAAGGTTGTTGATGAGTCTTCCTTCACTCTTCACACCTCTGTTATCTTCATACAATCCTGCTTTATTCTGCATTTAAATTAAACAGGTAGAGGGAAAGTATGCAGCCTTGACATACACCTTTGCTGATTTTAAACCATTCTGTTTCTCTTTGTTCCATTTGATCTGTTGCTTCATGATCAATGTACAGATTGTGGAAGAGAACCATCTGCCTAATATACAGACCCCCATCAACACAGCATGAATCTCTTGCCATAGCACTAGAGAGCATCTCCACCACGCAACTCAGGAAATTCCAAATCATCCTGGGAGACCTAAATTTAACCTCCATGCCACCCACACGCAAAGACCTTCCTTGAAGCCATGGACCAACTAGGATATCAACAACGAATAAATGAGCCCACCCACGACAAGGGTCATACCCTAGACATGGTCTTCACACCCACGACCCAGCAGGGAAACGAAGAAAAACCTCTAATAAGGATAACTCCAGTACCATGGTCCGACCACCATCAAATTGATCTTCGCTTAAACCTTCCTTCCTTACCCAAAGACGCCAAAGCCCGGAGAACGGCACGCCCGCAAAGGGGCTTCAGCAAATTAAACTTGGAAGATCTCATAAGCAAAATTTCCACCCACATTGATTTGGAATGCGTTGACCTCGATATACTGACAAACAGCTGGAACGAGGGAATACAGGCTGCTTCACACCCAACATGGAAGACCCCCCCCCCATCTCAACTAAACACAGATCAGAACCCTGGTACACAAACGCTGACCAGAAAGAAGAGGGAACTCCGAAGACTGGAGAGAAAATGGAGACAAAACAAATCCATGGAACGCAAGACTGATTACCTCAGGCACCTCTCAAAATACAAAGACGAGGTCAACTCTGCGAAAAGGACACACCACACCAACTTATTAAACAAAGCTATCAATAAGCCTCGGGAGCTATTCGAACTAATAAAATCACTGACAAAAATACCTCTGGAGGACCACCGGGTGACATCAATCAAACCCCAAAGCCTGGCTGACCACTACGCAAGTAAACTCACTGCACCCCCGCACTGCTTGAACGTAAACTACCCGGAACATCGCCTAAACAAGATGACCAAAGTAGACCAGGAACTAACATGGAACAACTTTCGCAACATTGATGCGCAACAAATTACCAACATAATAACAAACATCCGTACCACCACATCGCCGCTAGATCCCTGCCCAACTGCATGGGTTAAAGCGGCAAAACAAGATATTGCGAACCAAGTATCACATATTGTGAACCAATCGCTCCAACAAGGAATTATGCCCACACAGCTCAAGAAATCAATAATAAGACCAGTCCTAAAGAACAACTCACTCAACAAGGACGACCCAGCGTCCTACCGCCCCATCTCCAGTATATCTTTCCTGGCAAAGATCATTGAGAAGTCAGTCCTATTACAACTACAAGACCATCTGGATGAACATGAAACCCTAGACGAACAGCAGTACGGTTTCCGTCAACGTCATGGGGTGGAAACACTGTTGATAGCGTTGCTTAACAACCTCCTCAAGGGCCTTGAAGACAAAAGAAAAATGTTTATACTCATTTTCATTGATATCTCTGCCGCCTTTGATACAGTACATCATGGAACCCTCCTACAAAGGATTGAATCAATAGGAATATTGGGAACTCCCCTGAAATGGTTCTCATCTTATATAACCAACAGATTGCCACAAGTTCATTTCAATGGCAATGAAGCCGAAGCCTTCCAACAAACGCAAGGCATACCTCAGGGCTCCGCCCTCTCGGCACTACTTTTCAATGTCTATATGCGACCCCTCTGTAATATTCTACGACAGCACAATATCAACTACCACCTTTATGCGGATGATATTATGCTCTACACACAGTTGGATTCCGAGAACCCGAATTATACTCCGCTTGAGGCATGCCTAACCGAGATGTTAAATTGGATACAGCAAAATAACATGGCGATCAATCATAAGAAAACTGAGGTCATGTACATCTCAAGAAAACCAAACTTTAACCCGCCTGCCTCAGTCACCCTATGTAACAATACATATCACACGAAGAATGAAATAAAATATCTGGGTGTAATACTGGACAGTAATCTAAAGATGGAAAAGCACCTCCGCAGAACCAACAAGGCCGTTTTCCACAAACTTAAAGTCCTACAACCCCTACGGAGCATCATTGATCCTCAAGATTTCAGGACTGTTGCGCAAGCTCTAATCATGCCACACCTCGACTACTGCAATGCCATCCTACAGGGTCTTCCAAAAAAAAACCCTCAACATTCTCCAAATGGCCCAAAATGTTGCGGCTAGGGTCATCATGAAAAAGAACCTCACTGAGCACATTACCCCTGTACTAATCGAGCTTCACTGGCTCCCCATTGCAGCCCGGGTAAAATATAAAATACTAGTAACCACCTTCAAACTGATTCATAACATAGCACCATCCTTTCTTTCCACCCTTATCAGCACGCAACCACCCAACAGAAGCAGGCGAACAGTCCACTCAAATACACTCCATGTTCCCCCGGATATCAGATCCGTAAATACCACTACTAGCCAACGAGCATTCTCCTACGCGGCCCCGTCCATCTGGAACCAACTACCACCAGAGCTACGAGCTGTCAAAGACCTTATGGAATTCAGAAAGAAGCTCAAGACACATCTTTTCCAGTGCCAATACAGTCTGTTATAATCCCGGGGATTGAAATGATACCACCCAATGAAACATGGTGGCAGTTTATGTAAATAAGTAAATATGTAAATATGTAATGTCTGAATCATCCCCATATGTCCTCCCCACGTGTGCTGTGCTTTCTCCTCCAAATCAATGTGTGTATATTTCTAAATTTTGACATGATTGTACAAACCCGTTTTTCGTTAATCAAACCGCTACTGATCGCTGGAAGTAGCGGTATACAAATGTATGCTAAATAAATAAATAAAATAAGTGTTCTGGTATACCCAGGCTTCTTAATGTGGCCCAGAGTTTCTCATGGTTTACACAGTCAAAAGCTTTACTGTAGTCAATAAAGCACAAATAGATATCCTTTTGGTATTCTTTAGTCTTTCAAGGATCCATCTCACATCTGCAATGATGTCACTCGTTCCTCGCCCTTTCCTGAACCCTGCTTGCACTTCAGCTAGTTCTTGTTCCAGGTATGGTTGTAGTCTCTGTTGAATAATCTTCAGTAGAATCTTGCTAGCATGTGAGATTAGAGCGATTGTGCAATAATTTCTACAGTCAGTTGGATCACCTTTTTTTAGTATTGATATAAACACAGATCTTTTCCAGTCAGTTGGCCATGATGATGTCTACCAAACTTCTATGGGAATGCCATCAGTGCCTGGTGCTTTGTTCTTTAATAAGGCTTTCAATGCTGCTTCAACTTCTTCTTTCATCACCAATGGTTCTGGATCATAAGATACAGGTTGAAACGGCTGTTGGTCCACTTGATCTTTATCATATAAAAACTCTGTATATTCTTTCCACCTTTTGTTGATCTTCTCAGCATCATTCAACATAGATCCTTGAGCATCTTGTAACATTCTAATTTGAGGCTGGAATTTTTTCTTTAACTCATAGTTTTAGGAAAGCCGATCTTGTTCTTCCTCTAATAGTTTCTGCTTCTATTTCCTTGCATGTGTCATTATAGTACTTTTCCTTGTTCTGTCTTGCTGTACATTGGAAATCTCTGTTGAGTTCTGTGATTACCTCTCTTTCTCCTCTGGCTTTAGCTTCTCTGCATTTCTGGGCAATTTTCAGTTTCTTCCATCCATTTTGGCCGTTTTTGCTTTTTCACCTTTTGTAGAGACTTCTCGCTTTCTTCCAACACAACCTTCTTGATGTCATTCCATAACTCTTCTGGAGCTCTGCCATTTGTATCTAAAGCAGCATATCGATTTTGCAGGCAGTCTTTAAATTCCAGTGGTATATTCTCAAGGTCATATTTTGCTGCATTCATGAGTGGCTTGCTCTTTTTCAACTTTAGCTTGAGTTGGCATACTAGTAGTTGGTGATCTGTACCACAGTCAGCTCCAGGTTTTGTCTTTGTTGATGTTATAGAGCTTTTCCTTCATTGACTTCCACAGATGTAGTCAATTTGATTTTTGTACAGTCCATTGGGTGAAGTCCATGTATAGAGTCACCACTTGTGTTGCTGGAAGAAGATGTTTGAGATGAAGAGATCGCTGGTCTTGCAGAATTCTGTCAGTTTCTCCAGCTTCATTTCTGTTGCCAAGTCCATATTTTCCAACCATTTTGCCTTCTTCTTTGTTGTCAACCTTTACGTTCCACTCACCCATGGCTATCAGGATATCCTGTTTTCATGTTCTGTCAATTTCAGCTTGTACTTGTTCATAGAACTCATCAATTTCATCCTTTTCTGCAGCTGTTGTTGGGGCATATACTTGAATTATAGTTGTGTTGATAAGCATTCCTCGTAGATGAATAGAGATTAAGCATTCACTGACTGCATTGTATTTCATTACAGTTCTTGCAAGTTTCTTCTTTATTATAAATGCAACACCATTTCTTCTTTGTCTTTCATTTCCAGCATAGTAGACCATGTGATCATCTGATGCAAAGTGCCTGATGCCAGTCCATTTCAGGCCAGTTGTGTTTTGTTTTATACCATTTCCCATCTGCGACATAAAAATGAAACAAAAAGCATTTTGTTTCAGTTCTGCATTTTAGTGTGGGTTGTATGGTTTTAGTCATTGCTGAAACAAAAACGACTCCTCCCCTCCCCACTCCTCTGAAGTAAAATAGTAAACAAACGATTTTTCCATTCACAACCCTAATATCTTTTAAGGGAGTAATATGAGAGTGCTGTTTCAAGACCACACAGAATCTTTTCATATCCAAAATGAAGGATTTTCACTTGGAATAAATGGTTATTGCCAGCTCGGTATGTGGTGGGCTTTTATTTAGCCTAGTAAACTCTCTAAACAAATACTCTGTAGCCTTAAAAATACTATATATTGCTGTGAAACAGACAAAAAGATACAAACCAGAAAATATGGTGTCCAGATTGCAGTGGTGCTCATTCACATTGCAAGACAGAGCATGATGGGGTCTATTTATTAAACTGCGTCAGCTATTAATAAAGCAATTTACATATAATAACAGTTAACTCAGCCCCTTTGCAGTTAACATGCACTAATTTCCATGTTACATGTTAACACACGGCCAAGTCAGAAAGCTGGCGCTGAAGTTGCTTGCTATCAGCTCTGTAATCCTTTGCAGCATACCGATAGCATGCGACTTCAGCGCCGGCATGAAGAAAGGGGTGCATATGCAAACTAGCTACATGTTAAACTTGGGGAAAATGGCAGCGTTAAACTGGGAGAGCAAGCCAAACACATGCGCACAGAAGTCGGCACAAGTTTGCATGCTCTCCCAGGGAAACAGGGGCACCGCGTGGCTAATTTGTAAATGTGCCCCAACAGTATTTTGATGGCATTGAGGGCTTTCCTTGATGCCTAGATCATCTAAGACAGGGGTCACCAACCTCCAGAGGGCCGCGGGCCGCACAGCCGACTACCGGCAGACTCGCGGGCCGCACCCCCCTCCCCCCCCGCGCGAAAAAAAAAACTGCTCATACTTGTACTTTGATTATTCCATGTCAGCTCCCTCCCTTCTTCTGCAGCCGCGGCTCCCTGCCTCTTAGGGAACCGCGGCTGTGCTTGTAAAATCATCGCGGAGCCCTTCCTGTCTTGACGGGCTCCGTGCAGCATTGTCCCGCCTCTAAAGGAAGTTGTTTACCACTTCCTTTGGAGGCGGGACAATGCTGCACGGAGCCCGTCAAGACAGGAAGGGCTCCGCGATGATTTTACAAGCACAGCCGCGGTTCCCTAAGAGGCAGGGAGCCGCGGCTGCAGAAGAAGGAGTCGGTGAGTTTGCCTTGGCGGGCTGCACCGGGGTAGAGTCTCGCGGGCCGCACGGAGGGACCTCGCGGGCCGCAGGTTGGTGACCCCTGATCTAAGAAGTTTGACACGTTACCTCAGATGATCCAGGCATTGGGGAAAGCTCCCGATGCCATCAAAATACTGTCGGGGGCTAGAAAGCAAATCCCTGGTGGCCCAGCGGCCATGATGCCCCCCCACTTACCCAACTAAAAATAAGCTTGATGACCAGTGGCCTGATTCCCCCACTTGCCCAACTAAAATAACCCTAGTTGCCCAGCGACCCTGAGCCCTCCACCCACCCAACTAAAAATAAGCCTGGTGGCCCAGTGGACCCGAACCCTCCTCCCCCCTCTTGGTACCTTCACATAGGAGCAGGAGCGCTGCCCATGCACTCCCTCTCCTGCACCGCCATCTTGAAAAATGGCAGCACCTGGCACCACGTGGTACGTCCTGGGATGCACCAGGTGTGGTCAGACTGCCATATAAGGTAAAAAATGCCTTATATGGCAGTCTGACCCTACCCAGTGCATCCCAGGATGCACCACACAGGTCCAGGCACCGCCATTTTTCAAGATGGCGCTGGAGCGTGAGCGTGTGGAAAGTGCTCTCGCTCCTTTGTGAAGGTACCGGGAGGGGAATGGGGTTTCGTGGCTGCTGGGCCATCAGGCCTAATTGTAGTTGGGGGGGGGGGATCAGGGCCACTGGGCCACCAGGCTTATTTTTTAATTGGGCAGGTGGGGGGATTGGGGCCCCTGGGCCACCAGTGATTTTCTTTCTGTCAGGGGCACCAGCCCCCTGACCGTATTTTGATGGCAGCGGGGACAGCACCTGATGCCATCAAAATACTGTCAAAGCATGCACTACATGTTTAAGTCACTTCAAGACCAGGCATAGTGATATGGTGCTAAGGCTGGTTACAAAATCCTCTATGTGTTTCTCTGCATTGGGCGTAGACAATATTAGCATGCCATTTTAATGCGCACAGTTCATTTGCCTATCATTTAAATATTCTTGGGGGTATGTTTACTAAGAAGCGGTAGCGGCTTCTGTGCGATTTCGCTACCGCTGCTTAGTAAACATATCCCTTGGTGTTAATTATGCGCTGGCCTTTCCTTTGCTGTTTACGCGTGCGTCCGTCTTTTTTCTGCATTTGATTGTAGCGGTAATTGTGCCTAAAAGTGCTTAAAGGACACACTAGTTTTCTGCATCAGCCCAGCAGTATGTAGTGAACAGTGGGGTGGAGACTGAGCAGAGCAGAGGCAGAAGCTGGTGCTGTACAATTAACATGAGTACAGTAATTACCAGGCATGTTAATGTGGCAGATTAACATGTGGAGCAGTTAATGCCGTCTCAATAGGTGAAGCTAACTGCATTGTGTTATTCACAAAGCAGTTAACACGCGGTCAGAAAATTGTCTCTGGGAAAATCCTGGGTATATTCCAAACATTTAATGTGTTGCAATTATTATGCGTTAATTTTGGAAATTACTCTGCAGTATCTGCAAATTTTTATCGCACACAGATACCTATGTAAGAGATGGCCTTATAGCAGAGAGCTGTATAGTGAGTAGATAGTATAAGCACAAGCGTTAGCATTTGTGTTCTTTGTGCTTTTTTCGGTAAGGAGCTTGGAGAGAAGTCTTTGCCTCTTGTTACTTTCTCCTTTGCCATTGGAGAAATAATTCTATTTATTTATTGCCATTCCTAAATATTGCGTTTGAAAATAATGGTCACTGCAGTTAACAAGGTGAATAAAATAAAAAATAAAACAATAACCAATTCCAAAAGTTCCATGTATACAAAGTTGTGTTCCCTGTAAACCACTTTGAGAATTTGAAAGGCAGTACATAAAATTTTTTTAAATAAATAAATAACCAAGGTACAGATTTTCTATGACCTGTGAAGACCTAATGTTTACCTTTTAGTTCAGTGGCGTGTGATTAACTTGGATCTTAATTGCCTGTTAACTAACACATGATAATGATCCATGTTATGACAGGTTAGAACCTCAGCTTCCGAAGCAGGTTAATACTCATATTTGTGCAAGAGATGCCTGTTGAGGGTCTTTATCATTTTAATGATATTTTCTAATTTCATAATTTGTAATGTTGTGGTGACAGGAGAGAGGACGGACTGAAAAGAACTGGCATTGTTGTTTGGTTGCCAAGGGGTTAAAACTGTCAGCGAGATCTCTAGCCGGCAGAGGTTGTCAGAATAATGTTTAACCAGGTGTTAATCTGTGTCTGGAGGGGAGTACTAGAATTCATTATTCATCCCACGTGGGGAGGGGAGGGGAGGTGGATGAGGAGGAATGAAGGAGGGAAGGGGGTAGTGAGTTTCCCCTACTAAGATGCTGCGATATCTCAAGCCAGCCTGTTCCTAGCTGACTGATATGTGCCATTCGTGATGAATGCAGCTGAAATCCATTTGAGGAATTTTCTGCTTAGGCAGCCAAGCTGACGGAGGGAAACACAGAGACAGGCGTTGAGAACCAGATCGTTTTGGAGCAGTATAAAAGAATATAAACAGCGACAAGCAGAAAGCAACTCCTGTTTCGTGTCTCCTCTCAATACATGCAATCCTGGGGGATAGGGGGATGTAGGGAAAGAAAAGCTCAAAACAAAGCAGAAAGCTTTACAGCCAGTAAGGGAGAAGCCTTCTGCCATCAAACTCGTTCCTATTAGAAGCTAACTTTGAGACCCAAGTCAGAAGGAGTCACGATGATCAAGTCAAGTTGGTTCTATGTCAAGTTCAAGTATGCAGAGAAGGTAAGTGTGTAACTTTCCTTTCCAACTTTTCCCAAGGGAGATCTTTTCCTACATAACATCCAAAGGATCCTTTTGTTAGTTAAGCCCTTTCCGACCCTCAGCACAAGAAAAGGGAGAAGAACTGTATAGGGCAGAGGAAGGGATATTATGTAGGTTTATAATAGTGGCTGTGGGTCTTTCTTGAGGTTTGTTTCTGGCTGCTTTGCTGTAGTCGTGCCTTCAATTAATTCTGAATGTTAGCACAGTGATAAGAGCTCATAATAAAAAAAAAGAGAACTAGTATATATGTATAATTTTTTTTATGCAAAGTTGTCAAACTAAGGACGATGAGTTTTGTCGCTGCCAGTCCCAAAGCTACCAACTGTGATGTTACCTGAAGCCAAAGCAACTTCTCTTGTACAAGAGCTTATCATTACTTGACTGGAAATCGGAATTATTTCCTTAAGCGGGAATTGCAGGGAGAGAAACATTTTATTGATCAACTGTCAGCCAAAGGGTTTGAGTCTCTTTAGGTACTAATTGAAAAATCAAGTTGCTTTTGTTTATTGGTGCCACAATTCATGGCAGTATTGCTGTACCTTGTTAAAGTCTCAAAGGGCCCGATTTTCGAAAGGCATTTACATGGTTTTCAGCCCCGTAAACGGCGTAAATGTCTTTAAGACCGGATATTCAACCACACTTACATGGTTAGTTCCATTGAATATCTCCTTCTAACTCCCCTACGTGTCTCGATGCTATCCGGTTTGCATCGGGATGTGTCGGGGGTGTTTCGGGACGCAGCAGAGGGAGTGTCAAACGCTAACCAGGCAGCAGTGATATTGTATGCTGCCTGGTTAGTGGTCTGCGCCTTAAAGATAGGTGAGGAGAAACCCTTACCTATCTTTTAAGGTGCAGCAGCTAACTGCTGCCCGGTTAGCCTCGGTGGCTTCCTGTGTCTGTGGCGATCCCCAGATATTCATTGTCATCGCTGCGGCATTGAATATCCAGATTAGAGGTCGCTGGGGAGGGCTATGTGCCGATGAGGTACATAGCCCTTCAAAGATGTGCCCATCTCAATATCAGTCCCAAAATGTTTATTCTCTAGGTCATGAATATTTCTGCCAAGCTAGGCAGGAGTCTTTTGGCTGCGCTGCTGCCAGCAGGGGGAGGTGTTGCAATATTGGGCCTTTAGCTGCAAGGAGCAACTAAAAACATGATATCATAGCAGCACTGCCACAGGCCTTCCACTCAGCTTGGCAGGAACAGTGTTGGTAATATTTCCTCAGCACTGTCTGTTTATAGAAATATGTAGATATTTGGCCACAAGGCTTTTTGTGAAATTGGAATATTCTATCCCATTAGAGCACATCACTGACTCTTTTCTCTATAGCAGGTGGTGGAGGTACCACAGTGGAAATAGCCCATTGCCCATTGATGGGCTGAACTCCTCGTCTGTGTGTGCTTCCTTTTACTGAGTTTACTAGTAAAAAACCCTGTTACTTCTGCATATAACAATAAGACCCTTTCTGTGCCATCAGGGGAAAAATATATTATGGAATAAGCAGTATAGGTGGTGCCCTCCAGTGCCAAAAGCAGGAATTTAAATAGGGGGCAAAAACTCTACTGAGCACAGCAGAAGACTACAAGATTCTTCTGTCTTTGCCTGCCCCTTGGCATGTTGCCATAGTGCTTTAGCTTATGGTGTTTAGGAGCAGTGCTTCTCAAGCTGGTCCTGGAGTACCCCTTAAGCAGTCTACTTTTCAGCATATCCACAGTAGGTATAGCTGAGATGGATCAGCGTACAGTAGAGGCAGTCCATGCTAATCGCTACCTCATGCATGTTCATTGCGGATATCCTGAAAAGCAAGACTGGCTAGGGGATGCTCCAGGAGGCGGCATGAGAAAGACGATCTAGGTGGATCCTGAAATCACGTTAGTTTATCAAGGAGTGAGACTGGTCAGCAGCGCATTGATATGAATGACTCGTTCCCTCAGCTTTATTCTGTTTGTCACATCCTGCAATTGTTGTTTTATGCATTTGTTTATTCTGAGTTGCTCTGGGCTTGTTTGAAAGGTTGGGATATAAGCTGAAATTTACAAATACATGTTCAGTGTTGAATGTAACTAGTGGCAGACTGATCTAGCTAATACTCATATCGTTTGACTTTAATAAAGATGAAATAAAGTGTAAAGTTCTATGTCTATTTTGGCTGGGCTGTCCTACCAAAATTGTAAAAGGACTATAGCAAATGTGGTAAGGCTTAGGGGCATGAAGCTCACCTCTGGACTAGGGACAAAGCGGCAAAGATACAGACACCAACTTAAAAGAAGGTGGTCAAGGGAAAAGTCAAGGGAGATGTTCACTTCAATAGTCCAAGTAATTTAAAGAGAATTCCACAGAAGATACAGGATTTATCAAACAGAACAATCTATTTTGGACTGCTCATTTAGCACTTTCACTTACGCTTTTATTTTATTTTGTTCCTGGACAGTGTTAATGTACATAACTACCACTGAGTGGCATTTTCTCACATATTGAGCTCCCTGTAATATTTTGTTACTGATAACTTAACTTTTTCTTTCAAAACAGTAGTCAGAGGCATGGAGAGCAAGCACAAGCACATTGAAATGTAGGAAAAAAAACGAAGAGCAGGAAGATTGTTTACTAGGAGCTTAGATGCCGATTTTCCATCAAAATTCCCCAGCTGTAGTCTAGGATGCACCATTTTCTTTGAAAAATGTCCTCCAGAACTACATTGTTAACTGTGGGGTTAGTGCACTAATGTTAACAATATCACAAGCATTAGCACTGCTGTTAATCTGCACAGGCTAGTTTACATATGCTAATGGCATGAACATCAACTCAAGCAGGCTGATGTGTGCTAATGAGAGATCTACAGTATATTCACAAAGTAATAGGTTACTCTCAGAGTGGTGAATTACCTATTAGCACAGATACACCTATTGCAGATTAAGGTGTCTGCTTGCAAAATGATTCATATATGCACAATAAAAAGGAACTCAATCTCAGGGGGGCTATGTTTTTGTGATAACATCTGCAAGTACATACTTTAGCATTTGCACTAATGAATGCCTTATTTATTTATTTATTTATTAGCTGATTTTGGTATACTGTTTTTCTACCAGTCAAAACGGTGAACAAATAACAATAGAAAGACAAGGGTGTAAGAGCAGTGGGGTGTGACAAGTTCGGTTACAAATAGTGGACATTTAACAGAGGAGACACAGGTGTAGAGCCAGTGGGATACATTGAGATCAGTTGTCATGGGGAGTAGGGTATGGGTAGGTGCTGAGGTGAACATAGTTGTGAAGACGGTGGTAGGTTCAAGAGGTTCAACAAGTTAGTCGCAGGAGTCTGTCTAGTAGACTCTTGAAAGTCCATGGCTAGCATGTGCCATAATGCTATTGGAAAAGGTGGGTCTTTAGGTGCTTGCTGAAGGCTTTTGCTGCCTGAATGCTTCTTAGGATGGGTGGCAGCAAGTTCCAGAGTCTGGGGGCGTAGACTGGGAAGGATCTCAGGTGGGCATATTGGGTGCTTTTGTGAATCTGCATTGGCAGGCTGAGCAGATTTAGTGTGCCCTGTCTGCGGGGCCTGGTGGAGCTGGGTATGCTGATTGGTGCATATCATTAGCATCAGCCATTAATACATATGATAAAGACCATGTTTACCTGCATAGATAACTGATGTTGGCCTACTTGAATTCATTGATCCATGCGTGTCGAACCAACTTTAAGCTAAGCATATGAATTCTTTACTAGTTGGGCCCACTGAAACTCATCCCTTGCCCTTTTCCACTCACTCCCTCTCCCTTCCCTCCTCACCTCCCTCTTATGCCCTTCCCTATCCTTCTTCCTCTATCTCCCACTTCTCCCTTTGCACTCTTTTGATCTCTCCTCTTCTCCCTTTCTCTGCATTCTCCCCTTTGCACTTTTTCTCTCCCATGAACATTTTCCCCTTTTGCTGTTCTCATTGTACTCTTCCTTTTTTCCTTCTCCTTCCCTTAGCCTCATACAATCAAGATGCCTGTTCTGTGGTTTGAGATGAATAACATAAGAACTATCATATTGGGTCAGACCAAGGTCCATCAAGTCTAGTATCCTGTTTCCAACAGTGGCTAATCTAGGTCACAAGTACCTGTCAGGTTCCCAGTAAGGTACACAGATTCTATGTTGCTTATCCAGGGGTAAGCAGTGGATTTCACTAGTCCTCCTTAATAATGGTTTATGGACTTTTCCTCCAGGAACTTGTTCAAACGTTTTTTAAGCCCAGCTACACTAGCAGCTTTTAGTACATCCTCCGGTAATGAATTCCAGAGTTTGGTTACGCGTTGAGTGAAAAAATATTTTCTCCTATTAGTCTTAAATGGGCTACATTGTAGCTTCATTGTCTTTATACTTTTTGAGAGAGTAAACAATCTATCTACGTTTACCCTTTCTACTCCATTCATTATTTTGTAGACCTCTATCATATCTCCCTTAAGTCATCTTTTTTTCAAGTTGAAAAGCCCTAACCTATTAAGCCTTTCCTCATAGGGATATCCTTCCGTCTCTTTTACCATTTTGGTTGCTTTTCATTGTACCTTTTCCAATTCTGCTATATCCTTTTTAAGATATGGTGACCAGAATTGCACACAGTATTCAAGATACGGTTGCACCATGGAATGATGCAACAGCATTATAATATCCTTGGTTTTGTTCTCCATTCCTATCCTTATGATTCCAAGCATTCTGTTTGCTTTCATGGCTGCCACTGCACACTGGGTAGAGGGTTTCAACGTATTATCCACGATGATGCCTAAATCCTTTTCCTGTGTGGTGGTTCCTAATGTGGAACCTTGCATCGTATAATCATAGTTTGTGGTGTTCTTTCCCTAAGTGCATGAATTTGCACTTGTCCACATTAAATTCCATCTGCCATTTGGATGCCCAGTCTCCCAATTTATAAAGGTCCTCTTGCAATTTTTCACAATCCTCTTGTGTTTTAACAACTTTGAATAATTTTGTGTCATCTGCAAATTTGATCATCTCACTCTTTCCCATTTCCAGCTCATTTATGAATATGACCCAGATCCCTAGGGTACTCCACTATTCACCTATTTCCATTGATAAAATTGGCCATTTAGCCCTATTCTTTGCTTTCTATCTTTTAGCCAATTTCTGATCCAAAATAGTACACTGCCTCCTATCCCATGACTTTTTAATTTCGTCAAGAGTCTCTCATGAGGGCCCTTGTCAAAGGCTTTTTGAAAATCAAGATACACTATATCAGTTGGCTCAGCTTTATCTACCTGTTTATTCACACCTTTAAAAAATATAGTCCCTTTGCTGGCAGAGTTTCCCTGCTGGCATTTCCTCATGTGGCCCCACTATTTGGGATATTCTTTGTCAGCATGGGGTGGGAATTCTAGCAGCTAATCCGGCTACTCCTTTTAGGGCTCTTTTACCAATGGGCAATAGGTAAAAGTAAGGAGATCCTGGATTCTCTACAGGGAGAACTATTCAGGCAATTGGTAACAGACCCCACACGTGAAGGGGCCATACTGGACTTGGTGCTTACCAATAGTGAAAGTGTTTCTGATGTTGTAGTGGGAGATCATTTTGCATCCAGTGATCACCAGATGATGTGGTTCAGTATTAGGACTAGGGCTGTTAGAATCCATTCAAAGGTGAGGATCTTAGACTTTAGGAAGACTAACTTTTCCAAGATGGGCCAATACCTCAGGGAGTCGTTAGTGGGATGAGAACAGCTAGGGGTTGTAAAAAACAGTGGGCAAAACTGAAAGGGGATATTTTAAGGGCAACCAACCTTTTTGTTAAAATGGTAAATAAAGGTAAAAGGAAAAGGAGACCGCTATGGCTTTCGAAAGAAGTAGCTCAAAAAGTGAAGGAAAAGAGGAAGGCCTTCATGAAATACAAGAAATCACAGAGAGAGGAAGACAGGCATCTATATTTGAAAAAAGTTAGAGAAGCTAGCAAAGTAGTCAGGAAGGCAAAGATTTCAAAAAGAAGAGGAAATAGCCAATGCAATAAAATGGGGGGATAAGACATTTTTCAGATAGGTTAGTGAGAAGAGGAAGGGCAAAAGTGGTATTGTCAGGCTCAAGGGTGCAGGGGAGGAATATGTAGAAGCTGATAAGGATAAAGCGGATTGGAGGATCGCCAATGTAACACCAATTTTTAAAAAGGGTTCCAGGGGTGATCCGGGAAACTACAGACCGGTGAGCCTGACGTCAGTACCGGGAAAAATGGTAGAAACCATCATAAAGAATAAAATTACTCAGCATGTAGATAGTCACAACCTAATGGGAGACAGCCAACATGGCTTTAGACAAGGAAGATCTTGTCTTACTAATCTGTTATGTTTTTTTGAAGGAGTGAATAAACAGGTGGACAAAGGTGAGTCGGTTGATATTGTGTATCTGGACTTTCAGAAAGCCTTTGACAAGGTCCCTCATCAGAGACTTTTGGCAAAACTAAAGAGTCATGGGATAGGAAGCAGTGTACTATTGTGGATCAGGAACTGGTTAAAAGATAGAAAGCAGAGGGTAGGGCTAAATGGCCAATTTTCCCAATGGAGAAAGGTGAATAGTGGTGTACCCCAGGGATCTGTGCTGGGTCCGCTGCTTTTTGACATATTCATAAATGACCTGGAAAGTGGAATAACGAGTGAGGTGATCAAATTTGCAGATGACACAAAACTATTTAAAGTTGTTAAAACCCAAGAGGATTGTGAAAAATTGCAAGAGGATCTTGATAAATTGGAAGACTGGGTATCAAAATGGCAGATGAAATTTAATGTGGACAAGTGCAAGGTTATGCACCTAGGAAGAACAACCTAAACTATGGTTACACGATGCAAAGTTCCACATTAGGAACCACCACCCAGGAAAAAGATTTAGGCGTCATTGTGGATACCATGTTAAAACCCTCGGCCCAGTGTGCAGCGGCGGCCAAGAGAGCAAATAGAATGCTAGGTATGATAAGGAAAGGAATGGAAAATAAAACAAAAGATATTATAATGCCTCTATATCGTTCCATGGTGAGACCGCACCTTGAATATTGTGTGCAATTCTGGTCGCCGTATCTTAAAAAGGATATAGCGATTTTAGAAAAGGTTCAGAGAAGAGCCACCAAAATGGTAAAGGGGATGGAAGGATACTCCTATGAAGAAAGGCTAAAAAGGTTAGGGCTCTTTAACCTGGAAAAGAGACGGCTGAGGGGAGATATGATAGAAGTCTATAAATTAATGAACGGAGTGGAACGGGTAAACGTAGATCGATTGTTTACGTTATCAGAATATAGAAAGACTAGGGGACATGCAATGAAGCTACAGGGTAAACTATTTAAGACTAATAAAAGAAAATATTTTTTCACTCAACGTGTAATCAAACTCTGGAATTTGTTACCGGAGGATGTAGTAAAGGCTGTTAGTGTAGCTGGGTTTAAAAAAGTTCCTGGAGGAAAGGTCAATAAACCATTATTAAGAAGTGACCGAAGATATCAATGCTTGACCCAGTACAAGTATTGTGGAACTTGTGTCTTTTGGGGAAACTGCTAGGTACATATGACCTAGATTGGCCACTGGGCTTGATGGACCTTGGTCTGACCCAGTATGGCATATCTTATGTTCTTATGCTTAACAAATATTTCTGTTCTGTGTTCACAGATGAAGAACCAGGAGCAGGACCTCAGAAAACACCCTTAAACAGGAACAGAAGCGAGGGACATCTTGAACAATTTTCAGAAGACTATGTTCGTGAGAAACTAGCTCAACTTAAAGTACACAAAGCGATAGGATCGGATGGGATACACCCTAGAATACTGAGGGAACTTGGGGACATTCTAGCAGCTCCACTGACTGACCTTTTCAATGCCTCGTTGGAGTCGGGAGTGGTGCCAAAGGACTGGAGAGAGGCTCATGTGGTGCCTTTACACAAAAGCGGAAGTAAGGATGTGGTTGAAAACTACAGGCCGGTTAGTTTAACTTTGGTGGTGAGTAAATTATTGGAAACGCTGCTGAAAGAGAAAATAGTGAGGTTTCTGGAGTCCATCGGATTACAGGATCCGAGGCAGCATGGATTCACCAGAGGCAGGTCTTGTCAGATAAATCTGATTGATTTCTTTGACTGGGTGACCAGGGAGTTGGACAGAGGGAGAGCCCTAGATGTGGTGTATTTGGATTTCAGTAAAGCCTTTGACACTGTTCCTCACAGGCCACTTATAAACAAACTGAGCACCCTAGGGATGAACCCTAAAGATACTGCTTGGGTTAGAAATTGGTTGGGTGGGAGGCGACAAAGTGTACAGGTAAATGGAGCTCACTCTGAGGAGAAGGATGTTACTAGTAGTGTGCCCAGGGATCCGTCCTTGGTCCGATTCATTTTAACATCTTTGTTAGTGATATTGCGGAAGGGCTGTTGGATAAGATTTGCCTCTTTGCGGATGATACCAAAATCTGAAATAGAGTAGACACCCAGGAAGGTGTAGATAACATGAGGAGGGATCTAGCTAAGCTTGAAGAATGGTCTAGAATTGGGCAGCTGGGATTTAATGTTAAAAAATGTAAGGTCATGCATTTGGGCTTCAGCAATCCAAGGGAGCAATATAGTATAGGGGGTGAAGTACTTTTGTCCACTAAAGAAGAGCGGGACCTAGGCGTGGTTGTGTCTGATGATCTTAAAGTAGCTAAACAGGTAGAAAAGGCGACGGCAAAAGCTAGAAGGATGCTTGGGTGCATACGGAGAGGAATGGCTAGCAGAAAAAAAGAGGTGATAGTGCCTCTGTATAAGTCTTTGGTGTGACCTCATTTGGAGTATAGTGTGCAATTCTGGAGACCGCACCTTCAAAAGGATGTGAACAGGATGGAATCGGTGCAGAGGGTGGCTACTAAAATGGTTAGTGGTCTTCATTTTAAAGCATATGAGGACAGACTTAAGGATCTTAATATGTACACCTTAGAGGAAAGGTGGGATAGAGGTGATATGATTGAGATGTTTAAATACCTTCGTGGCATAAATGTTCAGGGGGAGAGCCACTTTCAATTGAAAGCAAGTTCTGCTACGAGGGGACATGGGATGAGGGTCAAGGGGGATAGATTCAGGAGTGATATGCAGAAATATTTCTTTACGGAAAGAGTAGTGGATCCATGGAATAGTCTCCCAGTGGAGGTGGTAGAGATGAGGACAGTAACTGAATTCAAAAAAGCATGGGACAAACACAGAGGATCTCTAAAGGTAAAAAGGAGACTGTTGTAGTTGTTGATATGGAAGGACAGACTAGATAGGCCATGTGGTCTTTTTCTGACATCATATTTCTATGCTTCTATGTTTCTAGCAGCAAGTGTCTGGTGAATGCTAAAAGCACACTTTGGACATGTGTTGCCAGCTTTTAGGGAGCCATGACATTAATTATGCACCCCGGAGAGTGGATGTGGTGATTCTGTGCAGTTAGCACAGAATACACACCGTGTATTAACTGCCTCCCACGCGATTAGTAGGTGGAGTTAAGTGCACCTGTGCCAATGTGGGGGAACAGGGCTCCACGTTAACTGCTGGGAAAATGCTGTCCACACCACTACAGTTAACGCAGTGGAGTGGCACCTAATGTGCAATGATTTTGGAGCTATTGGTGCGTTTGATGCAACCCCTTAGCACCCTTTAGTGAAAGACTCCCTTAATGTTCTTCGGCTGAGGTGAGAGGGGCAGGAGGAGGGTGAGCATGGCAGGGTACGCATGTGTGCTGACTCATCCATGTGCATCTTAACTTGACCTACAAAAGAATTTGTCATTTTATATATATATATATACTGTAGATAATGCTACTAGGTGCTCACAGCGTTTTACAGGCACATAGTGTCCATGCTAATTGAAGCTAACACAGAAATATAGACATGTTCAAATGATGGAGCCATCTACAAGGATTGAGGTCTGTTGAGAGTCTTGGATCTAGGATAAATGGGTAGCTTTCAGAATGGGTGGCATATAATTGAAGATGAAGCCTGCTCTACCCAGTTTGCCGGATCTGCATCATTTAGGTGGCATATACCCCATTTGAAGTGCAGATAGTTTTTCTTTGGATCAGTCATTTGGTGGTTTCCTTTGTTTATAGAATTGGATTGATTTTAGCTCACGCGTTTTCTCAGAAGTTCATGGTGAGCTACAGTCAGGTACAGTAGGTATTTCCTTGTACCCAGAGGACTTACAATCTAAGTTTGCATCTGAGGCAATGGAAGGCTCAATTTAACGCAGCTAAATCTCATTGGGTGCGCTTACTAAAGTGTGCTGTTATTTGGGGTTTACTTCCTGCTAATCACACTATGCTGTTACCATGCAAGAGCATAGCAAAAACCCAGTCCTAACCGTTTAGTGCACTGTCGCACAGATACCATGGGGGCTTTCTCGTTACTGCATGGTTTTGGGCATGTAGAACACCGCAACAGCTGCCAAACCCTAACATGGTTTAATAGACATGTCCCTAAGTGCCCAGTTTTTAAACCTGGGCCACATATATGGATAACTTTGGCTGTTTTGAGATTTAAATGGCCAAAGCTTTCTGTTCAAAATGGGCAGAATCTGGGATGTTTCGGAACTGTGCAAAATGTTATCTATTTAGGCGGCGATATTCAGCCACTTCAATTTATCTATTTAACGCTTATCTGTGAATTTTTGGAAGTACTACTTAAAGGGATAGCTCTGCTGAAAATCCATGTTTATTTATTTATTTAGCTGTATTTATATACCGCTTTTCACTGGGTCAAAGCGGTCAATTAGGGGATATGACACACATACGCTAATACTTACAGGGAACATGGGCAATGGAGGGTTAAGTGGCTTGCCCAAGACCACAAGGAGTGCCTATAGGACTAGAAATCCTAGACCCTCTGGCCTGAGATTGCTGTCCCCAGGTGGGACTTGAACCCCCGGCCCTCTGGCCTGAAGTACCTTGTCCTAACCACTAGACCACTCCTCCCATGTAAAGTTAAATAGAAAAAAGGTGTTGGGAATTCCTTGCACATCTTAAAGGGAACGCTGGCCAGCAAGTCCTGGAATATGATGGGAGTTTTGTGGCAGAAGCTATTAGAGCAGAATCAGTAGTGAGTAGTGCCGTAGTCGCGTTCAGAATGCTCAGGACAACCTGTGGGAAATGTCGCTCAATTCTCTATTGCGCAGGAACAGTCTCATGTGAGTTTTGCTTGCGTAGTGTTGAAATAGCATCATCTTTTTCTCAAAGGGTTAATATGTGGCAGTTTCATGAGGGGAACAAAAATATTCCTTAAGAAGAAAATACACAAGCAGAGAAAACTGCCTGAAAATGCTAAATTTAAGGATCTGGTCAAAATTCCATAGCGCTTTTTACAGAACTCTTTGCTCGAACCACTTATTCTGTGGATAATTTTCAGTCTGAAGTATATTCTACGGCAAAAACTATGCAGCTAAACAAGCTGGATGGATTATTGTTTTTCTTTTGAATTTTACTCATGCTTTTTCAGTAGTAGCTCATTGTAAGTTACCGTACATTCAGGTACAGTAGACATTTCCCTGTCCCTGGAGGACTTGCAATATAATTTTGTACCTGAGGCAGCCGAGGGTTAAGTGACTTACTCTGCTTTTACATCTGAACCTTATCTCGAAAATCACTTTTGTGAACATATAATCACTGCTCTTGCCAATCTGCTTATTTTTCCTTGTTTAATGGAAACACAAAATATAAAAGCTGATTAGGACTATAAGATCCACGGAGTCTGCCCAGTTCGCTCTGTTTTGAACTCAAAGACTTTAGTAGATTTCTGCCTTTTTCTTCACCTCTCTGCAATTAATTTTACTTCATTTTATACATTTGTGCAATTCAGGAAAAAAAAATAGCAATCAGTGCCAAGTACAAGTAAACAGTATAGGTGTAATGTAGCTACACGGATGTCAAATGAGAGGCTGAATTTTTCATAACATATTCTTTGCCACTAGACAGCTTAAAGTGGGTGAGGATGCTCCTCGACTCACTCCAGGGCAGCCCTGTTTAATCATTCTGTTGTTGGTCAAATTAGCCCTCATTGATAGTTCAGTTTACCTTCTCTGAAGTGGGACAGCCTTGAGCACCGAAACTGAGGGTGTAACTGTTTGTAGACTTGCATTTAGCAGCGAAAACAGAAAACCCCAACTGGGAAAACAGGATGACTTCCACGGCTGGATCTCCCGCATCACCAAGTGCCGATAGCCTGCAAGGTGGTGAGCTTTTAAAGCTTGAATTTGACCAGATCCTACAAAAGCTGGACGTAAAGGGTGAAACTCTCACAGAGAAGGAGGGCTAGAAGGTGGAGGAGGTAGAGCACCGAGTCTCTACATTGGAGGACATAGACGCACAGCGGGAAATGGAGTTAAAGAAACCGCAGAACCACACTGATTACCTGCTCATAAAATTAATGATCTGGAAAATCACTCCAGAAGGAACAATATTCATATGGTGGGTATGCCGGAGGCCTAGTCAGACCAGCAATTGCCGTCCCTTTTTAAAAGCTGGTTTCCTAAGGAACTGGGCCTGGACTCCCTTCTGGAGGTGATTCAGGTGGAGCGTGCACACCGACTGGGGCCTGGGGTGGAGGGCAGGAGCCACCCCTGACCGGCCTTGCCAGAATTCTAAACTTCCAACACAAGGCTGTACTACTGCAGGCCTAGTGCAAGAAGTGTGACTTGCAATTGGAAAACCAGCAAATCCTATTGTTTCAGGACTATTCCATCTCACTGGTGGCAAAACTGAAGGAATTTATGCCTGTTTGCGCTGAACTTTTTAAACATGGCATTCGCTTCATCTTAGCCTATCTAGCACTCCTGAGGATTTATCATGAGGGGGTGGTTCATGTGTTTGACCAACCAACTCACCTTTGTCCACCTGTTTATTCACACCTTCAAAAAAACCTAACAGATTAGTAAGACAAGATCTTCCTTCTCTAAAGCCATGTTGGCTGTCTCCCATTAGGCCATGACTATCACCATCAAGTAGGTTTTGTACCCAGAAGGGGGGTGACCAAGAATATTACACAATTGTTACTGACAATAAAATATTGCATGTCTCACCAGCTTCCGCTGCTCTTGGTCAGCTTTGACACTGAAAAAGCATTTGATTTTGTGTTTTGGCCTTATATTTTAACTGCATTGCAGGGGTTTGGTTTGGGGGAGATTTTCTCCATTGAATCTGCAGGTGGAACCAGATTTGCTAGAGGCTGGAGACTTTGTTGGCAAGGGCGGTGTCCCCTTCCCCAGAAATGTGTTTATTTGGACACTACTCGATGGAGTGGGTGTTCTCAGCCTCTCAGATATTTCTGTGAGTGGGGGTTTTTGATAGTCAATAAAGTTATATTACGACATTGGACAGCTGAGGAGGCTCTGGGAGCAAGCCATGTATGAGTTGTTGTAGTGTAGGATGGTGAAGCTGTTAGGCTCTGCCATCCAGGCTCGTTTTCTCTGTGTTTCGGCACTACTGATTGGTGTGGCACCTCCGGGGGTGCAGAGTGTGATTCTGAATATCTAACGCCGGGCGCTCTCTAACTTCCAATAGAGAATAGAATAAAATACAAGGCTTTCCACACCATATTCAAAAACATTCAATCAGAACCAGCCACCTGCCTGAAAGAATACATCCGAATCAGTCCAGAAAACAGACCAAGGAGAAGTTGCAATAGAAATTGACTTGAAACACACAGTGATTTCAAAAACAGTAACTCATCCACATCTAAGAGAGCTTTCTCTCTCTATGCCCCAATACTATGGAATTCACTGCCACCAAGCATAAGAGACACTAAGGACCCTAAGTCCTTCTGCAAGCTTCTTAAAACATTCTTGTTCAGGGATCACTATGGTGAACCAGTCACCTAATCAAAACCCTCTAGTAAGCATCAGGCATCCCACTTTACAAGATGACTTCCATTCTTTGACTCCAACAAGTTATAGGCCTATTTCTCTGTACATGGTTCATTTAAATTGGTTTCAGTTTTAAGTTATTTCTACCCTATCCCCTTCCACTCCTGTTAAATGGTTAATTGTAATACTGTTTTATGTAATGTTCATGCTTTGAAGTTTTATGTAAACCGCTTTGATTCACTGAAAGCGGTAAACAAGCACAAATAAATAAATAAATAACTGTATGGAAGAAGTGGAATTAGGAGTGCAGGCAGTTAAGAGGTAGTGTCAGGGATGACTGCAGGGGGTGTTTGAGGGAGTGGAATGGTGCAGGAGTGTTAGACTGCAGCGTTGGGTTGGGGTTGGAGGGGAGGGTGGGGGTGCTACTATGCCTATGGGATCAGGGCTGGACTGGACAGTATGTTTACATGGTTTTGACTTGTCTGGTGGGCTACAGGCTTGGCGGTGTTGCCTAGGCTAGATTGATCTGCCTTTATCAGGCCAGGATTATGTGTTTAACAGGGGAGGAGGTGGTTGGTTGATTCCATTATGTTTGTATTGGATGTATTTGGATTACTCGGGATCCAGATGTCCGCATTAAGGGCTAGAGCTATAATGTGCAGTATCACGTTAACATGCTATTCATAAATAGCTCCCATTGCAGAAAATGGCATATATGGTAAAAAAAAATGCATTAACAGGGTTAATGTGCACTTGAATAACTCTAGCCCTATGAGCCAAGATATCTACTGCCTTCATGGTTGTCCCTATAAAAATTACTCTTGGATTCCTTAAAATGAAGCTATGATGGAATTAAAAATGTATGGAGAATGATGTCCAATTGTTAAAGGAAATGGTAAGGGACATGTTTATTAAAGTGCACCACCTGGTAGCATTGGGTTTGGATATCATGCTATAGAGTAGTGCAGGGCTATGAGTCAAATACCCCTCACTATCTTGGTTGGGGTGGCGACTGGGTGGGACAGGAGTGTCTCCACAGTGGTGCAATTAGTGTGGGTGTTTATACCTCAGTGGGTGCTGTTAGTTGCACCGATGGCTGTTTTGCCATGGTGAAGCATGATAACTGCAGGGAGATGGATGCCTTCATCCACCCTGCAGTTAGACCACAGCCCTGTGCTGTTAACACGGCCTACACACCTGTTACCAGTGTGAGGTTTAGTAAACATTCTCCTAAATAAGTTAGCGCTCTTCAGCTTGGAGAAGAAAAGGCCAAGGAGAGATATGATAGAGGTCTATAAAATCCTGAGTGTGAGTGAAATGGGTAAATGTGAATTGATTGTTTGCTCCTTAAAAAAAATAGGAGAAAATATTTTTTTACTCAACAGCTAGTTAAGCTTCAGAACTTCTTGTCAGAGGATATGGTAAAAGCAGTTAATGTAGCTGGGTTTAAAAAGGGTTTGGACAAGTTCCTATAGAAAAAAATCATGTCTTTTTGGAGCAAAATAAGATCCTTGGCCACTGATCGATTTATTACTGCAGCCAGAATTAATTTCAATTAATGTGAAAATACAACAGGCCTAATTTCAGTCCCTCCCCCCTTTTTTGCCTGCATGAAAAAAAGTCTTCTAACAAAATAAAATAAAAGGAAGGGGCCCATCCTGCCCCTCTCATGCACTTGAAGCAGAACTCCCACTCTGATGAAAAGTCTTTTTACAGTTGTGACAGCTGGAATAAAAGGCTTCCAGATGAGTGACAACTTCGGAAGTTTGCAAGGTTTCATTTCAGGCATAATGATTCCAGTATTAGTCATTTTCCCCTGCAGCGAGTACAAAGTGAAGGCTAAGAATGAGAGCTCTGTTTCAAAATATCAACAATATAAAATAGGTTGCTGCGGGTGTGCTGTGCAAGTCAGCGACACAGATACTCTAGAGCAAAACCTGTCTTCTGTCTCCCTTACTAGAACACAAGGAGACCTGCAACCAGCAATTCTGGCACCCAGAGTTGAATGTCACATGTCAAATGTGACTTTCATTAGAGCCAATTTCTCTTCACTGATCTGAGAAGAGTCATTTCCCTTTGAAATGTTTGCTTGTTAAACCAACATGAATGGAATTGCTCAGGAATAAGAAAGAAGTTGGTCTGTATCATTGTTATATTTCTGGTGATCCATGCTCTGTCTGAAATTTAAGTTGAATATTTCCAAGCCAGTGTTAGGGTCGAGCAGCTTAAGTACATGCCTGGAGTCCCCTTGGAATGGTTGTCAAGTAGACCGAAAAAATACACATGCTCTTATTCTAAAGCTTCTTACATTGTGCCCCCTAGCATTCAAAATTCAACCCCTTCTCATCACTCTCAGCATTCATCAACCATGTTCCCCCCAGCTTTCACCTGCTCCTTGCCTGCTCCCCTACAGCAGCCATTTTTCATTACCACCCTCAGTAGTATAGGAAGGATTGACTTTTTGGTGAGGTCTGAGATTAATGTGGAGGGGCACTAGGCAGTGCCAATACTGACACCGCCTGTGGGTCTCCTCTCACTGGTCTGTGCTTCCTGCCACTGACGGGGTGGGCCTGATGCCAAAGGTCACAGCCCACCCACGTCTACCTGGTTATGCCAGTGATCACCCCCCGATCAGTTCCCAACATTTCCCATCTCCATGTTATTCTCTCCTCTCATCATTTCCCTAGCATTCAGTCCTTCTTACCCCTCCCTCTTCTCGTATTCACCCGCTCCTCTCTTCACCCCCTTTCAGCATGCACTTTCTTTTTTCCCCCTCATATCACTCGCAGCTTGCTTGACTGATATTGTGGGCGTGGGGGGGGGGGTGCTCCCTCCTCCTTCTCTGCTGTACACAATGAGCCGAGCATCCCTTCCCCAGAGTGAATAGGGGAAGCTGCTGTGAGTATCTACTGAAGCTCTTTCCCATCCTGACCCCACAGCAACAGGACATAGGTGACTTGAGTAAGTGCATTGAAGTGGGTGAATCATGGAGGAACAGAGAGCACCGCGATGGAAGAAAAGGAAGTGGCAGAATCAGCAACACTGTGTGAAGCTTTTTCTCCTGCTGCATCTAGGCCTAATCAGTCCTGCTGCTTGCCAGCTAACTGTTCTGTAACAGTGTACAAGCATTGAGAGGAAGTTCAGAGCCAACTTTTATATTGCCTGGTTTAAACTTGTGCTGGCAGCCAGCCATTTGGCAACTCTACACCGCCAGCCTGCCTGAAGGTGAAAAGCATAACTTAGTCCTAGGTTGGCCCACTGCCATGGAGATCTTTAGAGGTGGCAGCAAGGAAATTAGCATAGGGCCTGTGAGCTGGCATGTGCTCCTCCATGCCATGACCTGTTAACTAAGCAAACCCATGTGAGGGGCGGGACTACAACAGGGTATATGAGCATGTGCCGACTCACAGGTCATGCACACTATTGTTGCTGTCACCTCCACCTCCAGGGTCCACTAGCTGTGGTGAGATGAGGTGACTGTAGATTTACAGGAGAGAGAACCCTGAAAAGGGATAGCATGGAGAGGATGTGGGGAGGACAGTTCAGAAAGGAAGAAGCAGGACAGAGAGAAGCTTGGGGAGGGCCATTCAAAGAGAGTGAGTAGTTGGGAGAAACTGGGAAAGGAGCATCTGGAGAGGGAAGGTAGGAGAAATGGAAGCCAGTGGACAGCCATTTGCTGGGAGTAGGGGTCAATGAGAATAACATAAAGGATCTGGCTGAGAGAAGACCTATGAAGGGGCCATGGGTGAAACGAACGAGGAGGCAGAGAATCTGGGCTGGAGCTTGGCAGCAACAAGAAATGAAAGAAAGGGGTGGTTAGGAAGACAAAGATGGAGAGGGTCTGTAGATGGGAGACCCATTCTCAGGTTTCTGTTCTGTGCCAAGTTTATCTAAAATAGACTCCATTGTGCCCTTTTAGCAAGAAACCTTAGGGGACTGAAAGAGGAGCAAAAGCTGTGCCACTGAAAATTTTAAATAAACTGTAAATATATGAACTCTTAATTAGAAAACCTTCACATTTTTAATTTTAGTACCTATGACATTTTCACAGTCTAGATTTCATTACTTTGTGTTGCATATTAACTAAAGCTAGGGAGTGGCAAATCATCAAGAATAGCCTGAGCAATACTATTGAGCAGTTGTATAGTGCTACAAGACGTAGGCAGCGCTGCACAGACACACATAAGAGACGGTCCCTGCTCATCAGAGCTTACAGTCTAGTCAAGACAGACAACCCAGTGGGTGTAGACAGGGGGAATGGTAAAGAAACACAAAGGAGATCAGGCGAGTCAAGATCCGAATGCCCACATGTCCATTATTAGCTTCTCTTTTCTTTCTTTCTTCGCCTTACATGCTTCACGTTGCTTTTCCTCTGTGTGGTACAGAGAGTCATCATAGTATTTTTTCCAGACAAGATACTAAAAATCATCGGCATTACGACATATGAAAATGAAATATACTCTTTGCAGCAGATACCACCCACAGAGGGCTTCAGCTTTGATGAATGCAAGAGTGATTGACTGTTGTGGGGTAGGAAATCAGTCCCTGCTTATTTGAAACCCTTGGCCAGCATTTGCGCCTGCCTCCAGGAATTTGTGTGTGAGAGGAAGGGAAAGTGAAAGGGGGTTGTGGTGGAGATTCTAGGAGTAATTACTGATGGGAGAAGTTCTTTTTGAAAAAAAAATCATAAACAGTGCACAGAAGTTACGTGACATCCACCAGGCAATGTCTAAACATGCAGGCCACATGGGTTTAAAACCTACAGAATCATAGTTTAATTTTAGACCTAGCTGAGAAACACAGTTGGCAGCTTGACCTTAAAGTCAAATGAGTGACAGATAGGATGACAAACAAAGAAGCGAAGAGTGAAACGAAGGGTGCCTTTTACTGATGCTTAGTGCATGCTAATGGCATTAGCGTGTGCTCTCTGCCTCCATTGCCCATTTTAATTCTATGGGCTACGTGCCAGATAGCTCACCGTAATGCCCGTTACTGCGTGCTAAGTTTTTGAGAAAGGGGCTTTAAGTTTACTTGATGTGTAAACTCCAGTATTTTCTGCAGTATTCAGAGATAATATCTACTTAATTTGTGTTGCATACAGCACAAATGAGCCAAGTAGAATCAGTGTCAGCAATGGTTTGGGTAACAGCGAAAGGAACCAGATATCACTTGTCTAAATCTCCCCCATCAGAGGCAAGTGATAATCTCTAGTGCATTGGATCTAGTGACGTACATAAAAAGGAAGCAAATACCCTTCAACTGCTCTTATTTTCGGTATCACCTTCTTCGAATAGCTGGCCCACACCAAACTGTCTCGTCCAGAACTGCCTTGTCCAGAATAGACAGGTAATGTCCTTTCTGGAGAGTTATGCTCCTTCCCGTAGTTTTTTCCCTGTAGTGCAATTTCCAGTGTCAATGGCAGTTTTGTGCAACATTTCCCCATAATGTAAGTCAAGGCACCAGTTCATGGATTTGGGGGTATTATTCCATGCTCTGTGGCTTATACCATTAGTCCTTGGTGAGCCAAATATAAGTTATTCTGTGTGACTTTGTGTAAGCATTATGAGAAGGAGCAGGCAAAGCACCAAATTATGCAGCATGCAAAAAGATATTCTTTGGCGGAAGCGAAAGATAAAGGAGGCTTCGGTTTTACCTGATCTTTGTTCAACCAAGGAATTATGACTACTCCAACATTGCGGAATGCACCATCATTTGTATTCATGTTTCTTTCTACGAAAAAATAGGGGCTCCATGGACATGGAACTTTGGTGTGGTGCTCTCACTGCACCTCTCCCTAAAAGACTGTTTCTTCCAAAATGGAGTCATTTATTTAGAAGCAGCGCCAAGTCATAACGCAAATGGGGTGCCAGGGAGCTTAGTTTAGAAAAACCAAAAGCAAGTTTTACCTGTGGAAAGAATCATTTCTAGAAGAGTGTGCGACACACACATAAAACAGCTTAGGCAGCAATCCCAGGCATGCCTTTAAATGGTTTTTGTTTAAAGTGGGTATTCCAAGTGGCAGAGGTGAATGGAGTTTAGGGTACGCGCAATGCAAAGTACATGCATAAATCCCGGCAGACACACTTGCTGCGCCGTCTCTGAATCTGACTCCACTAGATTCATGTATACGCAGCAGTTTTAGAAGAGAAAACATACGTGCATTTTCTCTTTCTAAAACTGTACTATTTGCATACATACTGGCAGCAGCCATTTCAGAAATTGTCCTCCACATCTTATTATTTATGTGCCATAAAAAGATATACTCTAGTGGGTTTTAAGAATAGTAATATATTGCTAATATCTGTTCATTTATATAAATTGAAGATATTTATAGCACTCATTAATGTGAATGTAAAAATTCACTATGCTATTTGGCCACATTCCTTCTTGTCCAGTTTTCTGTCTTTCTTTGAAGCACTTAAGTTAAAAAGAAGGCTTAGGGGATGGATATAGTCTGTGAGATCAACTGAGAGGGAATATGTGGAGTATTGTAGACCTAATACCTACAAAAATGAATTTGATCCCATAGGAAGAGGTCATTTTCAATAGAATTTTAAGAACTGAAAAATGCTGGAAAATGAATGCTTAAGCAAGATTTTCATGTCCTTCCTTCCTTTTTTGTGGACCTGTCCATTTTATGTTGTAGGTGTATTGTTCGTTATGTTGTGTGTTGCTTTCAGCTGTTTGGAAAACGTGATTAAGAAATTAAATAAATTAACAGGGTGATATTCAACCCTCAGCTGTCAACGTTTTTTAAATGCTGGCTATTGTGGGCAAAAGTGAACTGGATATTCAATGAAGCAGTGGCTTCTGCTGAATATCTGATTTCAGTGGTGATCACTATGAACTATCCGGATACCAATGAGATTCGGCCACTATCCGGTTTGCCCAACTGCATACAATTTGGCCTGCTTTTTTTGGCCTAACTTTGTGGTCACTTATCCAATTAGTGAACTGAAAATTGGTGCTTACACCACCCTTGGGTCACCCACAGACCTCTGGATAGTGCCGCAGTGGTTAGAGGAAATAGTGACGACACTGAATATCCTGCTAATGAGAGTTTATCCACTTTAGCAGGTCCTGCTAACCAGAGAATCTCTTCTGAATATCTCGCCTACGTTTTTAGCTCTTTTGTGTTTCTAATTCAGTCAAAACCAGTCCCTTCTGTGCTCTGGCAGCCAGGACCGGTGCAAGGATAAGAGGCACCCTAGGCAACCCCTTATTCTTGCTGTCCCCCCCTGCTCCCATCCCCAACCCAGTGGCAGCAATGACAATAACATATCAAAGCAGGGTCTACAGAGCCTCTGAACTACTGCGTGCTGGTGCTGCGCTCTCAAAGGACAGCAGTCCCGCCCCCTTCTTCCCAGACTTTGCGTGCGAGTGGAACTGGCTGAACAGAGCGCAATACCGACAGCATGTAGCGTCAGAGGCTTTGGGTAAGTGCTATGTTGATGTTTTATTGCCATTGCTGCTGCAGCTGCAGGTCCCAGAGAGGGATGGCAATGGCAGGAATGGGCTGCCCTCTAAAGTGTGACGCTCTAGGAGACAGCCTAGTTTGCCTATTGGTAGCACTGGTCCTGGTGCCAACACGAGCCTTCATTCACAATTGCTTCTTCCATCTTTATTAGCTCAACTTTACCTAGTAGAGAGCCTGAAACCATTGCTTGCTTTGGAACTCGGTATCTAGTCATCTCATTCAGAGATGCTGCAGTTTATATGATAACAAAAACAGAAAGTCATCGAAAAACCACAAGGATTCTCCCAAAACTTTCTATGTGCTTGTCTAAGTATGTTATTTTTGTTGGGACCAGACTGACAAGAGAGGGGAGACGGAAACTCCCTCCTCAGCGTCAGTCGGGCCCGTTTACTCAACAAAAACAAGCAAAAACGTGAATTGAAAATAGTGCAAAATCACTTATCTGAAAGAAAGGCGATAAAACTTCATAATTGTTCAGCACAGCAGTTTATATGATGACGGTGACTATCTGCCTATAGGGGTTTGTCGGTTCCCGCAATAGCTCAGTGAGCAGATGAACCCTGCAGTTGTCGTCTTGCTCATAGAACGTACAAAGGGGCTGCGAGCATACTGATTCCCAAGAGAGAATAGTCCTTCTATGTGTGCTTTATTGTCTTTCTTTATCCTAGAATGGAATTCACGTTGCGTTCTTTCCTACGTGACTAGGCTTCTGTGAAATGTTAGAGGAGCCAACCTAAATCCTGAGTTGACACCATGCACCTGTGATCTATCTGTTTTCATAGAGCTATAAGCTGCAGTCCCGGAGTTTGCCTGTGCATGTGAATGAGGGGATGGGAAGAGTTGGGAGAGAAGGGGTGGAGGGAAAAGCGTGCTAACATCAATTGCTAGCCAACCACAAAAAAAAAAATTCTAGTCCCATTTTGTTGATGCAAATTTTTTATTTGATGCTTTTTCCCTGCTTGGTAAAGTTTTTGGCAAAATGTGTGAAAGAGCTGATTAAAGGAAATATAATTAGAGAAAGCTGACTGCACTGGGGCAGGCTTTTCACTAGGTCAGTCGGATGGGAACATTTCTCCCCAGGTTTCTCAAAGATGGTACTGAAACTGTTATTGCATAAGTGGATGCGGCTGGTCTATGCATAAATAGCAGCAGCTTTTGAAAGGAAAAGTGCACGTATGCTTCTCTTCTTATTTATTTAACAGAAATTTTTATACCGCTTTATCATTTCAGTCAAAGCAGTTTACATTGTAACTTAAACTTGGTAATGTATGTTAAATAGGGACATTGATAACTTGGATTCTTTTTGAGGCAATGAAGGATTAAGTGACTTGCCTAAGGTCACAGGGAGTGATAGTGGGAACTGAACCCTGGTCTTGTGGCTCCCAAGCTAGTGCTCTAACCATTAGGCTACTCCTCCACTCCTGGCAATGTTCCTTACCTAGTGGTGGAAGGCACAAATGTATCTTTACGCTTGCTAGGATATACATGTCTGCTGAAATTTGCACATATGAAGTGGCATTTTAGAAAGAACATCTAGGGAGAATCTGTGATGTCTAGAGCATAATATCCAAAAATCTGGGGGAGTTGCAGCAATGAAGGGAGCGCTGCTATTACTACTACTACTAATTATTTATATAGCGCTACAAGATGTATGCAGCACTGTTCAGAAACATATAAAAGGCGATCCCTGCTCATCGGAGCTTATAATCTAATCAAGACAGACACTACAATAGATGTGAACAAGGGTACAAATAAGGAAATGTAAGGAGACACAAGGAAAACAAGAGATCAGGAACCAAAAGCAGCCTCAAAGAGGTGAGCCTTTAGCATGGATTTGAAAAGGAGAGATGAAGCCTGACGTACAGACTCGGGTACTTTGTTCCAGTCAAAAGAAGCAGCAAAGTGAAATGATCGGAGTCTGGGGTTGGCAGTGACACAATGGCATCTGAAATCACTGCTCCTGCCAGGAAAGGAGGACGACTCAGCTGTCGGGTCTGGCGGCAGGCTTGTGCAGCTAGCAAGGCTTGGTATGTGTATGGCTGTAAGCCATTTTGGAAATATGGACATCCCTGAATTGGACGGCTGCCGAAATGGACTCTCGGACATCCTGGCATGCATATTTCAGATGGAAGATGTCCATATTCAGTGGCAGCCACTTGAGGCACTCAGATATGCCACGGCGGCCCGCTAATATGTTTGACGTATATATTTACCTGCTGGTTTTGTTGGCCAGGAGATATTAGCTGTGGCAGTGAAAGCGCAGATTGCTGTACTCCCTGGAAGTATTGTAGCCATGAAACTAGCACTTCCTTGCACCCTGTTAGCGATCAGGACCAGGTGTAGGCATGGATGTCTCCACACCCAAGGTCAGGCAAGCTCGTACCATTATGAAATCGCACTTATTGCTCTGCCCAGGCCGCTCCTCCAGCATGCCATCTTTCCATTTGGTCGTCCTTATCCAGGAGGTCCATATATACTCGATTTCTAAAATGGATCCAGGGACGTCCTTAAACTCTGCCCATCTAGGCTGCCAGGATTGCCTAAAAAAACATCAAAAATAAGCATAGGATCACTACCGATGCATACTTTTGTGTATATCCAGTGCATTATTTTAGAAATGCTCTTTCCATATTTAAAACTTTATTTTACACACAGAAAGCCTATCTAAAAGCACTTCCAAAGCTTGTTTAGCTCATGAAGTACTGTTAGCTTAGGGGGCTTTAAAAGTGCTATATTTTAATGATTGCCTCATGATGGGGGGAGGGAGTGTTTTTAAACACATATTGAAACAAAACTTTGCTCAGCCTTGGGGATGTAATTGACAGCAGATGAATTTTGATCTATTGTTCTGAGTGAAGTGACTGTCAGATGTAATAATCATTATATTGCTCTTAATCCACTTGACTCCATTCTGTTTTACTGCATAAAAAATAGTGGCTTTATTAGGATCGATCATCAAGGCTTCAATCCTGGTAATCGGTGCTACTTTTCACAAAGTTAAAAGCTAATTCAATTCCTTTTTAATTCAATGTAATTTAAAAATGTATATTCTGCTTTTTCATTCAAACAAGAATGCACAGAGCAGATTAAAAAGGATTGAAAAAAAAAAAAATTCAAAGACAATTCCATAAAAACAGAAAAGCTGTAGGATCAAACTCACTCATTAGTTCTACAGCGCAACATATCCTTCCCAGGTCTCAAAACTCTACAAAATTACAGGTAATCTTTGTGCTCACATAGAGCCCGATTCTTCAAGGCGACTAGCGGGGCTGTATATCCCAGTGGGACGTGCAGCCACGCTAGCCATCCTGGACAAATTCAGCCACACACACCCCCCGCATGGCCAGAGCCACAGTGTGTGCAGAGCCAAGAGAGAGCAGGTCGAGGCAGCAGGACATACAGGGCTGATTCAGGTCAGGATCCTGTATATCCTCCGCGTGGGGGACGGATGTCCTACTTATTCTACCACGGAGGTGGAATAAGCAGCGGAAATGTTGGAGAACAGTCCTGGGAACCACTGTCAGGGCTGGTATCAGAGGCAGGTGGGTCCCCGCCACCCGAATCCAGGCCCCGGCTGCCCTTCCGAGGGTTGGGTGGCGGGAAAATGGGGGTTGGTGCTGCGGCAGCCAGGAGGGCATGCAGGAAGGATGTCGCCGCAGAGATGCAGGGGCACACTGGGCCTTCTCAGGGCCCGATCCTGCACGCTTGGGAATGTCTAGCTCCCGTGGTGCAGAAGCGGGTCCTAATGGGCCTGTCCTGCTCAGGAGCGTCCAGATAGCCCAGGCGTGTCCCTTCTGGAATCAGGCTCATAATAAATTGTTCCTAATATCTGGGACCTTACCGAAAAGTATCTCATTAGGGCTCTTTTAGAACAAAGAGCTTAGGGCCAAGCACGCTTAGTTTTTTTGCCTGTCATTATATGTCCAATGCATGCACACACATTTTTCAGTGCATAACAAGAAACCTGGTCAAACTGATTGCTGGAATATGATTGCACATTTTTCCCAAAGGAGGAATTGTTTAATGTTGTAAGATCTTATCACCAACTGTTGTTTCTTGGACATACTTGTAGTTGCATTGATTGACAACATGTTGGGAATAAAGTTTTTTTGCTTTGTGGGGGATTAAAGAAGTAATTTTATAAGAAGATGCCTATGTGAAAAGACCAAAAAGACATCTGTTTTATAAAGGTGACATAGATGCCTCTGGAGGACATTCAGAAATGCAAATACACTGCCTGGTTGTGCGGGATAGATGCTATTCTTGCAAAAACATCTAGATTCATATTCTGAAACCACATGGCTCTGAATGTACACAGCACTAAAACGGGGATCTCAGAATGGGCAGGAGGGGGCAGAATGGGGGCATGACAAGCCGCGGATACGTATAAAGCGTATTCAGGGAAGGCCCGTGTACGTCCTGAGTGCATCCTACTGATGACCATGTTATACCAGCGTTCTAGTTTCTCCAATTCATAGAGATGAATGGCTGTGAGAAGTCTGAATTGAACTGGTGTGTCTGCTGTCTGGGAGAGCACAAGATGCAATTGTAGACAAAAGAATGCACAGGGAATGGACACCCCTACAGAAAATTAAAGCACTACATTATCCTTATTCTGGCAATGCATTGGCAGTGGAAATAGCCAATGCAATAAAATGGGGGTATAAGACATTTTTCATATATATTAGTGAGAAGAGGAAGGGCAAAAGTGGTATTGTCAGACTCAAGGGTGCAGGGGAGGAATATGTAGAAGCTGATGAGGATAAAGCGGAATTGCTTAACAAATATTTCTGTTCTGTGTTCAGAGATGAAGAACCAGGAGCAGGACCTCAGAAAACACCCACAAACAGGAACAGAAGCGAGGGACATCTTGAACAATTTTCAGAAGACTGTGTTCGTGAGACACTAGCTCAACTTAAAGTAGATAAAGCGATGGGACCGGATGGGATACATCCTAGAATACTGAGGGAACTTGGGGACGTTCTAGCAGCTTCACTGACTGACCTTTTCAATGCCTCGTTGGAGTCGGGAGTGGTGCCAAAGGACTGGAGAGAGGCTCATGTGGTGCCTTTACACAAAAGTGGAAGTAAGGATGTGGTTGAAAACTACTTGCTGGTTAGTTTAACTTCGGTGGTGAATAAATTATTGGAAACGCTGCTGAAAGAGAAAATAGTGAGGTTTCTGGAGTCCAGCAGATTACAGGATCCGAGGCAGCATGGATTCACCAGAGGCAGGTCTTGTCAGACAAATCTGATTGTTTTCTTTGACTGGGTGACCAGGGAGTTGGACAGAGGGAAAGCCCTAGATGTGGTGTATTTAGATTTCAGTAAAGCCTTTGACACTGTTCCTCACAGGCGACTTATAAACAAACTGAGCACGCTAGGGATGGAACCTAAAGTTACTGCTTGGGTTAGAAATTGGTTGGGTGGGAGGCGACAAAGAGTACAAATAAATGGAGCTCACTCTGAGAAGAAGGATGTTACCAGTGGTGTGCCCCAGGGATCTGTCCTTGGTCCGATTCTTTTTAACATCTTTGTTAGTGATATAGCGGAAGGGCTCTTGGGTAAGGTTTGCCTCTTTGCGGATGATACCAAAATCTGCAATAGAGTAGACACCCAGGAAGGTGTAGATAACATGAGGAAGGATATAGCTAAGCTTGAAGAATGGTCTAGAATCTGGTAGCTGGGATTTAATGTTAAAAAATGTAAGGTCATGCATTTGGGCTGCAGCAATCCAAAGGAGCAATATAGTATAGGGGCTGAAGTACTTTTGTCCACTAAAGAAGAGCGGGACCTAGGCGTGGTTGTGTCTGGTGATCTTAAAGTAGCTAAACAGGTAGAAAAGGTGACGGCAAAAGCTAGAAGGATGCTTGGGTGCATACAGGGAGGAATGGCTAGCAGAAAGAAGGAGGTGATAATGCCTCTTTATAAGTCTTTGGTGCGATCTCATTTGGAGTATAGTGTGCAGTACTGGAGACCGCACCTTCAAAAGGATGTGAACAAGATGGATTCAGTGCAGAGGGTGGCTACTAAAATGATTAGTGGTCTTCATTATAAAGCATATGAGGACAGACTGAAGAATCTTAATATGTACACCTTAGAGGAAAGGTGGGATAGAGGTGATATGATTGAGATGTTTAAATACCTCCGTGGCATAAATGTTCAGGGAGAGAGCCTCTTTCAGTTGAAAGCAAGTTCTGCTACGAGGGGACATAGGATGAGGGTGAAGGGAGATAGATTCAGGAGTGATATGCGGAAATATTTCTTTACGGAAAGAGTGGTGGATCCGTGGAATAGTCTCCCAGTGGAGGTGGTAGAGATGAGGACAGTAACTGAATTAAAAAAAGTATGGGACAAACACAGAGGATCTCTAAAGGTAAAAAGGGGACTGTTTTAGTTGTTGATATGGAAGGACAGACTAGATAGGCCATGTGGTCTTTTTCTGTCGTCATATTTCTATGTTTCTATGTTTCTAATGCTAGCATTTGCTGTATGTGCTAAAAGGGCTATTCCGGGCTTCCCTATAATCGGAGGGATGGGAATGTAGATGTAGGGATGATATGTGGGTTAGTATAAAGTAGAATCGTGTTTAGCTGAGAAATGCAGATCAGATGTGTTGCCCTGAGATGCCATGCTATTATGTATTAGCAGCAGTTGTGTATAGGTGCAGGGCATGGTTTTGGCAGAGCTATATTATATATGACCGCAACCATGGGTGTGTTGTGTGTGTGTGTGGTGTAAGGTCTGCAGGTATGCTGATCCGCAACTCTGGGGCACCATGTATGCTTGGCCAGTACCTGGACCGTAGGGCTGACCGCAGCATGACCAGGTGCTGGTGTACATGGACAGTAAGTTCTGCAAAGCTGCTCTGTATCAACAGAGCAGGACATGTCCCTGTCAATGGTGGGGGACCCTTGGAATGGGAACAAGCCACAGTGCAAACAGCACAAATAATTATCCAAATGCACCATCAGAGGTCTCTAACATTGTGCACATTTGTCGGGACAGTTAATGGTGCGTTTAGGCATGTATTGCTGATGTTTGCATTGTTGCATGTGCTCATCCTGATGGGTTCCTATCATTGACAGGGCTATGTGTTGACACGTAACTGTAGAGACTTATTTCAGTGTTATATGACCCATTCTTAGCATTGCAAATTCTGTTTACAGCAATGACCACTGCAAGTATAACTAAGGTGTACATCAAATGCCATGTATATGTTGCTGCAGGATCTGTCAGGACAAATATCTCACTTTCCATATGCTGTTACACTTGCTTAGGTGCACTTAGATAACCTTATAGTGTTATGGGCATGCAACAAACTTGTATACACAGTCTGGGTTGCATGATCATATCTGTTTCATCAGTCTTATTGTGTTTGCATGAGTACAACACTACTCATGCCAAGGAGATGTACGTTTTCCAGCTGCAAATTGATTCATCGGAAATGTCTGTTTTCTGTATTTGGTGTGCACGGGGAAGTATGGGCCATTTGCTGCATACATCCATGTCCCATTATAGCAGCGAGGGCCTGTGTTTCCCTGGACGTGTTGTCTGTGCTGTGCCAGAAACGTGTATCTCCCGATTCTGGAAACACAGGTGCGTCTATACCTGCGGTTTTGAAACAGAGTCTATTACGTGCCCATTTTCAATTTAGATGTTTCTGCTGGCCGGACATGTATGTTATAGAATCGCACTCCACGTGTCTTCATAAAATAGATTCCCAGAATCACCCCTCACACATATTCAGATCTGCTCTGATAAAGGTGTAAATGTGTGTGTACTCTACACCTGTACTTGAATAATTCATAAAACACACCAATGTCATAAGTCCACCTCCACTTGGCCCAAACTGAGCCCCTTGGATCATCTATGCAGAGATTGCATAAAGGTAGGTATACTCTTTGCTTGTGCCTACTTTTTTACATGTCTTTCTGGGCGGACAATTTCATCAAAGCTCTTTTCTGCATTTAACCTTACTTTACATACAGAAAAGGCTTTGTAAAGCTACCTTGCCTATGTATGTAGCTCTCTTATATTAGGGACCTGTTTACGAAAGTGCGCTGTGGTTTTGTTAATCATCTAACCACTAGAGTGTGTATATGGTAACTAAATCCTATGTTTCTATCTTATTTTGTCGGAAGTTTTTGCCATGAGAGGTCTCCCCCTCCTGAAGCGTAACTTCCCTTTTAATCAAAACCGCGGTTAATATTCCGCTAATTCTTAATCGTGAAATTATGCACACTATTCAGTGCTATACCACAATATAAAAGTCTCAATATAGTTCAATAAATATAGCTTAAATACTCATCTGATTAATGTGTTATCTGATTCGCCCAAGGGGATCTATGTAAAATCTCCCTCACAATCTTCACAGGCCGCTGGTTCGCTCAAGGGGATCTATGTAAAATCTCCCTCACAATCTTCACAGGCCGCTGGTTCGCTCAAGGGGATCTATGTAAAATCTCCCTCACAATCTTTGCAGTCAATATCGCCGAACACTGTACTGCGTTTAGGGCCAAGTCATTCCATTCTGGTCCTGTTTCAACGCTTAATGCCACTGCAGAAGTTCCAAATTTTTCTGTTAAGAACGCCCAAATTTTTCTGTTTAGTTACCATATACACTCTTTAGTTACCATATACACACTCTAGTGGTTAGATGATTTATGAGTTAGAATGGGGGTTATTAGATTAGATTGTGGTTTTGTTAAATAACACCAAAAAATTCATGCATGTTAAATGCAAAGCCACCGTGTTAAAACTGTTGAGGGCATGGACAACTTGTTCCTGGCAGTTAACGAGCATTTCCGTATCCTAACTTGGGAACTGTCACCAAAAATGCACTTACCTCCAATTGCACTTGCACTGATTGCAAGAGGTACAGCCAAACAGTGTTTACCCCTGTACTGACTCCAAGGTGATCCTCATGCCCACTCTCCATGTGATTCGCAGTTAGGGTGGAAATCTGCCCTGGCTGTCATGTCCCATGCTAACAGTTACTGCAGGCCCCAGTGCGTGGTTACCATGTGCTAAAACCCATGCTAATTATGCAGTACACTTAGTAAAAGGATCCCTTAGTATTGTAAAATAAGAGCAAATATGTTCACATTGCATTGTCTCTTTCAGAGTCCAAGCTTTCTTCTGGTTATACATTAAAATAAGATAAAGCCAGGGCTTTTTTCTGATTTTGCTGTGCTTTGCTTGCTCCGGGGCTTTCCTTGACCTTTAATAACCGGCTTTCTTTTACAGTTTGTTACAAAACCAATAAAAGACTGAGCAAAGCTGTCCTTTTGCTTAAAATTAGGAAGGCAACCTACTGAAACAATATCATAAATACTTGAGAAATTAAAGATGAACTATTAAGGCTTCTGAAGTTAAGTTTTAACAGATAAACACCAATAAAACATCCCAATGTTTACTGGGTAAACACTGGAGAACCACCATTTCCCCTAATACTTTCTCATCCCTCCCTGGCTTCTTATCATATATCTTCCACCCAGTTTTTATGTCTTTTCTGCAATGATGTCTTGAGTGACTCAAATTTACATATTTGATTCCACCAGAGAAGATACCCGTGAAGCAACAACAAAAAAAAGATAAACTGATTTTTGTACCATCAGAGAAACCATAGTAACATGTTGTTGTTGTTGTTAAGTGCCGTCGAGTCGGAGTCGACTCATGGCGACCCTCTGGATAGCTATCCTAAATTGTGTTCGGTCTCCAGTCAGGCGGCTCATTGTTGACAGACTGGTACCCGTAGCTGCTGTTATTGTATCGATCCATCTCATTGCTGACCTTCCTCTTCTGTAACATAGTAACATAGGGACTTAATAAATGACGGCAGATAGAGGCCAGCATGGTTGTCTGCCCAGTAAGATGGCTAGAGCTGTAGAGCTGCATCTGTCACTCTGTGCAGGTTACTCCCCCTCTATGCCTTTGCTTAGGGTTAACGGTCCATTCCAGGCAGGTTACCATTCTCTATTTATGAAATTATTTTCTTTGATTCCTTTCTCTTGCTATAAAGTGATCCTCTGTGCCCGTCCCATGCCTTTTTGAATTCCGTCACTATTTTTGCTCTCACCACCTCCGTTGGGAGGTCATTCCAGGCATCCACCACCCTTTCTGTGAAAGAATATTTCCTGATGTTGCTTTTAAGCTTACCTCCTTCCAGCTTCATTTCATGTCCTTTAGTTCTACAGCTTCTCCTGATTAGCTGGAAAATAAACACCTAAATTTACAATTTATAAAGACTATGAATAGAAACTCTAATGATAATTGTCCTAGATTCAAAGCAAACCAGTTTGGGGGAAGGGGCCTCTTTTTCGGAATGGTAGAAAGGCAAAGGTGAATGTTTACTAAAGATTAACATGCATTAAGTGCCACTGACCCCATAGAAATAAAAGGTGGTGGACTCCATGCACATAAATTTTATTAACATGCATTAAAACCTTTAGTAAATATGTCCCAAAATTCTTCCTGTGTTCTGCCTTGGGAATCCAATCCCCCACCATAAAGTGGCATATATCCAGATTGCTAGCATATTTTTATTTTGTTGTGTGACACAACTATTTCCATTTAGTGTTGAAATCTTATCATAGGTATGGAAGATCTTCCAAGAAGAAGAGCTTGTCTTTGTGTTGATGCCCAAAAAGAAAAACAAACTAACATTTTCAGATTGTTATCAATACATTTCTAACCCACTTACCTTGTACGTTTAAGTATATTGCATCAACCATATATGCTTCTCCATGGACAAGCAAGAATAAAGTACTTATGTATGGGTGATGTCATCCAATGTAGCCCGCGCGCAAATGCACCCCAGCTATTAGGGGAAGCTTTTGGGAGGTTCCACCACACCTGCATGCCATCCTCCTGCCCGCTGCCGCAGCGCCATCTTGAACTGGTCTTCGTTTTACCATGAAGCTCACCGGATGCATTCCGATGTATCTCCGCTTGGTAATTACATATAAACTACTACTGTTGAACATTTATATAGTGCTACAAGGCGTATGCAGCGCTGTACAGTAATATATATAAAAGACGGTCCCTGCTCATCAGAGCTTATAATCTAGTTAAGACAGACAATATAACAGGTGAGGACCAGGATACAACTAGGGAAGGTAAGGAGACTTAAAGAGACTAAGCAGAACAAGATCCAAAAGCAGCCTCAAAGAGGTAAGCCTTTAGCATGGATCTGAAAAGGGGGCGAGATGAAGCCTGACGCACAGACTCAGGTAGTTGGTTCCAGGCATAAGAAGCAGCAAAGTGAAATGATTGGAATCTGGAGTTGGCAGTAGAAGCGGTCGACCAGAGGAGCGAAGTTCACGAGGAGGGGTGTAGGGAGAGATGAGAGAGGAAAGGCAGTGAGAAGCAGCAGCATGAATGCATTTATAGGTCAGAAGGAGAAGTTAGAATTGGATACAGAAACAGAAGGGGAGCCAATGAAGTGATTTGAGAAGGTCAACCTGGTGCTAAGTGGTGGGGAATGTTCCTTAGCATAGAAAGTTTATGGGTGCCAGATAAGCTTTTTGTGTATTTCAGGTACCATCACCCCGCGTTTATATCTTAATGCTGAAGCGGGAGCCGACGATTGTGTACTTCCAGCATCTTGCTGAGGGTGGATAAGAGCTGCTGACAGAAGGTCTATGCCCAGCCAGCTCTAGAGGAACCTCAAGAGTGGCAGAAGAAGCAAAAGCAGAAACAGCAACTAACCCACTATCAGCACTGTCGCTACCACACACAGAAGTCTGAATAAAGGATCACATAGTAAGAAAAGACTGCCGTGCTCCTTTTGGCTGCTCTCTTCATCCACAGAGTCACTATGAGCAAGTGTGGCAGTCATTATCACGGCATGACACCACGTGGTAGACCTCAACCCTTCCACCTGTTCCCCCACTGTGGCCTATGCTTCCCTGAGAACCAGCAGTGAACGGAAGCAGTTATTACTGTGGTGCTCTGGGGCCAATGCCATGTGATAGGCCTCACCAGCCTACCTGTCCATCTGCTGAAACTGAAAACGCTGAAACTGAGCAATGGACCTGCAACACGGCTAAGAAGACAGCTTTGACCTTCTGTCCCTCCTGCACTGAGGTCTGGCACTATCTTAAAACACCTGCGGCGCCTTTTCATGAGTATCAGGCAAATAACTGAATTAAGAACTGAACAGTCTGCCCGTGAAGAGAACATAAAAACATAGAAATATGATGACAGAAAAAGACCACATGGCCTATCTAGTCTGTCCTTCCATATCAACAACTACAACAGTCCCCTTTTTTCCTTTACAGATCCTCTGTGTTTGTCCCATGCTTTTTTGAATTCAGTTACTGTCCTCATCTCTACCACCTCCACTGGGAGACTATTCCATGGATCCACCACTCTTTCCGTAAAGAAGTATTTCCACATATCACTCCTGAATCTATCCCCCTTCACCCTCATCCCATGTCCCCTCGTAGCAGAACTTGCTTTCAATTGAAAGTGGCTATCCCCCTGAACATTTATGCCACAGAGGTATTTAAACATCTCAATCATATCACCTCTATCCCGCTTTTCATCTAAGGTGTACATATTAAGATCCTTAAGTCTGTCCTCATATGCTTTATAATGAAGACCACTAACCATTTTAGTAGCCACCCTCTGCACCGACTCCATCCTGTTCACATCCTTTTGAAGGTGCGGTCTCCAGAATTGCACACTATACTCCAAATGAGGTTGCACCAAAGACTTATACAGAGGCATTATCACCTCCTTTTTTCTGCTAGCCATTCCTCTCCGTATGCACCCAAGCATCCTTCTAGCTTTTGCCGTCGCCTTTTCTACCTGTTTAGCTACTTTAAGATCATCAGACACAACCACGCCTAGGTCCCGCTCTTCTTTAGTGGACAAAAGTACTTCACCCCCTATACTATATTGCTCCCTTGGATTGCTGCAGCCCAAATGCATGACCTTACATTTTTTAACATTAAATCCCAGCTGCCAAATTCTAGACCATTCTTCAAGCTTAGCTAGACCCCTCCTCACGTTATCTACACCTTCCTGGGTGTCTATTCTATTGCAGATTTTGGTATCATCCTCAAAGAGGCAAACCTTACCTGACAGCCCTTCCGCTATATCACTAACAAAGAAACCTACTAATTAACAAGCTAAGAATTTTCAACTGATTTTAATTGATACTATTTATTTTTACTTATGAACTTTTACCTTCATCTCTCTCGTCTCTCTACGATATAACCTTATGGCACGCACACTCCATTTCTAATAAACTTGCATTCACTCATGACCTCAGACTAGGCTTGGATGCTTTCCGCCCACATTGGGGGGAGAGTCTTCTGTATGCATATCCTCCAATCCCTTTCATTGCAAAGACCCCTCCTGAAGCTCTAAACAGATGGAGGCACGATAATTCTCTTTGCTCCCAACTGGCCCAGATAGCCTTGGTTTGCTCTCCTGCTATAGCTCTCCAGTCAGGAACCACTCCGGCTGGGCCATGCCCTGATCTGATTTTACTGGAAGACGGGATGATGCTGACCCCAACATCCAGTCCTTGGCCCTTACGGCGTGGTCGTTGAGAGGCTAGTGTTGTCTGAACTCAACTTGTCTGCTGGTGTAACCGGTGCCCTTTTGGCCTCCAGGAGGACCTCAATGAGAAAGTCTTATTCCTGTAAATGGAGGAGGTTTGCTGTCTGGTGTGCAGGCCAGGGCCTAGATCTTTTTGTCTATCCCACACAAAAACTGCTGGAGTAGCTTCTACACCTCTCCGAGTGGGGACTTAAGTCCAACTCCATCAGGGTCCACCTCAGTGCAATCAGAGCTTATTATCGAGGTGTGGAAGGGAAGTCCATCTCAGTACAGCCTTTAATTTGCTTCATTCAGGGGTTGCTTCTCTTGAAGCCTTCCTACAAACCTCCAGCAGTGTCTTGGGATCTCAATGTGGTTCTTGCGCAGCTCATGACTGCTGCCTTTGAGCCACAATTCCTGCCCTCTGAAATAGACATGGAAGGTTTTGTTTTTGGTAGCGGTCACTTCAGCAAGCAGAGTGAGTGAACTTCAGGCTCTCGTAGTTCATCCATCTTACACCAAATTCCATCATAATAGAGTGATCCTCCATATTCATCCTAAATTCCTTAAAAAAGCGGTATTGGTTTTTCATCTTATTTGGTCAATTGTTGTAAAAAACATTCTTCCCAAGACTGCATGCCCACAAAGGGGAAGCTGCATTGCACATGTTGGACTGCTTTAGCCATTTAGTTGGAGCTGACAAAAGCCTATAGAAAGTCCATCCAGCTTTCTGTTTCTTTTGACCCCCGCACACAAGAGGCTGCCATTTCCAAGCGCTCTCTTTCAATTTGGCTAGCAGACTGCATCTTTTTCGCTTATGCCCAGGCAGGCCTGAGCCTTGATGGTCATGTCACAGCTCACAGTGTTAGACCCATGGCTGCGTTGGTGGCCAAGTTACCCTCTGTCTCCATGAAAGAGATCTGCAGGGCTGCAATGTGGTTCTCTGTCCACACATCCACATCTCACTATGTTCTAGAAGGGGATTCCTGACACTACAGCAACTTCAGCCAATCTTTTTACTACGGAATCTGTTTGGGGATTAGAATCCAACTCTTTTCCCCCTAGGCCCATTCTATTCTGTTCAGGCCAGCAAAAAAAAAAAAGTAAGAGTGACACTGTTTGTGAACCAGGCAGGCCCAGACAGTATGCCTCTGCCTTAGCCTACCGGATGGAGAGAAAAATAGAGACACTAGATGGGGGGTGAGAGATGATAGAGGGGGAGAGAGAGTGAGCAAAAGGCTGGGGAATAATGGACCAGGGAAGAAGAACTAGGGAATGGGAGGACTTGGGCGAAGGTTGAAAAGTGGTAGGTAGATAGCTAAAGAAGAACTGGATAGTAAGGAGTAGTGAAATCTGGGTGGCCAGAGAGAGAGAGAGAAAGAAAGAAATGGAAGAAAATTGAAAGGAAAAAAATCAATATTCAAGATGGAAGGAAGTGAAGAAAACAAAAAGGAGAGACAAGAAATAGCAAATGGACTGTAGACCATAAAGAGAACTAAGAGAAGATAGAGCAAAACAGAAACCAGTATGACTAGATAATAAAATGGTCAGACAACAAAGGTAGAAAAACTAATTTTATTTTCAATTTAGAGATTGGAATTTGTGCTATCTATATATTTTTCACAGTATGGGTAACTGCATTTCTTACTAATCTGGTGTTGCACCACATGTGGAGTCTGGCTTCTTGGGGTTTCAGTTTAAGTTTTGTCTAAATATTTTTATTTTTTACTTTAGATTGTAGTCACTTTTTCTATATTTGGTGAGAGTCTGTGTTCTGAGAGTGTGAACGAGGCCAGGTTTTCTGTTAACAGGGAGTTTGTACGTAGGGATCTGTACTGTAGCAATTTGACTTGTTCAGCTTTTCAAATAGGTGTATGGATGTTCTAGGGCTCATTATGCCCCTTGTATAAGTTTTGGAAGTGTATGCTGGTATGGAATGGTAGATTTGGCCTTGTAGACCTTTGGTTAATTTTGTAGGGTTTTATATTAGTTCACAATATGCCTGGTATTGGAGAATGTTTATTTATTTATTTAGCTGGATTTCTATACCATATTATCCTAAAATCAAAGCGGTTTACAATGAACAATGGGAAAGGGCATGCAGGTATTTAAAGTTAATTTATATACAAAAACTATGTACAGAAGCAAAATGGGTGTAAAGGGAGGAGGCAAGAGGAAGCGATTGGGCATTAGGTAATGTCATCAAAGTATTTGGTATAGAGGGTTGTTTTCAGCATTTTCTTGAAGTCCTTCCTGTCCGTGATGTCTCTGAGATGGTCGGGGAGTGAATTCCAAAGGGAAGGTGTGATTAATGAAATAGCTCTTCCAGATGTTGCTTGTTTGGATTTTGCATAGTCTTTTGGGGTGGAGATGGTGTGATTGGTGTTGTTAGTGAGATGACCAGAATCAGATCTTTTTTTGGACTATTACAGCCTGTTTGTATGATGATTAGCATTTACTGCTAAGTAGTTATTTTCATTCTGGCTATGCATTTGCCATTTCACTGCAATTTTCTTACAACATTGGATTTGAAGGAGAAATACTAGCATCATGTGAAAGGGATCACAAGGAAGTTTGGCGAAAAAGGAGGGTGGGGTGTAGGCAACATTAATAATAATGATAGAGCGGGTGCTGATTTATAGGTTGCAGGGGGCACACAAGAAACCCTAGCATTGGCCCTAGCTAGGAGTCCCATACATGAGGACTTCATTCCTGCTTGTCCCCAGCAAAAAGGTAGTTACTCACCTGTAGCAGGAATAAATCCTCACAACCCTCCCACCTGCCCTGGGAGATGTATTCTGCTATAGTAATAGACTAGTTCAAGATGGTGCCACGGCGGCAGACGAGAAGGGCATGCAGGCATGGTGGAACCTCCAAAGAGCTTCCACTAGTAGCTGGGGAGCATTCTCGTGCGGGCTGTGTTAGATGATGTCACCCATCGGTGAGGATTTATTCCTGCTGTCTATAGAGAACACCTGCCATAAGTGAGTAACTACTTTTGATCACAATTACATAAGTGTACAAAAATAATTAAGGGGCATGTTTACGTCAGTGCACTAGGGTTTTATTGCACATTAATCACACGGCTCTGTTGCGTGGGGCAGTTCAATAACAATGGGGATGCTAACCGCTTAGTATGAGATGGAGTGGTGACTGGGCAGGATAGAGGATAGAGGTAGCATGTGGGCATTGATGGCATACTGCGGTTAGCGTGGGCATTATTGGTGTGTGCTGGCTGTGAATGTTGCTCTTAGTCCTGCTGCACTTACCACCTCCTCAGTAAGCAGCTTTAAGTTAATTTACAATAAATGTGCTTGCAGGTTAGTACAGTCAAGTGCATCTCCTCACGTACTTTCATGGAACATGCCGAGCATACCTCCAACAGTGCACATCTATGCCACCTCTTATGGATTCAGCAAGCTACCGCCCTTTAGCAAACGTGACCCTAAGAGCATTAAATTACGTACATCAAATTGTTTTTTTAATCCTTATAAACACTACTTACAACAACGTCATCCCAAAACAAAAAAAAACTTCAATCCTTTCCTTTCATCAGGAATGAGTTGATGTTTTAAACTGATGTGGAAACATTTTCCATCCAGAATAACACAAAATAACAAACTGTCATTTAATTTCCTTCCTGTCGTTTTCTCCTATGCTAAATCAATTTAGTGCATGCTAACATGATGGAAACCAAAGGAAAAAAAGCAATAATACAAGTACTAATGAAAATTGAAAATTGTTTTCCCCGCACACCCCTAATTTTCATCAGTGAAAAGCTCTATGATAAGTTCCATGAATACAGATGCAATCAAAATAAAATTCATTGCAGAATAAAGAAGCAAATGGGACCATTAGCATCGTGTGTATTAAGCCAGAATAGGCATATATCCAAAATGTACACCACAGAAACCAACTGCTGTTAATAGTGGTCATGGCCTAAGATGATTTTTTTTCTTTACTAATCTTCTTATTCATTGGTTCTTCCTGTTCCCTTTTCATTTTTATATCCATCGTCATCTTTAGATTAGCAGTGTCATTTTCATTTCTGTGCATTCAATGTTTTTTAAATTAGTGTGGAGAATTAATTTTTACTCTAAGGTCTTTTTTTATTTTTGAGTATGTTACCCTATAGTTTAAATTCAACTGGCTTGTCATCTTCTGATTAAGAAATGCACATTAGAAATCTTAGTCTACCATAAAAGAAGTTATGTCTTGAGCCGTTTATCTTTGATCTTAGCTCAGAGAGATGCAACAGCACAATTATGCAGTTTTGAAGAAAATCTGCGGGAAATTGCCATGAATCTTCATTTTGGTGTGTTCTGTTTTGAACATGAATTTTGACTTTAAAGTTAAAAGAAAATCATAGTGGCATTTAATCAGAGCAAAAGTTTGTTTTAGTGATAAGGTGAAATATAATCTTCAGGCATAACCAGCAGGAAGAAGGAGGTATTAATGCCCCTTGTACAAGTTGTTTATGAGGCCTTATTGGTGTATTATGTTCAGTTTTGGAGACCATGCTTTGCTAAGGATATTTTTAAAAATTTGGAGCGGTTCAGAGGAGAGTGACCGAAATGATATGCAGTCTGTGCCAGAAGACACCTGAGAAGAGGAGGGACAGGGGAGATACGATATAGATGTTGAAATACTTGAAAGGTATTAATGAACATGCTCTTATCAAAGACAGGTAGGCCATAGATCTGGAGAACATGAAATGAAGCTGCAAGGAGGTAAACTTGAAAGCAACATCAGGAAATACTTTTTCACAGAAACGGTGGTGGACGCCTAGAAACGCCCTCCCAGTGGAGGCCTCAGAGTTGGTTCAAGGCGTTGATGCCCTAGACATACTTTAAGCCAGCGGTTCTCAACCTGTGGGTCGCGACCCCCATGGGGATTTCCACAGGATTTAGCGGGGGTCGCCTCGCCTCGCCTCACCTCACTCTGGCGTTAAAAAAAAAAAAGCACCCAAGTTGCTGCCGCTGCCGAGTCCGCTTCTCGGCAGCGGCAAACTCACTGCCTCCCAGTCCCTTCTAATGCAGCCGTGGCTCCCTGCCTCTTAGAGAACTGCGGCTATGCCAGTAAAACCGTTGCGGAGCCTTCCTGTCTCTTGACGGGCTCCGTGCAGCATTGTCCCACCTCCAAAGGAAGTTGTTTACCACTTCCTTTGGAGGCGGGACAATGCTGCACGGAGCCCGTCGAGAGACAGGAAGGCTCCGCAATGGTTTCACAGGTATAGCCGCAGTTCCCTAAGAGACAGGGAGCAGCGGCTGTTAGAAGAACAGCAGGGCAGTAGCAGGCAGACAGAGAGAGGGGAGGAGGGGGCAGGGAACCTGCAACGGGGCTGACATGTAGGGATGGATGGATGGATGGATGGAGGGAGGGAGGGGTCTGACATGGAGAGAGGGGGCTGACATGAATGGAGGGAGGGAGGGAGGGAGGGAGGGGGCTGACATTGATGGATGGAGGGAGGGGGCTGACATGGACAGAGGGGGGAGGGAGGGCTGACATGGATGGAGGGAGGGGGCTGACATGGACAAAGGGAAGAGACAGGGGGACATACTGTACAGACGGGCAATAAATGCTGGACAGAGGGGAGAGACAGTGTGGGTTAGGATAATGGGCAGATGGGGGGGGGGGCTAGGACTGGTAATGGGTTGATTAGGGAAGGCTAGGACTGGGAATGGACTGATCAAGGGGGGGGGTTGGGACTGGTAATGTGCTGATAGGGGGTAGGACTGGTAATGGACTGATGGGGGGCTAGCACTGGAAATGAGCTGATCGGGGAGGTTAGGACTGGAAATGGGCTGATGGGGGGGGGGTAGGACTGGTAATGGGCTGATTAGGGGAGCCTAGCACTGGTAATGGGGTTGAGGAGGGACTAGCACAGGAAATGAGCTGATTAGGGGAGGCTAGCACTGGTATTGGGGTTGAGGAGGGACTAGCACTGGAAATGAGCTGATTAGGGGAGGCTAGCACTGGTAATGAGCTGATGGGGGGGGTAGGACTGGTACTGGGCTGATTAGGGGAGGCTAGCACTGGTAATGGGGTTGAGGAGGGACTAGCACAGGAAATGAGCTGATTAGGGGAGGCTAGCACTGGTAATGAGGTTGAGGGGGGACTAGCACTGGAAGCGAGCTGATTGGGGGGCTTCGACTGGGAATGGGCTGATTGTGGGGAGGGGAGGATAGAGCTGCTGGCCCTGGAAGAAAACTGGGGGCTAAGGCTACAAATGGGCTGATACGAGGGGATGGGAGAATGGAACTGGAAGAGAGTGGATCTGAGAGGGGCTGCCATGGTATTTGTACTAGAAGGGACTGGTCAGTGGGGAAGGAGGGGGACTGGAAGGGAATGGACACCAGTGGCAGTCATGCGAATGCAAGTTGACATTGGAAGGTACTGAGAGTGAGGACTGGAAAGGGGCTGATACTGGGGAGGGTTACTGGAAACAGGCTGATGGAAAGAAGTGAAGAAAACGAAAGAACAGATAAGAAATGGCAGATGGACCATAGACCACAGAAAGAGAGCTAAGAGAAGACAGGAAAGCAGAAGCCTCAGATCAGGACCAGCATGATCAGAGAATAAATTGGTCAGACAACAAAGGTAGAAAAAATAATTTTATTTCATATTAGTGATTTGACTACAAAATCATCATAATTTTGAAATCAAATATTGTTACTTGTTGTTGTGATTAATTATTGTGGTTTAAATAAGTAAATTTTATAAATAAGAACATATTGCAAAGGCCTATAATATATTAATAATTCAACAAATGATTGCAGCGACAATGCGTTAACGGTAAAGGAAGAGAGACGCATTTGATTTTATCATTGGGGTCACTATAAGTTGACCAATGGTAAAAGGGATCACGGTACAAAAAAGGTTGAGAACCACTGCTTTAAGCCTTTTGCCCCCTAGCTGTCAGAATGTATTCTTTAGCTTGGCATATTTGAAAATATCTTACGGTAGCTGTAAAACCTGTGCGGCATCTGCAGGGGGATTGACCAGCACCAGCCCTGCAGATACCAGTCAGGGTTAGCACGTACCATGCTGTCCCGTCATCCCTGCATCGGCAGGTAGCGCAGCTACTCCTGCGCTGCCCGCCGATGTTCGTATCATGAGATAAAGGACAAGAGCAAAAGAAGGACAGAGCAAGTAGTTGTTCTATCCTCAACAATCTCAGTGGCACCCATCTGATGCCCCTCCCCCCATGGCTCCCCTCGGCACCGTCCCCCCCTCCTAGGAAAAGCATGCCGATGCCTCAGATCTGCCGATCCAGGGCACCAGCACCAGTGATGCGCATCCTCCCTCTCACTTTTAGTGTCACCCCCCCCCCAAGTGCTGCCACTCGGGGGATGGTGTCTTCAGGGCAACCCCCCCTGTTCCCTACCATTTTAAACAAAATCCCAGCTCTTCAGTTGGACCCCCCCCTTCCCACCTCCCACATGTTAAAAAAAATGGCTAGTCTGTCTCTTGAACACCCCGATTCCTCCCTACTCTCCCTGGCCCTTACCTACTACTACTACTATTACTATTAATTTATATAGCACTACAAGGCATATGCAGCACTGCTTACATTTCCTGGTGGTCCACTCCTCCTGCCCCTATCTTTGGTGCCAGGGGAAAAAGCGCCAGTCTTGTGGCGCTGCTTCCTAGAGGCCATCGGGTAGCATGGTGAGACTGGCGCCATTTTCGCTAGTACCAGAGATGGAGGCAGGAGCAGGAGGGGACTGCTCCTACCCCCTTACTGCTGAACCACCAGGGAAAGTTGAGGTAAGTGTCGGGGGTGGAGGGGTCAGGGCTTGTAGAGACTGACTAGCTAGGATTTTTTTTTAATGCAGGGGGTGGGGGCAGGGGGGGTCTGACTGAGTAGCTGAGATTTTTGTTTAAAGTGTGGGAGGGGAAGGGTGTGCCCCAAAGACACCCCCTCCCCCCCCCAGGAGAGGCACACTTAGAGGTTGGGTACTCTGTGAGGAGGGGGTGGTGCTGAAGGGGGGAGGGAGAATGCACATCACTGGTGCCGGTGCCCTGGATAGGCAAATCTGAGGCACCAGCAGCTTTTTGCTAGGGGAATGGGGATGAGTGGGGTCACAGGGGGATCAAATGGGTTCTGCTGCCAATTGGCAGCAGCCGTGAAGTTGCACCAAAGGCTTGGCTGCAAGCTTTTTATATCCTTTATCATTTCAGTCAAAGCAGTTTATATTGTAACTTCAACTTGGTAATGTACATTAAACAGGGACATTGATAACTTCGATTTTTCTGAGATAATAGAGGATTAAGTAACTTGCCCAAGGCCACAAAGAGTGCTAAAATTCCGCACGGTTTTGCACTTACCTCAAGCTAGGAGCAGAAACTAACACTCGATAAGTGCAACCACCCCATGCTAACGGTTGGGGGAGTGTCCAGCATGTTCCTAGCAGTTACTGAAAGGTCTCTTACCACATGTTAAGATCATTTATAATTAGTGCAGGTACACTCAATGCCACCTATTGAGGTGCTGTTAAGTGCACCCGTGCTAATGCAATATTGACAGCGTGGAGTAAGTAACATGCATTCACTGCGGTGTGCAATCCATGCCAACTCTCCATCCACAACCTGGCCATTCCCTGCCTGTTGCATGAGGAGCAGTTCACGCAGAAATTAGCACATGGTAACTGTCATGCCAGCTTGGTAAGAGTTACCATGGCCCTATGTTAACAGTTAGTACACCTATGTAAAAGGGCCCCTAAGAGCCTTACCAGGGCAGCTTTACCCAGACACAACAGACAAGTAAAGGCTCTTGGTGTACCGACTGCCAGTATACCCCACCCTTTTGTCTCAGGTACCCCTGCCAACTAGAACCTTGCGCTTCAGTACTGATTGCCAATGTAATCTCTTTCTGCAGAGGAGCAAGTGAACATGATGGATCAGAATGGTATCATCAATCTATTTGAATTGCTTGAGATCAATTCCAGTGACGTGACTTTCTGCCTCACTTCAGTTCAGTGAACATTTTGGATTTTTGCCACAGCTGAAATGACATATGTCTTCCAGTCAACCTTGTTAACATCTAGAGAAGATCAGAGTCCTAAATCACAATTGTCAATGCAAGAAAATCCTCATCTTTCAGCGGATTTTCAATCTGAAACAGATCTAGTGATCCATGGAGATCTGCTTTAAATTGCTTCCAAAAAGAAAAAACAAGTGATCAGCTTTGCAAATTTATCATCTCTAACCACAAAGTTGCAACTGGATGTACTGAACATTGTGTGAAGAGTTTAAAGACAAATAATTGGAAATTAATTCTACTGGCAGATAAATCCAAATTCCTTTTAAATATATTTTCAGCATAAAAAGATTGAGAAAAATTGCCCTGTTATCAGTCACTGTTTTTGCCATTTTTACTTTACAACTTTAAGCTATTTATTACACCTGTAAATAAATTAGTGGCAGTTTAACTAATAAATAGCAGAACTTAATCTCAGACTTAAGTGTGCAAAAAAATGGTAATAAAAAAAATTCAACAAAAACGATTATTGTTCAAATATAAAAGATTAAAAAATATCCACTTGGCGGGAAGGCTCATTTGTAGGGATTGATGAGTTAGGATCCTTTTGTGGACTTTAATGGGAGAGGGGACTTAGGGAGGGGTAGGCTGCCTGGTTTCGGCAAATATGACATGGCATTTCTTATGAGATATCTTAGGAACTAGGTGTATGATACTGATAGTTAAATACAAAGAGGACACCCCTCCTGCAAACACCAAGGAAACAAAAAGAGCAGGAGAGCCACACCACTGGAGACCAGAGATTTATTGTGTATCACCAGGTCGGTCCTATATGTGTTTGGACCAATGGCCTTCCTCAGGGGACTGCGACCTTGTATATAAAGGTCTGAATCATATCTCCCCTGTCCCTCCTCTCCTCCAAAGTGTACATATTTAGGTCTTCAAGTCTCTTCTCATATGGTTTCTGATGCAGGTTCCGAATCATTTTGGTTGCCTTTCTCTGAACAGTTTCCAGTCTTTTTACATCTTTTGCAAGATATGGCCTCCAAAACTGAACACAGTATTCCAAGTGAGGCCTTACCAGTGACTTGTACAGTGGCATAAGTACCTCTTCCTTTCTGCTGGTAATCCCTCTTTGTATGCAGCCCAACATCCTCCTGGCTTTTGCCACCGCCTTGTCGCACTGTTTTGCCACCTTGAGATCATCAGAGATAATCACACCAAGGTCTTTCTCCTTAACCGTGCATACCAACCTCTCACCCCCTATTGTGTAGTTTTCCCTAGGATTTCTGCTACCCAAGTGCATGACACTGCACCTTTTCACATTAAATCGTAGTTGCCAAGCATTAGACCAGTCTTCCAGCTTTTGTAGATCTTTCCTCATTTTATCCACTCCCTCGGGGGAGTCCACTCTGTTGCAAATTTTTGTGTCATCTGCAAAAAGACAGACTTTTCCATTCAGTCCTTCAGCAATATCACTCACAAATATATTGAACAGTGCCGGGCCCAGGACCGACCCCTGAGGCACCCCGCTAATCACCTTCCTCTCATCCGAGTGAGCTCCATGTACCATCACCCTCTGTTGTCTGTCAGTCAACCAATTTCTAATCCAGTTTACTATCTTGGGACCCATCCCCAAGCTACTGAGTTTATTGACAAGCCTCCTATGAGGAACAGTATCAAAGGCTTTGCTGAAATCCAGATAGATGACATCCATTGCATGCCCCAGATCTAGTTCCTTGGTCACCCAATCAAAGAACTCAATCAGATTTGTTTGGCAAGACCGTCCTTCGGTAAAACCATGTTGCCTTGGATCTTGCAACCTGTTGGTTTTGAGAAAGTTCACTATTCGCTCTTTCAGGAGTGCCTCTATTACTTTTCCTGCCACCGAGGTAAGGCTCACGGGCCTGTAATTTGACACTTCTTCCCTGTCACCACTTTTGTGTAGAGGTACAACATTAGCCATTCTCCAGTCCTGAGGAACCACTCCTGTTTCCAAGGATCTGTTGAAGACATCCTTTAATGGTCCTGCAAGAACCTCTCTGAGCTCTTTCAGTATCCTGGGATGTATCCCATCCGGTCCCATGGCTTTGTCCACTTTCAGTTTAGCAAGTTGTTCTAACACCTCATCTTCTGTGAATGGTGTGGTATCTACTTCAGTCCTATTTTTATATTTGGGAGTCACAGCTGGTCCATCTCCAGGATCTTCTTTAGTAAAAACAGAGCAGAAGTATTTGTTTAGCAATTTCGCTTTTTCAGTGTCACTTTCCACGAGTCCTTTCCCAGCACTTCTGAGTCCTGCAATTCCAACTCTGATCTTTTTCCTTTCCTGAATATACCTGAAGAAAGTTTTGTTGCCACCGTTAACATCTTTAGCCATCTTTTCTTCTGCCTTTGATTTTGCTATCCTTATTACTCTTTTAGACTCTTTGAGTTGGATCCTGTATTCATTTCTGTGTTCTTCTGTTTGCAAGCTTTTGAATTTTGCGAAAGCTGTGTTTTTTGCCTTTATTTGTGCAGCCACCTCTTTGGAAAACCAAATAGGTTTCCTTCTCCTCTTGTTTTTATTTATTTTTCTTACATATTTATCTGTTGCCCCTTTTATTGCCGCCTTTAGTTTGGTCCATTGCAATTCCACTTCCCTTATCTCCTTCCACCCCGTCATCTCCTCCTTTAAGTACTCGGCCATTTTATTGAAGTCGGTGTTTTTGAAGTTTAGGACTTTGAGCTTGCTATGATTGGCCTGTACCATGGCTTTTATCTCAAACCACACCGTGTGATGGTCGCTGTTGCTCACAGGGGCACTCACGCAGACATTCGACACTGTTATCACGCAGACATTCGACACGTTATCCAATATGCACATCGCTGGGGGCAGCTAGTGGAGATGTTTGGCAGACATAAAAAACACAAATCAGGTTACCCTAACACCCATCACTTGTCTTTATGGATATGGCCAGTATTAGGGATATTAGAGTACTATCTCCTCTTGACCCCGCAGATATCGTACTGGTAAAACAAGCATTTTTCGAAGGCTTATTAGTGGCATGGAGCAGGTATAGACTTGAAAGGAGGTGGGGATTTGCTGGCCATTTCTGAAATTTGGCATGCACGTTTGTGCTCTTCAGAATGCCTTGGAACCCCCCCCCCCCCCCCGCCACACTCATATGCTAGATAGACATCCCTGAGCCTGGGATGTCTCCTGAGCAGTTTTGTAAAATGGCTACAGAGACGCCTTTGTGCTTTGGATGTCTGCGCACTCATTTTCAGATATCTGAAGCAAAAATATAGCTTTTAAAATGACTCTCATAGCGTACACAGGCCAATTTCTACCATCTTCAGAGCAGGGATAAATTTGTACATTTGAGTTTGTGCGCTCTTGGGGCTGCTTCTGATGGTATTTAATAAAAGCAAATAGGTGCCTATGTTGTTGTTTTTTTAAAGGCGCCCTGTTATTCTAATATCCCCTGTTTGTGTATCAGCTTGGGTGCACTGTAGGAAAGAGATCAACATGCGTTAACCATTTAGCAGGCTTTAGTAAAAGGGGCCCTAGGTATTGTTGCTGTTTATGTGTGATGCGGTCATCTTTGGAGAATGGTCCACAGAACATAAATTCACAAATAAAGACCTCTGAAGCCCCATTTTGTGTAGGGGCTCTACGTGAAAAAGTGAGCTGTCCAGGTCAAGATGTTCACATTTCTCACAGAATTGTACAGAAGGCTTTGCTGAACATGGATCCTTTTGTAAAGTACATAAAAGGATGTTCAGGAATGCATGTGTGTTTTTGGTCATGTACATCGAGAACAGCCGTTCTAGACATCAACACATGCAGAAAAAGAACAGCACCACTTGGGGCTCTGCATCCGTATCCGCATGTGCCAGTTTTCCAAACATCATTTTGGATGTACACCCTTTTCAATAGTAGCTCAGGGTGCATTAACGTTCATATACAGCAGGCATTTGCCCCTGAATCACTACTAGACAGCACATGTTTATGCCACCGTGAAATTAAACAATGCACGCATTCCCACTGTAAAACAAGAAATACATGTAGACCTTTTTTGGCCTGCCAAAACCAGGCCCCTTGAAATCTGTGTCTGGCCATATACATTCATAAATAATAGCCTTCTAAAATCACCATTTATAGGGATATGCAATCTCCACATGAAAATCCCACTATTTCCATTCTAAAATGGCCTACGAAGTCTTTCATTCCATGCCAAATGAGAAAATGCTTTAATAAATCCTACAGAAGCCTTTCTTCCTGAAGAAAACTTATCAGTTTATCTAATTGTATTGTTTTAGCATGCAGTCACTGTTACCATACGGGCAGGACAGCAACTGTTCGCTAATTCCTGTGCTAACTGCATATTGCACAATGGGGCGGGGAACGGCAGAGTGGGTTAGTGCAGGGAAAATTTCCATGCGTTGTCAATGTGGCAATTAATGGTACATCTATGGGTGGAATTACATGCACTCGCGTTAATTGTGCCATGCACTAGGATGTGCATCCACATGGTAACTGCTAAGAACATGCTATCCATGCCCCTGCGCATTAGTTTTAGCATTACATACATGTTAAGTCCAAAACTCCTTAAGCACCTATGTGTCTCTCTAGAATAGACTAAAATAGTTGCCTTCCTGCACTATTAACGTAGATGCACTGTTTTAAAGTTTTTCATGTAGTGTTTATTTATTTAGTATTTGACTTATAAATCACTGAATCTTCTAATAAGAACACAAAACAACATATTTAGCGAACAGTCACTGCTGTGCTTTTCTTTCTGGAGAATATGGTGAATACTAACACAAAAGCTGATTGACATAGCTGCTTCCAGTTCAATGTAGAGAGGAAGTGACCTTAAACAAAGAAGTTACACGTTTGCCTAGAAGGAGTTCATTCCCCCCCCCCCACCCCATCTTACTTTAATACTCTTATTGATCTGACTTTGCCTTTGTATATTGTTTGTTTTTCATGTAACCCTTTCTTTTCTCCATCCACAGTTAAACAAGTGATTGCTAAAACAGAAATTAATAGAGTTCAACATTCCATCTCTTTCAGAAGAGAGATGTTCAAATAAGCTTTTACATTTCTAGTTTGTAACATATGACCCCCTGTTTATTTATTTATTCCACACATTTTTATAGCCCACTAATCTAGGAAAAAAACTTTCTCTCAGCAGGTTACAATAAATATGATACGATAGAATGTACAACATAGCACTGATGAGACATGTTTTCTATATAATGTGTTGCATATTCCCAATTTGTTAGCAGTTTTTGGAAGTTTCCAATTCACTGTCGGAATTTACCCATGTCATAAGCTATGTGTAATTACTCAACAAATATGCACAGGGCTATTCATAGCAAGGGTAAGCAGAATTCATCTTTGGGGCACCCTCATCATCTAATATCACTTCCTTTCTCATAAGGACTGGCGGATCTCAAGTTGCAGTGGCCTGCATCACAATAGAAATATTAGCGATGGCCAAAGATGGTTCAGCAGGCTCCCTTCCTCCCTTCAGTCTCAGCCATGGAGAGGAGGGCAAACTGGCTAGTGGTCTCAGGCCCTCCATCTTACTTGGGTCAGTCCTGAGAATGCAAGAATATAATTGGATCTATATCTAGTTCTGTGTATGACCTTGGGCAAATCACTCAAATAACTTTGCCAAAAATATAACGGATAACACCAAGGCTGACCTTAGAAGAATATGTGGCCCAAGGTGAACTGTACAGAGCAGGACTCTTTGAGATTAAAGTTAGGACCAGGTTCCCTCCTGAGGTTGGAAAGTGAGGACATTCCCCTTAAGCTGAAATCCAGGGGGGTCTCCAAAAGGCCAAACTTCATACATGCTTTATAATAAGTTAATAAATACATTTAATACTTGGTATGGAAGATTCTAATCAACCAAGGAGATATAACATCTTTCAAGCCATGAGAATGCAAAGAAGCTGAAGTCCACCAGTACTCTACCTCACTCCTTCCGCTAGTATCTGTAGCAACAATAGAGGAGGAAGGGGAAGTGATAGGCAGGATGTAAAGGCAAGTGTTTTGGCAGGGCCTTGGGTAATCACCCCAATTAACTCTAACCCAACAATGGCCCTGGCTAACACATGTCATAGCTTGGGTATGTCTTCCTTCTTCCTTGAGATGGTCTGCATTGTGATCCACTTTAGATGTAGTATACTCATTTCTGAGACACTAAGGGGAGTGAGGGAGTAGCCTAGTGGTTAGTGTAACAGCCTAACATCCAGGAGATTGGGGTTTGATTCCCAGTGGCACTCCTTGGGCAAGTCACTTTATCCTCCCTTGCTTTGGAAGAAAAGTCCTAGCATTTTATTTTCAGTCTTACTTTGCCAACCCCCTACCCCCCCCCCCCCTAGGACTGCTGGATCACAGGAGTTGGCACTTAAACAAAAAAAAAATGAGCCCTTTTACTAAAGGGCACTAACTGTGAGTGCTGGTGTGGTGCATGCTAAAGGTACGCATTGGACCTGCATTGACAGCTCCATAGATGGCATTGAATGCACCCCAGCTATTGTACTGCTGCGGCAGGTCTGCATACACTGTGGTAACTGCTGGGGAACATGCTTTCCATGTTCCTGGCAGTTAACCCTGGGGTATTGCGCTAAGACACCATGGATTCACCCATTATGGATACCACAGCCCTCTTTACTAAAAGAGCCTCTAAGATTGCAGTGCACATTAGGAGCCCCAGTTGGATGAATGGCACGAGATATGTGCAAAGTTGTACTCTTGCCAAAGTTTAGACGGTTTTTATAGCATACACATGGACGTATATGCTCATAAAAGTTTGATTGGGTGGTGAACAGTCGGAGTCTCATTCAGTGTAACTAAAGTAGTACTTATCTGCAGTGATCATAATCATATTAAAAGTAATGAAACGAGCGTAGTAGAGCTGTTATCCCCATCTACTGTAGAAGACATATTTGGATGCTTTGGTGGTGATGGCGGTGTCAGAACGTGTCCAAAAAGAGTATATATTTTTTGCCTGTCTGGACATATAAAACAAGTTTCAAGTGCATGTAACGTACTGTAATCATGTATTCATTTGTGTTACACTTAAAAATTATTCCCATTCTTGCCTGCCATTTATATAAATACGAGCCATAGTTTCGCACATGCATCTTGTGTGGTCTGGATTTTCAAATAAACCCCTGTTGTCAAATGCAACTTCCTAACCTCCCAAGCAAAGCAGTAATTACATGCGGGTTGTTAGAAGGTTCTAACAGTGGCACAGGGATAAGATGCTCCAAAGACACCATTGGTAAAAGATACTGTACTGCAGATTTCAAGCACAAGTCATCTAGTTTTAAAATGCAGTAGAAAACTAGGGCATTGCAGCTCGATGTTAGACAACTAATATGCGTGAGCCTAATTTACTGAGGCTTTTGACCACAGATTAAAGAAATAGAAGACTCAAATGTTCTCCAGGTCAGAATCTTTTAAGGCTTAAATTTGTTAAATAGTGCTTTCATGCAGAGGAGTTTGTTGTCAGGTTTCCTTGTTAAATTTTGAAAAGAAGTGCAAGGGAGGTAGCACTAGCTGCAATGCAGACATCTCTGGAGGTGTCAGCTTTTTGGGTGCAATACAAAGGGAATAGTGTGGGCAGCAGGGAACAGTTACATACAGTATGGGAAAATGTTCCTGCCGTGCATAGCTTAAAGTCTAGTCAAGAAAGATAGACTATTGAAATAACAAACCTCAGGGAAAATGTATTTATTATAAACAACTTGGTTGAAATCAATAATGATTTGAAGAGGGAGAACCAGGCTGTAACAGTAGCTTCAAAAAGTGGGTTATAGGTGGGATTATAATAGTGTCATAGGGTGAGCATGACTTACCAGCCTATATTGGTCCTTTAATCTTTATCTTTTTGGTGTAAAATGTTGGTGGTAATGTTTAAGGATATAAGGAATGAGAAACCTTTTTATTTAAGTCAGAAATTGCAACATTATGTAACAAAGGGGTATGCTTACTAAACGACGGTAGCGGATTCTGTGTGATATCGAAGCCGCGCACGGAGTCCGCTACCGCCGTTTAGTAAACATACCCCCAAGAGACAGTTACGATCATCAGAGGGTTACCTTTAGAGATCCCTGGGATGACAACTCTTCATAAAATAATTTGAAAATCAAAAGCGCCACTCCGTCATGGAGTGCTTTACCTATTATCTTGGAAAATAATTTGTTAAATTTTAGAAAAGGAGTTTAGACTGCGTTATTTCCTCTAGAAAGGGAATTGTTATAGAGGGTGTTAGGAGATTCTGATATTTCAGTCTATTCTAATGAAATTTCTTACTGTTGCCTCTATATTGTTATCTCTCTTTGATTGTTTTATTATTGATTTATAAACCATTTCGAATGACAGTTGTCACAAAGATGGTTTATAAAAACTATTAAATAAGTAAATAAATGTAAGGATTTTCTTGCAGTATTTGTAATTGGATGTGAGGGTTGATTTTTAAAAAAGTTGTCATTTTCTAAGAAAAAGCTTGGGGATCTAAGAGGCCTTTTTAGCAAATCCCATTAAGCCTGTGCACTTTATATGCATTTTTAATGCCTCTGTCAGGAGCCTCACTATCATGTCCCCGGCGTAACGCACAGATGCGTATGCTACATGTGGTACAATCAATGCACGTGCACTTAATGAGACCCATAGGGGCATTGTTAGGGCCATACTTGTTAATTGCCACAGAATATGTGACAGTTGCCCCTGCATTAGTGGCAATGTGCTCTCCACGCCACACTCAGCCCCAGCCCACCCACTTGCTGCCTTAATGCACCATGACTGATTAATGCATGTCTTAATGATCACTCGCTGTTATGCCCATATGTTAACCGCCTCTTTGGAAAGCACAGCTTGTCTAGGTTTAAATACATACAAATATTTGGATTTTCAAAAGGTATGTACATAAATGCACAACCATCCCCAACTCTGCTCGCTGGAACACCTTCTCAAACACTGGGGACACTTAGCGCCCATAGGCTGTTGAAGAGTAAATTTACCTGGATTGGGGAGGATCGTTTTTTTATCAGGCCATATCCCCCCAAACAATCCTCATATCTGAATGTTTCGAGTAATACATGAATTCGTTGACTAAAAATTTGTTGACTAAAAATAATTCAAACACTAGTTCCAGGAATTGGCAACAAGTGCTTTCTGGTGGCTTCTCAGCTAACAGATTTCTCTGTGTTTCCATCCGCAAATGCAGATTCTGATTTTATGGGTGCCCAATGTCCAGGACCTTGTGAGCTGTTTTTGTTAAAAAAAAAATCAAAGGGGGTCTTTTACTAATGGGCGCTAACGCTAGCTAGCAGTATGTATTCTGGCATATGCTGAAGGTGCGCAGGGCCATGACAGGTAGTACAGGATGACGCCCTCACTCCCTCACTAACTGTACAACCCTCACGTTAGAGCTACAAGTGGGCGGTGGTGAACTTGGCAGTTAATGCTATGTTCATACCACATGCTAACTGCATTAGCCTTAATAGGTGGCATTAGGTGCATCCGCACAAATGCAGCATGGGACAGGGCTCTATGTTAACTACCGGGGAAATGCCTTCCACACCCCTAACAGTTAAGGAGGGGATATTGCACATAATGCGCCATGGTTTTAGTGCTACTGGAGTGTTACGTGCACCTAGCACCTCTTAGTAAAAGAACCCCCAAAGTGCTTCTATTATAGCTCACAGTCATCTAGGTATGCCAAACTACTCAAGCAGAGTGAATTGCTTGGTTGGAGAAGGAAAAGAGATACAAACAAAAATAAGATGATATCCTCATGATTTATATTGTACATACTGGATGTACACAGCCCTGTCAAAAAAATGTAGGAGCTAATTTTATAGAGCTTGGTCTGCATGTAAACACAGGCACATGCAGGGGAGCTCTATAATGAGGCAGAATGAGGCGGTGGCCTCAGACGGAAAACTTTTGGAGGTGGCAAAAATACCCCCAAAACAGCCACCTCATTCCGCCTTCAGTTTAAAAAAAATGTGGACAAGCTGCTGCGGCTGTAATAGCGGTAATTTAAAATGAAAGAAAACTGAAGCGGAGCCTCCCAATCCTATGGAACCCCTGCTGCCGTGATCTGCTTTAGCATCACTTCCTTTGGGGGTGGGGCGCAGCTGCAGAGATTCCATAGAGCCGGGAGGCTCTGCACTGGTTTCCTTTCATTTTAAATTACCGCTATCGCAGCCGCAGAGGAAGGGGAAGGAGCAGAATGGAGGCATGGGCAGCAGGAGAGGGAGCGGAATGAACTACATGGGGGAAGGAGAGGGAGCGGAGCGAGCTACATGGGGGGGGGAGAAAGAGAGGGAGCAGAACAAGCTATACAGGGGAAGGAAATGGAGCGGAACGAGCTATACGGGGGGGGGGAGAGAAGGAGAGGGAGCTGAACGGAGCTGACAGAGGGGGAAAGAGAGGGCTGGAAGAGAACTGATAGCAGGGAAAGAGAGGGCTGGATGGGAGCTGACAGAGGGGCAAAGAGAGGGCTGGAAGAGAGCTGACAGAGGGAAAAAAGAAGGGCTGGAAGGGGGCTGACAGGGGAAAGAGGGCTGGAAGGGAGCTGACACGGGGAAAGAGAGGGCTGGAAGGAAGCTGAGGGAGGGGGAAAGATATCGCTGAAAGGGAGCTGACAGAGGGTGAAAAAGAGGGCTGGAAGGGAGCTGACTAAGGGGGAAAGAGAGGACTGGAAGGGAACTGACAGAGGGAGAAAGAGAGGGCTGGAAGGGAACTGACATGGGGGGAAGATGGAGGATGAAAGGGATCTGACACCTGGGGATGGTACTGGAGGGGGACTGGAAGGGAGCTGACACTTGGGGTGGGACTGGAGGGTGCTGACAGTTGGGGATGGGACTGGCAGGTGGCTGGGTAATGGGGAAGAGGCTGGCATGGAGAGGACACTGGGACTGGAAGGGAGCTGACACGTGGGGAGGGTTACTGAGACTGGAAATAGGCTGATGGAAGAAAGTGAAGAAAACAAAAGAAGAGACAAAAAATGGCAGATAGAATGCTAAGAGAAGACAGGAAAGCAGAAGCCTCAGATCAGGAACGGCATGACCAGAGAATAAAATGGTCAGACAACAAAGGTAGAAAAAATAATTTTATTTTCTATTTAGTGATTGGACTTTGCGCAGTCTTTATAGTTTATACAGTATGGGGAACTGCATCTCTTATCTGTTGTTGCACTGCATGCAGAGTCTGGCTTCTTGGGGTTTCGATTTTATTTTTACTTTAGCTTGTGATCACTTATTCTCTACTTGGTGAGAGTCTGTGTTCTGAGTGTGTGGCCAAGGCCGTGTGTTCTATTAGCATGAAATATGTATGCAGGGATCTATACTGTAGAAATTTGGCTTGTTCAGCTTTTCAAATAGGTGTTAGATGTTCTAGGGCCCGCTGCAGTATTTATAGTGCTGCTTTTTTCTGGGTAGGCACCTTGTATGTGTTTTGGAAGTTTATGCTGGTAATGGTATGGTAGATTTGGTCTTGTAGATCTTTGTGACTTTTGTACGGTTTTATATTAGTTCCCAATATGCCTGGTACTGGAGAATATTTGTTAGTAAGATGACCAGAATTGAATTTTCTTTTTTTTAAGATATTAATTTCTGCTGAATGTCCTAGTTCTTCTCTGCACCCACTGTTGAGAGAAGGGGTTCTGTGGATACAAAATATATGTTCAAAAAGAAAAAGCAAGAACCATAACGCAGTTTATAAAAAAATAAAAATGAGTTATAATTTAGTTTTATAAAGTGTGCTGTGGTTCTTGCTCATTCTTTTAGTTCTTTGGTGTGCAGACATCTTGCATTTCCTCCATACTATCTAATTGGCTTTTTGGTTTGGTTCAGTCCCTGTCTGGAGTTTTGAGAAAGTGCCCCCCCTCAACACTACAGGGTGGGAGGGGAGCACCATCTCATCCCTCGTCTCAGGCAGCAGATGGCCTTGAGCCGCCCCTGGGTACATGCTTAAGTTTATAAAGCCTTTTCCTGCAGGTATACCCTGTTCTATGCACAGAAGGGCTTTTATTATTTATTTATTTATTTATTTATTTTACATTTCTTATATACCGCACTATTTACGATCAGCGCGGTTTACATAAAACAAAACAGAATCCGACAATGAACAAGAGTCAGGTCATTACAATGAACAGGAGCAATCAACTTGGATAACGGGGGAAACTATGTACATAAATGGAATACTGAAATTGGTAAACTATGTACACAAATGGGATACTGAAATTGGTAAACTATGTACACAAATGGGATACTGAAATTGGTAACTGTATATATGTGAGATGGGATTAAATTTATAACATTGCATGACCACATACACATGTAAAAATACATATGGTGTCAAGAAAGCACATGCTTTTATATGGCATGCATGCATGTAGCACAGGTGAAGTCACAAATCACAGATGTAGTTTATAAAATACAGTTATACATTATAGCAGGTGTAAATTTGTATGTGGACATTTGTGCTCTATTGTGGCTGGTTCTGGAAGCCTATTTTATAAATGCACACAAGTGCCTTTTGGGACCTCTAAAATAGACAGCTTATAAAATCACTCACAAAATGGACAGTCCATTATTTCTAGGTACTTACAATCTAGTCAAGAAAAAAAGGACATACAACTAAAAACAAGAAACTAACTTCGGAAAGCTGAGAAGATTTATAGTAGATGGGATTAAATTAAGGAACGGGCAACTTTTAACTGCGTATAAGAGGGGAGGTGTGGAGTGGAGGAGTATCCTAGTGGTTAGAGCTCTGGCTTGGGCACCAAGAAACCAGGGCTTGATTCCCACTAGCACTCCTTGTGGCCTTGGGCAAGTCATTTAATCTAAGAGAAGAGAAAACCACAGCCACACCAGCAGTTGTTGTAAACAACTTTATTTAGAAGACCCATCTTGGCCAGGTTTTGGCTATGAAGTCTGCATTAGGGGTCTAAAATACAAACAAAAATTAAATCCAAAAAATAATATACATTTATATGTAAATACAAAAAAAATACAAATTTTGTGATATTGACAAGATGAAACCATTACTAACATGAACTATGACATAGTTCTTCACCTTTCAATCCAAACAGGAGAGATGTAGTTTACCTAACCCTATAGAAAGAAAAAATAATAAAATTTAAAAATAATATGTATAAGTATGTACTTAAAAACTGTATAAGTATATAATTAAAAATATATATGCAAATGGATTACCTCACTTCTATATAAATGTCTAATAAGAATTAAAAATATATATGCAAATGGACTACCTCCCTTGTTAGACATCTATATACAAGGGAGGTAGTCCATTTGCATATATATTTTTAATTGCATACTTATACATATCATTTTTATATTTTATTTTTTTTTCTTTCTATAGGGTTAGGTAAACCACATCACAAAACCTCAACATAAACTACAAAAAAACAATGCTTTCTTTGTAACCCAGAACACCGCCTTTATTCCACCAAAGTCTCTAAAAATACTACACAATAACATTCAAGTTAAGGAACATGTCAAGTAACTTGGTGTCCACCTGGACCATAGCCTGTCTCTTCACAAGTATATCAGCATTACTACAAGAACGGCTTATTTCAAGCTAAACATTGCAAGAAAACTCAAGCCACTACTAGACCAGAACCACTTTCGCACAGTATGCCAGGCTGTAATCATGCCAATATTAGACTATTGCAATGTGTTATACTAAGGTTTTCCGAAACAATCCACCCACACATTGCATTAATGTTATTCTTTCATGTAAATATATATTGTTTTTTGGTTTTAATTTTTGTTTGTATTTTAGACCCCTGATGCAGGCTTCATAGCCGAAACTTAGCCAAGTCAGGTCTCCTAAATAAAATTGTTTGTTTACAATAATCATTGGTGTGACTGTGGTTTCCTCCGCTCTACTGTGGACTCCGGTATTTGATTGCGGAATGTCTCCCTTTTTCTGTTTGCCTCGCCACTTAATCCTTCTTTGCCTCAGAAGACTCCAAGTTATCAATGTCCTTGTTTAATGTACATTACCATTTAAGTTACAATGTAAACCGCTTTGACTAAAAATAATAAAGCGGTATTAAAAAAACCTGTTAAATATATAAGAGAGTTCAAATTTACCCCTCACTAAGATAAGTGTGGTTTCAGGGATATTGGTTGCTTTTCATCAGGAGTAGTTTCAAATATTAGACCAGTCTATGGGTAGCAGTTAATCTGTGGTTTTAAAGACCCCTCAGTCACTAAAAGCAGTGAGGATAGTGGGATAATTTATGGTAATGTCTTGATGATGTATTTATGATGGACATTCTCCTATAAAACTTTATTTTGAGAGGGGAGCTTGGTCTGTCTTCTGAATCTTTCTGCTTTTCTTGTAGAGCAGCAGGATTTATAGCTGGAATGCATGAACTCTAGAAATGTGGGCCATAGGGCCATTAGCTGTAAAGATCCCTAAGAGATTTGGTGAACCAAAGGAGTTAAAGGGGGGTTCTGTGAATCTATAGAAAGGATAAATAGCACCAGGAGTATAGAGAAGAGGCCTCTGACTAGCCATAAAGAGGCTGGTTGGTCTTGCACAGTGCCTCTAGTCTAAACCCTCTCCTAGATGCATACTTAGCCAGTTGGGTTTTCAGGATTACCACAATGAGTAAGCATGAGTTCCATATAGAGAGGACCATTAATGCAGATCTGTCTCATGCCCATTCATTATGGTAATCAAGGGATGCCTCTTGGAGAGGATTGAGAAGCACTGGGCAAGCGGAGTAGAAGGGAACTCAGAAAATCTGAAGAGCCATCCTACATTATTTTCCTTTTTCACTGCTTTGATATGTGCCTGTAGTGAAGAAACTGTTCAGTAAACTATATATACTTTTTTGAACAGCTATTTCACCTGGGCAATTGTATTTTTCAATGATTACGCTGAGTGTGAGCAGAGTGCCAAAGGGGCCTTCACATTCATAGGAGGTAGGGGCTTTCTTTCTCTTCCCAGCACAGTCCCAAGGGCAAAGGGTTTGAAAGACCAGCCTTTACCTCCACTATACCCTGATCCTCCAGTAATAAAGGTCCCTAAGAGCAGAGGAGCGGCCTACTGGTTAAGGCAGCAGCTTAGAGCCAGAAAGACCCAGGGTTGAAATCAAACTGACACTCCTTGTGGCCTTTGGCAAGCCACTTAACTCTTCATTGCCTCAGGAACCAACTTAGATTGTAAGCCCTTTGAAGACAGGAAAGTACATACTGAAACTGTACCTGAATGAACTTGCCTTGATCTCCTGGAAAGGAGTGAGCTAAATACTAATAATAAAAATAAATAAATATAAGCATAGATGAACTTTGGTTGCTCATCAGGCTAATCTGCAGATCGAACTGCAACATGCCTACATTTGTGACTCTTCTGCTCTGCATCTTCTTGCAGTGAGACTTGGCTTCTCCCTGAAGATTCTGCTTTAGTTGTTGCTGTCTGTCATGCAGGTTTCTTTTCTTCCATGCACCTTGCTCAATTGCCGTGGTGATGGTGTTGGGATACTGCTCCACCCCCTCCTGTAGGTTTCAACCCTTTATTTTACCTTGCTCTCACTCTTTTTTTCTTTTGAAGTCTACTCCATCCACCTATTCACTCCCTTACCTCTTTGGGTAGCAGTTATTTATTGATCCCCTGACAAGCCTACCCTTCACTGACTTTGACCCCTGTTTTTATTTAACAGGTTTTATATACTGCTTTATCATTTCAATCAAAGCAGTTTACATTGTAACTTAAACTTAATAATATATGTTAAACAGGGACATTGATAACTTGGATTTTTCTGAGGCAATGGAGGGTTAAGTGACTTGCCCAAGGCCACAAGGAGTGCTAGTGGGAATTGAACCCTGGCCTCTGGGTTTTCAAGCCAGTGCTCTCAACCATTAGGCTACTCCTCCTTCTTTCTTGAACCATCTTCCACTTCCTTTATTCTTGGGGAACTTTAACATTTATTTTGATGACCACTCTGACTCTTATACCCCAAAGCTCCTTGCTTTAACCTCTTTATTCACCTTCCAGCATGACCACTGCCTCAACCTGGTCTTTTATTCCAATTACTCACTCTCAAATTTGTCCTTCTTAGTTCTTTCTCGGTCTGATCATCATCTGTTAACTTTCACATTTAACCATCCCCCTCCACAGTCTCATCCAATCACTACCACCATGTTTAGGAATCTTCAGGCTATTGACCCTTGCACTTTCTCCATCACTTTCTTATCTTTTCTCTCATCCACTATGTTATCTGGGTTTGTTGATGAGGCAATCTCTTCCTATAACACTATACTCTCCTCTGTGCTGGACACTCTTGCTCCTCCCATTCCATACTCTGTAAGGTGTACCAAACCTCAGCCTTGGATGACCTCTAGAATTTGCCACCTATGTTGCTGTGCTCGCCTTTGGCTAAAATCCCCAGCTCATGCTGATTTCATTCATTTCAGATTCTTGTTAAGCTCCTTCCAGTCTGATATTGCACTTTCCAAACAAGAGTAGTATGTCCATCTGTCAAACTCTCTTGCCTTCAACCCTTGCCATCTCTTTGCCACACTCAACTCTCTCCTCAAAGTGTCTACACCTCCAGTCCCCTTTTTTCACATTCTGCCCAGACTATGGCTGACTACTTCCATGACAAGATTCACAAAATTAATCTTGAGTTCTCCACCAGGTCACCTCCGTCTCCTTTCCCCACTTTGTTCTCACATTTTCCTTCAATCTCTGCCATAGAACAGAAAAGGGATGTAAATACCACCCAAGGAATTCCTGCTGTGCTGCAGGGCCTAGTCAAGAAGGGGACTCATCACCGACTGAGTTACTGACTGAGGTAGAGCATGACAATCCCTGTACTTAATTTTAACAGTGTTGCCACATTGGCTCCCGAAATCTTTATTTAATTCAATGACTTAATCCCATTGGTGCAGTAAGTGCCAAGGCCATGCGATGTCGGAAGTGTGTCGGCCTGTTCCCTACAATTACCACACTGAAAAGTTCCTGAATGCAAGTTAACTTCATTCAGAATTAATTTGAGTGCACTTAATGCCTCCTCATAAAGAGGTGTTAAATGCACTTGTATTGACCGCATAATTGGCACTTATTGCAAAGTTAACGACAAATATGCAGTCCATACACACTCTCTTCCTAGCGCCCCCCTCCCCCCCCCACACTTTCTGCCCCACTGTGCATTAATCAGTTAACAGAAGATTTTTACTATGTTGGCTGCTTAGAGTAGACGGTAACCCTTGGCGCATGCTAAAATGTGTTTTAACCATTATCTCACTTTAGTAATCATGCTCCTAAGTTTTAATGAGGTCATGTTTAGGAAAAATGAATCGGATGAGGAAGGGGCAACTTTAATTGATGAAAACTGCAAGGAAAGAGGTCAAGTCTAAAAGGTTTGAGTAATATGATGATCCCCCAGGCACATCTACATGTAAAGCTAAATGTGTGTGTTTTGCCTTGATTGAAATGAGAGCTTTTGTTAAAAAAACAATCCTGCTATGATATTGTGTCCCTGCGTTGTATTGGAAAATATCTGGTGTTTCTCATGCCTTAAAAATGGAGCCACATCATTCAGCTGGCCTAGAGGTATAATATGTATTTATTCATCTAATACTATGCTGCAGTTTAAAGCATGGCATTGAAAGTCAATCCCTTCTGCTTTCAGAAGACGTTTGATCTGGAACTGAAACCTGGCAGCGAAGCAGCAAAGTACAAAATCTGAAAGCTTTGTTTTAAATGGTTTTATTTTGTTTTAGTAAAGTCAATAATTTAAGGAATCTAGCTCAAAAAGGTTGCTTTAAATCTTGTAAAGGTCCTTTAGAAAAGACGCATTGTCTACAGGGCTAGATAACATCATTTGATGGTCTCTCTCTTCTGCTGGAGAGGTTTCTGTTACTACCTAGTGACTGATTGCTGGGGTTGTTCCCATAGCTCTGGTGTTCTCTGATCCCAGGTAGGCCTGATCGGGCCCTTGGACTTCAATAAGCCTACTGTTGCTGGAATTCCAAATATTGGTATACCTATCGTAAGCTGGCAAAGAGCCATGGCCGTGAGTGTGCCTAAGATCCGCTAATGATAGATTGCATACTTCTTTTCCCCATCAGAAGTGGAAACAGGCACTTTTTTGTTTTTACTCCCTGGTATTTTGGCAAAGAAATATAGCAGTAATTATATACCCTGCTCTTTTTTTCAGCTTTGTGAAAGCAGCTAGCTTCAAAGTTGAAATAAATGTCATGAATGTATAATAATTTCTTTCATTCATGTGGTAATTAAATCCATTGAATATTAAGAGAACATTCTACTGCCACACAGCAGTCACTCCTACTAGTGGTTTCAGCCTTAGTGGCATTTGGGCGTGAAAGGAAATTACTTGACATAGATTATTAAGGAAAATGTGTACAGTAGTCGGTTTTGTGAATTCTCTCATTAATGTATTATTCTGCTAAATTTATCTTGTGTTGTTCTTTAAGGCACTTGGGCATTTTGTCCCAGAACCACAGAATGGGAAAAACCCATTAGTGCATTTGACCTTTTGTAAGGTCAAGAGCTTTAACTGCACCCGGATAATTTTCAAAATCATTTCATCGGGTAAATAGGCTTTTATCCAGGTAGACTGCCCAGGCTGAACGTTGCCCTTTTTATTGCAGCTGAAAATATGAGCGTGCTGTCACAGCATGTCTATTTGCAGCTGGGTTCTCAGGAATGCCATTTTCAACTGTGTGCACGCTATCTTGCCCCGGTTAGGCACATGGATAAATAGCAGGGGCCAAGCATGCATTTGCATATGCGTACTTGCAGCTATTTTTCAGCAAGAATGTAGCTTGGTGGTTTTTCTCTGAAAATTAGTTGCAAGCTACATGAAGAAAACATACGGTTACCAGAGGTTTCAGCAGGCAAATCTGGCACACTTATCTGAAGTATGTGTGGGTGGGGAAGGGAGGAAGGGACAAGGGACACCTTAGTTCCAGGTTTGATCAACAAGGCGTGGAGGAGGGAAGAGGAGTCATTATCCGGCTTCCTCCTCTCCAGTCATCCCATGACAACAGCAATATCACTTCTAAGGAGACAAATCAACAGAGAAACAGTGCTGCATTTCCCCTGTACTATGCAAAATATAAAGATAAGGGATGTAAATTCTAAAAGCTGACATATGCAGATCACTAAATTGAAAATAAAGCTTTTTCTCCCTCCTTCGTCCCCATTGCTGGAATCAGGAACAGGAGGTTTCCAAACAAGTGAGAGCCAGGGACAAAGCTCTAAATTTGGAAACAATCCCTGAAAATCGGAGGCATCTGGTAACCTTAAGACAGCAGCATCCGTTTACTTTGCCTGATCAAAATTTCCCCATGCTTCTTTATACTGGAGTCAAAATCTTTATTGTACTTAGAATCTGCAATCAAAACTAGCCACCTCTATTTTTCTATTATCAGACCAAGAAATTTCAGTGTACCTCCGAATATTATTTAATCTACGTGCTATTAGTGAATATCAGAAGATTGATAGCAAATGCGTACTGTACCTGAATGTAACTCGCTTTGATCTTCCCCTGGAAAGGCGTGAGCTAGATACTAAATAAAAACATATATAAATATGCTTAGCTTTTTGGATTAGCCTCCTGTATTAGTTAAGTCATACTGTATTATCTTTTATCTTTCTCTCAGGGATAGTATCTCCAAATGGAATAGTTTTGTGCATACCATGACAGTAATGAAACTCAGTCCTAAGCTAGGGTATGTGAGGAATGATCTCAGTCTCCCAGATCTACTGCTGATGTTCGCTATAGTACTTGCATCATGCTAAAGAGAGCTTCCTTCTGGAGTTCATAGGATGTAATACATAGGAACAACAATCTATCGAGGTGTGTTTAGAAATTGCTTTTATGAGGCTTGTGGCACCCAATATGATGGAAAATATCTCTGTACTTTTCTGCTACTTTGTCTTCGTCTCTGCTTTTCTGGAAACTAGAGGATCTTCCCTCTCTCTGCTCGATTCGGAGAATAATCAGTTGCACTAACACCACTATTATGAATATTGTTCCCCTGTTGTTGTTTTTTTCTTTACCAACTCTGGTTTTCTTGCAGCAAGTTTTTTTTTAATCACATGGAATGGGAAACTCCCAGATAATCATGGCTAAGGGAATTTTAATTAATGGTTATTGCAAACAAATTAATAAATCTGATAGGAAAAAAAAATATATAAACCAAAATGTTAGACAACATCCCTATTTGAGGTTTCTACTTAAAGAAATGCTTGTTTATTTCTTTTCTCACATTTGCTCTACAATTTACCATTATAAGTGTAACTTCACTGAGTTTTGCACTTTCCAACATGTGCAAATCATGCCTATTTTATAAAGAAAAGCATGCATCTAGTTTCCTTTAGGAGTGGAGGAGTAGCCTAGTGGTTAGAGCAACAGCCTAGTACCCAAGAGATTAGGATTCAGTTTCCTACTGGAATTCCTTGTGATCAAGTCACTTTACTTCCCATTGCCTTGGAAGAAAAGGCCAACAATCTACTTCCAGTCATACTTTGCCAAGAAAACCTTGGGGCTTGCTGTGTTGCCAGGAATCAGCATTGACTTGACAGCACTTAAAGTTCTTGAAAAAAATAGGGGCATAAGCCATAACATATGTGCTCCAAACCTAGGCACAGGCACTTAATCCAGCCCTAGACTTGGTGTAAATTCTCGTGCCTAGATTTGTAAAGAATGCACATAAGTTGTAGTATTTTATAACTTGCGCTTGGAAATTTAGACTCCGCCTATGCGCCTCCCAACTTTCTCCCTTGTGCTCAATCGCTTTGAAAGTAAACACCATTAGCCTGATGTACGCGCTTGCAGAGTAGCGGCTCTCTAAAGTATACATAGAAGTAATGGAAAGTACATGATTTGCGTGCGTGGATGGTGCGTAACTTTGCGTGGCTCGTCATAAAATTGCTTCCTATATGCCTATGAGAGTACAATTTGAAAAATGTAACAGAAATAAGTAAAACAGTGTTCCTAAAACTACTTTAATATATTATTCATAAAAACGCTGAAGAAGCCATGCTTTAACCTGTTGTGCCTTATGCTATGATTGATTAGCATGTATCATTTTTAATTGGAATTGAGAAACTGGAGGGCTGCATTAAGGGTAAAAAAAAATCACTTGCTGTTTTGAGAAAAAGACCTAGCATGCTTTAAGTAATAAACAGAGATGTCAACAACTCACTCTTTTTCACAATGAATCCTAATCTATTAAATCAGCAGTCTGAAACTGTGCACGCTATATGCACATAAAAGTACATGCTTAATTTCATGATTTTACCCAACTTGTTATGGAGGTATTCCCAGGGTAGGGCTGGGTCAGAGGAGAAAACATGCACATTGTGTTTAATTTTCTAAACTCCGTGCTTTGACCAGAAAGAGTACACCCAGAGAAAACAGGTGCAAATTTATGTCTGTGAGTACTTTTTCCTTAAGCTCTTTTCCAAGCTGAAAGTATGTGCATACAGTGGTGTAAATTCCACCCAAATCGCCACTGTGGTGCAGGGGGGCCTAGAGAAAAAGGGGGTCCATTTATAGCCATTTCCCTATCTTCTGAAGTGGATGCTCCTTGCACTGGGGGCCCTCACTCTGAATTTCTACCACTGTGTGCATACTTAGAATTGTGTAATAATAGCGGGTAAAGGCTATCGTGATCTTTGTGGCAGTGTGGGTAATAGGAAATTTGCCTTCCTGGAGGGTAATTTTATAAGTGCACCTAGCTGGCACTTTTTAAGGCACCTATATTAAGTCAATTTTATAAAAAGAAGTAGAAACCTACTTCTCTTAATAAAATACTAACCTAAGTGACAGAAATCACCCTAGAACTGGTATAAATGCCCATGCCAAGATTTTTGCAAAAGCATGCTAATTGATACTATTTTATAATCAACATGTGCACTTGTGCATTTTGCCCATGCTTTGCCCAAATTCTGCCCATGCATACGCCCACTGGCAAAGCACACACCATCAACCAACATGAGCACTTTTAAGCTGGTCACTATTTTATAAAATAAGAACATAAGAACCTATGATATGCCATACTGGGTCAGACCAATTAATGCTGCCATGACCATATGTATGTGGCCAATAGGCATGTTAATGACTAAAATAACCCTCTATTACAGCGATGGCGAACCTATGGCACGCGTGCCAGCTGTGGCACGCGAAGGCCTTGCAGCTGGCACGCGTGAAGGTCCGCAAAAAAAGAAAAAGCGGGCTCTGGCTGCTGCCGCGGACGCGGCAGCATGCAGTGTCCCGCGGGGCCCCCTCCGCCCACTAAGCCCCTCTGCAAGGGCTTTCAGATTCGCGAGGGAGACAGCGTCTCCCTCGCGTCTCTGTTAAGCCCGTAGGGGTTAATGGGAAATTTCCCATCAGCCCCTTTAGACGCGAGGGACTGATGGGAAATTTCCCATTAGCCCCTGCGGGCTTAACAAGAGACGCGAGGGAGACGCTGTCTCCCTCGCGAATCTGAAAGCCCTTGCAGAGGGGCTTAGCGGGCGGAGGGGGCCCCGCGGGACACTGCATGCTGCCGCGTCCGCGGCAGCAGCCAGAGCCCGCTTTTTCTGTTTTTAAATTTGCCGGGGGGGGGGGGTGTTAGGACTGCTAATGGGCTAGGGGGGGGGTTAGGACTGCTAATGGGCTAGGGGGGGGTTAGGACTGCTAATGGGCTAGGAGGGGGGGGGGTTAGGACTGCTAATGGGCTGGGGGGGGGGGTTTGGACTGCTAATGGGCTAGGAGGGGGGGGGTTAGGACTGCTAATGGGCTAGGGGGGGTTAGGACTGCTAATGGGCTGTGGGCTGATGGGGGCTGTCTGGAAATGGGGTGATGGGGGGTTAGGACTGCTAATGGGCAGGGGGGGGGTTAGGACTGCTAATGGGCTAGAGAGGGGGGGTTAGGACTGCTAATGGGCTAGGAGGGGGGGTTAGGACTGCTAATGGGCTAGGAGGGGGGGGGGTTAGGACTGCTAATGGGCTAGGAGGGGGGGGTAAGGACTGCTAATGGGCTAGGGGGGGTTAGGACTGCTAATGGGCTGGGGGGGTTAGGACTGCTAATGGGCTAGGAGGGGGGGGGTTAGGACTGCTAATGGGCTGGGGGGGGGTTAGGACTGCTAATGGGCTAGGAGGGGGGGGGGGTTAGGACTGCTAATGGGCTAGGGGGGGTTAGGACTGCTAATGGGCTAGGAGGGGGGGGTTAGGACTGCTAATGGGCTAGGGGGGGTTAGGACCGCTAATGGGCTGTGGGCGGAGGGGGGCTGTCTGGAAATGGGGTGATGGGGGTTAGGACTGGTAATGGGTTATGGGGGGGGTTAGGACTGCTAATGGGCTAGAGAGGGGGGGTTAGGACTGCTAATGGGCTAGGGGGGGGGGGTTAGGACTGCTAATGGGCTGATGGGGAGGGGTTAGGACTTGAGGTGGGCTGTTGGGTTGGGTTAGGACTGGAAATGGGCTGAAGGGGGTTAAACACTGTAGGTGGTCTGATGGGGTTAGGACTGGTAATGGGCTATGGGGGGGTTTAGGACTGATAATGGGCTATGGGGGGGCTGGGACAAGAAATGGGCTGATGGGGAGGGGTTAGGACTTGAGGTGGGCTGATGGGGTTAGGACTGGTAATGGACTGTGGGCTGATGGGGGGGTTAGGACTGGCAATGGGCTATGGGGGGCTGACTGGAAGTGGGGGTTAGGACTGGTAATGGGTTATAGGGGGGGGGCTTAAACTGAAAATGGGGTGATGGGGGGTTAGGACTGGAAGTGGGTTGATGAGGGGGGATAGGACTGGTATTGGGTTGGGGGGCTGCTAGGACTGGAAATGGGCTGATGCAGGGACTAGAAGGGAATGGATGCTGGGTGAGGCTGGAACTAGAAGGGAGCTGGTGTTGGGGGAGGATTAGAATGGGATGGGGCTGGGAGAGTAAAATGGAGAGGGGAAAAATATTTTGTGTGGGAGGGATAAAAAATCTACAATTGGCCGGGTATTGGGAGAGTAAGTGGGGATTGAGGATGGAGGGGTAAATTTTGAGTAGATGAAATAGGAATGAGGAAAGAGCCAAAGGAGAAAGATTAGTATGTTAAAGCAGATGTAGAGAGAGAATGGAAAAAAAAAAACAAGAAGACAGAAGAAAGGACAAATGGACAGCAGATGGAGAGTTAGCAGAAGACACGAAGAAACCAGAAGAAAGTGGCTGGAACAATTGCAACTGAAAAAAAAATGCACAAAAGGTAGAAAAATATCTCTTTATTTTGAATTTATTAACTGGAATATGTCAGCTCTGGGAAATGTGCATCATTAATTTTTGCGCTTTGTTTAGTACAAGAGGAAATTAATATATAGTTTTATTTCTACAGTGTTGTTGTATATTCCAAGTTTGGCTTTTGGGGTTCCCAGTTTAATTATTGTCTTCCTGTTTCTAAATTGTGATTCCTTGTTTGGTGATGGTCTGTTCTGCATGTGTAACTGAGCTGAGGTATTCTGTTTATATAATTCCTATTTGACATTGCCACTTGTTCTTTCCCCAGTAGGTCATGTATTGTTGTTCTCTGAGATGTATTGGTTTAATATTTGCAGTGTTGCCTTTTGATAGGTAGAGTATGGTGCTTTGTGAGTCCTGATAGTGCTGTTAGGATACGGCGGGTTTGCTATGGGTTCTAAATGGGCAGCGTTTGTAGTAGTTCCTAATGTGCCTGGCGGTTGGTACTGGATTATAGTAATGTAGAAACCTTTTAGTCTTTCTTTATCCATATACTCATTAAGAGGCATGTTTACTAAAAGTTAGTGTATGGTAACATTATGCAAATATTTATGCAAATGAAGCACCTTATGCAAATGGGGCTTTAATTGACGTGCTGGCACTTTGAGGAAATTCTTTGGTTTTGTGCGGCAGTTTGGGCACTCGGGCTCAAAAAGGTTAGCCATCACTGCTCTATTAGATGCCTAAAAATATGCACCCCTTATAAAAGCTTCCTAAGGGGGCACATACTTCTAGGCACAGTGAATGCTATTAACTAAGGTTTATTTTAGCCATTAACATACCTATGTGGCCTCATGCGTATGTTAATTACCTTGTACAGTTGTGGTCAACATTATTGGCACCCTTGCATTTTAGGTATGTGGTGAACAATATCAAGACCATATAACGCCCCTCTTGAACCAGCTCCACTGGTTCCTAGTCATCTCCGGCATCAAATTCAAGACAGCCCTGAATATATTTAAAATCAGACACAACATGTCTGCCAACATATCGTAGGGCCTGATATGCACAAACCCTAACACCAGGCCACGGAGATGTAACACTATGGACACCATCCCAACCCCTAGCACCTTCACAAAGATGCACCAAGAGCCATCACAGACGCAAAAGACTTTTGGAAGAAGCTGAAAACCTTCCTCTACATGGACCACTTCAGGGATGTCACCTAGCATTCCATTTCCAGGACTAACCCCCCCCCCCCCAAACATATGAACATCAGTAGATAGGCTACTGTATATAAGTCACATTGTAAATAAGTTAAGCTTCCAAACAACTCCCGCATGCCTCTCTCACCTACATTGCACTGTAATCTGTTTAAGTTTACCTGTAAGCCACTTTTATTGAAGTATAAGGGGTATAGAAAACATGTTAAATAAAATAAAAAATAAAATCTTGAGAAATATTATGTCATCATAATATTTTAATAGTATGCTCAAATGTATACAACAAAAAAAAATATGTCTGGAACGGGAGTGCAAGAAGAAGAAGAAATCCTCAAGGACCTCATCCTGGAAATTGGGCATACACGGCAAGTCCCATGCCAGGTCCTACAGTCCCTGGAGAGTATCCGAGAAGTCGGAGCGGGACCGGCCAGCGAAGGAGCCCAGAACAGATGCAGAAACCTCTGGTGATGGATCAAGGATCCCCGAGGCCTGTCCCGTTGAAGACTCCCTCTCCTCACTGACGCTGGACCCGATTGCCCTGGAGTCTGCATCAAAGGCTGCAACGCCTGAGTGGGAAGCCAGGATGATGGCATTGGAATGCAGTGTCACTGCCTTCCTTGCCTCACAGCAAGCGTCGATACCCGGCTCTGCCGGTGCTCGCACAGAGACCGCAAGAACTTTGATGTCGAGGATTCCCCGGGCTGCCAATACGATCCTTGAGAGCCTTGGGCCTCGAGCTGATCTTCGGCTAGAGTATTGATCCCACTCCCGGTCCTTGGGAGCGAGATCTTCCCTGGCAAGTACTTGTGGCACTGGCCAAGCAACAGCCAGGGGTCACTGAAGACCCGATCCGAGTCCAACACTTCAGGAGCCGTCAGGCCTCGAGTCTTTGAAGGATTACTCGGACTGGGAGTCTGAGGACGAGGCTTCCCCAGAGACACATAAACACCACAATCTCCTCTTGGATCCTTCTCCCCCAACGTTGAAACACAGGTCCCCTCCCGAGGACGCCTCGTTCCTTGAGTTTGTCCAGCACATGATGAAGGCCTTGTCTCTCATAACAGAGTTGGAGGAGGACCCTCGCACGGAGGAGCTCGAAATCCTCCAGTATGAGGCTCCACCTAAGGAGGCCCTGACAGTCCCCGTTTCTGCCATCCTCGCCATCCTCGGGTGACTCCTCCTTCGGATGTGAGAGACACCAGCATCGGTGCCGATAGCTAGCCGATGCCTGGACACTATGTACTGGGACCAGCGGGGCCCTAGCTTTCGAAAAGCATAAGTCCCTCACACTTCTATGGCAGTGGAGTCGACCATGCGCCAGCAGAAAAGCCTGAAGGATCACTTTTCCGTGCCCTCGACGCCCTTGGATGAAGGGCTCGATGCTGGGTTGCCAAATATAAGCATATCAGCTGTGTATCAGGCATGGAGGGAGGAGTAGCCTAGTGGTTGGGGCAAGGTACTTCAGGCCGGAAGGTCGTGGGTTCAAATCCCACTAGAGGACAGCAACCTTGGGCCGGAAGGACTGGGGTTTCTAGTCCCACAGATGCTCCTTGTGGTCTTGGGCAAGCCACTTAACCCTCAATAGCCCATGTTCCCTGTAAGTATTAGTGTATGTGTCTCATATCCCCGCGTGTTAAATGTATCTCCCAATTGTGTTGTGACCGCTTTGATTGAAGGGTAAGGCGGTATACAAAACTGTCTAAATAAATAAATAAATGTATCTCTGAGACCTAGCAAAAGAACTTGCAGGTTTCTTGGCGGGTCTCAGTGGAGATCACCTCCAGAGATTCCATACCCTCACAAAGTGCATCGGGAAGTGCTCAAAGTATATGTCCGAGGCTGCCTATGGCGGCTTCAAGTCTAACATGAGGGTGGCCGCCACAGGCATTGGTGCCCTACACCAGTCCTGACTCCAGGCATCGGACCTCAAGCAATGGGTCCAGGAGAAACTCCTTGACGTCCCCTGCCTCGGTGAAAACCTCTTTGGAAAACCGATGGAGGATAAGGCGGCGGAGATCGAGACCGAGTTCGGCACCAGGACCCAGCTCTCCAGGAAGACCTCCACCCTTCCCAAGAAAACAATGCCAGGGAAAAGGCCTCTCTTCCACAAGAAAGGCCAACCCTACCGAGGCTATCCCCAATACCATGATCCACAGACCCCTCAAGATAGTCACCAGGGCAAAAGAATGGGCCAGGGCCAACGCAAGCCTAAGGGCTCTAAGCCCCAAACACCGGCTCCTGCCCAGGCTGGATCGGGGTTTTAGCTCCCTGAGCATAGCCTCTCCACCCATGGGGGAGCAGCTGCCAAAATGGGGGCGTCTGATTCATTTTGCCCATCAGTGGCCTGTCATCACCACCATCACCTAGGCACTTCAGGTGGTTAGAGAAGGCTACCTTCTTCACCTGGACCAGATGCCTCCTCCTTTTTTCCAGGAGAGCCCCCTTGGACTCCCCTGCACCAGGCCCTGCTACTGCAGGAACTTTCAAGCCTTCTCAGGGATGAAGCCATGGAGCCAGTACCCCATCACCTAAGAGGGAAGGGGTTCTACTCCAGGTACTTTCTGGTCCCAAAAAGAACAGGAGGCCTAATGCCCATTCTGGACTTGCGAAACCTGAACAAGATCCTGGTGCAGGAGAAGTTCAAAATGCTCTCCCTTGGAACATTGCTGCTCTATCTCTAGCAGGGAGATTGGCTATGCTCCTTTGACCTAAAGAATGCTTATACCCACCACCTTATTCATTCCAGACACAGGCAATATCTGAGGTTCATGGTCAGGGGTGAGAATTACTAATACAGGGTACTACCCTTCGGCTAGCTTCCGCAACAAGAGTCTTCACTAAATGCCTGGCAGTGGTGGCTGCCTACCCCCGTCTCCAAGGGGCCTTCATCTTCCTGTACCTGGATGACTAGCTCGTGAAAGGGGATATGGCCAACCGAGGTGCAACAGGCCACGGCCCACACCATCAAGGTCCTGCAGCATTTGGGGTTCATGATCACCTCAAATCTCACCTCACTCCAGCAGAGGATCTGGAGTTCATAGGAGCTCGTCTGGACACTCCCCAGGCCAGGGCCTTCCTTCCCCTGGACAGGGCGGATCGCCTCAGGGCCCTGGCCACCGAGGTGCAGTGTCATCACATGGTGTCAGCGCGGTCCATTCTCCTCCTACTACGCCACATGGCATCCACAGTCCATGTGGTCCCCAATGCCCATCTCCACATGTACCCGTGAAACTAAAGATCCTAACAATGAACAATGAAACCCCTTAGTGCATTAATTTTGTCGGAGCTAGTCGTCAAAGTGAGTGGAACATTTCCACACACCACCGCGACAACTCCTTTTTTTCTTAAGTTTTTATAAAATGCTGAAGTCATAAGAACCAAACTTGACACTTAGCTCAATCAATGAAACGCCAGAATTTCAAATTGACGGCGTGCCACACGTTTCGGGTACAGCATCCAAATTTAACCCTGCTTTAGGTCAGCATAGACTGGCGATCACAATTACACTCAGGATATTAGTCTAATCTGCATATAGGGACGTCCATTGGTGTGGCAAAATGGAAATGTGAGCCCACATTCCCCTGCAGTGTTCATTGTCAACAAGGACAATGGAGGGGAGATGACTGGATCCCCTTCTCCAAACTCTCCCCATGCTTGGCTAACAAAAAAAGTGGCAATGAGAGACAGAGAGACATACTGAGTGATGGCTGGGAGAGCAAAGAGAGAGAAAGATACAGTAGATACTGGATGATGGCTGGAAGGGGACCCGAGAGAGAGAGAGAGAGACTGGATGATGGCTAGGGGGGGCTCTGAGAGAAAGAGAGACTGGGTGATGGCAGGGGAGTGTTTCATATATTACCAGGCCATGGTGATATGTGAAGCAAAAAAGGAAGTTGCCTCACAAAGGATCACCATTATGCTGCTGACAATGTACGCATTGGGTTTGGTGGGAGGGGGGAAGAGGAGAAGGGTTGCTGCCTTCTGTTGGCACTGTATAAAGCAGGGGTGTCAAACACCAGTCCTGGAGGGCCAAAACCAGTCTGGTTTTCAGGATGCCCCTAATGAATATTCATTAGATATATTTGCATACAATGGGGGCAGCACATGCAAATATATCTCATGCATATTCATAAGGAATACCCTGAAAACCTGACTGGTTGCAGCCTTCCAGGACTGGAGTTTGACACCCCTGGTATAGAGCATGTTAAGGGCCTGATTTATTAAGCTTTCTTTTCTCATAGAAAATGGGAGGGACAGTAAATCAGGTCCTTAAAAAAAGAAGCTGCGATATATCTCTTGGGGGATGGGGCACTATGACTGAGGTCTCGGGGGCTGGCTCCTAAATGTTTAAACTGACTTCTGGATTCCAAGAAAATTTATCAAGGCTTGCTGTAGACAGGTAAGAGTTTGCAAGACTGTTCCCTTTTGCAGAAGGTAGGAAAGATGATTTTACATTGTGATTATTAAAATCAAGAAGAGTTAACATGTCAATTTCCAAAGAAGATAAAGAAAGAAAAGCTCAGGTGAGTTTCTGATAAGCACTCCAGAGGGGATTTTATGTCAGCATAAATACATTTCATTTGACAGCATTCTAGGGTTTTGAAATTTATGAGGAGAAGGAAGGATTTCAGATGTGGGATGAAAAAAAAATGGAAATTTGAAAGGAGGGCAGCATCTGGAGGTTTTCAAACACGAGAGGCCAGTCTGTAAGTTTCTTTTGCTGTTAGAAGAGCGAAAAGCTGTTTCCTGTCATTCCCTATCTTGTCATTCACCTGGCCAACATCCTGCTGATGCTCTGCACCAGCTGTTTTCTTTCCTGCAAAGACAGCTGCTGCAAAGTGCTTTTGGGTTCCAAGGATTTTGCATTTTCTTCCTGTTTGGTGCCTTTATGCTCTGCCACATGCCATAACCCCTTTTGCTCATTTTAGCCTGTCAGTACAATCGCTTGCACATGAAAGGTGTTCCTCAGCCTTTTGCAGGTCTTCTCATAAGCTTTGCATTGCATTATTGTGGTTTGATTATAGATAAAATGCCCTCAGGAGCTTGGAATGAATGGGTTTTTTTTTTCATGTTTATTGACATGTTAAGGCCGTGATTACTGTTACAAGATTTTTGATCCTCTTTGAAGGGGCGAGAGGCAGTTTCACAAATCCAGGATTCTTCCTAGGTATTTACAAGCATTTATACCGCCTGAGAGCAAGCATAGTATTAAGAGCAGGAGAATGCTCTTAAATTCCTCCTCTTTGTCCATAAAAGACATTCATTTTACATCTTCTCTTACCAGGATCAAGAAGACTGCATTAGGGAAGCAATGTCCTTTGTCTCTGTCCCTACTGAAATCCCATGGAGTCTGGGACACTACCTCAAAATGGGGGACATCTGGTAATCCTGTTTAGTGGCTGAATATCATCATTAAATGGATAATTTCTGACTCCCCTCCTGGCCCCTTATTATTCATATACAATTTGGTTATTTAGCAATTTAAATGGCCTAATATTATTTAGATAATTTTAACAGTATCCAGATAGGCCAATTATGCATTCACCACTTTCAGAAAACCCATAACTTTCTTTCAGTATTGGGCTGTTGGTTATTCTCCAAGGAACTTATGCAATAAATCTCAAACAAAAAGAAGTTAGTGCACCTTTGCACAAAAAACAAATTATGTGCATGTTAAAATGCCACTTAAGAAATGATGTAGTAAGGTTTAGCATTTTGTGGTAAAAAAAAGTCAACGTTGTTTTAGGGTCACAATTATTCTGCATGGAAACCCATGGCTAAATTGCATGAGAGTGGAGGAGTAGCCTAGTTGTTAGAGCAACTGCCTCATACCCAGAAGACCAAGGGTTCAAGTCCCACTGGCACTCCTTGTGACGTTGGGTAAGTCTCTTTACCCTCCATTGCCTTGGAAGAAAAGGCTGGTAATCTACTTCCAGTGACACATTGCCAAGAAAACCCAGAGTTAGCTGGGTTGCTATGAGTCAACAATGACTTGATGGCACTTAAAAAAAAATAGTGTGAACATGTTATGGCAAGGAAGCTAAGTAAAATGATCATACTAAAGTGAACTTGCTCAGTTCTCTTTCCCTCTTGGCCTTTCATGCTTGCTTCTAAAGGATAGACGCATGAGTCTGAGACATGAAGATCCTCAGTGCAGAGAGAAACACTGGAAGAGCTGGTACATGACAGGAGAGCAGAAAACTGAAATGAGTGCATATTTTGTACTCTCTTCTGTACCAGTAAGGATCTTTAAAAGGCAGGGTGAGAGAACATAGTTGGGGACAAACAGAGGTAAGAACATAAGAAATGCCATACTGGATCAGACCAAGGTCCATCAAGCCCAGTATCCTGTTTCCAACAGTGGCCAATCCAGGTCACAAGTACCTGTTAGGGTCCCAAAAAGGTACACAGTAAGAAAAAAATCAGGAGTAAGAAGCCTTCCCCTGCTGATCTTCAAGTGCAATGGCAGCTGGCTGGGCGTTCTGAAGGTATAGGGTCTGTGTTTTCGCAGACTTTATCCTTGCCTTGCATAAGGCTTATTGTTTAAGAGTTGAACAGTCTGGTAGCAGTACTGCTTCTCCCAGTCTCTTAGGATCACAGCTGGGGGAGGTTAAGGTTTCAGATCCAGAGGAAGGAACCTCTCAGAGAGTAAGGGGTTCTGAGGCAGCTCCCAATAACTTCGGGCCACTCCTTGCAACTCCTCAGATAGGTGAGGAGGGGGAAATCCTCTCGGAGGCAGGTTTGGACTCAAATGGGCAGGTGATCTCGAGGAAGGTGAGATTGCGCCAGGCGAGGACCCAAATGTTTTTCGGGTTTTTCACAAGGAGAGCTAGGGGCTCTTATTGCGCAGTCTCTGGCGGCTCTGAATATTGTTCTCCCAGCGGTTCCGCAGGAGCCACTAGAGGATCCTCTCTTATAGGGGTTTAAGGCAGAGCAACACTGTTTCCCTGTCCACAGAGTGATTAAGCAGATGATTGAGTCAGAGTGGGAGTGTCCAGAGGCTTCCCTGAGGGATGGCCGAGCTATTGGGCATCTTTACCCGGTTCCACAGGAGGAGAGGGAATTGCTGAAGATGCCTAAAGTGGATGCGTTAGTCTCGGCGGTCACGAAGAAGACTACCATCCCGGTGGAAGGTAGTGCGGTCCTCAAAGACCTTCAGGATCGCAAGTTAGATGCGCTTCTCAAGCAGGCATTTGATTCCAGCGCCCTTTCCTTGCAGGCTTCCATATGCGGAGCGTATGTGTCCAGAGCGTCTATTCGCTGGCTCCAGGGGAAGTCGGGCCATGTCAAAGAGGAGGGTTCGGTGGCCGAGGCGGCGAAGCTGGACTCGGCAGCAGCTTATATGGCGGATGCCTTCTATGACTTGATCAAGATTTCGGCGAAATCCATGGCGTCAGTGATTGCCGCTAGGAGGTTTCTTTGGCTAAGGAATTGGGCGGCAGATGCCTCTTCAAAGACTAGGCTCAGTAAGCTTCCCTACAAAGGCAAGCTGCTTTTGGAGAAGCCTTGGAGAAAATTGTAAAAGATTTAGGAGATTTCAAGGGAGGTCAGTTACCAGAGGATCGCCCTAGAACAGCAAAACCTGGAGCTCTGCTCAGAGGTCAAGGTAGGGAGTTTTGCCAGTTTCGGGGATCTCGCTTTGCTCCTTATCAAAGAGGTCGTTTTACCACTAGAGGTCAGCCCTTTCGGGGGGCTAGGGGGTTCAGTAGGGGATACCTTAATGCCTCTCAGAACTCTGACAAGAAGCCACAATGAAGTGCGGCTGGTCCAGGCGGAGATTCCCGTAGGCGGACATTTGCAGGGGTTTCTCTCCGTCTGGGTCACTATAACTACGGACAGGTGGGTGCTGGAGATCATCTGCAAGGGTTATGCACTGGATTTCGCACAACCGCTGGCGGAGTCCTTTGTGATGTCTCCATGAGGGCCTCTCACAAAGAGAAAAGCTATTGGTGACACGCTCCAGCATTTGTTGCGACTCAAGGCGGTAGTGCCCATGCCTCCAGACCAGTGCGGCTTAGGTCGGTACTCGATTTACTTCGTAGTTCCCAAGAAAGAGGGATCCTTTCGTCCAATACTGGAGCTCAAGCACATCAGTCGATGTTTGCGGGTTCCGCATTTCTGGATGGAAACCCTAAGATACCCACTGAAATGGAATCAGGACCCCCAGTGTAAATAAGATGTAGATATGTTATACAATGTACATAGTTCCCCCCAGTTACTTCCAAGTTGATCTCCTGTTTATTGTAAATGCAACTCAGGGTCCCTGTGTTGTATGGTTGATGTTGGATGTAAACCGCTCTGATCTAGAATAGAGCGGTATAGAAGAACTGTTAAATAAATAAATAAATAAAAATAAGATCGGTGATTCAAGCAGTAAAGCCTGGAGAGATGCTTTCCTCTATAGACCTAACAGAGGCATATCTTCACATTCCCATCAGAGCGGAGCATCAAAGGTTTTTGCGCTTTGCCATTCCCATGGGGCACTTTCAGTTCCGAGCTTTACCCTTCGGGCTGGCTACCGCTCCTCTAACCTTCACGAAGGTGATGGTCGTGGTCACGGCTGCATCGAGGAAGGATGGAATTCAGGGTCATCCCTATCTCGATGATTGGTTGATCCGGGCGGGGTCTCTAGCAGAGTCAGTCTCCGCAACTACACGGGTCATACAGGTTCTGGAAAGCCTCGGTTGGGTAATCAACTGGGCGAAAAGTCACTTGCAACCGGTAAAATGTCTTATGTACTTAGGAGCGTTCGATACCGAGAAGGGCTCAGTGTTCCTTCCCGAAGACAGAGTGCAAAAGATTCTGAGGCAGGTTCAGGCCTTCTTGCGGTTACAGGTGCCGACCGCCTGGAGATACTTACAGTTGCTGGGTTCCATGGCGGCGGCTTTGGACTTAGTTCCATGGGCCAGGGCTCATATGCGTCCGCTGCAAAGGGCGTTGCTGTCCAGATGATCTCCTCAACATCATCCTTTGTCTCGACGACTGGTGTGCCCGGCAGACGTGAACTCCAGCCTTCAGTGGTAGTTGGATCCGCTACATCTTCAGGCAGGAGTGTCTCTGTTAGACCCGGAGTGGCTGTTTGTCACCACAGATGTGAGCCTTTCGGGCTGGGGAGCACATTGTCAGTCGCATGTAACGCAGGGCATCTGGTCCACGGAGGAGAGCAGGTGGCCAATCAATTTTTTGGAACTGAGGGGGTGCGTTGGGCGCTGCTAGGGTTCAGGAGTCTAATAGAGGGCAGAGCGGTGCGCGTTTTCTCCGACAATCTGGTAGCAGTGGCATATATCAACTGACAGGGCGGCACTGGCAGTACGGTATTGTTAGAGGAGAGTCAGCATCTAATGCAGTGGGCAGAGGACCATCTGACGGCCTTGTCAGCGGCGCATGTAGCAGGAAAGGGCAATGTGCAGGCCGATTATCTCAGTCACCACGTGTTGGATCTCGGAGAATGGGAGCTGAACGCGGCTGTTCTTCACGACATCACTATGCATTGGGGTCAGCCGATCATGGATCTCATGGCTACGTTCAACAATGCCAAGGCATCCCGGTTTTACAGCAGGTGCAGGGAGCGCATGTCGGAGGGCCTCGATGGTCTAGTGCAGCCCTGGCCGGTTCGGGAGTCGCTGTATGTGTTTCCGCCGTTGCCAATGATTGGGCAAGTCATTCGGAGAATAGCAAAGCATGACGGGAAGGTGATTCTCATTGCTCCGGATTGGCCCAGATGTCCTTGGTATGCGGATCTGGTCCGGCTTCTGGTGGAGCATCCTTGGAGGTTGCCCAGTCGAACCAATCTGTTGTGTCAGGGACCCGTTCTAATGCCACAGGTGGATCGTTTCTTGCTTACAGCTTGGCTCTTGAAAGGGAGTGGTTACGACGCCGAGGGTACTCGGTGGCCGTGGTAGATACTATGTTGAAGTCCAAAAGGAGGTCTACTTTGCTGGTGTATATCTGGGTGTGGTGCATTTTTGAAGCGTGGTGTGCAGACCGGACCATGAGACCCTTTTCCGCATCCTTGCCTGATATCCTAGCGTTTCTGCAAGGGGGGTTAGAGAAAGGTTTAGCCCTCAGCACTCTCAAGGTACAGCTGGTGGTGCTGGCATGCTATCGAGGTAGAGTGCAAGGAATCGTATTGTCGGCTCATCCAGATGTTCATCGTTTCCTTAGGGCGGCAAGGAATATCAGGCCGCCTGTACGTCAGGTGGTGCCAGCTTGGGATTTGAATTTGGTGTTAGAGGCCTTGACGCGGCCTCCGTTTGAGTCGGCGGAGCTAAGTAGTTTGAAGCATCTGACCTGGAAGACTGCCTTTCTGGTGGCCCTCTGTTCCGCTAGGAGAGTCTCGGATCTACAGGTGCTTTCGTATAGGGAGCCGTACCTTCAGTTTTCGGCAGAGAAAGTGGTGTTGCGACCGGTTCCATCCTTTCTCCCTAAGGTAGTTTCTAGTTTTCATTTGAACCAGACGGTTTCTCTTCCAACCTTTCCGAGCCGGGAAGGGGGTAAGAGGGATCCGTTGCTTCGGTCATTAGATATGGGGCGAGTGCTGCGTAGGTACTTGAGGAAAACAAAGCCGTTTCGAAGGTCCAATAGGCTGTTCGTTTTGTTTGGGGGACCACGTAAAGGAGCGGCAGCTTCCAAAGCATCTATTGCCCATTGGGTAAAGCAGGCTATAAGAATAGCATATGAAGTAAGACACAGATCATCTTCTGAGGGGTTCAAGGCTCATTCTACCCGAGGACAGGCAACTTCCTGGGTGGAGTTGGCTTTGGTTCCTCCAGCGGATATATGTTGGGCGGCTACGTGGTTGTCTATCCACACTTTCATGAAGCACTATCGCCTTGATGTCCAGGCCAGAGGTGATGCGAAGATGGGGACCTCGGCCATTGTGGCAGGACTCGCAGGACCCTCCAAAGTTTAGGAACTGCTTTGGTACTTCCCTAAGGTTCCTGGACTGGCCCAGAGAGACGAAGAGGAAGAAGAAATTAGACCTTACCTGCTAATTGTCTTTCCTTGAGTTCTCTGCAGGCCAGTCCAGGACCCGCCCAGTTTGTCTGCGAGTTCGTTGGGGAGTTCCTTATTTAGGCCGGTGGTTCAGAAAAGGTGCAGTGCTGAACCTCGTTTTTTTTTCCAGAAGTGCGAACAGATGCATAAGCATGATTAGCGGAGGTTCTCCAGTGGAGGGGCAAGAAGTGTTTTTTGGTGGCCCTGTAGGGTTATAGGGGAATCTCGTGAAAAAAAGAAAAGAAAAGAAAAAGGAACATAAGATAAAATAGGACAATATATCAAGAAGGAGGTGAGGTCAGTTTTCTTAGTTTGTGGGTTTACAAATTTGTTCAGTTGGTGTTTTTACAGAGTATAGAGTCTTCTTTGACAATGGTAGACTGAGTTGCTAACTCCAGGGAGAGCCTGATAGCCTGTCAGCAAAACTTTCAGTTTACAGTCCTCAGCTGCTGGAGGAGGTTGACAACCCTAAGGTTCCTGGACTGGCCCGGAGAGAATTCAAGGAAAGACAATTAGCAGGTAAGGTCTAATTTCTTCTTACTATGTTATGTTACTATATAACTGTAGTTTGGGTTGTTCTTTCCTAGGTGCATAACTTTGCCCTTGTCCACATTAAATTTCATCTGCCATTTGGACATGCAGTCTTCCAATTTATTAAGGTCCTCTTGCAATTTTTCACAAGTCTCTTGTATTTTAACAACTTTGAATAATTTTGTGTCATCTTCAGATTTGATCAGCTCACTTGTTATTCCCATTTCCAGGTCATTTATAAATATGTGCTCAGAAGGGAATCATGCCACCCTGACTTAAAAGGCATCTTGCCATTCCTCCTGGTACATTAGGCACTGCACTGGCCAAACTGTTTATGACAACTCTGTACTATAGGTATAGGTCTGAGTCATAGTTGACAGGAAAAACACAAGTAGTCAGATGACTGGACCTTAGCATATGGAGCGCCAAGGGGGATAATATCCGTTTATGTATTTAATTTGTATCCTATCTGTTTGTTAGCTACAGTATGAGGAAAACAGGGATATACTCTTCTGTGTATACCGATTACGTACAGGTGATAATTTCAATGCCTCGAGATATGGAATGGTGAGATTGATGTCACAGGAGAAAATAGGTTTGTTGAGTAAGTGAGTGCACTAAATGCAGTTGAAACTCAATATGTCAAAGACAGAGTTGTGGCTGTCAGGACAGGCAGTGGTGGCCCCATCTTACTTGGGGGACAGATCCATGTTGGCTTTTAAGAGATTATGTCATGGTTTGGGGGTCCAGGTGGTTTCAGGTTTACAGATGAGGGATAATATTACTATATTACTAAGGTGGTGAATTGTGGGCTGAGTCCCCCTTTCGGTTTGAGGAGGATATTCAGCCTCTAAGCGCCCCGATGCTAGATATTTACTGCTGATGGCTGCATACGACGGTGGCACTGAATATCCAGGTTCAGTTTTCAGCAGTGACAGCTAGCCACCAGAACAGCGTTAGCTGCACTGCTGAAGATCCTCCCAATGTTTTCCCGATTGTATTTGATTCTTTATAGACAAAGTAAAAAAATGTTTTACTAAGACGATGTAAGGAGCTTTCTTGATATTATGGGGCTTGTTTACAAAGCCGCGGTAGCGATTCGCGATCATTATCGGAGCCGCGGCCCCATTGAAATCAACGATCGCGAACTGCTACCGCGGCTTTGTAAACAAGCCCCTATGTCTTATTCAGCCATTGCAGCCGTATCTTTCAAAACAAAATTTGGTGATGGCTACAAGAGCATTAATTTTTCCGCATCTGGATTATTGTAATTTAGTTTTGATGGGACTGTTTACAGGTGGTGCAGAATACAGCAGCCAAACTGGTTTGGGACTTAAGAAATCAAATCACCTGTCACCTACGTTAATTCAGTTACATTGGTTGCTAGTATAGGGTATTTGACGGTAAGGCTGCCTTGCTACACCAGATTGTTATATTCATAGGGAGGTAGAATACTGTATGTGCCAAGTATGAATTTGGTGAGGAAGGTCGCTCATAGTGCTAGAACATTTTCCGTGCAGGCCTTGCAGTGGTAGAATATGCAGCCTGTTCAGCGAAGGAATGAGGTAGAGTTGGTAATTTTAGGAGGTATTCAAAAACCTATTTATTTATTTATTAGTGTTTTTAATACCGTTTTCTACTAGCCAAAACAGTTTACATGGAACAAAGAGTTGCACCTAAAACCTTCAGTAGAACATTGATTACATATAACAATTTGGAGCGTCAAAAGTGGGTGTTAGGGATTAAACTATGTACAGTTGAGGTTGTGGGGGATGGGATTGTTGGGGATAAAATATGTCTCGGGTGAGGTGGTTTATGGAGGTGATAATGGTAGGATAAGGCTTGTGACAGTTTCTGGAGGAGAGGTGAGTTGGTTGTGTTGACAGTGTCTACATTATGGAGGGTCTGTGCAGAAGTACTCTTGGAAGGGGTAGGTTCTTAGTTTCTTTCTGAAGTCTCCATTTCCTCAGTATTCCGTGGAGTGGGAGGTACTGCATTACAGATGATTGGTGCATAAAGAGAAAAGGTTCTCTTGCATGTGCTTTGTTTTTTTCTTGTTGAACTGGGGTGGGACTTTGAGAAGATTCTGGGTGTTCTTATCTTTGTAAATTTGTTTTTAGACTAGAGGGAGGATGAAAGGGGAGATGGTGATTATATTATCAATTGTTCCGTAATCCTTTGATTTTAACTTTTGCACACCACATAGAGTGGCTTTGGTTAATGCAACATACAAATGGAAATAAATAAATAATATCGTGGTCAGCACCCTTAGCCAGGTAGCTTCTCATTGGCCAACCAGCTAAGGGTTCTCAAATGCATTTGTCCCCGAAGGTCTATGGATATAGTTTGCCAGTGCCATCTTCTGTTCATGGCCTTCATTTTTCAGACCCTCTGCTTGAAGGCAAGAAAAATTTGTCTAGATTTTTTTTTTTCATGAATTTTTTCCAATGTTTGGGTGTTTTTCAACTCATTTCACACAATTGTTTAATAGGAGATTTTTAGTGCATGCTGAATTGATTTAACATACAGTAACTAACACATTAATGCACCCTAAGTTGATTAACGCACATTAAATCAATATGGTGCCCACTACATTTTTTAAGATACACTAATGAGCAGAATGCACACTCCTAGCTTACGGTTAGTTGAACCTATCAATATCAAGTTATTGTCAGTTCTGAGGCAGAGATGAAATAGTGTTTCACTAGCGCATGGTTGGAAATAATGTGGAGGGCGAGTATAGCAGATTATTTAACTTGTCTGCGCTAAACCCTGATTTGCATATGATGTTCCTTCAGTTCTATGCACAAACATGCAAAGTTTAGCATGCAATGCTAACATCTTTTGGGACTGCTGTAATGTCCGTATTGTGGCCTTATTACGAAGTTTGCTATTATCAATTAGGGTCTTAACATGAACACTAATAGGCTCATTCTGTGGCATGAATAGCGGGGATCAATGTCCCGTCCATCCCCGCTATTTGTTCCCCCTCCTGAACCCGTCTAACTTCCCCGCTCGTTGTACGAGGAAGTTAGATGGGGCGGGGAAGGGGTGGACTGGGGGCAGCGTTAGGGCGGGCGATGGGCAGTCGTCGGCCCTGGACATACAGGGCCAATTACAATGTTGGCCCTGTACATCTGGGGCCGACAGCTTGAACGGGGAACTTATTGCCCACCTGTGGGAGGAACGGCAGGCCCGGGGCTGGGAAGGGACAGCAGGGGGCAGGGAGCATTCCCCGCAGCCCGGCCCTGGCCCTGGGAGGCCAGATTGGGGGTCAGGCCACGGGGTAAGCACTTTGGGAGCCAGCGGCCGGAGATCGTGGCTTTTCAATGGAGCCGCGGTGCCATGGCAACCGGATGCCATGGTGCCGCGGCTCCATTGAAAAGTCCTTACTGAGTTAGTCAGGCAAGGCCTGTACGTGCAGACTGGATGGAATCGGGATCCCGATCTGCATATACAGGCCTGTTTGCTATTCTGATCCCGCGGGTCTTGATGTGCCCCATGGGATCAGAATCACAACTCCTTCTGTGCCTCTGGTTCTGACCGGGCGCACAAAGGGCCTGGACGTCCAGGATGGAATTGGGCTCTTAGGGACCGATATTCGAAAGGTATTTACACAGTTTACTGCCTAGTAAACCATGTAATTGCCTTAAATGGGAAGATTCAACGGCACCATCTATGTCCCCTACACATGCTGATGCTATCCGGGGGCGTTCTGGGGTGGAGCAGAGGCAGGAAGTACTGATAACTAGGTAGCGGTGATCAGGGGCGGCCCAAGGGGGGTGCGGGGCCATGTGCAGAGACTCGGTGCGGGGCCTCATTTGCATAAATATTTGCATAATGTTACCATACACTAACTTTTAGTAAACATGCCTCTTCATGAGTGTATGGATAAAGAAAGACAAAGATTTCTACATTACTATAATCCAGTGCCAACCGCCAGGCACATTAGGAACTACTACAAACACTGCCCATTTAGAACCCATAGCAAACCCACCGTATCCTAACAGCACTACCAGGACTCACAAAGCACCATACTCTACCTATCAAAAGGCAACACTGCAAATATTAAACCAATACATTTCAGAGAACAACAATACATGACCTACTGGGGAAAGAGAACAAGTGGCAATGTCAAATAGGAATTACATAAACAGAATACCTCAGCTCAGTTACACATGCAGAACATAGACCATCACCAAACAAGGAATCACAATTTAAAAACAGGAAGACAATAATTAAACTGGGAACCCTAAAAGCCAAACTTGGAATGTACAACAACAATGTAGAAATAAAACTATAAATTAATTTCCTCTTGTACTAAACAAAGCACAGACATTAATAATGCACATTTCCCAGAGCTGACATATTCCAGTTAATAAATTCAAAATAAAGAGATATCTTTGTACCTTTTGTGCATTTTTTTTTCAGTTGCAATTGTTCCAGCCACTTTCTTCTGGTTTATTTGTGTCTTCTGCTATCTCTCCATCGTCTGCTGTCCATTTGTCCTTTCTTCTCTTCTAGTTTTTTTCCATTCTCTCTCTACATCTGCTTTAACATAATAATCTTTCTCCTTTTCCTCTTTCCTCATTCCTATTTCATCCACTCAAATTTTACCCCTCCATCCTCAATTCCCACTTAGTCTCCCAATACCCGGCCAATTGTACATTTTTCTTCCCTCCCACACAAAATATTTTTCCCCTCTCCATTTCACTCTCCCAGCCCCATCCCCTTCTAATCTCCCCCAACATCAGCTCCCTTTTAGTTCCAGCCCCACCCAGTATCCGCTCCCTTCTAGTCCCCACATCAGCCCATTTCCAGTCCTGGCCCCCCATCAGTCCATTTCCAGTCCTAGCTCCCCCATCCATTTCCAGTCCTATCCGAGTCCCTTCATCAGCTCATTTCCAATACCAGCCTCCCATCAGCCCATTTCTAGTCCTTTCCTAGCCCCACCATCAGCCCATGTTAAATCCTAGCTCCCCTTCACTCAGCCCATTTCTAATCCAAGCCCCCCATGAGCCTACTTCCAGTTCTAGCCCCTCCATGAGTCCATTTCAATCCAAGCCCCCACCACAGCCCATTTCCAATCTTAGCTCTCCCCCAACACCCAATTCCCAGTCCTATCCTAGCCCCTCCATCAGCCCATTTCCTGTCCTAGCTCCCTCCCCTAAGAGCCCGTTCCAAGCCCCCCTCCCCATCAGCTATTTGCAGTTCAAGCCCCCCACTTCCCCTCAGCCCATTTCCATTCCAAGCCCCGTCCCCATCAGCTATTTACAGTTCAAGCCCCCCACTTCCCCTCAGCCCATTTCCATTCCAAGCCCCATCCCCATCAGCTATTTGCAGTTCAAGCCCCCTTCCACTCAGCCCATTTCCAGTCCTAGCAACCCCCCAACCCATTACCAGTCCTAGCCCCCCATAGCCCACTCCCAGTCCTAATCCCACCAGCCCATTTCCAGTCCTAATCCCCCATCACCCTATTTTTTTTTAAGCCCCCCATAGCCCATTACCAGTCCGAACCCCCCCTCACCCCACTTCCAGTCCTAATCCCACCAGCCCATTTCCAGTCCTAATCCCCCATCACCCAATTTTTAGTTTAAGCCCCCCATAGCCCATTACCAGTCCTAACCCCCCATCAACCCACTTCCAGTCCTAATCCCCCATCACCCAATTTTTAGTTTAAGCCCCCCATAGCCCATTACCAGTCCTAACCCCCCATCAACCCACATCCAGTCCTAATCCCACCAGCCCCTTTCCAGTCCTAATCCCCCATCACCCAATTTTTAGTTTAAGCCCCCCCAGCGCCCATCAGCACTCCTAACCCCCCCCAGCCCAGCCCAGTTTCCCTTTCGCGGCACAGTTTATCCCCCGGGGGCTGGTGGGACGGTCCCAAAAGCCCCCGCGGGCGTAACATAGCAGCGCGGGAGAAACTCTCCCCTCGCGCTCTGAAAGCCGGCGCGTGTGACTGCCGCTGGAAAGAGAGAGCTGATACAGGGGAGGGCAGGCTCTGCCGGGCACAGGGGGGGCCCCGCGGCACACTCGATTCTGCCGCGGTGGCCCCAGAATTTTACTTTTGGATCAGAATGTTTTTTGCGCGGGGGCCCCCTGAAACGCGGGGCCCTGTGCAAAAAACATTCTCGCTCAATGGACGGGCCGGCCCTGGCGGTGATATTGCGCCACCACCAAAAGCTTGCCTAATTTTAGCTGCAGATCGCTCTCGGCAACTCCAGGGCTTTTGTGGCGACCCTGGTTATTCATTGTCATCGCTGTGGCATTGAATATCTGGGATTAGGGGTCAGCAAGCAAGGCTAGGCGCCGACACGGCACATAGCCCTTCCAAATGAATATCGGGCCCTAAAGGTTTATGCATGGACTCCTTAATTTATCCAAATGTGGGTCTGTATTTAGATCTAATATTTGTTGCTATTTGCATCTAGCGAAGGTCATGAAACAAAATCTGTACCCAGCTGGATTCAGTGACTGTATTACTTTACTTACAGATTACTCTTCTGAACTATTATAATGTCTTGGTAAGAAAAAGTATTGCGAGATCTATCCCATAAGTGCCTCCTTGTATGAAAGGGTGTCTTGTTTATGTTAAATTTGATCAAAGCTTGAAGGGTCAGTTTTCAGACAGATTGCATAGTTGCAACTACATGATTGCTTTTAATGCACTTACTTTACATATATTTAAAGAGGAAACGACCTGTGTGGTCAGAAATTGCAAAGTATTCACGTTCACTGTTATTATGTTTCTCATCTACTGTGCTTACAAACAAGAATGATAGCAATTGTGATTATTGCACAAGAGAAAAGGACTTGGTTTACCCAAAGCGAACTTATTTTCTGCCATGATTTAATAAAGGAAGGAGGCAGCTGCTCAGCCTGGGAAAAGGTCACCCTGCTTGCTTCAGCTGATAAAAGAATAAGAGAAACCGTCATCTCGGCAGTTGCTTAAGCGCCTGGATTGACAGCCAGTCCTGATGCACGCATGAAACAGAGCCTTGACAAAAACAAAAAAACCTGTCACTTCAAATGTCAATCTTCTTTCTGTCTGTTGGGCTTTGATAGGGAGGGGGCAGAGAGGGAATAAGAAGAGGAAACAGCATTAATGCCATCCTCTGGGATCTGTTGTTTTCTTGGCAAACGGTGTTAGAGGACTAACTTTGTCTATACAATTAGGAAGATCAAGTTAAGTTAAATGTTTGAAAGCGCACCCTCTTTGTATTGACAACACACCAGGCCAGAGCACTTTAGATGAAAGAGAAGATAGGGATACGCTGTAGATCGGATATCTCTGCCATATTTATAATTTAAGATGGATTCTGCAGTCTTTATCAGCCGTCATAGTCTGCTTGTAGTCTGAGCTAAACAGACAACAACAAAGGTGGCTCAGTATCTCTTAAGAGCATTTTCTAGTTGCTATTTCTATCTAAATTATGGTAACACGACTTCTTTTTAGACAGGGTTGGCACAGCTCACTGCATAGTGTGGCAGGAACACTTGATTGACTTGCCTGGCGAGGTTTGCTATGAGTAGTGGGCAGTACAGATATCTACTGATATACCCTGTCCCAACTCAGAAGAAGCATTCGGGGATTTTCCTCTCCCTGTCCACCTTTCATTCTCTCGCTGCAGAACCAGGGCTGTAGAGACACATGTAAGAGACAGTCGCTGCTCATCGGAGCTTACAGTCCAGTCAAGACAGGCAACACAGCAACTGGGGACTAGGATATATCGAGAGGAAACTCATAGGAGGTGAACAAGAGGCTGAGGCCATCAAGATCCAAAAGGTTTTAGCTTGGATTTGAACAGATCCAGAGAGATGGAGCCTGACGTACTGACTCGGGTAGTTTGTTCCAGGCAGAAGGAGACCTCCAGTGCAACACAGACTCTTAATCTGTAGCCAGTTTCTGGGGAAATGGAGAGAGGCAGAAGCTAGGATCCTGGTGCTGGAGAAAGTGTGTGTGATGGGAGGGGGGGGTAGGAGGTAGGGGGTGTGAAGGGGCAAGAACCAGGTGCTAGTTAGAGAGAGGCAGAAGCCAGATGTTTGACAAAAGGGAGGGAAGCAGGAAACAAGCTGGAGAAGAGGGGAAGTCGTGGCCAGATGTAAAGGAGGGAAGGCAAGAATATGAGAAGTAAAGAAGGTGAAAATGAGGGACTAGGGAGCAGGGGAAAGACAAGAGAAATACGAAGGTGTGAGACACAGAGGCGGGATGGGAGAACTTGGAGGGGAATAGAATTGGAGTGAAAAACGGATAGGTGATAAATGGAAAAAGAGAGAATGAGAAAGAGGAAGGGTAACTTCTAGCTATGAGTGGATAGAGAGGCAGAGAACAAAGAAATAAAGAAAACATAAAGGGAAACGTCATTGCCAGATAAAAAGAAGGAAGAGAAGAGGGGAGAGAAGAAATTTAAAAAAAGGGACCCTAGGAAAGGACTTAGGAGAAGACCAAGAAGAAGAACAAGGAAAAGGCCAGTGGTATAGTGTGCAATTCTGGAGACCGCACCTTCAAAAGGATGTGAACAGGATGGAGTCGGTGCAGAGGGTGGCTACTAAAATGATTAGTGGGCTTCATTATAAAGCATATGAGGACAGACTTAAGGATCTTAATATGTACACCTTAGAGGAAAGGCGGGATAGAGGTGATATGATTGAGATGCTTAAATACCTCCGTGGCATAAATGTTCAGGGGAAGAGCCTCTTTCAATTGAAAGCAAGTTCTGCGACGAGGGGACATGGGATGAGGGTGAAGGGAGATAGATTCAGGAGTGATATGCGGAAATATTTCTTTACGGAAAGAGTAGTGGATCCATGGAATAGTCTCCCAGTGGAGGTGGTAGAGATGAGGACAGTAACTGAATTCAAAAAAGCATGGGACAAACACAGAAGATCTCTAAAGAAAAAAAGGGGACTGTTGTAGTTGTTGATATGGAAGGACAGACTAGATAGGCCATGTGGTCTTTTTCTGTTGTCATATTTCAATGTTTCTATGTATTAACATTGTGAATGTTGAAAATACAATAGTCTGTGTACATAAAAAAGCATGTTTAGAGGAAGGTTTGTTTAAACCCATGATGGAAATTAAAAACATAACCTGTTGCGGGGTAAGCTGGCACTGAGGTCTTTATTCCTTCCAAGACTGATGTGAGAGAGGGAGTGAATGACTGTGTAAGAACCATACAATTTTCCACTGCTGTGATCAAGTTCTGAGTAGATAAGTTATATATAATTCAGGAAGTTTAGGCATCTGGTATATTTTTCTGCGTTGAGGTTTTTTCTTGAGGTTTATTGAAATTTGCTAACATTAGGAGGTCATTTTAAAAACATTTTCCATGAGCAAGTCAAACCATTTACACTTCTACTGTAGATCCCTTACATATGTCAATGGCAGTTACAAAAGGCAATATTTACTTGTGCTGATCTTTGGGATGTAGAGATTTTAAGGGGATACATTTTGGGTGGGCTGAAAATTTAGATGTCCATTCCCTATGTAAGCTGGGGAATACACATCTTTTACAAACAATTTACTCATCTGTATTTGCAGCAGCGCAAAGAAAGCACACACAGATTTTAAAGGTGTGCTTGTTTCGGCCAGTGTTTTACATGAGGGATTAAGGGAGTAATTCTCCAATTTTTATTTCCCACTCCAAATTTTAGAATAAAAAAATCGCAGCTTCATGCTAATTAATTGGCAGCTGAATTCCAGTTCCTAGTTTTCCTAACGGTAGCGCTGGCCCTGGATGTGCCACAATCCCCAGTCACATCTCCTATGTGCTCTTTTACCCGCAACATCACCATTTTATCATGGTTATGCTTTAACTTGTAAGTTGTCAGCATACACTGTGCAATTGATACCTGATGCGCTTATTTCATTTCCTGTCATGAGCCATGGTATCAAATGTTGCAGAAAACTCTAATAAAGTTGTATAAAGAATCACCAGTATTTGAAGAAGGGAGGAAGTAAAGGAAGACGAGGGGTCTCTCCTAGTTGTTCCTTTTGTCTTTTCTTTGACCAGCAGTTTCCTTTGCTCCTTTCCATCTAAATCCAAACAAGAGTTTGAATCTGGTGCCATGAACTCTCTTTTGCAAATCTCTGGGGCTTTTCTACTGTTTTCTATCCCCTGCCCCAAACACACCTGCTATGGTTATGGCATTGATGATCCTGGGCCCAGATGTGTGCAATCATGAGCCCTGAATCGTTATTAATGACCACAAATCTCCTGTGTGATATGAGGGGCTGGACTGTGAATGCCATCTTCACAGTATCCCCAGCTGACCCGGGTAGTGGAAGACCTCATCTGGGGATTGAACTGGGGGGGCCTTCCAAACGGGTGACCTGACCGACCAGCCCCTTGTTACATTTTATTTTGGAAATTCCTTTTATTACTGCCACCATAGCACAATAATACAACATAGAACAAGCATACATGAAGGATAAAATCAAAATAAACTTAACTATTTCTTATATTTCAACAACTCAATGACTCTTAACCAACAACTGACTCTCAACTCAACAACTCAATGACTCTTAACCAACCATTTAAGTTATCACAGCCAGCTTTGTAAATACATAACTGTAAATATTTATCATAGAACACAATGTATATAGCCTCACATCAAAATCAACTACTCTCACTCACACAGCACACTGTGACAAATCACCCACTGCATGCTACTGACAACACCTCCTTTGATTGTTTGCCGTGCCAACCGCTTTGATTTCATGAGAAAGCGGTATACCAAGTCCTTTTAAATAAATAAATAAATAAATAAACTAAAGAAAAGTGACCTGGACAGAGTGGCAGATACAACCCTAAACAAAGGCATAGAAAGGGTGAGACCTGCGCGAAGCGGCAGTTGCACCTACTCTAGCCACCTAACTGGGCAGACTAGATGGACCATACTGGTCTTTATCTGCCGTCATATACTATGTTACTATGTTATGTTACTATGAACTAGCACACAAATTTTTACAGTTGAACATAGTTGCAAGACTAGCCCCCCCCCCTGTTCCCTCCCCCCATCCCCCCTTCCCCTCCATCCTTTATTTGTAGGTACCAAGCACACGTACACCCATCCACAGCATTGTGAGCAGCTCTTCAAGCGTTATGCAGACACAAATCTAAATAGGACCCCCAGATTTAAAGAAAAGCCATCCATCTCTTGAATGCAATGTTCACGTTACATATTTCTCCAACACCATCATATCATGACGTGCCAGTCTCCATCAAATTGGAGTAGGGGGCTGAGAACTCCCCCAATAGCAAAGAATGGTTTTTTTGCTATAAGACATGCATTCTTGAGGAATAACTTCAATGACTTAGCCTGAAATACAAGGGTAGTAATATCAAATAAGAATATCACTGGATGCAATGTAATGGACTAAAAGCACAGGTTGAGACCTCCCCTGCTTCCCCCCCCCAAAAAAAAATATATTAACTTTGCTATACAACCAAAAAACATGACCCTGGGAGGCCACTACCTTTGCACACTTTTAACATACATCTGAAGAGGCTAAACTACTGTACCTTGTTATATTTTATGATAATGGAGAGTACCTCAGTGAAAGAAAGAGAGAAAGACCCTTAATTTAAAAAAAGACAACATGTGACAGCAGAACATGCTTTGTTATTCTGTAAACACTGGTTATATAGATATGTCCTATTAATCATTGCAAAATACGTTTTAATTAGGTTGTGATCTCAAACGTTACATCACATAGAAAAAAATAATTCTGCTTGGTAAACTATATTTAACGAGAAAAAAGAAAAAACCTCTCTTATGTAAATCAAGTTTGTGGTTAAGTGAAAATGGATTCTTTTGAGACTAAATGAATCATACGGCTTAATCAGTCTAATCTTTAAGCATCGCAGTCTTGACCACAGCTGCAAGGCGGCATAGTAGTCAGATAAGATTTGTTACTTGTGCAATACAGTGTGTTTAGAAACTAGAACTAAGGCTTGATCAAACAAGTGGAGTTCAGTGGTAGGAAGAGGGTTGAGAGGTCAGGTGGAAGACATGAGGGAGAGCTGGAACTGGATTTAAAGTATGACAATTTGTATGCTCCTCTCTCCAGAATGGAATTTTGACTGGCCTTACTGGATGAGCCAATTGGTCTTTATCTGCCATCATGTACTAAGTTAGAAAGTGAGAAAGCAGATTTTAGATAATATGTGGAGATTAGAATTGAGATGTTGACGTCAAGGTGTGCACAGTTCCAGTGGTATTAAGAAAAGGCTCGGCACTTAAAATAGTGCAGTAGTGCATGTGTATTTTCTGATATATGAAGCCAGAGGAGCCAGTTTGCAAATCTAAACATGAGAAATATCTATAGAGGAAACTCAGCAACTTACATGTGTAAGTGCTGACCTTACACATCTAAGTTGATATTTCACAAATTAACATGTGAGTGCTGAGACTTACACGTGTGTGGACCATTTTGCAGATCTACATATTCAAAAGCCACAGTTAACTACAGAGGCTGCCTTCTTTATTTAAATTCAATTTGGAGGGAGAAGTAAACAATGAGGGGTTGCGAAGGGTAATCCCCTTAATCCCTCCTGTAAAGAGCTGGCTGAAACAAAACTTTAAAACAGCCTATTCATGTCAGGGAACAGCTCTAAATCCTGACCTCCTTTCCCACCAAACTGCACAGGAGTCCTCCGGCTGAACTGTTGCCAGTTGGAGGAGGTCTGCATTATGGTGCTTTTAGGTGCAAAGATCAGCACCTAGGCCTACCAGCAGCAGCGTTAACCTAGGATTCTTGCGCAACTTGGTGGGAACGCTTTTCCTGACGTGGACAGTTTTGGACATACACATGCATCCCTAGACCTTTGACCTGCCTAGGCCACACCCTAACCTTGCCCTGACATGCCCCCTTGCATTTTCTCTATATTATGGCCATCCATATGTAAATTGTTCCCTTTCTAAAGTCACCATTTACATGGGTAAGTGGGACTTTACATGTGTAATAAGACCTCCAAAATAACTCCCAACAGCTGCTTGTTATATAGAAACATGTGATGCTAAATCCATGTTTTCCACTGAATTTGATACAGTACCTTCTGATTATAGATTGGGCTTGTTTTTAGAGTTCAGTAAAATATTGCAAATTTATTGGCCATAAAGAAGAACAAGACATTTGCTATTACAATTCTCCCTCTCTTGAGTAACTGCTTCCAGTCAGAGGAAAGGGAAGGGAAGAGGAAAAGGCAGGGAAAAGAAACAGGGAACTTAGATTTTTATTTACATGTGAAAACATATGGCCAACTGCTCAAAATGGTAGAAAGAAACAACAAAGCTGTCGTAAATGGAGCAAAGGTAGAGCTGCATCGAGTTGCTGGAGAGATGGCAAGATAGAACAGCAGTAGGGATCTGATATACTGGTTGGCTAACATGGTCAACAGGAAAGCCTGGCTGCTTTCCCCCCTCCCCCAAGCTCATGCCTAAAAGGACAAATTTGAGGTTGCATTTGATCAAGCTTGTATGTTTGACAACTAGGAGCTACTTTTTGGTACAGAGGGGAAGTAAAAGGATAGTGGTACTAGACCTAAGGGTTTAGTGGACTCCAGATTGGATTTTGAAGAGCATATTTCTTAGCTGAATCAGGAAGTATTCCATCAGTTGAAGTTGATCAAGCTGTTGAGGCTTTATTTATCTAAGGGCAATTTGAGGTTAGTGGTTCAGGCCTTAGTTATAACTAGTTATGGGAATGCAGTGGGATTTTAACTAAGAAATCCCTGCAGTGGGTTCAACTGTTGTAAAATGGAACTGAATATCAGAGATCATTATTCACCAACATTGCAGGAAATTCATTGGTTCCCTATTAAGCAATGGTCTCAATTTAAAATGCCAGTGTCATTGTTTATAGTATATATTTGGTGGTATCTTATATTCCAAGTTGCATTTTGCGTTTCTCTTCCAGTGACTTAAAGTTGCCACCTTTAAGGAGATTTGCTCTGTTTGCAAGGACTAAGGCTTTTTCTGTGGCTGCACGATTTTGTTGGAACAAGCTTCCTCAGTCACTGTGCCTTGAATGAAATTCTAGAAGAAACAGAATGGTTTAAAATTGGCCAAAATGTACAAAAGGTCTGCATATATTCTCTATGCCTATTTAATTTATATTCAGAACAAATCATCAAAGAAGCAGAACTGTATGAACTGAACTGAAGTGTAAAGATGGGTGGAAGGCTCATCAATGACTTTCGCTATGCTGATGATACCACAATACTGGCTGAAAGTGAAGATGATCTAAAACATGTGCTTATCGAGATCAAAGAAGTTAATCTTAAAATGGGCTTGCCCCTTAACATGAAGAAGACAAGGAGACTGACAACTGGCAAAATCAATAATTTCATCCTTGATGGAGAAGAGATAGAAATAGTAAACGGCTTTAACCTGCTTAGATCAACAAGCAATAATGAAATGACAAGCAGTCAAGAAATCCAGCAACACATTGCTCTTGGCAGAACGATTATGAAGGACCTGGATAAGATTTTCAGATGCAGAGATGTATGTCTGTGCACAAAGACTTGACTTGTCCAAACCATAGTATTTTCATATGGATGCAAAAGTTGGCCAGTGAAGAAGGAAGGAAGAAAATCAATGCCACTGAATTATGGTGCCGGTGAAGAATACTACGTTAACCATGGACTGCCTCTAGTACCATGGACAATACTAGAGGAGATCAAACCAAAGCTTTCCTTAAAAGTTGAAATGACAAGATACTGACTTTCATACTTTGGACACATCATGCAAAGAGAAAGCTCATTAGAGAAAGACATCATGCTTGGCAAGATTGAAGGTCAACACAAAGAGGAAGACCGGCAATGCAATGAATTAATACAGTAACAATAGCTATGGATGCCACTCTTTCAACAATTAGCCACCTGATGGAAGACAGAGTACAGTTTAGAACAATTATTCCACAGAATTCACCAAGGCTCCTTTCAAACGTGGGCCCTAAATCCTGCCTCTAGATGTCACTATTGTATCAGGGCCAGGGCCAAGGGTATTAGGTGGCCTAAGCAAATGTTCAAACTTGAGCTCTCCCTCCTCAATTATTTATTTATTTGACAGGTTTTATATACCACCAAATATATAACTGGACAGCACATTTTCAGATATTAAACTCTATTTCTCATTTATATGTAGCTTTCTACTGCTTCCCCCCGCCCTCTCGAAGCTGATGTCCTAGTTGACCGCCTAACGATTAATCTGGCCTTGCACTGCATGATGACGGGCCCTTCCCTCCACGCAGCGACAGGAATGTAATATCTGACTTGAGAACTGAATCTATGTCCTTCACATGACAATGGCATTGATCTGCCCTGCTCCAATTTTAACCCCCATCCTTGTGCTTGCTGAGGTTTATAATCCTGTTGTCTGAAATCAGATCTTGGATAGAAAATGAAATCGCCAAAGCTTGCCTTGTAGCTTCAAAACATCTAGTTAAAACAAAGCTCTAAACTTGAACATGGCTGTATAGCTAAGGCTTCTGGTTTTAACTTGAAAATAACCTCAACATAAAAAGGAAAAAAAAAGTGTGTATACGACTTAAAAACCTGACAAGCATGCTCATATTTTCTAAAGCCTCCCTATTTTCACATTCAGCCCTCTTCCCCTTCTCTGACGCGTGCTCTCCCATTCTGATCAGAGGCAACGCTGCTGCTTCTCTGTACATGTTCAGGCTACGATACCAGAGCCTAGAACAGGGTTGCCTAACGCAAGTTTAACACAGACCTTTTGCATAGCGATGCGGTAAGCAAACAGCATGCAAACTAGTTGGGTGTGGTAAGCAAAGAGCAGTGCTAAATAAGGGGAGCAAGCCAGACACATGCACAGAGAGGTCTGTGTCAAGTCAGGCACCTGTTCACATACGGGATTGCTTAAAAAAAAGTCATCTGAGGTGAAGTTTGACAGTTCACATTAGATGACCAGACCTCCCCCCACCTCAAACTTACCAAGTCTTCTCTAGTGGCCCAGTGGCCTCCACCTCCCACCCTCCAAACCAAAAACTACCCTAGTGGCCCAGTGACCCCTACCCCACATCACCATGAACCAAGAAACTACTTTGATGAGCCAGTGGCCCTGACCCCCTTCCCTTCATGAACTCCCAGAAGCATTGTGACTAGATGGAGGAAGGGCAGGATCGATGCCCACCTGCTGCCGTTCCCATGCCATCATCTTGAAAATGGTGGCACTTGGCTCCATGCATTGCATCCTGGGATGTACTGAGTGAGAGTCAGTCTGCCATATAAGGCAAAAATTGCCTTATATAGTAGAATGAATCCTCGGGGTGCATTCTGAAATTTTTGCCTTTTATGGCAGTATGACCTTATCAGATGCATTCCTGGATGCACTGCTATGGACCAGGCTTCACCATTTTTAAAGATGACAGCACAGGAGCAGGAGTTTGACTGTTAAGGTATAGGAGGGATCCCAGTGCTTCCAGGCATTTGGGGGGATGGGGAATAGGGGCCACTGTACCCACCAAGGAAGACTTAGCAGGTTTAGGAGGGATTGCTATTGGGGGGAAGGCAGAATCGAGGACTTTGGTCATCTGCAGTGAAGTGCCAGACTTCCTCAAATGACTTTTTTAGCTCCCTGCTTTATCTTTACACCTGCCTGAAGCTGGCATAAAGATCCAGCATTAAAAGAAGAGTAAAACACTGTGTTAAGTTTCAGCACAGGTATTTATATCTGGAACAACTAAAAATTCCTTCTTTCGCATGCGATTAGATTATTCACTGTGCTGTGGTTTTGCAAACAATTGTCCAGTGCTAGCTTGCTTTCTGCATTGGTGAGCAAGACTAGTACAGGAAACTCTCTAGCAGAATGCGCACTTTGCTGCATCGAGCTGTCAGTGGGTTTAAGCCACATGTAGATACTGACAGTCAGAAGCCACAGCTCTTCCACCCCCTTATGTGAACAGGAAAGTTGACATTGGGACATGATAGAAAAGAGAACAGAATGAGATGGGATGTGAATTTAGAACTTTGTGAAAATCACAAATGCACCCAATTCAATATATCCACATAAAGAAGGTTATTTCAGAAGTCATATTTGTGATTTACACGTGTTAGTATGACCATGTACATGTGAAAATTGCATTCATATGTAAACGGCCATTGCAGAAAAGTCTTATTTTATAGAACATGTGGATGACCATACCATGTTGAAAGTAGAAGAGGATGTGTTTATTTATTTATTTATTTAACATATATTTATAACCCGCAACTTCCAGAGTTCAGTTGCGGTTCACAATAAAACAACAATCTACAAAGCATAAGCTTAGTTTTACATCGAACATTTTGTAACAATAAAAGTAATGGTTAACAGTATGAACTAGTGCAAAACAACAAACTAGCTTGAGTGCATGTTGAGGTCTTGACCTTGGCAGGACCAACATCGTCATGTGCGTTCCTCATTTCATATAGGAAATGCATGTGCAAGTCCGAAATTGCCCACATACAGATGTACACCTGCTCCCCGACACGAATAGGTATGGAAAAAGTGCTCCATTTGCTCTTCCTCTTACAAAAGGGATTGGGGGATATCCTCCTTAATCCCGTGAACTGACATTTTTAGAAGGGATATCCAGTAAGGGTCTCATTCTTACGGAGGCCCGTCCAAATACTGGACAGGCTGAATTTGCAGCCGATTATGCACCCATGGAAGCTAGACATTCTCAAGGAAGCAGAATCGGGACAAAGGGCTTGAACGGGCCAGATAGGCCCCGATTTTGTGCTGCCAGACCTACAGCCACGGCCCTGTCCAACCCAGCCAATGCTCCTGCATGGAGTCTCAGTGCCGTGGCATCCTATCGCCATAGTACTGGGACGTCATGCAGGAGCCCTGATTCCCTGTCACTGAACAACCTGCTCTTCCCTGCTGCCTGACCCCCGAAAGGGCCTGGTACACCTCATGATTTTGGGGGGTAGGGCCTGCTGGTGCCGATCTCCTTCTTTGGGAAGACTTATTCCATCAGCATAAGCCCCCCGTCTAAATCCTCCACGCTGCACATACAGGGCCATGACTGGAATTGGCTCTATACGTCCATGGTCATGGGCTGTCCTTCACCCAGAGCTCCCCGCACATCTCCTTTGTACGTGCTAGGAGCTTTGGATTCGGAATCGGCCCCGAGCATTTGGCGGGCAGTTTGGATGTACATCCCCATTAAACACTGCATGGAATGACCCCCTAAGAATCATGAACGTCCAGTGCAGAAAGACTCAAAATCTGGGGGAGTGGCAGCAGTGAAGAGAGGCATGTGTAAGTGCCTTCTGAAATTGATCTGTCTCCACTCTGAAAAATGAACGACCCTGTAACAGGTTATGGAGGCAAGCCCCATACAAGTTGTAAGGCTGGGTATGTGCATGGGTGTAGGCCATTTCACAAATGCAGAGGTCCTCGAATTGCAAGGCGTCAGAACTGCATACTTGGATGTGTCGGCAGGGGTATTTCAGAAGTAGGTTGACTGTGCTATGAGACTTGCAAGTCCTGACTTGCCATTTCAGATACTCAAATGTGCGACAGCAGGCTATTAATATGCTTGAAGTATATAGTAGTGCTCAGGTTTTTTCTGGCAAGAAATAAAACTGTGACGATGTAAGTGGATTTTGCATTTTTTTTTCATCTTATTCGTGGTCAGGAGCAGGTATAGCCATGGATGCCTCAACAAGCAGGGCCAGAGGTGCTTCTGTCGTTCTGAAATTGCACCAAAACGTGCATCTCCCTTGCTGCACCCTGGCCACACCTCATCCATACCTCCATGCTACATGGATGTTCTCACCTGACTTCTAAAATGGCTCTGGCGATGCCTTCGTGCTTTACATGTCCTAGTGGCTGTTTTCAGACATCCAGCTCAAGAATAGGGCTTCTAAAATAACCCCTTCTGTGTTTATTTCCACCTCCAAATCGAAATGACTTAAAGGTGCATAACAGAATCTGCACGTCTCGGTTTGCAAAATGACTTAGATCCATGCGGAAGTGACGACATTTACACATGTCTGTTATAAAATGCCGGCACTTACACATGGAAGTTGTCGGGTTTCCTCTGCCCATTTTTACCATGGATATATTTTTGAACTGGCCACTCCTGCTGCACGTGGCTGAGTATTTTAGAGATGTTCCATGTTTAGCAGAGCTGTTCCTAAAATATTATCGGAACTGAATAGGTCCTGTCAGGGACATCTCAGTCCTGATCTCCATGTCCTATCTAAAATCTGCCTTAAATACTCTAATAGCTAAAAATAAGCACTAAAATGCATACACATGCTCTGTGTTCTTTTACTTTCCTTAATAACGTGTCAAAAATTAGCATATGCATTAATCTTCTGTCAGAAGGGTTTTTTTAAAATTAAAACCTCCACCAGAATTAGAAAAATACTTTGTAGTCCCAGCTTGTCCAAGTTCAATCCGTGAGGGCTGGAAAAAGGCCATATTTTTTGGATATCTCTAATGAATACGCCCACTACCTCCTTTGTATGCAAATCTCTCTCATGCATTTTCATTACAGATATCCTGAAAATCTAACCTGTCCACAGCTCTCGAGGTCTGAACTTGGACAAATGTCTTGTAGTCATTACCTGAAAAGCAGTAGCTAACCTCTTTGATGCTTATTAGACTGAGATAAGTTTGACAAACCTCAGGTTAACATTATTTAAAATAAACTCTACTTGTTCATTCAAAGAAACAGCCTGGTTTACTACCTTGTAGACAAAAGGAACTCGTTATACAATTCTTAAATCTGGCTATATTCAAAAGAGGTGTTTGTAGTAGGTCCTGGTTCAGTGTAACACAGTAATTCAGTATCCTGTCTTGGGGGATCCTCAGCCAGTCTGTTGTTTAGGATATCCACTATGAATATTCATGAGTGAGATTTGCATATACCACCTCCTTAGAATGCAAATCAGTCTCATGCATATTCATTGTGGATATCCTGAAAACCCAACTGACCGGGGAGCCCCCAGGACAGGTTTGGGAACCACTGGTGTAACACCCTTTTTGGGGCTTTTCCTCCCAGAAATTTTGACAGATCATTATGCTATATTGATATATCTGATGTGATTGTAACAATATATACCTTCAATTTGACATCTGGTATTACTGATCTCCAATGCATTATAAGGAGGAAGAAAAATGCTAATACTTGGTGTATTGTGGGGAGGTTATGTAGCACATCAAGGAACAGTGGACCCAATATTCAAAGGCATTTACACGGTTTACAGACCTGTAAACCATGTAAGTGCTGTTTAGAGGAATATTCAGTAGCACTAAAATGGTTAGTACTGCTGAATATCCACTGGTTCTACCACTACACACCCCGATGCTCACCATGTAGCATTGGGGCATTTTGTGGGCATTCCGGGCGGAGCAGAAGTGGCATCTGTCGCTAACCAGGCAGCGCCAATATTGAACTGCTGCCCGGTTATCAACCCGTGGGTAAACACAGGCATAGGACAAGCTGGCCTTTTTTTCCCATGAGAGCTAACTGGGCAGCAGCTCAGTATCGCCGCTGCCTGGATAGCTTCCATGCCGTGCGGCAGCCCCAGATATTCCATGCTGGTATCTCGTATCCATGGTTAAGGTTCAGCAGCGACGGCTATGTGCTTTAGAAGTACTAGCTACTACTGCTGAATATCGGGCTCAGTGAGTCCAGCAATTATAAACCCACAGAAATCATAACTTGCTATGATAGGGCTGTAGAGAGGAGAATCTGGTTGACCTCCCCAAAAGAAATACTTTCTAGCAGACATTTGAGATAAATGTTCCGAATAGAGTTGGAAATAGTGCTAGCAGGGTTCTCCACAGGTGAAGAGAGAAGCAGGTAGTATCTAGGATGGCCACCTCACCATGAGGAGCTAATCCTGATTTTGCCCTATTGCTTGTACAAATGTATTCTGATTTTTCTTTGGATTTCCCTAAGATAGTTTGAATTACAACTCCATGTGTGAACGACTGCACAACTAGGATGGACCACTTGTTTGGTTGACCTGGGGTGATGTGGTGACTCTAGGTAGCATAGTAACATAGTAAATGACGGCAGATAAAGACCAGTATGGTCCATCTTGTCTGCCCAGCAAGATGGCAAGAGTAGGTGCACCTGTCGCTCTGTGCAGGCCACCCCTCCCTATGTCTTTGTTTAGGGGTGAACCCACCACTCCATGCAGGACACCCCTATTTGTTGAGAAGTTAGATGGTTCAATTTATTTTGATTTTATTTTGTTGCTATAAATGGATCCATTGTGTCTGTCCCATGCCATTTTGAATTCTGTCACTGTATTTGCCCCCACCACTTCCATCGGGAGGGCATTCCAAGCATCTACCACCCTCTCAGTGAAAAAGTATTTCCTGATATTGCCTTTCAATTTTCCACCTTGCAGCTTCCTGTTATGCCCTTGCGTTTTACAGCTTCCCCATCTTTGGAAGAGGTTTGTTTGCTCATTATTTCTCCTTAAGTATTTAAAGGTAGTATCATAAATAGTAGAAAAGCAGAGATTCAGTGCTCAATATGAGCGAATATCCTGGTTCATCCCATTTCCACACATGGACTTGTAGTTCTGATTTCCAAAGAAGAGCAGAACTGTTAAGTTTTTGCATGAAATCGACTAAAACAGAAAATGAGCTGCAGAAATGGAGCTAGATAATCACTCTGCTTGCTAGCATTAGGATGCAAGCTTTTTATTCCACAGATCAAAGCTGGAACAAGGGCAGGATGACTGGAGCTTTCCCCGGGTGCCCTATGTTTCGGGCACTGCCTTGTGGAGAGGGAATGACTCCATGACATTCTGTTTCCTGGACACCACGGCCAAGAAACACATGCTTGTTTCTGATGTGCAGATGTTATAATTAGCATTAAATTAGTATTTGGAAGAATGCAAGATTTTGATTCTATTAGCGATGCTAGTATTTTTATTAAAAGTGTGAGTGTCCTTATTTCTACAAGGTGACGGCCTTTTGATGGGAACTTCACACCCTTCATATGACCCATTCCTTTGGCTGTACTGTAATTGTAAAGATGAATTAATTTAAGTGAATTTCTTAAATTAGGCTTTTTTCTGAAACATATTGATTGGCTTGATGGATCCCATTAACATAGGTCATGTAGGCAGTGGTAACGTACAGAGAATGAGCTTGTAGGACAATAATTGCAGGACCGCGGGTGTGCAATAAATTAGTCATCACCATTTGACCTCATATATCCCACAGCTGCAGGGCTTAAGCAGTGTATTGTGTAAAGAAGTGCCATATTTTCAGATGATTTCTGAATGTTCTGTTCACAGAAGTATTTTCGCAGGTGTAGATATTTTCCAGTAGCGCACATCATCCAAGAGAAAGTGCCATATTTTGCTTTTAGACATGAAGGTCTATGAAAACCTGGATGCTCTGGAGATATCTCTCCTCTTTTTCTCTCAGACTATTCTAGAAAGCAGATAGAGTGGGAGGAAGAGATTCCATGAAGCTGCAGGGGAGCGACTAAAAACATGTTGCAGCAGCCGTCCTTTTCTCTCCTCCAGTGAATCTCTGCTCTTAACGGAGCCAGGCAGCCTTGGGAGGGAACTATAAGAACATAAGATTTGCCATACTGGGTCAGACCAATGGTCCATTAAGCTGAGTATCCTGTTTCTAATAGTGGCCAAGTCACAACAAGTACCTGGTAGGATCCTGCAAGATAGAATCCATGCTGCTTATCCCAGGAATAAGTAGTAGATTTCCTACAGAATACTGAAAAAGTGCTTTATGGACTTTTCCTCCAGGAACCTGTCCAAACCTCTTTAAAATCCAGCTACCCTAATAGCTTTAATTACATCTCTGGCAGTGAATTCTAGAGCTTATTTACACATTGAGTGAAGAAATATTTTCTCTGATTAGTCTTAAATGCACTACTTTGTAGCTTCATTGCAGTCCCCCTAGTCTTTATACGTTTACTCCTTCTACTCCGCTCATTATTTTATAGACTTCTGTCATATCTCTTTTCAGCCATCTCTTCTCTAAGCTGAAGAGCCCTAATCTTTTAAGCCTTTCCTCATAGAGGTATCCTTCCATCCTGTTTATCATTTTGGCTGTCCTACTCTGTACGTTTTCCATTTCCACTATATCTTTTTTTTATATGGAGTGACAAAGAACTGCATGCAATATTCAAGGTGGAGCAATACGGAGACATTATTATATCCTTTATTTTATTTTCCATTCCTTCTCTTATAATTCCTAGCATTCTGTTAGCTTTATTGGCTGCTGCTGCACACTGAGCAGAGGAATTCAACATATTCTGCACGATGACACCTAGATCCTTTTCCTAGGTGGTGGATCCCAGTGTGGAACCTTGCATTGTGTAACAGTAGTTTGGATTATTCTTCCCTAAGTGCAGAACTTTGCACTTGTCCACATTAAATTTAATCTGCCATTTGGATGCTCATTCTCCCAGTTTCTCAGCATCCTCTTGCAGTTTTTCACAGTCCTCTTGTGATTTAACAACTCTGAATAATTTTGCGTCATCTGCTAAACTGAGCAGTGGGGGTTACGCAGAGAAGTGATGCAACAGCATGGCTGGCCATGAAGGAAGAGAAGATTCACAGGAGCTGCTGCTGGGCTGGTCTTGGTGGCAGTGACGAGGAGGGAAGGAGCAGGGATGGTACATGGGAGCAGAGGACAGTCTAATGGGATTCCGTGTCCACGGCAGATATATGGTAGGAGGTAAATTCCACAGCATTTACGACAACTGCTTAACCGGGGACATGGCTTATAGTCTGCTTATGAAGCGTGCGTCTTACTAAGCAAAAAGTCTCTCATTAATTCTTTGACCTCTTATCTGCACTTGCTTGTTAGCCTTTTTCTAATGTGCAATTTTTTGTTCTCACAAAAGCTAGGGCCCGATATTCAGCGGCTGCGGCTCACCATCAGTGCTGCCTGGTTATTGCTGAGTGCCACTCCTGCTCCACCCCTGGAATTGCCTGATACTAGCCGACTAGCGGTGGGATGTGCAGCAGTGGCCCCCAGGGATATTTACTGGCAGTAACCATGGATTAATCCGTTTCAATATCGCACTCTCAGTTTTTACATCTTAGCTTTGAAAGAAACAGTGTTTTTCTGTGGATGCTGCCTTCACCCATTGATGTTTCTTTGTCCTTGTTCAGTATAGATAGAAACATAGAAACATAGAAACATGATGACAGAAAAAGACCACAAGGCCCATCTAGTCTGTCCTTCCATAACAACAACTACAACAGTCCACTTTATACCTTTAGAGATCCTCTGTGTTGGTCCCATGCTTTTTTGAATTCAGTTACTGTCCTCATCTCTACCACCTCCACTGGGAGACTATTCCATGGATCCACTACTCTTTCTGTAAAGAAATATTTCCGCATATCACTCCTGAATCTATCTCCCTTCACCCTCATCCCATGTCCCCTCGTAGCAGAACTTGCTTTCAATTGAAAGAGGCTCTTCCCCTGAACATTTATGCCACGGAGGTATTTAAACATCTCAATCATATCACCTCTATCCCGCCTTTCCTCTAAGTTGTACATATTAAGATCCTTCAGTCTGTCCTCATATGCTTTATAATGAAGCCCATTAACAATTTTAGTAGCAACCCTCTGCACCGACTCCATCCATTAATGAGATGAATACATCTCATTAATGACCTCTGAACCATGGCTTGGCCCAGGCCCTTCTTACACTAACAGGCTTCGTTGCCAATTGATTCTGGTATTTTTTTTCCAGAACAGGGAGATCCTGACCTCTGACCTGGTTTTACTCCATTGCATGCATGGACTTGCAGTCCTGATTTCCCTAAGAAAAGCTCTTTTGTAAGTCCATGCATGCATGCAGTGCTATAAAACCAGGAGTAAATTCTATGCCTCTGGAATTACACAAGAGAATGATTTGAAATTCCAGGAACTATTAAAGACATGTGGGCCAATTTTCAACAGCATTTATCCGGTTAGCAGGACCTTGTAACCAGATACGCATCGGTCAGGGTGATATTCAGCAGCACTATCTGAATAGCGCCAGTGGGGATATTTCCTCTGACTGCCTGGCCACTATCTGGATAGTGATGGGTTGGTCCATGGGTGGGATGAGCAGATCCAAGAAGTTATTCAGATAGCAGCAGTTATCATAGATAGCGGCAATTATCAGTCCGTTAATTGGATAAGAAACCACATAAAGGTAAGCCAAAAAATGCAGGGTGAACTTTATGCAGTTTTGCCATCTGGACAGCGGATGAATAGCAGCGTTATCTGGATAACCTCTGGCAGTCACCCTGAAATTGGAAATTCAGCAGAAGCCACGTCTCAAATACTTCTGCTTATGCAATTTCATTTTGCTTGCGGCAGCCGGTATTTAAAAAAAAGCATACTGATGGGAAGATTGCAAGTTTTGTGTGTGGGCTGTGTTGCATTGTGGGCTGTTGGTTCTGAAAGGGAACTGTCACGTTTCCATCGGGCTGTGGGCTGCAGGCACTGGTGTGGACACCTTCCCCTGATGTCATAAAGACACCAAGATCCTGAGGGAGCACAAAAGCCAGTTGGGATGTTTCCTTCCTGGAAGATCACAAGGTTTGTGTATGGGCTGTGCTGCACTGTGAGCCCTTGGTTCTGAAAGAAAAGTACTGTGTTTCTGCTGAGCTGTGGGTTGAAGGCACTGGCATGGACACCTTCCCCTGATGTCATCAAGGAACCAAGACCCCAAGGATGCACAAAAGCTGGCTGGGACGCCCTGCACAGCTGTGGGGTGTGGCCTGAACGGGCATACCTGGAGCCCCTTCGGAGCACTGCCGGAGTACCGCCGGAGGCTGGGTGGTGCTCCATTAATGTGATTACCCTTACGCTACTGTTTTATTTTTTACATCTCCTGTTTTACTTTTGAGGGCTAGAAGGGAGCAATTGCATATGGGGAAGAGGAAAGTTAAAAAAAACAATGAAAGACTGTGCCTTTGGTCCAGCAACCAGGCAAGGCAGCTGGCCCGATTGTTATGCATGTTGTTCGAATGGGCCCACAGCTATCTCTGGATATAGTGTCTGTTAGCTTCGCAGAGAGGACTCCTCCAAATCCACTGCTTTTATCAACTGTTCTTTCTGACATTTCTGCAATAGAGCAAGTGACTCTTCCCCTGGTATCTGGTCCACTGCCGAAGCCTGTATTTCTCTTACAACATGACAGGAGACAATCTGTTTCAGTACAAACCCAAGATATTACTATGATGGACTTACGGCTTGCTGTTTCCAATATTGACCCTAAATTGTCTAATACCATTACCTCTCTAAGTACTTTTTCACAAGAAACAGTTCAAAAATTGCAGGAAGTAGATAATAGGCTTGTGGATATTGCATACTTACTGTGCATATAATAGATTGGGCCGGGGATACCCAAGTGCCACTGGCCTACTTTACATTTGGTTTCTAGAAGCCAAATTGGGAAGAAATATTCAAGTTTTGCTATCAGTTGTAAAAAAAGAGCAATTTATGACACATATGACCAAACAAATGATATTTGGTCTTTGTAAAGGGAAGAAGCCATCATGGATGCCTCATTGCCTCTTCACCCTAAGGGAGTGGAGTGGTTAGAGGAGTGGGATGAGCATAAAGGAGTCGGGGTTCATATGCTGCTGATTCTCCTTATGACCTTGAGAAAGTCATTTCATCCTCTGTTGCAAGTACAAACTTAGTGACCTATTGAGCAAGCTGTGTGTCTGTGCAGTATTTGTAGATAATGCACATTAATTGGTGATAATTTGCATTAGTTGCCAATAATGCAGCTTTATACAAAAATCTGGCCCAGTGCAAAGGACATGGTAAAGAGCTGCGTCATGTTCAGATCGACTCATTACTATACAAAATAACATTGCTTGTGTTAAAAGTTCAGAAGCAGCATTATTCTAAGAAAGTTATTCCCCCTCCGCCCCCCTTCTGCCCCCGAGAGTATCAGCACACTAATGAATGAGCTGATGCTGCCCAAAAAGAAGTTAAAAGGGTAGGCATCCACAAAAAATAAATACACACCATTTGCCCCTAGTTGTAGTTTGGTGGCCAGAGTGGTAAAGATAGTGATTCCCCTTTCTGGTGATGCTGTGTAAAAGCAAAACAAAAACCTGTGCCCCCTTGACCCTGCTCCTTAAAAAACATTGCTGATATCCCAAGCACCTCTCAGGCGTTTGACACGTAGTGGTAATACCACAAGACTATTGTTAGGTGTCAGGTAGTGCCAGCTTTTGGTAGAATAACCTGGAGATCATTCCTGTCCCTCATTGGATCCCCAGGGAACATTTGGTAGCTCATGAGTGGGGTTTGGGATGGTACCTGGGGGATCCAGAGGGTGCCATCTCTTGTTTTATAATGGGGCGGGGCTTAGGGGCACACTATGTTTTTTTAACAGATACCCAGAGTTGGTAGAGAGAGGACATTACCTTCCCTACTTTGGCCACCATGGAAGTAAGTAATTAGGAGGAGGTTGGGGGGGGGGGAGAATTGGGGCCTTGCTGTGGCTGGGAACACATGATGTTCCTGGCAACACAACTAAAATAACTGTGTGATTCATTCATCTGTGGCACTAGGTACCACATTTTAGTGAACATTGCGATAACGTTTCCTTATCGTCCCTCCAGTCCAGTCCCAAACCTCTGGGTTTTGCTCCTCCTCCAGCAGCTTGGAAACTGAGAAACGTCATCCTTTTGATGACACTGGTATAAAGGCACAGGAACTGCCTCTTCACTCCAGTTATCTCAGTCTCCAAGCAGCTGGAGGGTTGGTGAGCCCGGAGATTAGGGGCTCACTTGAGGAACAATTAAGGAGAGTTAGAGTAGGTAAGTTTGGGAAAGTTAATTGACTGAGTGTTTAAAAGATTTGGAAAAAGTAGTGGTGTTTAGACCTTTAAGAAAAGGCTGTGCTGAGGTGCTTCCTCCCTCCTTCTGTTCCCCCCCCCCCACCCGCTTTTCTTTGATTTTAATTTAGTCAGAGCGGAGAAGCAGGATTCAAAGGGGCAAGGCTCCGGCTCCCGAACCCACGTTTATGGGTGAGGAGCCAGCAGCGTAGACACAGCAGCACTTGCAGAGGGTTTCTACCTGTTTGCGCTAAGGAGCCGACGACAGGGTTCCCGGTGGATCGCTGCAGCTACTCTTCTGATTTCTGGCTCTTCCCTGACGCTGAAACTGCGATTTCAGCTGAGCATGGGGAGAGAAGGACGAGGCTCAAGTAGAGGTCTGGTTGCAGTCCAGAAGGTAAGGGGGTCCTGGATCGGGCGGAACAGTGGGGAGTTCGCAGTGGGAACCACGTGTGTAGAGCGGTGTAGGCCGGGCCGCATGTCAGCCGTGCGGGAAACTCCGTTGGTTTCTGAGTGTCTTCATGGGCTCCTAGTATGACGGGAGAGCTTGGTTTTGGATTTTCTACCACAGAATTGGGCTTGGAGTAACTTAGTGAAGACTCCACAGTACTTTAAAAAAAAAAACTTTTTTCCCTCGGCAGAGACCAAGCAGGTTCGGTCTGGAGCTGCTATTGGTGGCAGCTACTCAACATAGGTTGGGAGCCTGAGGGGCCAGTCAAGATAACCGCTGGGACAGGATGCCTTCTAGGCCACAGTGTTTAGTCTGTGGTACTAGAAGGGGAGCGGTCTCAGAGACGGGGGTGTGTAGAGGCTGCGTCCAGGAAGCAGCCTCTATGGAGCAAGCCCTAGAGGTTGGAGTAGAGGGTCACAAAGGGGCACCTTTGGGCCTACCGGAGCCGCTGTCTTCCACTTTGCCACCTCTGGAGCCGGTGGCGGGGACTTCTTCCACTCCAGATCTTCCCTCCTCTCAGGCGCCTTTGCCGGGGGGGGGGGAGGGGGTTGGCGGCAATCTTTTCTCTGGATTTCGTGGCTCTGATCCAGCAGGCGTTCGGAGGCGCTCAGAGAAGGTTCACAGCCAGTTCCACAGAAGGAGAGCTGGGGGAGAAGAGGCCGGGGACCCCTCTGAGCTCGGGGGCTACAGGGATTCCTGCAAAGAAGCCCAGGAGTGAAAAGGAACTGCCGGAGCAGTTGGTTGCCTCAGAGGGGCTCCACTCCGAGGATGCGGATCAGGACTTGGAGTTGGACGACGAGTTGGAAGAAGGAGAGCTCACGGAACAGAAGGACCAAGCTAGAGTGGTCCGTGTTTTCAGGAGAGACGAGTTACCGGCGCTCATATCAGAGACGCTCAAGACGCTTAATATGCCGGCGGGCGGACCAGCGGAGGATTCCACATTGGAGGACCCATTGTTGCAGGCCTTTAGGAAAACTCAGAGCGCTTTTACAGTACACAGAGTGGTTAGAGAAATGATTCAAGGAGAATGGGACATGCCCAAGGCTGGTCTTAAAGGGTCCAGAGTTATGGCCCGTCTGTACCCACTAGTACAATGGTTCTCAACCGTTTTTGTACCGTGACCCCTTTTACTATTGGTCAACTTGTGGTGACCCCGAATGATAAAATCAAATGCATCTGTCTTCCTTTATCGTTAACGCATTGTCGCTGTAATCATTTGTTGAATTATTAATATATTATAGGTTTTTGCAATATGTTTTTATTTATAAAATTTACTTATTTAAACCACAATAACAAGTAACAATATTTGATTTCAAAATTATGATGATTTTGTAGTCAAATCACTAATATGAAATAAAATTATTTTTTCTAACTTTGTTGTCTGAGCAATTTATTCTCTGATCATGCTGGTCCCGATCTGAGGCTTCTGCTTTCCTGTCTTCTCTTAGCTCTCTTTCTGTGGTCTATGGTCCATCTGCCATTTCTTATCTCTTCTTTCGTTTTCTTCACTTCTTTCCATTAGCCTATTTCCAGTCCCAGTAACCATCCCCAGTATCAGCCCCTTTCCAGTCCTCACTCCCAGTACCTTCCAATGTCAACTTGCATTCCCATGACTGCCACTGGTGTCCATTCCCTTCCAGTCCCCCTCCGTCCCCACTGACCAGTATATGCAAATGTCTCCAATGCATATTCATTGTGGTTACCCTGAAAACCCGACTGGCTAGGTGGGTCCCGAGGACAGGGTTGAGAACCCCTGAGATAGAGGAAGCTCTTCAAAGTTAGTGGGGGATAGAGATGAGAGGGAATCTACAGAAATGTGATGCAAACACCTTGTGACTTTAGAAATAGTAGGAGTCCCAGATAAAAATGAGGAATGAAGTGATCTGTCCAGGGGAAAGGAATATATTTATTGATTTATATGTTTCTAGAATTAGCACATGCCTTTTCATTGATAGATCAAGTTGAGTTACATTCAGGTACAGAAGGCATTTTTCTGTCTCCAGGAGATCTACACTCTATTTTCTTTTGCCATAAAATAGTGTGTTAGTGTGCTACATTACTGCATAAGGTGAAATTAGACTTACCTGCTAATTGTTGTTCCTTGAGGAACTCCAGTCCAGTCCCGAACCTCTGTGTTTTGCTCCTCCTCCAGCAGCTTGGATTCTGAGAAATGTCATCCTTTTGATGACACCAGTATAAAGGCACAGGAACCGCCTCCTCACTCCAGTAACCTATTGACAAATCAGACTCACCGGAGCAACAATTAAGTAGTAAACACTACAAAGAAACTTAACATAATTTAACTAGTTACTTTTAAAGGAGAAAACTATTCTCCAGGACCAAGCAGGAAGTCAGTCCTCACATATGGGTGTCATCGACACCGATGAAGCCCTAGCAGAGCATTTCCCCAGCTTTCCATGAAAGCCTTTGGGAATGCAGGCACGCATGCGCGGTTCCCTTCCCACCTAAAGGTGCCATCTTACCTCAGTCTCTCTTTTTCCGAGAAGCCCACCGGAAGTGTGTCCTGTCATCCCGGATAAATGTTTGATTTTTTTGGCGATTCTCGCTATTTTTCTTCTCCGGTTCGACGCCGGTTCCCCTCCCGCCGGATTCGGTACACCGGTATCGAGCCCGTTTCTTCTTTTTCGGTTTTTGCCCTTCGTGGCTAGTGTTCGTGCCCTTTTTTGCTTTTTCCCTGGAAGCCCGGGCCTTTGACTTCGCGGGGACTCTTTTTTCCCCGATGGCTTCCAGCAGTTTTAAAAAGTGTGATCGGTGTAAGAAGCTGATGTCTCTCACCGACACACACGACTGCTGCCTTCGGTGCCTAGGTCCTGATCACGACTCTAAGACGTGTGGACCATGTGGGAAGATGTCTTCCAAGGCACTCCGAAGTCGCCAACAGCAGAAAGAAAGGCTTTTTTCTGACTCAGTCTCCGGCCGGGCCCAGACCTTGTCTGAGGCCTCGACATCTCGGGATTCGGATCCCGAGCGCCGTCGTGGCTCCTCGGACAGGAGGTCCCCCGACCGGGAACGCAAGAGGAAGAAGCGGCTCGTGAGGGCGTCGTCGGAAGAGGTCCCTGGCTCCTCGAGGGCCAGGTCTGAGACCCACGACCGTCGCCCCAGGCCCGTGGAACAAGAGAAGCCTGCCAAAGTTCCTCGCGTGAAGCCGGAGTCTGCTGGACACGTAAGTCCTGTAGTCCTCGAGAACTCTCCTCCCAGAGAGCCGACGTCGGGCATGGCACCGCCGGGGCCCGAGTCGGTGGCTGCTGCGTCTCCCGAGCTGAGTCTCAGGATGACAGCCTTGGAGTACAGACTGTCTGCCTTCATGGAGCAGCAGCGGGCACTGATGGCCAGCCTGTCTGGCGCATCTGCCCCGACCACCGGGACATCGACATCGAAGTCGACCCCGGAGACCGAGCCGATACTCGAGACCATGAAGGCTCGAGGTTGACCTCGGTCGCGGTCTCCCTTGACCTCCCATTCGGGACCGAGGGCGTTGACGCTGGTGCCTCCGGCATCAGGGCGGGTGCTTCCGGGTCCCGTGGGGTCGGATCCTGACTCCTCATCGGACGAGTCTGCCTGGGAGACGGAGGATGAGGAGTCCCCCGACACATTCAAGACTCGGTGCCTCCCGTCGGACTCACCGCAGTCTGAGCCCCGGAGTAGATCCCCTCCGGAGGATACCCGGTTCTTGGAGTTTGTCCGGGATATGGCCGCCGCGTTGGATAACCCAGCGGACCCCGAGGAAGAGCCTCGAGCCGAGGAGCTCGAGGCCCTGCAGTACGACTCTCCTCCGAAGGAGGCCTTTACTGTCCCAGTTCCTCCGATGCTGGAACGGCTCCTCTTTCGGATGTGGGAGGCACCGGCCTCGGCGCCGGTTCTAAGCAAGCGGGTCGATTCGATCTATCGACTCGGGAAGAGCCCTGGCTTTTCAGAAGGCACAGCTGCCACACCATTCCATGGTGGTGGAATCGGCCATGCATTGCCTGAAAAGTCAGAAGATGCACTCCGCGGTGCCTCCTGGCAGGGAGGCCCGAAACCTCGATGGTTTTGGTAGAAAGTGCTTCCAGGGCTCGATGCTTGCTTGCCGTGTCCAGTCTTACCAGCTGTACATGGGCATGTACTTGCGAGACCTGGCCAAGGAGTTGGCCGGGTTCTCTTCTGGTCTCTCCGGGGAACCCTTGCAGAGATTCAAGTCCTTGTCCTCGGGGATTCGGGAATGCTCCAAGTTCATGTCCCGCGCCTCCTACGAGTTGCGGCAGCCGGCATCGCGGCTCGACGCCAGGCATGGCTGCAGTCATCGGACCTCAAGCTATGGGTTCAGGACAAGTTGGTCTATGTCCCTTGCCGAGGTGAGAACCTTTTTGGCAAGCCCATGGCCGAGAAGGCAGCTCAGCTCGAGACCGAGCACCTTACAAGGACAAGGCTGTCTAGGAAGACCTCTTTCCCTTCTCACAAGAAGAAGGGCTCGGGTAAAAAGCCCTTTTGCCCGAGGAAGGGCACTGCCTACAAACAGTACCCTCAGTATCAAGCTGCCCAAGCTGTATCCCAGGGTCAGCAGGGTAATGGGCCCCATAGGCAGAGGACCCCCAAGCCTCCGGCCCCTGCTCCCACTCAGCAGGGTGGGGGTTTTTGACTCCTCAAGCATAGCCTCTCCGTCCCTGCTCTCCCAACCCTGTACAGGAGGTCGCCTCGCCCTCTTTGTCCACCAGTGGCCCCGCATCACTGGGGACAGTTGGGTGTTAAACATAGTCCACAGGGGCTATGCACTACACTTTCACCAACTGCCTCCTCCATATTTTCCAGGGGAGCCTCCAAGGCCTCCCCTGCACACAGATCTTCTCCTTCAGGAGCTCCAAGGTCTGTTGGTGGACAGGGCGGTGGAGACTGTGCCCCTTCAAATGCAAGGTCAAGGGTTCTACTCCAGATATTTCCTGGTACCCAAAAGAACCGGTGGCCTTCGACCTATCCTGGACCTCCGGAATCTCAACAAGTTCCTAGAGAAAGAAAAGTTCAAGATGCTTACTCTTGGAACACTTCTGCCCTACCTCCAGCAGGGAGATTGGCTATGCTCCTTAGATCTAAAGGATGCGTACACTCACATCCTCATTCATCCAGACCACAGAAAATACCTCAGGTTCATTGTGGGAGGAAACCATTATCAGTACAGATTACTGCCTTTTGGCCTAACCTCCGCCCCCTGAGTCTTTACCAAATGCCGGGCAGTGGTGGCGGCCTATCTGAGAACTCAAGGCATCTTTGTCTTTCCCTATCTGGACGACTGGCTCATAAGAGGTCAGACGTGCCATGAGGCCCGACAGGCCACCCTCAGAACCATTGCTCTTCTGCAAAGCTTGGGGTTTGTGATAAATTTAGCAAAGTCCACTTTGCTCCCCTCCCAGAACTTGGAGTTCATCGGGGCAAGACTGGACTCTATCCTGGCAAAGGCATTCTTGCCAGCAGACAGGGCCCAATGACTGATGGACTTGGCCAAACTGTTCCTCTGCGGGTCAGTGATCTCCGCCAGACTGCCTGAGGCTGCTTGGCCACATGGCTTTGACAGTTCATGTAACCCCCAATGCCAGGCTCCATATGCGACCTGCACAGTGGTGCCTTCGGAGTCAGTGGTCACAGGCCACAGGCAGCCTAAGAAACAAGATAAGGGTGTCCAGACCTCTTCTGGACTCCCTCAACTGGTGGCTGCACCCACCCAATCTACTGAAAGGGGTGCCTTTTCAAATTCCTGGGTACACAGTGGTACTGACCACAGACGCCGCCCTGCAGGGCTGGGGGGCTCATTGTCTGAACAAGTGCACCCAGGGCCTGTGGTCTCCCTGGGAAGCCGCACGGCAGATCAATCTCTTAGAACTCAGGGCTATTCGGTTAGCACTCAAAGCTTTCTCTCCTGCCCTGGCTCATCAATCTGTCCTGGTTTAGACAGACAACCAGGTAGCCATGTTTTATGTGAACAAGCAAGGCGGAACTGGGTCCAGGATCCTTTGTCAGGAGGCACAGGACCTTTGCTCATTTGCCCTCAAGCACAACATGCTCCTCAAGGCTGTGTACCTTCCAGGCCAGGAAAACTACCTGGCCGACAGGTTGAGCAGACTTCTGCAGCCACACGAGTGGCAGTTGCATTCTTTGGTAGTTCAGAAGATCTTCATGAAATGGGGTTTTCCTTTGATAGATCTGTTTGCCAGTCCACTGAACAAACAGCTGCCTCAGTTCTGCTCCAGGCAGCCGCATCCTCTGCGGGTAGCAGCAGATGCTTTTCTGATACCATGGTCTCAGGGCCTCCTGTATGCGTTTTCTCCCACGCCTTTGGTGGCCCGAACTCTTTTCAAAATTCTTCAGGACAAGGCCTCAGTCCTGCTGGTGGCTCCCAGGTGGCTGAGACAGCCTTGGTTTCCACTTCTCCTTCAACTAGCGGTGGATCCCCCCCTGCCTCTGGGGTTGCAACCCGACCTTCTCTCCCAGGATCAGGGTTCCCTTCTGCACCCCAATCTCAAAGCTCTCAATTTGATGTCCTGGAGGCTGCAAGGGTAGTTTTGGCTCCCTGGGGTCTACCTCAGGAAGTTGAGGAGGTTGTCCTAGCCTCTAGGAAACAGTCCACTAGGAAAACCTATGCTCTCAAATGGAAAAGTTTTTCTGTGTGGTGTCAGCTACGTACAGAAGATCCCTTCTCCTGTACTGTACCAGTAGTGCTTCAGTACTTACTGCACTTATCCAATCAGGGACTTAAGTCCAATTCTGTTCGGGTCCACCTCTCAGCTCTAGCAGCTCACCACTCACTGGTGGAAGGACATTCTCTCTCGGTTCACCCCTTGGTGTCCCAGTTTCTCAGAGGCTTGCTTTTGCTCAAGCCTCCAATCCGTCCTCCTGCTCCTGAGTGGGAGTTGAATGTGGTCTTGCAGCAACTGACTCGCCCACCTTTTGAGCCGATGGCTACTTGCCCCCTGCTCTTCCTGTCCTGGAAGACACTCTTCTTGATAGCCCTAACCTCGGCCAGGCGAGTGAGTGAGCTTCAGGCCCTGGTCTGTGACAGGCCTTACACTCGATTCTATAGGAACAGGGTAGTCCTTAGGACTCATCCAAAGTTCCTCCCTAAAGTTGTCTCCTCTTTTCACCTCAACCAGGAGCTGGTTCTTCCAACATTCTTCCCTAGGCCTAATGCAAGCCAGGCTGAATCAGTTCTGCATACCCTGGACTGTAGGAGGGCCTTATCCTTCTATTTATTTATTTATTTATTACAAATTCTTATATACCGCGCTATTTGGCATCAGCGCGGTTTACATTATAACACAACAACCATAACAACATGCTGTTTGGTTTTACATCGAACAGGGGTCCAAACTTGGATAACAGGGGTAACTATATACATGAGATTTTTACATAGTAAAGAGTAGCTTGGATAACAGGGTTGATTATATGCATGAGATATTTACATGGCAATGAGTGGGTGAAATAACATAATGAACGTGAGGGTTGTTTCTTAGAGTGGGTCATCTCTTCAGAGGGGTGTCATTGGAGTTTGGGTAGCATTGGAGGAATAAATGGTATTTGAGTGCCTTTCTGAACTGTGATGGGTCGGCAATCGCCCTAATGTCAGGGGGTAGGGCATTCCAGCATTTAGGTACATAGTAGCGGAACGCCCTGTTTGTGGTTGATATGTTGCACTTTGATGATTCCTTTGGTTTTACTAGTAGGTTTATGGCTATTGCTCTTCTGGATCTGTTGGGGGGCACCATGTGAATAAGATCTGTGAGTGAAGGGGATGACCATACGCAGGGGCATAGAAGGGCTACTCATCTCTTCATGTCTTTTGACCCTAATAAGTTGGGGTTGGCTGTGTCCAAGCATACCTTGTCCATCTGGGTGGCTGACTGTATCACCTGGGCTTACAAGGCGGCTGACCTTCCTTTGCAGGGTCGGGTCACAGCCCACCGTGTCAGGGCAATGGCTGCCTCAATGGCTCAACTCCGCTCTGTACCGTTGGTAGACATCTGCAGGGCTGCAACTTGGTCTTCAAGCCAGACTTTTGCAGCCCATTACTGTCTGGAGAGGGAGTCCCGTAGGGACAGTGCTTTTGGCCAGGCAGTACTCTGGAATCTCTTTGAGGTTTAGGCAACTCCTGCCCTCCTGCCCTCTATTGGGCTACCGGTGGAGGTTGTGTCAGTGAAAAGCCTTTCTTTGATGCTGGGACTAGAGGGAGTTCTCTTGTTCAGCCTGGCTTCCTTGGTAGCCCAGAGCTAGGGAGTCACCCATATGTGAGGACTGACTTCCTGCTTGGTCCTGGAGAAAGAGTAGTTACTCACCTGTAACAGGTGTTCTCCAGGAGCAGCAGGAATCAGTCCTCACAACCCTCCCTCCTCCCCTGGGAGTTGCAGTTGTACATAGTTTATTTTTACTTTTTGTGTGCTGTTCTTAGCTATGTCATTTGACTGAGGTAAGATGGCACCTTTAGGTGGGAAGGGAACCGCGCATGCATGCCTGCATTCCCAAAGGCTTTCATGGAAAGCTGGGGAAATGCTCCGCTAGGGCTTCATCGGCGTCGATGACACCCATATGTGAGGACTGATTCCTGCTGCTCCTGGAGAACACCTGTTACAGGTGAGTAACTACTCTTTCTTTCTCTTTTGTTTTCCCCCAATACCATAGTAACTTTCTTTGAATTGCTTAGGTCTGCCCTCCCCCATTACGGAGGATATTGACCGTATCTGAATCCCCATCTATACAATCCCCCCTTATGGACCATAACCGTCACAGCTACTCATCGAACTTACCTGTGAAATATCTCTTGCTTCGGGCTATAATCGAAAGAAAATTACCAGGGTGGGAGATGGGACTGGACTGGAGTTATTTATTTATTTATTTATTTATTTAACATTTGCTTCTATACCGCGCTATTAAAATCAGCGCGGTGTACATCAAACAAGCATACTACAATGTATACAAACAACATTGAATTTACAAAGAACAGGAAATTGAACATGGGAAGGAAACCAGGGGAACTAAATACATATTAACTCAAACTATGTACAATACTTTAATGTAAATGGGTGTTGCATTAGTTTTGTGAAGCTAACCATTATCTGAGGAGATGACGTGCAGGGGCGGCAGGTATATGGGGGAAGTTTGCAGGTTGTTGGATGTGCTTCTATCACTGGAGGTTTCTGAGTAATATTTTGTGAATAGGTAGAGTTTTAAAGCTTTTCTGAATAGAATGATGCTTTTTATTCCACGGATTTCATGGGGGAGTGCATTCCAGTTTAAAGGGGCAAATAAGGAGAAGGCTCTGTTGGAGGTAGCTTTTGTGCATTTAGTCATTAGGTTGGGGACTGCTAACGTGTTCCGTGCAGTAGATCTTCTGCTTCTATTTTCTAGGGTGCCATGGATTAGCGTGCTGATTGGCGTAGGGGGGTAGTTATTTAGGGCTTTGAAGGTAAGAACCAGTGATTTGTATTGGATCCTGGCGTGAAGAGGTAGCCAATGTAAATCCTTCATGATGGGTGTTATGTGGTCGGATCTTGATGATCCGGAGAGGACTCTTGCGGCTGCATTCAAGGCTAAGCGGAGCGGGTTTAAGGTCGACTGTGGAAGGCCATGAAGAATAATATTCGCGAAATCAACATGTGGAAGGACTAGAGCCTGAAAGGTTGTTCGGTAGTCTGTGAAGTCCAGTAAGTGTCGGAGGTGACGTAGAGTTCTGATCTTATGGTATATTGCCTTTGTGATGTTTTTTATATGCGTTGTCATGTTCAGGTGCTGGTCCAGGGTGATGCCGAGGTAACGAATTGTGGATTTGGATTTCAACTCTACATTGTTGACTCGTAGAGATGAAGGGGGTGTGAATTTGAGGTTCCTCGTGACAAATAGGACATCCGTTTTGCTGTGATTGATCCGTAAATTCTGGGATAATAGCCAATCTGTTACTGCTTCGAAGCAATTAATTATTGGGAAGAGCACTGGTTGGTCTATCAAGAATGGCATGTAAAGGAGGATGTCATCAGCGTATGCAAGGCATTTTACGTTGAAGGATCGAATTAAGTCGCATATCGGCTGCATATAAATGTTAAACATCAATGAAGATAAGGACGATCCTTGGGGAACTCCCTGTGTTTGTAGAAATGGTTCGGAGGATGAGTGGCCAGCCTTGACTTGCTGCCATCTATTGGATAGGTAGGATTCACACCATTTTAGAGCTGTATTTTGGATCCCCTTTTCTTTCAGGCGTTGTAGAAGTATGTCATGACTCACTGAGTCGAAGGCAGCAGATATGTCCAGGAAAATAAGGACAAAGCCTTGTTGTATGTTGTTGATTCCTGTGATCAGATCGTTAAACAGGGTTGTGAGGACAGTGTCTACTCCGTGTGCTACTCTGAATCCGTGTTGGGCTGGATCCAATGGTGCTTCGGTGTCGATATGTTGCTGGATTTGTTGTTGGGCGGCTTTCTCAATGATCTTGGCAAGGTGGGGGATGCTCGATATTGGTCTGAAGGATTCTACTTTGGCTGGATCTAGTTTGCTATTTTTTAGTAATGGTTTGATAGAGGTGTTTTTGAGGCTCTGCGGGAATGATCCTGTGGTGAAGGACTGGTTCCGAATTTTGGCCAGGATGTTGCTTATGTCATGACGAAGCTCTTTGATCCAGCTGGCTGGGCAGGGGTCATTAGGTGCTGTGCTGGGATTAACAGAAGCAACGATGTCCGCGACCTCTTTAGTGGATACTGTGGTGAAGTTGCATAATGGCGTTGCTTGAAAAGTTTCAGATGGTGTGGAGGGATTATTAGTGCCTATGTTTGCGTTGGTCTTAACCATCTTCGATTGTAAATAGTCTGCATAGTCCTGTGGTTGAGGCATTGGGGGGTGGACTGAGATTGGTTCTCCTGTTATGGACTTTACTATATTGAATAAAGCATGTGGTTTGTTGATGGAGCGTTTTAAAATATCAGTGTGATAGAGTTTCCTTTTTTGTGTTATCTTCTCACGGTGGGTCAGCAAGTATGAGTTGTATGCAGTGTGTGCTTCAGAGGAGTGGGTTCGACGCCATTGCCTCTCGAGTTTGCGTAGATGGTGAAGCGATGTTCGTAGGTCCGTGGAGAACCAGGGTGGATGTTCTCGTCGTTTTGTAGTTTTTTCGGCGAAAGATGGACAGGATGCAGCTCTGAGGTTATCATCCCATTTTGATATGAGGTCATCCAGGCTGAGGGATGTGTTGGTCATAAGAGGTTGGAGGTTCTCTAGGACTTCGCTCTTGTTGAGTGGGTGGAAGCGGGCTGCTGTAGTTCTGGAATTATTTGTATTTGTTGTTGTCTGGTTGTCACTGGGAGTGCTTATGGGTATGTGGAAGCTAAGGAGGTGGTGGTCGGACCATGGCACTGGTGTCACGGATAGTGCGATGTCTTGGGATGATGAGGCATTAGAAAGAGGTGCGAATATTAGGTCCAGCTTGCCCCCCTTAGTGTGGGTGGCAGAGTTGACACATTGTATGTATCCTAGATCCTCTAGGGCTTCAAGGAATGTTGTTGAGTGGCTGTTTTGAAGAGATGGGAGGTTAAAGTCGCCGATTAACCAATTTGGAGAGTACGGGGTGGAAGTCTGACATGTTAACTCAATTATTGTTGATAGGTCATCTTGTGATGGAGTGGGCGCCCGGTATATGAGGTTGATGGTGCAGAGTTCACTTGATATGGTGAGGGTGTCAAGGTGAGTAGAGCTGGAGGTGTTACGCAACTTAAATTGAAGGTCAGCTTTGGCCAGGATGAGTGTCCCGCCTTCTTTCTGAGTGGACCTGTGGCAAGTATATAGGGAAAATCCTGGGGGTAGCATCTGGTTTAAGAGAACATTGTCGCATGCTGACAACCAAGTCTCGGTGATCATCAAGATGTCGAGATTGTGTAGTGATATCAGGTCAATGGCTGCAGGCCATTTTGAGCGCACTGATCTGGCGTTTATCAGAGCACATTTCAGTAGGCGTTGCTGACGTTGTTTCTTGGCTTGTGTCTTTTTGAATAGTTGGAGGGGGATGTTAAGTAGGTGGGAGTGGGGTGTGTGGTTGGTTTTTGTTGTGGTATGGTATGGGAGCTCGGGCCATCTCCTTCCATGGTGTAGGATTGGAATGGGGTCCACAAGGAACAACAATTAGCAGGTAGGTCTAATTTCACCTTCCTTATCGTCCCTCCAGTCCAGTCCCGAACCTCTGGGGATGTAACAGAGCAGTGAAAAAAGTTAACGGGAGGGACTTGCTAGACCAGCCTGAAGCACCGCTGATCCAAAACAGGTATCCCTTTCTGTCTGAACATCTAGACGGTAATGTCTGACAAAATAATTTAAAGACGACCAGGTAGCCGCCTTACAAATTTCAACCGCTGGCACCAAACTGTACTCCTTCCACGACGTCGCTTGTGCTCTAGTCGAATGAGCTCTAAGTCCCTCTGGCATTGATTTGCCCTTCAAAACATACACGGACGCTATCACCTCTTTAAGCCATCTGGCAATGGAAGCTTTCGACGCTGCTTCTCCTTTTCTTGTTCCTCCAAACAAGACAAACAGTCTATCCATCCTGCAGAAACTTGCTGTACTTCGCAAATACTTCTTTAATGCTCGATGAACATCTAACAGATGTAACTTTCCCGCTGATGTACTATCACTGCCGTCTCCAAAAACAGGCAATGAGACCACCTGATTCACATAAAAAGCTGACACTACTTTGGGCAAAAAGGATGGCACTGGCCTCAAGACCACCTTTGTATCACCAAAAACCAGAAAAGGTTTTCTGCAACTCTGAGATTCTTCGGGCCGAACAAATAGCCTCTAGAAACACAACCTTGAGAGTAAGGTCCTTTAGGGACGCTCTAGACAACGGTTCAAAGGGCTCGCGCACCAACGCCTCCAGTACTAAATGGAGATCCCACTTTGGGACTACCTGCCTACATGGCGGTCTCAAAAGTGACACCGCCCTCAAAAAACGCTTGATATCTGGATGTCCTCCCATCGCCTCTCCTTTTATTTTACCTCTATAACAGGAAAGCGCTGCCAACTGCATCCTTAAGGATGCAGCCGCTAAGCCATTCTCAAATCCATCCTGCAAGAAAGCTAGAACCTGTGGTACAAAGCTTTTAACGCTTCAACCTTCCTGTCAACACACCAAGCTTCAAAAACACGCCAGATACGAACATACGCCAATGAAGTTGATCTTCGCCAAGCCTTCAACAAGGTGGAAATCACCACTGTGGAGTATCCTCTCGCTGTCAACCTCGCCCTTTCAAGAGCCAAGCCATAAGTGAGAACTGATCTACCTGAGGCATGAGCAGCGGACCCTGAGAGAACAGGACCCTCTGAAACGGAAGATGCCATGGCTTCCCTACCAAGAAGCCTCATCAGATCCGCATACCAAGGTCATCTTGGCCAATCTGGCGCAATTAATATTACCTGTCCTCTATGAATGTCTATTCGCTGCAACACCCGACCTATTAACACCCAAGGTGGAAACCCGTACAGGAGTTGCTCTTCTAGCCAGGGCTGTGTGAGAGCATCTAGGCCTCCGAAATCCTCTCCCGTCACTGGAAAGTCGCCATGAGATCCATTACTGGCGTCCCCCAGTGGTGTACCACCATTTCGAACACTTGCGGATAGAGGACCCACTCCCCTGGGTCCACCTTTACTCGACTCAGAAAATCAGCCTCTATGTTTTCCACTCCTGCCACATGTGCTGCCAATAAAGCCAGCAGATGTATCTCGGCCCACTCAAACAACTGCTCGGCCTTGGCTTCCAGCGCTACACTGCTGGTGCCCCCTTGACAGTTGATGTAGGCAACTGCAGTCGCGTTGTCGGAAAACACTCGAATGGCCTTTCCTTGGAGACAAGGCTGAAAAACTTGAAGTGCCAGGGTTACCGCCCGTAATTCTAACCTGTTGATCAACCAGACCTTTTCCAGATCAGTCCACAGTCCTTACGTGAACTGTCCTTGGACATGAGCTCCCCAGCCTGATAGGCTGGCGTCTGTTGTTAGGAGTATCCAACACGCTGCCTCCAAGGGCATCCGCTTTTTCAGATTCTCTGGACATAACCACCATTGAAGAGCCTGATGCGTCTCTGGCGGACAGGGTAATATCCGAGACAGACAGTCTTCCTGGTGTGACCTCCGTCTGAGCAATGCTCTCTACAACAGCATCATGTGGGCTCTCGCCCACGGAACCAACTCGAGTGTTGCCACCATGGTACCGAGCAACTGTAGATAATGCCAGTCTGTGGGATTTCTTTTGTCCAGAAACCTGCGGACTAGCTATCTCAATCCTTGTGGCCGTTGCTGTGGCAGAAACACCTTTCCAACGCTTGTATCGAAGCGAGTACCCAGGTATTCCAGGTTCTGCGATGGCTTCAACCTGCTTTTCGACATATTGACTACCCATCCGAGACTCTGTAAGAATGCCACCACCCTGGCTGTAGCCGACTCGCTATCGGCTCTGGACTTCACATGGATCAGCCAATCATCTAGACAGGGGTGCACCAGCATTCCGTCCTTTTGCAACGATGCAGCAACTACCACCATCACCTTGGTGAAGGTTCATTGAGCTGTAGCTAGCCCAAATGGTAGCGCCCAGAATTGAAAATGTCCCATCGGAACCGCAAATCTTAGAAACTTCTGATGTTCTTGACGAATTGGAATGTGCATGTAAGCTTCCGACAAATCCAGGGACGTAAAAACTCTCCTTTTCTTACTGCCACGATGACCGACCTTAAGGTCTCCATACAAAAATGACACACCCGGAGACAGCGATTTACTCTCTTGAGATCCAAAACTGGCCGATAGGTCCCTTCTTTCTTTGGCACTACAAAGTATATGGAGTAGCGACCGCAGCCGCATTGGTCTGGGGGTACTGGTACCACTGCTTTGAAGGACAGCAGCCTTTCTAAGGTCTCTTGCACTGCTTCGCACTTGGAGCGCGCTTTACACGGAGAATGCAGGTAAGAATCGGTCACCTGACGTTGAAACTCCAAAGCATAACCTTCTCGGATGACCTCCAGCACCCACTGATCTGACGTGATTTGGACCCAGGCAGGATAAAACTCTCATAGGTGACCTCCTACCGGCACCTGTCCCACCTGGGTCCCTCTGGCTTCATTGTGACTTTCTAAGACTAGAGGAAGAGGAGGGAGCAAATCCTCTACCCGCCCCTCGAAAGCCTTGAAACCCCTGATTCCTATAGGGGAAACGCCCTCTTTGAACTTGATTCTTCTGGATGAATTAAACCTTTTATCCACCTTCCTTAAACAAGCAGAGTTCTTCTTGGATGTTATGGAAGCGCTAGAATACTCCCAGATAATCAATGAGTCTACCTACCATAAGGGAAGAATACTAGACCTCATCTTTGCTCTAAAGGAAATGCTGAGAAGAAACCATCAGCTCTCCCCAGAATCATGATCCGATCATAGTATGATCACATTTCACCTACCACACCACACAATTATAGACACAGATTCACCAACACAACAAAACAAATGCAGATTTAGACATTTCAATAGGTAGACCTTCCTAAATGAAATCGTGCCAAAATTCGACCATGATACAACCAATATCGATTCCCTAATCAATAACTAGAATGAAACAATCTCTGCAGCTGCACTAACCCATTTGGTACACCACAGAGTTAAAAGCCCTCAAGTGAAAACTCAGCTAGACAGAAAATGGCGACACTCGAAGCTCCTACATAATCAAAGTGCCTATACAGCCAAACTACAAGAATACCATGCCATGATAGATAAGATCAAAAAGGAGTATCATATGCAACTCATCATCAGCTCCCTGAACTGCCCTAAAGAGCTATTTGATATAACGAAATCTCTGATAAAGGACCCTACTCAAAGAAAAGAGCACAGTGCCCTATGATTACATATAAAGAAACATTAACAGAGATCATAAGAACATAGATACAATACCAACAGTACCAAACAATGACCCAAACGACAGTGCTTGGTGTTCATTCGACTCAATCTCTCCAGAAACCATTGATAACATCATAAGCAACCTCAACACCACCACCACATCTTCTTTGGACCCATGCCCAGTTTCCTGGATCAAAATGGCCCAAGCTGAGCTAGCCCCCATATTACTCAGGATCACACAACTTTCTCTAACACAAGGAGCTAACTCGTCACTCTGCATTTTTATTTCTTAGCCCTACACTCTGGAATGCACTGCCGTCTTCGCTTCGCCTTGAAGCTTCCTATCAGAAGTTCAAGGCACATCTCAAAACACATCTGTTTCAACAGGCCTATGACATCCCATCTACCAGTCCTCTTTAGTCTTTTTTTCTCTCTCACTCTCTACTATCTCTGTTGGCTACTACTGTATCTTCTACTTCTTTCCTATCATTTAAATGATGTTCCTTTCTTTTTCTTTTCCTTTTGCAGCATTGTTGTTTTATTGTAAACCACCCTAATTCCTTGGCCTAGGCAGTATATCAAATGTAAAATAACATAAGAACATAAGATATGCCATACTGGGTCAGACCAAGGTCCATCAAGCCCAGTATCCTGTTTCCAACAGTAGCCAATCTAGGTCGTACGTACCTAGCAGTTTCCCCAAAAGACACAGGTTCCGCAGTGCTTGTACTGGGTCAAGCATTGATATCCTGGGTCCATTCTTAATAATGGTTTATGGACCTTTCCTCCAGGAACTTGTCCAAACCTTTTTTAAACCCAGCTACACTAACAGCCTTTACTACATCCTCAGGTAACAAATTCCAGAGTTTGATTACACGTTGAGTGAAAAATATTTTCTTTTATTAGTCTTAAATAGTTTACCCTGTAGCTTCATTGCATGTCCCCTAGTCTTTCTATATTCTGATAACGTAAACAATCGATCTACGTTTACCCGTTCCACTCCGTTCATTAATTTATAGACTTCTATCATATCTCCCCTCAGCCGTCTCTTTTCCAGGTTAAAGAGCCCTAACCTTTTAAGCCTTTCTTCATAGGAGTATCCTTCCATCCCCTTTACCATTTTGGTGGCTCTTCTCTGAACCTTTTCTAATAACGCTATATCCTTTTTAAGATACGGCGACCAGAATTGCAGACAATATTCAAGGTGCGGTCTCACCATGGAACGGTATAGAGGCATTATAATACCTTTTGTTTTATTTTCTATTCCTTTCCTTATGATACCTAGCATTCTATTTGCTCTCTTGGCAGCCGCTGCACACTGGGCCGAGGGTTTTAACATGTTATCCACAATGACGCCTAAATCTTTTTCCTGGGTGGTGGTTCCTAATGTGGAATCTTGCATTATGTAACCATAGTTTGGGTTGTTCTTCCCTAGGTGCATAATTTTGCACTTGTCCACATTAAATTTCATCTGCCAAATAAAGATAAAGATAAAGAATACATGCCCACTAACCTTAAATATGCATCCATCCACCCCATAATAAAGAGTGCATCACTGGACCCATGTCTCCAAGCTCCTACAGACCCATCTCTAGCCTACCCTTCCTCATGAAGATAATTAAGAAAGCAGTCCAACAGCAATTACAAGATTAAATCGATTCTTATGCACCCCTTGATCCTCAATAACACGGCTTCAGGCCTAAACATGGAGTCGAGACCTTTCTAATAGCACTATTTGACGGGCTCTTAAACGGCTTTGAAAAAACAAAACAAGGATTTATCTTAATATTCTTGGACATAACAGCAGCTTTTGACTTAATCAGTCACAGCATACTAATATCCCGACTACAAAATATAGGTATACATAATACTGCACTGGAATAGTTCCACTTTTACCTAAAAGATCCCCAGCAATAAGTAAAAATTGGTTCACACAAATCAGCACCCTTTCAACAACTGCAAGGCGTACCACAAGGATCTTCCCTATTCTCTCTTATTCAGCATTTACATACAAACCAATATGTTCAATCATACAGGCCTATGATGTCTTCTATTACATATATGCAGATGATAGCATGCTATATGCACCTTTCTCCGTTACTTAGCCTCTACACACAGCATCAAGGTAGTAACAAACTGGCTTTCGAAACACAGCCTATCCATAAACTACAAAAAACCCAAAGTTCTCTATATTATAAGATACGACCTTTGATCCACCAAACACTTTGAAAATCCAGGATGCCGAACTAGAAGTTAAGTCCCAGGTGCACTATCTAGGTATAACGTTAAACCAGCGATTAACCTTAAACGCACATCAGCATGACTAAAAAGCTCATACACCATAAGATGATAATATTACATCTACACACTCTCCTCCACACTTACAACTTCCAAACAGTTTTCCAGTCCATCATATCCCCCCATCTCGACTACTGTAATATTATCTACAAAGGAATATCAAAATATACAATGCACCCACCACAGATGACTCAGAACACAGCTGCCCGCATCTTATATAGTGCTGCAGTATCTAACCACATAACACCCATACTAAAAGAACTACACTGTCTTCCAGTAATAACCCAAGTGAAATATAAAGCTATGCGCATCATTTTCAATATAACCCACAATCTATCCCCAGAATACCTCCAGTCTTTCATATGCCTAACACCAAATAATCAAGCCAGAAGAGCAAACGAACAAAACATACTTACTACTCCAACCCAGCCTAATCGTCTGCAACCGAGCTTTCTCATTCTATGCACCCACACTCCAGAACGCACTCTACAAGACTGAAGATCCACCACAGAAACAGCTGATTTTCGCAGGAGATTCGAAATCCTCCTATTCAGTGAACACTTCGCAAGTGAAACATAACACATACAGTAACATTCATACAAACCCAAACAAGGTTATTATGTTCTCCTTTTCATTCCATCCCCCCACCCTGTTGAAAGCTCTCCCTCTCTCAGGCCGGCCTGCCCACCAGGTGAACTAGGCAATTGCAGCAGACCCTGGTGGGCTGCTCAGCTCTAGACAGTCCCAGTGCACTGCCCCCACCTCACTGTGTGCCATCCAGCCTCTCACCGAGGGTTGATGGGCAGCATGGCAATCACCTCTTTGAAACTGCAGCAGTCTCAAAACGCACACGTGTGTGCACTTGCTTCCTACCCCTCCTGCCTCATCCACCAGGAAGTCAGATGGGGCAGAAGCAACAGGCCATGAGTATGTGCATGCGCTTTCAGGCCTGCAACAGTTTCAACAATGTGATCGCCATGCTGCCCAACAGCACCAGGTGAGAGGCTGGATGTCGAGAGCAGTGTGACATTGTGGTGAGGGTGGCACATCGAGCCTGCCTAGGGTGACAAGAACTCTTGGGCCATCCCTTCCCTCACCCCAGTTACAAACCTGTTACATCTATTCCAAAAGTTGAATGCAATGTGTCGTTTGTAAACTTTGTAAGTTAATATGATCTGTAAACCACTTTGACTCCAAGATAACCGGTCTATAAAAATGGTTAAATAATAAATAAATAGTGGTTTTTATTATGCCATTGATATTCTTTTGATTTATTATTCCTCTTCGCCTACTCCTGATCTTTAAATACCTATCTCAACTCAGTGGCCTTTTGGTTGTCATCTCATCACTTGAAACTCAACCCCTCCAAACTCTTTGGGTCTCAAGTGCCTTCCTTGGTCAAACCAACTATTCTTTGCACTGTTGTATCCCTTGTTGAGTCTTTGATACACTTGGGTATTGTTTTTGATTCTCATCTTTCCTTTGAACAGCAAGTAGCCTCCACAGTTCACTCTGCTTTCTATTTTCTCCAACATATTCGATAAATTAAACCATGCCTCTCATTCCAGTCCTTACATACTTCAGTTCATGCCTTTATCTTCTCATGCCTAGTTTTATTGTAATTCAGTCTACTGTGGGCTCAGATCTACTGATTTGAAAAAACTGCAGCTAATTCAGATCATGGCCATTCAACTACTCACAAATACTTCTAAATACAATCATGCCACTCCTTTGCTATATCGGCATCACTGGCTACCTCTTTCTCATCGCTTGTTTCAAATTATTATGCTTATGCACAAGGCCTTTTATATAGGCCTACCAATTTAGCTTATATTGTAAATCCCTTATTGCCATGCCCGATCCCTCTGTTCTCAAGATTCGAACCATACCACCTGCGCCCTGTGCAAGGCTCGAATGTTCCTGTTGTTCTGTTTTTCATTTCTTGTCACCTTCCCTCTGGAACTCTCTTCCAGCTTACATCTGTATTGAATCCTCTTACAAGAAGTTTTAATCAGCCTTGAAGACCTATTTATTTGAAGCAGCCTTTTCTGATTATTCTGATCGGATATAGTGACTGCAGTACAACTCCTATTTCTTACTTATTCTTCTAGCATTTCTACTCTATCTGTAGTATCCTATCCTTTCATATGACTGGAGTTCCTTTCATGTTTTCATTTTTTAGTAATGTAAGCCACTTTGATGCTACTCCAAGAGAAAGGCGGTATAGCAAGTTTTAATAAACAAAAACATAGGCATCTTTTAATTTTCTCTCAAAGCTCTGAGACATGGAAATACTTAGTATTCTTGTTCCAGTCTGCCATATGTCTGGACCTCAGCTCTAGCCACACATTTCTCGTTACTTCTTATTGGAGCCATTTTGGAAAATTGCTGTCTTTTTCTTTTTAAATAAGAAAGCTATCCGCAATAAACATGCTTCATTTACTACAAGGAAACCAGCCAAAAATGTTTACTGCCTATTCCTGTAGCATTAGGTACAGAAAGAAAGAAAGCAAGTATTCTTTGCTGTCTCATAATCAGGCCTGCAGCCCTCTGCAGCTTCCGTCTCTGCAATTAGCTTGGCAAAGATGAAAACAGTCACAAGAGTGCTATATGAAAGACTAGGGGGATCTTTTGCTAAAGGGCACTAGCTGTCAATGCATGTTCTGGTGCACACTGAAGGCGCAATGGGGTACACATTGACAATGTGGGGCCATCACAGTGCAGGCTGATTCTTGCTCTGTGAATTGCATATTAGGGGTGGAGAGTGGGTGTGATGAGCACTGCAGTTAGCATGAGGTAAATACTGTGTGCTTTGACCCTTGATATTGAGGCAGGTTCACCTACTGCCACTTCAATTAGTGGAGTTAAATGCATCCCCACTATATGTATTATTTATTTAACAGGTCTTTTATACTGTTGTATCATGTCAATCAAAGCAGTTTACATTGTAACTTAAACTTGGACTCCTCTGAGGCAATGTAGGGATAAGTGACTTGCCCAAGGCCACAAGGAGTGCTGGTGGGAATTGAACCCTGGTCTCTGGGTTCCTAAGCTAGTGCTCTAACCGTTAGGCTACTCCTCCACTCCAGTTTTGTATGCCATATTAAGGCACAGGGCTCCACATTACTTCCTGGAACATGCTTTTCACGCCGCTGACAGTTTAATGCAATGGTGTTGCATCTAACGTGCCATGGTTTTGGCACGTGTGGCACGTTAGGTACAATACCAAGCTCCCTTTAGTAAAAGATACCCCTGTATGTGATCAGCAGGGCAGCGCTGTAGAGGATTTTAAAAATTGTGCCTCATTCATATAGCTGATGGTGTAGGAATGCCACACAATATGAAACATACTCCCCTATGTAGGACGGCTTTGTGTTTCCTGCACATGTTTATGACACTGTTCTTGCTCCAGAAAAGATGTGAAGAAAATGTTTTAACAAAGCGTATTGTTATTGCCTAAAGTATAATTATTTAATTTTCTTTTGGAGGGGAAAATAAACAACAAGGACTTAATCCCTCCTGTAAAAGGCTGCCCAGAATGAAGACTTTTTAAAAATCTGTATGTGCCATGGACAAACCATATATCGCGACATGGGCAATTTTGGTAACACACATGCATTCTCTATATGAAATGGGGAATATATGTGTAAACCTTTGGGACATCTCTACTTAACCATATCCCTAACACGCTCCCTTGCAATTTCATGTATTACACACATCCATGCGTAAATGTAGTCCTTTCTAAAATTACTATTACCACATGTAAATGCCAGATTTTCCACACAGAAATTGTGAATAAGGCTTTTAAAATAATCCCAGGTGTCTGCAAAGTGATTTTCATGTACTGTCTATAGCCAGTGAGCTGTGTAGTTTTGCATCCCATAAGAATATAAGAACGTAAGCTAAGCCATACTGGCTCAGACCAAAGGTCCATCAAGCCCAGTATTCTGTTCCAGCAATGGTCAATCCAGGTCACAAGTATCTGTCAAGTTTCCAAAAGGTAGGCAATCACTTACAGTACTAGCAATGAATTTGCTTGAAAAGTCAGAAAAAAAAATTATCCTAAAAATACTGTTTGCAGAAATAGTACAATTACCTGGGCTAAAAGAGCAAATAGTTCCTGTTATACTGTTTAACACATGCTAATGGTGTTTTTAGTACATCAATTTGCTTTTGTACATTCTGCACAACTTGCCATCTGGCCTTTCTACTTTTCTATGGTGGTGGTTTTATAAAGCGTTCCCCATGTATGAAGAGGTACATATTATTGGTGGTGTGCCGCAGGGATCTGTCCTTGGTCTGATACTTTTAAACATCTTTGTTAGTGATATTGTGGAAGGGCTGTCGGGAAAGGTTTGCTTCTTTGCAGATGATACCAAAATTTGCAATAGAGTAGACACCCAGGAGGGAGTAGATAACATGCAGAGGGATCTAGCAAAGCTTGAAGAATACGCAAGAATTTGGTAGCTGAGATTTAACGCTGAAAAATGCAGGGTCATGCATTTGGACTGCAAAAGTCCAAGGGAGCGATACAGTTTATTGGGTAAAGTAATTCTTTTCATGAAAAAAGAGCGGGACATGGGTTTGATTGTTTGTTTCTGTTTATCTTAAGGTAGCTAAACAGGTTGAAAAGGTGATGGTGAAAGCCAGAAGGATGCTTCAATGTGTCGAGAGAGCAATGGCCAGCAGGAAGAAGGAGGTGATAGTGCCTCTGTATAAGTCTTTGGTGAGACCTCATTTGGAGACCACACCTTCAAAAGGATGGAGCCATTGCTGAGGGTGGCTTCCAAAATGGTCAGCGGGCTTTATCATAAGGCATTTGGAAACAGACTTAAAGATCTCAATATGTGTATACTGTGGCGGAAAGGTGGGAGCGGGGAGATATGATAGAGATGTTTAAATACCTCCTAAATATACAGAATGACAGCCTCTTTCAATTGAAAGTAAACTCTACAACAAGGGGGGCATAGGATGAAGGTGAAAAGGGATAGACTCAGGAGTAATATGCAGAAATATTTCTTTACGGGAAGAGTGGTAGATGGGTGGAATAGTCTCCCAGTGGAGGTAGTAGAGATGAGGACAGTATCTGAATTCAAGAAAGAATGGGACATACACAGAAGATCTCTAAAGGAAAAAAGGGGACTGTCGTAATTGGTATGGAAGAGCAGACAGGGTAAACCATCTGGTCTTTATCTGCAGTCATGTTTCTATGTTTTTCTGTTTTACAGCTCACCTGGAACTCTCTTTTCATAAAACTGTACATCTGCATAAACTCATAAAAAGTACATGCATGGGAAGTCTGTACCTACTTTTAGGCAATCAGTGGGTAGGTGTTCCCAGGGGTATAGTTTAGATGGAACAGTGGTGGATTTGTGAGAGTAGTAACACCTCCTCTCCTGGTATCCTTTCCATTAGGTTTGGTCCTGCTGAAGTATCCGCTATGCAGTCTCAAAAGACAACTCAGTTGTTTTAAACATCCATAGGTTAAGACACCATTCTCATCATCGTACTTTTCTTCCCAACCATACTTGATTATCCACTGTGTAGTTCTAGCAAGTTCTAGATGAACGAAAGCAAAACATTGCCCTTTTTTGACAGCCAAGCTTAAAGTTTCCTCTAGTGTAGTCAACACATTCCAAACAATGTTTTCATAACCATGTGTAAATTGCTATAACCAAGGAGGACACTAGGTATCATGAAATTTCCATCCATCTTCATATTGAATACTGGAATATATTGTTTCTTAAGGCCCATAGCTGGAGATCATATCTGCTGTTTGCCTATGAACAGATCACTTAACTTACTTCTGTCCAAGCTTAGATTGTAACTTCATTAGAACACGAAGTTGTGTTGTTGTTGTTGTTAAGTGCCGTCGAGTCGGAGTCAACTCATGGCGACCCTCTGGATAACTATCCTAAATTGTGTTCGGTCTTGAGTCAGGCGGCTCATTGTTGACAGACTGGTACCCGTAGCTGCTGTTATTGTATCGATCCATCTCATTGCTGGCCTTCCTCTTTTGCGTTGACCTTCTATCTTGCCAAGCATGATGTCTTTCTCTAATGATCTCTCTCTTCGCATGATGAGTCCAAAGTATGAAAGTCGAAGTCTTGTCATCTGAGCTTCTACATGGAATTTATCCTGCAATATTCAAGTACCCTTATTGGCAGTAGTATTGTCATGTTGCCATGTACACAGTTTATAAACTTTGGTTGTATCTCATTGCTATGTGCACAGAATGATGCGGAGTATGATACTCGTTTTCATTGTGCACTTGAAATTGCAGATAGGTACCCTTTATTGAATCTGATCCATGCAAGTTACATTTTTGAGGATTTTGCACAGCGCATGGAACAACTATAATGGTTGCATGTGATGCTGTAATCATTCTTTCATTTTCAAGTATGAGGTCAAAGGTCACATTTCATGATTTTATCCCCCTACAAACTTTATGAGCTTTTGAATGGCATCTCATTTATAATTGGTGCAGTGGTTTCAGAAGAGCAGCCGGAAAAAACCCCACACAAATTAGTTTAAGTGTATAGACAGCACACAGTCATTCTGAATCCTATTGTGTTACAGAGAACTTGCTCCCAATATCAAATTAATCCATAAATTGAAGAATGTCTCTAAAACAAGAGACAATATGCGTTTAAAAATAAATGTCTACTTGTTCCATAAAAGCCTTTTGTTACAATGAACATTACAAGTCAAAAAAATAGTAAATTGTGCTAATGTTGTATAAATTGATCCCTTACACAGTAAATAACTGGAAAAGATTGCAGGTTATTGATTGGTGTTTAAATCCAAGCACATCTGCTTTGAGGTAGATGAAAATATAATGCTTGGTAATCTGTTTAGAGAACGCAATTATGCTGCAAAACAATAGCTTTCATTCTGTGTGATGAACAAATCTTTCTGTGATTTGCAGCAGGAGAATGTACAGACCGTCTGGGAAAACAAACGGGATAATAAGAGAATGAAGACATTTCATATTTTTGAAACATGCATAGTTTATTTGAGATTGCAGAGTTGTAGATGTAGGTATCTGAGCTAAAAGCCAAGCTTTGCATTAGTTCTGACTCCTGTCTCCCTTCTCCTTCTTCCCCATGTGTATTACAGAATTTCAGGGAGCACAGCTAATTACAACCCTGAACTGTCTGAACTTTCCAGGGATGATATTTAGAAGTGACAGCTAGGTCTTTAAAGCACCTAGCTGCGGCCACGGCTTTAAAAAAACCTGGATATTCCGCATCAGAACTTTTCAGGCGTCCAATACTGATTTGGATTTGCCTATCAGAGTCGATATTCAGCTGCTAAGCAAATAGTGATGTTGTTGTTGTTGTTAAGTGCCGTCGAGTCAGAGTCGACTCATAGCAACCCTCTGGATAGCTATCCTAAATTGTGTTTGGTCTTCAGTCAGGCGACTCATTGTTGACAGACCGGTACCCGTAGCTGCTGTTATTGTATCGATCCATCTCATTGCTGGCCTTCCTCTTTTGCGTTGACCTTCTATCTTGCCAAGCATGATGTCTTTCTCTAATGATCTCTCTCTTCGCATGATTTGTCCATAGTATGAAAGTCGAAGTCTTGTCATCTGAGCTTCTAAAGAAAGCTTAGGTTTGATCTCCTCTAGTACTGACTGGTTTGTTCTTCGGGCAGTCCATGGTATACTTATTTATTTTATATTTATTTTATAAATAAATAAAGAAAATAAATATACACAGTATTCGCCGCCAGCACCATAATTCAAAGGCATCAATTTTCTTCCTATATATCTTTTTCACTGTCCAGCTTTCACATCCATATGAGGTTATTGAAAATACCATGGCTTGAACAAGTCGAATCTTTGTATGGAGAGAGACATCTCTGCTTTGAGAATCTTATCTATGTCTTTCATAGCCATTCTGCCAAGAGCAATGCGTCATCTGATTTCTTGACTGCTTGTTGCTTCTTTATTGATAGTTGATCCAAGTAGGTTAAAGTTGTTCACGATTTCAGTTTCTTCTCCTTCAACGATGAACCTGTTGATTATGCCAGTTGTCATGATCTTTGTCTTCTTTACATGAAGGTGCAGGCCCATTTTGAAACTATGTTCTTTAATTGTGAGAAGCAAATGTTTCAGATCATCTTCACTTTCAGCCAGTAATGTGGTATCATCAGCATAGCAGAGGTTGTTGATGAGTCTTCCACCAATCTTCACCCCTCTGTTGTTTTCATACAATCCTGCTTCTCTGATGATTTGTTGTGCATATAAATTAAACAGGTAGGGGGAAAGTATGCAGCCTCGTCTTACACCTTTGCTTATTTTAAACCATTCTGTTTCTCCTTGTTCCGTTCGAACTGTTGCTTCTTGATCAATGTACAGATTGTGCAAAAGAATGATCAGGTGTTCTGGTATACCCATGCTTCTTAATGTGGCCCAGAGTTTCTCATGGTTTACACAGTCAAAAGCCTTGCTATAGTCGATAAAGCACAAATAGATATAGTAACATAGTAAATGATGGCAGATAAAGACCAGCATGGTCCATCTAGTCTGTCCAGCAAGATGGCAAGAGTAGGTGCACCTGTCGCTCTGTGCAGGCCACCCCTCCCCATGTCTTTGTTTAGGGGTGAACCCACCACTCCATGTAGGACACCCCTATTTGTTGAGATGTTAGATGGTTCAGAAGTTAGATGGTACAGTTTATTTTGTTTTTATCCTGGTGCTGTAAAGGGATCCACTGTGTTTGTCCCATGCCGTTTTGAATTCCGTCACCGTGTTTGCCCCCACCACTTCCATCGGGAGGGCATTCCAAGCATCCATCACCCTTTCAGCGAAAAAATATCCTTTTGGTATTCTTTAGTCTTTTCAATGATCCATCTCTCATCCGCAATGATGTCTCTCGTTCCTCGCACTTTCCTGAACCCTGCTTGCACTTCAGGTACTTCTTGTTTCAGGTATGGCTGTAGTCTCTTTTGAATAATCTTCAGTAGAATCATGCTGGCATGTGGGATCAGAGAGCAAACCAAGTGAGGGCAAATAGTGATAACCAGTTAAAATTAGGACATCTATTGAACTGTCCTAACTTTAACTAGTTAACCTATTTGGTTAGCGGCTGAAGGTCACTGCTGACCAGTTAACAACTGGCACCATCCCTGATCTTCCCACAGACCATCCCAGTTTAGCAGGGCATTTTTTATGAGGTCTGTGGCGATATTCAATAGCACTATCCAGATAGTGCTGCTGAATATCAGGTCTGCTAACCAGCTGAAATGCTTTGAATATTGCCCCACCATGTCTTGTCATTCTACATATAGAAAGACACATATTCAAGCTGTGTGCATTGGAACAGATTTTTTTTGCTTGTAGATTTTGCACCAGTTTTCAGGAAAATAACATGAAGAGAATTAAAAGTGCAGTATATGTTTGCCACTTTCCTTCTCACCCTAAACACACCCCATTGGAATGTTCCTTTCTAAATATAGCTAAACATGGGTGCCTTGTAGAGCAATCCATGTACTTTCAACTGCATTGAAGGAGGGCAGTTTTCAGACAGTGGGTTTACCTGCGGAAACGGCTTTGAAAATTGCCCTCAATGCATTCTCCTATGTAGGGGAACAACAGTGAACCGATCTGTTGCACTAGAGCGAAAAGGTTTGATTTCCACATTGAGTTTCCCAGAAATCACCTAGAAGTGTCAAATTCTTACATGCCTTTTGGTAAATAAATATTGCAGAGTAGTTCCCTTATGGGTAAGAAATGCCATGGGCTGTCCAAAGGTAGACATAACCATTCATTCCACTTTTTGTGTCTTTAAGTGGTACTTTATTTCTGTAAAACCATACCATTTGCAATATTTTTTAACTTACACATTTGGTAATCGCTTCAGAAACTGTGGCCGCCACTGCCGCAGTAGCGTCTCTCGTGCATTAATGTGTGCATCACACATAATTGTTCCTTTACACTCTTCAGTGTAACGATCACTTCTCAAGTAGCTCTTAAGTTTAGAGCACACTTCAAGCTTTCTTCAGTTATCCAGGAGGCTGTCAGAAGGAGATGAACGTAAGCCACCTTATTAAAGAGCTGCTACTTTCCTATCCACCTGGGTTTGGTTTGTGATTATGTGACCTAGTGGAACTCTCCTGGGCTTAGATTTTGATCCTGAAAGCCTTAAGGAACCCACAATTTTCCTGTAGTTTCAGAGTCTGCAATCTCATTATATTCATGTTACCCAGGACAATGTTTTACACAAAATGGCACACACCATTATCTTAGCAGGAAACCAGCAATATAGTTTCATTAAGATGAAATGTTTTTAGGCTAGTGAATGTTTTTAAGATGCAAGCTTTCCTTGTCTGGGAGTTAGAGTGAGGCATTATTAAGGGTGCAGTTTGCCGTAGCCTGTTTTACTGCAGAGCAACAAGGTAGTTTTCCTTGTGCACAAGTACAAAACAACCTGCATACATTTGCATCTATTATTTCTGGTATGCCAAGGTGGTTTCCCATCCAAGTTCTAGCCAGGCCCAACCCTGCTTAGCTTTTGAGATTGACTGAGATCAGGCTTATTCAGGACAGCAAAACTGTAATACTGTCAGGTGAACTGTTACTTAATTTTGGATTTGGATTTATCTCACACCTTTTGAGTAGTAGTTCAAGACAAGTTACATTCAGGTATAAAAGAGACACAGCTTTCCCACTACTTGATTACCTAGCTAAATCCCTTTCAAAACTGCCCCCCCCCCCATGACATTTTGACTGATAACAGCATCCTAACCAAGGTCAGGATTTATGGTTTAAGACTTACAGGAGGGGTAATTTTATAAGGAGCCGTGCCATCTACATGCGTAAATCATATATAGGCCAATAGCATATGCTTTCACAGTGGATGTTCACATAGGCCAGTGATTCTCAACCCAGTCCTCTGGTACCCTCAGGCCAATCAGACTTTCAGGATATCCACAATGAACATGCATGAGATAGATCTGCATATATGGCTTCCATTGTATGCAAATCTATCTCATGCATATTCATTATGGATATCCTGAAAACCTGCCTAGCCTGGGGATCCCAGAGGACTGGATTGAGAACCATTGACATAGATGGAGCTTGGATGAGTCATGGACAGAGCATGCAGTTATGCATGTATTTTATAAAATATGGGCATATGTGATTGTAGGATAAGGTGTTATACAAATCTGTCTAAATATGTGCATTAGATATGCACAGACATTTACACCAGTCATAGGGCTGATGTAAGTGCTCATGCCTAGATTTTATGCGTGTTTTTGGTCCAATATGCGTACTTACAGAATAGCGACCAACTACATTATGCATGGAAACCACTAAGATATCATGCCTTCCCTGCGTGAACATGTGCATAAATCTAGGCTACAGTCTTAGCCTGTTATCACAGTTGATTCTTATTTGAGCAGGATGAATGTTGTCAAGAACAGCAGCTGCAATGATGAAACACAGTAGATAGTAAATAAGCTGAATGTGGCATATGACTTAGGAGACATATTAGGTGTGAGAAATTGAAATAGCATCTTGTACAGTGAGATGTGAATTTTGCTTGTCCTTGGAGTCTAGGTTTTTGGACCTAGTGAAGGGGAAGGTTTAGTGCCTCTATTATTATGTGTATTTTGTCTACATTAAATTGGGTTAGATGTTAATTAAATTAATGACTGCATTTAAAGTTTGTATTTGCTAGCAGTGAAAACAAGAGGGCAATTCCTAATAGCTTATGGATTTAATGACTGCAGCTTTGAAGAGCGTTAAGCTAAAGTGAAGTTCAGAATGGCTTGTTAACTGGGTTTATTAGCTGTTGACCTTCCCTTTTAGCGTAATAGTGGCAGCCAGACTGAAGAGAGCAGTAATGTCCTGATTAGCATTTATCTAAAGACAGACTGCTGCCCATTCCCCAGTAAATTAGACCAATCAGCCATAAAGTGCTCCAGCAACATTTTCTTCCTTATAAAACAAAATTAGATGTTAGGACGGTTCAAGCTAGCTGCTCTGCAGGGGTTACCTCAGCACAGTTTCATTATGGAAAGTAGCCTTAACATATCACCTAAGGGGCTGCATCTTTGTAAGTGCGTGATATTTTTCAACCTAGCCCCCAGTTTTGTGATGTTCTTTGTCTTGATTATATTGTAAGATCTGATGAGCAGGAACTGTGTCTTACATCTGTGTGTACAAGGCTGCATATGCTTGTAGCGCTATGCTAATGATTAGTAGTAGTAGTGATTAAACACCTTCAGAATTTCATTGAGTAGCATCATTCAAAGTGGCTCTAGTTATAAAAATGTTTGCAGTCTCAAATTAATTGTGCAAATTCTTTCTTTTTTTTGTCTGAGGACCTCTTAAGGGAAATGTACTTAAATTGAGTTCCCAGTTTTCTCCGAAGATCAAGGTGTATTAAATTTGGTGTACAGAAGATATTTCCCTGTCTATGGAGGGTTTAGAATCTAAGGGGCTCTTTTACTAAAATGCACAAAGCGGTTAATGCACGTTTTTGCATGTGATAATATTCACAAAGGCCTGTGCTAAGTACCTTCTTCAACAGCCACCCCATAAGAGATGAAGACGTTCCACCAACAACAACCTCCTCTCGGCTCCAGTTACTTTTACTCAATCCAACAATCCAACTTGCAGCAGAGCCTTGTCATTCCACGCCCCACTCACCTGCAATGCCCTCACACCAGAAATACCGGCCCTCACAGCAGAAATACCGGCCCTCACAGCAGAAATACCGGCCCTCACACCAGAAATACCGGCCCTCGCAGCAGAAATACCGGCCCTCGCAGCAGAAATACCGGCCCTCACAGCAGAAATACCGGCCCTCGCAGACCTCACCAAACTCCGACGCAACTTAATAACCACCATCTTTTTGGAACACTTTGGCACAGACTCTGATCTACCGCTCCGCCATCAGATCCACACCAAAACCCCCGTAGGAAACCTCCGTAGCACCAACATCACTCTTTACGTACTCTTGCCACAATCAGTCAGGTTTGATGTACATAGTTATGGTGTGTTCAGTGAATTTAACCTTTAACAAATTGTTTAGTTCACTGTTCCATATAAGCCGCTGTGGCTTGTAGATGCGGCGTATAAAAATGCTGCTAAGTAAATACAATAAATAAATCTCACTTAGGGTAGTGAAAGGTACAACACGCTGATTTGTGTGCTAACTGCCAGTCAGGTTTTGGACTGGTAAGTGGGTGAGTTGGGGGCAGAGAGTGGGCGTGGAGAGCACAGTGCAGTTAGCACGGGGGAATATAATCGTGCACTGACAGTGTTTCAGTTAGCGCAGGTGTAGTTGGGGTTAGGTACACCCGTGCAAATGCACTGTGCATTACGGTTAACTTCCGGACACATGTTGGGCCATGCCCCTGACAGTTACCATTGAGGCATGAATGCACATTTTACAAAGGATGTCTAAGTGCAATCTGGGATGTCCAAGCCAGAGCATCTGAAAATAAAGTAGACATGTTCAAGTTGAGGCACGATTTCACACATGCAGACGTGCCTTATACAGATATCTATGGGGTCGTCCACATAGATGTCCCTGGAATAGTTTTTGAGAAGGGGGATATCTAATAGCTTAATGGTTAGAGTAGAGGGCCAGGATCAGGGTGGCCAGAATTCAAATCCCACAAATTCTGCATCTGATCTTGGGCAAGTCATTTAATTCTCCACCTTCTCTAAACCCTTTGGATATTTTATGGCCAAAACCATGATGTCTATTCATGCCCGGAGGAGGTCTAAACTTAGGCAGCGTCACAGACATCCCCAATATTTCTGGAATTGAGCTGGGATGTCTAGGTTCATTGCACTGCCCCAGACATACCTCTGCCTTTGCCCCCCTGCCCCCTGCATACTTGGATGTCCCTGCACCTGAGACATCTTTAAAAGTCATTTGCAAAATGGCTCTTGGGTTGTTGTCTCCATGATATGGACATCCACATGCATGTTTTCGGACATCCAAATCAAGTCCAAGGTTTTTAAAATGAATCCCCTTTGGACTTAATGTGCGTTAGTTTTAGCAGTAAATACAGGTTAGGTTCAAAAACCTACACACTTTAACAGAAGGGCCCCTCAGTATACATTGAGGCAATGGCGAGCTAAGTGACTTGCCCATGATTACAAGGAGCAGCAGTAAGATTTGAAGCAGGCTTCCCTGATTCTCAGCCCTAAGTTCAAACTACTAGGCTACACCCCCCTCCCCACTCTGCTGGGGGTTCTTGTGCACCATGATTGCTGTAGTGTTACCTATTTGGGCTTCCTAAGTGAGTTATTGTTCATTTGCAGCTGATGCAAAATGCAATTACTTAATTAGTCCTAGAAGGCACAAGATAAGAGGAAACCACTCCAATTTTGAAGCGTCTGCATTGGTTGCCCATCCAGACTAGAGTTATTTAAAATGTTGACTTTTGCTTATAAAGTTATCTATGGAGTGGTGCCAACTTATTTGGGTAGCATGGTGGAGGTGTACCTCCCAACTGAGTACTTAGATATAGGCAAGAATACAGATTAAACTTTCTGCCACAAGATTGCAGGTTGATGGTGATGTGAAATGGGACTTTTCACTCCATTCTATTGTGTACATATCTTTGTAAGAAATTCAAAACGTGAGTGTTGAAAGATTTTAGTGTTTTTGCTTAACATTATGACTATAGAGTCTGTATGATTATTTGAAAGGGAAGATAGAGCTGATACTTTTTGATTGATTATAAAAATATTTTGTACATATTAAGGAACATTTTACAAATGACGTCCTAGTACAATCTGGGACGTCCAAGCTAGAACATCTGGAAAAGAAGCAGGCACGTGCAAGTTCAGGCATGATTTCACAAATGTGGGCATGTCCAGTATGAACATCCGTATGACTGTTTGCATAGACATTCCCAGAATAATACTCAAGGCCAGGGACAACATAGAATACTGTAATGCTTAGAGCAGTGGACTAGGAGCAGAGAAGCCAGGGTTCAGATTTTACTGATGTTCCTTGTGATCTTAGGCAAGTCACTTAATCCTCCATAGCCTCAGGTACAAATTCTTCTTTATGCCCTCTGGATGTTTTAGGACCAAAACAAGCACTTTTCTGATGCCTAATCATGCCTGGAGCAATTCTGAACTTGGACGGGATCTCAGACAGTCGTACCTTTCTGAAATCGAGTGGGGACGTCTTAGTCCATTGTACCTTCCCATCCATGCCTCCTGCCCTACTTGGCCATCCCCCCACCAGAAATGTCTTTAAAAGTCATTTGTGTAATGGTTCCGGATGTCTCTGTGCTTTGGACATCTGCATGCATATTTTCAGACATCCAAATCACAACTAAGGCTTTTAAAATGACCATCATTATGTCATTTTGTATGATATATTGTATGATATGGAACCCTTGGCTGTGAAAGCAGACTACAAGTGCCAGATTTATTTATTTTTATTTTTTATTTAACAGGTTTTCTATACTGCCTTCTCCTACAATCAAATTTAATTAAATAAGCTTTCCTTTCGTTTAGAAATAGGCCATTTCCTAATTATTTCATTTATCTAAGTAGACTAAGGGGCTTGTTTACAAAGCCGCGGTAGTGGTTCGCGATCGCGATCGCAGCCGCGGCCCCATTGAAATCAATGGGGCCGCGGCTCCGATTACGATCGCAAACCGCTACCGCGGCTTTGTAAACAAGCCCCTAAGATGCTTAAATGGGTAGCACCTTAAATATCATTGTAATGATTGAAAATCACAAAACCCACTCATTTTTTTATTTATTTATTTATTTAACAATCGCTTATATACTGCACTTTCCCAATGATCAGGTGCGGTTTACAAAAAACAAGTTAAGGGACAAATCAAAGATCTGTGTTTTTACATGGAACATCAGAGAACTATGTACAATCGGCCTGAACCTTAAACAAAACATATTTAGTTACAGTTGAAACTGTGATCAAAGTACAATAACAAAAAACTAAACAACAATAAACTATATAAAAACTATATAAAGAATATAGGGTTTATGCTATGTAAAATTGCCTAGTGTTTGATGGGCTAATTGAGATAAGTTAGGATGGGAAATTGCAGAGGGGGGTAAAGAATGTCGGAATAACAGGGGGTGGGATAGTTTAAGTTACAGCTATTTTATGTCTTTCTTGGTAGGGCCTTCGTTGTCATTTGTCATTCGTTATTCGTTTTAGTGTCTTTCAGAGTTAGGGATCTGAATTGTTGTTAGATTATCCGTTTTCATTGTGGGAGAAAGAGTGTGTCATAGGATCAAAGTGTGATGTGAAAAGGTGGTTTTTTAGTTTCTTTCTGAGATCCTTAATTTCTGTTACTGCTCTGATTTCCTCAGGAAGGGAGTTCCATAGGATGGGTGCTGCATGGGAGAATGCCTTTTTGTTGGTTATCTTTTTAGCTTTTGTGAAGTCTTTCGGGGTTATAATTTTGTTTGTATAGCCTTTCCTGTGTACTATTTTATTAGTGTCTTTAGTAATAAGCTTGCTTAGTGTTGGTGGAACCATGTTATTTAATGCCTTGAAGGTAGTTATAATAGTCTTATAGTTTATCCTGCTTTGTATTGGTAGCCAGTGTAAGTTAGCTAGTATAGGTGTTATGTGTTTGAATACTTGAGACTTCATTATGATTCTAGCTGCTGCATTTTGTGCTAGTTGGAGTCTCTTAATGTTTTGTTTTGATGTGCCTAGAAGAATTAAATTGGCAAAGTTTGAATAGTGTGGCTCCTTAATGTGGACTAATTTGTTACTTTTGTCTTCCCTATAATAATGGTATTGTTATACTGTTATTTTTTTGTAACGTTTTCAAATTTATAAATAAATAATTAAATTGGCAAAGTCAAAATGAGGTGTGATGATTGCCTGAATTATGCTCAAAAAGTCTTGTATATGGACAAATGGGCGGAGTTGCTTTAGTATTCTGAGCTTGAAAAAGATTTTTTTTGTTGTGTTTCTAATATGTGAGTCCAAACTGAGATGCATATCAAGGATGACGCCTAGATATTTCACTTCAGTTTTTACTTTAATGTCTTGGTTTTGAAGTGTGATGTGTGATGGGGGGGGGGGGGTGTATGATTGGTCTTTCGTTACAATTAATATGTCAGTTTTTGAGTGGTTTATATGGAGGTTATAGTCTTTTAGCCATGTTGTTATTTCATTGAAGCATTCATTTAACAGTTGTATTGGTAGGCTAGGGATCGTGAATGGAATGTACATCATTATGTCGTCCGCATATAGATGATAGTGGACATTACATTTTTTAAAGATATTACAAACTGGTTGAATATATATATTAAAAAGGAGGGCTGAGAGGGCTTTCCTTGTGGGAGACCGATTTCCTGGTTGAATGTGTTTGATGTTTGGGTGCTGATTCTTACAGTTTGTGTTCTATGGGTTGCTCAGGCTATCTGAGGCTATATTCAATGTAATACCTGTACATTGAATATAGCTCTCATTCTGCATTTTTCTCTTAAGATATAGTAAAACAAGTTACAGAAAGAATGCTTGCTGGGATTACAGTTGAACTGAACATTATTCAAACCAAATCGTAATTTACATAGTTGAACACATACTTTAGGAATACATTTTGCTATGATTGGGAATGGGAAAAGCCCTTTGAGAGTAGAGCTAGTGGTGCTGGGGAGGAAGGGAAAGGAGTATGATATTAAAATGGAAGGGGGATGGGTGCTTTATTTCATAGAGGGATGCTTTTAAGCAGGACAGGAAATTCTACATTGAGGTAGACAGCTCTAGCTCCTCATGTCTTCCCTTAACCTATGGCATGCCGCAGGGATCCCCTTTGCCCCTCATTCTTTTCAACCTATTTCTGAGTCCCCTGGCTAGCAGAGTCCAGTTGTATGGCATCAGCGGGTTTTGCTTCGCTGATGACATACAATTGGTTGCCTTTATAAATCCACTCATGTTTGATCTCGCCTCATTAAATAAATGCCTATCATCTAAAATTGAACTGTTCCAAGCCCCAGGCCATGTGGATAACTGATCGCTCATCCTCTCTCACCCTGGCCCCTAGAATATCTGGCCATTCACTCTTTTCAACCAGTCCTTCGAGCGTTGGGGTGTCTGCTTTACCTTAAACTATAGCCATCAAATCTCCTCCATCATTAAATCCTGCTTTTATTCTCTACAGCAGATTAGGTCCATTAGACCTTACTTTAAGAAGGAAGCTCTGACCATCTTAGTTCATGCACTAGTTATCAGCAAACTGGATTATTGCAATTGATTTTATAACAGATCCACACATAGTAACCTGAAATACCTTCAAACCATTCAAAATGTGGCAAAGCTTATTTGCCATCCTAGTTAATAAGACCATGTCACCCCTCTTCTTTTCCATGAGCATTGGTTATCCCTCACATATAAAGTCAAATTTAAGATCATTTTGTTAGTTTTTAAGACTCTTCAACCCAGTTTACTCTACTTTTGTTCAGACTTATTCATGCCTTATACCCCCACACAAATTCTCAGGTCCCAGGATGATAATCTCCTTGTCCTTTCCCCACCTAGCTAAACACAGGCACCTCAACATTCAGTTTTCTGTTTCTTGGCTCCTCACCTTTGGAATGCACTACCCAACACATCCCTCATGAAACTTCACTTAAGAATGTAAATGATATTGAAAGCCTATTTCTTTTCTCAAGCCCTTTCCAGCAGCTAAATCTCATATTCTTGTCCCTTGGGGCTAGGGGCTGGACTCCACTATGGCATCTACTATATACCTTCTCCATCTATTTGGCATCTAACTCTTATTTCTCCTCTTGTATGGTTAAGCTCAGAAAAATGTATTAGTTGCTTTCCTTTATTTCTATGTTTCTCTTTCTTTACTATTACGTTATATATATATAAATATCTTTCTGTACATAGTTTGTATTTAGTTTCCCATGTTTTATTCCAAGTTACTGACCCTGTTATATTGTAAGCAAAGGATTGTTCTAATGCGAAAATTTGTTATATGTAAACCGCGCTGATACCAAAAAGCGCGGTATATAAAAACTGTAAAATAAATAAAAATAAATAAAATATGTTCTAAGTAGATGAATTTTGATTTTTTTATTTGTAAACCGCCTTGATGCCCTGCAAAGATTGAAAATAAGCATGCCACCATGTCACTGGGGAGAAGCTCAGACTTTCTCCATTTTAGTCCATTGCGTTTGTAAACCCAATTTTCTTGGGAAACTGAAACAAGCCCATGGCTTGGCCACTGTCTTTTCTGAAATGTATTTATTTATTTATTTGTGCTTATTTACCGCTTTTCGTGAATCAAAGTGGTTTACAAGGAACTCAAAATTTAGAGGTTTACATTGAACAAAGTTTCTACTTGGTCACCTTAGCCTGAGGGATCCAGTTTTGATGCTCATTCTCAACCCAACAGTGCCTCTGACACATGTAAACTTTCAATCTGAAGTCATTAGGGTACAGAGTGTCAGGGCTGCAGGCTTTCTGTTTGTTAAAAATGAATTTGGAGAGCTTATAAAAGCTGTCCTTAAGGCACTGGTATGCTAGGGAATTTCCCCTTCCCCCCTTCTGATCAACTACAGCTCCTCCAAGTTCTGATTTTAGCAATAAGAAAGTGACTTATTACAAGGACCACAGGGCCAGAATTGAGGTCAGGAGCCAGGCAGCTCTGATCCTGGAGACACAACAGGTCCGGTTTTGAGGCTGCCCTCACTGCATATTTGTATTATAACTTAGCCTTACATTGATTGAAATGGCATGGTTACTTTGCATATTTTAGATATCCAGACAACTGGACCCATTTGCAGCTCTTGAACACCACAGTTTTCTACACCCTGCATATAAGCGAGATAAAAATCTTGTCTAAAGAAAGGGGTTTATGTCTTTTTTGAACAGGTAAATTCAAACCTTTCCAGTGTTTTGGTATAATTATGCTTCTGCCTTCAAGGCATATGCTCAGCCGGGAACTGGAATTGAGCATGATTGCGCGGCCCTCTTGCATTAAGACCTGTGACTTCTCTCAGGGAATTGTAGTTTAGTTTTTTTGTTGCCTGAGACTGAAACAAAAGCAAGTCACTGGTGCCATCTGCAGGTTTCTGAGCAGGAACACTTTTTGTTATCCAACAGATAGCAATTCTTTAAATTGTTGACATTGCAAAGACTAGCTTTGAATGTATGATTTTAAAAAAACAAAGCAAAAACAAAAATCTCTGGCAAACTTGGCGCTATCTGACTGGAATTGAGACTCTTGAGGGTCTTTATAGTTCTTTTTGGACCAACCCTGTATCTAAATACTTTACTGCTTAAAATTGATTTATTTTACAGTGTGTTACCGTGTGATGGCAACAAAAATCATCATAGTTCTGAATACATTATGGATGAAACTAGTAAGTCAGAAACAGTAGATAATGGCAGAAAACGTCCGACTGGCCCATCCAGCCTGCCTAATTCCTGTCCACACTGCCAAGGATTTATAGAGTATGACTATTTGTAAGATATCTCTCTTTATTCAGAACAGGGTATTTTTGTCTTAAGAACTGCCATATTGGGTCAGACTAAAGCATCATCAAGTCCAATACCTTGTTTCAAAGAATGGCTAATCCAGGTCACAGTTACCTGACAGGAGCCCTCTGCTTACTGCTAGACTACCTGGCTAATGACAGTATTCCTCCAGGACCTTGTCCAGACCTTTTCAGCTAAGCTAACTGCTTTGACTACATCCTCTGGCAATGGATTCTAGAGCTTAATAGTACATTGAGTAAAATTATATTTTCTCCAATTTGTTTAAAATATGCTACTTAGTGACTTCATGGCCTGCCTCTAGTCTTTGTACTTTTTGAAAGAGTAAACAATCAATTTGAATTTACCTATTCCACTCCACTTATCATTTTGGTCTTCTTCATTTGCATTCCATCAACTCAGGTAGATAAGCGTACAAGATCTCAAAGTTACTAAATAGCTGGCATGGTTTTGCTTAGTCTTTGCATTATAAACTAGTTTATCACTGTCAGGTAGACAAGGCTCTACTAAAGAGGTTGACTGGAAGGTGCAGTTCAGTCTAAAATCAGTTAAAGTTATGTGAATTAGGGTTGCCTTTTTTCTTACTTTTGCTTTGGGCCATCATCCTGTTGGCAGGAAACACGTTCCTTAGTTTTTGACATCTGGCGCAGTGCCTGGAGACAAAGCTGACCCTTGGCATCCCAGATTTAGTTTCCCCTGGGCCACTACTTATTTGGAGACCTTGAACAAGCTATTTGACCTTGGCATGCTTCCAAAATTGAATCATATGTTGCTGGAGGTAGAATCTTCTGACTTTGTAATTTTTCTTCTATGACACTCTATGCCCTGATATACAAATAATGCTACTTTATTCATTGACAAGAAGAGATTAACATGGAGTAAGCAGATTGTCAGTTACAGTTCTCGCTCATTTTTCAGATCATCATCCTTTTTACAACATTGTTGTGTTCACCAACTTAGGCATTAATGGTGTCGCCTTTATGCATAGCAAAGGGCACAACGGAAGGACAGACTTGAAAGGAAACACGTTAACTCACTGTGCGGAAGCAAAAAAACATAAGGCACAGAGGATTATATGTATCAACTGTTTCAATTGGAAGCATTCCTGGTTTATACCCTTATGGGAGGGACAGAATTATACCTTTAATTCGGAGATGATAAATCACCTACACAATATTTGTTATGATAGTGTTTTCATTGCTTGAAGATCTGATCTCTTGAATAACCACAGTCTGATAGCAGTTGTTCTTCTGCTCCTGTCTGATCATAATTCTGTGTTAACTAAGAGAAACTGTTGTATTAAATAGAGATCCAAATAAGAAATGCCGGTACACAAGCTGTTCTTTTTTTAGTTATGTTTATAATTTTTTTTTTTTTTTTGCTTCTTTTCCTTTATTTTTATCTTTTGCTTTTCCGAACACTGACCAAAACCAATGAACATTTGAGAATTCTGTCTGCAAAGGCTATGTTTAAAACACCATTTGCTTTAGCATGCAATGTGCTCATCAGGTGCTGGTTAATATCTGTGATAATTTGCAAGAAAGATGCCGTCCAGCTTTCTTCTGCCACTGCCTATGTTGTGTGGCCTGTTTTTCACCAGATGGCACTGTTGACTTCTGTTTCAGAGTCTGATTCTGGAAGTTTCTGTGGGGGAATCTAGTTTAAAATGAGCCTCACCAGCTACACGACTGCATTCAGCTTGGAGCTTCAGGAGAGCCTGATGAGGCCCTGGGCCCTGCAAAGAGGCAGCCAGCTGGTTTGGACTCTACAGTGCTTTTTCAGTGCCTTGCCTTCTTGGGGTGATCTCTGTAAATCAGCATGGAGAATCTGTTAAGGCTAATATGTTCCAGTGTCATAGTGTAGCACAATCAGTTTGGTCTAAAGACAAGAGAGGAACCCATTTTACAAAAGATCTGTGCCACTCTTTGGATGTGGTACGACTTCTTTGAGCTTTTATGTTACCGGTTTGACAAAGCTTTTTTTGTGTCTGAGTGGGTGATAGGTCTGGTTATTGCTTAGATCCTGATTTGATCCAAAGAACAGAAAAAAGAAATTACAGAAAAATCAAATCTTTGCATAGCAGCTAATCACTCTGTCTACACAAGAAAATATATTATTTATGACCCTGGCTTAAAATCAGCCTGGAATTTTTCAGTAGCTTTGCCAGTATAACAAAATGCAGGTATACACATCTGTAGAATGGATGGTTAGAGCTAGGAATTAAAAAAAAAACAACAACCCAGGAAGTATGTAAGAGACTCTGAGTGTTCCTAATAACATAGAAGAGAGATCTAGTACATTCTGGAAGTGATTTTAGAGGAGCTAGACACCATTTACATGGCAGCTGGCCCCATCATAATATAAATACATTTTAAACCTCCTACGAACAGGTCTTTCACATTGGATGAAAGAGCAGGTAAGAAGCGCTGTTCGCTGACCCTTGCCAACTTAAGGACAATGCACAGGGGGGTGGGAAGAATAAAATGACCTCTGTAGACAGTGATTGTTCTGTGCCCCCCCCCTTCTTTTTGTTAGCTGCTGACTTAGCAGGGCAAAAATCTGTTATGGGAGCCATAGAATTAGCAAAGCTGAAAGGGCCCCTGCTAAACACTTGGGCTCTAGACATTACCTTGTTTGCCTTTGTTAATTTTGCCCTGTACACGTATAAGTAGCATTATTAGAAAATACAGCTTTTACATGTATCTGCGACAGCTGCAGCAGTACTAACACTGATTCACTGTAACATAGCAATTGTGGAATTGTACCTATCAAACAGCCCTCCCCTCTTATCTCCTCTCCTGATCAGAGACACACTCAGAGGGGTGGGAAAGAATTCCATGAGCCATACTCTGCGTGCTTTCACCACCACTTACAGGAATACGCAGCAGCATGAACAGACTTACAGAAGGCCTGCTCTGAACATGGTTTGGGTTGCCCTTCAAAGTACACTTGTATTCCTTATTTTAGAATACATATATACCTTGGAAAATCTCAACAGCAGCATTTACACCTGCTTTGAGTCGTGCACAATTGTCCGCCAGCTTTTTGTTTGAAAATGGGCTTTGGGGACGAGCTCAAGGGGAGAATTGTGCTTAACACTCTGGGGTTACAAACCAACTCAAAATGGCAAAAATTAAGTTTCAGAGCCCAGCTCTGTGATTGGCTCTCCTTGGATGTGGAGTTTTGCAAAATCCACTACTTACAGGATGTGAGTAGCAAAATCACTGCTTGCAAGTGTCAATACCGCTACTGATATGTGCAGAGCCCCAGGTGATACCACTTTTTTGGAACGTGTTCTCTTGTAAAATGGCTTACTCTGAAGTGCATGGCACCAAATACACACTTTTTTTGGATGGCTCTTTCAGTGAGCCTTTTATTAAATCCTTTCACAGTTCTGCACAGCCATTTCCTACCCTAGATATCCTATAGAAAACGTGGCTCTCGGTTTACAGAATTCCACCCCTTAACAAGGGACACCATTCAGGCACATGATGCTGATTTCTGAAATAAAAATCAAGAAAAGAAACTGCCGTCATTATAGCTCATTTTGCACTTATATTTTTTCTTCTGTCACTGCTGCTTTTAGTAAGCCAAGTGTTTTAATGGGGCTTTATTACAGTGCAAAGCAATGCATATGTCACAGCCTTTTAACACACAACAGGGTGACAAACTCTTAAAAGCACCATGTAATGTAAAAGTAATTTTTGAGAGCAATAGCACTAGGGGATTTTTTGTCACCTTGAAGGCATACTTTAGTAGTACCAAATGGCAACATTAAGTAGGACATGACAATTGCATCATCCGATAGTGCTCTTGTGATATAACCGGGGACAGGGTAATTTATTTATTTTTTTCCTGCATTAGAAACTTAGGGGTATGTTTATTAAACTGTGCTAATGGTTAACCTGCGCTTTAGTATACTCTAATCAGTTAGCACAGGCCCTCATTAATAGCTTTCACGTTCTATATACTGTATATATTTATACTAGGGTGGTATAAATCCCATGCTAGTTCCTTAGCAGGAGCTGTTAACCACATCAACCCTGCTGAACCCAAGATTCATCTGTACTATCTGGATAGTGCTGCTGGATATTACTACTAGCTACGGTGGCATGGTAGAGATAGTGCCAGAAGGGTGAGAGCAGTTGTATAAAATTAGGCAGAAAAAAAAGCAGGACTAACGTGATGTGGTCTGGCTATCCAGACAGTGGGTGAATATCGCTGTTATCTGGCTAGCCAGCAGCAGTCACTGCTGAAACTGGATATTCAACAGATGCCGCGACCTGGGCACTTCTGCTGAATATCCGGTTTCCCTTTTGCCCATGGCAGCTAGTGTTTGAAAAGCGCTGACTGCTGCAGGCTGAATATTGGCCCTGTGGTGTATTTTCTATTTTACAATGGCAATGGATATTGACACCTGCTCGGAGGCATACATAAGTGTCAGCAACTTGCTCCTCTGGACCAGCAGCGATCGAGGGAGCAACTGAATATATATAAAATATGATTCTAGTACCACTGTAAATAGCCCACCCTGTATATAGCTCAAACAAATCAAGCACCCAACACATCCCTCACACAACTAAGTTTTATCCTCACTGCATGTACAACACACACACTTTACCTGATTGCTTGCTGTGATACCACCTTGATTATTAAGATAAGGCGGTTTAGAAATACTGTTAAATAAATAAATAAATAAATAAATAAACTACACATAACACAGCGATGTCTAACGCCGCTTTAAAAATTTGAAAGGCGTTATTTCACTCGACTCCTTAAATGGTTCCTATTCTACATTTGTGAAATCTGGCACTTACATGTGTAAGTACCGTCAAATACACATATATACTGCAAAATTGGCACATACATATAGGACCCGATATTTGAAAGGCACTTACATGGTTTAGAGCCCAGCAAACAGTGTAAATGCCTTAAACAGGAATATTTGATGGCACCTTTAAAACAAAATAAACTGAACCATCTAACTTCTCAACAAATAGGGGTGTCCTACATGAAGTGGTGGGTCCACCCCTAAACAAAGACATGGGGAGGGGTGGCCTGCACAGAGCGACAGGTGCACCTACTCTTGCCGTATTGCTGGGCAGACTGGATGGACCATGCTGGTCTTTATCTGCCATCATTTACTATGTTACCTACTTGTTTAGTGCAGTCGAATATCCCTGTCTATGTCCTCTATACGCCTCAATGCTATCCGGTTACCATTAGAGCATGTTGGGGGTGTTCTGGGGTCGAGCAGGGATGGAGATTCCTATAACCAGATAATGGTGATATTGGATTACCTAGTTCTACCCGGATAGGCTCTATGGGTGACTCCATTCAGCGCCAAACCTGGATATTCAATGTCATCACTGCGGCATTTAATATCCGGGTTTAGAGGTCAGCGGACAGGGATGTACGGCACATAGCCCACCCAAATGAATATCAGGCCTATATTTACTGGTGATTACATATATAAAGCACTATCTAAGGTCACTCTTCTTTGAACATGTGTATTTGTGAAATCGCTGCTCATGCTAAATATGCTGGGGAAATGTATATTTTCTGGCATTCTTTAATGTATTTGCAAAAGGCTTAGCATTCAGCAGAACCTTTTGTAAAATACTTGGGAAACTGGGACTTACATTGTAGGCTACACGTTTTAGATACCACATCTTTAGCTATTTTTATTTTGATATTGCAATCTGCAAAGAATCCAGTTTTGTTCACAACCAATACAGGTCATTTGAAATTGCTTAGATGCGACTTGGACATCCGCAAACATGCATTTGGACGTCCAAATCACAGAGACATCTCTGGAGCAATTTTGGAAATGGGTTTTAAGACGTCTCCACTGCATGATGTCTAAATAGGCAGGGAGTATGGCAAAGGCATGCCCAGGGTGGGGCTATGGACATAGAAACATAGAAAGATGATGGAAGAAAAAGACCACATCGCCTATCTAGTCTTCCCTTACATATCAACTACAATAGTGCCCTTTTTACCATTAGAGATCCTCTGTGTTTGTCCCACGCTTTTTTGAATTTAGATACTGTCCTCGTCTGTACCACCTCAACTGGGAGACTATTCCACACATCTACCACTCTTTCCGTAAAGAAATATTTCCATATATTATTCCTGAGTCTATCTCCTTTCACCCTAATCGTATGTCCCCATATAGCAGAGCTTGCTTTCAATCGAAAGAGACTCTCCTCCTGTGCAATTAAACATCTGTATCATATCTCCTGTATCGCGCCTTTCCTCTAAAGTATACATTGTGACACAGCAGACGGTACAGAGCCCATGGAGTTAGGGGAAAGTAAGGAACTTACCTCAGAATCAGCTGGGCAGCAGACAAACTCAGCTCATGTAGCATTAGCTGAGCAGCAAACAAACCCAGCTCATGTAGAATTAGCTGAGCAGCAGACAAACTCAGCACGTGTAGAATTAGCTGAGCAGCAAACAAACTCAGCACAAGAAAAGCAAAAAGGCATTAGAGTAAAATGTCCTTGCACTAGTCCTGACGTAGCTAGAAGCAGGAAGGCTAATCAGGAACACCTGTTCTCAGAAACCCACGCAGCATGCAAAGAGAACAAGGATAAAAGCTGCAGGGTAGAACCAGGGAAGGCCAGTAGGGGCAGCGACCTGGGAGGACTAAGCCAGCATCCAGTGAACACACGTCATGCTGGAGGAAATCCACTGAGGAAAGGAAGCAGTAGGTGTGGCAGCAGAGCAGGAAACAGCCAGCACCGTGCCCAGGACCCTGCTAGGATTCCTGGTAGTTGGAGAGCCCAGGAGAGAGCTGCCAGAAGCCCGGAGATAAGAGACAGAACCACAGCTAAGAGGTGGGAACCTAGCTTTTCTAAAGAAAAGGCAAGAAGTTCTGTTTGGTTTGAAAGGCAAGGGCGTGGCATCAGAAGTAACTTTGATACTGAAAGTTATACAGTAATTCCACCAGCGTGGAGAAGAAGGGAAAGCCAGAAGGAAGCTTTTAATATACCAGGCATTCAGAGCCCTGGATTTAAAGAGCCCTTTCTAGAAAAGTTAGCCCATGACTCACAGGAGAGTTTTAAGGAAGACAGCAGCTGTGAAGAGTGTGACCCATATGCAATCGAAAGTGACTCTGAGTTAATGCAGTGGGAGAACAGCACCTATAACTCTGACCCTGTGCCCATGGATTGTACAATATGTTTATCTGACGATATTGTATCTTTATGCTGAACATGTGCAAAGCAGCCAGCTGACGGTGCCTAAAGGAAAGAAGATATTTTTCTGTGCAACAGTTCTTTTGTTTCATATTGTTTGTTGTATCCCAGGAATATCCCATCAGGGCAGGGAATAAAGCCCTAATATTATTTTTGCCTTACCACTTGACTACAAGACTCTTTTTATATCAAAGGCAACTTAAATCTTAACGCCCTAGGCAGCCACCTAATAGGGTTATATGAGGTAGCTATCACTCACTATCTCTCACAACATATTACGATTTTTGTCTGTCCTCATATGTTTTATAGCAAAGACCACTAACCATTTTAGTAGCTACCCTCTGCACCAACTCCAACCTGTTTGCATCCTTTTGAAGGTGCAGTCTCCACAATACTGCAAATGAGGTTGCACCAGAGACTTATACAGAGGCACTATCACCTCGTTTTCTCTGATGGCCATTCCTCTCCCTAAGCACCCAAGCATCCTTCTGGCTTTCATCGTTACCATTTTTATCTGTTTAGGTACTTTAAGATCCTTGGGCACAATCACACCCAGTCCCTCTCTTCTTTTGTAGACAGAAGTACTTCATCCCCTACACTATACAGCTACCTTAGATTTTTGTAGCCCAAATGCATGACCCTGCATTTTTTAGCATTAAATTTCAGCTGCCAAATTCTAGACCATTCTAGCTTAGCTAGATCCCTTCTCATGTTATCTACTCCTTTCTGGATGTCTACTCTATTGCAGATTTTGGTATCATCCACAAACAGGCAAACCTTACCTAACAGCCCTTCCAGAATATCACTAACAAAGATGTTAAAAAAAATTGGACCAAGGACAGATCCCTGCAGCACACCACTGGTAACCACCTCCTCCTCAGAATGAGCTCCATTTACCTGTTCCCTTTGCTGCCTCCCAGTCAACTAATTTCTAACCCAATCAATAACTTTAGGGTCCATCCCTAGGATGCTCAGTTTGTTTATAAGTTGCCTATGCGGAACGGTGTCAAAGGCTTTACTGAAATCTAAGTACTGAAATCTTGCTCTCTCTAAATACACCACATCTAGGGCTCTCCCTCGGTTCAACTCCCTGGTCACCTAGTCAAAGAAATCAATCAGATTTGTCTGACAAGACCTGCCTCTAGTGTAAACCCATGCTGCCTTGGATCCTGCAATCCATTGGACTCCAGAAACTTAAGTATTATCTCACTTAGCAGTGTTTCCAATTTACTCACCACAGAGGTTAGACTAACAGGATTTTAGTTTTCAAGCTCATCCTTACTATTGCTTTTGTGAAAAGGGACTATATGTGCCTTTCTCCAGTCCTCTGGGACCACTCTGAACTCCAAAGAAGCATTGAAAAGGTCAGTCGGTGGAACTGCTAGAACGTCCCCAAGTTCCTTTAGTATTCTCGGATGTATCCCATCCGGTCCCATTATTTTATTTACTTTTAGTTTAGCTAGTTCCTCATGAACAAAGTCTTCTGAAAATTGTTTGAGTTCCCTGTCACGTCTGTTCTTATTTGTGAGTGTTTTCTGAGGTCCTACTCCTGGCCCTTCATCTGTGAACACAGAACAGATATATTTGTTAAGCAATTCCGCTTTATCATCATCAGCTTCTACATATTCCTCCCCTTCATTCTTGAGTCTGACAATTCCATTTTTGCCCTTCCTCCTCTCACTAACATATCTGAAAAATGCCTTATCCCTCCATTTTATTGTATTGGCTATTTCTTCTTATTTTTATATCTTTGCTTGTCTGACTGCTAGCTTCTCTAAATTTTTCCAAATATAGATGCTTTTTTCCTCTTTCTGTAAAGGCTATCCTTTTTTTCTTCTCTTTTTCAGCTACTTCTTTTGAGAACCATAGTGGCCTCCTTTTCCTTTTACATTTACTGTATTTACCTTTCTAACAAAAAGGTTTGTTGCCCTTAAAATATCCCCTTTCAGTTTTACCCATTGCTTTTCTACATCCCCCAGTTGTTCCCATCCCACTAGTGACTCCTTGAGATACTGGCCCATCTTGGCAAAGTTAGTTTTCCTAAAGTCTAAGATCCTCGCTTCTGAATGGATCTTATCACCCTAGTCCTAATACTGAACCACACCATCTGGTGATCACTGGATGTGAGATGATCCCCCCCCCCCTATAACATCAGAAACACTTTCCCCATTAGTAAGAACCAAGTCCAGTATGGCCCCTTCACATGTGGGTTCTGTTACCAGTTGCCTGAATAGTTCTCCCTGTAGAGAATCCAGGATCTCATTACTTCTAGATGACACTGCAGCAGGGATGTGTAAGTCAACATCCAGCATATTGAAATCACCTTTCAGTAGCACTTCTCCTTTCATGGCAATACTGCATATGTCTTCTATTAAATCTCCATTCACTTCTTCTCCCTGTGAGGGAGATCTGTATATCACTCCAATGCAAATGGATTTCCCTTTCCCTCTTTCTAGTTTAACCCACAGTGCCTCCTCTCTCCCTTTTAAGCTGTAATTCTATAGCTTGTCACCAGCTCTCCTTAAACCCCCGTATATAAGTGTGTAGAGGTTAAGTGAGTGGGTCTTCCCCACTGAAGCAGCTACTTTACAAATCCTGAAGCTGGGCTTTTTGGGAAATGTAGTCTCTTCACTGAATCAATGAGGAGCAGTTGTGGAAAAGTGGTTTAAGCAACCAAAGGATTTTATTTCCCCTCCCGGGGTGGATTTCACCATGAACAAAGTAACACAAACCAGATATTTACTGGCATAAGGACAAAACAAAGGTTCTTTAACAGAAAAGGCTTACTTCAGCAATAAACAGGGTGATATCTAGCATTCCAACGTAACCATGCTGTTTCTTCACAGCTCTCTGCTTCCCAATGCTAGAAGTGCTGTACTTTCTCTTTCAAAACATGCCTTCAGCGTAATGAGATTATTTCATTAGCAAGCAATATCGTACAGTCCATGATATCTTCATCACTATTCACACGCTCAGGTTCAAAGTCCATTGACTCTTCCTGGCTAGAAGGAAATGTTTGTAACGGCACTCCTGATGCCACGCCCTTTCTAACTGCTTCAGGTTTCACCTGATATTCCTGAGTTAAATACTGGCTTTCACAAACATTATCAGCACAGGTATTCTCTTCCCAGCTCCAACCCTCTGGGTAAATACAGTCACTGTAAGTATTTTTATACCAGCCTTTTGGCTTACCTTTTAGCCTAGCTGGTGGAGGTTTTCTTTGTGGCTTTGGACTGGCTATAGGTTCCCAACCTAAGCCTTGCACAGAAGATTTCACTTGCCTTCCTGACTTCCTTTCACTTCTGTGTTCCCCTGGATACTGCAGGTAATCCACTCTGCCCTTATTATATCTTTCCCTTGGGGTTCCTTTTCTTTTCCTGAAGAAAGACTCTGTCCCACGCTTCCACAGAGACTCTGGCTTTTTCCTGGCACTGCTGTCTTCACCGTAGCTCTCATTAGCTTCCTTATCCAGCACACATGCCTCATCCAATTCCCCTTCTTCTTCTCCAAACCCTTCTTCCCCTTCTTCTAACTCCATAAGCTCAACTGAACTCTCTTTATCAGGGTGAATTCTAGGGCAGTGCTCAACTCCACCCCCTAGCAGGTGTCCTGCATTAGCTCGTGACTCATTCCCTGAATGGTAGCACAGGTGTTTCTCTTGCCTCTGTGTTTGGTTTCTAAGGTAACCAGGAGCCATGTGCTTTTGTTTACAACTCAGCCCTACTCCTGTTCCTGGCTTTTTAGCCTCATCTAACGGGCTGGAAGGACCCACTATGTCACAAGCTTTAATATTATTTTTTGCATATAGTGCCACTTCTCCTCCCCTTCTTCCTACGCTATCCTTTCTGCATAAACTGTAGCCCAGTATAATTACATCTCAGTCATGGTTGTAGGTGAATCATGTCTCCATAACCACCAGTAAATCCAAGCCAGCCACTTCCATAAAAGCCTCAACATCTGGGATCTTCTTTCCCATACTATGGGCATTTATACACAGCGTTTTCCAGATGTTGCCTCTTTTACCCATTTCTACAGAGGTATTTAATGTTTCACTTACCTGGGGCTTTCTTCACCTATCACCAATGAATCTAGTTTGAAGCCCTCCTCAGTAGGTTAATCAATTTGCTGCTGAAGACACTTTAATCCTTCTTGGACAGATGGATGCCATCTCTGCTCTGCAGCTTTTGAAACATCATCCCATGGTCAAGGAAACCAAAACGCTCTCTGACACCATCCACACAGCCATGCATTCATCTCAAGGATGCAAGCTTTTCCACCTCAGCCTTTACCCTCAATAGGCAGGATTGAAGGGAATACTACCTGCGCACCTATCTGCTTCATACTGTGTCCCAGAGCCATGAAGTCACTTTAGATATGCTCAGAGAGATACCTAGCAGTATCATTTGTGCCGACATGGATGAGCAACATAGTCATTAGCTTTGATGAATCTCGGCATTCTCTCCATAATATTGCAGACTTTGGTACCTAGCAGACAGCACACCTCTCTGGACATCAAGTCTGGTCAGTACCCTTCAGAAGAGAGTCACCAACCACCACTACCCTTCGCTTCTTGTGGTCACTGATTCTGCAACTTTGGGGTCCTCAAGCCCTGGTTCTTCCCTTTCCTGGGATGGTTTCACCTCCCCCACTTCCAGGGCTGCATACTGATTCTTCAATTCAAGGATTGGAGGAGTTGGAGTGTTGATTCTGCAGGCTCTGATGACTCATGTCCATCTTTCTTCATTCTACAGCCTCACATCTTCGCCTCTGCCGGAGATCTTGGATGTTTCAAGAAGCATCTCATCAATGAACTGTTCACTGTCTCAAATGCTTCTCAGCCTCACCACCTCTTCTTGGAGCTCTTCCACTTGTATTCTGAGAGCTTCAGCATGCTGGCATCCTGCACATGGAACTGGTCCTTCAATTGGCATTGGGATCTCTGTCTGGACAGAGCAGAAGCTGTAATGGGGGCAACGGCTTTTGCAATACAATTTTTCACAGCCATTCACTGGCATGTGCTTTGGTCATTATGGGATTTTGTCCTCATTTGTGCCCTACTGACCAGCACTACACAACAAATTGCACCAGGACTCCATCCATAATACTATTTTATTTATTGGAGGAGAGGAAATGTGTGCAGAAGTTATAAATGAGTGCTGATAATAGTGCATTTTTGAAGAGGCTGTTGGCAAAGGCTATGGAGGAGGAAATGGTCAGGACATTAAAATTGTAGCATCCTTTCCTGCCTGGAGGCAGAATGGTGAAAGCCATGATGCCAGAAGGGTTCCTGGATTTCATCCAAGCCTCAGCCTCTGACCTTGGATCAAGCTGTTAACCTCTTTGTCTCTCATGCCACATAATAAGACATGATTTATAAATTATTTTGTTTCTCTCATTTGTGCTTCTAGGAAAAAAAACCTTTTATACATTCAGCCTACAGTTCTTTGTTATATTGCTTCTTTTTGATACTTGTCTTACAAGGCACTTGAACTCCTTACAGTTGATGTTATATGCTCATATGAGCTCACGTTTCTGGGTAACCCCTCTTGACAGGGGATGCCAATTATATCTCTGGCTATACAATGACACAGACTCTATTTTTTTCTTTGCATTTCCATTCCCTCACTGCTTCTGGTCCCGCTCCTATCAGAAATCCATCAAATAAGTCTCCTTTCTTTTCTCTCTTGTTTCTCTCTTATACCTGGAGCCTGATTCTGAAAGGGCCACATCCGGGCCCCTTGCATGTCTCCAGATAGGATGTGCATGCAGAGGCCCGATTCTGCAACCCCGCATAGACATGTACAGGGTGTTGTAGAATCGGCATGTGGCCATGGCCAGCGAAGCACTTCTAACTGATGGCCTATCAGCCTGCCTTGCGCCGTGTGCATGTGTAGGCTGTGCACACACTACCCAGCCACCCCGCGCACCTATAACCCCAAAAACATCCCCAACCCCAAGTCCTGCAGACCACGTGTGACCGGATCCAGGAAGAAGGGCCCCCCCCCCAATATAATGCAGACATCAACATGGCTATCAGGCAGCTCAACGTCAGCGAGGCGGAGGAACATATTAGAACCACATCACAATACAGGCAGACAAATCTAGAAGCAGGGAGAAATGGGCAGGCTGGAGCAGCATCCAAGTTGGCACAGAGACAGACATGAACCAAGGTGGAGAGGAAGGGCAGAGGAAGTCAGGACCTGCCCCAGGCAGAAAGCAGACAGGCTGCACAGTGGCAGGACAGCACAGTGCAGACAGAACAGCCTGACAGCAGGGGCCCAGGAAACAAGGGAGAACAGGATGCATGCAGGCCCACAGTGAAGGCATAGGGGGACACAGAGACAGATGGAAAGAACATGCATAACAGAGAGCAGTCCCAGAATGTGGAGTGGAGGAGTGGCCTAGTGGTTGGGGCAAGGTACTTCAGGCCGGAAGGTCGGGGGTTCAAATCCCACTAGAGGACAGCAACCTTGGGCCAGAAGGACTGGACTTTCTAGTCCCACAGGTGCTCCTTGTGGTCTTGGGCAAGCCACTTAACCCTCCATAGCCCATGTTCCCTGTAAAATAGTTATCTCCAAGTTATAATGCCCTGTTCAATGTAATTTGTTTGTTCAATGTAAACCGCACTGATGCAGAATAGCGCGGTATATAAGAGAATGTAAATAAATAAATAAATAAATAAATGTCAGCCACATCCCCAGGTCACACAGGTGCCCCCTGAGGAGGCAAAATACAAGGGGCTTGTACATGCCCCAAGGTGAACCCAGGACCTCAAGCACTGTGGTTCAGGGCCAGAACCATCAGGCTACAGCTGTCAGTGCTCCCAGGCCATAGGAAAAGAGAGAGCATAATAAGTCAGAGGTGAGGCCCAGTGTGAATGTTAGAAGTGCAAAATGAAGGGGGGCGGAGCCTGATGTCCAGCGGGTAGGACGCTTTGCGTTGAAGCTCCCGAGAGGCCTACTTAGAATCCTGACTTAATACCTATACAAACTTACTATTTTGCTCCGAGCTGACCGGGGTACCTCGGGGGGGGATGGCGGCCCATAAATCAGCGCGCTTGGACTTCGGGTCTCCTTCTTCTTCTCACGGAAAACGCTCCAAAACAGAGGTGTCCTCCCCACAGAAGATGGTTCCATTTCGTGAAAACCCCGAAATGCACCTGGAGATTTTGGAGGAAATACGCGGTGTGAAGGAATTGGTGCAGTCCAATGGAGAAGCGCTTCGAGCCATGCGAGAAGACTTTGGAGTGCTCCAGGACCGACTTGAAAGTCTTTCATTACGGCAGGACAACATGGCGGGGGTCCTCGACTCGCACGCGGTGCGCTTGGGCAAACTGGACAAGGCTGAGCGCCAGATACAGAATCTTCAAAAGGAGTTAGAAGATAGCAATAATCGAGCCCGTCGCAACAATGTGAGGCTCCTCGGAATGCCGGAGGGGGTGGAAGCAGGAGATATAAGAGAATTCTTGCTCAAAACTCTTCCCTCCTTGCTGAAGATCACTTTTCATAGAGAACTGGAAATCGATCGAGCACATCGTGTTCCTGCCCACATGGCGCCCAACCGCACGACCCCCCGGCCTATTATCTTTAGCTTGCTACGATATCAACAAGTGGAACAAATTTTAAATGCTGCCCGAGCGAATCATCATTTGGAATTTGAAGGTCGTAAAGTCTCCTTCTTTCCTGATTTGGCAAAGCCTACCGTTGACCGTCGGAAGAAACTCCTTGCTCTTCGCCCTCGACTTCAACAGCTACAGGCTCGCTTTGGCCTGTTGTATCCAGCGAAGCTTCGAGTGACTCTCCACAACCAAACCAGAACGTTCGAAGATCCTGATCTACTATCAACATTTTTAGACTCCAAAGAAGCAGAGCAGATGCGCTAATCCCAAATCTTGGACTCTTATCTGTCGGCTCTGTCCGCCATTTTGAAGGGCCCGATGCGGCGGTCATAGCCAAGCACAGAGATTGCCTGGACTTTCTTTCTTTCTCTATATGACTTTTGTTTTTTGGTCTCCTAACCCTTCATGATGTGTGCCTCGGTCGGATTCGGAGCACGCACAGTCCTACAGGTTATGTGTTTTTTCAATTTCGGCCTTCTCTGGGGTTTCTCCCCGCAGACACATGGTCGCCAGTAATTTTGGGGTTTTGCTTCTCCTCTACCTTACTGCGGTTTTCTTTGTTAATGTGGGGCGCTTCATTGTATTATATTAGCTTATTTTTCTTATGTCATGTGTACAGCCAGATACAGTCAGTTTGAGGGATATAGTGAAATTATGTGTGCTATAATGCTCAGAATTTTAACTTTTCTGAATGGCCTTATGTAAAATCTTATCAATCACCGTAAAAGGCATTAATGGTCCACTCAAAGGAAAGAAAATCCTTAGCTATCTTAGCCATGAGCATGTTGATTTAGTGTTTCCTCAGGAAACGCATTTAAACTTTGTTGAAACACTGAAACTCACTGCTAAGCTTTACATGGTAGCTGCCTATTCTCCCACCGTTTCCAAATGGTACGGAGTAGCCATACTGGTTAAGAAGTCTTTGCACGCTACTGTACTTGATATTAGCGTTGACAAAGAGGGTAGATGGGCCCGTGTACACCTTGAGGTTGGAGATAGTGAATTCACGTGTATTTGCATTATGTCCCGAATGTGGACAACCCTGCTTACTATGCAAGTATTGCGCAGTTGGCATAGGCCTCTGCCAATGCTCCATTAATACTTGGTGGCGATTTTACTCCAGTGTTCCCTCAATCTTTTCTTCTCAAATAAGGCGCTCGTTGGCTGGAAGATCCAGTACCGAGTAGACCTGTGTGGCTAGATATAGAAGCGGGCCTTTGCAAACCGATTCCTCTTACTTTTCTCCCTGGTATGACTCTCCCATCAGACTCCCACTATCCACCAATGCTTTTAGACACTTTAGGTGCCTTTAATGCTCTTATGCAATCTTTTAGACTCCCGACTCTGGTCAGTGCAACTTCAGCATCGCCCTCGGAGTACTAGGGTACTCCCGCCATCGGCATTCTCTACATGAGGTTGATTGGAGACTTTCCGATCTATCGGTAGTTCACCGGGTGTAGCATCCAATTTTTACTAAACCTTATGTAATGCTATAACTAGAGATACCCCTATAGTGCAGAAAGTATGGGAGAGAGAATTGCATGTGACTTTGACCTCGGAGCAATGGAGCCTTATCTGGAGTAGAGGGACACGGGTTCCCGATCTGCCTCACTCACTCAGACCCTCTTCTTTCTAGCCCACCGGTGTTTTTACACTCCTCACAGATTAGACAAATGGAACACTACTCAGGGCAATGGTTGCTGGACATGTCCTGCAGCCATTGGTTCATTGCCTCATGTTATGCATGAATATCCCGTACTACAGTATCACTGGCGTCGGGTCTGGGGTCGTATTTAGTCTATCTCGCACTCTCAGGAGCCCCTTTCTTGGAGGATAGTGGGACTTCGCCCAGTTGCGGGGATCCCCTCTCTCCCAAAAATGGCTTATCTCCTTTCGAACTTTATGCTTGGCATTGTTATTTCCCTAATTAAGTAATACCGGAAATTTAGCTCCCAGCTGAGCCCCAATGAATGGTGGAATCATGCCTGTCTTTACAGTAAATATGTACAAATACCTCGTCTGTTCGCTTCCCCTGTTCAGACTCCTTTTCATTGGTCTCAATGGAAGATGCTCAATGACTATGTACATTTTGCTAAATGCTCTCATCTGACTGTCTAACTTTGTATATATCTCTGTCCCATGATCATGCTGTATCGTAGATGCTCTTTTGATCGTTTGATGTATAATCACTGTTAATTGGAAGTGCCCACATGCTGATCTAATCGGGTAGAGAAGAAGCATCGGGGTGGGGGGTAATTGGGTTTACTTTTCCTTATTGTATACTTGTTTTGTCTCCTTTGGTGTGTTGTTTCTTTTGTTTGTTGCAAAATGAAAATAAAAGTTTAAAAAAAAAAAAAAAAAAAGAAGTGCAAAATGAAGCAGTCCAGGTGAAAGATGAACCCAGGACCTCGAGCACTATGGTTCAAGGCCAGAACCATCAGGCTACAGCTGTCTGCTCCCAAGCCCTTGGAGATGAGAGAACATGTCACTGTGCTTGTACACCAAATGCAAAGACCATCTGCTACTCCCCCCCACTCCTTGGCACGGCATGGCAGGGTGATGCGCCACTGAGAGCAGATGGGGACATGGTACATGATGGGCATGTGCAGAGCACCAGCAATATCACCCCAATGAATAGGCATGTCTGTACTCTAGCATGGGTGAATGATGAGCTGCGTCTCTACCCCACAGACATTTCCAGATCCTGCGTGACACGAGGTCTACCTTGTGCAATATTGCACAATCTGCTGCATACGCAGCAGGCTGATAGGCCCCCCAACACTGAGGCGGGCCAACATATGTAAGAGAAAACACTGCTGTGACATGGACTCCACAGAAACAGCATGCCCCCACCCCAGGGTCCCACAACAGATAGTCCTGGCCCACACTGCCCCACTCCTGAAGAGATTGGGGCAGTGTGGGCACTGCCCCAAAACCACTAGTAAATCCTTTATCTACCTACTCTTATGCTAATCATCCCCATACACAGAACTCCCACACTCAAAAACACATAATGTCTCCAATAAAATGTACAAACTTCTCCCTCCTCCTCCTCCTAATAACACTCCTAACACAACACATCTATACATACAAATCCAATCAAAGCCCCTACATCAACATCCCCATTATTCATAACCACTACCAGAACCCATAGCACCCCCACCACACAAAACTTATTTCAAAACCCGCAACACATAGTAACATACTCACACTCCCACAACCACTTTTCTCGTCACAACCCAGGCAGACGCCCCCACAGACTTATTCAAATAAAATGTCAACCACAAAGCAATAAAAAGGACAACACAGCTAATATAGACATTAAAACCAAGCTCTACCTAATAAATATCAGATCCATACGAAACAAAATACCAATAATTAATGACATGATAAAAGACAAAAACCCAGATATTATCTGCATCACTGAGACATGGCTCTCACCCACGGACACCATATTATTAAACCAAATAACCACACATCAATATGATATATTCAACTGCCATCGAGATGTAAAAAGAGGTGGTGGTGCTCTCATACTAACCAAAAAAGTCCTACAATACACCTTAACAAGCCTAAATAATATAGATGGAATGGACATCATCAATATACAAAGCAGAACCATGGCACTCTCCCTCATTTATAGACCACCCTCAGCTGATCAAAAAAACCTCTCCTCCATCCTTGAACTTGCATGCACAGCATCGCAAAACAAACCACTAATAGTTCTAGGTGACCTAAACCTCCCCTCTCTAAATAAATCTCAATCAGATAACTTCATGGACGCCATGAACCAAATGGGATACACTCAGATAGTTCATACCTCCACACACATAAAAGGCAACACTTTAGATCTCATCTTCATCCCTTCCTCCCTTAATAACCATCAACAACTCACACCTCCAACTACAACAGAAGTACCATGGTCCGACCATCACCTCATAACACTCCACCTTCCAGCACAAGCAACACCAAATACAATAAGCACATCACCCCATTTATCACGCTTTGCTCACTTTGACAAGGATTCTTTCCTTGACAAAGTAATACCAGTACTCAACACAAACTTCCCTGACATCAACTCCACTGTAGATCACTGGAACCTAACTATACATGAAGCAGCTATCCCCACACGTAATAGGCATAAACAAACAAAGAAGTCAGAAAAATGGTTCACTAAAGAACTAGCAAAACTAAAAAAGCAACTGAGGAAAAAGGAAAAGAGATGGAGGAAAACTAAAACAGATGAAAATAAATCACAATATATGAACACACTTAACGAATACAAAAACGCAATAAACAACTCGAAAAGGGATTACCACTCTAAAGTAATAAATCTAGCCATCAACCGACCTAGAGAACTATTTACAATTGTAAAAACACTAACCAAAACTAAAAACTCCGAGCCAAAGCTACCAACAATAAGCATTCAAACTTTAGCAACTCACTTTGCAGAAAAACTAAAATCTAAACCCAATACTCTAACACCAATACTGACTACAAGCACCAAAATCAATAACAATTGGACAACTTTCCACACAATTGACCGAAAGCAGCTCATTAAAATCATAACAATGATCAATACTACAACATCCCCACTCGATCCTTGCCCTGTGTCTTGGATTAAATGTACAAAAGAAGAACTTGCTGAAAACATTCAATACATGGTGAACCTGTCCCTTTCCCAGGGCGTCATGCCTGATGCTCTAAAGCTCACAACGCTTCGCCCAATAATAAAAAACAACAAACTTGACTCAAAAGACCCCAATTCATACAGACCGATAGCTAGCATTCCTTTTATCGCTAAAATAATAGAAAAATCAATTCAATTACAATTACAAGAGCATATTGATGAACAAAAACCCCTTGACACACACCAATTCGGTTTTCGCCCTTTCCACGGAGTGGAAACCCTCCTGATTACATTGATTGACTACCTCATCAAAGGCACAGATGTCAACAATCAAGGTTTCCTACTACTCTTTATTGATATCTCGGCCGCCTTCGATAACATCAACCACCCTACCCTGATCAACAGACTAGAAAACTTAGGAATAGGCGGTACTGTTCTCAAATGGTTCAAGTCATACATCACACATAGACTAATACGTGTCCAAATAGATCAAGAAGCATCAGAAACCTTCCCCCAAGGACAAGGTATACCTCAGGGATCAGCCCTTTCTGCCCTCTTATTCAACTTATACCTGCAACCTATCACAAACATATTTAGAAAACACAAGATTAATCATTTTATATATGCTGACGATATCATGCTCGCTATCCCCATAACCACAAAAAACCACTCTTATGACAACCTAGCTGAGTGCATGGCTGAGACCACCTCTTGGATGGAAATCAATCACCTCAGCATTAATCTCAAAAAAACGGAAGCAATGTTCGTTACAAGAACACCTGTGACTGAGGACACTTTTCCAACAACAATCTCAATCAATAATACCTCTATACCCGTTAAAAAAGAGGTAAAATACTTGGGTGTAATAATAGATCATACTCTCACCATGCTACCTCACATAAAGAAGACAGTAAGAACCATATTCCTTAAACTCAAAACCATACAACACCTAAGGCCCCTCTTGGATACACATGACTTTAGATCGGTTGTCAATACACTCATCACACCCCATTTCGATTATTGCAACAGTCTCCTGATTGGCCTACCACAGAAAAACACATACCTATTACAAAGAGCCCAGAACATCTGTGCAAAAGTAACTACCAAAGCTCGTCTAACAGACCATGTGACTCCTATACTCCTAGAACTACATTGGCTCCCCATAAACAGCCGTATTAGATACAAAATTCTCCTAACAACATTCAAGCTCCTAAATGACATCGCCCCATCACATCTATCAACATTACTACAAACCCCATCTGAATCAAGAGCTCGCAGACAAAATGCAGCCCACTCACTTGATCTACCAAAATCATTCAAGAAGACTAAAAAATCCACAAGTGACAGAGCCTTCACATTCACTGCCCCTATGCTCTGGAATGATCTCCCACTAGACCTCCGCACCATAAAAGACCTCGCCCAATTTCGGAAGGAACTCAAAACTTACCTATTCTCTGAACATTTCCAAATCCCCTACCCCCCAAGCTCTGTACCCCCAAGCTCTATCCCACACCATCCACAGACACACCAACTCAGAACTCCCTAAACCACAACTAGACAACCCCACACAGCCCCCCCCCCCCCCACAAAATTCTTGAAAAAAATGGAAATAAATTCCACCACATACACATGATGCACGATTATTCTGAAAACCCCTGTATAGAATCACTTGTAAATAACCTATGTAAATAGTTTGGACAGTTTTTTACATCTGTCATTATTTGTAAAAAGTTAGAAAGTTTCTCTGTTTCAATGTAATGTATATCTATTCCATGTAAAAAGTTAAAAAGTTCTCTGTTCAATGTAAAGTATACAGAAGTATACATAATTTGTTAAATTGTTCCATGTAAACCGCCCTTGATCACTGGAAGGGGCGGTATAGAAGAAATAAGTAAATAAATAAATAAAAAATTTACTGGAATACCTTGTGTGTGGCTGGTCCCCCGGCAACCACAGTCGTGAAGCTAACCATGACCTCTATCCCCCACAGCAGCAGCACAGCAGGAGGAGGAATCCCCACCCCTGTCCCCAGATGGCTCCACCCCTTACACAGCAAATCTGGGGGATAGTGTGCAGCAGGGCGGCGGTCAGATTCCCCAGGTACTATGTGCAAAAGCCCTGGAGACAGGAGCGACCTATGGACCCTCATCCTCCAGCCCCTGGTGGAGGGGGCATATGGCAGAGTAGGTGGCTGGGGAGGCCCCATGGAGTGTGTTGGTTGAGGCTGTAGCAACACAGACAGAGGGGCCAGGCAAGGGTGTGGTGGTTGAGTGTATGCTGGAGGGTGAGTGGTTGGAGAGTGGTAGTGAGGGTGAGGTGTCAGAGTGTGTGCAGGGTGAACCTGTGGGGATGTGTGAGTGGCAGGAGGGGGGAGCAAGGGTGTGTGGATGGTGGGGAGGAAGGGTGTTGGTATGGGCAAGGGTGGGTGGACAGCGTGGATGGGGAATCAGAGCGGGGGTATGGGGAAGGATGTGATGGTGCAGCTGGAAGGGGACATAGATGGTGAGGAGGCAGTAGGGGACGCAGGTTATGGAAGCTAGGGTTGCCAGTAGGCAGTGGCAGTGCTGGGTCATGTCCGTGATGAGGGTGGTGATTCTGCAGAGGTGACATCATCCATGTCCATGTGGGAGCAGTATGCTCATGTTTGTGGGCCATGTAGCCACCCCTATGTGATGAAGGACCTGATGAGGGGACCCAGGAGACATTCTGAGGCCCCGAGGACATATCAGCCCTGGCCAATCTGGAGCGCATGCTGGAACACAACCTTACATGGCTGCATAGGCCCTTTCACACCTCACACCATATGGAGCATCTCAGGAGTGAGGTTCAGGGCCTGAGGGTCGAGTTTAAGGGCCTGCGCTTGCTGCTGGAGGCCCATCTGCAGCCACACACAATACCCCCAGTTGCATAGCAGGCAGCCCTGTGGGGCACTGAGGGGGCCACACCATCTGGGAGGCGCCCAGAGGCAGCAATAGTACTAAGCATCATGGTCTGCACCAGTGGCTGCTGGTACAGTGACTGCCACCAGGGTGGACTGGCTACCACTGTTAATGGCCCTGTAGGTGTGGCAAGGGTGGGGGTGGATGCCGGGGGGGGGGGGCACACCTATTGGCCAGTGTGTGTGGGCACTGTTCGCCTATATTCTATATCTGTCCCATGCATGTTGGCTGGGAAAATAAAGTGTTATTTATTTACATTCTCTTATATACCGTGCTATTCTGCATCAGTGCGGTTTACATTGAACAAACTGAAATTACATTGAACAGGGCATTATAACTTGGAGATAACTATTTTACAGGGAGCATGGACTATGGAGGGTTAAGTGGCTTGCCGAAGACCACAAGGAGCACCTGTGGGACTAGAAACCCCAGTCCTTCCGGCCCAAGGTTGCTGTTCTCTAGTGGGATTTGAACCCCTGACCTTCCGGCCTGAAGTACCTTGCCCCAACCACTCCTCCACTCCAGTTATGCAGTTCAACATGTGTGCCTATGTGTCTGTCAGCCAAAGCAGCCCTGGCCACCAATGGCCCAGGACATATGTGTTGCGCCACAAGGGTGACGCTGTGCTGTATGCCACACGTAAATGGTAGCCAATGCATGTCTGAGGCATATAGCAGGTAGACTGGCCTCCACAGTAGTAGGAGATGGTGCAAACACCCAAGGGTAATGGGGCTGGGGGAACCATGAACATGTGGCAGTAGCATAGCCAGTGGCCCACGGGGGTGGCACAGGCCAGGCTGGATAGACGGTGATGTGCTGGGGGTACCATGTGTATGTGGCACACACCATGCGTCTATCCTGTGCCCCCCATGCCAGCCCACAGGTGTGCACTACCTGCAGCAGGCAATGGGTAGGTGACAGACGGCCAAAGGACATGTGAACCATGCAATGTATGTGTCCCTGGTGCAGCAGCCATGGGCGGGCATGGCATGGATGCCCATGTCCAGATATAGGGGCACCTACACAGGGCAACATCGATGAATGCCTCCAAACACATCACGCCATGTCTGGATGGTACGGACGTGCACAGGCCCATTGCAGCTGTGGCACATACCCCATACCCTCCCTATTTGCTGCCATGTGTTGTGGTTATTATGGGTGGGGTACATATGTACCAGGCTGTCAGACAAAGTGTGCCTGGACAAAGCTATTATACGCCACCACACCCCATCTGGACAGTGCACCCACGTGCGCATCTGCGCCGATGTTAGGCTTATCCTCCTCATCCATGGTTGGCTCTGGCTCATCAGGCAGAGGCTGTCTGCACTGCAAGGCAAAGTTATGGAGCATGCAACATGCCATGGTGATCTCGCACACCTTGAGAGGCCTGTACAGCATCTCCCCTCCCCCCCACCCGAACCAGTCCAGGCAGCGGAACCTGCACTTCAGCTGGCCGAAGGTCCACTCTATGATACCCCCACATGGTCCAGTGTACTGGTGCTGTGCTGGGCTGCTGGAGTGGACTATGGGGTCATCAGCCATTCCTGAAGGGGCTAGCCAGTCACCTGCAGGGGGAAACAGAACAGCAGATCGTTAGCTGGTGTGCCGGTGAGGGGGCCATGTATGTTGGACATGTAGTGGGCTTTGGACATCTGACTGTGCAAATCTGACCCTGTGAACACTGTATGTAGGGTCCCAGGCATGACAGCGGGCCACTGTGTTTCCGCAATCCACCACATGTGCATGGGCACCCACTAAGGCAGTGGGGTCCCTGCTGGGGTGTGTGGCTGGGCACCATGTGTATGTCTGGAGCCCCTGCTCTGTGCCTGGCCCACAGAAGCACACTCCTGGGCAGTAGTAGATGGGGCTGCATGACACCCCACCACGTGCAGGCCTGCTGCCACCACCCAGGTCACCTGCCTCCATCCCCCACTGCATGCACAGGGCCACTGTGCCTACTGTGAGGGACTGGGGCGTGACACGTGTGGAGGGTGTATGTTGGGCAGCTGGAACTAACCCCCAGATGGACAGGGACATGGCATACCATGTCCATATATGTTGTGGGATTCCCAGGGGGTGCCCCACGCATAACCCCACCTTGGTGGCATGGTGGCGGGGGGTAGGCCACCCCCCTATATATGTCCAGCTGCCCCCTCCATGGCCAGGGGTTTGACACACAGGGCTCCGGGGTCATGGGGGGAGGGCCAACATCATCTGCCCAGCAGACACCCCACCATGCATTGCACCTTGCCTCCCAGTCCCAGGGTGTCTGTGCATATGCCCACCTAAAAACCATCCACCACTGATGTGGCATCCCTCAAAGTGCATATGTATCCCTGAGCAACTCAGGATGTAGGCATCATGGCAGGAACCTGGGTACCTGGAGCATACGCCTGTAAACTCTCCATTCGCATTGCACACCACCTGCATTTTGACAGAGTGGAATGTCTTCCAGTTCCAGTACATAGCTTCACTCTGTCGCTGTGGCTGGAGGCAATGTGTGTGCTATCCACCATACCGAGGACCGACAGGAACCCGGCCACAGTGTAGAATTACTGCATGGTCCGGTGCTAGTCCTGCTGTGTTGATGGGAAGCAGATGTTCTGCGCCATGGATCACAGGTAGACACCTTGGAATTGGGTGAGGCACCATGATACCACAGGCTGGCTGATTCCCCCAACAGCCGAGAGCAATGTCTGAAACGATCCTGTCGCCAGGAAGGCCAGCGCTGTCGTCACCTTCAGATATAGAAACATAGAAAAATGACAACAGAAAAAGACCACATGGCCTATCTAGTCTGTCCTTCCATATCAACAACTACAACAGTCCCCTTTTTTCCTTTAGAGATATAGAAACATAGTTTAGAGATATAGAAATATAGAGATATAGATGCACTGGAATCAGATCGCCCCTCTGTGTGGGACTTGCAAGCCATGAATCAAACTGCTGGCAGAGGTCATGTATGGCAGCCCTGTCAAAACAGTACCTTGCCACACATATCGAATCACTCATGTCCATGTACTGGACCCTCTGCTGTGGGACACGGATGTGGGGATGCCTGCGATCCATGTCCTGCAAACCACGGGCACAGCTGTGAAGTCCTGGATATCCTGCATGTTGTCCTCGTCCAGTCAGTCGGCTGCATAATAATTAACAGGCACTACACACATAGTGGAATGCCACAGAGAGCTGCAGGTCGCACCATCACTGTCATGTACTGTGTTGGTCCTGCTGCAAAGCAGTTTGGGCTGGGGCATGTGCAGACGTATACACAGCACTTGCACAGAGGTACACGTTCAGAGCTCACACACGTGTGGTGACGTGCAGACAAACATGTGCATGCACATCCATGCACCATAAAGTTTGCATGTGGCCTGACCTCATAATGTCCTGTATTGCTGAAATACCATGCCTACTCCCCTCTGTGGTTGCTCGCTGGCTGTGCATTCACAGTCCCCTCCATTGTGCTGGCTGCAAGAGGCGAACCACTGACCCTCTGAATCCCAATCACATGCCATCCCCTTCACTCTATGCGGCTCTAGTACCGTTGGGGGTGTGCAGGCGCAGATACATGTGCATGCAAACATCAGCGGTGGGATGTACACGTTGGCACGTCCCAGCATGCACAACCAAACAGACCTGTCACAGGCCCCCCCGTGTGTTGCCTCCATGACACAGACAGTCCATGTCATGGCACCTAAGGTCACTACCAGGAAGGCAAGATTCTCCGAGGGTGAGGTGACCCTCATGCTGGAGGAGATCCTCCAGTGGCTGCCACAATTAGTGGGGGACGCATCCACATGTGTGAGTGCCTGCAGAGAGGTTCAAAAAAAGAGTAAAGTAGCCCAAATGCCCTCGAGTATGGAGCAGACACAGCTTAAAGATCCAAAATTACCCATGTCTACCAATAGCCAAATTAATATGAATAAAAAACAGTCTCTAAAATGCTTGTATGCAAATGCTAGAAGTCTAAAAAATAAGATGGGAGAGTTAGAATATATAGCACTAAATGAGAGGTTGGATATGATTGGAATATCAGAGACATGGTGGAAGGAGGACAACCAGTGGGACACTGTGATACCTGGGTACAAACTATATCGTAATGATAGAGCTGATCAAATTGGTGGAGGGGTTGTGCTCTATGTTAGAGAGGGCATTGAGTCAGAAAGGATTAAAGTTTTGCAGGAAACAAAATTTGATGTAGAATCTCTATGGATTGAAATTCCATGTAAAAAGGGGAAGGTGATGGCAGTGGGGGTGTACTATTGACCGCCAGGCCAGAATGAATAAATGGATGATGAAATGCTCAAAGAAATCAAGGAAGCTAACAAAAGTTACAGCTCGGTAATAATAATGGGTGATTTCAATTACCCCGGTATCGAATGGGTCAGTGTCACGCCAGGACATGCTAGGGAGATAAAGTTCCTAGATGACATAAATGACTGCTTCTTGGAGCAGCTGGTTCATGAACCAACCAGAGGGGAAGCCATATTAGACCTAGTCCTTAGTGGAACACCAGATCTAGTGCAAGAGATAAAGGTGTTGGAGCCACTTGGCAATAGTGATCATAGCATGATCACCTTTGATTTAATTAGTGGAGGAGGGACAGTAAGGAAATCCACAGTACTACCTTTTAACTTTCGAAAGGGAGACTATGATAAGATGAGGAAAATAGTTAAGAAAAAACTAAAAGGAGAAGTTGCAAAGGTTAAAGACTTACATCAAGCTTGGGTGTTGTTGAAAAATACTATCTTGGAAGCCCAGACCAGCTGTATTCCACACTTTAAGAAAAGTGGAAGGAAGTCCAAAAAACTGCCAGCATGGTTTAAAGGTGAGGTCAGAGAGGCTGTTGCCAAAAAAGCATCTTTCAGGAAATGGAAAAAAGAGCCAAACGACGAAACCTGGAAACAGCACAAGCACTGGCAGGTCAAATGCAAGGCACTGATAAAGAAGGCAAAGGGAGAATTTGAGAAGAAGCTTGCTGCGGAAGCAAAAATGCGAAATAAAGATTTTTTCAAGTACATTCGTAGCAAAAAACCTGTGAAAGAGTCAGTTGGACCATTAGATGATAGAGGAGTTAAAGGGGCACTAAGAGGCGACAAGGAGATAAGGAGAGACTGAATGAATTCTTTGCTTCGGTCTTTACTGAGGAAGATGTAGGGATGTTACCCATGACTGAAGTGGTATTTAAAGGTGCGGAAGAATTGAAGGAAATAATCGATACATCGGGAAGATGTACATAAGAACATAAGAGCATAAGACATGCCATACTGGGTCAGACCGAGGTCCATCAAGCCCAGTATCCTGTTTCCAACAGTGGCCAATCTAGGTTATACGTACCTAGCAATATCCCCAAAAGACAGATTCCACAATGCTTGTACTGGGTCAAGCATTGATATCCTGGGTCCCTTTTTAATAGTGGTTTATGGACCTTTCCTCCATGAACTTGTCCAAACCTTTTTTAAACCCAGCTATACTAAAAAGCCCTTACTACATCCTCCGGTAACAGATTCCAGAGTTTGATTACACGTTGAGTGAAAAAATATTTTCTCTTATTTGTCTTAAATAGTTTACCCTGTAGCTTCATTACATGTCCCCTAGTCTTTCTATACTCTGATAGCGTAAACAATTGATCCACGTTTATCCGTTCCACTCCATTCATTAATTTATAGACCTCTATCATATCTCCCCTCAGCCGTCTCTTCTCCAGGCTAAAGAGCCCTAACCTTCTTAGCCTCTCTTCATAGGAGTAGCCTTCCATCCCCTTCACCAATTTGGTGGCTCTTCTCTGTACTTTTTCTAATAACGCTATGTCCTTTTTAAGATACGGTGACCAGAATTGCACACAATATTCAAGGTGCAGTCGTACCATGGAGCGATACAGAGGCATTATAATATCCTTTGTTTTGTTCTTCATCCCTTTCCTTAAGATACCTAGCATTCTATTTGCTTTCTTGGCCGCCGCTGCACACTGGGCGGAGGGTTTTAACATGTTATCCACAATGACTCCTAAATCTTTTTCCTGGGTGGTGGTTTCTAATGTGGAGCCTTGCATTGTGAAACTATAGTGTGGGTTGTTCTTTCCTAGGTGCATAACTTTGCACTTGTCCACATTAAATTTCATCTGCCATTTGGATGCCCAGTCTTCCAATTTATCCAGATCCTCCTGCAGTTTTCCACAATCCTCTTGGGATTTAACAACTTTAAACAGTTTTGTGTCATCTGCAAATTTGATAACCTCACTAGTTATTCCCTTTTCCAGGTCATTTATGAATATGTCAAAAAGCAGCGGACCCAGTACAGATCCCTGGGGTACTCCACTATTCACCTTTTTCCATTGGGAATATTGGCCATTTAGCCCTACCCTCTGCTTTCTATCTTTTAACCAGTTCCCGATCCACAATAGTACACTGCCTCCTATCCCATGACTTTTTAGCTTCGCCAAAAGTCTCTGATGGGGGACTTTGTCAAAAGCTTTCTGAAAGTCCAGATACACTATATCAACCGACTCACCTTTGTCTACCTGTTTATGCACACCTTCAAAAAAACATATCAGATTAGTAAGACAAGATCTTCCTTGTCTAAAGCCATGTTGGCTGTCTCCCATTAGGCCATGACTATCTACATGCTGCGTAATTTTGTTCTTTATGATGGTTTCTACCATTTTCCCTGGTACTGACGTCAGGCTCACCGGTCTGTAATTTCCTGGGTCACCCCTGGAACCCTTTTTAAAAATTGCTGTTACGTTGGCGACCCTCCAATCTTCAGGTATTACAGATGATTTTAATGAAAGTTCACAGATTACCAATAGCAGGTCTGCAATCTCATATTTCATTTCTTTCAACACTCTGGGATGTATACCATCCGGTCCAGGTGATTTGCTACTATTCAGTTTATCAAATAGTTGTAATATATCTTCCCGGTGTAGCGATATTTCGCTCAATTCGTCTGCAGTATCACCTTTAAATACCACTTCAGTCTTGGGTAACATCCCTACATCTTCCTCAGTAAAGACCGAAGCAAAGAATTCATTCAGTCTCTCTGCTATAGCCTTGTTTCCTCTTACTGCCCCTTTTACCCCTCTATCATCTAATGGTCCAATTGACTCTCTCACAGGCCTTTTGCTACGAATGTACTTGAAAAAGTCTTTATTTCGTGTTTTTGCTTCCATAGCAAGTTTCTTCTCAAATTCCCGTTTTGCCTGCCTTATCAATGCTTTGCATTTAACTTGCCAGTGCTTGTGCTGTTTCCAGTTTTCATCATTTGGCTCTTTTTTCCATTTCCTGAAGGTTGCTTTTTTGGCAGCAACAGCCTCTCTGACCTCACCTTTAAACCATGCTGGCAGTTTTTTGGACTTTCTTCCACTTTTCCTAATGCGTGGAATATAGCTGGTCTGGGCTTCGAGGATAGTATTTTTAAATAACACCCAAGCTTGCTGTAAGTCTTTAACCTTTGGAACCGCTTCTTTTAGTTTTTTCCTAACTATATTCCTCATTCTATCATAGTCTCCCTTTTGAAAGTTAAAAGGAACTACTGTGGATGCTTTTACTATCTGTCCTCCACTAATTAAATCAAACATGATCATACTATGATCACTATTGCCAAGTGGCCCCAACACCCTTATTTCTTGCACCAGATCTGGCGTTCCACTAAGGACTAGGTCCAGTATGGCTTCCCCTCTGGTCGGTTCATGAACCAGCTGCTCCAAGAAGCAGTCATTTATTCCATCTAGAAACTTTGTCTCTTTAGCTTGTCCTGCTGTGACACTGACCCAGTCGATACCGGGGTAATTGAAATCACCCATTATTAATACTCTGTTGTGTCTTTTGTTAGCTTCCTTGATTTCTTTGAGCATTTCATCATCCATTTGTTCATTCTGGCCAGGTGGTCGATAGTATACTCCCACTGCCATCACCTTCCCCTTCATAAATGGAATTTCAATCCATATTCTACAGCTAATTTTGTTCCCTGCAAAACTTTAATCCTTTCTGACTCAATGCCCTCTCTAACATAGAGCGCAACCCCTCCACCAATTTGATCAGCTCTATCATTACGATATAGTTTGTATCCAGGTATCACAGTGTCCCACTGGTTATCCTCCTTCCACCATGTCTCTGAGAGTGCAATCATATCTAACCTCTCATTTAGTGCTATATATTGTAACTCTCACATCTTATTGTTTAGACTTCTGTATTACAACTATTAGATAAACTGAAGAGTAGCAAATCACCTGGGCCGGATGGTATACATCCAAGGGTGTTGAAAGAACTGAAATATGAGATTGCAGACCTGCTATTAGTAATCTATGAACTATCTTTAAAATCATTTCTAATACCTGAAGATTGGAGGATCGCCAATGTAACACCAATTTTTAAAAAGGGTTCCAGGGGTGATCCGGGAAACTACAGACCGGTGAGCCTCACGTCAGTACCGGGAAAAATGGTAGAAACCATCATAAAGAATAAAATTACTCAGCATGTAGATAGTCATGGCCTAATGGGAGACAGCCAACATGGCTTTAGACAAGGAAGATCTTGTCTTACTAATCTGTTATGTTTTTTTGAAAGTGTGAATAAACAGGTGGACAAAGGTGAGTCGGTTGATATACTGTATCTGGACTTTCAGAAAGCCTTTGACAAGGTCCCTCATCAGAGACTTTTGGCAAAACTAAAGAGTCATGGGATAGGAGGCAGTGTACTACTGTGGATCAAGAACTGGTTAAAAGATAGAAAGCAGAGGGTTGGGCTAAATGGCCAATTTTCCCAATGGAGAGAGGTGAATAGTGGTGTACCCCAGGGATCTGTGCTGGGTCCGTTGCTTTTTGACATATTCATAAATGACCTGGAAAGTGGAATAACGAGTGAGGTTATCAAATTTGCACATGACACAAAACTATTTAAAGTTGTTAAAACCCAAGAGGATTGTGGAAAATTGCAAGAGGATCTTGATAAATTGGAAGACTGGGCATCAAAATGGCAGATGAAATTAAATGTGGACAAGTGCAAAGTTATGCACCTAGGGAAGAACATCCCAAACTATGGTTACACAATGCAAGGTTCCACATTAGGAACCACCACCTAGGAAAGAGATTTAGGCGTCATTGTGGATACCATGTTAAAACCCTCGGCCCAGTGTGCAGCGGCGGCCAAGAGAGCAAATAGAATGCTAGGTATGATAAGGAAAGGAATGGAAAATAAAACAAAAGATATTATAATGCCTCTATACCGTTCCATGGTGAGACTGCACCTTGAATATTGTGTGCAATTCTGGTCGCCGTATCTTAAAAAGGATATAGCGTTATTAGAAAAGGTAAAGGGGATGGAAGGATACTCCTATGAAGAAAGGCTAAAAAGGTTAGGGCTCTTTAACCTGGAAAAGAGACGGCTGAGGGGAGATATGATAGAAGTCTATAAATTAATGAACAGAGGGGAACGGGTAAACATAGATCGATTGTTTACGTTATCAGAATATAGAAAGACTAGGGGGACATGCAATGAAGCTACAGGGTTAACTATTTAAGACTAATAAAAGAAAATATTTTTTCACTCAACGTGTAATCAAACTCTGGAATTTGTTACCTGAGGATGTAGTAAAAGCTGTTAGTGTAGCTGGGTTTAAAAAAGGTTTGGACAAGTTCCTGGAGGAAAGGTCCATAAACCATTATTAAGAAGAGACCCAGGATATCAATGCTTGACCCAGTACAAGCATTGCGGAACCTGTGTCTTTTTGGGAAACTGCTAGGTACGTACGACCTAGATTGGCCACTGTTGGAAACAGGATACTGGGCTCGATGGACCTTGGTCTGACCCAGTATGGCATATCTTATGTTCTTATGTTTTTAAGTAGCTGCTGTGGCTTGTGCCACCATGTCAATGCCATATATCACTGGAACCGGGACATCGAGGATGTGAAGCACAGGTGGTGTCAGGCATGCCTTGAAATTGCCTGGAAGGGACAGCAAGGGACCATGGGTGTGCAGGGGGAGCAGCTATCCGACCTGGAACAGCATATTCTTGCTACAATTGACCCTGCCACCTCAGGGGGGATAGGCTCTCTCAATACATCTGAGGCATTACAGGAGTAAGGTACATGTGTGACGCGTGTGTCCCTGCCCCTTACCCCATGTACTCCCCTCCGCTGTGTGCATGCACACACTTGCACACAGCCACCACCACTAGCTGCCATGGTGTCCCAGCCGTTCTGCACTGCCAGGTGCATTCACAGTGCATGTGATCACTCCACTGTTGGGCTGTGTGTCGGTGGCATTGGCAGCATGGCCACCAGCTGGTGGTGGCAGGGCTGAGTGCACAGGCCTCTGTGGGCACATCTGGCTCTGCACAGGTGGACAGGGTGTGTTTCACACCATAGCGGTAGCCCCTCTCAGCCTGTGTGGAGGCATTGCCAGGTGCAGGTATGACCCACAATGTTGTCCATGTCTTCACAGGTGCCCCTGCTGTAGCTCAACAGGCAGCGGTGCCTGCTCTGCCAAAAGTGTCCATGGAGGATGCCACAGGGGAGGGCGGGGAAGCCCTGGATGATACCCCACTGCCATGCAGCACTGCTGATGCCACACTGCAGCAGCCGCGGGATGTCTCCAGGCCAGATGATCTGGAGCTCCATGCCCCCTCCCCATTGCCTCCACCACAGTGCACTATTGATGATGGCGATGACCAGGAGGGGCAACCCACAGGGGTGCAAACATCACCTGCATCACTGTGCTGAGCGTCTACTTGCACACTGCACCACCCAACAGGCCTAGTCAAAGCAACAGCTGGAGCTGCTGCTACAATCCACAGCATTGCAGGAACAGCGTGTCGTCGTCATAGAGCAGCTGATCATAGCTACAGATCCTGATGGAACTGCAGCATGTCCCTAAGTGGTCCATCCCTACATCACCCCATGCACACTCCAGTGTGCCTCCTGTGGGGTCTGGTGCATAGCTGAAGCATTCTCACCAGCATGTGCACCTGCGCCTCTACAGCCAGGCACCAGTAGTGTTACAACACGGGCCTCAGCACATACCTACACCACCATTGGTCAGCCCACCACACAGACACCCCCTCTCCTGGGGCCAGTTCCAAGGGACACTGGTCCCTGGATGGTGTTTCCCCCATTCTATCAGGGTATCAAAGAGCTGAGACACCTGGGTCTGAGGAAATGCCCCATGCACACCTATGACCATGGTGACCGAGGAACAGGTGCATGTGCCCTCGGGGAGGGGAAAGAGCCAGGTATGGGGAGGGCATGCAGAGAGGTCATCTAGCACCAGGATTGGGGTGTAGAATGCTTGGTGTCTGGCCTTGGGTCCCAAGGCATGCACAGACAGTGTAGGTTTGTGCAGGGGTGTGTGAGGTGGTGTCAGTCATGTTTCAGGGCTGTCTGTGTGACATTGTGCCATGTGGTTGGGCATGGGTGGTTGGGGGGATCCACGGGGTGGCACTGCCTCATAGGTCTGGCATTCGGTGTGTGCAAGGGACACACCACTCTGCATGACATGGACACCTATGTTCATGTGTTCCTGTGTGACTCACATATGTATATGTCCACAGTGTCCACACATTGTCCAGCCTAGAACCCTGGTATGTGTGGCATCGGTGTCCTGGCCGGTGTCCCTTGTGCCACCTCAGTCAGCCACTGCAGTGGGCATTTACCAGCATTGATACATGCATGGGGCACCTGTCCATGCTGTGCCCACTGTCACATTTGTCACACACTCCTCCCATTTCGGCCTGCTTAGAGACACATGCACTGCCATAAAATTTGGTGCTTGCCCTGGGGCACCCTCCACAACTGATCTTGCTAAGGTGTTGGGGAACCCTTTATCTGCCCTCTGCATGCTGGGACTGCTGCATGTGCTCAGGACATCTGCACCCGCAGCCCTCCCATGGCCCTTGGGATACTGGTGGCACTGTGACCCATTCACGGGCTTCCTGTTCTGCTTGGTGACCAGTGGTGGCTGTCTTGCACACATTTGATTTTGAGCAAATGCTTCCTAGAAGTCTGTGTAGGCCTAGAAAGACCTGGAAAGACATTTAATGAAGTGAACAGAAAAGGAGAATTCTGAAGTTGAATACTTAATAATGACATCCCTATTAAGTTCCAAGATAAATAACACAACCAGTGTTCCTCTGGTCACCACCTTTTTCTGAAAACTTTCTAGGAAACAGAAACTTCTGAACTGATCAATGAGGGAGGAGCATCACTATTCTCTTCCTGTGGGTTCTGTATGCATTTTGCTGGATGAATATAAAACATTTTGCACAAAGGTGGCATAGATTCCATAGTTTAGATTCTTGTGAAAACACTTCTTCACCTTATCATAAGGTGTAATTAATTTAGATTTTGGAATACTGCTGTATCAAACAGAAGAATTGAAGGAAATATCGATACATCGAGAAGATGTATTACAACTATTAGATAAGCTGAAGAGTAGCAAATCACCTGGGCTGGATGGTATACATCCAAGGGTATTGAAAGAACTGAAATATGAGATTGCAGACCTGCTATTAGTAATCTGTGAACTATCATTAAAATCATCTCTAATACCTGAAGATTGGAGGATCGCCAATGTAACACCAATTTTTAAAAAGGGTTCCAGGGGTGATCCTGGAAACTACAGACCGGTGAGCCTGACGTCAATACCGGGAAAAATGATAGAAACCATCATAAAGAATAAAATTACTCAGCATGTAGATAGTCATGAACTAATGAGAGACAGCCAACATGGCTTTAGACAAGGAAGATCTTGTCTTACTAATCTGTTATGTTTTTTTGAAGGAGTGAATAATCAGGTGGACAAAGGTGAGTCGGTTGATATTGTGTATCTGGACTTTCAGAAAGCCTTTGACAAGGTCCCTCATGAGAGACTTTTGGCAAAACTAAAGAGTCATGGGATAGGAGGCAGTGTACTATTGTGGATCAGGAACTGGTTAAAAGATAGAAAGCAGAGGGTAGGGCTAAATGGCCAATTTTCCCAATGGAGAAAGGTGAATAGTGGTGTACCCCAGGGATCTGTGCTGGGTCCGCTGCTTTTTGACATATTCATAAATGACCTGGAAAGTGGAACAACGAGTGAGGTTATCAAATTTGCAGATGACACAAAACTATTTAAAGTTGTTAAAACCCAAGAGGATTGTGGAAAATTGCAAGAGGATCTTGATAAATTGGAAGACTGGGCATCAAAATGGCAGATGAAATTTAATGTGGACAAGTGCAAGGTTATGCACCTAGGGAAGAACAACCCAAACTATGGTTACACGATGCAAGGTTCCACATTAGGAACCACCTCCCAGGAAAAAGATTTAGGCGTCATTGTGGATACCATGTTAAAACCCTCGGCCCAGTGTGCAGCGGCGGCCAAGAGAGCAAATAGAATGCTAGGTATGATAAGGAAAGGAATGGAAAATAAAACAAAGGATATTATAATGCCTCTATATCGTTCCATGGTGAGACCGCACCTTGAATATTGTGTGCAATTATGGTCGCCGTATCTTAAAAAGGATATAGAGTTATTAGAAAAGGTTCAGAGAAGAGCCACCAAAATGGTAAAGGGGATGGAAGGATACTCCTATGAAGAAAGGCTAAAAAGGTTAGGGCTCTTTAACCTGGAAAAGAGACGGCTGAGGGGAGATATGATAGAAGTCTATAAATTAATGAGCGGAGTGGAACGGGTAAACGTAGATCGATTGTTTACCTTATCAGAATATAGAAAGACTAGGGGACATGCAATGAAGCTACAGGGTAAACTATTTAAGACTAATAAAAGAAAATATTTTTTCACTCAACGTGTAATCAAACTCTGGAATTTGTTACCGGAGGATGTAGTAAAGGCTGTTAGTGTAGCTGGGTTTAAAAAAGGTTTGGACAAGTTCCTGGAGGAAAGGTCCATAAGCCATTATTAAGAAGGGACCCAGGATATCAATGCTTGAACCAATACAAGCATTGTGGAACCTGTGTCCCTTGGGGAAACTGCTAGGTACATATGACCTAGATTGGCCACTGTTGGAAACAGAATACTGGGCTTGATGGACCTTGGTCTGACCCAGTATGGCATATCTTATGTTCTTATGTTCTTAAACATTTTTTATGCCTAGAAGTAGTCTCTAGCAACTCCATTTTACTCTGAAGCAAAGCACTATCTTTCTTTAAGGTGGCATTAGAAATCAGGAAATTGTTTTCAACAGACTGTTTTAGTTGCGAGGAATTATCCACTATCAATGAATCTTGATTTCATTTTTAACAATGGAAACTGCTGAAAATACATATACTTTAAAGGAATGTATTTTTTAAGTATTTTCTGCATGTCCTACCTAATTCTTCCAGTGAAACAGGTGTCATGGTCTATGCGTATCCCTGTTTCTTCATGCATTGGGCCTGAACTAGTATTAATCTCTGGAGTGTAACCATGCAAAGCTCCTATGACTGGGGAGATCCCACCTGCACTTGAAACACCTATCATTTCCAATACAGTCGGGTGAAGCTTATCCATCCTGCAAATTTTCATTGCAAGCTGCTTTCCTCATGTTCGACAGTGGCACTCCCTCTGGCCGCAACATCTAGACAACAGCTTTGTCCAGGGCCACTATAATTCTGTTTATTCAGAAAAAATACTCATGCAGTGCCAGCATGGTCTGTTCTTAGGGATGAAGAGTTTCCAGATGTTCCATGGCTAGAAGTGAACATCTGTTCTATTTATTCTAATGTTCCTCCAGCAGACTTCCCAGACTCCTGCTGAACTGTAGAAAAAATGAAGGCACAATGACTTTGAATTTACTTTTCCCTTACCCATTGATGGGATTTTTCAGAGACTAAAAGGTAGAGTCAGTAAGATTCCATGAAGCTAGTTAGAGCCAGTGCTAGATACAGAGGGGCCCCAAAGCCCACCTTCAAACTATTCCTCTTTGAGACTGAGGCAGCCTGGGGCCTCCCTGTGGCATTTGGGCCCAGGGCAATTGTCCTGGTTGCTACCCTTTAATGTTAGCTGTGGAACTAGTGTCGTGATAATTGCTCAATACGATGTAATATTGACATCCCCCCATCCCCCCACTTTGACCAACTTCTGATTGTTGACTTAAGAACAGTAGTTGGTTCAACTTTCCCACCATTGGTTATTTATGGTACTTCTATAGCACCCAAAGACCAGTGCGCCAAAAATGAAAGTTGTATGATCTACTGTGTTGTAGTGCAAAAAACACAAACTACACGGTCATTGGAATGGCCATAATGGGACTAGGTTTATAACAGAATACCTATGTGAGAAGTTAAAAAAGAATGGCTATTTTGAGTGTAATGTTATTACAGGAAGCTATTTGTAAAGGCTAAGTAGATGCCTATTTTGAGACTATTTTATAAGGACGCATAGGCGCCAGTGTGTCTTTATAAAATGCTAGGGGCATAGTGGCAGAAATCATACCTAGATTGAAACTGCAGCCATTTTTGCCTTCTGGGGAGCAGGTATAAATATACGTGGCTGAAGCACACATATATTTTATGAATAATGGAAATTATGACTCTGCCTGTGCTCTGCCAGAACAAGCCTCCACATGCCTTCTTGTCACTATGTGCGCTTTTACGCCATTTTACATGCATAAAAAGCTGGACACATGGAAAATTCTTTATAAAATTACTCCCTTAAAGTCTGTTTCATAAAGTCAACATAGCTACCTAAGTAACTTTCGATAAACCAGTCTCCCAGAATCAGTTCCAGTAGCACACAAATGCTTATGTATGCATTTACACTTGCTCTGAGAAAGGTGTAATTGTGAGGGTGTACTCTGTGTGTACCTACATATTTTATAAAATATCCACATACATTGCAACTCTGCCTCCACCCTACCCAAACCATGCCCCTGGGGATGCCTATGCGCAGACCACATGTTTATGTTTATTACATTTGATATACCACCCTTTGTAACATCAGGGCAGTGTACAATCACAAAATCAAAGGTGGCCATAGGCCTGAAAGGAAAAGGAACTACAGTATATTATAGGAAAGAAGCAAAGCTCAGTTAAGAAGAAGGACAAGAGAGGTAGACAACATAGATGAGCAGTAGGAGTTGGGAGGTCAAAGGCACAAGAGAACAAATGGGTTTTCAGGAGTGATTTGAATTTAACATAATTCTGTTCTTGTCTTAGAGGGGTAGGGAGAGAATTCCATAGGGTGGGTCCAAGAAAGAAAAAGGCAGAGTTGCGAGTGGACTGCAGATGGACACAGGATGGTGAAGGAAGGTGAAGACGGTTAATATGTGCTGAACAAAGACTACGACTGGGAGTGTGGAAGTGGAGAAGGTCTGCCAGGTACTGTGGGTTGTGAGTGTAGATAACTTGGTGGAGCATAATGAGGATTTTGTAATGGATGCGGTACTCTAAAGGAAGCCAGTGTAATTGAAAAAGAAGGGGAGTGATGTGCGAAAGGAGGATACTAAGGGAACAGGGGAGTCTGAAAGTATTGGAGCTGTCAGGAGACAGGGGCTCCCATGAGTAAACCAGATAGCCGATGTTTTTGCTAGGTTGAAATGAAGACAGTTAGTAGTTAACCAATCAGCGACTGAGATGAGGCTGGTGTTGAGGGGAGAGAGATCTGGCTGAAGAGGGCTGGTGTGATGGAGAAGGATAAGATCATCAGCGTAGTAATAGGCCGATATCCTAGATTGTTGAACAAGGAGGGCAAGTGGGACAAGAAAGATATTAAACAAGAGGGGTGCCAAAACCGAGGCCTGAGGAACACCATACTGGAGGGGGAAAGGATTGGAGAAGACAGACAGGGTGGTGCTAGAGATAACTGTACATGACTGGGTGTAAAGGAAGGAATGAAACCACCTATTGATTGTACCCCAAAGACCAGCGTCGCGCAAACGAGAAAGTAGAAGCGAGGGGTCGACAAGATCAAAAGCTGCCGAGCGATCCAAGGATACTGCCACTGAAATATTACCACGATCATGTGAAATGTGGAGTTCATTAAGGAAAGTGAGTAGGATAGTTTTGACACTATGGCCAGGACAGAAACTGGATTGGTGGGGGTGAAGAAAGTTGGTAGAGTCCAAATGGTGTGATAGTTAGGCAAAGATTGCTTTTTTGAGTATTTTTGAAAGGAAGGGGAGATTGGACACCAGGCGGTAGTGTGCTGGAATGAGAGGATCGAGAGAAATCTTTTTAATGAGGGGGCGTGTTTCCAGACTCTGGGAAAAGATCCAGAGGAGAGGCTGGCATTAATCATGACAAGGATGAGGAGAGGAGGGCAAGGGAAGGTTCGAAGAGCCAGGACGAGGGTATCGGGTTGAGGGAGCAGGTTGTCTTGTGTGAGGAGAAGATAGATTTTATAAGTTCTGAGGCGGTAAGCGGGTGGAAGAAGGATCAGACATCTGAGAGCGGGGAGAGAGGGGGAGGAGAAGGTGGAGGAGAGGACAGTGGGGGGGGGCAATGTGGTAATGAGGCCGAAGGTCGAGGATTTTGGTGGCAAAAAAGGTGGCTAGCTGTGAGGGACTGGGGGTTGGGTGGAGGGAGGTGCTGGAGGGGGAGATAGATCGGAGTGCAGTGAGGGACCTAAGGACTGAGTAGAGCTGGCAAGTAGGGTTGCGAGCGGAAGAACGTCTTGACATGAAGTCACACATAAATAACATAGTAAGAGCCATATACTTCAAGATCCGCACGCTTAGGCACCTGCGCTCACTATTAGATCCAAACGACTTCTGAACAATATACCAGGCTCTAATCTTACCTCATTTTGACTATGCGAACGCTATTTTACAAGGCCTCCCACAGTCCACTCTGCACCCTCTTCAACTTGCCATGAATGCCGCAGCAAGAGTCCTTCATGGTGCTTCTAGGAACGACCATGTGACACCCATCCTGATGCATCTCCACTGGCTCCCAGTACACGGAAGGATTGTATTCAAGACCTTACTACTCACCTTCAAAACAATTAATGGACTTGCGCCCTCCTCCCTAACAGAACTCATTCACGTCATCCCACCTAACAGATCTAGAAGGACCATATCCATAAATACCTTAGCAATCCCGAAAATAGTAACAAAATGTACTATGACAACGACAAACAGAGCTTTCAGATTCTACGCCCCAAAATGTTGGAATGCTCTACCATCAAATATCCGCGACACCACTGACCTTACCCAATTCAGGAAGGCTATAAAATACCACCTCTTCCTCAAATACTAATAATGCAACAATACACCTAGATAGTGCACCAACAACTTTAGACACTCCACCTTCTCCTCAACCTCATTATCTTTCTCTGCGAAATGCATGATAGCATTGAACTTGTTGTGACGCCTGATGTAAATATTACCTGTGAATAATTGCCCTATGTCATGAACCTTGTCATGATGACGATATATAAATATTACTTGTGAATAGTTACCCTATGTTATCCAAGTTCTATACACCTGTTCTATGTATAACAGAACAGCCTGTTGTTCTGATCGTTATGTTCCATGTAAACCGCGCTGATGTCGAATAGTGCGGTATATAAAGAGATTGTAATAAAATAAATAAGAAATATACCTGTTTGGCCCGGTGGACTTAAGAGTGGTAGTGAGAATGGTGCTCCTTGAAGCACTGTAATGTGGAGGAGGAACGAGACGTCCTCCACATACGCTCCGAAGCTGAGAGTAAAGAAGATGGAGACCAGGATGATACCAAGGTTGCTGCGAACAGTGGTGCGGGGGACGGGGTGGTAGAGGGACTAGTCGATCAAGGGCAGAAGAGAGACTGGCAGTCCATTGTGAGACCTGTGAATTCGGGGAGAGGGAAGAAAAATCCCCAGATAGAAGCTGGTCAGAAGCCGGGAAAAGCTGGAGGGTATGGGGAGTGATGCGGCAAGAGTAATGAACGGGACCCTGTTGTGGATTCACGAGGGGTTGAAAGGGGATAGAAATGCGGGGTGATGGAAGTGGTAGATGAAAAACCAGACAATATGGTTGGTCCAGGACAGAGGTCTAGTATGTAAGTCCAAAGGCAGGAGGGCGGAACCAGTCGGAGTAATTACCAGGTCAAGAATGTGGCCAGTGACATGGGTTGGCATGGTCACATGTTGAGTGAGGATCAGATGGCGGAGGAGAGCAGTAAAGGAATGCTCCTTGGAGGAGGAAGGTGCTTCAAAGTGCACATTGAAATCCCCTGTGATCACTAGGTGAGGGTATTGGAGTGAGAGGTCAGAGATTGTCAGAGAGAGTGAAACGCAGAGATGAGGCCAGAAGGATAGTGGGGAATAAACGACTAGGAAATAAATCGTAGGGGAAGCCTGTAAACACAAGAGGAGATATTCAGGATAGTAGAGCATGGGGAGGAAATCTGAACAAGCGGAAGTGGGGAGCGATATAGAGCAGCTACTCCTCCACCTGTGTGACCAGTGTGGGGAACAGAATTGGCAGCATAGCTCAGGGGGAGACAATGAGCAAGAAGAGGGTCGTCTTCATCTTTGAGCCATGTTTCCGAGAGGAAAAGAAGATCAAAGGACTCATGAGAAATGAGATCCTACAGATGCATTTCTCTTAGTGCGCTTGCTCTTTATGAATGTCTCTGACTGTGTAATTTTAGGCAAGCTCTTTTCTGCAAGGAAACCATGTTTTATGTGTGGAAAAGTTTTAGAAATTACCCCCACTAGGGGCATACTTTTATAAGGGAGCCCCATAAAGATATGCACCAATTACATATGTAAGTCATTATTTTCAAGGACTTACGCACATGAAGCGCGCCTATGCATGTTGTTTGAGTGTTGTTTTTCTGAAAGTACGCATGTGCACTTTTAGTGTGGGTATGTACAGGGGCAGAGCATGGGCGGAGTGCAGATTTACACATGTAGGTTAAAAAATATTATAACTTACATACATTTTGGCAACATCTCGGCATGAGTATTTGGTGTAAATGCCCGTGACTAGTTTGACATGCGTTTTTATACCACGCATGCCCCTAATTTATAAACTATATGCATACTTCACGTTATAAAATAGGTCTTAAATAAGCATGATTTATTGTGCATTAACTTTGTGGAAGTTTATAAAATTAACCTCTCTAAGTGTAGTTTTCATAAATGCTTCAGTACAGAAAGATTTTTTTTGCATAGCAGATAAAGTCAGATAGAGACTAATATGTCCATGCACTCTGCTCAGCTATTCTTGTTCATACTATAAAGAAATATCAGAGCTGCCAGTTACTGAAACTGGAGAGCTTGTAGGATATGTTTTATGTATAAAAAGTAGTGCTTTTATTTGTTTAGCGGGTTTATTTTACATTGAGGTTATGGAGTGTTAGTGAAAATGGATAGTTTACTTGCATTCCAAAATAGCCGTCAGTGCTCAGGTAATTCAGTTTTACTCCTGAAAGTCTAATGATCACTTACATTGGGGTGTTTTTTTTTTGTTTCATTTGTCTGCCTGTTTTTTTAATTTTTTGCCATCTATATTTCCCTCACACCTGGGAAGTGTTGCTTTGCAGCTGTTAATTAAAATGTGCCGTAATCCAAGCAGAACTGTTGCCCTTGAAAGTATGTTTGGAGACCGGTCCTCCTCCATAAATCAATCCATGGATTTTACAAGAGTGTTTATGTAAGCTCCCTTTATGGACTGCTTTTCTTTGCAGTAATGCCTGGAGCTATTCCCAAAGAGGATGTTTGGTTTTTTTCTTCATAAACTAACAACACCTAGTTTATTTTGACAGTTGGAATCCCCCTCCCTCCACCACTTTTGATAACACTGAGCAATTGTGTGCTAGATAACTATTCAGTTGTTAATTGTTTACATTCAGAGTGATTAATGTTTTCAACTGGGAAAATTTTCTATTCCACCAAGGACGATATGCACAATGATAATTTTTTTGCCCATTTTAAAACTATAAAGTCAAATGGTTTTAGAGCAGAGACTTGCTCAACATTTAGAATGAAGGCTTGCTGAAAAAATATCACATGCCCAAGATCATAAAAAGGTACTTATGTCATGCGACGCCTCTTCTGATGAAAGAGCATTGGCTTCCAATTGCACAATGTTTTTAACATTTTGATGTGTTCTCACTGTGCCTTTTATGCAGGTTTTTCCCTCTCTATGTATCTACATTGTTGGTTCCCTCTGTTCCAGCTTGTCAGTTGATGTTATCTTGGACCCATTTTTTAACCATTCCTGCCTTCCAGCAGTAGATACAAGAGAGGATTAGGAAAGCTTCCTTTTCTTACAATACAGTGCCCCAGTCTGTTGGAATAATCTTCCTTTGGAGATTACAGCTGAAAGTTCCTTTAAGTCTTTTTAAGAGGCAGGCAAAGACCAGTTTGGTTCAACAGGCTTTTGGGGAATAGTTGGAAGTATTTATTTTATTTTTGGTTTCTTTCCTGGATTTTTTGTCTTTTTGTATTATGTCTGATTGTGTGGTGTTTAATGTTGACATTGGTTCTTAGATATTGTAAACTACTTAGGTGCTGCCCTGTGTGGGTGTGATGAGTGGTATAATAAGGGTTTTTAAATAACTATCTCTCTGTACTAAGGAGAAAGTCACCATTTAATTAAGTCAACATGGGGCATTAATGCCTGTTTTCCTTTCATGAGTATTCGGTTTTAGTTCTGTGCTGTGTTGTTTCTGTTATCTTTTACCTCTGTGGCAGGCCAGTCATACTACAAATCCCAGAATCCCTTAGGATAAAAAGATCAGGTGATCTATGTAAGAGAACACACAGGTGGCAGAAGGCTCCAGCAATAAGCAACCCAAGAAGAAAAGCCAAGGGAAGCCTGCTTTTTGAAAGCTCTGTTAAGCAAGGGCTACCTTATTGGGGAAAGGAAGCAAGCAATCAAGGCCTTAGGTTGTGGCTGGCGTACATGTGTAAAAAGCAGTGCTGGGGCAGTTGGAGGGAGGGCCCTGGGAAAGAAGGAACTGTGGCCTTCAGGAGCCTGCCCCTGCTTCTGAAAAGGTCCCTGAGATTCAAACTGGGTCAAGCAGAGGAACAGACCAGGAGGAACCCATGGAAGCACAGGAAAATGAAGAAGACACTTCCCTTGAACCCATGGAGGTACTGTGCTTGAAGCGGTGAATGATTTAGCCCTGGGGCATGTTCAGCAAGCTTACATAGAACCTGAAAAGGAGGGGGGAGGGGAGGGCTGCTGCACAGCTACCAAAGCTGTGGTTAACCGCAACGCCGCTATTGAAGATAGTGTGGTAATACCAGTTTGTTTGTGGGAAGGAAGAGGGCCCCATGCTTCCCACCTGTGCACTTGTGAGTAAGAGAAAGGAAGAAGATGTTACCTTTTTTGCTGGGACTACTAATGATGGCTTTTACTTTTTTGTTTTGAGAACTATTGATGTGTTGTGCTTTGAGAAGGAAAGGCCACATCCAGCACTGTTGCTGAAGTAAGCCCAGTGTTTTGAGGGCTAGCCCCTAGTGGGAGGTTCCCCATGACAGGACTGCTGTTGCTGCTCATTGGGTTTCTTGAAAAATCCACTGGTTTCTAAGCCTGGACTATAGTGTTCATGTGACAACATCAAGTGAAGGATACGCCCCATACTGCGTTACACCTCTTATTTTGTTACTTTTCCTGCTTCTTTTTAAAGCAAGGATTTCTAAGCAATGTCATCTTGAACCCTGAGAAATTAAACTGCTGGTTGAGAGCGAAATGTCTAGGGGAGTAGTAACAAAGAAAGTGGTACCAGATTACGAAAATGAATAAGGAACTAGAATGGTAAACTTGAAATGTATACTAACATGTGCTTTTCTTATCCTGTTAAAAAGCTAGAATGTCTAGCGTTATGTGTAGCCAGGGGTGCAGGATGATTTTTCATCTTGTGCCTCGTATGTTACTTGAAGATATTTGCGTAAATGTTGTGTTTCTTAGTTGTCTTTCTCACTTGCCTTTTTCTTCAGCTGCTTACACCATATTCATTTTTTCCTATTGTAAACTGTTGTATTTAAGTTGCCTAATTGATCCTGTTCTTTCCTAGTGGCTAGATGAGTGTGTGTGTTAATTCATTAAGGTAAATTATGTTAAATAGTTCTGTAAACATGTAGAGATCAATTTTCAGCCGACCGTGCCCGCCAATGTATTACCTGGTTCTTGGGCGGTACAGCAAGATGTATTGTTATATATATATATATATATATATATATATATATAGATATGTATATATATATAGTTAGTCGTACCCCCTTGCCTAGGCCAGAGGCTTAGGGCAAAAAGGGCTGCCTTATTTCCTTATTTGTCCTTAAATAAAGAGTCACTGATTTTCTCCACCAGGGAATTCTGGGAGTTGTAGTTCTTATTTAAAGACAAAGTAGTATGACCACTCGGGTTTGTTCAGGCAAAACAAGGAAACTTATTTTGGGTTCCCCTTTCGCATCAAATTCAAACACAAGGCAAAATAGGATTATTCTCCAAAGATAACAGGAACAAAAATTGCATCGGGAACCTCAGAACTGAAAACACCTTTTCACATCATAGCTGTTCCCAGCTAATTCTTCTGCTTGTTAATTCACAGCTACCTCTTGTCATTCAAACCAGGTAAATCCATTCCATTTATATCCAATGTAGCTTTAGTTAATACACTCAGGGTTCCGTGAATGTTCTTTAGTTTAACAGGTCTTAGCTTTCACCTAGCTAAGTACAATATTGCTCTTCAAAGACTTCCTGTCTCAGTCCTTTTTCTTAGCAATAATTAAACTTCCCTTCTACATAGAGAACAATCCATCGGTGCTTCATTACACCCAGAATCTTCCTCACAAGGGTCAATCTGCATGTCCTCTTGCACCATACATTGCTTATCTTCCCCTGGGTTTTCAACAACACGTTCAAACTTACTGTTTTGTAGAAACTTTTGGAGTTCCTCTAAAAGCTGCTCTCCTGGATAAGAACTGGTTGTACCTTGAGAGTAGGCTTTTCTGTCTTGGAACAGTTTCTTTAATACTGTAATTGTATTCAGGTCTATCTCTCTGCTCGAGACTGGGTTCTGGTTATCTCTGTCTATAACTGCTTGCACCCACCTTCTCTCAGCTTGGGTTCCTGGAACCGGGTTTTGCACACTCTGCTCTGCAGTTTGGCTCAGCTCATTAGCAACGTCCCCAGCTATCCATCTGCTGGAATCTGAAGCAGGCGTACCTTTCACCTTAGAACTGCTTCTTTGGTTGCTAAAACCTTTTTCCCATGTGGAGTAAAGCTTTCCACGTCTGCCTTCTCTTGGCTTCCTTGAACCAGGCTTCACTGCTCCTGAACCCTCTGGCTTCACAGCTGCTAGACTCTCAGCTGCTCTTTCTCCTTCTCCTTCTCCTTCCTCTGCTCTCATGAGGCCGGCTTAAAAAGCTGCTTTCATGCTACCACTCCCTGCTCCCTGCACATGTGCCCGTGATTAGAGCTCAAACCTGCACCTACGTTAGGGCTTGGGCGTGGCTCAGCCTCAGCTAGTATGTGTTTCTTTAGTTTATCTGAAGCTTGAACCCTGTGGAAACCTTGCCTGTCTCTTGTCTTAAAGGCGTATTCCCTATTTTCCTCTGTTTCCATCTGTTCAACACCACTCTCATCGTCACAATATATATATTGGCTGAATGTTGCCATCTATATATGTAGAGGGAAATTTCATAAACTCCCACATAGTTAATGTGTGTATTTGGGTCCTATTTTACAAAATGAAATGTGTGCATACTTTATAAAATAGGGGGTAAAGACGCAGCTCAATCTAGTTGGGGCAATTACTCTAGAGCAGGCGTAAATGCCCACACTTAGATTGTTCAGAAACATGCGCAGGTTATAATATTTTTATAATTTACTCATGTAACTTTCAGCTGCACACAAGATTTGCCTCTGTGCACATCCAAACTTAAAGTATGTGTGATAGGACTTATGCCCATGCTTATAAAATACTGACTGCCTAAAGGGCGCACGTAGGTTGCTTGTAACTTTCTGTGTGCCCCTTATAAATTCAGCCTCGTAAGCTCTACATATAGGAGAATCTTCCCTTGGCATTGACCTTTTATTATGTGTATAATTTTAGACGTTCAGTGCATTATGAAGGTAATCTTCTAAAAAGCCACATAGTTATGCACCATCAGCATGCACAAATCATGTGCTTTCCATGATTTACACACATGCGTGTAAACTAATCAGACACTGTTCTATAAGTACGCGCATCAGGCCAGTGGCGTGTACTTTCGGAGTGGGTGAGCAGAGGGGCAGAGCTTAGAAGGAGTGAAGGAGAGTCTAGGTTTATGTGTGTAAGTTATAAAATATTATAACTTTTGCGTGTTTACAAATCTAGGAGTGCATATTTACATCAAGGCTAGGGCTGGCATAAATGCTCGTGCCTAGTTTTGCTGCGTGTATCTTATAAAATAGGCATGATTTGCATGCATTAGAATATAGGGGGTACATCTGTGTGCCAGCAATGTGCATAAATCTATATGCGTAAATAGCCATTTAAGTAGAAAACACGGACTAACTTGAAGGTCCGTGTATTCTTTGCATGGTGTGTACATCCGGGGGGAAATTAAAGCAGCAAGGACCAGCCACTTTAAGTGTGCTGACCACTGCCATTGAAAATGTCCCCCAAAGCACCTACTTTTATGTAATACAGGCTTTGCCAAATATTGGGCGGATTTAGGAGCCAATGCTCTTGACCTCCTCAGCCTCCCCTCCTCCTCCGGTTCTCTCCTGCTGGTCTCATGTTCTCATGAAGCCAGGGCCAGACTTCCTACACATGCATCATCTTTAGATAGTAATAATATATTCAGATAGCAAGTGTCTCTGTGGGTGTGTGATGCAGGGTTGGTGTGCCTGTCTATGTGGTGGGGTGCAGCACTGCAGGTGTGTGTGTATGTGTGTGTGTGTGTGTGTGTGCGTGCTGCAGAGCCAGGGAGCCTCTGTGGGTGGAGCAGAGGTGGGTTGCCTGTGTCTCTGTTTGTCATGTGGTGCAGAGGTGATGTGTATATGTGTGTCTGTCATACGAAGGTGGGGTGTGTGTGTAGTGTGGGGATGAGGTGCTTGAGTGCATGTTCTTGGGGGGGGGATGCACCCTTTGGCATATACAGATTGTAATTTCTCCAGGACCAAGCAGGAAGTCTTAGTTGTCTAATGGTAGACAAAAAGTGGAAAGTTTAAATTTAGCGTTTTCAGCTAAACCTTAGGCATATTTCTTTGAATATCGGCCCTATGGATTTAAAGTGATCTGCACCTAGAGTGGTCTAACTCACTGCAACCTCTGCCATAGGACTGTATTTGATATTTGGAAGAGTTTTCTCTCATTGCAGAATATGTTTACCCCAGAGATAGTGGTTATGGGCTGGAGTGACACAAAGGAGCCCTTTTACGAAAGATTGCTGGGGTGTTGCACATAACATAACAACAATGTTCAAATCCACAGCGCAGTAAGGCAACACCCCAGCGTTAGCAGCTGGGAGCATGGAAAGCACGTTCCAGGCAACTACAGAGGTGCACATGACCCTGCCCTGGTACCACAATAGTGCGGATGCACTAATCACCACCTTGTTCCTCTTGTATTGTTCTGTCTAGATTAGATTGTAAACTTTACAATCTTCTTTATGTTTGTACAGTGCTGCATACACCTTGTACCACTATATAAACGATTAACAGTAGTAATAGTAGTAGTATTTGCCCACCATGCAGGTAGCACGGGTATGCTGACTGCACGTTGCTTACCCTGCCCACTCTTTGCCCCTAACCTGCCATGGACAGTTAGCGCTAAAATCAGACAGTGCTAACTCATTGCCCTGTGCCAGTTGTCAGCACATGTCAAAAGCATGCCAGACCCTGCTGACAGCTAGCACCCTTTTAGTAAAAGGGCCCCAAAGTTATTTGCTTTGACACACGCAAGAATCGCATATAGCTTGTGGGTTTTAAAATCCACCAAGAATTTCCCTCTCTCAACTCTGCTGTGACTTAGCACGTGCTGTTATTTCACACAATAAGTGCACATTAGGATATAGAAAATGTATTTATTCCTTTGGAAAATGTATGAATACAATTTCAGAGGATGAAATTCAGAAGCACTTATCTAGTTCACAGCACTTGCTGGCCAGCAAGACGTTGAATGTTACTGTACAGAAAGAATTGCTGAATATTTCCTGTGAATGCTTTGACACTAGATGGACAGTGCCAGGCTGGTTCAGGGGGAGAGCTCAAGAGTATCTGCTACATATCCAGATAGCACCAATATTCAGCCACTATTCGGATAATTGATCTGGATAAAACTTAGGCCAGTGGTTCTCAGACTTGTCGTGGGGGATCACCAGTCAGTCGGGTTTTTAGGATATCCATAATGAATATGCATGAGAGAGATGTACATATAATGGAGGTCGTAGGCATGCAAATCTCTTTCATGTATATTCATTGTGGATATCCTGAAAATCCGACTGACTGGTGATCCCCCAGGACAGGTTTGAGAATCACTGTCCTAGATTTATCCAGCTAGCCTTCCGGATAGTGGGCTTAGTATTACTGTGATCTGGAGAGCGCCATCAGTCAGCGCAGAGTCTGAATATCCAGCAGTGGCCACTATTCAGATACCGGCACTGAATATCCGGAGATATTTTCAGCCACAGTGGCCAGCGTTTTAAAAAGCAGCAACTCCTGAGGCTGAATATTGGCCTGTCAGTTTATAACAAATAATTCATTACAAACAATGAAGTATAAGAGGAGCAGGGGATGTAAATACTCAAAGCCATAAAACAGTAGATTTGTAAGAACGCTTGTTACGTGGTATATCTAACATCCCAGCTGCTTTTAAATGTGTTAGAAAGTTTGAGAGAGATACTCCAGACTTTACTTTATACATTTTCAGTTATTACTTAGTTATTTAACCATCCCTCTTCATTCTGCTCGGAATTAATCACACCGTTTAAAATTGTGAGCTTGTGTAACACTGGCTTATTAAAGAGGCTGTGCTGAATCCTGCAAGGGTGGAAACCCACAATGAACCAGGTAAGTTACATTCCTCTTTGGACTCTTTTGAACACATTGGCTAGGAGAACCTGTCTTAATTATTATCATAACTTTCCTACTATTCAAATCTTGTCTTCAAAAACATATTTTAAGGACCTGTTCTAATTCCACATTGATAGAGAAAATCTTCCCAACATACAACCAGAATCTGTAACAGGCTAAAGGACGTATTTACTAACCTCTGCTAACCGCTAGTGTGGGGTTCAGTGCACAGTAAGTGAATCACCCTCAAATTAGCATGGCCCGTGCTAAAAATCTCATGCTAACAGGTCAACACATGAATGGCCAGAGACAGGGCAGGTTGGGAGCAGAACATGGCCATTGAAGGCACATCAGGGTTACCATGGATACCATGGATGTGATGGACATGCGCTAACCACGATTGTTGCTGTTAGCATGGATGCACTTAATGCTACCTCAGTGGGTGGCACTGGGTGACTAAAGTGCCATACATTAGCATCACAATAACGGAAGGGGGAAGGATACGCATGCCCCCTGATGTTGGTGTGGACCTATGTGGAGTGGAGGAGTGGCCTAGTGGTTGGGGTAAGGTACTTCAGGCCGGAAGGTCGGGGGTTCAAATCCCAGTAGAGGACAGCAACCTTGGGCCGGAAGGATTGGGGTTTCTAGTCCCACAGGTGCTCCTTGTGGTCTTGGGCAAGCCACTTAACCCGCCATAGCCCATGTTCCCTGTAAAATAGTTATCTCCAAGTTATAATGCCCTGTTCAATGTAATTTCAGTTTGTTCAATGTAAACCGCACTGATGCAGAATAGCGCGGTATATAAGAGAATGTAAATAAATAAATAAAATATGTGCTGATTTCAGAGCCTGACCATGTGCTACCCAGGGCCAGCGCAACCATCAGACAAACTAGGCATATGCCTAGACTGGCAATTTATGGGGAGAACAAAGCCAAAAACACAAGATTAACTACCACCTATATGCAGACGACATAATGCCGTATACGCAACTAGACACGAACAACCCAACCTACAACCATCTGGAAGCATGCCTCAAGGAAGCGCAAACGCGGTTACAACACAACAACATGAGCATGAATCACAAGAAAACGGAAGTAATGTTTATATCCAAAGACTCGGAATTCAACCCCCCACCAACAGTACTCCTAAACAACAATTCATACAACATCAAGCAAGAAATAAAATACCTGGGAGTAACCCTTGACAAAAATCTCAAAGCTTGAAACCCACTTTAGATTACTAAACCGAGCGATATTCCACAAACTAAGAATACTCCAACCTCTATGCAACATCATTGAACAATCTGACTTCTGAACAGTAGTACAAGCACTTGTCACACCCTACCTGGACTACTGCAATGGCATTCTTCAAGGCCTACCCAAAAAGACCCTCAACATATTTCAAATGGCGCAGAATGTCACTGCTCGAATCATAACGAAGGTGCATCTCTTAGCTCACATCACACCAATACTAATGGAACACCACTAGCTTCCCATCCATGCCCGAATAAGAGATAAAATAATTGTAACAATATTTAAATTGATCCACAACCTAGCCCCGTCTCACCTCTCCACACTAATCTCAATGCAACCCGCCAATAGGTCCAGGAGGACTCACAACTTGAACACCCTTCATGTCCCACACAATATTCGAAACATCAGTGCCCTCACCAGTAACAGAGCCTTCACATATACAGCACCCTCCCAATGGAACAACCTACCCCACACACTAAGAGCCGCCGACGACTTAAAAGTTCCGAAAGAACCTGAAAACCCACCTATTCCAAGAATATTATAATCTGTCCTAATTCACCTGTACACAAAGTTATGTAAATAACCATGAACCATGTGTAAATATGTATATAACCTCACAAATGGCATAATGTATAATTTGTAAACAAATGGAAAATCATACTGTATAATCCCAAATCTGTGGTAATCAAATCTGTACAATCTCAAAATCTGTTATATGCAAAATGTTTTTACTGTGTAATGTACAATGTCTGCTGTGTAATGGTCAATGTGAACCGCTACTGATCGCTGGAAGAAGCGGCATATAAATCTAAATAAATAAATAAATAAATTCAAAGCTAAGCAATGTATTTTGATACTAAGGTGGAGTGGAGGGGGAGGTGGTGTAAGGCTTAAGATCTGTCTAGGGAGCTAACACCTTGATCTAGCTCTGAGGCCAGCCCTGGTGCTACCGGCGCACTTTTAAAACTACAAATAAATTTGAATTTAGAACTTTGTCTACTTATAAGAGCAGAATAAAATACTCATATACTTTCTACTCTTGAAGATATTAGGGACCCCCACAGCTTATACTTTGTCAGAACCTATTTTTACGTCTCCAAATCAGTTTTATTCTTTTCCCTCAGCTGGATCAATCAACAGCCACTTCTAACATCACCCACAGCCTGCTGCATATTACTGACAGTGACGCTCAGGCTAGCTGCCTTTTTTTGCAGCCCTTTTAATATCACCCACACATCTTAATAACAAACTCGGTTGGCGGTTGGCAATTGACTCTTGTACTCAATTGAATTTTACTAAAAAGAAAAATGATTGGTTGACTAGGCAGAGTTCTATAATTGTAAGGGTATAAAATGTTGTAGTTAGGTGCCGTCGAGTCGGTGTCGATTCCTAAACTTTGTTCGGTCTTGAGCCAAGCAGCTCATTGTTGATAGAGAGGTATCCATAGCTGTAGCTTCTGTTATTGTATCAATCCATCTCATTGCTGACCTTCCTCTTTTACGGTGACCTTCTCCCTTGCCAAGCATAATGTCTTTCTCCAATGATCTCTCTCTTCGCATGATGTGTCCAAAGTATGAAAGTTGAGGTCTTGTCATCTGAGCTTCTAAGGAAAGCTTAGGTTTGATCTCCTCTAGTACTGCCTGGTTTGTTCGTCGGGCAAGCCATGATATACACAGTATTCGTCGCAAGCACCATCATTCAAAGGAATCAATTTTCTTCTTGTCTATCTTTTTCACTGTCCAACTTTTGCATCCATATGACATTATTGAAAATATCATGGCTTTGGACAAGTTGAATCTTTGTATGGAGAGAGACATCTCTGCTCTTGCGAATCTTGTCTAGGTCCTTCGTAGCCATTCTACCAAGAGCAATATGTCATCGGATTTCTTGACTACTAGTCTTTTCTTTATTGATTGTTGATCCAAGTAAGTTAAAGTTGTCAACTATTTCAATTTCTTCTCCATCAACGATGAACTTATTGATTTTGCCAGTTGTCAGGATCATTGTCTTCTTAACGTTAAGGTGCAGACCCATTTTAAGACTGTTCTTTGATCTTGGGAAGCAAATGTTTCAGATTGTCTTCACTTTCAGCCAGTAATCTGGTATCATCAGCATAGTGAAGGTTGTTGAGTCTTCCACCAATCTTCACACCTCTGTTGTCGTCATACAATCCTGCTTCTCAGATGATTTGTTCTGCATATAAATTAAAGAGGTAGGGGGAAAGTATGCAGCCTTGTCATACACCTTTGCTGATTTTAAACCATTCTGTTTCTCCTTGTTCCGTTAAAACTGTTGCTTCTTGATCAATGTAAGATTATCAGAGTTTAAGATATAGGGCCCCTTTTACTAAAGCATGTTAAACAGTGCATGTTAACTGTTAGTGTTTGATGGGGTATATAGGAAGTTACCTAGCCCTCTCCAAAGGGATTATCAGCAGTCCACCTTGAAAGGGTCTACACCTCCGAACGTAGGGCTGGGGGCGCATGACTCAGAGGGATTAAAATGCCAGCTGTGTGCACAAGGGAGGAGAGAGGTCTGCGGAGACAGCTCCTTCCAAGCAGGGCTGAGATAGGAGTCCAGCTGTAAGATAGAAAAAGACCACATGGCTTATCTAGTCTGTCCTTTCATAACAACTACAACAGTCTGCTTTTTTCCTTTAGAGATCCTCTGTGTTTGTCCCATGCTTTTTTGAATTCAGTTACTGTCCTCATCTCTACCACATCCATTGGGAGACTATTCCACGGATCCACCACTCTTTCCATAAAGAAATATTTCTGCATATCACTCCTGAATCTATCCCCCTTCACCCTCATCCCATATACCCTCGTTGCAGAACTTGCTTTCAATTGAAAGAGGCTCCCCCCCTGAACATTTATGCCACGGAGGTATTTAAACATCTCAAGTCATATCACCTCTATGCCGCCATTCCTCTAAGGTGTACATATTAAGATCCCTAAGTCTGCCTTCATATGCTTTATAATGAAGACCACTAACCATTTTAGTAGCCACCCTCTGCATTGACTCCATCCTGTTCACATCCTTTTGAAACTGCGGTCTCCAGATTTGCACACTATACTCCAAATGAGGTCGCACCAAAGACTTATACAGAGGCACTATCACCTCCTTTTTTCTGCTAGCCATTCCTCTCCGTATGCACACAAGCATTCTTCTAGCTTTTGCCATCACCTTTTCTACCTGTTTAGCTACTTTAAGATCATCAGACACAACCACGCCTGGTTCCCTCTCTTCTTTAGTGGACAAAAGTACTTCACCCCCTATACTATATTGCTCCCTTGGATTGCTGCAGCCCAAATGCATGACCTTACATTTTTTAACATTAAATCCCAGCTGCCAAATTCTAGACCATTCTTCAAGCTTAGCTAGGTCCCCCCTCATGTTATCTACACCTTCCTGGGTGTCTACTCTATTGCAGATTTAGCTATCATCGACAAAAAGGCAAACCTTACCCGACAGCCCTTCCGCTATATCACTAACAAAGATGTTAAAAAGAATCGGACCAAGGACAGATCCCTGGGGCACACCACTGGTAACATCCTTCTCCTCAGAGTGAGCTCCATTTCCCTGTACTCTTTGTCGCCTCCCACCCAACCAATTTCTAACCCAAGCAGTAACTTTAGGGTCCATCCCTAGGTGCTCAGTTTGTTTATAAGTCGCCTGTGAGGAACAGGGTCAAAGGCTTTACTGAAATCTAAATACACCACATCTAGGGCTCTCCCTCAGTCCAGCTCCCTGGTCACCCAGTCAAAGAAATCAAACAGATTTGTCTGACAAGACCTGCCTCTGGTGAATCCATGCTGCCTCGGATCCTATAATCTGCTGGACTCCAGAAACCTCACTCTTTTCTCTTTCAGCAGCATTTCCAATAATTTACTCGCCACCGAATTTAAACTAACCGGCCTGTAGTTTTCAACCACATCCTTACTTCCGCTTTTGTGTAAAGGCACCATATGAGCCTCTCTCCAGTCCTTTGGTACCACTCCACACTCCAACGAGGCATTGAAAAGGTCAGTCAGTGGAGCTGCTAGAATGTCCCCAAGTTCCCTCAGTATTCTAGGGTGTATCCCATCTGGTCCCATCGCTTTGTCTACTTTAAGTTGAGCTAGTTTCTCACGAACACAGTCTTCTGAAAATTGTTCAAGATGTCCCTCGCTTCTGTTCCTGTTTGTGGGTGTTTTCTGAGGTCCTGCTCCTGGTTCTTCATCTGTGAAGCAGAACAGAAATATTTGTTAAGCAATTCCGCTTTATCCTCCTCAGCTTCTACATATTCCTCCCCTTCACCCTTGTGTCTGACAATACCACTTTTGCCCTTCCTCTTCTCACTAATATATCTGAAAAATGTTTTATCCCCCCATTTTATTGCATTGGCTATTTCCTCCTCTCTTTGAATCTTTGCTTTCCTGACTACTTTGCTAGCTTCTCTAAGTTTTTCCAAGATAGGCGATTCAGGAGGTGGGAATCATGTTTACAGACACTGAAGCCCAATAAATGACTGGACTTTGTGCTGAACTGAATTCTGTGCTTTAAACTGTGAGATGGAGGAAGGGCACCAAGAACCAGCCTTGTGAAGGTATCAAGCTGGGAGTAATTGGTGGACCACTGAAGGGAAATTAAAGTGTTTTTTTCTTTGGCCCAGATCTATTCTGGGTCTGATGTTTTAAAAGCCCCCTTGCCACTGCACGCCATGCTACACCACAGTGTTCTTGAGAAACAAATGAGGCATGAAGGCTAATCCTAAATGGTCTTGAAAGGTCTCAAAAAAAGCTGACAAATTAAAAGTGTTAACTGGTGACACTACATTCAGGCCTCTCCCTTTTATTTTCCACAGTAATGTTAGATGAAACATAATAGCATTCTGAAACGACAGTATCTTCTGTGCACACAAGTCGTGCAGCATTCTGACATGTGGAAGGTAATTCTGTAATATCGTGTGCAAGCAAAGCACAGTTACTTACCTGTAACAGGTGATCTCTGGGAACAGCAGGAATTAGTCCTCACATATGGGTATGTCGGTACCGACGGAGCCTGCGCGGGAACACTCCCCAGCTTCCCAAAAAGGAAAGCTTTTGGGAGCATCCCACAGCGCATGCGCGCTGCCTTCCCGCCTTTCCTAACCAACTCTCCTCAGTTCGAGTTTAAAGCTGAGACAATAGAGAGAGAGAAGAAAGGAAAGAGAGATTGAGATACAACTCCTAGGGGAGGTGGGAGGGTTGTGAGGACTAATTCCTGCTGTTCCCAGAGATCACCTGTTACAGGTAAGTAACTGTGCTATCTCCAGGAACAAGCAGGAATGAGTCCTCACATATGGGGACTCCCTAGCTAAGATGCCTGGGAGATCCCCAAAGGTATGAGACCCTGAAGGGTTCCTCGTCTTCCTATGGATCTCAGGCATTTATTCAGGGAAGGAGGGCAGGAGTTGTTCAAGAATGGAACAGGTGTTTGAGGACAGCCTGACCAAACAAGGCATCCCGGCGGGAGTCCTTGTCCAAACAGTAATGGGCTGTGAAGGTATGAACCGAGGCCCAGGTGGCTGCTCGACAGATCTGATCGATGGACATAGAATGAAGATGAGCCATAGAGGTGGCCATGGCCCTCACATTGTGAGCTGTGACATGGCCCTCCAGAGAAAGGTTCTTACTCTCGTAAGCAAAAGAAATACACTGAGCAATCCAATTGGACAGTGTTTTTTTGGAGACTGGAAGTCCTAAATGGGAAGGATCAAAAGCAACAAAAAGCTGGGAAGACTTTCTATGTTGCTGTGTCCTGTGCAAGTAAAAAGGAAGAGCTCTTTTACAATCTAGAGTATGAAGGTTCGTCTCTGCACTGGATGCATGAGGAGCTGGAAAAAAGACAGGTAAATATACCTCTTGATTAAGATGAAAAGGTGAGACCACTTTAGGCATAAAGTGTGGATTTGTCCTAAGGACTACCTTGTCATGATGGAACCTTGTATAAGGTGGATTAGCCACTAAGGCCTGCAGTTCACTGAAGCGGCGAGCAGAAGTGACTGCAATAAGGAAAATAACCTTCCAGGAAAGAAATTTCAAGGAGGTAGTGGCTAAGGGTTCAAAAGGTGGCTTCATAAGCTGACCAAGAACCAAGTTTAAGTCCCATGCTACCGGGGGAGGTCGAATGGGAGGTTTTGTTAAAGTTAGGCCTCTCATGAATCTTGCAATAAGAGGATGAGAGGAAATAGGTTGTCCATTGAGAGGTTTAAGTGATGCTGCAATAGCACTCAAATGGACCCTTACTGAATTTGTTTTAAGGCCTGCATTGGAGAGATGCAGGAGATATTCCAATAGAGAATTCGGAGGAAGTGCCAGAGGGTCAAGACCCTTTTGAGCACACCAAATGGAAAATATTTTCCACTTAAAAGCATAGGAACGTCTAGTGGAAGGTTTTCTGGAAGCATGGAGGATATCCCTCACTTGCTTAGAAAGATTGAAGTCTTGAAGGTCTAGGCCTTCAGTAACCAAGCTCTGAGGTGAAGGGACTTGGGGTTTGGGTGCCACAAAGTCCCCTCCTCCTGAGACAGAAGGTCTGGAGCAGCTCCCAAGTCCAGGGAGGGGGCTTGAGAGAGATGCAGAAGTAGAGGGTACCACACTTGGCGTGGCCAGCGTGGAGCTATGAGGATCATAGATCCTTGATCCCTCTGAAGTTTGAACAGAGTCTTGGGAATCAAAGGAATGGGTGGAAAGGCATATAGGAAGCCCTGACCCCAATGAAGGAGGAAGGCATCCTTGGCCTGAGCTCCCTGACATGGAATTCTGGAACAGAACCGGGGAAGTTTGGCATTCCATGGACTTGCAAAGAGGTCTATGTCCGGGGTTCCCCATTCCTGGAAGATTCTGAGTACCTGATCCATGTGCAGGGACCATTCGTGTGGAAGCAGAACTCGACTGAGTCTGTCTGCCCAAGAGTTTTGGATTCCTGGGAGGTATACTGCCAGGAGATGGATTTGATGCTTTCTGGCGAAGGCCCACAATCTTAGAGCTTGTGATAAGGAAGCTTATCATAGCTCAGGAAGGGGCTATAGAAAAGGTGAAGTGTCTCTGAACAAGCAACCTGTCAGTTCTGGTAGAAATAAGAAAACAGAATTTTCCCATAAAAGACTACCAGTCCCAGAATGCACCAGGTTTCCAACAGCCATTAGAGGAGCTGAAGTGGGGAAAACGTGTGTTCAATCAGGAGGGCTATGAGGTAATCCCTAAGCACTCATCTCAAAGGGCAGGGCCTGATTCAGCACAGCTGCGCTGTGTTAGGGAGGAGCACTCATCCAAGCAGAATAAGAGTAGAGTTTATTCTACAGAGGACCATCTTCATGATCACCTTGGATATCCAGAGAATTGTCCTCAGTATCCTGAGAATCAGCTTGAGTTTGATCATCAGTTTCATCTGAAGGATCATCAGAAGCAGAAGCCAAACCGGACGGACAGAGAGGGAAAGAGACCCTTTGGAAGAAGGAAGAGAAAAGCCTTTGAGAGGTCTAGAAAAGTCCAAAGCAGTACGTATACTGGGAGGTATTCCAAGGGCCAGCATACACCATTGGACTGGGGAAAGCCAGAGGAATGGTGCTGCAGAGCTAGGAATCACCAGAGGCTACCTGTGAGGGAGACGGCTGCACGTGGAAGGGACCCTAAGACCTGTGCCAGAAGGTATGTGAAGAGAGATCCAGTGTCCAGGGATCTGGATTGGAAGGCTGGACATAAGAACTGGACTACATACTGGCCAGGCTATATAGAGAGGAACTCTAGCAGCAATGGAAGCTCAGGTATGAACACTGATCTATGCCCTAGCTATAACCTTGAAAGACAGCAGGGAAACAAATATTCTCCTGAAACTGCTCCATTGAGAGATTCATCTGTGCCAATCCATGATATTGAACCCATGCTTGTTGAACAAGGGGGAATAATAGCAGATGAGGATCCTGTTTATATGGACTGCTCTCTATCTAAACTCCGTTGGTAACTTTCGGTTATAAAGTACAGCAACCATCACAAAGAAATACAATTTGTTCTTTAATCTACTCAGAAAAGCTCCTGAAGCAGGATTTGACCCACACAGTGGAAGGCAAGCCAGCTAAGGGGTTTCAGCTGGTAACTGCTAGCAATTAAGCCTTACCTAATTGCTTGTGAGCTAGGAGAGAATCACTTCTGTATCTATGTGGGAAGTAATCAGAAGTTAATCTGAAAAGAACAGTTTGTTTCTTGCTTTGTGGCTTTTCATTTGTTGTTTTCCTGATTTTGACTTTGTTTTTCCTAGTTAACACTGAAAGCAAGTTACCTGATTTTATGTGCTATCAAGCATATCTGTGTTGGGAGAAATAACCCCATAAATAAAAATCTTATTGGCTTTACCCAAGAGCACAACTAAATTATTGTCAGCAGCTGTGTCTGGTGTGAATGAACTACATTGCCCACAATACCTTGCAAATCATATAGATATATGCACTTGTCAAGACTGTGAAGATTCTCACCCAGGCAGCCGTCTGACAAGCTTCGTTGCAAAGCGACAGAGAGCCAGTCCCTCCTTGCTTGTTTATGTAAAACATGGCTGCTTGATGGTCCGTATGAATGAGGACTGTCTTGCAGCTGAGGAGGGTATGAAAGACCTTGAGAGCCAGGAACACTGCTCGAAGTTCCAAGTGGTTGATATGAAGAGAGGTCTCCTGTAGGGACCAAGTGCCTTGGGTGGAGAGGTCCTGTAGATGAGCTCCCCAACCTGTTTGGGAGGCATCTGTTGTGAGGGTTGCTTGGGGTAACAACTGTTGGAAAGGGGACCCCAGCAACAGATTTTGAGTGGACATCCACCATTGGAGAGACCAAAAGGGATGTTTGGAGGTTACTATTTGGTCTGAGAGAGCTCCTGATGCTTGAGTCCACTGTGTGGACAACGTCCATTGAGCTGCTCTCATGTGTAGGCGAGCTTAGGGTACCACATACACTGTGGAAGCCATGTGGCCTAGTAGTTGTAGCATCTCCCGGGCAGTTAAGTGACTCTTTGACTGAATCTGGGAGGCTAACTGCACTAGACGTTGGCAACGGGCCTGAGGAAGGTAGGCCCTTGCAGTAGTGGTATCCAACCAGGCCCCTATGAATTCTAGGGACTGAGTAGGGGTGAGCTGAGACTTTGGGAGGTTTACCACAAGTCCCAGATACTGCAGAATGCGCCTTGTGCGGTCTAGGGAAATCTGGGCTTCTGACTGAGATGGAGCTCGGATGAGCCAGTCGTCCAGGTATGGGAAGACAAATATTCCCAGAGTGCATAGAAATGCAGCAACTATTGCCAAGCATTTGGTGAACACTCTTGGAGCAGAGGCTAGACCGAAAGGAAGCACTCTGTATTGGTAATGTTTTCCCTGGAACAGAAAACGTAGGAATTTTCTTTGAGATGGATGGATGAGTATATGTGTGTACGCATCCTTGAGATCTAGAGAACAAAGCCAATCCTGACTCTGCAGGTATGGAAGGAGAGTGCCTAGAGAAAGCATCTTGAACTTCTCCTTGCATAGGAATTTGTTCAATTCCCTGAGATCTAAAATGGGTCTGTATCCCCCTGTTTTCTTTGGAATGAGAAAATAGGGGGAGTAAAACCCTGACCCCCTGTTGAAGAAGAGGAACTTCTTCTATGGCCCTCTGGGCCAGAAGGGTAGTCACCTCCTGATCCAAAAGGTCGAGGAGGGATGTGGGAGAATTGAAGTGTCTCACCATGGTGTAGGGAGGAAGGTCTGAGAAATGAAGTTTGTAGCCCTCTCTTATGATGGAGAGGGTCCACTGCTCTGATGTGATTTGCTCCCATCTGGGAGCAAAATGAGCTAACCTTCCTGGAATGGTGAGAGGCTCTGGTTGTTGCAGAGCCAGAAAGGTTAAGTTCTCTAGTATCAAGTCAAAAACATAAGAACATAAGATATGCCATACTGGGTCAGACCAAGGTCCATCAAGCCCAGTATTCTGTTTCCAACAGTGGCCAATCTAGGTCATATGTACCTAGCAGTTTCCCCAAGGGACACAGGTTCCACAATGCTTGTATTGGTTCAAGCATTGATATCCTGGGTCCCTTCTTAATAATGGCTTATGGACCTTTCCTCCAGGAACTTGTCCAAACCTTTTTTAAACCCAGCTACACTAACAGCCTTTACTACATCCTCCGGTAACACGTTGAGTGAAAAAATATTTTCTTTTATTAGTCTTAAATAGTTTACCCTGTAGCTTCATTGCATGTCCCCTAGTCTTTCTATATTCTGATAAGGTAAACAATCGATCTACGTTTACCCGTTCCACTCCGCTCAATAATTTATAGACTTCTATCATATCTCCCCTCAGCCGTCTCTTTTCCAGGTTAAAGAGCCCTAACCTTTTAGCCTTTCTTCATAGGAGTATCCTTCCATCCCCTTTACCATTTTGGTGGCTCTTCTCTGAACCTTTTCTAATAACTCTATATCCTTTTTAAGATACGGCGACCAGAATTGCACACAATATTCAAGGTGCGGTCTCACCATGGAACGATATAGAGGCATTATAATATCCTTTGTTTTATTTTCCATTCCTTTCCTTATCATACCTAGCATTCTATTTGCTCTCTTGGCCGCCGCTGCACACTGGGCCGAGGGTTTTAACATGGTATCCACAATGACGCCTAAATCTTTTTCCTGGGTGGTGGTTCCTAATGTGGAACCTTGCATCGTGTAACCATAGTTTGGGTTGTTCTTCCCTAGGTGCATAACCTTGCACTTGTCCACATTAAATTTCATCTGCCATTTTGATGCCCAGTCTTCCAATTTATCAAGATCCTCTTGCAATTTTCCACAATCCTCTTGGGTTTTAACAACTTTAAATAGTTTTGCGTCATCTGCAAATTTGATAACCTCACTCGTTATTCCACTTTCCAGGTCATTTATGAATATGTCAAAAAGCAGCGGACCCAGCACAGATCCCTGGGTACACCACTATTCACCTTTCTTCATTGGGAAAATTGGCCATTTAGCCCTACCCTCTGCTTTCTATCTTTTAACCAGTTCCTGATCCATAATAGTACACTGCCTCCTATCCCATGACTCTTTAGTTTTGCCAAAAGTCTCTCATGAGGGACCTTGTCAAAGGCTTTCTGAAAGTCCAGATACACAATATCAACCGACTCACCTTTGTCCACCTGATTATTCACTCCTTCAAAAAAACATAACAGATTAGTAAGACAAGATCTTCCTTGTCTAAAGCCATGTTGGCTGTCTCTCATTAGTTCATGACTATCTACATGCTGAGTAATTTTATTCTTTATGATGGTTTCTATCATTTTTCCCGGTATTGACGTCAGGCTCACCGGTCTGTAGTTTCCAGGATCACCCCTGGAACCCTTTTTAAAAATTGGTGTTACATTGGCGATCCTCCAATCTTCAGGTATTAGAGATGATTTTAATGATAGTTCACAGATTACTAATAGCAGGTCTGCAATCTCATATTTCAGTTCTTTCAATACCCTTGGATGTATACCATCCGGCCCAGGTGATTTGCTACTCTTCAGCTTATCTAATAGTTGTAATACATCTTCTCGATGTATCGATAATTCCTTCAATTCTTCTGCACCTTTAAATACCACTTCAGTCATGGGTAACATCCCTACATCTTCCTCAGTAAAGACTGAAGCAAAGAATTCGTTCAGTCTCTCCGCTATCGCCTTGTCGCCTCTTAGTGCTCCTTTAACCCCTTTATCATCTAATGGACCAACTGACTCTCTCACAGGTTTTTTTGCTACAAATGTACTTGAAAAGGTCTTTACTTCGCGTTTTTGCTTCTGCAGCAAGCTTCTTCTCAAATTCTCCCTTTGCCTGCCTTATCAATGCCTTGCATTTGACTTGCCAGTGCTTGTGCTGTTTCCAGGTTTCGTCGTTTGGCTCTTTTTTCCATTTCCTGAAAGATGCTTTTTTGGCAACAACAGCCTCTCTGACCTCAACTTTAAACCATGCTGGCAGTTTTTTGGACTTCTTTCCACTTTTCTTAAAGCATGGAATACAGCTGGTCTGGGCTTCCATGATAGTATTTTTCAACAACAGCCAAGCCTGATGTACGTCTTTAACCTTTGCAACTGCTCTTTTTAGTTTTTTCTTGACTGTTTTCCTCATTTTATCATAGTCTCCCTTTCGAAAGTTAAAAGGTAGTACTGTGGATTTCCTTACTATCCCTCCTCCACTAATTAAATCAAAGGCGATCATGCTATGATCACTATTGCCAAGTGGCCCCAACAACCTTATCTCTTGCACTAGATCTGGTGTTCCACTAAGGATTAGGTCTAATATGGCTTCCCCTCTGGTCGGTTCATGAACCAGCTGCTCCAAGAAGCAGTCATTTATTTCATCTAGGAACTTTATCTCCCTAGCATGTCCTGATGTGACACTGACCCAGTCGATACCGGGGTAGTTGAAATCACCCATTATTATTACAAATCCATCTATGATGCAACCCTCTTTATGTAAATAGTGTATAAAGTTCACCTGTTATCCAAGTTGAAATTCCCTGTTATATGTAAGTTCAATGTCTGATTGTTCCACATTGTACAACCCTGTTCATTGTAAACCGCGCTGATTCCGAATAGTGCGGTATAGAAAAACTAATAATAAATAAATAAATAAATAAATACTGTGCTGTAACTTTTGTTAGCTTCCTTGATTTCTTTGAGCATTTCATCATCCATTTGGTCATTCTGGCCAGGCGCTCGATAGTACACCCCCACTGCCATTGCCTTCCCCCTTTTACATGGAATTTCAATCCATATAGATTCTACAGCAGATTTTGTTTCCTGCAAAACTTTAATCCTTTCTGACTCAATGCCCTCTCTAACATAGAGAGCAACCCCTCCACCAATTTGATCAGCTCTATCATTACGATATAGTTTGTACCCAGGTATCACAGTGTCCCACTGGTTGTCGTCCTTCCACCATGTCTCTGATATTCCAATCATATCTAACCTTTCATTTAGTGCTATATATTCTAACTCTCCCATTTTATTTTTTAGACTTCTAGCATTTGCATACAAGCATTTTAGAGAATGTATTTTATCCATATTAATTTGTCTGTTAGACATGAGTAATTTGGGATCTTTAAGCTCTGTCTGCTCCGTACTTGAGGGCATTTGGGCTACTTTACTCTTTTGTGGAACCTCTCTGCTTTTGGTAGTATCCTTCAAAGATACATTCTTCCGAACCATCTGCTCTTGGGCGACTGTCGGCTTTCCCCTAATATCTAGTTTAAAAGCTGCTCTATCTCCTTTTTAAAGGTTAATGCCAGCAGCCTGGTTCCATCCCGGTTAAGGTGAAGCCCATCCCTTCGGAAGAGCCCCTCCTTTCCCAGAATGTTCCCCAGTTCCTAACAAATTCAAACCCCTCATCTCTGCACCATTGTCTCATCCACGCATTGAGACTCCGGAGCTCTGTCTGCCTTTTGGGTCCTGCGCGTGGAACAGGAAGCATTTCGGAGAATGCTGCCCTAGAAGTTCTGGATTTCAACTTCCTATCTAAAAGCCTAAATTTAGCCTCCAGAACCTCCCTACCACATTTTCCTATGTCATTGGTACCAACATGTACCAAGACAGCAGACTCCTCCCCAGCACTATCTAAGACCTTATCTAGGTGGCGCGTGAGGTCCGCTACCTTCGCACCAGGCAGGCATGTTACCAGGCGATCCTCACGTCCACCAGCCACCCAGCTATCTACATGCCTAATGATCGAATCACCAACTATAACGGCTGTCTTAACCCTTCCCTCATGGGCACATGGCCCTGGAGAAACTTCCTCGGTGCGAGAGGGTTTTACATCACCTGGAGGACAGGTCCTAGTTACAGGATCACTTCCTGCCACACCAGGGTGATGCTCTCCTGTCACGTGACCTCTCTCCTCCATGACAACAGGGATGCTGCCAGACTGGAGGTGGGACTTCAGGACTATATCCCTGTAGGTCTCGTCTATGTACCTCTCTGTCTGTCTTATGCTTTCCAAGTCTGCTACTTTAGCCTCTAGAGAACGGACTCGTTCCCTGAGAGCAAAGAGCTCCTTGCACCTAGTGCACACGTAAGACCTCTCACCAACTGGGAGAAAATCATACATGTGACACTCAATGCAAAAGACTGGAAAGCCCCCATCCCGCTGCTGGACTGCTGTCTGCATCTTAGTTTTAAGTTTGTGTTTAGATCTAAGTTCTTTACTTACTAAGGGTTGCTATGGATATTTATACTATGGATAAATTATAGCTCTTAGCTGGTGCTAGGCTCTAACTTCTTATGAAATTTAAAGTACAAGCTCTCTGCTGGGTTCTAAATTTAACCAGAAAGCTCTTTTCTGTGTTGTAAATTTAAGCTAAAAGAACTTTGCTGTTGCTAGGCCCTGAGTGACTATTAAATGTAAACTACAAGCTCTCTGCTGGGTTCCAAATGTAACCAGAAAGCTCTCTTCTGTGTTTTAAATTTAAACTAAAAGTACTTTGCTTTTACTAGGCCCTGAGTGACTATTAAATTTAAAGTACAAGCTCTCTGCTGGGTATGAAATGTAACCAGAGAGTTCTCCTCTGTGTTTTAACCCTGAGGGGGTTGGGACTGCTGGGTTGTAGCAGCCCCTGCAGGTTTAGGCCTGGCCTGTTTAGGTTGCTGACACTTAGTAGAAAGCGACCGGTAGAAGATTGTTGGCCAGAAGTGGAAGGAAATCTGCTCTTTTTGTAAAAAGACTTTTTGAAAGATTTTTTCTTGGCTGGAATGGAGGTAGACTTGGAAAGTCTATCCAGAGCAGCATTTTCTGCATCCATTTGAGTGGCTTTAATTTGCCACTCTTTGCCAAATAGATTTTCACCTGTACAGGGAAGATTTCCTAAGCCATCCTCAACCCAGGGTTCTAGATCAGAAGCCTGGAGCCAAGTAATTCTGCAAGCAGCTATAGCAATGCCTGAGGCTCTGCTGGCACCTTCAAAAGAGTCAAAGGCTGCCCTGTTGGAAAACTTTGAAATGTCTTGAGTATGCTTAAGCCAAAGAAGGAACTCATCCCTTTTATCCTCTGGAATAAAAGGGAGAAAGTTGTGCAGCTTTTGTGCAACTTCCTTCAGAAACATACCCATATAAAGGCTATATGAATTGATTCTGGCAATAAGCATGCTGGCTTGGAAGATTTTCCTACCAAAAGCATCCAAGGTCCTGCATTCTCTTCCTGGAGGAGTAAAAGAGTGTCTTTTGGTACTCTTTATCCTTTTCATAGCTGACTGCACCACAATGGAGTGGTGAGGAAGCTGAGTTTTTTGAAATCCAGGAGAAGGAGGGACACGGTACATAGTGTCCAATCGGCGAGAATGCGGAGAAAGGGTGAGAGGAGTCTCCCATAAGTCAATCATGTGTTCCTGAAGAATTTCATGAATTGGCAAGGTGACTGCCTCTCTGGGAACCTTAGACTATCCCAAAATATCTAATTTTTTTGCTCTAGGTTCTGTTTCAGAGGTTACTGAAATAGAGAGTCCTTTAGCCACTTCTATTATGAAGTCTTGAAAGGACAAATCCTCTGGAGGAGACATTCTCCTTTTTGGAGAAGTGGGCTCCTCAGGAAGAGTGATGGATACTTCAGGAGACTCATCCGATGAATCAGAATCATCAGAGGAATCGAAGTATCGTCTGTTCGATTCCAACGATCGATAGGCGTATCGATCGGTACCGACATCGGGCGTCCCCGGTACCGGATCGGTACCGAGAAAGAGCCCTGGACAGGGAGCCGGAATCGGTATCCTGGCCGATGTCGATGCAGTCGGTACCGGTACTGGCGCCGGTACTTACAACGGGACTCGTTGCGGTACCGTCGGCGTCGCAGATTTATTGAAAGCCATTATAGCCTGCTGCATGGATTGAACAGTGTGCTCCATGGACGCCACGACTGCCTGGATGTCGGTACCGAGAGATTGTGCTGGTACCCCAGAGCAGTCTAACAGGTGATCGGTCGAGGCCGTGCCATCGATGTCAACCTGTAACCCCATAGGAGGAGCTTTGGAAGCTGGACCTTCCCGCCGGAGTTGTTTGGTTGGGTCAGGATCCTCGAGGGCAAGCCCAGAGGCATCTCGATGCTTAGAGGGAGATTTGCCCTTCGAGGACCTGCTAAGAGTATGTTTGGTTACCTGAGACCCATCAGGAGAGGAAGACCTGGAAGATGTCGATGCCACCGCCGGTGCATCCGTGGGAAACAGCACATGGAGCTTGGCTGCTCGGTTCTGTAACTCTCGTTTAGACATTAGAGAGCAGGACTGGCAATCCGGAATGGAGTGGTCAGGCCCCAAACATTTAAGACACCATTCATGGGTATCTGTAAAAGAAATTGTACCGCTACACTTAGTGCATTTTTTGAACCCGGAGGCTGGTTTTTCCATGAGGGAAAAATTTCTTGTGGGCCTGGAGGCCTAAGAAGAAAAATACACCAAGTGAGGAAAAATATATATATATTTTTTTTTTTAGAAAGAAAAGAAAAGAAAAGACCGGCGGTACCGGTCTGGCGTCGGGGAAGGCAGACACGCGACCCAAGAAATAAATTAAAATAAAGAACTTCTTCAGCGGTGACAGGAACATGACCTGCTGGCTCCGCGGAAAAGAAGAACTGAGGAGAGTTGGTTAGGAAAGGCGGGAACACAGCGCGCATGCGCTGTGGGATGCTCCCAAAAGCTTTCCTTTTTGGGAAGCTGGGGAGCGTTCCCGCGCAGGCTCCGTCGGTACCGACGTACCCATATGTAAGGACTCATTCCTGCTTGTTCCTGGAGATAGCATGTTGTTGCACACAAATCAGGGTCCCATACTATGAAGTTCAGCATACGAGAGCTTACTGGATAGAATGGGGACAAACGAGCGTGCCTTAACTTAGGTGCTGCAGTAAGTGCTCGTGCGTAGTTTGGTGCAGTGACACGAATAAGTCATGCTTTTCTATAGTCTATGCATGTAGCTATAAGCCTTGCCCAAGCTCCGCCCCCAGGCACACCCCAACTGAAAATAGATACAATGAGACTTATGCACATGCTTACAGAACAGCGATTGCCTTAAGCATGTGTGTAAGTGCTTTAAAATTGGGACTTAAACTTGTTTTGTACATGTACCATCCTACACACCCTATATAAAATCAACCCCTTGGAGGTCCTTCTTCATGCTGAAAGGTAGGCACCTACCTAGGCACTATTTTCTGAAGAAATCTAGGCACTTATTTTCCTTATAAAATACTAATATAAGTGGTCAAAAATATGTATGCATTTAAGGCCCAATAACTTCACACCAGCCCTAGAGCTGGGGTAAATGCCCCCACATAGATGTTCAAGAATGTGCATGTCCACAGAGAGAGTACGTGCCATCAGGCTGGCCATCCAAAGAGTACTTTTAAACCACTAAAATATCATAATCTGTGTGCAGTGATGGTATATAGCTTTATGTGGCTTCTGATAAAATGACCCCCTTATTGCGCACTCATAACTGTATTAGCTGACAAATGTGAAATGGGGTGACTGAACCTTATGCTTAACATACCGTGCATTAATTGCTAATGCGGCAGATAACCTGGAGCAGTTAATACCATGTCAGTGGGTGGTGTTAAATACAGCTACGTTATCTGTCTTATAGGTGAAGGCACATTTTAGAAAGGCTGTTCCTTATCGTTCCTCCAGTTTAGTCCTCCTCCACTGGGTAGTGCACCTCTTCCTGCAGCTTGGAGACTGGACAAGTCAAAATCGTGACATCACTGGATGTAACCTGCTGGTAACTCCCATCAGCCTCAGTGTGTCCAGTCTCCATGCAGCAGAAAGCCGTAGTGAGCCTAGGTGCTGGGCTCACTAGAGGAACATATGAGGAGTTTCTAGTTAGGATAAATTTGTTTAGATCTGGTTTAATATATTTCAATTTCATACTTTGTTTTTTCTTTTATTTAAGGGATTGCGTCTTTAAAAAAAAAAAAAATCAGAGAGCAAGTTAATCAGCCGGCGGCAGTCTCTGCTCCCCTTATGCTTTGCTGGACTGGGGGTCAGGAGAAGAGGCTTAGCTTTACTTCCCTTGATGGTACGGGGAGAAACTCTGTCTTTCACTTGCGGTGGCAGGCAGTGGAGATCAGACATCTGCAGGACCGCGGTGAACAAGAAGAGAGACTTTTTCACTCCTGGCAGGCTGCTCAGCCTTCGCCGCGGACGTCGCGGCTTGCAGGGCTAAACTTTGTAGGTAAGACGGTGCTGGACAGCCAGACGCCGATGAAGCCGGCATCGGGGGTGGGTTCAGTGCTCATCCTTTGCGATCTTTAGAAGTGCGAGTGTTTTGGAGCCAAAACGGGCGCTGTGAGGATGGCGGCCATTTTCTCGGTGGTTCCCGTGTTCGGGGAACCGCATTGCAGGCCCAAACGCCACGCTTAATGCGGAGGCCACAGCAGGGGGTTCGGCTGATGCTCCAGGGCCTCTTATTTCCTGCGGGGGGGTCTGAGTTTGGCAAGCAGTAGAGTCAAAGGTCAGATCAGGCCCTCCTGATCTAAGCGTTGATGGGAATACTTTAAAAAAAAAAAAAAAAAAAGTTAAGTTGGTTCAATGGTGACTGCCAGACAACGGAGAGCTGCGCGGAGGGTCAGTTCTGATGTCCGTTCGCCTGCAGTGTGTAGTCTGCGGCACTCGCAGGGGTACCGTGTCTGATACGGGTATCTGTCGTGGATGCGCTACTGTCTCTACCAGTGTAGAGCAGCAGATGGAGGAGAAAGGACTTCAGGAGCCCCGTGGGGGCGTGGTAGCGACTGAAGGAGAGTGTTTGTGGGAGGGCCAGCACGGGTGCTCCTCGGACGGTCCTCCAGACCAGGTTTCGCCGTAGACTGGAATGACGGCGGATACGTCACTCAGAGATTTTTGTCCTGATTTTTGTGTTAATCATGCATCAAGCCTTCTGTTTGAGGCAGTAGGGAAAGTTCCGGGATCCTTGCCACCTTCCGCTACGAAACAGCAAGCCAAGGGGGGGGGGGAGGTCGATCCCCTTCCCTCGAGACCTTCCAAAAGAGCTCGGATCTCTGGCCAATCTTTTTCTGAGTTGGACTGGCCAGACCTGGAGGTGCCAGAGTTTGAGCCGGAGTCTGGGCCAGAAGAGCTGGAGGAAGGTGAAATTCCAGAGCCTGAGGACCAGGCATGAATTATTAGAGTCTTTTGTAGGTAAGAAATGGTAGCTCTTATTACAGAATCGCTGCAGGCGCTCAATCTCTCTACCGCACAGCCAGTGGAAGACGAACAGGTTGAGGACCCTCTCATTCAGGTGGTGAGGCAGTCCCAGGTGGTGTTTCCCATTCATTGGGTGGTAGATAGGATGATACAAGACGAATGGGACCAGCTGGAAGCGGGCCTCGGGGGAGTCAGAACGATGAGCAGACTCTACCCTTTGGCAGATAAAGATAAGGAAAAGTTCAGGTTACCATGTATTGATGCAGCAGTATCAGCGGTGACTAAGAAGACGACTATTCCGGTAGAAGGCAGCGCTGCCTTGAAGGATGCACAGGACAGAAAGCTGGATGGTTTGTTGAAACAAGCCTTCGAGGCTAAAGCCTTTAGCTTTACAAGCTTCCATCTGTGGGGCCTGGGTGGCGTGAGCGTGTCTTCGTTGGTCCCAGCATTTGCGGCAGGATTCTCGTCTTGAACAGGACAGTGTGATGCAAGTGACTCGAATGGAGTCGGGGTCAACATATTTAGCGGATGTACACTATGATTTAATTAGAGCCTTGGCAAATAGTATGGCTTCCTTGGTAGCCACCAGGCGATCCCTCTGGCTGCATAATTGGGCGGCCGACGGCTCGTCTAAGTCCCATCTAAGTAAGCTTCCCTTTAAAGGGAGATTACTGTTTGGAGAAGATTTGGATAAACTGGTTAAGGATTTAGGAGAGTCCAAGGGCGGGAGGCTGCCAGAGGACAAAGCTAAGCAGGGGAAGTCCATGCTCAGCTCCCGGGGTCAGTTTAGGGATTTCAGGAGATTTCGGGCCTCTCGCCTGGGAGGTTTTTCAGAGAGGAAGATTTGCGTCAAGAGCTCAGGGATTTCGGGGATTTTGTGGAGCAGGTAGAGGCTTTGCGACTGCCTCAGCAGCGGCCACTCGAAAGCAACAATGAAGCGAGGAGGGTCCAGGCAGGAAGCCAACCGATTGGAGGGCGTCTTCGGGAGTTTCTTCCGGCCTGGACCAGAATAACGTCTGATCAGTGGGTGCTCGAAATAGTGCGAGATGGATATATGCTGGATTTGGCACGTCCAGTTCTCGACTCTTTCGTGCTCTCACCCTGCAGAGGTCAACGGAAAACGTTAGCGGTAAGGAAAACGCTAGATCGCCTCCTACAACTGGGAGCGGTTTCCCCAGTACCTGCAGAGGAGTGCGGCGTGGGTCGATACTCCATATATTTCATGGTGCCAAAGAAAGACGTCTCTCTCTGGCCTATTCTGGATCTCAAAGGGGTAAACCATTGTCTTCGAGTGCCTCACTTTCGAATGGAGACGTTACATTCGGTAATCGTTGCGGTTCAGCAAGGGGAGTTTCTTACTTCTCTCGACCTCACGGAAGCGTACCTGTATATCCCTATCAGAGCATCCCATCAAAAGTTCTTGAGGTTCGCCCTTCCTTGGGGACATTTTCAATTTCGGGCATTGCCATTCGGTCTAGTGAAGGCTCCTCGCACATTCACCAAAATAATGGTGGTGGTGGTGGTGGTGGCAGCGGCGTTGCAAAAGGAAGGCATCTTAGTACACCCTTATCTTGACGACTGGTTGATTCAGGCGAAATCCGAAACAGAGAGCGTGCGGGTGACAAACAGGGTGGTGACGTTTTTGCAGGATCCGGGCTGGGTAGTCGACTCAGCCAAGAGTCAGTTGGTACCATCTCAGAATCTCAAACTTGGGAGTACGCTTCGACACTCAGAAAGGAGTCATGTTCATACCGGTCCGTCGGGTTCAAGTGCTTCGGCAGTCAGTCCACCAGTTCCTTGCCACTCCGGCGCGTCGGCATGGTGTTATCTAAGGCTGTTGGGATTAATGGTGGCAACCCTAGAGGTGGTGCCCTGGGCCAGGTGTCATATGCAGCCTCTGCAGAGGGCTCTTCTCCACCGGTGGTCACATCAGAGAGATTTGTTAAGCAAGCACCTTTCCTGTCCCCTCCAAGTCAGGAAGTCCCTTCAGTGGTGGATGAGTCCAGGTCATCTAGAAGCGGGTCTGCCCTTGGAACAGCCGCAGTGGCTTCCACTGGTGACAAACGCGAGCCTCATAGATTGGGGAGCACAGTGCGAAGAGCAGTTTGTGCAAAGCTCTTGGACGGCACAGGAGAGCCAATGGTCCACAAACCGTCTCGAGCTTCGCGCAGTAGCTCTAGCGCTGCAGTCTTTCGAGGCCGCGGTGCTGCACCAGGCAGTGCGAGTGCTGTTGGACAACACCGCGATGGTGGCTTACCTCAATCGGCAAGGTGGAATGGGAAGCATAGCCATGGAAGACGAGATGGAAGCGTTGTTCCGGTGGGTAGAGCCGTGGCTACAGGCGATATTGACAGCGCATATTGACAGCAGACTATCTCAGCAGGGTCAAGGTGGATGCCAGAGAATGGGAGCTCCATCCGCAAGTGTTTGCCCAAGTAGTCTACCGATGGGGACGTCCGATTATGGATCTCATGGCGACCTTTCAGTCGGCAAAGCGAATCGTTTTTACAGCAGACGACGAGAGCGGATGTCGGAGGGGATCGATGCGCTCATTCAGAATTGGCCGTCTATGGAGCTCCTCTATGTTTTCCCTCCTTGGGCGCTGAAAGGGCGAGTGGTACAGCGCATCGAGGCCCATCGAGGAAGGGTTTTGTTGGTGGCTCCGGATTGGCTGAGACGTCTGTGGTATGCAGACCTAGTCCGGTTGCTGGACGGGGATCCGTGGAGATTACCGGCCATGGAGGACCTGTTGTGTCAGGGCCCGTTACGAATGCCTCAGGTGGATTGATTCTTGCTTATGGTATGGCCATTGAAAGGGCGAGGTTAAGGAAAAGAGGCTACTCGGGAGCGGTCATCGCTACTTTACTCCGAGCAAGGAAAAGGTCCACTTCTCTAGCTTATGTTGTGTCTGGCGCATTTTTGAGGACTGGTGTTTGCGGCATCAGGTTCGCGCAGCGACTGCCTCCGTTCCTGTAGTGTTAAGCTTCCTACAGGATGGATTTGATAAGGGGATCGCGGCTAGTTCTTTAAGGGTGCAATTAGCGGCCCTAGCTTGCTATAGAGGTAAAGTGCAAGGGGTAGCCCTAGGGAAGCACAGCGATGTTCTCCGTTTTCTTTAGGGCAGTGTCTAGGCTTCGTCCTGCGCGCAGGGTGTTGGTTCGCCATGGGACCTCAACCTAGTGCTGGGGACTTTAACTAGACAACCCTCTGAGCCCTTGAGTCAGGCTTCCGTGAAGGATTTGACCTTGAAAACATTGTTTTTGGTGGCTATTTGTTTGGCAAGAAGGGTGTCAGAACTTCAGGCGTTGTCTTGTTGAGAGCGGTTTTGGGTGTTTTCCAAAGAAAAAGTGGTGTTACGGCCAGTTCCATCCTTTTTGCCCAAAGAGTTTCTCCGTTTCATTTGAACCAGTCCGTGTCGTTACCGGTATTAGGTTCCTCTGGAGACAGTGCATTGGGCCGTAGTCTAGGATGCTTAGTTATAAAGAGAGCGTTGCGTCAATATATAAAGGTATCTGCAGCATTTCGCAAGTCCGAGCGGCTTTTCGTGATGTTTGGGGGTTCCCGTAAAGGAGAAACGGCGGCTAAAGCATCAATTTCCAGGTGGGTTCGGGAGGCCATTGCTTCAGCATATATTTTACAAGGGCGTTGAGTCCCAGAGGGGTTGAGAGCTCACTCTACTAGGGCACAAGCGACTTCTTGGGCGGAACATTGTTTGGTTCTGCCGGTGGAGATCTGCAGGGTGGCCACGTGGTCATCGTTGCACATTTTCAGTAAGCAATATCAGCTCGACGTTCTAGCAGCTGGCGATGCCTGCTTCGGGTCGGCGGTGTTGCGATCAGGTTTGAACGGTCCCTCCCAATGATTACTGCTCTGATACATCCCAGTGGTGAAGGACTAAACTGGAGGAATGATAAGGAAATAGAAATTACACTTACCTGGTAATTGTCATTCCTTGAATGATGACAGTTTAGTCCTCATGCCCGCCCGGAGAGTATTCAGTTTGCAGTTTCCTTTTACAGGCGGAGGAGGGGCAGTTTCGAAGAGTGATTAAGATTTGTTCAGTTCCTAGATCGCAGTAAGTATGGATGTCAGTGCTCTAAACTTTCCCTGTTCCTTGCTGTCCGGTAGTGGGGGATACGGGAAAGTAAAGACTAAGGGGATGCATAGTTTTTATTATAAGAGAAACATAATGGAGCATTTTTCTTGATAGTTCAGGGATTCAGAGTTAGTGTTTCCACAAGTTTATTGTTACGGTGGAAGTTCATTTAAAGCTACTTTTCTGTTGCTCCTTTGCGTCTGCTTTGTCAATAGTTCACTGGGGCTGATGGGAGTTGCCAGCAGGTTACATCAAGTGATGTCACGATTTTGACTTGTCCAGTCTCAAAGCTGCAGGAAGAGGTGCACTACCTAGTGGTGGAGGATTAACTGTCGTCACTCAAGGAATGACAATTACCAGGTAAGTGTAATTTCTATTTTAGGTGCAATCTGGGATGTCCAAGTCAAAACCTTTGAAATTTTGTGGGAGGTGGAGCAGCGAAGGGTGGGCGCATGTGCTTTCTAAAATTGGCCCATCTCCACCCGAAAGTTTAAGTACCTCCATCAGATAGAAAGGCACAAGGTCGCGCAGTATTATACCCCAGATACGTGCAAGTTTAGAGGTGATTTTTGAAATGTGCACGTTTCTGATTTGGACAGCTGTGGCCATGGCCTGCCGGTTTGCAAGCAGAGACATCCGGGCCTGCCATTTTGCAAGCAGAGACATGCCGCAACGTGGCAGCCAAGGAAAATGTCCGGTTAGTTACCTGTATGCTTTTTTGGAGTGGTGAAAATTACTGAAGGTGAGAGGGGGCTTTGTGCATTCACTGAAACAAGTACTTTATGTTGCCTAATCATGCCCAGGGGCAGGTATAGACATGGACCTGTCCGCCATCAAACCTGAACATGCAGCGGCATTCTAAAATCCGGCACATTTGTATCTTTTAGGGATGCCTCAGGCAAACTTCCAGCACGCGCTCACACAACACAGACATGATCGCACCGGATATGTGTAAACGCTAGGCATTCTAAAATGGCTCTTTATTTATTCGTTCATTCATTCATTTATTTAACAAGTTTCGTATACCGCTCTTGGGATATCGATGCGATTCACACATCTGAATGGCATTTTCACACATGGAAATCACGAAGAGCGCTTCTAAAGTGACTCCTTCAATGTGCAATAGATATATCATCTCTGCATTAGTGCTATGAGGAGATGCGGGGCTTGGTCTGAACAGTTAATGTGGAGGCTTTGCAGTTGTTGTTAATTAAATTTGGCGGTTAATATAAAGTAAATGAAAAATTTTAAATGGAGACACTTACAGTAAGAACCAGTTTTTTCCAGTATTAAAAATGTCTTCTGATGCTGCACCTTTCGTTGAATAAGGGAATGCTTTTTTTTAAAATTAGAATTTTGAAATGTGTATGTTTTAATAACAATCAGGGAAAAATACAATAAAATACAAAAATACAATGAAAGTGAAGAAGATTCAAATTCCATCATTAAGTCCACATCACAAGAGAAATAAGAGCATAGCTATACAAGAAAAAAGGTATAAGGTAAATGGAAACAATATTTTCCACATTCATTTGTAATTCAGTTTGTTCTCCCAGAAATAACCCTCCCAGTAGCCATGGCAAGATAAAAGAAAAACATTAAGCCTCTGCTACTGTACCCTTATCAGAAAGAAATCTTGCCAGCTATGATGCCTCAAAGAAGGTATACTTGTTCCCTTGAAGCACTATAAGGGAACACTAAGTAAAAAGTAGCACCCGATAGAAAAATACTTGTGATTTCAATTGAAGAAACGTTCTACAACATAATTGAGATGAACAGGCAACATCAGGAAAAATTTGAACTTTCTGTCCACAAAACAAAGCATCTTTCTTCTTAAAGTAAGCTTTAACAACATTAGATTTATGTTTTTCAGAAAGAATTGCAACATGAAAGGTGGCCCTAAGGGGGAATTCATCTTGAGAGGTCTCAAAAAGAGATGACAAATCAAAAGTATTAACTGAAGTCAGTACATCTAGGCCTCCTTCTGTCTCATTTTCCACAGTAACGTTAAATGAAGCAAAATTGCATTTAGAGCTGCTGGTATTTCTGGCAATAGGGATACTAAGCACCTCGACTGCAAATTTCTTCAATAATATTTAGGAGGCAGTAGTCTCATAACTGGAAAATTTAGGAAGTGCAAATTCTTGGATCTTGTAACCTTCTATGGGGCTTCTAATTTACTGCAAAACTAGAAATTGTCCTTAATCCCAGATAACACTTGTAGTCCATAATGTTGACTCTTGGAGCTCCAATTTTAAAAGATTTTTTTAACTGAAATAGTCTTTTGCTCGAAATCTTTAAGCTTGCCAATTGATTCCTTGGTAAAGTCACATAATTGAATCACTGCCCCTTTCAATATCCCTTCTGTTCTGATAACCACCTTCCAAAAATCAACAAGATCTTTATCTCAGGGCCACCCGCCAAAGAAAATACATCCAAGATTTGAGGAAAATTCACCACTTTGGAAAGAGGAATTATATCAGAAGTTCCCACAAGTATATTCTGACCAGTCAATATATTTACCAAGGATGAAGCCTCCCTCTCTATTGCAGTTATCAGCAGCACAGGGGTACACCATGGGCGAGGGGAGGGATTTACCTCCAGAGCTCAAGGAAGTCCACACATCTTGCAGGGAAGCATCCAGTGCAAGAATAAGAGGCCCTCCTACTGTAGACTGAAAGTGTCTATCCATGGGACCTACAACACTGGACAAGGAAGTTTGAGCAGACTTAATTTTAACCATTTTCTTCCCCATAACAATATAATAAGTACAAAAGTGACACACCAGCTTGATCTTAAACTCTCTCCATTCTCTCTTTGGTCTCCTTTGGTGCTCTAAGGCGATCCCAGAGACATTCCCTTTTGTGCACGCCCATCCAACTGGAGTACGAGTCTCTCATGTAGGTTGAAGGTGCTCTCCATGAGGCTTACAATTGTTGTTGTTAAGTGCTGTCAAGTCGGTGTCGACTCATGGCGACCCTCTGGATAGTTGTCCTAAATTGTGTTTGATTTTCAGTCAGGCGGCTCATTGTTGACCCCTAGCTGCTGTTATTGTATCGATCCATCTCATTGCTGGCCTTCCTCTTTTGCGTTGACCTTCTACCTTGCCAAGTATGATGTCTTTCTCTAATGATCTCTCTCTTCACATGATGTGTCCAAAGTATGAAAGTCGAAGTCTTGTCATCTGAGCTTCTAAAGAAAGCTTAGGTTTGATCTCCTCTAGTACTGACTGGTTTGTTCTTCGGGCAGTCCATGGTATACGCAGTATTCGCCGCCAGCACCATAATTGAAAGGCATCAGTTTTCTTCCCGTCTATCTTTTTCACTGTCCAACTTTCGCATCCATATGATGTTATTGAAAATATGCATGAACAAGTCGAATCTTTGTATGGAAAGAGACATCTCTACTCTTCAGAATCTTGTCTAGGTCCTTCATAGCCGTTCTGCCAAGAGCAATGCATTGTCAGATTTCTTGACTGCTTGTTGCTTCTTTATTGATAGTTGCTTACAATACTGGATGAGAAAGTTGAAGCAGACCTAATTCTAGTTTCTCTCTTCCACATAATAATTTAATAAGCACAAGAGTGATTCACCAGCTTACAGTTAACCCCACCCCCCCTCCAGTTTCTTTTCGATCTCCATTGGTGCTCTAAGGTGCTTCCCAGGGGTGTTCCCCTTTGAGCACACTTCTTCGGGCACATGCCTCTGGCCACATTCCACAGTCGGTGGCATTGATATACTTGTCATGATTGTTAAGCAATGATGACTTCACTCCAGAGCCTCCCACACAGAGTTCCCGAATGCAGACTCCAGAGAGGAGCTGCGATGAAAGTAGCTTCTTGCCAATATGGTACTCTCAGTCCCTCCTCTGTCAGCCTGCATTGTCAGCAGCCATGACCTTCAGCCAATGATGATATCACTCTAGTGCTCCCATATGGGACATCCAAATGCATGCTGCAGATGTGAGCCATGATGAAAGCATTGTCTCGCAGGTGCAGTGTCAATGATGTCTCCTCTCTTTAAGGGAATACTTTCTTCTGGAAATCGACATATAATTTTTTTAACTCAATTTTTCTATCACTGAAACATAATGTGTTAGGGATGTGCATTTGTTAGCAGGCATTTGGATCATTAAAGCACCTTAAAAAGTTTAGTATTTGCAAAATCGATAATACATATTAACCTATTGAATTAACGTGCACACAGGCAATTTCAATATGTTAGAAAGTCCTAATGTGGATTCAAAAATTTCTATTAACATGAATGCATTAAACAAACCAAAAAAGTAACAAAACTCGGAAGGGGGAGAGGAAAGACCAATTTTCTGTAAACGTTTCCCCTGTGCACATCCCTAGAATGTGGGTTTTCTTCATCTCTATGGGTCAAAACATTCAAATTATTAAAAAAATCTATCCAAATTCAGAAAATTCAAAAATGTCACCTCATGAGACAGCCACAAGTCTCCCTATATTACTGTTATTTTATTTTATTTATGTATTTATTTATTTATTTGAACACATTTTTATACCACTCCTTCCATTGATCAGCAGCGGTTTACATTTAACATTTTAACTCTGCACAGTTTGCAGTTACATGTAACAGTAAGAAGATAACTTTGAAACATTTTAAGTTAACATTAATTTCAACTAACTCGTAACTCAATAAATGAACTCGAAACTATTTACATGATAGAAGAATACATGTTAAAACACATGTTATAATTTAACTATATACAGTGTTCATGATGAAGTACTTGTACGTAGTTTTACAGTTTACATAATTCATTGTGGATTTGGAGTTTCATATGGTGATGGTGGGGTTAATCTCTATCGGAATACTATGTGTACTAGTTTGCTCTATGTTATTTCTGTCTGATTGTAGTATTCTTGGAATAAATGTGTTTTAAGGTTTTTACGGAATGATGCAAGATCTTTGTTGGCTCTTAGGGTATCCGGGAGTTTATTCCATTGTGTGGGAGCTATGTATGTGAATGCTCTATTGCTAGTGTTTACTTTTACCTTGCAAATGGAGAGCGGTGTTTGTAGTGTATTTAGATTTTGTGTACGCCTTTTCCGATTAGGGGGTTGTGTATTAATGAGTGAGGCAAGGTATGATGGGGCAATGTTGTGTATTATCTTGAATGTTGTAATTAAAATTTTGTATCTTATGCGTGCATGTATAGGTAGCCAATGAAGTTCTCTTAGTATGGGTGTGATGTGATCTGAGAAAGGTACGTTCATCAAAATTCGGGCTGTTACGTTCTGTGCCATCTGTAGTATGTTTGTTGTTTTTTTCGGAAGTCCTTGTAGTATGCCATTACAATAGTCTAGATGTGGCGTTATTATTGTTTGTATTATTGATCTAAAATCAGATAGTTCAATGATATTGTGTAAGGGCTGTAGGGTTTTTATTTTGTAGAAGATAGTTCTGTTTAATAGTCTTAGGTGGGTTTTCATGTTGAGTGTCATATCAAGGGTAACACTTAGGTATTTTAGTTCTTGTTTAGTGTTGTAGGTTGTGTTATTTAGTGTGATTGTGGGTGGGTGTTTAAATTTCGGGTTTTTCGAGATAAACATTACTTCTGGTTTTTTATGATTAATATACATATTATACATGTTATACCTTGTGAGTGAAATATTTATGCTGGAATTATTAATTTTTCAGAAAGCTGTTCCTGCCAGCAGTGTTTTACATTGAAGTCTACCTTTTAGCTCTATTGTCATCTGGACACTAGGGGGGTTATTCTAGAAAACATCTGAAAACAGGCACGCAGACGTCCAAATCACAGACACTCCCCCAGAACTATTTTAGAAGCCGATTGTATAGATGCCCCTAGTGTGAGGATATACAAGTCACAAAAGGGCGTGATAGAGACGTGACCGGGACATTCTGGGCAAGATATATGGGGGTTTCCCTATTTGAGAAACAGCAAGCATGTCTCCATCCACTAGCAGAATCGTCCATGTCTATTCCTGTTCCATGGCATGAATAGGCATCGGAAAGGCTCTCATTCTGCCATCAAGACACCTGGAGGGCATGGAGAGGAAGATTTTCTGATATAATGAAAACTGCAGGGAAACAAGAGCACCTGTTTTCAGTTCAGCATTCTGAGGCATGTCTCTGCATGCAAAATAGCTTGCATGGACAAGCATTTGGCATAGGATAAACATCCCCACCTCAAGTTTTTGTAGTGGGGACATCTAAGTGGCCGCCAGCATGGCCATCCATTTCAGGGATGTACAAGTTTCTAAAATTGGGCCTAAACCTAAATATCTCTGGCGTTTTTCAGACATTTTGCCCTCGACGTCCCAGATTTCACCTGAATGAGCTTTCTAAAATGCCGTTTTAGACCAACACTGTAAATGTAATGTGTCTTGAAGAGTATATCACTGATTGCTTTAAAAATGCATTGTATTCATAACCTTTGGTTGTTCGTACTCTGGATCACTAAACCTTAACATCTGGGGTCATTTTCCAAACTATGTAGGTAGGTGCAAAGTTCATGGGTACTTTTCTCCATAAACTTTGTATCGATTTGAAAACGGAAAACTTTGAAGACTGCTTAGTGAAAAAATACCAGCTGTGATGTTCCTGTGCTTTTTCTGCGAATACTTATTCCCTGAAAAACAATGCTCAGTTTGAAAACTATAAAACAGATTAGAAATAGGCACGTCCTGCTTCTCAGCCTAGGTGACCTGTTATAAAATTACCTCCTAAGCGCACTGGAAGTATCCAAAAAAGAGTGCATTTGACAAGATAAAAACGTTGCAAAAGAGTCACATGAGCCCCAGCTTCCTGAGGAGGAACTTCAGATTAACAGAGGAAGTTTCATTAATGTCACATACCTTGTTGGAACCAGGTTCTAAATAAGTTGTAAGCCAGGGTCTCTTCCAGAATTTATCCTACTGCCTACCTCCGTGTTAGGAGTCGGTTCCCTCTAATAACCCCTGGACTAATGGGACTTTGAAGACACTGCCATGGATTTGTTCTCTACAGATGTATATCTACTCTGGAACTCCCAGTATTCTCTGTCCCCAGATAGGCCTCTCGTGGACGCTCTGAGTGCCTAGGGACCTCTGCTAGCCTTCTGATATCCTGCCCTGACCTATGACTCTTACTGTATTCTGCCTCTCCCTGCTATACCAAGTTCTTCTCATGCCTGGCATCCAGTGCCCACTCGACTCTGCCAGGAACACCTGTGATTCAAACCGTGACTCCTCCCTAGCACCAGATCTTCTAGTGGAGCAGCAAATGCATCCTAGATTCTATTAGAGTCCAAAAATATTGGCACCTCTTTTCTTGCCTCTAAATCAATTGTTCTTCATTTGTCCCTATTTTGCACATCTTTGATCAATCACTTGGGAAACAAGGAGGCCTAATGCAATTGTTTGGTGGCCCAGGCAGACCTTGCAGTGGTTGATGGAGTTTTGAATGCTCAGAGAAATCAGTAATACATTACTTTGAACCCTACTTTTTTGCTTCCCTCTATCCCTCCCTTTAAAACATGCAAGGAACAGGAGAGGGAATTTTAAACCCTTGAAAACAAATCTGCATCAGAATCAATGTGCTATTTCGTGGGCAAGCTCCCATATGCACTAATGGATTCCAATACCTGAAGTAAAATGTGACTATTTACTGCAACCAGAGCTTCCCGTGGTTTGCTATGTTTATAAAGCACAGTTGATTATGGCATTTCATTTAATTTTACAAAATGAGTTTTTAATTTTAGAACAATTTTTTAGGAACCATTCCAACGTGCAGATGGCTGAATTCTGGCAGGAGAAAGAGTTGTGGGAGGGAGGTGCTGGATTCTTGTGGGCGTGTTTCAAAGTTCTCCCAGATGGAGTGTACTTAGTGGAATATAAACCAGTGTCCTGTGAACCGCAAGTGTGATAAATATAATCAGTCAATCTAATAAAATTCTGGTGCAAGCAGAACAGATTGATGTTTGTTAGAGTAAAGTGGGACAGGCAGTGCTCTAACTGTTCATGGAGGTACAGAAATATATCCGCGTGCAAGCTCTTCGGCAAACAGCTTAAATGATCTATAGGGTTATGAATATTTTTAAATTTGCTGTGAACCAAAATTTACATTCATCTTTATAGAGAGGGGCCTAGGCTAGTTTCAATGAACTAGATCCTAGAAACACTTCCCTGATATGTAAAAACACTACTGAAGGTTTAAGGTTTAAAATGAATTCAGACTTGATTAATAACAAAGCAATATACAAACCTAACAATTAGAACAACAGCTAACTATAACTAGGGAAGACCAAACACACAAGGATACTAGAAAAAAGTATTTCCTACAAAAACCAGCAAGCCCAAACCATCCCCAGACACAGGAAACCAGGGGACATTCAAAGCTAGTGACACATATAGACTGGGGGACACATTATAGACTGTAATGCAGCTCTTGAAACTGGTTTGATTTTCAGTTTTCTGTGACCAGTATGCATGAGATCTGTTTTGTCTTCATTTATGCAAATATACCTCATCCATATTCACTGTGTAAATCCTGAAAATCTGACTGGGTTGCTGCCCTCCAGGACCATATTTGGGTAAGGTTACCAGATTTTTTTACAGGCAAATCTAGGGCACTTATCTGAAGTATGTGGGGGAGGGGAGGGGAGGAGGGGGAGAGACACCTTATTCCAGATTTGAGCAACAACATGTGGAGGAGAGAAGAGGAGTCATTACCTTGCCCCCCCCCAATCCATCACATGACAGCAACAATATCTCTTCCAAGCAGACAAATCAACAGTGATGCATTTCCCCCGTACTGTGCAAAATATAAAGATAAGGGATGTAAATGCTAAAAACTAACATATTCAAATCACTAAATTGAAAATTAATCTTTCTTCTATCCCCTCTGTCCCCATTGCTGGTATCGGGGACAGGAAGCTTCTAAACAGGTGGGAGTTGGGGACACAGCTCTAAAAATCAGGGACAATTCCCGAAAATTGGGGACATCTGGTAGCCTTATATTTTCAGGCCGTCTTGAGGAGTAAGCTGTTGAAGAGAGGAGTCTACTTCATCAGCTGCAGTACACTCTTGTCCTAAAAAATGTTTGCCTTGGCAAATCTGTTAGCCTATAAGATGCCACCTGCCTCAATGTCAGTTTTTGCTACTACAGGCTAATACGGCTGAAGGGTCTATAGATTGATAGATGTTTAGCAACCTGTATTGGTGCAAAAAATATTATTATTTAAGCACTTAACAGGGAATGCTAAAATAAGATTTTTGTTACAGCTGTTTACATGAAGGCGCTATGAGTGCCCCAGAAGGTTTAGAGTCAACTTGGGTAACAAGGCAACAGGAGATCGGGTCTTCTTTACTAAGGCTTTTCTCACATTCTGAATTTATGGGTTGGGGGGAGTTTAGCCATTCAGACAAACCTAAGTGACTTGGTTGAGATCACAACAATTGTTCGTGGCAAAAGTTGGATTTGAACCCATGTTCCTTGGATCTTATTACTTTACTTTCTCTTGTAGTCTATCCTTATTGTTGGAGTCTTCTATTTGCCAGTCGGGGTGTTCCCTGGTTGACAGATATGAATATTAGATTGCATCCCTGGTAACATACAAATTTTTGCAGATAAGGACCACTTTGCCCTTCCAGTCTGCCCAGTTGTCGTCTTCTCTTGTTCTTTCTCATTTTGGTGAGATCAGTTTATAATTTCCCAGGCAACACCAGGTCCTCCACAACCTATGTCTTCTATGCAGCTTTTGAACTTTCCTCCTAGGACTGACCCAGTTATGTCTGTCCCAGTCATATTTAAATGTCGTCATAGTCTGGCCTCCATCACCTCCACCGGTGGGCAGATTTAATTGTTGTGGTGTAAGGTTTTTGCCCTGTGGGATCTAGATTACTACCTCTTTAGTTAGCTATCTAAACACATGTAGAGTTGTTGGAAGGGATGGAAAAGATGAGCGACTAGCAGGTCTGCAGGTCTGGGAGGGAATGTGGGGGGGGGGGGGGGGTGCACCAAGATGCCTTCAGAGGGAATGGAGAACCACTGTACCTTGCTGCTGCCACCACTACCTCTGTGTTATGAGCTGTAAGGATGTAAGATCTTGCAGGGGGGTGTCCCTGTTTAGTATATTATCAAAGAGGGACTTGCCCGCCTCATTCTGGAGAGGGATTCCATTCCCTTGGACTGGCCAGGGTATCAATTAGACAAATGATGAGCCTGACTGCTTATACCAAAATTCTTCCACAAATGCTCCATGCTGTTGTTGTAAACTAGATCATTTATTGATCTTTGTTAGATTCTCATCTCTTTGGTTGCATAAATTCTTTCTTTGCTTTTGCCTTATATCTTCTTAAATTTGCACGTTACATAAGGTATATGTCTATTCTTGTCCCCTACTAAAGTACAGCACATTCTAATCTATGTACCTACAATCATTTCTAATTATAAGAAGAATTTAAAAATGATTACATATGCAGGTATTGTATTGGGTCTAACAGCAGAAGAAGAGAACTGTTTCTATCTTGATAATCAACAATATTTATTTATTTATGTATGTATTCTTTTATAATGCTTTATCCAAAATCAAAGCGGTTTACAGGGAACAAGTTACAAAGAACAATATGTGCAGAATCATTAAAAAATTTAGTCTAAAATTTGAGAGTAAATATTTATTTGCTATCAGTGCGATTTACCAAATGCAATTACATTCTGAGTCACAAGTAGAAACCACAATGCAAAAGCATTTTTTTGATTTCTTTTCCTTCTTAAGTCTGATTCATCTAAGTATCTTCCCATAGACAGAATAGGAGGAAAACTGTAAGGACTGAGGCCTCTGCAGTAAGAAGGTGAAAGGTCAGCCTGATAGCCTAGCAGTAACTACTCTGCATATCCAAACGGATGGCTTGTAAGACGCCGCCCCAGCTGGCATCTATTCCTTGATATCATCAAGGGTAAGGGCATCATGGAAGTTGCTTTCGGAGCCTGAAGCATTAAGTATTGCTGTTACAGTAACACTCAATGATTGGCTAAGATTACCAGATGTCCCCAGTTTTCAGGGATTGTCCCCAATTTTAGAGCCGCGTCCCTGACTCCCACCTGTTTGGCAGTCTCCTATCTCCAATTTTAGCAAAGGGAACAGAGGGAGTAGGAAAAAAAATCAGTTCAGTGATTTACCAGCTTTTAGAATTTACTTCCATTATATCTTTATATTTGGTACAGTATGGGGTAAATGTATCACTGTTTCTATTGATCTGTCAATTTTGTAGCATGGAAGTGATATTGTTGCTGTCATGGGATGGATGGGTGGGTAATAAGGCATGGAGCAGGGAAGAGGCATTGATGTTCAAATCTGGAACTAAGGGTGTCCCTTACTTCACTCCAACCCCCTCTGCACTCCCCCCCCCCCCCTCACTTCCGATAACTGTCCCAGATTCTCCTGCAAAAAAATCTGGTAACTTTATCACTGGCTAAAGAACAACGTTTAGAGAGAGAGAGAGAGCCACATATCGCTCTTCTAGCGAAAGAGAATCATTATAGTGCCTAGCTTATGTACACGAGAAAACCGCATTGAAGGCCACGGACTAGAAATGAATAAGGGCAGTGGAGGGTAAACAGACGTAAGAGTAAAGCAGTGAAGCTATAGCTTGGTAAACTGTGATTAAAACTTACGATGAACCAGCCTGACTGGACTGAGTTGATATTTGAATCCTGCTGGCTTGAGGCAGTAATTGACACGTTAGGAAATGTTCCATAACCTGGCGCTTCTTGTAAACAAAGATCTGGGTCACAGCATCATACAAGAAGGGAACCTTTAGGCTAAGGATAATTTCACCAGAAACTAATACAGAAGAAAACAAGCTGGCTTTTCTCTTGGGAAATTGGGTGTAGAAAATTTCCTGCTTGACCTGGAAGGATCCTGGACAGATTTTACATACAAATAACTAGAGACACTGTAAAGAGCCTTTCTAAAAGGGCCTTTGCAAGGGTATTGGGTGCCCTAGGTGAACCTTCAGAATTCCCTACCTCCCTTTTAATTAATTTTCAAGCCCCTAGCGCCCCTTCCTGAGATTTTGATATTTAAATTTAACAACTATGATTCTCCCACCACCACCCCTCCCGGATAAAAATGCACAATTGGACAAAATTGTTTTAAATATTTAAACTTTGCTTTGTATGCATACATGTGTATAATGTGGGGCAGTTTCTAATAGTCATTTACCCAGATAAATGGGCTATTTAAAAATTGCTCACTACCTCTGTGCTTAAAATAATGGGATGTGTGTACTAAACAGCAGTATGCTTTTGCATCTATTGCAGGGCAATTGCTGCAAAAGCCCCACAGTAGCTGCAAAAGGCCTGTGGTATCTGCAGGGGCATTTCCAGATTTCAACTTGCAGATACTGTGGAGGTTTTGCACTTATCATAGAGACCCACAATCCCTGCATTGGCAGGTAGCATAGGAAATCTTGGCATTGGTAGTCACAAAAATGATGCTGTTTTCGTAATGATCATCGCCATTTTGAGTAATGGCAATGACGGAGGCAGAAGGGAGGACTGCTTCTGCCTCTGTGACCACTAGACCACCAGGCACTAAAAGGTAAGGGCTTGGAAGGTAGGGGGTTATCTATAGCTGACGGGCTAGCCAGGCTTTTAGATTTGAAAGGGGGAGTGAGGGAGCTATGGGACCTGACTGGCTATCCAAGAATTTTACTTGTACACCAGTCCTTCCTCCCTTCCTCCCCGGACAGTTCTCTAAAGGGATCGGGAGCTGTTCAGGGGAAATCTGTGCTGAAGGAGAGGGAGTGGCATAATTTACATTGCCGGTGCTACAGATTGATACATCTGTAGCACTGGCAACGTTGACATGTTTGGGGGGGGGGGCAATCAGAGTCTGGGGAGATTGACTTTTGACACTGCAGCTGCTGCCAATGGGCAGCATCTGCAATCTGGCCAAGCTGCACTTAATGCTACCTCTTGAGATGGCGTTAGCTGCAGCTGTGATCTGGACAATTTTTACAGCCATCGCATGCAAATTTTTCACGTGATGGGTGTCAAACATCGGCATGCCTATTCCCTGCCCCAATCCTGCCTCCCTAACTGCATTGCACAAAATGAACATATTACAGAAAAGTGCCTGCGATATCTGAATTTCGACCGCGTCAGGTGTTACTGCCAGGCAATATTTTCGTGTTAGCCTCGCAGTAGCAGCTAATGCAATTTAGTGAACATTCCCCAATGTGTATGTAGATGGTTCTTTTGAGTTTATGTGGCTATCAGAATCTATTGTTTTGCTTTGATTGCCGCTGTTTGTTTCCCTTTAGAAGCTGCCACGTTAGACGCTTGCAGAGTCTTGCCTAATGTTTAAGCCAGTCCTGTTTTCTAAATATATGTTCAAGTAATTTATATATTGAAAGTGTACTTATTTATCCAGTAGGATGAAAGGAAGGAAAGTGAAAAATGGCCGAGAAAGATGACAGACAGGTTGAGAGACAGCAAAGCATCGTAGATTAATCCCCAATCCTGTCTTGGATACATACCCAACTAGTCTGGTATTCAGAGCAGCCACAATGACTATTGCATAAAGTAGGTTTCAGACATCAGGTCTCCAGTAGGCATGTTCATTTGCTGGAGCACATTCGTTTTTTTTAGTGCGCTTTAAAACATTTAGGAGGCAATTTTATTAAATGTTTTTCATGCATACAGTGCAGATTTACATGTGTAAATGGTCTCTTATGAATGTAAGTCACTCCTAAAAGTATGTGTAGTGCAGGTAGGTAGGTATTAATAGAGCAGGTGTGCTCAGGGGAGGAGTTTCAAAGGAGCATGAGAGGAGTCAGGATTTAAGTGCATATTTTATAAAATATGCATGTATGTATATACTTTGTGCTCATATTTGCCTCCTGCTCCCAAGCAGGCCTAAATGTCCAGCTCTTCAATGTGCGATTGTTCTGAAAGGCGGTTTTCCGAGCTGCAGGCTCTGGCTTGCCGAGATGTTTACCTATCTTTTCTGAGGAGTCCATTTCCATTTGCCCTGTGCCTTCCATCTTCCCTGAAGTGGTTTCTCCCTTTCATGTGAATCAGGCGGTTTGCCTGCCCTCCTCCAAGGAGCAGTGCTGGGGGAGTGGTAAGGATCTTTGCCTTCTGCATGTCTGTTGGGTGCTTCTCTGGTTCTAGGAGGTTACGAATTCCCTTCGTAAGTCAGACCATCTTTTTGTGCTTTTTGCTGCCCTGTACAAGGTGATGTGACAGCTCAGTTGGCATTGGGGCGCTGGGTTACGGAGACCTTTGCCTTGGCTGATCTGATGTGGAACCTACTGGTTCTGAAGGGTTTGCATGCTCATTCTAACCAAGCGCAAGCGTCCTTCTAGGCAGAACCTGAACTTGGTAGCCCCTGGGCATGACTTCCATTTTTGTCAAGCATTTCCACTTGGATGTTCACGCACAGGCAGACACAGCCTGTGGCTCTAAGGTTTTGTGGGCTGCTCTGTCTTCTTCCCGCCCATTGGAGGCATAGCTTTGGTATGTCCCACTTATCTGGACTGATCTAGCAGGACAATATAGAAGGTGACATTTTACTTACCAGATAATGTCCTTTCCTTGAGTGCTCCCAAACCAGTTCTGCTATGATTTCTATATTTAACTCTGCAGGTTCATCTTCTACGAATAGCCTTCTCTTTATGCCTTCCTGTTCATAGTTCTCTACTGTTTGATTGCTCATTGTTGCCCACATTGAGGTTGTGTGAGGCCTGCCATGTTCTCCCATAAGCTTTGGGTTGGATATTGAAGAGACCTTTGGTGGCTGAGGCATAAAGAGGCATGGGAGTGATGTCATTGAAACTGGGCTTTTCATTGGTTCTTTGTCTCAATCAATTTGCTAGTAGGGGAGCACAACCCACTTGTCTGGACTGGTTCAGCAGGACTCAAGGAAAGGACATTATCTAGTAAGTAAAATGTCACCATAATCACCAATCTAATAATCTACTAGAAAGCACTAATATCATTAAATAATTTTTTTTAAAATGAACCTCAGAATATCGGGCCAAGAGATTAGAAGTCTCTCACATGAGACTCAACATCTCCTTTGTTACAACTTTTAGTGTCCAGAAATTTCAATCATCAGTTCATATTTTTTTAAAGTTTTAAACAGACAAATAGTTGAAAACAATCTCTTCAATAGCAATAGCTTATCTTCTTAGTATCCAAAACATATCTGAACTCCATCATGGTACTTATGAATGTAAGTCTTCCAACATGAATTCATGTTTCGATTATACTATGCGTCAGGGGAGGAACGGCACTGTTCCCCGAGTCATGCATAAGCGCCAACTTGAAGGGGCAAATGCAGAGTCCAACAGCACCAACCCCGGACACTCCTTGACATTATCAAATTCAAAGGCCCCAATACCTCACAACATCCCCTGACACTAGCACAATGTACTGCCTCCCTCCTGACACGCTGACATCTGCATCTTTTACTGGGATCTCTGATCTAGGGGCAGCAGGAGTTCTGTTGCATTTGCCCTAGGTTCAAAATGGCAACTTTGACCCTTAATAGGAGTCTTGATTTTGATTTTAAGAAAGGCGGTATATAAAACCTGTTAAATAAGTAAGTAAGGGCTTTTTTGCAGGACTAACCCTAGGGCATAAAACTGCAATTTTGAAACCAGATCCAAACAGAGTAGGATTAACTGGGCTTTGCTCATACTCTCCCTGGACATCAGGGACACCCTGTATGAGCCGGGGATGGTGGAGGTTAGATTATTCTGATGTTGCAAGGGTTAGATCACTGCTCCGGCAGGACATGTCAGGAAATACACGTGCAGTCATGCACAACTTTACATGTATTTAAGAAGAGGCTCCCGTCTTTGGTAGAGTCTTTATAAAATACAGGGAGAATTGTGCATGTCCCAACCTGGATGTCTTAATTCCCCTCTCTATGACCTATCTAAAATGTGCCTTCATGCATCTTTATAAAATAGGTGAAAAATATGCCCCTTCCTGCTATAATGTTCAACTCCACATGCCTGATAAATCTATTTATTGTGGGTTAATCTATGAATTAATGTACGTACAATCAGTTTGTGCTCGCTGAAAGTTTTAGTGCATATTGAAAAAAGATTTATTAAACCAAATATGTGAAACAAGCCAAAAATACATCTAAAAATCGAGACCATTGTAATGAGGCCTCACATTTCCCATAGTTTCTATTCTCCATGCATTGCTGTGTTATCTAATGGCGTAACTGAACTTCCTTTGAAGTCATTTATTATTTATTTATTTAACATTTCTTATATACCGCGCTATTTGTCATCAGTGCGGTTTACATTGTAACAATAAAACACATTGGTCAGATAATTTGACTTTCGTTTACAGATAACAGGGAAATAACATGGAGTTAAACCAGGGGAAACTATATACAATCTTGGTAACTATCTGTTGGAACATATGACAGTTCTATGCAGTCATATAGGATAGGTATGGGGTTGTGAGGGAAAGGGGTGGAGAGGGGGTGGGATATCCAGAGGCTTAAAATGAGTAGTAAAAAGGTGGTGCTTGAGGGCTTTTCTAAAATTAGTTCCCATTGGCAGATAGAAGCCTGTGCCAAAACTACCACTAGAGTCACCATTTTTTAACTGTCTAAATTTAACAGCCTTATGAATTTAAGGAGATTGAATTTTAATATTATAATGTCTGAAAATGAGCTGATTAAATCCTTGGAAGATTGATCTCTTGGTGCCTGATTTATCAAATAATTTTCTAGGTGGAGAAGAAAGTGTGTGAATCCTTTATAAATTTTTGAAGGATTCTGGTAGTTCCAGTAGTCATTTTGTAGAGGTTGTCACATGCCACCGAAAACACAAACTTACAAATGGGAATGTTTACGAAAAAGCATTAGCTGTTATTGCGGTGTGCACATGGGAAAATTGCATTGCGGTAACAGCTAATGTGTGCCAAATGCAAGTAATGCAGAAAATTTCCTGTGCTGTCTGCAAGAGTGGGTGGGGTATAGGAGGAGAGTGGGCGGTGTGTGGGTGGAGAGTGGGCAGTGTGTGGGCGGAGAGTGGGCGGCGTGTAGGCAGGGGTGGGTGGTGTGTAGGCGGAGAGTGGGGGTGTCTGTACCGTGACGTTACTGCAGGTGTTGACAGCACATGGTAGCTACATATTTTGCAGACATCGTGGGTGCTGCTTATGCCACCTCAATGGGTGGTGGTAGCTGCATTGGTGATGCTGCTGTGCTGTGATCCTTGTGTTTTCACTGTGGTATCTGCTGGGGAAATGCCCACAATAGATATACGAGATTTTTGCAGCTAACGCAGTGCAGTTTTCACTACTGCATGGACTCAAAAAGCCTAATGCCCTTTAGTAAATATACCCCAAAGTGTGTTACTGTGTTAGTGCACAGTTGCACCATTAATGCTTGTTATTAGTAACTAGGCCCCACTGCATAAAATGCAGCCTGCAGTAAAATACATGGGTTTGTGCTCACTAACACAGGAGTACACATTAGCAACTCTAGCTATTGATGAATTATACACAGGAAAAGAATGATTACTGACAATGAGCTCTATTCACAGAAACTCTGTCTTCTGGGTTTGGAATAGGGAGGTAGTACCCAAACAGCAGCTCTTTTAAATGCCAACTATCTGAAAAACACCCCAAAAGCAAAAACATTTGCCACAGCAAAGCCTCCGAAGGTATATTGATGGCACTGAGGGCAGCTGCCAATGCTGCAATTCCCCAAATGCCCTCAACATACTTTTGAGGGGCTTTGCTTCCATTCAGTGCTGTTGCCGCCGGGACAGAGCTTGTCTGCACCAGTTCGGCGAATGTGGTGAACTGTAAGGAATTAGACCGCATGAACCGGCTGGATCCCACCACTGCCCATTTCCCCTGCAAAATATTTCCCTTCACAAAACATTCCCACGCACCCACCCCCACCCAGCCCCTTCTCCCCCCTCCCTTTTCTCCACACCCTACCCCATCAAACTCTGTTCCCATTTAATCTGGTGTCATGGGCTCACACTCCCATTATGAGTCTAGTATAGCCCACCTTCCCTTGAACACCTCGGCCTGAGTGTTGCTGCTGCAGCAGCGTATGGGCGAGGTCCCATAGACTGTCGCATATTGCCTTTGCTTTCCTGACCACTTTGTTAGCTTTTCTAAGTTTTTATCCAAATATAGATGCCTGTCTTCCTCTCTCTGTGATCTCTTGTATTTCATGAAGGCCTTCCTCTTTTTTTCTTCACCTTTTTAGCCACTTCTTTTGAGAATCATAGCTGCCCCTTTTCCTTTTACATTTATTTACCTTTCTAACAAAAAGGTTTGTTGCTCTTAAAATATCCACTTTCTGTTTTGCACATTGTTTTTCTACATTCCCCAGCTTTTCCCATCCCACTAAACACTCTTTGAGATATTGTTCCGTCTTGGCCAAGTTAGTTTTCCTAAAGTCTAAGACCCTCACTTTTGAATGGATTTTATCATTCCTCGTCCTAATTACGGAACCATACCATCTAGTGATCACTGGATGCAAGATGATGTCCCACTGGAACATCAGAAACACTTTCCCCATGTGTAAGCACTAAGTCCAATATGGCCCCATCACATGTGGGTTCTGTTACCCGTTGCCTGAATAGCTCTCCCTGTAGAGTATCCAGGATCTCCAAGATGACATCACAGCAGGGATGTGCCGATCCACATCTGCCATATTGAAATCACCTATCAGTAGTATTTCTCCTTTCATGTCAATACTGTGTATCTCTTCTATTAAATCTTCATCCACTTCTACTCCCTGTGAGGGGGATCTCTTTATAACTCCAATGGAAATGGATTTCCCTTTCCCTCTTTCTAGTTTAACCAACAGTACCTCCTCTCTTCCTTTTAAGCGCTGCAATTCTATAACTTTAATTTAATTTTTTTACATATAGTGCCACATCATCTCCCCTTTTTCCTAATACATCCCAGTCATGGTTGTCTCTGAACCATGTTACTGTATCCGCTACTAAATCCAAGTCAGCCTCTTCTACTGAAGTCTCAACATCTGGGATCTTCTTTCCCATGCTATGGGCATTTATACACACTACTTTCCAGATGTTTCCCCTATTAACCATTTCTTACTTTAGTAAAAAACATAGCAAATGACGGCAGATAAAGACCAGTATGGTCCATCTAGTCTGCCCAGTAAGATGGCAAGAGTAGGTGCACCTGCCTCTCCGTGCAGGCCACCCCTCCCCATGTCTTTGTTTTAGAAACATAGAAACATGATGACAGAAAAAGACCACATGGCCTATCTAGTCTGTCCTTCCATATCAACAACTACAACAGTCCACTTTTTACCTTTAGAGATCCTCTGTGTTTGTCCCATGCTTTTTTGAATTCAGTTACTGTCCTCATCTCTACCACCTCCACTGGGAGACTATTCCACAGATCCACTACTCTTTCCGTAAAGAAATATTTCCGCATATCACTCCTGAATCTATCTCCCTTCACCCTCATCCCATGTACCCTCGTAGCAGAACTTGCTTTCAATTGAAAGAGGCTCTCTCCCTGAACATTTATGCCACGGAGATATTTAAACATCTCAATCATATCACCTGTATCCCGCCTTTCCTCTAAGGTGTACATATTAAGATCCTTAAGTCTGTCCTCATATGTTTTATAATGAAGACCACTAATCATTTTAGTAGCCACCCTCTGCACCGACTCCATCCTGTTCACATCCTTTTGAAGGTGCGGTCTCCAGAATTGCACACTATACTCCAAATGAGGTCACACCAAAGACTTATACAGAGGCATTATCACCTCCTTTTTTCTGCTAGCCATTCCTCTCCGTATGCACTCATCAGGGGTGAACCCATCACTCCATGTAGGACACCCCTGTATGTTGAGAAATCAGTTGTTTTTTTTTATTTTTATCCTGTTGCTGTAAAGGGATCCACTGTGTCTGTCCCATGCCATTTTGAATTCTGTCACTGTATTTGCCCTCACCACTTCCATCGGGAGGGCATTCCAAGCATCCACGACCCTTTCAGTGAAAAAGTATTTCCTGACATTGCCTTTGAATTTACGACCTTGCAGCTTCATGTTATGCCCTCTAGTTTTACAGCTCCCCATCTTTGGAAGAGGTTTGTTTGTTCATTATTTCTCTTTAAGTATTTAAAGGTCTGAATCATACCTCCCCTGTCTCTCCTCTCCTCCAGAGTGTACATATTTAGGTCTTCAAGTTCAAGTAGGTGTCATTTTGGATAACATGTTAAAACCCTCATCCCAGTGTGCAGCGGCAGCCAAGAGAGCAAATAGAATGCTAGGTATCATAAGGAAAGGAATGAAAAATAAAACAAAATATATTATAATGCCTCTATATCGTTCCATGGTGAGACCGCACCTTGAATATTGTGTGCAATTCTGGTCGCCGTATCTTAAAAAGGATATAGCGTTATTAGAAAAGGTTCAGAGAAGAGCCACCAAAATGGTAAAGGGGATGGAAAGATACCCCTATGAAGAAAGGCTAAAAAGGTTCGGGCTCTTTAACCTGGAAAAGAGACGGCTGAGGGGAGATATGATAGAAGTCTATAAATTAATGAACGGAGTGGAACGGGTAAACATAGATCGATTGTTTACCTTATCAGAATATAGAAAGACTAGGGGACATGCAATGAAGCTACAGGGTAAACTATTTAAGACTAATAAAAGAAAATATTTTTTCACTCAACGTGTAATCAAACTCTGAAATTTGTTACCGGAGGATGTAGTAAAGGCTGTTAGTGTAGCTGGGTTTAAAAAAGGTTTGGACAAGTTCCTGGAGGAAAGGTCCATAAACCATTATTAAGAAGGGACCCAGGATATCAATGCTTGACCCAGTACAAGCACTGCGGAACCTGTGTCTTTTGGGGAAACTGCTAGGTACGTATGGCCTAGATTGGCCACTGTTGGAAACAGGATACTGGGCTTGATGGACCTTGGTCTGACCCAGTATGGCATATCTTATGTTCTTATGACCTATCCTAAAAATCAGGCCTTCACCATCAGGCCATTTTTCTTTCTACAGATTGAATTCTTCTATAATCTTTTGCGAGTTCATTTCTAACAGACTGATTTAGTACTAACTGGGGAGATTAGAAAAATCTTGCTAGATCCTGTCACCTAAAACTCATTCACTGTCTGTATACTGTGGCCAGTTGCTCCGAAACCCCCTTCTCTTTGCTTGGTTTGCTTATTCTGATAGGTACAAACGCTTTCTTCACCCTGTCTTTTGTGTAGGGGTCAATTAGCTCCTGAAATAGCTTGTGTAACACAAATAATAATGGGCGCATTAATCCTTTAGGCAAGTGTTATACAATGACTGCTTCTCACCCTGAAGACAATGGAAGCTGTTTATCTTCACTGCGCACAGAGCCTAGGACTTTGCCCGGTCATTTGGGATAGAATTTATTACCAAAGAGGTCATGGGTGGTTTGAATTGACTGAGCTTTGTGCCTTTCCTCCATATGGACTGTCCTGGCCTTCCCTTAGAAGACTGAACAGTGCTTTATGCAAATCAGATTTCCCTCCTTCCAGATGTTAGGCACTGGGCTGAGCGATGAGGTGCCATGCGCCTTTGTCCTAATTTTTGATTACCTTTTTAACATCACAATTGAGGCACACAAGTTTCACTGTGTGCCAGAGAGTCTGTGGTTGCCTTTCTTAATGGGAATCCTGGTTTCAAAGCCCCAAGTTGGAGGAGAAATGAAAGAAGCCGAAGTATGTCTGGAAATGCAATGCAGATGCTAGCAATAATGTCCGATCACCAACAAATTGCTCAGGTGAAGGATTTGTTGTTGTTGGATAATACAGTGACAGGAGCCCCACTCTTAGTAGATTTTGCTTTCTGTGCAGGTTTCTTTTTAAAAGGAAATAAGGCATGAAGATTTGAAAATGCAATCTAGGCATGCGGTTTTCCTCTCTCGATTGGGCCTAGCAATGCTTCCTCCATAACACAGCTGTAGACCACTGCGCGGCCTTCTAGCTGCAGTAAAGGAGGACAGTTTTCAGTTACTTTGGAAATCATCTACCTGAGAATTGGCCTTCCTCGACGTGGCTCAGAGCATGCTCAGTGTTCCACTACACGCCTATCTTTAGCAGGGTTGTGAGGAGACATTCTTGGGTGTACTTAGGTCGGGGTGTGCATAGATTTCATTTATTTAAACTTACTTTTATACCGCCTTTCTACCATTCAAGGTGGTTTACAGTTAACTGAAGGTGAAACAGGGCTGTGGTGGGCACAGTGTTGTACATGGAACTAGAACAATGTAACCCTGGAACAATGCTAACTATATGCAATGCACACTTAACTATTTACAGAGCTGATCGAGGCAGCAGCTGCTCAGGTTATCATTTGTATATTTCTACAAGTCTCCAGTGTGCTGAGACTAGAGACTTGTTAATAGTCTATGCAGAATATGGTCCATTACAAAGGTATTGAACAAGGGCAGCAGAGGTAGACCATGGACTAAATACAGTACAATGCGTAGGTGCAAAATTCCAATTTATTAAAGCCAGACCCAACTTGGCTGAGTTTAGCTTCCAGTGAGAGCGTGTCGCTTTCTTTTTATCTGTGTTTATTAGATTTTATGGTACGGTCCATCTCCATTGGAATTCTTTTTTTATATGACAATTGATTGTACTGTCTTTAGTACATGGTCTATCCCCGCTTCTCTTGTTCAAGATCATATTTTTTTGCAGAGACCTTCTCTTCTTGGTTTCGTGTTCGCCATTACACAAGGGATAATTTTATAACAGGACACCTATGCAGGAAGTCCAAGAGGTGCCTATTTTAGGTGTGCAAATGTATTCGACGTGTATGCATACTTGTTTTGTAAAATATGTGTAAACATCACAACTCTGCTTTTGCTGCACCCAAACTATTCTTCTGGGAACGCTACATACACATAAAAGTAGGTGCACATACCTTTTACATGTTTATATGGTCAACATTTTAAAAAAGCAGGCTTTAGACATAGAACATACTTTTTAAAATGATTCCCAATAAAAGCAGATTCAAGCATCGGTGGATGCTATGTACTCATGACCAGTTTCAAAGGGAAAGTATGAGTTTACTTTCCCTTTAGCAAGGATTGGTTAGGATTAGGATTAGCCTGCGAAAACCTGTGGCTGTAAAACTGTTAGAGTCTTCAAGTAAAATATATACATAAAGGCACATTTTACAAAGGATGCCCAAGTGCAGGGCCAGCCCAACCACTAGGCAAAGTAAGTGGTCGCCTAGGACAGCAACCTCTGGAGGGCAGCAAAAGCAGGCCATTCAGAGCTAAATAATAGATTTTGACAGCCAGAGAGGGTGTAAAGCTTGAGGTTCGTCTGGGGCTCCAACACTTTGGACCAACTCTAAGGCCGGCCCTGCCCAAGTGCACTCTGGGATGCCCAAGCCAGAAGGTCTGGGGGAAAAAAGCAGGCACAATTTCACAAAAGTCAACATACCCGATATGGACGCCTATGGGGACAGCTACATAGACATCCCCGTAGCAGTATTTCAGAATGGAAAATGGTTAAAGTAGTAGACTGTGGCCAGTGTTCAGATCCCACTGCTTCTCTTTTTCGATCTTGGGCAAGTCACTTAACTCTACACCCTTCGGAGGTTTTACTGCCAAAACAAGTACTTTCCAGATGACAATTCATGCCCGGAACAGGTCTAAACATGGATGGGGGTCGGAGATGGAATCAAACGGGGATGCCTAAGTCCATTGCACCTCCCCAGACATGCCTCCGCCACACTCCCTGCCTACTTGGATGTAAAATGGCTCTGGGGACATCTCCATGGTTTGGATATCCACATGCATGCATTCAGATGCCGAAATCATGACTAAGGTTTTTAAAATGACCCCCATAGTCTTTGCCCCAAACAGAATCTAAAAACTACTTTTACATGGAGATTTTCAGACTTTCCATCCCCCTACAGTGCGATTATTACATTAGACTAGCTTTCTGTACTCTGACAGAAAAAGTACAACTTTCATAGACCTGCCCCAATGACTGCACATTCAAACTGGTGCAGGATATTTGAAGTTGTCTCTGCCATCAGGTGGATTGGTCTTGTTTGGTCATCGATGTACTTTCTCTCATATTGTCTTATTTGCTAGAGGGCCTGATGCAGGTAGATTACAACACTGTAGCAAGTTTTTTTTTCCATTTATTTGAACCTATTTCTCCAGTCTATTGAGCTTTCATTGGCTAGCACCAATTTTGACACATTGCAATTCTTCAGAACCACTATCCCCATCAGATGGTTCGATCTAAGGAGAATTTAGCTAGAGGCACTGAGACACAAAGAGAAATATTGTAGCAGGGGAAGCATTTAAGTTAAAAGAGGCAGCCAAGGCTGTTTTATTACTTAGGCTTCTGTCACCTGTGATGACTCTGGAGAGTAGAGTATATTGATTGCTTGTCATTCAAGACATTCAGTAGATTGCATGGACAAAGCTTGTCAGACCTCTAATAGCAGGGTTAGCAGCCTTGGCCGCTGCCCAAGGGAAAACTCTACAATATCTATTACTTGGTGGCCTTTAACTGATACAGAATTGGGAGTGAGCACTGACAAAAGTGAGGGAATAATCTTATGGTTACAAATGCCCTTTCTTGGCTGATGTTTTTTTTTGCTTGTTTGTATACCATTAATGTTGTTTCGTGAGTTGAAAGAAAGCAGGACTCGCGATCTTAAACATTGGGAGCAAAGGTTATTAAACTAGCATCGGTGCATTGATCTAAGACAGAATTGCTTTTCATCCTGTCGACAACATTTTGTGGAGTTTTATTTTCTACACACTACAGTATTTCTAATTGAACAAAGAGAGGCACACAGATGCAAACCTGAGCCCCGATGGTATCCGACGATTTTAACTAGCAATGTAATTGATGGCAGAACTATGATGACTGAACCATGCTGAGTCTCTGTTTATTCTCAGGTCTTGTTAAATTGTCATCAATTTATGTTAAGGTGGAAGGATGGTACGCTCAATAGTACTTGCTTGTTACCCATCTCTTATTGTAGAGGCTGGCAATAAGATATGTATAATACTTTCTCTTCATTAGTACTATAATTTCAGAACCATTTATATCTGGTATGAACTGTAGCAATGAAAAAGGCCAAAATACTAATTAAGGCCCGCCCTTCCCCAGTTGACCTAGATGGGATAACCAAAATTTATTATAATTACCCAGAATTACTACTTAACCTAGGGCCCTTTTGCTAAAGCTTGCTAAGAATTTGCAGTTAACGTGATAAAGAAATGTATGTTAATTGCAAAGCTTCCACATTAGCTGTCGGGGGTATAACAAGGGTCAGTGACCCAGAATTGGGTCAAGGTGTTGGCAACTTAGGCAGATCTGAAGCCTTATTCCGCCCTCCCCCGGCTGTCAGAATCTGTTGTTTAGCTTTCAATGCCCTGCTCTTTGCTGCCCTCACAAGCTTCTGCCCTAGGTGACCGCATAGTTTGCCTGTTGGTTGGGCGGCCCTGGGTGTAACCAGCATGTTCCCAGTGGCTAATTCATGATGGGTTCTCCTGATGTGCGCTCCTCCAACTCGGATTCACTTAACACCGCTCATAGCTCTATGTGAATGCGCGTTAAGAGCTGCGTTGCTGCTGCGCATTCAGCAATAGTCCTGACGCTTGCAGTAATCCACTGTCCATGCCCAACCCCATCCTGCGATCATCATTTGAGACGTGTTTTAGCATGTGGCATCAGATATGTTTGTACGTTAGTTTTTTTAACCGGCTAATGGGCTTTAGTAAAAGGGGTCATTAGTCTTGATAGCAATTCCATTTCAGCCACAGGCTTCGTCAGGCTAATCCTGAGCCTAACCAACCTTTGCTAAAGGGACTACAGAGTTTTTAGGTCCTCCATCCTGGGGTTAGTCGGCGACGGCTGTGCGCCTTAGAGGCACATAGCCGTCGCAAATCAATATCGGGCCCTATGTTCCTATGTTATCTATTTGGAAAACCGGACAAGCCAAGTTCCTACAGTAGAGATTCCTACATTAAAAACTCCAAGCTAACAGAACACGTGACCTTCCAGCACACAAGCAGAACACAGTAAAACACCATAAAAATATAAAGATATGTTGATTGGCCCTGTACTGTGCAAAATATAAAAACCGAGCATGTAAATTCCAAAGCCTGACATATTCCAAGCACTAAATTGAAAATTATTTTTTCCACCTTTGCTGTCCCTGGTTTCTCTATTTTGCTTTCCTGTCTTCTATTAATTTGCATTTATTTGCTAGGGTCTTCAGTCCACTTACTACTTCTCTCTCCTCTTGCCTTCTTTATTTCCTTCAGTCTCTTGATTGATTTTTTTCCTTTGTTTTCTTCCATGTACTTTTCTCTCTATCAGCTCAATGTCACTTCTCCTCTTTACTATCCTGCACTCACTTTCCCCCTTTTAACTGTATCTACCTCGAACTTTTCAGTCCTTAACATAGTCCTCCCATTTCTCTCTCTCTCTCCTTCCCCACCTTTAAGTACTTCTCCCTTCTCCCTATCCCTTCAATGTACAGCATCTTTCTCCTCCTCTCTCCCCGTTCAGTGCCTCCCTCATCCAGTGCCACCTCTTCTTCTCTGACCTCCAGCATCAGCCCCCTCCCTTATCTCACCCCCATGTCCATCATCTCCTCACTCTCCTCGCCTATTCCCACCATGTCTAGGGCCAGACCATCCAGTAGGTGAGCTGGGCGGCTGCCTAGGGTGGCCATCCCAGGTGGGAACAGCAGAGGCACGCATGACCAGCCGCGCCATCCCCCCCAACTGCCAGAACCACCACCACCCCCGTCAGCTGCTGCCAATTCCGCCTCAGAAGGGGGAGGCGGGCAGTGGCAGTATTCCCAAAAGCAGTGGTTTTTTGCTGCTGCTTTCTTGCCCACGGCTACTGTGGGCAAGAAAGCAGCAGCAAAAAACCCGCTGCTTTTAGAAATATTGTCACTGCCCGTCTCTCCCTCCGGAGATGGAATCGGTAGCAGCTGGGGGAGGGGGGGGGGTGGTGCGGTTGGGGTTTCTGCACAGGGCGGCAGAAACCCTTGGGCCGGCCCTGACCATTTTCAGCAACCCTCTCTGTCTCCCTATAGACACCTCCATGTCCATCATTCCCCATTTCCCTCTGGCCTTCTCCCATGACAAGCAACCTCCATCCATCTCCCTATGGCTGCCTTCTGTGTCCAGCACCCTCCTCCATATGCCCCCCCCCCCTGCTCCCACCCCTGTGCTCAGCATGGCCTTCCATCTTCCTATGGCCACCTTCTGTGTCCAGCATACCTCCTTCCCAATCTGCCCCTTTTCTCCCCATGTCTAGCATCTCTATGACCCCCCAATGCCCTACTCTATCCATTATGTCCCCCCCACCCCTTAACACCACCACCACTTCTCCCGAGGTCTGCGGTGGCAGCAACATAAAACAAAATCTTAAGAGTGGAGTCTTCCAGAGACTTGTGCGTTTCCAAATCCCTGCAGGTCCTGCCTCCCTCTGATGCAACAAGAATGTGTCAGAGGAGAGTGGGACCGGCGGGGCCTTGGAAGCACATGAGTCTCTGAAAGGGCCCGTGCTTAGGATTTAGCTTCTTGCTGCCAACATGGTGAGAAGCAGTGTCAAGAAGATGATCTTAAGCACGAGCTCTTTCAGAGGACATGTGTGCCTCCGAGGCCCTGCATCAGAGGGAGGTGCGGCTTGCAGGGCATTGGAAGTGTCTAAGTGTCTCTGAAAGTTTCTTGCTGCCGCAGCAGACCTCGAGAGAAGCAGCGCTGGCTGCACTGGTGGGGGGGGGGGGGAGCAGTGCTGTCGCAAATCTCTCCCAGCACCTCTGTCCCCACTACTGCAGTTGGGGACAGGAAGGTGCCACATCAGAGTGAGGGACAGAGCCCTGAAATCGGGGACAGTCCTCGAAAATCGGGGACATCTGGTAACTCTAGTCTTACGTCCCCCCTGGCTGTTAGAATCTACGGTTCAGCTATGAATGCCCTGCTCTTTGCCATCTCACAGAAACTGCCTCCCTAGGCAACTGCCTAGTTTGCTTAATGATGGGCCCAGCCCCGTCTGCTGGTCTGTTTCTAAATATAAAGCATGCCACTACATTTACTGGCTTTCCATAGGTCCTCTGCTAGCTTCATCAGCAAAGGTTTGGTCCTTGGAAGATAATGTCAACATGGATACATGTGGTGATAATCCTTTTGGGGGGGGGGGCGGCATGCTCCCTCCTTCTCACTGCTCTTCAGGTTTGGCAGACTCGGCTGGATAAAAGAGGAAAGCAGAGGAACTGGCTGCATCAGTATTACTTTGCCAGCCATTTTTAAAGCAAAGATAGCAAGAAGGAAACATGCATGTGTTTCACTGGTACCCTGAGGACTTGGAAAACAGTCTTTCTCCCTCCCCCACACCCATGAAGTATTCGGAGTAGTGGGGCTCCACTTAAAAGACAGCCTAACAGAAATATGCATAGTTGGGTAGTATCTTCCCTCCCTCTCTCAGCTCTGAGGGTGGTCCCAGCCATGGACTGCCTCAGCACTATCTGGACAGTTTTTTGCAGCGGTCAGAAAAGATATTTGGCAACATTGTCTATGACAGTGGTTCTCAACCCAGTCCTCTGGGACCCCCAGGCCAGTCAGGTTTTCAGGATATCCAAAATGAATATGCATGGGATAGATCTGCAGGCACTACTTCCATTGTTTGCAGATCTATCTCATGCATATTCACCCTGAAAACCTGACTGGACTAGGGGTCCCAGAGGACTGGGTTGAGAACCACTCGTCTAGACAGTGCCGCTGAATATCCCTCTGACCAGCGCTTATCCAGTTAATGGCACATAGTAATCAGAGAAGTCCCTTTGACTATTGGGACCGCAGAAGCTGCAGTATAGAAATGGGGCAATATTTAAATTCGATGGTGGTTTTTTTTTTTTAATGCATTTAAATAAAATACAGATATTCCGTGTTGGTTTCAGCATGGCCAGTCGGTGGATAGCAGTGATTTTCAGCCCATTATCCCTGACAGCTCTCTGCATTACATGTATTGACAGTTTTTCTGCTGTTCTGAATTATGCAAATGGATATCTGGATTGTGGTTCTCAAAACTACCACTATCTGGACAGTTTCCCATTCCACCCCGACTCTGCCACTGGGCTGCCCCAGCATAATCTTTTACCTATCCCTCGAAAGCTTCACTGATGACCAAGCATAACCTCTTAGTTTGTCATGAGCCACAGACTGAACTGTCATACCCAAGCTCCCCTCACCTCCCCTACCCCACCTAGCTCCCCCCCCCCCCCACACCATTCTCTCCTCTGGAACTTACTCCGAGATGTTTACTGTTAAATGTTGATACCTGGTTACCCCACATTTGTTTAACCTTCCATGTAAGGCACTCCAGGCCATGTTGTTTCGTGCAAACCGCTTAGACTTGTAGGTCAGCGCTATATAATAAATAGTTACCCCAGTTTTATCCAAGTTGTAGTACCTGTTCTTTGTAAACACAGATCAGCTTGCTGCACTGTGCTAGTCATTATGCTTCATGTAAACCTCACTGATGTTGAATTGCGCGGTGTAAAAGAGACTGTAAATAAATAAAATAAATAAATAGTCTTGATAGTGCTAAGGTGGTCTGTAGTGATATGGGTGGCACTATCCGGATTGCATCACTGAATAGCAAGGTCAGCGGAGCTTATCTGGTTGGAAGGTGCTGCTACAGTAATTGCATAAGCCACGCTGAATGTTGGGCCAAACGTATTGCACCTGTCTAGTAGATTGGATTGCTCAGCTGAAGCATGGTGGTAGAGTAACTTCTACAAGGAGACACAAAGAATCGGCTGCAGACTAGGGCTACAAGTTGTAGAGTTTTGAAACTTAATTCTATTATTCTTAGTAGTACTGGATCTGCTCCTGAGAAATTATAGGCCCAGTTTTCAAAACTGCTGATATTCAAACGCTAGGACAAGATAGGATCTATTGCTGAATGTTGGGGCTGAGCAGCGCTAACCGGGGAAGTGCCAGCATTTACCCAATTAGCACAACTTTCAGCTGGAGCTTGCCCATATTGCAACGCAGGTCTGCTTTTCATGCGGCCTAGATTGTCTGGATAAGGGCTGCTGAAAATAATGCCAGTCGGGTAAGTATTGACGCTTATCTGGCTAATACCAGTTCTGCTCCCATTCCGCAAGCAGACTGCCCCTGCACTAACCAGACCGTGCTGTGCAGATATTTGCAGCCCTTTCTGGGTAGTGTCCCTTAGCCGGCCAGTCTCCGGTTGGCTGGCTGGCTAAGGACTCTGAATATTGGCCCATATATCCCTTGTCATTTCACTTCCATACAGAAAGAGTGGGGCTGATATTCAGTGGCATGACCAGCCCGAGTAAAGTGGCTGGCCATCACGGTTTTAAATTAGAGCTGGATATTCAATCCGGCCGCCGGCATTGAATATCCAGTATACCCAGTTAGCATTTTAACTAACTGGGCCGCGCTGATATCCAGCTGCTGCCCAGTTAGCCTAACTGACTAAAGCTAGGCCAGCATTTTATCTGACTAATGTAAGCCTGTTTATGTTAACTGGCCAGCAACTGAACATCGCCATTCCCTGCTTAACTGGAGCATCGCTCCCAGAACGTCTCTGGAATGCGTCGATGCTTCACAGTTAACATCGCGGAATGCAGAGGAGTTATGAGCAGATATTCAGCGGCACAAAGCGGTTATGTGCTGCTGAATATCTGCTCGCCAGGATTGACTGCATTAATAATGAAATTTCTTTATCTCTTTCTGGACATAGAAGAGATGTTTGTGTGGAATCTTTAAGCTATTTCTTCATTCCAGCATATCATAGATGGGATGGCACCTCTAGGCATGAGATGCCATTGGAGGAGATCTCCAAGAAGTTCATAAAAACAGCCGGATATTCTTCATGCATCGAAACGCAGAAAGAGTCTATGACAACAGATGAGAAGAACAAGGACCCTCTAGTCCGCCTAGTTTAATTCCTGGTACACTTCCATGTATCCAGGTGACCTCTGGCTTTCTCCTTATTCTTTCACCCTCTGCCAGCCTTGTTCCCTAGCACAGAGTGATTTGAGGGTGATGGGAAAGTGCTGAGCTGAATTATTGAACCAAAGTGAGTTGGGGTAGATGTTGCCTGCAAAGCGATAGGATCTGATTTGAAGAGTGTGGCTGTATTTTCTGTAGGTTTTGAGTTGTTTTATGTATCATGAGGTAATTTTCCTTGGCAACAGTCAGCATTTTATCTTAAAGGCCAGTCGAAGAGCTTGAATTAATATGCATATTCAGCACCATTATGGCCCTTATTTTAGAAGAATTTCCACATGCAGATAGTGTTATTTGCACATGTATATAGAAAGCCGCTGTTTGCACATGGAGATCTATGCTGTGTTCAGATTTCAAGGGGATGTGGTCAGTAAACATTAGAACTGGTATGCAATATACTCCAAGCTTAGAGTGGATCAAGGAGGCTGGACATCTTCCCTGAAGGGGGATCCAGAGTATTGAGTCATTTTGTAATTGCAAAATCCAGAGATGTTGTTGCCCATTCTGGGTAAGATGATCCTAGAGGAGACGCCTTTCTCTCTGTGTTCCTGGAAGTCAGGGACTCGGGTAACAAGTTATAGTCATATAAAAACTATTGCATGTATGTGATGTGAAGTGATAGGGAAGCCATCTTCTTCTGAAAGGGTGCCTAGAACAGGTTATAATAAGAATAGGAAACACAGCGCTAGTACTACAGAGAATGATAAACATACTGTGGAGTATGTTGGGGATGTAAGGGTATTTTCCTTTCAAACTAGCTGCTCTTTGTAGCCTCCTCTATATGTACGTCTGTGATAAGCTGAAGTTGAGCTCAGCCTTTCACTGATTTTTGCATTTGTGTGTCGGGCAGAAATTTAGAAAGGCGAATGCGTGTGATCATTTTTGGCTCTGTTCCCATACTCGGTGGTGACGTCGGCAATTGCCGCAAGCTTGGTTGTAAATCTCTATCTCCGTTCAGATTGCACCATGATGTCATTAATGGGAGAGACACATATTCTAAACAGGACATTCTAGGAAAGGCGAGGGGGTTGATGCATTCTGTTCTCGAGACGAGGGATAAAATGTACAAATCACGTACAGTCCTGATTATACCAAACTGCTTGAAGCCATCGTACCCATGAGACTGTGTCTTGAAAGCATAAATGGAAATGTTTATTTCAACAGCACCCGAATATCTTGGCAAGAATATTCTTGGCCCTTTCTGGAATATTTGCTAGCTGAAGGGTTTCTCTGTAGGCCAGGAACGGTTTACTCCTAATTAGATTTTACCTGCTTAAGAATTTCTTTGCATGGAATGACTGCCTTTTTTCCTCAAAATAGTTGTAAATGTCAAATTAATTTTGCTGACGTGGGGAACATGGGGAGAAGGTACTTGGCAGAATTCTTTGTCAACTGCACGTATTAAGGCTCTGACAAAGTGGGCAGAAATGAATAGAGTAATGAATTTTGCTACAGAAGTGCTTAGATTGTTTCCCAATTAGTTGAGTGGAGTGCTTTGCTCAGGCTGTCACTCAGTTGTTCTTTAGGACTAATAATGTCAGTTGTTCAGCGCTACAGAACATGTTTCTTCCTGTCAACATTCTGGAGGACCTGGGATGTGACAAAACTGTGCAATTGGTCACTTTCTGAGGATAAGGCTCAAACAGTCACAACAAAATGAAAGCATTTTAATGGAACTGTTTTTCTGGAATGTGGGAGCTATTTAACAACCGCAGCTGTAACACTGTACAATGGGCCCATTTGTCAGAAGATATAAAAACACTCTTCTAGTCAAGTGTTCTGATCTTTCCTACTCATGCAAATTTTCATTGAATTCCCTTGAGCAACACTGTAAACAAGTTTGCTGAAGCTCATGTCTTGAATAATAACAGAAGCTTTGGGAAAACCGTCTGACCACATGCCTTCAGTTGTTCATATCTGGAATTGGTTTCATTGTAAAACCCAAGGGCTGGGTTGCCAGGAGCCAGCATTGGCTCGATGGCGCACATTGCTGTGCAGTGACATAGGGAATCATTTTCTCACTGCCCAAACAGGGTACCGTTCATCATGGACTTTCACTGGAATTTGAAAGTAAAAATACATGCATAGTTTCACTTTGAAAACTGTCCCAGGAAGACTACACATTTACCTGCTAATTTGTGCAAGTGAGAAAAAATTCAGGTGTATTTATGAGTGAGGCAATTATAAAATGTATTTCCATGGTTAAAACAAAATTTCTTTTGCACAGAAATAGACTTTTATAACATTGCCCTCCTCATGTGGAAATGGAGACATTCAAGGGGTGGGATTGGGGCTTACGTGCACATGTTATAAAATATGTACTTGTGTGCATAAAGTAAGCCAGAAGATGTGTGAATACTCAGTAGAAGACATAAATTTGTACATGTATATAGTGTGTGTATGTGTGTGTGGGGGAGGGGGGGGCGCGGTTCAAAAAGAAACTGTGCTCAAAGTGACTCTTTGAGAATTGGTGTATGCCTCCTTCCTGCACGAATTAGGTTACCCTCCTCTTGTAAGTGGAAACCCCTCCCCCAGGAATGCCTTTTTCAAATGTGAGTTGAATTATGCATATGTTGTATGATAATGAAAGAGGCAACAGAAGGGTGACTCAATATTTTCAGAAGATCCCTTCAGTTTTAGATAGAGGTTGCTTTAAAGGAATGAAGAGAGTGAGCCTTTGGGGGGCAGGAAAATGCCCAGTCGGAGCTGGAAGCATAGCATGACTCCATCAAAACCTCGACAATGTTTGGGGCAGGGCCAGCTCAACCATCAGGCAAGACTAGGAGGCCACCTATGGCGACAATTTCTGAGGTGCTGCAAAAAGCAGCAGAATTCAGTGCAACACAGTAGATCCTGACAGCCACACAAGCTCCAAGAACCATCAGCACATTATTTGACCCGAAGAGAGAGCGTGCACACACATACATACAAAGTCTAATATTTAGAAATGTGATGTCCAGTGTTGTTATGGGACAGGTGGTATTTTGCTCATCATAATTTGCTGAGTTTAATTATGAAAATCTCCAGCAAGGAAGGGGCAGGGGAAGAATATAGGCTGAAGGTACACCTAGAGTGCACAATAGCCTAGCAGCAGGCCTGAATTGGGAAAAGGTGAATTCCCTTGGGAGCATAGAACCTGCGGGGAAGCTCAGAATCCCCGGCACATCCTCTGTGAATTTATTTTGCTGACATTCTTGTGAGGAACTGAAGAAAGCATGGACATGCATCCTGACATGGAATACCCTACTGCTACCAGTCATTTGTACAGCGGTACAAGGTATACATATACAGTACATGTAAGACACAGTCTCTGCTCATCAGAGCTTACAATCTAATCAAGATGAAAAAATATCGCAAAACGGCCTCCCTGACTCTTTACCTTGGTTCAGAAGAGATGGAATACATAGAGCAAGGTATTGAACTTTGTTGAGAGCAGACTACTGAAACATTTATTTATTTTATTTTTATTTATTTTATTTAGCTGTATTTATATACCGCTTTTCACCGGGTCAAAGCGGTGTTACATAGGGGTGGGGGAATTAAGTACAAGGGTAGGGCCATTAACGGGGAGGTAACATTGATGATTTTGACATAGGAAAGACTTTTGGATATAGGACAGACGTTGGACATAGACAGGTTAGTGTAGCTTTAAGTTAGAGGTTCATTGTGGGTGAGATCAGAGGTTTGTGGGTTTTTCGGTGGGGTTCGAGTTGAAGTATTCCTGGAAAAGGATGGTTTTTAGCTGTTTTCTGAAAGATAGTAGGTCGGCATTGTTTCTGAGAGAGCTCGGTAGAGAGTTCCATAAGGATGGAGCATAAAGTTCAAAGGCTCGATTGCAGGTCCGTTGCGAGCATTTGGTTCTTTTGTGAGGGACGGTGAGGAAAATGCTGGAGGTTTGTCTAGTAGATCTGCCGTGGGCGAAGTTGGGTGTCCTGTGGTGCGAAGTTGGGTGTCCTGTGTTTGATGGATAGCTTTGTGGGTGAGTAGGATGGCTTTGTATTTTGTCCGTGCTTTGAGGGGGAGAATGTGAAGTTCTTTCAGAATTGGGGTGATATGGTCGGTTTTCTTCGCCCTCTGAATGATTCTCGCAGTGGTGTTTAATGCAGTTTGGAGGGGGTTGGTGTGTGTGGCTGGAAGGCCATGGTAGATTATGTTGCAGTAGTCCAGATGTGGGAGTGTCATGGCTTGCATCACTGTTCGGAAGTCTTGATGTTCAAGGAGGGGTCTGAGACGTTGCACTGTTCTTGCTTTGTGAAATATAGTTCCAGAGGTTTTAGTGATCTGTTGCTTTAAGGTGAGGGCTTGGTCAATAATAATGCCCAGGTATCTTATATGTGGTTGTATTTGAATGCTTGTAGTTCCAATGATGAGGTGTGTGGGTGGTATGAAGTCTGGGTCCTTTGTCACTATGAGGGCTTCAGTTTTCTTTATGTTGATGGATAGGTTGTTTGTTTGTAACCAGTTAGAGACTGTGGTGAAGCATGCTGATAGGTGGGTGTTTGTAGGGTTTGTGGTTGTAATGGGGGCGTAGAGCATGATATCGTCAGCATAGATGTGGAAGCTAACGTTGTGGGTGCGTATGACTGTGCAGAGTGGTTGGAGGTAAATATTGAAGAGCATGGCTGATAGTGTGGATCCTTGGGGTACTCCCTGGTGTTGTTGGAATGGGGGGGAAGTTGAGGTGCTGGTGCGGATGAGTTGTTGTCTGTTAGGTAGGATTGGAACCACTTCAGCACAGTGTCCTTGATCCCAATAGTCTGTAGTCTATTCTTTTTTCTTTATGGTATGATGAGAGGTAGTAGTATTTTCTGCAGTTGTGCTACAGAAGGAGGCAAGCCTTACAAACCTGATCTCCTCAAGTATAAGAACTGAACTGACATAGAGGGGTGGGTCTGATGAGGGAGAGACTCATAGAAGGCGTGTTTTAAAATATGTTTTTCTTTACTAAAAAGACTAGTGCTGTTTGGCCAGAGGATTGAAAGCAGCCCTAGTGTGCTTAAGAGACATCTGTGCCCTGAGCTGGCTGTTGGTGGAGCCTGAGCTTTTTTAAAGGACATCTTTCCCTTGACACAAGGTTTAGCTTACCAGCTTGAGAGTTGCTCAAGCATATTTAAAGGGAAAGGCACCTTGTTGGTCTATCAGAGCTGCTTGCTTGATGTAATAGTTTGGATGAAGAACTGTATAAACTACAATTATAATTAAAGACATTTCCTGGGAGCTTCTTCAGAGTCGGAGGGAGGACCTGCTCTATTACTTGTATCAGTAGTGTAGCCTCATGAGCCTACATGTCTTGCCACAGTCACAAGAGGATAGAAGAGGATGTCTGAGTGGCCCCGCCTGGGCACAATGGAGTGTGCATCATGATTCCGCCACAATTGATGCTCACCTGCACACAATAAAGGCAAATTTTTTCAAAGCTTATTTCCACAGAGAAAGCACTGCTTTCCCTGCAGAAATGGCTTTAACAATTCCAGGGAACATATTCAGCGGCGGAAGCCAGTCTGAGTAAAGCAGCTGGCCGTTGCTGCTTTAAATCCGACCTGGAGATTCAATGCTGGGCTCATATCCAGCCACTAGCATTGAATGTCCAGTGTGCTCGGTTGGCGTTTTAGCCACTGCCCGGATAGCTAAACCAGCTAAAGTTAGGGCAGCCTTTATTTTGCCTACTTTAGCTGGTTTAGGTTAACCGGTTAGTGACTGAATATCATCGCCAACTGGCTGACCTAAGTCACCACCCCTGGAGTGTCCCAGCACTAGTCATCTAGCGTTGAGGCATTTAAAGCTGGTCGAAGGGGATATTCGGCGGCACTAACCGTTTTAGTGCTGTTGAATATCCCACTGACTTCGATTTAACTGGCTAGCTGGACTGCTAACCGGTTAAATTGCTTTGAATATGCTGTCCTACTTTCATAATGAACAGGAAGAACTGAGAAATCATTCTGAAGAAAGAAAGCAGTGGGGAGACATGAGAGGTTTGTAGGGGCGAAAAGTAAAACTCCCTTTCCTTCCACTAGTCTTAGCGATGGTTGACACTTCGGAGCGGTGTTTGCAGTCCATCCAAACTCTCTCGCCAGATTACGGTGAAATCGTAATCTGTTGGCCTTTAATTATTTAACTTGCAATGATTAATTGTTTGTTGATTTGTATACTTTTATGTACACAAGATTTGTGGATAGGTGACGGCTGTGCAAAAAGAAAAGCAATAAGGATGATAGGAGAAGTGATGGGTCAGATGATAGGTAAAAGCTGGGGGGACTGAAAGCTGCCACATTTGAAAATGCTTTTGCCCCACAAACTGGAAATTCTGTACCTGTCAGGGATGAGCCAAGCCCGAGGCGGTCTACACAGTAGCACTTCACGCACCTTGGTTTGGAACAGAGAACTGGAGAACCAGATTACAATGTAAGGAATTAGAGCTGACATACTGCAATAATAGGAAGTTTGTGCGGAGACACCATATCGCACGTAAATCCACCCATGTTGTCTACGTATAATAGATAATATGAGAGACAAACCTTCAGGAAATATTGGACACGGATGGTTGAAAATCAGTTGTATTAAAAGGCAGATAAATACTGCTCCACTTGTATTACATTGCATTGAACAACAACATATCACGGCATGAGTAGCGACAGATATTTAACCTATTGGTCTTAATAATAGAGTGGAGTGGAACAGAACATCTTGTAGCTACTGCCTATGTGCTGGTGATCTGACCTCTTATGCTATGGGGTGGGTGAAGGTTATAAGCAGTGTCTTTCAATGCTGATACTGTGAATAGTTCATGGGTCCACGGTGGGAACCCAGGTGATGATCAGGATTTTTGGCACAGTTTCAATGGCATTAAAAGCAGTTGTTTGGGAATTTTATAGCATATCCTCGACACAGCCAAGGTGGAGCGAAACACTGAAAGTGTCGCCCCGATGTTTGAAGATTTACATAGTAATATAATGTATGATGGCAGATAAAGACCAGTTTGGTCCATCTAGTCTGCCCAGTAAGGTGGCTAGAATGGTTATTCCAGCCATTCCATGTAGATCACCCCCCTGTATACCTTTGTTTAGGCTTGTACTCACCGCTCTGTGCAGGTCACCCCCTATATTTCTTGAAGTGTAAAAGATATTTAAGTTTGTTTTAATTTCAGTAACCACTGAGGAGGTAATTCCAGAATACAAATAAGCCCTTTGGATGTGTGGCATAAACGTTTTTCTGGGAAAAATGTCTATGTCCGCATTCTAAAACCCCGCAGTCCAGCATGTACATGGTGCTACATGGGGGTCTCAGAAAGTGGGCGGGAGGGTGCAGAACGGAGACGTGGTCAGCATCGGAGACGTATAAAGCGTATTCAGGAGAGGCCCATGTACGTCTTCAGTGTTTCCCACAGACGTCCATATTATTCCTGCAGAAAAATGGGGAAGGACTTAGAAAACCTTTTGCTCAAAGCGTCCCGTATTGAAGAACAGTTGTGACAAGTATGCTTTGAACTGTTGTGTCTGCAGTCTGGAGAGACACCAGATGCAGGTGTAAAGAAAAGAAAGCAGAGGTGAGGGAAGGTTATAAGGTATAGAAATAATAATAAACACCCCTGCAGAAACATTGAGAGGAGCAAACGTGTTTATTTTGGCTATGCTGATATTTGCTGTTTGTGCCAATGGAGCTATTCTAGGGTTCCATAACATGTCATCTTCTTTTTTTTTTTTTTTAAGTACCATCATGTCAGTGCTAACTCCTGGCGATCCAGCAGCCGCTGGGTTTTCTTGGCAAGATGTGACCGGACGTAGATTGCCAGGCTTTTTCCTCCATGGCAATGGAGAGTAAAGTGACTTGCCCAAGGCCACAAGGAGTACCAGTGGAAATCGAACATGTCCTATGTTCTGGAAAATGGGACTGTTGATGTAGGGCTAGTATGTGACTGAGCATGGAAAAGGTTTTATTTATTTACATTCTCTTATATACCGTGCTATTCTGCATCAGTGTGGTTTACATTGAACAAACTGAAATTACATTGAACAGGGCATTATAACTTGGAGATAACTATTTTACAGGGAACATGGGCTATGGAGGGTTAAGTGGCTTGCCCAAGACCACAAGGAGCACCTGTGGGACTAGAAACCCCAGTCCTTCCGGCCCAAGGTTGCTGTCCTCTAGTGGGATTTGAACCCCTGACCTTCCGGCCTGAAGTACCTTGCCCCAACCACTAGGCCACTCCTCCACTCCTTGTTCTTGTTTGAGTGTGCAAAGCCAATCAGGTTCTTGTTTGAGTGAGCAAAGCCAATCAGATTTGCAGTCCTGGGACTCCAGATTATTATGTTATACCAGCTGTTGTTTATAGGTGCAGGGGAATTGTTTTGGTAGAAGGATGTTTAATGTGAGCGCAAGTGTGTTTGTGTGTGGTGTGAGGGTTGCACGGGAGGGTCTTTGTGCTCTGCCACAATTCTAGGTGAACTTGAATGCCTGGCCAGTACCTGGACTGTAAGGATTACCGCTGCATCACCAGGCACCAGTGTGATGAGGTCAGAAAACTCAGCAAAGGTTCTCTCTAGCAAAATGTGAAAACACATCCCTGTCAGGAATAAGGGACCAGTAAAACAAAACGCCAAAAATGGGGCACAACATCAATTTGCCCTAGAGTAAAGTGCTCCCTTCTTTTAGGCATCAGCTATGAGATATGTAGTTATGCTTAAAAGAAAGGAGCACTTTAGGGTAAGCTGATGAGTTGCCCCATTTTTGGCATTTTGTTTTACTGGTCCCTTATTCTTAACAGGGATATGTTTTCACATTTTGCTATAGAGACTCTTTGCTTACTTCTACTGGTCCATAATTAGCCCTGTACACACTGTTTTCAGAGATCCCGAATGCACGATTAACTGAGGAGTTCTTCCACTGTCATGTAAGCTCTGATGGCAGCTTTGTCAGGGCTAACAGATCACATCAGACTTGCTGTTATATCAATGACCGCACTGAGCTTACTTTGCAGTGTTCTGGGCATCCAACAGACTAGTATATTTAGTCTTGTTGGTATCTACATTTCGGTATGATCAGTATTCATGCATTATTTGCATGAACACAACACTGTCAGTGAAAGGAGCAGCTTAGGGGTGCACGTTTTAACAGGGGAGGCATCTTTTCAGAATATCGCAAGGGCATGGACGTCCAAGCTGTTAAATACGTCTACGTCTCCAATTCTGGACACACGGGTGCACCCATACCGGAATTGGGTTTAAATGTTACCATCTGCGATTTGGATGTGCCTGCACCTGGACGTGGATATTATGGAATTAGCCTCTGAGTGTTTATGATCCACCAAAGATAAGTAGTTGATGAAAGTATACATATTTAATATGAACTATTTTTTTGAATTGTTGGTAGTTATAATTGTTTATATGATGAATTTAAATACCTTGGGCAAGTCATGTAACTTTCCATTTCCTCAGGTACAGATTGTAAGCCCTTGGAGATAGGAAAATACCTATTGTACCTGATTTTAACTCACCTTGAACAATTACTGGAAAGGTGTGGGCTAAATACTAGTAACTAAATAAATAAGTTAGTTCACTGTGGTCACGTTAAATGAAATACAGTGTTTTTCTGATGATTGCTCAAATTTGAAGCTATATTTCAGTCTAGTTATTCAGGTCTCGTTATTCTTCTGGGCAGGCTATGTGCCGCGTCGGCACATAGCCTTGCCCGCCGACCCTTAAACCCAGATATTCAATGCCAGGATCATATGCGGCCCCAGCATTGAACAGCCAGGTGTCGTTGCACAACCCGGAAGCTGTCAAAGCTAACCAGGCAACAGCGATATTGCATGCTATCCGGTTAGCGCCTGAGCCATAAAGATAGGCGAGGGTTTTCCTCGCCTATCTTTTCTGTGCAGAGCACTATCTGGGCAATATGCAGTATGCAGCATGACTTACTAGGTTGTAAACCACGTAAATGCCCTTTGAATATCAGGCCCTCAATGTTTAGATTACTGGGCTGACTTCTGAGGTTTCCTCTTGAAGAAATTTCAGTATTTTAGGGTTTAATGAGCTTTTCTGGGATTTGACTTTGACTGAACAACTAATAAAAACCATCAGTTGATAAATAAGGCTTTGAGCGCCTTAATACATGTGAAAGCATATTTTAGAAAGGCCATTTAGTGGGTGAATGGGATGTGGAAGTGAAAACTTCTGAAAATCCCTATGAGTTTTTGAAGAGAGGGTATGCTTGTTCGCAATCATTCTAAAATTGACCTATCTCTGCTCCTTAAAAGTGATATAGTTTTTGAAAACATACAGCGGCGATTTACGAGCGTACGTTGTGGCAGGGTAAGTCAATACTACAAGTCCCAGAATCTCTTAGGATAAGAAGGCCCACCACAGAAAAGATCAGGTGATCTAATTAAGAGAACAAACAGATGGTGGAGGTCTCCAGCAATAAGCAATCAGAGGAGACAAGCAACCAAGGCCTTAGGTTGTGGCTGGTGTATATGTTTAGAAAGCAGTGCAGGGGCAGTTGGAGGGAGGCCCGGGGAGGGAAGGGACCACAGTCTTCAGGAGCCTGTCCCTGCTTTTGAAAAGGTCCTGTGCTTCAGGCAAGCAGTGGAATAGACCAGGAGGAACCCATGGAAGCACAGGAAAATGAAGAAGACACTTCCCTTGAACCCATGGAGAAACTGCTCTTGAAGCGATGAATGATTTAGCCCTGGGGCATGTTCAGCAAGCTTACATAGAACCTGAAGGGGGGGGGGGGGGGGGGAAGGTTGCTGCACAGCTACCAAAGCTGTGGTTATCCGCAGCACTGCTATTGAAGACAGTGTAGTAATACCAGTTTGTTTGTGGGAAGGAAGAGGGCCCCATGCTTCTCACCTGTGCACTTGTGAGTAAGGGAAAGGAAGAAGATGTTACCTTTTTTGCTGGGGCTACGAATGATGGCTTTTACTTTTTGTTTTGAGAACTATTGATGTGTTGTGCTTTGAGAAGGAAAGGCCACGCCCAGCACTGTTGCTTTAGTAAGCCTAGTGTTTTGAGGGCTAGCCCTTAGTGAGAGGTTCCCCACAAACATAAGATATGCCATACTGGGTCAGACAAAGGTCCATCAAGCCCAGTATCCTGTTTCCAACAGTGGCCAATCTAGGTCCTACGTACCTAGCAGTTTCCCCAAAAGACACAGGTTCCACAATGCTTGTACTGGGTCAAGCATTGATATCCTGGGTCCCTTCTTAATGGTTTATGGACCTTTCCTCCAGGAACTTGTCCAAACCTTTTTTAAACCCAGCTACACTAACAGCCTTTACTACATCCTCTGGTAACAAATTCCAGAGTTTGATTACACGTTGAGTGAAAAAATATTTTCTTTTAATAGTCTTAAATAGTTTACCCTGTAGCTTCATTGCATGTCCCCTAGTCTTTCTATATTCTGATAACATAAACAATCGATCTACGTTTACCCGTTCCACTCCGTTCATTAATTTATAGACTTCTATCATATCTCCCCTCATCCCTCTCTTTTCCAGGTTAAAGAGCCCTAACCTTTTTTGCCTTTCTTCATAGGAGTATCCTTCCATCCCCTTTACCATTTTGGTGGCTCTTCTCTGAACCGTTTCTAATACAGCTATATCCTTTTTAAGATAAGGCGACCAGAATTGCACACAATAATCAAGGTGCAGTCTCATCATGGAACGATATAGAGGCATTATAATATCTTTTCTTTTATTTTCCATTCCTTTCCTTATGATACTTAGCATTCTATTTGCTCTCTTGGCCGCCGCTGCACACTGGGCCGAGGGTTTTAACATGCTATCCACAATGACCCCTAAATCTTTTTCCTGGGTGGTGGTTCCTAATGTGGAACCTTGCATCGTGTAACCATAGTTTGGGTTGTTCTTCCCTAGGTGCATAACTTTGCACTTGTCCACATTAAATTTCATCTGCCATTTTGATGCCGTGTCTTCAAATTTATCAAGATCCTCTTGCAATTTTCCACAATCCTCTTGGGTTCTAACAACTTTAAATACTTTTGTGTCATCTGTAAATTTGATAACCTCACTCGTTATTCCACTTTCCAGGTCATTTATGAATATGTCAAAAAGCAGCAGACCCAGCACAGATCCCTGGGGTACACCACTATTCACCTTTCTCCATTGGGAAAATTGGCCATTTAGCCCTACCCTCTGCTTTCTATCTTTTAACCAGTTCCTGATCCATAGAAGTACACTGCCTCCTATCACATGACTCTTTAGTTTTGCCAAGTCTCTGATGAGGGACCTTGTCAAAGGCTTTCTGAAAGTCCAGATACACTATATCAACCGACTCACCTTTGTCCACCTGTTTATTCACTCCTTGAAAAAAACATAATAGATTAGTAAGACAAGATCTTCCTTGTCTAAAGCCATGTTGGCTGTCTCCCATTAGGCCATGACTTTCTACATGCTGAGTAATTTTATTCTTTGTGATGGTTTCTACCATTTTTCCCAGTACTGACGTCAGACTCACCGGACTGTAGTTTCCCAGATCACCCCTGGAACCCTTTTTAAAAATTGGCGTTACATTGGCGATCCTCCAATCTTCAGGTATTAGAGATGATTTTAATGATAGTTCACAGATTACTTATAGCAGGTCTGCAATCTCATATTTCAGTTCCTTCAACACCCTTGGATGTATACCATCCGGCCCAGGTGATTTGCTACTCTTCAGTTTATCTAATAGTTGTAATACATCTTCCCGATGTATTGATATTTCCTTCAATTCTTCCGCACCTTTAAATACCACTTCAGTCATGGGTAACATCCCTATATCTTCCTCAGTAAAGACCGCGGCTAAGAATTCATACAGTCTCTCCACTATCGCCTTGTTGCCTCTTAGTGCCCCTTTAACCCCTTTATCATCTAATGGACCAACTGACTCTCTCACAGGTTTTTTGCTATGAATGTACTTGAAAAAGTCTTTATTTCGCGTTTTTGCTTCCGCAGCAAGCTTTTTCTCAAATTCTCCCTTTGCCTGCCTTATCAATGCCTTGCATTTGACTTGCCAGTGCTTGTGCTGTTTCCAGGTATCGTCGTTTGGCTCTTTTTTCCATTTCGTGAAAGATGCTTTTTTGGTAGCAACAGCCTCTCTGACCTCACCTTTAAACCATGCTGGCAGTTTTTTGGACTTCCTTCCACTTTTCTTAAAGTGTGGAATACAGCTGGCCTGGGCTTCCAAGATAGTATTTTTCAACAACACCCAAGCTTGTTGTTGTTAAGTGCCATCGAATCGGAGTCGACTCATGGCGACCCTCTGGAAAGCTATCCTAAATTGTGTTCTGTCTTGAGTCAGGCGGCTCATTGTTGACAGACTGGTACCCATAGCTGCTGTTATTGTATCGATCCATCTCATTGCTGGCCTTCCTCTTTTGCGTTGACCTTCTATCTTGCCAAGCAGGATGTCTTTCTCTAATGATCTCTCTCTTCGCATGATGTGTCCCAAGCTTGATGTAAGTCTTTAACCTTTGCAACTGCTCCTTTTAGTTTTTCCTGAACTATTTTCCTCATTTTATCATAGTCTCCCTTTCGAAAGTTAAAAAGTAGTACTGTGGATTTCCTTACTATCCCTCCTCCACTAATTAAATCAAAGGCGATCATGCTATGATCACTATTGCCAAGTGGCCCCAACACCCTTATCTCTTGCACTAGGTCTGGTGTTCCACTAAGGACTAGGTCTAATATGGCTTCCCCTCTGGTTGGTTCATGAACCAGCTGCTCCAAGAAGCAGTCATTTATTTCATCTAGGAACTTTATCTCCCTAGCATGTCCTGTCCAGTCGATACCGGGGTAATTGAAATCGCCCATTATTATTACTGCGCTGTAACGTTTGTTAGATTCCTTGATTTCTTTGAGCATTTCATCATCCATTTGTTCATTCTGGCCAGACGGTCGATAGTACACCCCCACTGCCATCGCCTTCCCCTTTTTACATGGAATTTCAATCCATAGAGATTCTACAGCAAATTTTGTTTCCTGCAAAACTTTAATCCTTTCTGACTCAATGCCCTCTCTATCATAGAGCTGATCAAATTGGTGGAGGGGTTGTGCTCTATCATTACGATATAGTTTGTACCCAGGTATCACAGTGTCCCACTGGTTGTCCTCCTTCACCATGTCTCTGATATTCCAATCATATCTAACCTCTCATTTAGTGCTATATATTCTAACTTTCCCATCTTATTTTTTAGACTTCTAGCATTTGCATGCAAGCATTTTAGAGACTGTATTTTATTCATATTAATTTGGCTATTAGTAGACATGGGTAATTTGGGATCTTTAGGCTCTGTCTGATCCATACTTGAGGGCACTTGGGCTACTTTACTCTTTTTTCTGGAACCTCTCTGCTGTTGCATTAGGCGAGCTGCTCATTGGGTTTCTTGAAAAACCCAGACTAGTCTGTAGTTTTTGGGTGAAGAGATGAAATGCATGACATGTCCCGGCTGCTCCACACTGCGTGGTTTTCAACCCAGTCCTTGAGGAACCCTAGGCCAGTCAGGCTTTCAGGATTCCCAGAATGAATATGCATGAGAAAGATTTGCATGTTCTGCCTTCATTGTATGCTAATCTATCCTATATATATTCATTGTGGGAATCCTGAAAACCTGACTGGCCTAGAGTTCCCCGAGGACTGGGTTGAAAACCCATAGATTACAATGTGTTGTGTAATGACAGCACTGAAGCATGGAAATCCCCCAGCAGGCAGCTGTGGTGGCAATGTTTGTTTGCATTTAAGACCCTGTTGAAAACCTCCTTGTTCGAGCAGGCATTTGGGATCAAGCTGTGCCCAGGTCCACCTAGTATACGTCTACTCTACATGAAACATTTTAATTTTCTTTTCTTTTGCAATTGGAGTTTTGTTCCTTTCATCTCTTTTTGCAATTTTATTGATTTATTGATTTGTGAAACGCTCTGAATCTTTACAAAGGGTGGTATATCAAGCTGAATAAACCATAAACTATTGATGGGCATCCCCGCAGGCATGGCCAGATAGATGTGGAAAATGTGAAGGGCATCAATGGGTGTCTGTACGTGCCCCTCAGGACACACTTCTCACATAGGAAGTATGTTTCAGCTTCTTCCTACCTTTTATGCTGTTCCTAGTCATAGCTTGATGATGTGGCTTTCTCTGATTGGTCTGATAATGCTTCTTGGCCCAATTGGTTCTCTGAGAGTGCATCCTCTCTGATTTATCCCTGCACCTATTTCCACCGAGGAACTCCCATTCTACCTCATTCTGCTGACCTTTGCTAGCCTATTGGTTCTTATCCTGTTCTGCTTGCCCTCCTCTGAACCTGTTTACTGACCATGCTTCCGCCTGCTAGTGCTGTATTCCTGTTCCATTGGGATTGCCCTGGTGAGTGTGACCACATTGGCTCAGCACTCCCGTACATCTCCTGCCTTCTCCTACTATCTAGCAACCATTGTCTTGGTTTACTCTGTGGAGAAAACCTCAGGCTTGGCTCGTGCTTTAAGTTCTTGCAGCCTCTAAATGCCAGAGGGCTCAATCTGAAGGGAAAGGGGGCTGTTATAGTAAAGATGCATGACTTATGCCTAGGGTCCTTGGTGTTTCTTATGATACTTGACATGGTCATGGCAAATTCTCTCCAAGATGGAGGAATATGCCTTAGGTGTCATTTCAAGAATTGATCGCCATTCTGTTCCAACAATGTTCCGAACTGATTCCGGCCTTTGTTTTTCAAGCTTCACAAGATTTTCTTTCCTATCTTACTCTGGTCTGTCATTAATAACAGGGTCTACAGTTATTTATTTATTTATTTATTTATTTTATTTAACATTTCTTATATACTGCCTTTCATGATATCAAGGTGGTTTACATTGAACAAACTGAAATTACATTGAACAGGGCATTATAACTTGGAGATAACTATTTACAGGGAACATTTTATTCAGTTACATGGACAGTTTATTCAGTTATGTTTTATTAAGCCTCCTAATTTGTTTCCCCAAATTGTTTACTACAGATTTTTTTTTAACAGCGATACACACATTGTTAAAACTTGACAATGATTCTGAAACACAACTTTGCACATAGCAGGATGCCTTATGAAGAAAAAAAGACATCCAGGCCAACTAAGCACTTTTTTTTGTTGAATAAGCGACAGGAACAGGAGGCGGTTACACCCATTAATTCATCTGTTTCTTTGTTAGAGGCTTTAATCATTTTTGGATGAGTTGTTTGATGGCTTTTCATTCTTTATTTAATTTATTTTCATGCTTGAGCAGTTATAAGTATCTGTTTGGTATCATTGCAACAAATTAGTGCCTTGGATTCTATATGTGTGTTCGTACTATTTAGGTTTAAATTCATTTATTGTTGTGCTTTCACAATCCAATACATAGGCATAGTATATCATCTGTTTGTTTTTTTTTGCATACTATTTATCAAATGGGATGAACGTTCAGAATATTCATTTTTAATTTTTTTATGTCAACCCATCCAGTCCTTTCTCTACTACCTGTGAGTTCAAGTCTTGCTATTCATTTGTTATTTGAGATGTTGTTTTTTATTTGATTTTCTCTTCTTTTTGCCTTTCATAAAAAAGATGTTTGTAGCCTAGTGGTTCAGAGGAGCTGGGCTTGATGCCTAACTCGGGTCATTCATGCTGAGAGAGGACTGAGGCCCTGGGGCAGGAAATCCTAATCGCACAATGCCAACATCTTGTGGCTGGCTGTAAGGTTTATGGAGGAGTAGCCTAGTGCTTAGAGAAGTGGCCTGGTGACCAAGAGCCCAGGATTCAGTTCTCACAGTCACTCTCCATTTCCTTGGAAGAAAGGCCTGGCAATCTACTTCCAGTTACACCTTGCCAAGAAACGTGATGGGCTGTCATATGCTTACACTTACTGGGGCTTCTAGAAGGAGCCTTGGTACATGGCTCCTAGCCAAGGATCATCAATTACAATGACTGGGCTGAGTTGGCGAGAGATATAACACAGGGAAAAAATTCTCAGGTTGTAATGTAGTAATAGAAAACAAGCAATGAGCCCATTCAGTCTCCCCAGCTATGTTTAATGATATGGTTATAAAGCGTGATTGCTTGTAAGGTATCACTGTTTATTTAGAACCATTTGGGGCTGATTGGGAAACACTAGCATACTCTTTGCGTGCAGATAAGAAAATGATACCTAAATGAGCTGTGCATATTGAGGCGCTAATGAAGCCGCCATCCTGATGCAGAGAAAGACGCAGAAGATAAGATGGCGGAGTGCAGAGCTCAGTAGCGCTATTGTTCTAACGCCTCGTCAGAGGTGTGTAGGAAAAGAGTTTTGGCATGTATGTGCCGGTGAAGCTTGTACATACAGAAGAAAAATGTTTGGTGTGGACCTTGTGCATATAGGAGAAGATAGAAATGCCGTCTCTCGCTTCTTACCCATTAGTGGCTTGTTTGCGCCTTGCATGGGCTAGAGCTCAACATGAAAGAAATGGAGACAATAACAGAGAAATGAGCAACACATTAGCGTGTGACATGTACGCCTATGTGTGCGGCACTGATGGTGGTGTGTCTTTCATCTGCGCCTGTATTTACTCTCCCACCTCTCACTTCACCCCGAAGTTTAGCACATACCTCATCTGCATGGTTTTCCTTTGCTGTAACCTTTGCAGTTCTCATGCGCTATGAAAACCTGCGCATGGCTAATGGTGCAGAATTTTAATGCTGGCTTTTTGCACCGACTCATCTGTGTTGTCTTCCTTCCTTGGAGTTCGACTGTCTTGGGTAAAGGTCAGTGAACCCGATGGGGTGTTTGCGAATGAAGGCCCTTGGTGCTGTAGCCTAGTAGAGGCGGGTTCCTACTGAGCTGAAAGCTCAAAGGAGTAGGAAAGAACGGCCAAGCCCCTTTCAAAAAGATGTATGATTATGTCTGTATTTAAAAATATAAATGAAATAATACAAGTTGAAAAGTGCACACATTCAGCATGACAAAATGCCACTTTTCTCCTTCCAGACTATCTCAAGGTATAACAGAGACCAAAAATAACCACACCCTATATTTAAAAAAGTTCTTTTAAAAATTCCTAGTGTAAAAAAAAATTGTATTAAAGGAGAAAAGGGAACTCAGACAGTACTAATACCCATACGGGTATTTTTCAATCAGCTGTATCAGGTGAATGAGATTGAAAGATTAAAATCACTGGGGGCATATTCAGTGCTGGGGAGCAGTGTTTTAAAGGGGCTTTAATTTATGCGCAGATATTCAGTGGCAGGGCCATATCCGGCCAGTGGATAGTGTTTTAGCTATCCGGTCAATGGCCGTATTCAGCTGCTGGCCAGACAACTAAACCACCTAAAGTTAGGACAGTCTTTTTTTTCTGATTTAGTTAGCCAGCAAGCAGCTCAGTATTGCCGCCGATCGGCTAACTAATGTAGCTGCCCCCCCCATCCCCAGAATGCCCTGATGTTAGCCAATTACCTCCAGAGCGTTTAGATGGACTAGAGGGGGATATTCGACAGCAAAACCGGGTATGCACTACTAAATATCCCAGCCAGCAGGATTAGTCGGGTTTGCAGCTCTGTAAATCGTGTTAATCCTTTTGAATATTTACCCCATCAATTCTGAAGGAGGTTTTCTTTTTGGATCAATGATGCTTTCTATCTGATATAGCTAATTGCTCTACCTGTATGGGTTTTAGTACTGCGAGCCTTTCTTTTCCTCCTTTTTAATACATTTTGTTTACTAGGAATTTTTTGTTAGCTACTACTACTACTTACTTGTATAACCCTACAAGGCATATGCAGAGCTGTACATACATCTTTCTTCCTTTCCTCCATTGCAAACCCACAAATGTCACTGGGGGGGATTCTGTGGGAAGAGACATGATATATTTTTTCTCTGGATGGCACTGCTGTAGGGCTCTGGGGATGGGTGGCTGAGGCTGTATGAGGGATGCCTGTGAATGGTATTGTCTTTATATTTGTATCAGTCTTGAAAGTATCAGTTATCATGTGGGGGATGTGTGTGTGGAGTGGGATGAGGTACTGAGGTGGGGGGTGTATTGTGGTGGGGTATGCATGCATATGTCTGTGTTGGGAGTGTGTGTATGTGTGTGTGTGTGTGGGGGGGGGGGTGCACCTCTTAGCATATAGCCATTCTGTTTCTGCCTCCTCATGCACTCTCTCTTGCCCTGGGGATGTATGGAGACTGTGTGTGTGTGTATTAATGTGTCAAGGAGTGGGAGGTGGCTGAATATATGTGTGGGGGTATGTGTTAAGGTAGTGGATGTGTGTGTGCTCATGTGCATATTAGGATACGTAGGGGGGTGAGGGGTGAGCAAGTGTATATGGGTGTGTTGTGGAAGTATGTTTGTGTGTGTGGGTGTCTTGAGGTATGAATATTGGGCTTGTGTGGTGGGGGAGTGTGTGTGATAAGATGAATGGTGTGCTTTGGGTTGTGGCCATGTAGGCTTCCTTTCCTCTTGCAGGTTCCTATACCCTCACTCTTGATCCCTTCCTCTTCCTTTCCCTGCACCCTCCATTCGGCACTCTCCTCCCCCACCTGCTTCTTTTGTACTCCTTCCTTCCCTCTCCCCTCCTTTCCTTGCCACTCTTTCCTCGTCTCCATAGCACTTCCCTTTTGTACTCCGCTCTCTTCCCCTTGTGCCCTTTAGCTTCCCTCAAGCTTTCTCCTTCTTCCTTCAACCTTTGCCGCAGCCGCAGCCGCAGCCGCAGCAGCCCTGCTGTAGTGGTGCCGGGGGAGGGGGGGAGATGGGTTTCCATTGGCACTTCAGTCATCACCATTCTTCAAAGCAACTCTGTGCCTCTTTGGACATTTGGTGGTGGGGCCTGACCTCCTCACACCCACGGATCACTGCTTCTAGCTTTTCTTCATATGAATCTGTTTGCGCATATGCAAACAGACAGATGCATAGGGGTAGACGGACAGACAGAAATGGATGGACCCTCCCCAACAGGCGCTATCGCTTAAGCAAAGTATGCCTAATAATAGTAATAATAAAAAGAGGCAGAAGCCCTAACTAAAGGGAAAAAAACAACCCAACCCTCTCTTCGCCATCACCAAGAAGGTAGGAAAGATAAAGCATAACTGTGTGTTGATAACTGCATCAGTCTGATAACATATGTTAGAATATGACAGGAAGCGTTCTGCGTGAAATCCTGTGTACTGTAAATGATAGCTACTGAGACCATTAAAGCATAGAATAAATACCACCTCAGCGATATGGGCTGCTTTTTCATAAGCTAGCCCTAACAGATGGTGCCCTAGCTCAGATTTCTCATGTAGGCACATTTTCAACCATAAACTTAATTATCGCAAAAGATTTTCAAATGACCCCCTACTAGAAGCAGACAGGCATACCAGAGGATACTGTGTTCCATTTCTGAGCCGATAAAACCCTGCTCCTGGAAGCATTTGTTTATCATATTACAGCTTCACAGGAGTTGAGCTCAAGCCTGACCCCGTGTTAAGTGCCTGTGGCAGATTTCATTACAGCCATAGACTGGAAGTCCAAAATCCTAGTGGAAAATAAATGGTAATAAAAGCAGAGGCATGATCGCGTAAGTGAGCGATGAGGGGCACAGTTTATTGAGGCCCAACACCCCTAGAGATGTGACTTGGCATGCAGACATGAGCTTAAGAGAGTGTGAGTGAAAGCCGATATTGGAATAACGACGCTGGGGTACAGACATGGGAATAATTTAATTAATTGCACTGAAATTTCTTTGATGAATTGTTATGTGGTGATAAGCAGGAGGTCGAGCGGCAGAATGGATTTCATATTTTTAATGGGGCCACCACAGCTGCAGCTTTGGACGGGTTCCCATATGCTTTTTTCCCCATTAATTTATTGTTTTGCGATATTTTATTTTGACTTTTCCGTGTTCCCTTTCTCCTCACTCCTGCTTGAATGTCTGTTGGGAAGAGTCTTGGCCAAGGGAACAGGCTGGTAACCACTTTGAAATAAATGCCAGATTGAAAGGAAATTATAAAATAGTTTCTTTATGATTCTTGCATTTTTTTTCCTTGTGATGTTTATTGGGCTTTTGCTGCAAAGTCTTACAAAGATTTAATAAAAATTCCTGGTCTCTTGAGAAAGTAACTGCTCTGTTTTCCAGAGCTGCAGGGGAATGAACTATGCAACACCGCTGGAAATGGGGCTTTAATCCCACAGATCCTTAGCCCATATTTTCAGGCAGATTAATTACCTGGAGCTGTAAACAATCTTTTTCTGTTTTCTTGCTGTGCAGTTTTCCATTTTTTCCCTTCATAGCTGATGACATAACCTAATCAACACCAGGGTTAAATATATCTAACATAAGGCATCTTCTGCTCAAACCTGTTCGTAGAAATAGTCATGACCAGATGGTGCCAAAAATAGCACCAGGGTACTTTGAGTGCTATTGCTGCATGGTTTCACTGCTCACTGCTACTAGGTCACACCGGATTTATGAAGTATGAGGTAGCCACAGGCTAAAGCTCTGTCAGGGTAAAAAGCTGATATTTAGCTGCCCCTGTCAGCGCTGACTGCAGCAATTTAAAAAAGAAATCTCGATATTCAACTCTGGCATCTGCATAATGGCTGACAGAGCAGTGACCAGCCCAAGCCCATTATCAGGATAGCAGTGAGCACTGCAAAAACACTGCCCTAAATTATCTGCTCAGCGGCAATGAATATCACCACTATCTTGATTGTTAACAATTCGCACCCTCACTCCTCCCATGGACTGCCCTGTCACTGTCTGGATAGTGCTGAGGCAGTAAAGGCTGGCCCCAGAGTTGGCCCAAGGTGTTGACACTCTAGGCAAACCTTAAGCTTTATGACTCCTTTGGCTGTCGGAATCTAATTTTTAACTTTGAATGCCCTGCTCATTTCTGCCCACACCCCTAGAAGCTGCTGCCCTAGGTGACCACCCGGTTTGCCTGTTGGTTGGCCCGACCCTATCTGTAAGATATTCGCTGCCGGTATCTAGATAGTGCCGCTGAATATTAATCCACAGCCCTTGCCAGCAACCCTTATCTGTTCCTGCTATCTGGGTAAGTCATTTTGAATATTGTGCCCTTAGAGCTTTACAGTTTGAAAGAGACAGCTTTAACTTATCCACAAAATGGGTTCAGTCCAAATAGTGGAAAAGAACATTTCTCCACACATCACTGAACCACTGTTGCAGGATGATTGTGAATAGAAGGTTAGGGAGTCCTTCATTTCTGGTGCTTGCTTGTAGTATGTCATGGGGTCTCTGCTGAGACAATCAACTGAGGTCTCTTGGAACAAGCTGTGACTGTTTCAATTCTGTGGTTATAAGCCTGCAGGGAACTGACAAAGAGAACTGATGCATTCCCCATAGGCTATTAAACAGATGCTTGAAATTACTTTTAATCACTAATGCTGAGTAGGGGTGTGCTGTTTTAAACTAATGCAGCAAATTTTCTTGTCTATTTATGTGTTTCTCCATCTGAAATGATTGAAAACAGTGATATTTAATTCGAGGGTTTTTTTCATGTCATTCCCAGACTGACCTTGCAATCTTCAACGGCCATCAAGTCCTCTGAAACCACACTCCCTCCACAAGAGGGTACAAAGTAAATGCTATCCTTGGCTCTCTCCACCCAAGCACATCAATATTCCCTCATCAAGAAAGCCATACCCCCAACTACTAATTATACCTTCCCACAATATACTAAGTCTTGCTGTGGAGGTCCCCCTCCCACACCGCTACAATGTACCTGCATGTGACCTTCTATCTTAATGGAGCAAGAGTGATCCTCATGTGCTCGGTGCTAACGGGACATAGTTATGTCATTGTGGATTATAAATGAGGTAGAGCAGAAATGACTAGCGATGAGGAGCAGTGGGGAAGAATCTAAGGGAATGCCTGGGGCTTAGAGCCTACATGGGAGGATTGGTGAGTTGGTATATTGTAGGGGCAGAGTCTTCCAGTTGGCAGAGAGATGCTTGCTTCAAACTGCAAAGGAGTTGGAGTCCTGAGAAATCTGGTTACAATGGAATAGAATGGACATTTACTTGCTATGGGTGTGGCAAGAGGTTTGGGGATGGGTTTTATATATGAATGAAGTGATGTGGCTTCTACATATTGGTAGTTAATGTTCAAAAAAAGCAAAGAGCAGTTTTATGACTTCACTGTAGACTATGGGGAAGATTCTGCTCACCCAAATGCGGGGTTGGACGTCCTGGTCAGATGTACAACCCGCACACAGCCACTGCTCCTGATTCCTCCCCTTTGCTTCCTGCACATACAAGGCGTTTGTGCGGGGAGCGCTGGATGGGGGCGGAGCGGGGGCAGGCCGAAGAAGCCGGAGCTCTGTAAATCTGCCGCCATCTACTTGTATGCCCGACTTATTCCAGCAGCTGGAATAAATGCCGGTGCCGGAATGATCGGGGCATGCAGCCTCCCCAAACCCACCACGCCGCTGTGAGACAGCCCCCATCGCACGATCCCAGCCTTGGATGTTGAGGCCGAATTACACTGGGGCTGACTGTTTCTCCGGCGACAGGACGCCTCTACACTGGCACACAAGCCAGAGTGCTGAAAGGGCTGGCCGGGCAGTGCATGGGACGTCTCCAGCAACAGAATCGGGGGCATGCTGGGCCATCCAAGTTCCCTGATTCTGCAAATGCAGGAATGTATAGCTCCTGCGGTTGCAGAATCAGGTAAAATTGGGCCCTGTACATCTAGATGGCCCGGATGTGCCCTGCTCAGAATCGGCTTCCATGTGGTCTAATCGATTAAATCTGTTTCAGTGATGTTTGGGAGAATTTATGTGGTTGCACTTATAAACTGTCAAAAAGAATCTCAAATACAGATGTGTAACAGCCCTCCTATGGTGGGGTGGGGGTTGCTCCAGAAAGTTAGAAATAACACAAATTAAGGGGTTTTTTTGTGGATAGGAAAAAATGTCCTAAGGCCCTCACAGGAAGGCTACAGGAGGATGCCAATCACACTTAAAATTCCAAGAATCTTAGTCATCAAAGGGGATTGTTTAATAAAAATACATTTATTTGGTGATATCCCCAAAATCAAATATCCATAGTATAGCAAGATAAGCATAGGCAAATAAGGTGGTATATCAAAATACAAATAAACCATAAATCATATAGAAAAGATAAGAACATAAGATATCCCATACTGGGTCAGACCAAGGTCCATCAAGTCCAGTATCCTATTTCTAACAGTGGCCAATCTAGGTCACAAGTACCTAGCAGTTTCCCCAAAAGACAAATGTTCCAGTGGATATCCTGGATCCCCTTATGGACCTTTCCTCCAAACCTTTTTTTAAACCCGGCTACACTAACACCTTTTACTACAGCTTCATTGCTTGTCCCCTTGTTGTTTAAGTGCCGTCGAGTCGGTGTCGACTCATGGCGACCCTCTAGATAGTTATCCTAAATTGTGTTCGGTCTACAGTTAGGCGGCTGATTGTTGACAGACTAGCACCTGTAGCTGCTGTTACTGTATCGATCAATCTCATTGCTGGCCTTCCTCTTTTACGTTGAACTTCTATCTTGCTAAGCATGATGTCTTTCTCTAATGATCTCTCTTTTTGCATGCTGTGTCCAAAGTATGAAAGTGGAAGTCTTGTCATGGTGTAAACAATCAATCTACTTTTACCCGCTCCACTCCATTCATTAATTTATAGACCTCTATCATATCTCATCCGTTTCTTTTCGAGGTTGAAGAGCCCTAACCTTTTTAGCCTCTCTTCATAGGGGTATCCTTCCATCCCCTTTACCATTTTGGTATCTCTTCTCTGTACCTTTTCTAATAATACTATATCCTTTTCTAAGATACGGCAACCAGATTTGCACACAATATTTAAGGTGCGGTCCCACCATGGAACGATGCAGAGGCATTATATTATCCTTTGTTTTATTCTCCTTATCTTTCCTTATGATACCTAGCATTCTATTTGCTCTCTTGGCTGCCGCTGCACATTGGGCGAAGGGTTTCAACATGTTATCAACAATTAAGCTTAAATATTTTTCCTAATGTGGAACTTTGCATCGTGTATCTATAGTTTTGGTTGTTCTTTCCTAGGTGTGTAACTTTGCACTTGTCCACATTAAATTTCATCTGCCATTTGGATGCCCAGTCTTCCAATTTATCAAGATCCTTTTGCAATTTTCCACAATCCTCTTGGGTTTTAACAACTTTAAATAGTTTTGGGTCATCTGCAAATTTGATTACCTCACTCGTTATTCTCATTTCCAGATCATTTATGAATATGTTAAAAAGCAGCGGACCCAGCACAGATCCCTGGGGTACTCCACTATTCATATTTCTCCATTGGGAAAATTGGCCATTTAGCCCTTCCCTTTCCTTTCTATCTTTTAACCAGTTCATGATCCACAATAGTACACTGCATCCTATCCCATGAATTTTTAATTTTGCCAAGAGTCTCTCATGAGGGACCTTGTCAAAGGCTTTCTGAAAATCCAGATACACTGTATCAACCAACTCACCTTTGTCCACCTGTTTATTCACACCTTCAAAAAAACATAACAGATTAGTAAGACAAGACCTTTCTTGGCCAAAGCCATGTGGCTGTCTCCCATTAAGCCATGACTATCTACATGTTCAGTAATTTTGTTCTTTATAATGATTTCTACCATTCTTCCTGGTACTGACGTCAGGCTCACTGGTCTGTAGTTTTCCCGGATCACCACTGGAACACTTTTTGAAAATTGGCGTTACATTGACCATCCTCCGGTCTTCAGGTATTACAGATGATTTTAATAATAGTTCACAGATTACTAATAGTAGGTCTGCAATCTCATATTTCAGTTCTTTCAACACCCTTGGATGTATACCATCCAATCCAGGTGATTTAATACTCTTCAGTTTATCAAATAGTTGTAATATGTCTTCCTGGTGTATCGATATTTCTTTCAGTTCTTCTGCAGCAGCACCTTTAAATACCATTTCAGTCATAGGTAACATCCCTACATCTTCCTTAGTAAAGACTGAAGCAAAGAATTCATTTAGTCTCTCCGCTATGGCCTTGTCCCCTCTTAGTGCTCCTTTTACCCCTCTATCATCTAATGGTCCAACTGATTCTCTCACAGGTTTTTTGCTACAAATGTACTTAAAAGTCTTTATAAGCAAAGGAAGTTCCAGTTCTTTTTATCTCAGTGATTTGGTACCAGGCAGGTCCCTTTACTCTATCCTCCTCCTCCTATTTAATTCTCCTCTGGGGTCCTAGGTGGACTCCCTCTGTTTTGTTTCTTCAGGGTGTCATAGAATTCTCAAGATTTCTTGCAAGATGCTTCCACAGAAAACAACTTTCCAAATGTCACAGTACCTTCCCCGAACTTAGAGCACGTTCATTCTGGGTCAGTGCCATTAGACTTTCAGTAATAGAAGCATAGAAACATGGCAACAGATAAAGACCTTACAGCCTATCCAGTCTGCCCTTCCATATGAACCACTAAGCTCTACAGTCCCTTTTCTCCTTTAGCGATCCTCTGTGTTTGTCCCATGCTTTCTTGAATTCAAATAGTTTTGTCTTTACTACTTCCACTGGGAGACTATTCCACACATCTACCACTCTTTCCGTAAAGAATATTTTTGCAAATTCTCTGGGAACAAGCAGGAGGTCAGTCCTCACATATGGGTGACATCGTCACAGACACAGCCCACGTGGTAACATTTCACCAGCTTTCAAAGAAAGCCTTTGGGAGATGCACCATGCATGCGTGGTCCTCTTTCTGCCTACCACTGGCCCATCCACTGCGAGAGAGTTCCCGAAGTTTGAACTGATCCTTGAGTGCCATCAGCCTTGAGAGACGCCTAGGCACCGGTCCCGCTTGGGGATCAGGACTTCCCCGCACAGTGCTCCCGACTTGGAGTGCAGAGGCATTGGGGCCCTCGGGCCATCTGGGTTGAGGCATGAGCCTGAGGCCTGAAGGACCCTCGACTGCAGGTCGGACTGGGAGCCTCAGGATGCTGAATCCCCGGACACTCATATCCAGGACAATGAATCCCTGGACACTCATCTCCACAGGGATGTACCCACATGTTCTTCCACTCCCGAAGTCTGAAGCGGTCCCCACCCGATGACCAGGCCTTTCTGGACTTTGTTTGGGATATGGCATAGGCTCTTGCTTTCACCACCTAGTCCGAGAAGGAGCCTCGGGTGGAGGACCTCAAGATCCTCCAGTATGAGGCTCCCCCAGGTCTTGTGGAACCTTGTATGAGGTGGATGAGCCACCAGAGCAGAGGTGAGTGCCACGAGGAAGACCACCTTTCAGGAGAGATACTTGAGGTGACAAGAGCTGAGAGGCTAAAAGTGTGGTGCTGTAAGTTTTGAGAGGACCACTTTTAGATTCCCCTCCTCCACTGGGGGTTGGACAGGTGGCCTTGAGAGTAAGCCCCTAAGGAAGTGAGTCATGAGGGGCTGAGCGGAGAGGGTCTTGCCCTCGATAAGATGTTGGTGTGCCAAAAGTGCACTAAGGTGTACTCGAATGAAGTTGGACTTCTTTCCAGCTGGTGCTGCATGCCTGCTTCACCTGTCCCAGGCAGGGCTGACCAGGAGAAGGGGTTGGTCCTCTTCTCCGTGCTGCATACACAGAGAATCTTCGCCACTTGAAGGCAGAGGCCCAGCAGGTAGAAGTTTTATGGGATGCCAGGAGGACTTCCTCCACTTCGCTTGATAGATTGAAGTGGGCCAAAGCTACCCTTTCAGCAGCTAGGCCGTCAGCATCAGGGACCCCAGATTGGGGTGCAGGAGAGAGCCGTCCTCCTGTGAAGGCAGGCCCAGGGTGCACCCCAGTGGAACCGGGGGCGTTTGGGACAGGCGGAGGAGCAGGGGGAACCATGGCTACCGTGCCCACTGAGGAGTCATCAGAATCAAGATGACTCTGTCGAGCTGGACCTTGAACAGGATCTTGGTGATCAGAGGTGTGGGCTGGAAGGCATAGAGGATTGAAACAATGAATGTTTCAATCACAGTGCTAGGGAGGCAACATCACATCACCAGGAGCAAAAGTGGATAGGGTGAGTGAGAAGGAGTTGGCAATCTGGGAGGCTGAAAAGCACTGGCCTCACTGCTGGATCCACTAAGGACAGACTTGGGTGAGAAGGGCCAGAGTACCAATGCATGGTAAGTCTAGCGGCTGTCAGAAAATCAGCATTTACGCAGCCTAGTTTTCTGGCTACCATCTTCCTTTCTTTCTCCCTCCCTCTGCTTGGGCCCTATTCTCTTTTCTACATACTTCTCTATATCCTACCTCTGGACCGTGTTTGTTGTTCTCCAGGACCAAGCAGGAAGTCAGTCTTCACATATGGGTGATGTCGACGCTGACGGAGCCCCCGTGCGGAGCATTTCCCCAGCTTTCAAAGAAAGCCTTTGGGAATGTAGCGTGCCAGCGAGGTCCCCTTCCCGCCCAAGGGTGCCATCTTGCTTAGTCTTTCTTTTTCCACAGAGCCCGACGGACATATGTTCGTGTCACCCAGGAAAAGTTGATTTTTTTTCTGCGATTTTCGCGTTGTTTTATCCAGTTCGACGCCAGTTCCCCTTCCCGTCTGGGCTCGGTACACCGGTATCGAGTCCGGAGTTTTGATTTTCGTTTTTTGTCCTTCGTGACTAGCGTTCGCGCTTTTTTTGTGTTTTCACTGGCAGCCCGGGCTTTTGACCTTGCAGGGGCCCTTTTTCCCCCGATGGCTGCCAGCTGCTTCAAAAAGTGTGATCGGTGCAAGAAACTTATGTCTCTCACCGACACACATGACTGCTGCCTCCGATGCCTTGGGCCTGACCATGACCCTCTGGCCTGTGGCCCGTGCAGAAAAATGTCGTTGAAGGCGCTTCAGAGCCGTCAGCATCAACGTGAGTGAATTTTCTCTGACTCCGCATCCGGACTTCGTCAGAGGCCTCGACATCTCAGGAGTCTGACCCCGAGTGCCGTCGGGGTTCCTCTGAACGGGAGTCTCCCACCCGGGAGCACAGAAGGAAGAAAAAGCTCACGAGGGCGGTGTCGGTGGAGGCCCCTGGTTCCTCGAGGGCCAAGTCGCATAGCCCTGACCACCACCCCGGGCTCTCGGAGTCGGAGAGGCCTTCCAAGCTACCTGGTGTGGAGCCGGAGTCCCCGAGTCACATAAGTGCAGTTGTCCTCGTGGACTCTCCTCCGGGGGAGCCGATATCGGGCCCGACGCTGTCGGGACCAGAGTCGGGGGCTGCTGAGTCTCCTGAGCTTGGACTCCGGTTGATGGCCTTGGAGAGCAGCTTGGCTGCCTTCATGGAACAGCAGCGGGTGCTGAGACTCTCACCAAGACAAGGCTGTCCAGGAAGACTTCTGCCCCTTCTCAGAAAAAGAAGGGCTTGGGAAAGAAGCCCTTTTTCCCAAGGAAGGGTGCTGCCTATAAATCCTACCCTCAGTATCAGGCCTCTCCAGCTCCCCAACAGGGCTAGCAGGCCAAGGGACAAGTGCATGGGCCCCGTAGGCAGAAGACCCCCAAGCCGCCAGCTCCGGCTCCTGCACAGCAGGGAGCGGGGTTTTGACTCCCACAGCATAGCCTCTCTTCCACAGCTGGCTCCACTCAGCACAGGAGGTCGGCTGACCCTGTACACCTATAGGTGGCCAGCCATCACAGGGGATACCTGGGTTCTAAGCATAGTCCAAAAGGGCTACATGCTCCACTTCCACCAGCTACCCCCTCCTACTTTCCAGGGGAGCCTCCAAAACTCCCTCTGCACAGAAACCTCCTCCTTCAGGAGTTGGCAAGTTTTCTAAAGGAACAGGCGGTGGAACCGGTGCCTCACCACCTGGAAGGGCAGGGCTTCTACTCCAGGTACTTCCTGGTACCAAAAAGGACAGGAGGCCTCCGGCCTATCCTAGACTTGTGAAACTTAAACAAGTTTCTGGAGAGGGAAAAGTTCAAGATGCTTACCCTTGGGATACTGCTGCCCTACCTCCAACAGGGAGACTGGCTATGCTCCTAAGACCTAAAGGATGCTTATACTCATATCCTCATCCACCCAGACCACCGACAATATTTATTTATTTATTTATTGAACGGTTTTATATACCGCCTTTCAGAAAAATCAAAGCGGTTTACATAGAACAAAACTTGAACATTACATTGAAACTTATTCAAACAACTGAAATTACAGCGAACATTAAATTGTACATAATAGAAAAGGTAATTTGAGGGTTACAGTGCTGAGTAAATGCTGATTAGGTATACAGATAGTTGTAAATATTTTAAATCTGTATATATGTTTAAAGTTTTAAAAATCTTTTCATCTTATCTGAGCAAGGAAAAATGTATTGTAGTTCACTAGAATTATTAATGTAATGATTAAATATGATAATGTGGAGAATTGAGTATTGTAAGATAGAGTAAGAAAAAGGAAAAAGTAAGTTGTGTATTAATGAATAAGGGTATACATGAGTTTAAGTGGGAAATATCTCAGATTTGTGGTGGGAGGAAACCATTTTCAGTACAGAGTACTTCCCTTTGGCCTAACTTCCGCCCCCAGGGTTTTCACCAAATGCCTGGCGGTGGTGGCAGCCTATCTCAGGAATCAGGGGATTTTTGTCTTCCCATAACTGGACGACTAGCTCATCAGGGGCCAGTCTCTCCAGGAGGCCCGACAAGCCACTCTTCGCACTGTCTCTCTTCTTCAGCATCTGGGCTTTGTCATAAACTATGCAAAGTCCACTTTGCTCCCCTCACAGAACCTAGAGTTTATAGGGGCAAGATTAGACACCCTGCAGGCAAGAGCTTACTTGCCCGAGAACAGGGCCCACAGACTGATGGACTAGGCCAACCAGTTCCAAAACACTTCTCAAGTCTCCGCCAGGCACTTCCTGCGGCTCCTGGGCCACATGGCATCCACGGTACATGTGATTCCGAATGCCCGTCTGCACATGCAGGCTGCTCAGTGGTGCCTCAGAGCTCAGTGGGTGCAGGCCGCAGGCAACCTCCGAGACAGAGTAAAGGTGTCCAAACCACTATTTGGATTCCTTGCAATGGTGGCTACATCTCCCAAACCTTCTCAGGGGGGTACCTTTTCATGCCCCGACACACACAAGGGTGCTGACGACCGATGCTTCCTTGCAGGGCTGGGGTGCACATTGCCAGGGCACGTGCACTCAAGGCCTCTGGTCTCCTCGGGAGGCCACACAGCAGATCAATCTTCTGATGTTGCGAGCAATCCGCTTGGCTCTACAAACCTTTTCTCATGCCCTCTCTCACCAGTCTGTCTTTGTTCAGACAGACAATCAGGTAGCAGTGTTCTATGTGAACAAGCAAGGGGGCACAGGGTCCAGGCTCCTGTGTCAGGAAGCACAGGCCCTTTGCTCCTTTGCAGTCAAACAAGGCATGTTTCTCAAAGCAGTTTATTTTCCTGGTCAGGAGAATTTTCTAGCAGACTGGTTAAGCAGGATTCTCCAGCCTCACGAATGGCAGTTGAATCCATTGGTGGTCCAGTAGATCTTCCTCCACTGGGGACTTCCATCCATCGATCTCTTTGCAAGTCCACAGAACCATCAGCTGCCCAGGTTCTACTCCAGAAAACTGCATCCCCTGCGGATGGCAGCAGATGCCTTTCTGAACTCTTGGTCTACGGGCCTCCGGTATGCGTTTCTTCCCATGCCCCTGGTGGCCCGAACTTTGTTCAAGATTCTCCGGGACAAGGCCTCGGTGATTCTGGTAGCCCCCAGATGGCCGAGGCAACCCTGGTTTCCACTTCTGCTACAGTTAGCGGTGGAAACTCCTTTCCCTCTGGGGTTGCAACACTATCTCCTGTCTCAAGATCAGGGTTTCCTTCTGCACCCCAATCTCAGGTCCCTCAATCTGATGGCCTGGCTGCTGAAAGGATAGTGCTAGCTCCCTTGCTTCTGCCTAAGGAGGTTGAAGAGGTGGTTTTGGCCTCTAGGAGGCAGTCCACCAGAACGTCCTATGCCCTCAAGTGGCGTAGGTTTACATTATGGTGTGCTCAGCGCAATGAAGATCCTTTCTCCTGCCTTGTGCCAGTGGTACTGCAGTATCTTCTTCACCTGTCGGATCTAGGCCTTAAGTCTAACTCTGTTTGGGTCCACCTCAGTGCTGTATCTGTGCACCACTCACCAGTGAAGGGACAGTCTCTGTTGGGTCATCCCTTGGTGTCCCGTTTTCTCAGAGGTCTGCTTCTTCTCAAGCCTCCGGTTCGTCCACCGGCGACTGAGTGGGATTTGAATGTGATCTTGCAGCAACTTACTCACCCACCGTTTGAGCCGATGGCTACTTGCCATTTGCACTTCCTTTCTTGGAAAGCGCTCTTCCTGGTAGCTCTTACCTCGGACAGACGTGTGAGTGAACTAGAAGCTCTGGTTTCTGACAGACCGTGCACACAGTTCTATAAGAACAGGGTGGTCCTACGGACCCATCCGAAGTTCCTTCCAAAGGTCGTCTCCTCTTTCCACCTCAACCAGGAGGTGGTTCTTCCGACCTTCTTTCCCAGGCCGCATACCAGCCGGGCTGAAACAGTCTTGCATACCCTGGACTGTAAGAGGGCATTGTCTTTTTACATAGAACGTACGCGAGGGCATCGAAGGGCTACTCAGCTCTTCGTCTCCTTTGACCCTAATAAACTAGGGTTACCTGTCTCCAAGTGTACGTTGTCCACTTGGGTAGCAGATTGTATCGTCTGGGCGTGCAAGGCACCACGACCTCCCCTTGCAGGGTTGAGTTACGGCCCACCGTGTCAGGGCGAAAGCCGCATCAGTAGCTCATCTCCACTCTGTTCCGTTGGCAGACATCTGCCAGGCTGCTACTTGGTCTTCAAGCCAGACTTTTGCAGCCCATGACTGCCTCAAGAGAGAGTCCCGGAGGGACAGTGCTTTCGGACAGGCGGTACTCCTACCCTCCGGCCCTGGTGTTGGGCTACCATACGGGGGCGTTCTCAGAGAATAATCTTATCACGGATGCTGAGGCTCTTAAGAGGGAGCCATTTTTTCTGCTTTGGGTTCCTGGTAGCCTAGAGCTGGGGAGTCCCATATGTGAGAACTGACTTCCTGCTTGGTCCTGGAGAAAGAGTAGTTACTCACCTGTAACAGGTGTTCTCCAGGAGCAGTAGGAATCAGTCCTCACGACCCTCCCTCCTCCCCTGGAGCTGCAGTCATATACATTTATTTTGTTTTTTGCTGTCTTTTAGCTGTGTCATCAGACTGAGCAAGATGGACCCTTGGGTGGGAAGGGGACCGCGCAGGCGTGCTGCATTCCCAAAGGCTTTCCTTGAAAGCTGGGGAAATGCTCCGCACGGGGGCTCCGTCGGCGCCGACGTCACCCATATGTGAGGACTGATTCCTGCTGCTCCTGGAGTACACCTGTTACAGGTGAGTAACTACTCTTAATGGACTGGGTATGGAGTTTCCCATGTCTTGACTGTGAGCACTTCTTGCTGATGGTGTGGTGGCATTCAAGGAGGCTCATGCTGCTAGTGATGGCATAAATTAAGTTTCACTGTGCATCTCATTCTCCCATACCTTTTATCAGGTGTCCTTCTGCATCTGTGTGGTTACCTCCACTGCTCTGCCTCCTATTTCTATATTATTGGGATGGAAAGCAGCAGTCTAAGGGTGCTGTAGCCAAATGCATGGGTGGAAAGGAATACTTGGTGCCAACACCAATGCAGAAGCAGTTGTTTGTGCAGCAGGGTGAAGGAGCACACAGAATGCATCCAGCCAGCACTCGCCTACGATCAAGTGCCTGGTGCCATTGCCCTCATCCTCTTCACGATGCTCCTGCCTCTAGATGCTGAAATACAACCAACCCTTGATGAAGCTCATGAGATTTTGTTTGTTTCAGACATAACACAAAGCAACAGAATATGGTTTTTCTCTCAAATGGAAACTTTTCCCAAAATATTTTGTTGTCTCGCAAAATAAAAATATACAGTGGCGGCACCCAGTTTAAATCGAACATCATGTACACAATTGCAGAATGGGAGTTTCCTCAGATTTGCTGATTTCTAGTGCCTCAGGAGTGTAAGTCTTAACTCATGCGGCAGCAGGCTGACCATTGCTATCCAGCCTGTATCTGGGTTTTATTATCTGACTTATTAAACGCCATGGACAAAAGGTCCTGCTGCTGGACTTTGATAATCCTCATCAGCTTAACTTTTGCCAAAAACTTAATATAGTGGAGCACAGGGAGAAGAGGCCATTGTTGCAGCTAGGTATTTTTTCTGGCCCTTTGCCCGCTTTAGGAGAAATAAAATGGAGCCGTAAGTTGGAGAAACTGTCCAAATGTTCCAAAGAACTGTGGAGTCAACTCAAAAGAATTGGGGGTGGGGGAGGAGGGGGTTGAAGGAAGAGTGCTGCAGTCTTTTAATGTTTGAAATACTAAGCCTTTGATGGAACTAGCAGTAAGGGTGTCCCATTCTTCAGGAAAGGGGAAAATTAATCTGGAAGGAAACGTGAAACATGGAACTTTTGAAAGCCTTCAGTGCTGCAGAAGGTGAGATCATATATGCTAATGGAAACATCTGCAGCCTTAAAACTCGGCCAGGTAGTAAAACAAAAGGGTTGAGGCTTTATATTATGTTTATAGAGCCATAAAACTGAAATATGGGGAATGCTTAGAAAAAGTGGATTTTTCTTTAATAAATTATACATTTTCATTCTATTACCACTTTGGTTACTTAAATTTTATTCTCTTGAATACCCGCAAACTTTGTCCTCCTCTTCTCTTTTTTTTTTCTTTTCTTTTTTATAACTATATGCTTGCGCTCCAGGAAAGAAACATTGTGTCTTGGTAGCAGAATGTACTTAGTTCAAGATGAAACAAGTCATCCATAATATAAAGGCAAATAACTATCTGGATAGTGCAGCACAGGCGCTCCGTTTAGTTATCCAGAGAACAGCAATGTTCAGCCCGCTACCTGGATAAATTTAACACAAGAAAAAAGTCACTGTCTGGATAACTGAACAGAAAGAATGCCCATGCTGGACCCTCCTGTCACCCCAGCACTATCTGGATGGTGCCAGAGTGGTCTGTAATGATTTTCAGCGGTACTTTCCGTACAGAGTTGCTGAAAATCAGCGGAGGAGGTTGGCAGCCGTTATTCAGATCACCACTTGTGAATGTAGAGCCGCCAGTATTTCCTGCAACCTGGCTCCGATAGCTGTTCTGATATTGTATATTTTCCTTGCCTCCATTTTGAGAGAAATTTCATCAAGGGCATTTACTGTAACACTGAAATGCCCCACCTCCAATGGAAAGAAAAACACTTTGGGGCATATTCACTAAACCATGCCAACTCGTTAGACTGGGGTTTGCTGTGTGCTATGTGCACTACAGTTAGCGCAGGGCCCTGTGGTAAAAATCCCTTATTAACCAGTTACCATGTGACTGGGCAGGGACTGGGCGGGTTAGATGAGTAACATGGATGTTGACAGTGTATTGCCGTTAGTGCACACTCATAACACCTATGCTAACTGTGAATATTGCCATTAACATGGTCATACTTAACACCACCTAAAATGGCACCCGGGTATTGACTAGCGCAGCCCATTGCATTACCAGTGCACGAATAACAGGAGTATAGATGCACATGCCCCCAAAGGTTTGTGCAGGCCTCCATATTAGTTTTGCAACTCACATGTGTACTTTAGTAGTAAACCTGCCTCTTTGCCTTGATAGGTGGGTCCTCCTCCTACTGTACCCTAGTTCCTGTTTATTTTACATACATTGCTAATGGGATGGAGATCCGATTCTTGCTTGTTTAACCAATTATATTAAAGGACTCCTGTCCTCAAGTGAATCCAAACTAATGATTATATTTTTGATAGATTAGTACAGTTTTCTGTAGTTTTTAATAATTTTGACATTCTGAGGCATCTAGGTGTCATGTTAGCATTCAGGGTCTTGGGAAAGACTTAGAGACCCACCCACTCTACTGGCTATTTTCTTATATATAGAGTCTTATCAGGATTCATTCCTTGCAGCTTCTCTCAAATAAAGTTGCCCATTCCATACTTAATCCCACCTTTAACCCACCAGATTTCCCCAGTTAATATACCCATAATTCAACTGGTTTAGGTCATCTCAATCGTGAAATTACTCTTTCAGTTCAAAGCTTATTTTTTATTTTGTCTTTGTCTTGTCTGCCTCTATTTCCTGGGTGGTGGTTCCTAATGTGGAACCTTGTTACACAATGCAAGGTTCCACATTAGGAACCACCACCCAGGAAATGGATTTAGGCATCATCATGAATAATATATTTAAAAGACTCGGCCCAGTATGCAGTGGCAGCCAAAAAACCCCAAATAGAATGCTAGGAATCATAAGGCAAGGAATGGAGAACAAAACAAAGGATATTATACAGTAATGCCTCTATTGTTCCATGGTGCGATCGTATCTTGAATATTGTCTACAATTCTGGTTGCCATATTTTAAAAAAGGATATAGCAGAATTAGAAAAGGTACAGACAAGAGCCACCAAAATGGTAAAGGGGATGAAAGGATATCCCTATGAGGAAAGGCTTAAAAGGTTAGGGCTCTTAAGCTTGGGCAAAAAATAGTTGAGGAGAGATATGACAGAGGTCTATAAACTAATAAATAGAGTAGAACGAGTAAACATAAATCGGTTGCTTACTTCTTCAAAAGGTAGAAAGACTAGGGGATAAGCAATGAAGCTACAATGCTGCTGTTAAGTGCCATCAAGTCTGTGTTGACTCCTGGCAACCCTCTAGATAGTTGATCTAAACTTTGTTCGGTCTTCAACCAAGCAGCTGATTGTTGATAGAGTGGTATCCATAGCTGCTGTTATGTAATCAATCCATCTCATTGTTGGCCTTCCTCTTTTACAATGACCTTCTACCTTGCCAAGCATTATGTCTTTCTCCAATGGTTTCTCTCTTCGCATGGTGTGTCCAAAGTATGAAAGTTGAAGTCTTGTCATCTGAGATTCCAAGGAAAACTTAGGTTTGATCTTCACTAGTACTGACTGGTATGTTCTTCGGGCAGTCCATGATATACACAGTATTCGTCGCCAGCACCATAATTCAAAGGCATCAATTTTCTTCCCAGCTATCTTTTTCACTGTCCAACTTTTGCATCCTTATGATGCTATTGAAAATACCATCACCTGGACAAGTCAAATCTTTGTATGGAGACAGACATCTCTGCTCTTGAGAATTGTGTCTAGGTCCTTCATAGCTATTCTACCAAGATCAATATATCGTCTGATTTCTTGACCGCTATTCCTTTCTTTATTGATTGTTGATCCAAGTAAGTTAAAGTATAGCCCATTTAAGATTAAGAAGAGGAAATATTTTTTCACTCAATGCGTAATCAAACTCTGGAATTTGTTACCGGAGGATTGTAGGAAAAACTGTTAATGTAGCTGGGCTTAAAAAAGGTTTGGACAAGTTCCTGGAGGAAAAGTCCATAAATCGCTATTAAAATCTACTGCCTACCCTGGGATGAGCAACATGGAGTCTATGTACCTTTTTGGGAACCTAACAGGTACTTTTGATCTAGATTGGCTGCTGTTGGAAACAGCATACTGGGCTTGATGGACCTTGGTCTGACCCAGTATGGCATATCTTATGTTCTTAAGTTCATTAGATTGTAAGCTCCAGAGAGCATAGTCTGCCTCATGTGTCTCCCTATAGTGTTGCATATGCCTTATAGCACTGTTCAAATTACAGTAAGAATACAGCTATGTATAATTGGTTAGAGGTTTATTGGTTGTTGTTTCTACTTAATGACAAACAGCAAATTGGTGCTACAGGTTAAGCAACAGGAGAGAACTTGTTATATAAATGCCTTGAGCTACTACTGAAAAGATGTGAGCTTAATAATTATTCTTTGTATACCCAGGTGTATTTCCGTATGCCATGCTTAGATTTTGTGTGCCTGGAGTTGATAGAAAGAGAAGCTCCAAGACATTTAATTCATGCACTCCAAAAGATCCAGTCATGTAAAAAAAACAAAAAAAGAAAAATAAATATTTCTACATAGTCCTAAAAAAAAACCTGCTGGAGACTTGGGCACATTAATGTATGCACTAATGGAAACACTGGCAAAGGAGGTATTTCAAACGACTTATAGAATCGTATGCTGTCTTAGAAAATGCCCCAGTATTTAGCTGTTTGTTGTGTGAGCAAAAGATATTGGTGTCAGTAAAAAAACCCAAAAAACTTACTTCTTAATGATTAGTAGGGATCCATCACAATTCAGGATTCCTTTCCAGTTTTTCAACTATAACCTCTAGGTAGACTAAAACTCTTCCCTCTCCTCACCCCACAACTCAGAGAATTTAAGTCATTTGAGATGCTCATTGGTTTGATAAAATAACAGGAAACCGGCAATTTATTATGTGCAATCTTGGTAGCTCTGGATTACTAGTAAAAGTTTTATGGCCCTCCCCAAGTGGCAAAAGACCATAAAACTTGCCTGAATGAGGGACTTGTTAATTTACTTGTTAAAGCAAATTAAAAATTTATAAGCGCTTTTAGGTAAATGAGATCTGCTCTCATTGCAGCCCAGGCGGAGCTCAGGAGTCCTAAGAGGAAAGAGCGACTGTGTTCAAACATCACAGCAGAACAATAAAAGCTATTAAATTGTTTCTCATTTATTACTTCTGAGCCAGGCAGCTGTTGCTATGACTTGCTGTGGGATACGAGAGGTTGACAACATGGAATTTCAGTAGTCGAAGGAAAAAAAAGAATCTGTACTCAATGGAGTGTTTTTTTCTATTCCTGCATCCAGCAATCTAGTTGTAAGATTCATTATTCTTTGCCCCCTTAAAAATTCTCTCCTGTACATGCTTTGATTTTCCTTTCCCTGACAACCTTTTGATTATTTGACACATGTACACAAAAATCAACTGTGACAGTAACATCTGATATCATTTTCCTTCCACTATGCCTGTGCTCAGGTTGTGTCCTAATTAGCATCCAAGGGAATCGGCCCATAAAACTGTTTACAAAATGGGCTCTTGATAAGGAATCAGTGTATTCCCTCACTATATGAATTGTTTTACTAGTTATATCTGAAAAATTAGTCTAAAGTACTGATCGAGATAAGAATTTCCTGCATTAGATGTGTAGCAGGATTATACATACATTCAGGATAGTGGGACTTACTGGTTCCCTGTGTTCATGTAGTTCATCCTGAATGAGGAGGAAAGGAGTTTTGTGTGGCCCTGGGCTTCTCTGAGGTTGTCAGCAAAAGACTCAGTATAAAAACAAACAAAAAAATGTAACTCTCCAGTCTGGCAACTTTGGAAAAAAAATCTTCATGTGGCAACTTGCTGCAAATCATTGTGGGATGTGCAGCATGTCCTAGTACATGTTCAGTGGAAGGTAGAATAAAAGTACACAGTCTAGAAATGAAAATAGACATCTGCAGTTCAGAACTCATAATCCAAAAACTATAATAGACAGAATTGCACATACCACACACTAGGTCTTCCATCTCCTCCCTCTAGCTTCTGAGGCATTGTTCTTAGTTACAGGGACCCTTCATTGTCCTTTGGTTGGTGGCTGAAAATCTTGTGCGGAACAGTAGTAATAGATACCTTTCCCTTACAGAATTGAGCTTTTACAGACTACTTGGAGGCAACAGCTCTGAAGCATAGATCCCCTCCCCAGGAGTCCATCTTTTGGCTCCAGTGAGTATTCTACTTCTTTACAACATAACATAAGAAATGCCATACTGGGTCAGACCAAGGTCCATCAAGCCCAGTATCCTGTTTCCACTCCAGGTTACAAGTACCTGGCAGGTTCCTAAAAAGGGCGGAGGGCAGAAACCACAGCCAACCAGACGATGAATAATCAAACCAACTTTATTGAAGACCCAACTTTATACGTTTCGGCCAGGGGCCTTTATCAGGGGTCTAAAAAACAGACACACAAATTAAAAATAATGCATGTACAATATCATAAACCATAAAAAAGTAAATAAAATAATTAATTAATTTACTTTTTTATGGTTTGTGATATTGTACATGCATTATTTTTAATTTATATGTCTGTTTTTTAGACCCCTGATGAAGGCCCCTGGCCGAAACGTATAAAGTTGGGTCTTCAATAAAGTTGGTTTGATTATTCATCGTCTGGTTGGCCGTGGTTTCTGCCCTCCGCTGTATTTTCAATTCAGTTTCTACGGAAGGCTTCCTTCTCCTGGTTTCTAGGTTCCTAAAAAGGTACATAGATTCCATGATGCTTATTTATTTATTTATTTATTTATTTAACAGTTATTTATATACCGCTCTTTCCCTTGTTTCAAGTGCGGTTTACATGTAACAGTAGGTTAATTGGTATGAGATATACCAGGACATTTTACATAGAACAGATAATTATAAATTACAAGGAAAATTGTAACATTACAAGTATAACATATTAGAACATATATACATTGCTAGTTAAATTATTAATCATCATGTAAATGAGTGTGTAGTATGGTTAAATTAGTGTATTAGTGTCGTTTATTTTTGAAAATAGGGTATATAATATTAAAAATAAATGTTAGCCTGTATCCCTTTGAGAATTCTGTTTTGGGAGTGTATTATAGTGTAATGTAAATAAGTGAGTTTTTAATTTTTTTTTAAATTCTTTTATGTCAGACAGTAGGCGAATGTTGTCAGGTAAATTGTTCCAGAGTATTGGAGCAGAGTGTGCTTATGCTGGGGTAAGCAATGGATTTCCTTGTCCTTACTAATGGTTTATGGACTTTTCCTCCAGAAACTTATCCAAACCTTTTTCAGATCCAACTACACTAACAGCTTTAACCACATCCTCTGGTAACAAATTTGAGTTTGATTACGTGTTGAGTGAAAAAAATATTTTCTCTTATTAGTCTTAAATGGGTTACATTGTAGCTTCACTGCAAGTCCTCTAGTCTTCCTACTTCTTGATGGAGTAAACAATCAATCTATGTTTACTCATTCCACTCTCTTCATCATTTTATAGACCTCTGTCATATCTCCCCTCAGTTGTCTTTTATCCAAGTTGAAAGGCCCTAAACTTTTAAGCCTTTCCTTGAAGGGTATTGTTCTATCCTTTTTACCATTTTGGTGGCTCTTCTCTGTACCTTTTCTAATTCTTCTATATCCTTTTTAAGATATGGTGACTAGAATTGCACACAATATTCAAGGTGCGCTCGCACCCTGGAACCATGCAGAGGCATTATCTCCTTGGTTTTATTGTCCATTCCTTTTCTTATGATTCCTAGTATTCTGTTTGCTTTCTTGGCCACCGCTGCACACTGGGCACAGGATTTCAACGTATTCTTCATGACGACATCTAAATCCTTTACCTGGGTGGTGGTTCCTAATGTGGAACCTTGCATCTTGTAACAGTAGTTCAGGTTGTTCTTCCCAAGTACATAACTTTGCACTTGTCTACATTAAATTTCATTTGCCATTTGGATGTTGAGTTTTCTAATTTATCAAGGACTCTTGCCATTTTTCACAATCCTCTTGTATTTTAACAATTTTGAATAATTTTGTGTCATCTGCAAATTTGTTCATCTCACTAATTTTCCATTTCCAGGTCATTTCTGAATATGTTAAAAAGCAGCAGGCCCAGCACAGATCCCTGGGGTACTCCACTATTCACCTTTCTCCATTGGGAAAATTGGCCTTTTAGCCCTACTCTCTGCTTTCTTCTTTTAATTAGTTCCTGATCCACAAGAATACAATGCCATGACTTTTTAGTTTCTCCAAGAGTCTCTCGTGAGGGACCTTGTCAAAGGATTTCTGAAAATCCAGATACACTTTATCAACCTGCTCATCTTTATCTACCTGTTTAGTCACACTTTCAAAAAATATAACAGATTAGTAAGACGAGGCTTTCCTTGGCTAAATCCATTTTGCCTAGTGCTGATGTCAGGCTCACTGGTCCTATGAGGACTGCCAAGATTGAGAAGGTTCAGAAGGCAATGTCATGTGAAGAATGAAGTTAGAATCCTGGTAATCTCTTATGGCAGACGGGAAGTATGGGACTAACTTCCCATGACATTGTCTTCTGATCTTTCTCAGTCAGCAGTCCTCATAGGACCCCAAGAATTGCCCCAAGTCCTGAGGTCCTGGGCACCTCAATACAGATCCCTGGGATGCTCCTCTATTCACCTTCCTCCATTGAGAAAATTGGCCTTTTACCCTTACTATCTATTTTCTATCTTTCAATCCGTTTCCATTTTACAATAGGACATTGCCTCCTATGCCATCAGTTTTAACTTCCTCCAGAATCTCTGATGTGAGACTTTGTCAAATGCTTTCTGAAACTCTAAATACACTGTATCAACTGGCCCACCTTTATCCACATGTTTATTCATGTCTTCAAAGAAATGGAGCAAACTGCTGAGGCAAAACTTCCCTTAGCTAAATCCATGTTGATTTTGTCCCATTAAACCATGTAGGTCCATGTGTCCAGTAATTTTCCTCATTCTTTTCTCACAGAATTTGGATATTCACTGGTACGTTTAGTCAGATAAGTGCTGCTGAATAGCTGAATAAAAATAAATTACATTTATAGAGTTACAGTTAGCTTTTAAATAGATTTTGATTGTTAATTCATTTAATGTACCTTATTTTTATCAGTTTATCCTTCTAATGTGGTTCCAAGGTATGCTGTCCTGTAGTCTCTTATCCTGCCTCCACCAATGATGATGTTGGATCATTGTAGAATCCGTATGAAAGGCAAGCATGATATAATCTGCACAATGCTATTTCTTATGATATTTAACAGTTGCCAAATGGATGTCATCAGAACTGTTGTTTCCCAAGTGTATAACTAGCATATTGGGACAAGCAGGTCCAGCTAACAATCTGGACATCAATAGAGAAGGATCAACCTGATAGATTCCTCTCCAGTGAATTCAGCATATGGCTAAAATGGATGTTATGCTTGCTTGCCTTTGTCTGTTCTTTTTCCTAGCATTCTAAGGGGCCCTTTTACTAATATGCTCATTTTTTTTGCCCCAGCTCACATTTTAAGTCACGATCAATCTGCATTAGGTGCCCCCCCCCATACTGCAGTAATTGTTGGGGTGTGGCCAGCATGTGCCGGGCAATTATCACACAGTCAAGCTGCTTAGCCTGCGTTCTGGCTCTTGGCAATAACCGAGGATTCACCAGTGCTAACTGCAACATTGGTGATTAGTGCACAGTACCGATGCTTGTGCTGACTGCAGTGTGTAGTCAACAGTCACTCTCCATCCCATCCCTGCCCAAACCACATCCTCTCACATGATTCTTAATTAACGCATATTTCAGCATGGTAATTGTCCCAACGAAGCAATAACAATTAGTGTAGGTCTGTGGAAGCGGTTAACATTACTCCTACAGATTACTACTACTGATCATTTCTATAACGCTACAAGGTGTACGCAGCGCTGTTCAGAGACTTGGCCTCTGCTCATCAGAGTTAACAATCTAGTCAGTATACTGAAATGTGCGTTAACTGTATAAGGTACTTTAACAAAAGGGCTCCTAAGAAATTTCTGATGATTCAAACTATTTGTCGCTGTCCTTGGCTATCTGCAATCGAGAAGGTGGAGAAGTTTGTACTTGGAGTGCCGTCTGCCCACTTAATATCACTCTTGAATGCTGCACCAATCCTAAAAGAATGAGTGCCAAAACCTTTAGGGCTCAATCCAGCTCTAGCTAATGATATTCACAGCCAAAAATGGTTTGGTTCTTTTGTGGATTTCCTAGATTTTTTGTGATTTTTTTTGTGTGTTTTTTTTCATATATGCATTTTAATCACACCCCCTTGTATGTGTGCTAGGACTTTCTTGCACATGCAAATCGATTTTGTGCACATTAATTTATAGGTGTACAGATGTACCCGCGATTTGTATGCACATAAAATTGTTAAGTGCTCAAATGAACTGAGCGCACGCTCACAATTGTATACTCCTACTAGCTAAGGCCATTTCAGGAAAGCTGTAAACTTGAAGTGGCTCAAACAGAAATCATTGGCATGCACAAGAAGTTGGTGCTTATTCCTGAGATACATCTTTTAATGCCTGACATTGCATACCTGGCATATTACCAATCCTTGGAGCTCTGTTAATAAGATTCGTTCACCCTGCCAGCCTGTCAGTTTTTGAATGTTTCATCTAAAGACAAGAAGTTAAGATGTAAGAGCTCAAACCAGCATTTTTGCTAGTTGCCCCCAATTGCCTTATCCTCAGAAACTGGCCAAAAAAAGGACCAACTCGTAAGTACTAAAGGCTATAATCTTCCACAAACTGAGGAGGCACTCAAATCTCACAAGCTTGCTTGTGTTGAGAGTGCTACCAGTCTGTCCTGACCAGTCATCGCTCTTTTACCTGGGAAGGCAAGGGTAGAGTTGGGCCATCCCTGAACTTTGTAGAAGAATGCAAGCCCAGCCAGGTTACAATGGACTACACCTCTTGACAAACCAATTGACTTCACAAATGCTATGTAACCCAGTAGCTTTGCAGGGATCAATCCTTCCTGCCATTTGTGTTTTCTGCAGAACTAGTTATTCTGTCATGTCCCTACAGGTGGGATCTCTGAGTGGCACGGGCAACAGATCTGTGCAGCAAACCCCATGCCTCTGCGCTCCTTATGCCCATATATTAATAAGGACCAATTCCAATGAGAAAGAGAGTCATAAATCGCATTATGAGAGCCAAAAACATGTTTCACTTGTGCTGAGACATCGAGGCACAAACAGCTTAAAGGTAAAATGGTGCACATTTAACAGATTGATAGTTCATTACCTCAACCACCATCATGTTGTCATACCAGAAGATTACTTTTCTATTAGTCAACCTACCACCCCATATCCACAGAGCCACACCAACAGGGAAGAGCTCTAAAAAGGTGATGCTACAGGTGGTTCCAGACTTGACTCACTTGGCCAGCCATGTGGCCACATACTCCACTCACCTTGCTAAAAGAGGCCGAATCCAATCCTGCTGGATATGTCTAAATACAACCCCATATCAGAGTTTGTGACATCTGAGGGTAAACGCACTGAGATACTGTTTCTTTAAGAATGTATCCTAAATTGGCAGATCTTCATGTATTTAAGCTGTCATCCGAATTCTGTGGTGCTTGTGCAATATTCTTGCTGTTGTAAATGTTAGCCTTGAAGGACAATCAGATCCATAGGGATTACCCAGGCACCCTAGGAGTGATAATGTTTGCTGCAGAGTAAGCAGTTTATGAACAAGGTGGACAAGCTTATCAGTAGGGGTGGTCTGACTCAATGCCCAAGAAGGTAATGTGTTTGGACTCTCTAACTTTTATCATTCAATAGGGAAACACCAAAGTTATGTGCTGAAGGGTGAAACCATGGAAGGGGATCTCTGCAAGCTGATTTTGTAAGACCAACAAATAGAAAATCACCCAGAAAATGTAAAAGGCTTGGTACTCCTGAATGCTGAATATTCCATCAACGTGCAGTTATCAAAATAGTAAGGACCTTCAAAGTGGAATATCAGCAATGGGAAACTGTTAGGATGGACTGGTAGCAATCAAAATGCTGACTCAAAGTCTGCCTTAGCCATGAGAAAATTAGTACCACAGCACTTGAGTAATTCCATGGTTCTACCAAAGGAGCCATATTGCATTGAGCATATTTCTAAAGGAACAAAATCATTTGTCAAGTGTCCTATGGGATAGGAAAGATAATGAATTAACCTGAATTTGCGAGGATCCTTTTTGGGGACAATTGCCAAGGTCTGGATGGGAATGTGGTCTACAGGCAATTTGGTCCTAATAACATCATCAAAATGGAAAGCTGCCTTAGCATTTAACATGGAGGTACCTTGAATCAGACCCATTTATATGATCCTGAAACCCTCTCTGAATTCAGATAGCAGCATCGCAGCTACTCTCTTGTCCTCCACTCTAGTCCAAAGAATTGTCTAAAGGGTCTTTTCCCATATGGTTTCTTTATTTGCTCGCACTACCTATGCCTTTTGTTATTTTGGGGGGACATTTACTAATAGGGTGGTTTGCAGAACAGGAGGTAAATATGTGCCTGTATTTGCAGTCAGACATAGCATGACGTTTTTTGGTTAAATCGCCATTGTGCCTCTGGCATTGTCGAAGTAACTTTGGCATGGCATGACATTCTGGTGAGTAACCGAAGGTAGTAGATTGTAACTGGGTCACTGAGGATCCTGGATATTATATGGGTGAGCCACAGATAGACATCATGGAAAACCCATGATATGTATGGAGTTTCCTCTTCGTCTCTCCGGGCCAGTCCAGGAACCGATGGGTAGTCAATCCCCTTCAACAGCTGAGGACTGAATAACAAAGTTTTGCTGACTGCTGCTCCAGCTCCCTCTGGTGACCATACCTCAGTCGTTCAGTCCTCAGTAGCTGAAGAGGACGTGGCTGCTTAGCTCCCGGTGAAACGAAGAGGATTTCAACGAGTTGTTATTTTCTAAGTGTTGGATTCTCTTGCTGGTGGTCCTAGCAAGGCTGCTAAGGCAGGATTTGTCAGGGTTTGACTGCCGAAAGCAACAGAAGTAATACAGGGGTATACAGGCAGAGCCTGCCTGGCTTAGTGCCCTCATTCATACCCTCAGGGGGAGCGAGTGCGCCCAGGAGCCCTGGGAGGCAACCCTCTGCCCGCAGTGCCTTGTCTTTTCTTCCGCGAGCAGCGGGGGTGAATAGAGGGGCCGGTAGCAGTGCGGATCAGGTAAGGAACCTTTTTAGTGGTCTTCCGTCGCAGGACGCGCTCTGTTTCCTTCGGGGGTTTGCTTAGCTGCATGGGGGCCAGAGCACCGGCGTGTGCTGAGTGCGGCAGTCGACGGGGGCTGTCTGGCCCGGGTATTTGTCGGTTTTGTTGCCGCACGGGCAGTGTGCTTGAGAGAGCTTTTGGATCGATGGAGGCTAAAACGTCGTCGGGTCCGGTTTTAGAGGGTGAGCTCTGCTCAGAGAAAAAGGCATGAGCGGCGGCCATTTTGCCGATGGCAGGGGCTGCTCCCGTGCTTTCTGTCAAAGAGGGCAAAAGAAAGAGCAAGTCTAAGAGGCCTAATTTGGAGACCGGTTCCAGATCGGTTCCTAGCCCTGCAGCCCAGAGTCCGTGTTTTCCGCGGACTTTATTCTGTCTGTGCACAAAGCCTATTGTTTAAAGCTGGAACAGGGCTTGTCTCAATCAGTCTCGGGATCTGCGGTTATGGGGAAGGCAGAAGCCCTGAGACAGGAGATGGCTGAATGCTTCTCTTCCAAGTCAGGGGAGACGGAGGCCGAGCCTGCTGCGGATGGGGCACAGATTAGCGAGCCTAAAGCCACAGAGGAGGGGCACTCCCTCTCGGAGGGAGAATTGGAGCCCTGGGCCCTTGGAGAGCTAGAGGATGGTGAAATCGTGGCTGGAGAAGATCCCAACATGTTTAGGGTCTTCCGTAGGGAAGAGCTGACGGCGCATATTGCGCAGTCGTTGGGGGCGTTGAACATTTCCCTTCCAGTAGCGCAGGAGGATCTGTTAGAGGATCCCTTGCTCCAGGGTTTTAAACCTGAAAGGTGCTGTTTCCCGGTGCATCGTGTCATTCGGCAGATGATTGATTCCGAGTGGGAATGTCCGGAGGCGTCCCTGCGGGGTAGCTGAGCGTTGGCCAGGCTTTACCCGATTCCTCAGGAGGACAAGGACTTGCTGCGGATGCCCAAGGTGGATGCCTTAGTGACAGCGGTGACTAAGAAGACCACGATTCCTGTGGAAGGCGGTGCCGCCTTAAAAGACCTGTAGGACCGCAAGTTGGAGACGCTGCTCAAACAAGCCTTTGATACTAGCGCGTTATCTCTTCAGGCTGCCATCTTTGGAGCATATGTTTCGCGGGCCTCTATTCGATGGCTGCAGGGCGACGTTGGGCCAGAGAAGGAAGAACCTGGCTCTTCGGAGGCCGCAAGGTTGGAATCGGCTGCGACCTATATGGCCGATACCTTTTATGATTTGGTACGGATTTCGGAGAAGTCCATGGCCTTGGTGGTTGCGGCTCGGCGGTTCCTCTGGCTGAGGAATTGGGCGGCAGATTCGTCCTCCAAGTCTCGCCTCAGCAAACTCCCTTATAAAGGCAAGCTGCTTTTTGGGGAAGTCCTTGAGAAGATAGTGAAGGATTTGGGGGATACCAAAGGTGGGAGACTTCCGGAGGATCGCCCGAGAGGCGCCCAGTCTGGCACGCCTACTAGAGGGCAGGGGCGTGAAGGGCGGCGCTTCCGGGGCTCTCGATTTACGCCTTACCCAAGGGGGCGCGTCGTGACCCGTGGGCAGTCCTTTCGAGGAGCACGGGGGTTTGGCAGAGGTTATTTTTCCTCTCCGCAAAACGCCCCCAAGAAGCCGCAATGAAGGGCGGCCGGTTCAGGCGGTGCCTCCGGTGGGTGGCCGGTTGCAGGAGTTCCTTTCCGTCTGGGCCGATATTACCACGGACCAATGGGTTCTGGAGATTATCCGCGAGGGGTATGCGCTGGAGTTCGCACAGCCCCTGGCGGAAGCCTTTCTTCCCTCCCCTTGCGGATCCCCCGCAAAGACGAAGGCGGTAGGCGACACGCTTCAGCGGCTGATCCAGCTGCAGGCAGTGGTGCCGGTCCCCCCAGACCAGTACAGGTTAGGTCGATACTCGATTTATTTCGTGGTTCCCAAGAAAGGGGGGTCCTTTCGCCCCATTCTGGATCTCAAGCACATCAACCGGTGTTTGTGGGTTCCGCACTTTCGCATGGAGACCCTGAGAGCTGTCATTCAGGCAGTGAAGCCAGGAGAGTTTCTGTCCTCGATAGATCTGATGGAGGTGTATCTTCATATTCCGATCAGACCCGATCACCAGAGGTTCTTGTGGTTTGCGGTGCCGATGGGCCATTTTCGGGCGTTGCCCTTCAGGCTGGCAACAGCTCCTCGCACCTTCACCAAGGTGATGGTGGTGGTGGTGGCGGCGGCGGCGTTGCAGAAGGAGGGCATTCAAGTCCATCCATATCCAGACAACTGGCTGATCCGGGCGGATTCCCGGACAGAGTCGATCGCCGCTACCGCGAGAGTGGTGCAGTTTTTGGAGGGGCTCGGTTGGGTCGTCAACCAGACCAAGAGCCAGTTGGAACCAGTACAGCGGCTAAAGTACCTTGGGGCCTTGTTCGACACAGCGAAAGGGGCCGTTTTCCTGCCCGAGGAGAGAGTGGTTCAGTTGTGGAGGCAGATACAATACTTTTTGAGGGGTCCGGCGCCCACGGCGTGGCGGTACCTGCAGTTGCTGGGGACCATGGCAGCGGCGTTGGATTTGGTGCCTTGGGCCATGGCGCACATGCGACCTCTGCAGCAGTCTCTGTTGACCAGATGGTCCCCGCAGCAGCATTCTCTAGCCAGGAAACTCGTGTGCCCGTCGGAGGTGAGACTCAGTTTGCTGTGGTGGTTGGACCCGCAGCGGGTTTCCGCGGGTGTTTCGCTCGCGGAACCGGAATGGGTGTTGGTTACCACGGATGCCAGTCTGTCCGGCTGGGGGGCTCATTGCTTGTCTCACGTGGCACAGGGAGTTTGGGGCACGGAAGAGCGTACTTGGTCGATCAATCGGTTGGAGATGAGAGCGGTCAGCCTAGCGCTGCAGAGCTTTCTCGCGCTCATCAGAGGGAAGGCGGTGCGCGTTTTCTCAGACAACGCAGTCACGGTGTCCTATGTCAACAAGCAGGGCGGCACAGACTCTGCAGAACTGTTGGAGGAGAGTCAGGCACTGATGCAGTGGGCGGAGGCGCATGTCGCGGGGAAGGACAATGTTCAGGCCGACTATCTCAGTTGGACCCTCCTAGACCCCGGAGAGTGGGAGCTCAACGCGGCGGTGTTTCACGAGATAACTCTCCGTTGGGGCCAGCCGGTCATGGATCTGATGGCGACTCTCGAGAATGCCAAGGCGTCGCGTTTTTACAGCAGGTACAGGGTACCTATGTCCGAGGGATTGGACGGGCTCGTGCAACCCTGGCCATTGAATCAGTTGCTGTACGTGTTTCCTCCGTGGCCGCTGATCAGACGGGTGGTTCGGAGGATTGCGAGGCACACAGGGGATGTGATATTTATAGCTCTGAACTGGCCCAGGCGGCCCTGGTATGCAGATCTGGTGCAGCTGATAGTGGATGGGCCGTGGCAGCTTCCTCTGCGGAGCAACCTGTTAGCTCAGGGCCCGGTGCTGATGCCTCAGGTGGATCAGTTCTTGCTTACGGCTTGGCTATTGAGAGGGCGTGGCTCAGACGGCGGGGGTACTCACCGGTGGTGATTGCTACCTTGCTGGGTTCCAAGAGGAGATCTACTTCACTGGCGTATATTCGGGTCTGGCGTGTGTTTGAAGGTTGGTGCGCAGGTCATGGAGTTGAACTGTTCTCTGCATCTATTCCGAGCATATTGTCTTTTCTTCAGGAGGGTCTTGATAGGAATCTCGCTCTCAGCACGCTCAAAGTTCAACTGGCAGCATTAGCTTGCTATAGAGGAAAGGTTGGGGCACTGTTCTGTCTATGCATCCGGATGTACGGCGGTTTCTTCGGTCCGTGAAGATCCTTTGGCCTCCTTGGCGGTCGGTGGTGCCGGCTTGGGATTTGAATTTAGTTTTGGAGGCGCTGTCTCGGCCACCCTTTGAGTCCGGTTCTGCGGTAAGTCTGCGTGAACTGTCTTGGAAGACGGCCTTCCTTGTCACCTTGTGTTCGGCGTGAAGGATTTCGGATCTTCAGGCGTTCTCGTGTAGGGTGCCTTACATTCAATTTACAGAGGAGGAGGTGGTCTTGCGGCCGGTGCCGTCATTTTTGCCTAAAGTGGTGTCCAGTTTTCATCTGAATCAGGCAGTGTCGCTCCTGACCTTTCGCAGGGAGTCGGGGGGGCGACAGTTGGGATATTCTTCGTCGGTTGGATTTGGGCCGAGTGCTCCGTAAATATCTCAGAAGGACGGAGTCGTTTCGGAGATCGGATAGGTTGTTTGTGATTTTTGGAGGGCCTCGTAAAGGGGAGGCCGCTTCCAAAGCTTCTATTGCCCATTGGGTGACGAGGGCGATTGGAGCAGCTTATGAGGCGCGCGGTAAAGTGGCTCCGCAGGGGCTCCGAGCGCATTCCACCAGAGCGCAAGCGACGTCGTGGGCGGAGTTCGTGTTTGTCCCGCTGGTGGATATTTGCAGGGCAGCGACCTGGTCATCGCTTCATACGTTCACCAAACACTATCGCTTGGATGTGCAGGCAAGGGCGGATGCGAATGTTGGCTCCGCGGCTGTTTTAGGGGGGCTCGCCAGGCCCGCCCGTAGTTAGGAACTGCTTTGGTTCTTCCCATCGGTTCCTGGACTGGCCCGGAGAGACGAAGAGGAAGGAGAAATTAAACCTTACCTGCTAATTGTCTTTCCTTGAGTTCTCTCTGGGCCAGTCCAGGGCCCACCCAGTTTTAGCGGCGAGCTTTTTCTTGGAGGGGAGTCCTACGCCGTTGGTGGTGGCAGTTGCAGAAGGGTATTGTGTTTTTGCCTTCAACTGTTAAGTTTGGTGGGCTGGCTAGCTTGGTTGCGGTTCCCCCCTGGGGGAGGGGGGGGGGAATAATGACTTGAGGCGCACTACTCAGAATTTAAAAAAAAAATAAAAAAATTTAAAGGCAAATGCCCAGAGCCAGTTTAGGTAACTTTTGTAGAGCTAGGACCTCTAGTAAGAGAAATTCCTCACTGGGCGCCAGAGTTGGGTCTGGATTAGGTCCGGTTTATCCAGGTTGTTTCTGGTTAAGTACGGTTTTTAGGGTTGGCGTGTTGAAGAAGGCTGCTTTGTCAATAGGAGACTGAGGTATGGTCACCAGAGGGAGCTGGAGCAGCAGTCAGCAAAACTTTGTTATTCAGTCCTCAGCTGCTGAAGGGGATTGACTACCCATCGGTTCCTGGACTGGCCCGGAGAGAACTCAAGGAAAGACAATTAGCAGGTAAGGTCTAATTTCTCCTTTTTGCCATCGGCTCCCTGAATGCCTCGTCGTAATTCAGCCATGCAAAACCCTCATATGAGTGGTGTGCACTATTGCCATAAGGTGTGTATTTGTGTGGGATTCACTCTACAAATGATAGAGGCTAATCTCCCCAAGGGTCACATCCAACTGAATATGTCCTGGTAGACACTTTTGCTTATGCTGCATGGGTCATAATGTTTTCTTTTTTGCAATCCCTATGTCACTGACAGCCCTCTAGGAGCAAAAATGTATCTACTTATTGTTGTCTGATGTGCCACCTTCAGGAACATGGCTCGCCTTTCTTCAAGTGCTTCCTGACAGTGATTAAAACTGTTTTTGACAAGGGAGTTGTCTATGTATCTGGACACTCAGTCTCGAAGGTTGTAGCTGAAGATGAACTAAGGGACCTGCTGCTAGTGCCAAGTTCCTGAATTGGAACATTGTAATCTAATCCTGCACTTCCTCTTCTGTGCTTTAGTTTTAGTGCCTTGATTTGCATTCTACTGCAATAAACCCTTCCCCCATAGTACGTGACTCACCATTTCTTTTGTCATGTGCTGATGCAGGCAACAGAATATTCATGACATGCAGAGGTAGGGTGTCTTGGAGGCTCATGCTGCCAGTTGTTCCTGCAATTGTGAGATTTGGGCCTTATGGAATTTAAGAGAGGGGTAAGACCCAAGAGCTGAATTCTATGAATCTGAAATTGACTGTTGGCAACCTGCATGAAGATGTAAATTAATCGACTGTGTAGGGCGAAAAGAATATGCACCGTCATGAGTCCATGACCAGAAGGCAGCTATAGGCCAATAACTCTGTGGTGGGTGGGCTAGTGAGTCATCTGCTGGAGGCAGGGGCATAACGCTGTGAGGGGTAGTCCATCTACCTGCCATCCCAGATTGCTGGGGTTCTGTTGCCAGGTCCATTCACTTCTGTGCTTTAGAGATTCTTGTACAGTACCCACCTAGTTCTCTTCCTTCCCTGGGATCTAGTCCCGCATACTCAGTTTCAGTGACCCCACCCAAGTTTATCCATGCAGCCAACCTTGCCCCTCTGACCTTCCTAGGTATGCGTAACAGTCTTACCTCCTCACCAGTATCCCCTTGCGTAATTTTGCCCAACATTCCCTTTTGTCATGTTCTTGGGCTGCTGCAATAGCATATTCATGTGCTGCAGATGCAAGTCCAGGGTGATCTGCAACATCCATAGCCACAGTGGCAATACGAGGCAACGCATGATGGCAAACCAGGAACTGGGTTTTATCTAAATTGTTTTTGCAGGTGGTTCAAGAGTATAGTCAATATAGCTGATTCAAGGGGCACTTCCCTACTTCTCTTTTTTTTTTTTTTAAATTGGAGAAAGTACTATCAGCTATACTTCCAGGGACATGCCAGTGTTCCTAGTTAAGAGCTGTGATGGCAAGAAAACGGACCTCGACTCAAGTTTATGTCTCCATTAGCTCCTCAGTCCCCTCTTTCCCCACCAATGTGGCTAGTCAAATGGCAGCAGTGCCAGCGCAGTTATGTGCATGCTATGTCATCCTCAAGCTATGAAGGCTGTCAAACCCAGCACCTCTTCCTGTCTCCTGGCTTGCCCTTCCACCATCATGTCATGCCGACTGGAAAATGACAGCAATGCCACATGGAATTGGGCAACAAATGGCCTGCCACAAGCCACCCCTGTTTACTCCGATGAGTTTGTGTGCATGGGTGTCCCAGTTGCTTCCAGCACCCATGCAGGCTGGATAGGGCTGCATACTTTTTACCAGATGGATGAAGTAAGTAAAAAGAAAAGAATAAAAAAACTGAATAGCTTTACAGTGGTTAACAGATCATGAGCTGATGAAGGATTTCGAGCTGAAAAAAAGGGTGCTTCTCTAACATTCTTTCTATAGCACATCAAAGCTATCCAAGGAGTGAATTTATGTCTGATCGTGTGGAAGGTTTCAGTACACACTAGCAAAATATCATGCTGATTGCTGATTGAAAACAGTTGTTAATTCTCTACTTGACTAAATTCAGAGTGGAAAAAAAACTTTCCTTAATAAAGAACAGATTGAAGAGAACCAAAACCTTACTGTGTGGAAATTAATGGCAGATGCATATACTGGTAGTTAAAATGTTTCATTAGATGTTAATGTCTTGCTGTGTTTTTAATTGTTCAGAAATTAGCCTCTAGAATATTAAAACCATCTGTTTGTTATCATGATGAAACAGAATACTTAAATAGTTATTAATTTATTGGGGGTTTATTTTCCCTTCATCTCTGTGCAAACTTTGATCTGTTCAGATTTCAGGGAATGATAAACCTGGAAAGGGATGTGAACTTTAAAACATCTTGGTGCCGAAAATAATTTTTGTATATGATGCTTTGTTACCACCCACGTCTGGCGTGCTTATTTCCTTTCATACGTTATTGTTTACTAAGAGATGACATTGAAATATATTTTAGAAGCACTGGATAATGATTGCTTAAGCTTAGGAGTTCCATGCGAACCCAAAATAACATGGCCAGGCTGAACCAATCATGGTTTCAAATTCTTACCTGATTACATGCACAAATTTAAATCAGAAGTTGTGTTTAATGAAAAAAAAAATAGAAATTGAGTCAGCCTGTCTGTGCCATCTTTGGGTTATCGTGCAGCCCTAACTGAACTATAAAATGTGCTGTTTGCATAGATTTAATCTAAATTATAGGTTGTCAGAGCTTTAGTGGAATTTGAGATTATAGTATGGTTAGTACTTAATCACCCATCATTTGGACAGACAGGACATTGCGCTGAAATCTTCATCTGTTAGATCTGTAGTCCTAATTCTTATGTGTATGCAGGTCCTATTTGACAGAGAGACAGAGACAACAGGTGTCAGTCATTTATGTGGATAAATAGAGATTTCTATGCACAAATTAACTATCTGCAAAACCACCCGTCCCTCAGCATGTTACTTTTGACTGGATTTAGGGAAGGCTCTACCAGAAAGGTATTTTGGGTAGGTTTGGAAAATAAAGCACATGAGGAGTGTTTACTGAGGCCTGCGCCGATAGTGGGCATGTGGGTTGTTATGCTAGCATGGGGGGGAGGGGGGATGAACAATGACTTCAAGCGGGGGGGCGGGGGGGGGGGGGGGGGGGGGAGGGGGTGCTTCTGTCTCCCTGCAGATAGTGCAGGCCCAAGATAAAGAACCGCACAAGCCGACATGCAGGCGTACTTAACACCATCCATCGAGGCGGCATTTAGTATACCTATGCTAGGGCAGCAAGCTTGGGCCATTAATGCCCGCGTTAGCCGTGACATGCCAGCAATGTCTGCATTCTGCTCCTGTCCTGCCCAGTCCTCACCCTGATGTGAGCTACCAGACTAGCATGGGATTTTTGGCATGAGAGCCTTTGCAACTTTTTAGCAAGATGCCAAACTGCACTCTGAAACTTGTGCTACCGGTCAATCTGGTTTAATAAATAAGCCCCATGGATTGTGTTTTCATGGCCACATATGTTATTTTCTGCAGAAAATCTGGCAGCACAAAAAGCAGTTTCACGGGTTTACAGGTAGCTTGTACACTCGAGCAGTTTTCAAGGGCAAATATGTATGCACTTTCTCTTTGAAATTTGTGCAGAGCCCATAGGTATAAAGCTTAGGTTCCCAACCCAGTCCTCAAGGCACACCCAGGTCAGTTGGGCTTTCAGGCTTCCTAAAATGAATATGAATGAGAGAGATTTGCATGTACTGCCTTCATTGTATGCTTATCTGTCTCATGCATATTCATTGCGGGAATCTTTAAAACCTGATCAGCCTAGGTCTTCCCCAAGGCCTGGGAACCTCTGGTATAAGATAGCTGTGGACATTTCCCAAAGTAAGTAGAAAAAAAATTGCCTCCATACTTTTATAACAGGCTACCTATCTTGTGCTGTAGAGAAGCAGATAGTTACAAATGGAAAGTTCTGCAAGAAGTTATATCTTCCCTGTGGCACCCATGACTTCTCAGTTTTATTTTATGCACGTGTGTGTGTGTTCTTCAAAATACACATATAAGTCCAAACTCTGCTCTTGGGGATGCCTATGGTTCTTCTGGATAAACGTAGGTACTGCACAACATGGCCCCAGCAGATACTGCACTGATTTGGACCCTAACGCTTGCTGGCGGCAACATAGAGGCACATAACGCCTCCCGTTGAGGTGCCGTTAGCACGGTTGCACTTCTCTGCAGCATTGACAATGAATGTGCATTGTCAACCCTTGCACTAACTGTAGTGTGCAGACACACCCGTGTTTCGCCCTATCCCGCTTGTATTTCACTCTCCGTCTTGCGCTAAGCAGATAGCATGGAATTAAGCCCGTGTTGTCTGTTTAGCCCTTGTGTTTTTATCGTGACCCATTAGAGCATTCTCAAGCTCATATGAACAGCTAATGCAGCTTTGTAAATAGGCTCCTAAGACTGAGGAATTCCCGTGTTATTTTAGCACTAGTTGACTGATACATTATGTCCAAGGGTAAGGCAGAGGGAAGAGACCAGAAACCTGACACTTGCCTACACACATTATAACATTCAGTACAAAGATTTTCAGCTGTAACTGCATGACGGATATTAGACGTTCCTCCAGGTCAGTCCTCTACCTCTCGGTTGTGTACTTCCTCCTGCAGCTTGGAGACTGGGCATGTCAAAATCGTGACATCACTGGATGTAGCCTGTTGGTCTCTCCCATCAGCCCCAGTGTGTCCAGTCTCTATGCAGCAGGAGGATGTAGTGAGCCTATGTCTGGGCTCAATTGAACAGATAAGGAGCTGTTAGAGTAGCTAGATTAGTGGTAGTTTTAGAAATTAATTTTATTTCTCTCAAATTGGAGCGCTGTATCTAAAAAAAAAAAAAAAGAAAGGATCAGCTTACTGCCTTGCCCGGTCCCGATCTGCCTCTCTCTTAAATTTTCTTGTGTTAGCTGGAGCATCTGGGGCTGCTAGATCTTTCCTCCTTGCTTGTACAGAGGAGAGCTCTGCAGCAGACACCCTTTCACGACCTCTCCTGACAGCTGCGGATAGCAATCGTGGGCTGCACGAGGGAGCGGAGGAGAGCTGATCGAGCAGGCAGCTTCCCTCTCAGTGGTCTGGGGAGCGGAGCCGCGCGGGACATGGATCTTTGCGGCTGTGTTCCATTGGCGTTCCAGCACACAGGGTAAGAGCCGCAGAGGTGCGGCAGAGCCAAGGGGGCCGAGGCTGAGCAGTGTAGTGTAGTTTTGGAGCTGAGGTAATTTCGCTGGGTTTCTTTGGTGCCATTTCACTTACCTCGTGGCCGTTGGCCATTTTTTTTAAATTTTTTATTTATGCATATTATATAAATTTACATCCAAGCAAATACATGAATGAAAAAGAAACAATGGATCAAACATGAAAGTAATAAACTAACACAATCTTGTATAGAAAGAAAAAAATCTTCCATGTCATCCAATATTTAGACCTCTAAACATAAGGAAAAAGAGAGGGCGTATTAGGAAACAAAAAACTCGATGCAATTAAACATCCTAACAATTTCTTAGACGGGCTAAACAGGAGAGAAGGCTTACGTGTCAGCCGTATGGGCTTTCTGAGAAACCTCCACCACCACTTCCTCCCTATCCATTAAGAACTCATTGAGCTGCCTGGGTTCAAAGAAAACATACATCTTTTGTTTATAAACCACATAACACTTGGCAGGAAATTTCAGAAGAAAGTTGCCCCTAAAGCCAAGACTCTGGGACGAAAAGCCAAAAGTCTTTTCCTTCTCATCTGTGTAACTCTGGATAAATCGGGAAAAATTCCTCGTTGATATTCTTAAAATACAGACGAAGAATAAAACAATTATCTGATTCTAAGGCCAGAGTAGCAAGTAGAGTCGACTTGTCACTGATAACCTCAAGAGAGGATTCCAAAAAACCCGTCAGGTCCCCTCTCTCAACATGAACAAGGGGGGAACTGGAAGCACCCTTCCCTATCCCAGCAGGAAGATATTGCGCCCGGACCAAAGGTGGAAACTGGTCCTGGGAGAGCTTGAGTACCTCCCCAAAATACTTCCTCACCATTTCCAGGGGAGAAAGTAGGGGAGAGCGGGGAAAATTAAGGAAACGCAGGTTACAACGTCTAACCTGGTTATCCAGGTATTCTATTTTCCGAGCAGTCACATTCCTATCTACTACCTGGGCGCTCATAGCTTCCTGCAAGTGCCCCACATCATGTTCAAGTTTAGACAATCTCTCCATCTGACTAGACTGGTCATTAGTCAGAGTACCACACACAGTCTTAACCCCCAATAAGTCATTATTCAAGACACCAAACGACATCTGAAGAGAGGCTGAAAGTGAAGCCAGACCGTCCCATAGCGCTTCTAAAGTTATAACCGCAGGTTTCACCAACAGAAATTTCCCCGGAAGGTCTCCTCCCTGCGCAGCGTCCACATCGGGAAACTCCACCAGCTCCCGCTTTTCCATTACTCTCTGCCGCTGCTCCATTAACACAGGTGGAGAACCAAGACCAGACGCTCCTCCCAAGGAACCCCTCATCGGTGTGCTCGTCGGCAACATCGCAAGGGATCCAGCGTCTGATACTCCAACACTTCCGGGTCGCGGTAAGGGGGGAGGAGAACGCATCTCCGGTGACAACCAAACCCCGATACGCTCAGCGCCGAGGTCTCCACCGCCGGCACTGCCGAAGACACAGCTTCTCCACCGCTCCGGAATCCACACTCCCCCAAGGTTCGTTGAACCGAAGAATGCGGCATGCCTGTCCCGGGAGGATGCACAGCCTGCTTACGCTTCCTCTGCCCCATATCATCGGGCGGTAAGCTACTCAGGGTCAGAGAACCAAGAGAGAGCTGCTTCAACTCACAGAGCGCCCCGTCGCCATCTTGTCACGCCCCCTCCTTCCACTTTTCTTCGTCCAAATCCAGCCGGTGGCCATTTTGAGGGATGCGTGTTGGCGGCGTGTTCTGCACCCGCGCTCACGGTTTGCAGGTTTTAGAGGGCCCTGGTTTGCGGTTTGGCAGAGTGTGGTTTTCTTTTGCGTTTCTTACCGGTTTTAGAGTGGAATTGTTAGGTTTTAGGGGCTACAGTCCTTTCTACTTTGTTCTGCCGTGTCAGGGGCTTACTGCAGGAGTTTGGTTATTGCCCTGAGGCAGTTTTCTTCTTCCATTAACAAAAAAAAAAAGGAAAACCAAAAGAGTCACTTCTGTGTGGGCTAGCTCCATCCCTGGTGCGGTTGGCTTGCTAGCTTCAGGCTTGGACGGTCTGGTGGATGGCAACTCACCCCCAGTGCATCGTCTGCGGTACCCGCAGAGGCACAGTGGCTGACTCAGGCATCTGCCGGGGGTGCGTGACAGTGTCCACCAGTCTGGAGCAGCAGATGGAGGTCAAGCTGGCCCAGGAGCCCCAGGCTACCGGGTCTGGGGCATAAGGTGAGGCGCTGCTGCGCTCACCATTGCAGGGCCCTTCGCTGGAGGCTCCGGCGGGGGCGGCAGCTGGTCTCGGGTTTGAGGTTGCAACTCGGGGATTTCTGTCCAGATTTTTTTTGATTATGCATCAGGCGTTTTGTTTGCGACGCCAAGAAAGGGTACTGGAGTCCTTGTCGTTGTTTGGGCATACACCTCAGGCTGAGGTAGCCGAAGCGGTCAGCTCCCCAACGCCTCCAAAGAGGTTAAGGATGCGCGAGATGTCTTCTGATTGCGGGGTCGCCGATCTGGAGCTCAATGCAGACGTAGAGGACTTGGAAGAAGGAGAAATACCTGAGCCGGAGGACCAGGTAAAAATCATTCGGGTGTTCCGTAGGAATGAGCTCACAGCTCTCATCTCGGAGTCTTTTCAGACGCTGAACCTCGCTACGGCACAAGCACCGGAAGAAGAAGAGGTGGAAGACCCTGTTATTCAAGCCGTGCAACAAGCGCAGGTAGTGTTTCCCTTCACTGTGTGGTTGACCGAATGATCCAGGAGGAGTGAGATCAGCCGGAAGCAGGACTGAGGGGCACTAGAACAATGAACAGACTCTACCCCTTAGCAGAGCAGGATAAAGAGAAGTTTCGGTCTTCGAGAGATGATGCAGCGCTGTCGGCAGTTACTAAGAAGACCACTATTCTGGTTGAAGGATGCGCAGGACAGAAAAGTCAATGGATTGTTGAAGCAGTCCTTTGAGGCTAACGCTTTGTCTCTGCAGGCTTCCATTTGTGGAGTTTGGGTGGCGAGAGCGTGCCTCAGATGGTCTCAGCACTTGAGGAAGTCTCCGCGCCTAGAGCAGGAGGAGTTAAAAGAGCTTAATCGCCTAGAGTCAGGGTCTGCGTACTTAGCGGATGTACACTATGACCTGATCAGAGCGCTGGCGAATAGTATGGCTTCCTTGGTGGCCGCCCGGAGATCGTTATGGTTGAGAAATTGGGTGGCCGATGGGTCGTCCCAAGTCTCGCCTCAGTAAGCTCCCATTTAAAGGGAAATTGTTATTCAGAGAAGACCTTGACAAGTTGGTAAAGGATCTCGGTGAGTCCAAGGGCGGAAGACTCCCGGAGGATAGATCCAAACAAGGAAAGTCTGCGCAGCTGTTTCGCAGCCAGTTTAGAGATTTCAGGACATTCCATACTTCCCGTTTGGGGGGCTTTCAAAGGGGAAGATTTGTGGCTAGGGCGCAAGGATTTCGGGGGTTTCGCAGAGCAAGTAGAGGTTTCACAGCGTCTGCCACAGGAGCCCCTCGGAAACCACAATGAAAGGAGGCGGGTCCCGGTAAGGAGTCCACCGATAGGTGGGCGACTTCGGAGATTCCTTCCTTCCTGGACCCAAATAACGTCCGACCAGTGGGTGATAGAGATAATTCGCAAGGGTTACGCGCTGGAACTCATGAAACCAGTGCAGGATTCGTTTGTGATGTAGCCCTGCAGGGGGCTCCAAAAGGCCCAGGCCGTTCGATGTACCGTGCATCGGCTTTTACAGTTGGAAGCAGTCGTGCCGGTGCCGCTTCCAGACTACAATATGGGTCAATACTCCATTTATTTCGTAGTTCCGTAAAAGAAGGATCTCCTCGGCCTGTATTAGACCTGAAAGGGGTGAATCGTTGTCTTCGGGTGCCTCACTTCAGGATGGAGACGCTAAGGTCGGTTATTGTAGCGGTCCGACAGGGCGAGTACTTGACATCTCTCGATCTCACCGAAGGGTATTTGCACATCCCGATCAGATCGGTGCATCAAACGTTTCTGTGGTTCGCTCTCCCTTGGGGACACTATCAGTTTCAAGCGTTACCCTTCGGGCTATCAACAGTGCCGCGGACGTTCACCAAGATCATGGTGGTGGTCGCGGCGGCATTACGAAAAGAGGGGATTCTGGTACATCCGTATCTCGACAATTGCTTGATTCAGGCGAAGTCCGAAGCCGAAAGCATCCAGGTAACAGACAGAGTGGTTAACCTTTTTCTCCAGGACCAAGCAGGAAGTCAGTCCTCACATATGGGTGACATCGGCGCCGACGGAGCCCCCATGCAGAGCATCTCCCCAGCTTTCTAAGAAAGCCTTTGGGACTACAGCACGCATGCACGGTCCCCTTCCCGCCCAAGGGTGCCATCTTGCTCAGTCTTCTTTTTTCAGCGGAGCCCGACGGACGTGTTTCGTGTTCACCCGAGAAAAAAGTTGATTTTGGTAGTGGAACTGTTTTTTCTTCGGTTCGACTCCGGTATCCCTTTCCTGCCTGGGCCCGATACACCGGTATCAAGCCTGGACTTCTTTTTTCGGTTTTTGTCCTTCGTGACTAGCGTTCGTGCCATTTTTCTGTTTTTCACTGGCAGCCCTGTCCTTTGACCTCACAGGGGCCCTTTTTCCCCCGATGGCTGCCAGCGGGTTCAAAAAGTGTGATCGGTGTAAGAAACTTATGTCTCTCACCGACACACATGACTGCTGCCTCCGCTGCCTCGGGCCCGATCATGACCCGATGATCTGTGGTCGGTGTGGGAAAATGTCCTTGAAGGCGTTGAGGAGTCGGCAGCACCAGAAGGAAAGAATCTTCTCTGACTCCGCGTCTGGCTGGGCCCGGACTTCGTCAGAGGCCTCGACGTCTCGGGATTCCAATCCCAAGCATCGCCGGGGTTCCTCTGAGAGGGGGTCTCCCTCGTGGGAACATCACAGGAAGAAGAAACCCGCGAGGGTGGTGTCGGTGGACGCACTTGGCTCCTCGAGGGCCAGGTCGCATAGCCCTGACCGCTGTCCCGGGTCTTCGGAGTCGGAGAGGCTAAACAACCTCGTGTGGAGACGGAGTCCCCGGGTCACGTGAGTACTGTAGTCCTCGTGGACTCTCCTCTGGTGGAGCCGACGTCAGACCCGACGCCATTGGGGCCAAAGTCGGGGGCTGCTGAGTCTCCTAAGCTCGGACTCAGGTTGATGGCCTTGGAGAGCAGCTTGGCTGCCTTCATGGAACAGCAGCGGGCATTGATCGCCGGTCTCACCGGTGCATCTGCCCCGACCACCGGGACATCGATGTCCAAGTCGACCCCGGAGGCCGAGCCAATCCTCGAGTCCATGCGCTCTCGAGTCGATCCTCGGTCGAGGTCTCCCTCGGCCTCCCGTTCAGGACCAAGGTCGTTGACGCCATTACCGTCGGCGTCGGGGCAGATGGCATTGGTGCCTGCCCGACCGGAGCCGCTCAATTCCTCCTCCAAGGGGTCAGGCTGGGAAACGGAGGACGAGGAGTCCCCGGACACCTTCGGACCCGGACGGTCCCCCCCGGAGGACATCCGGTTCTCGGACTTCATGCGGGACATGTCCAAGGCTTTGGCCTTCCCCGCAGACCCCGAGGAGGAGCCTCGAGCCGAGGAGCTCGAGGCCCTGCAGTATGACTCTCCTCCCAAGGAGGCCTTTACTGTACCGGTTCCTCTGATGCTGGAACGGTTGCTCTTCCGCATGTGGGAGGCGCTGGCCTCGACGCCGGTTCTCAGCAAACGGGTCAATTCCATCTATCGAGTCCACAAGAGCCCCGGGTTCCAAAAGGCACAGCTACTGCACCACTCCATGGTTGTGGAATCGGCCATGCATTGTCTGAAGAGTCAGAAGATGCATTCCTTGGTGCCTCCTGGCCGGGAGGCCCGGAACCTGGATGCCCTCGGTAGAAAGTGCTTCCAGGGCTCTATGTCTGTTTGCCGTGTCTAGACCTACCAGCTGTAAATGGGCATGTACCTTCGAGACCTGGCAAAGGAGATTGCCGGGTTCTCTGCTGGTCTCTCCGAGGAACTTTTGCAGAGGTTCAATGCCCTGTCATCGGGGATCTGAGAGTGCTCGAAGTTTATTTCTCGAGCAGCCTATGATGGCTTCGAGGCTTCGGCCCGAGTAGCCGCGGCCGGCATTGGTGCACGCCATCAGGTCTGGCTACAATCATCGGACCTTGAGCCATGGCTGCAGGACAAGTTAGTCGATGTCCCCTGCCGAGGTGAAAACCTCTTTGGCAAACCAATGGCTGAAAAGACTGCAGAACTTGAGTCCGAGACTCTTACCCGGACAAAGCTGTCCAGGAAAACCTCTGCCCCTTCTCAGAAGAAGAAGGGCTCAGAAAAAAAGACCTTTTACCCGAGGAAGTCATCTGCCTACAAATCATACCCTCACTTTCAGGCCTCCACAGCTTCCCAGCAGGATCAGCAGGCCAAGGGGCAGGGACATGGGCCCCGTAGGCAGAAAACTCCCAAGCCATCAGCTCCGGCTCCTGCACAGCAGGGAGCGTGATTTTGACTCCAGTGGCATAGTCTCTTCTCCTCAGCTGGCCCCCCTAAGCACAGGAGGCCGGCTGACCCTGTATGCCCACAGGTGGTCAGCCGTAACAAGGGATACCTGGGTGCTCAGCATAGTCCACAGCACTGTTCCCTCTAAGCTGTGCGCGTGTGCGCGCGCGCACACCTCGCCGAATGAGCGCACATACTTTACAACAGAGCGCACAAAAATTACGGTTCTGATTCTGATGGAAAACAACACAGACGTCTTAAAATTTAAAAGTTGTTGTGTATTTACGGTTTTCACAAGTTCTACAATATTTTCTAGTGCAATCAATGTGGTGTACATACTGTATTCTGACGTGTAGTCAAATTTTAAAGTATATAACTCCGAGTGTCGTTATGTGGCGCACAAAAATTTAACCTTCCTTCAAAAGCTGCACAGCTGATATTTTATGCGCACACAGCCTCCACTTCCACCAGGTACCTCCCTCCTACTTTCCAGGGGAGCCACCAAGACTCGCTCTGCACAGGGACTTACTCCTGCAGGAGTTAGCAAGTCTTCTAAAGGAACAGGCGGTGGAACCGGTGCCCCACCACCTGAGAGGTCAAGGCTTCTATTCCAGGTACTTTCTAGTACCAAAAAGGACAGGAGGCCTAAGACCCATCCTAGGCTTGCGGAATCTCAACAAGTTCCTGGAGAGGAAAAAGTTCAAGATGCTTACCCTTGGAATCCTGCTGCCCTACCTCCAGCAGGGAGATTGGCTATGCTCCTTAGACCTAAAGGATGCTTATACTCACATCCTTATTCATCCAGACCACAGACAATATCTTCGATTTGTCATGGGAGGAAACCATTACCAGTACAGGGCACTCCCTTTTGGCCTAACCTCCACCCCCAGGGTTTTCACCAAGTGCCTGGCGGTGGTGGCAGCCTATCTCAGGGTTCAAGGACTCTTTGTGTTTCCCTACCTGGACGACTGACTCATCAGAGGTCAGTCTCCACAGGAGACCAATCAAGCCACCCTCCGCACTGTCTCTCTTCTCCAGCATCTGGGCTTTGTCATAAACTTCGCAAAGTCTGCTCTGCGTCCCTCACAGAACATGGAGTTCATTGGAGCAAGACTAGACACCCTTCAGACAAAGGCCTTTTTACCTGTGGACAGGGCCCACAGACTGATGGATCTGGCCAGACAATTCCACAGCAATGCTTTGGTCTCCGCCAGACAATTCCTGAGGCTCTTAGGCCACATGGCATCCACGGTCCATGTAACTCCAAATGCCCGTCTGCACATGAGGCCAGCCCAGTGGAGCCTCAGAACTCAGTGGCTGCAGGCCACAGGAAACCTGACGGACAAGGTCAGGGTGTCCAAGCTACTAGCCTCTTCTCTACAGTGGTGGCTTCATCTTCCGAATCTGGTGCAAGGGGTGCCTTTTCAAGCACCTCCACACTCCCAAGTGCTGACAACCGATGCTTCTCTTCAAGGTTGGGGTGCACATTGCCAGGGAGCATGCACTCAGGGCCTCTGGTCTCCTTGGGAGGCCACACAGCAGATCAATTTTCTAGAGCTCAGAGCGATCCGCTTAGCCCTGCGGACTTTCTCTCATGTCCTCTCACCAGTCCATCTTAGTTCAGACGGACAATCAAGTTGCTATGTTCTATGTGAACAAGCAGGGTGGCACAGGGTCCTGACCTCTCTGTCAGGAAGCACAGGACCTGTGCTCCTGGGCAGTCAATCATGGCATACTTCTCAGGGTGGTCTACCTCCCTGGACAAGAGAATTACCTGGCAGACAGGTTGAGTAGGATTCTACAGCCACACGAGTGGCAGTTGAATCCTCTGGTGGTTCAACAGATCTTCCTAAGATGGGGTCTTCCCACCATAGATCTCTTTGCCAGTTCACTGAACCGTCAACTGCCCAGGTTCTGCTCCAGACAACCGCATCCTCTCAGAGTAGCAGCGGATGCGCTTCTCATTCCATGGTCTACAGGCCTCCTATATGCGTTTCCTCCCACGCCTCTGGTGCCCAAGACACTGTTCAAAGTGATCCGGGACAAGGCCTCGGTGATTCTGGTGGCCCCCAGGTGGCCAAGGCAACTCTGGTTCCCGCTTCTTTTGCAACTGGCGGTGGACACTCCTCTTCCTCTGGGGATGCAACCCGATCTCCTGTCTCAGGAGCAGGGGTCTCTCTTACACCCCAACCTCCAGTCCCTCAATCTGATGGCCTGGCTGCTGAGAGGGTAGTTCTAGCACCCTTAATGCTGCCTAGGGAAATGGAGGACGTGGTCTTGGCCTCTAGGAGGCAGTCCACCTGGAAGTCTTATGCCCTCAAGTGGCGTAGGTTCTCCACCTGGTATGCTCAACACAAGCAGGATCCTTTCTCCTGCCTGGTACCAGTGGTGCTGCAATATTTGTTTCATCTGTCCAATCTGGGCCTTAAATCCAACTCTGTTAGGGTCCATCTCGGTGCTCTCTCTGCGCACCATTCACCGGTGGAGGGTCAGTCTTTCTCCAGCCACCCTTTGGTGGCTCGCTTCCTCAGAGGCCTACTTTTGCTTAAGCCTTCAGTTCGTCCACCTGCCCCTGAGTGGGATTTGAATGTGGTCTTGCAGCGGCTTACTTGCCCACCATTTGAGCCCATGGCTACTTGTCCCTTGTGCTTTCTCTCCTGGACAGCGTTGTTTTTGGTAGCTCTTACCTCAGCAAGGCGAGTGAGCGAGCTTCAAGCCCTGGTGTCAGAGGCACCATACACTAGGTTCTATAGGAACAGGGTAGTCTTACGGACTCACCCTAAGTTCCTTCCAAAGGTTGTCTCCTCCTTCCCCTTCAATCAGGAGGTGGTTCTTCCGACTTTCTTTCCCAGGCCGCATGCCAGCCGGGCTGAGATGGTCCTGCATACCCTGGACTGTAGGAGGGGGTTGTCCTTCTACCATGACCGTACGCAGGAGCATCGAAGGGCTGTCCAGCTCTTCGTCTCTTTTGACCCTAATAAGTCAGGTCTCCAAGCATACCTGTCTCCAAGCATACCCTTTCCATATGGGTAGCAGACTGTATTGCCTGGGCGTACAGGGCAGCTGGCCTTTCATTGCAGGGTCAAGTCACGGCTCACCGTGTCAGGGTGAAGGCTGCGTCAGTGGCTCATCTCCGCTCTGTTCCATTGGCAGACATCTGCCGGGCCGCTACTTGGTCTTCAAGCCAGACTTTTACGGCCCACTATTGCCTCGAGAGGGAGTCCCGCAGGGACAGTGCTTTCGGACAGGTGGTACTCCGTAATCTCTTTGAGGTATAGGCAACTTCTACCCTCCGGCCCTGGTGTTGGGCTACCGTACGGGGGCGTTCTCAGAGAAGATTCTTTTCGTACATGCTGAGGCTCTAGAGGGAGCTTAATTTTTCAGCTTTGGGTCCCCGGTAGCCTTAAGCTGGGGAGTCCCATATGTGAGGACTGACTTCCTGCTTGGTCCTGGAGAAAGAGTAGTTACTCACCTGTTACAGGTATTCTCCAGGAGCAGCAGGAATCAGTCCTCACAACCCTCCCTCCTCCCCTTGGAGTTGCAGTCATATGAATTATTTTTGTTGTTTGCTGTCTTTTAGCTATGTCATCTGACTGAGCAAGATGGCACCCTTGGGCGGGAAGGGGACCGCGCATGCGTGCTGCAGTCCCAAAGGCTTTCTTTGAAAGCTGGGGAGATGCTCCGCATGGGGGCTCTGTCGGCGCCGACGTCACCCATATGTGAGGACTTATTCCTGCTGCTCCTGGAGAACGCCTGTTACAGGTGAGTAACTACTCTTACAGGAGTTAGGCTGGGTGATCAATCCGATCAAAAGTCGCTTATTACCCTCGCAGGAGCTCGAGTATTTGGGGGTGTGGTTCAATACTTTGAAAGGAGCGGTATTCCTGCCGGATCGTCGGGCCCAGGCACTCCGGCAACTGGTGCGCAGCTTCAGAGTGGCTGTGGCTACCTCAGCATGGACTTATCTTCGTCTGTTGGGAATGATGGTGGCGATGCTGGAAGCAGTACCTTGGGCCAGATTTCATTTGCAACCATTGCAACGAGCACTACTTCGTCAGTGGTCTCACCAGTCCGATTCGCTGAGCAAGCGGCTCCCCTGTCCAATCAAGGTCAGGCAGTTGCTCTACGTTCAGAGTCCCTGAAGGCGGGGATGCCCCTGGAGCAGCTGGAGTGGCTTCCATTGCTGACAGATGCGAGTCTCGCAGGCTGGGGAGCGCATTGCGGAGCTCGGTTTACCCAAGGGACTTGGTCGCTTCTGGAGAGCAAGTGGTCGATCAACCGGCTAGAGTTGAGAGCTGTGTTTCTTGCACTTCAAAGGTTCAAAGCTACGGTGACGAGCCAAGCAGTGTGGGGGCTGTCGGACAATTCGGCAGCTGTGGTCTACATCAATTGGCAAGGCGGTACAGGAAGTGTAGCCCTGGAAGAGGAAGTTGAGGCTCTCTTTTTGTGGGTAGAGCAACGTCTTCCAGCGATATCAGCGGCGCACATTGCGGGAAAGGACAATGTGATGGCTGATTTTCTAAGCAGGGTCCGAGTTGATGCCAGGGAATGGGAATTGCTCCGGACATGTTCGCGCAAATTCACAGATGGGGCACGCCAATCATGGATCTCATGGCATCCTTTCAGTCTGCAAAGTTCAGCTGTTTCTTCAGCAGACGGCGAGAACGGATGTCGGAAGGGTTAGATGCCCTGCTGCAACCTTGGCCGTCGACGGGTCTGCTGTATGTTTTCCCTCCGTGGGCACTCATAGGGCGTGTGGTTCAACGGATCGAAGCTCATCACGGAAGGGTGCTGTTGGTAGCCCCAGATTGGCCGAGATGCCCATGGTATGCTGACCTTGTTCGCCTTCTCGACGGGCATCCTTGGAGGTTACCGGCGTCAGAGGACCTGTTGTTACAGGGTCCGCTTCGAATGCCTCAGGTGAATCGGTTCTCGCTTACGGTTTGGCCATTGAAAGGGTGAGGCTGAAGAAGAAAGGCTATTCTGGGGCGGTGATCGCCACCTTGCTGAAAGCAAGATGACAGTCCACGTCCCTGGCATATGTCCACATTTGGCGGGTGTTTGAGGATTGGTGCTCCCGCAAGAACTTTCGGGCGGCTACAGTATCAGTTCCCTTGATTTTAATTTTTTTGAAAGACGGATTTGATAAGGGTTTGGTGGCAAGTTCCTTAAGAGTCCAGTTGGCGGCTATTTCCTGCTATAGGGGCAAGGTGCAGGGAATTGCCCTAGGGGCCCATGCTGACGTAGCGCGGTTTCTTAAAGCAGTATCCCGGTTGTGGCCTTCGCTGTGGGTTTTGGTACCACTGTGGGATCTTAACTTGGTCTTAGGGGCGTTAACTAGAGAGCCCTTTGAGCCCATACACCAAGTGTCGGTGAAAGATTTGACTTTGAAGACTGTGTTCTTAGTAGCCATTTGTTCAGTGCGGCGGATTTCGGAGTTGCAGGCTTTGTCGTGTCAGGAACAGTTTTTGTCCTTTTCTAGAGAGAATGTGGTATTGTGGCCGGTGCCGTCTTTTTTGCCAAAAATGGTGTGCCCCTTTCACCTAAATCAAACGGTTTCGCTGACAGTGATAGGTTCCCTAGGGGGAGCGCTTCGGATCATAGCTTGCGCCGTTTGGATGTCAGGTGCGTGTTACGGCATTATTTGAAGGTTTCAGAAGCTTTTCGCAAATTGGACCATCTCTTCGTATTATTAGGAGGTCCCCGGAAGGGGGAATCAGCGGTGAAGGCCTCCATCTCTAGATGGATTAGTGAGGCGATTGCTTCAGCGTATCTATTGCAGGGTCGCGCAGTTCCCTCGGGCCTTCGGGCTCATTCGACCAGGGCACAAGCGACTTCTTGGGTGGAACATAGCTTAGCTCCACCAGGAGATATATGTAGAGCGGCTACCTGGTCGCCCCTTCATAGTTTCAGTAAGCATTACCGCCTAGACGTTTCAGCAATGGATGATGCCAGTTTTCGGTCGGCGGTGTTGCAAGCCGGTTCCTTCCAATGAATACTGCTCTGTTACATCCCAGAGGTAGAGGACTGAACTGGAGGAATGATAAGGAAATAATAATTACACTTACCTGGTAATTGTAGTTCCTTGAGTGACAACAGTTCAGTCCTCAATCCCGCCCGGGGTAGTATCGTTAGCAATGAAATTCGGTGGGGAGGAAGGCTCGTTTTACCGGTGAGTGTGATTATTAAGAAAGGTTGAAGCTATCACACTGAGCTGTTTTCTCTCTCTTTCGGTCTATTTCCATTTCCTGTGTCTCCCTATCTCTGTCAGGGGTGGAACGGGAAAGCGCAAGGCGGTTTCTTCCTGGTTAGGAGGAACATTGTGTTTACACAGTTGATAGTTTATTTTAATTGTAGAGTTAAAAACAATTTTTTTGGTTGATTAAATGATTGCTACTTATTTGTTGCTCCTTTGAGTGTGCTTTGTCAATAGTTCACTGGGGCTGATGGGAGAGACCAGCAGGCTACATCCAGTGATGTCACGATTTTGACATGCCCAGTCTCCAAGCTGCAGGAGGTACACAACCCAGAGGTAGAGGACTGAACTGTCGTCACTCAAGGAACTACAATTACCAGGTAAGTGTAATTATCATTTTTTATGCCAGAAACCATAACAGATCTACTTTTGGAGAATAAGAAGGTAATTTTATAAAAAGTCGCCTAGGTGGCGAGGCCAAGTGGATGCCTATTTTACAAAGGCACATAAACACCTATGTGTCTTTATAAATTTGCACCAGAAAAGCTGCAGAAATTGCAGCTACAATGAAGCCGTGACATAGGGTTACAGGCATCCTTTACATGAAAACGTATTAAATCCAGCTGTGCTTCACCCAGAACCTGCCCCTGAACATGCCTACCAAGAAATGTGTGCAATACTCATGTTTTTATCATCACACATACTTGCATGTATGGGGTAAGTTTTTATAAACTGCATTTGGGTGTGTACTGTCACATAGACACAAAAATGCCTTTATAAACTGAGTGTATATGTTGGTCTCAATTACCATCACTGGTCGTTTGGCCAGTGGTCAAGAATTCTGCACGTTTTTTCCATTGTGATTTGCACATCATGGAAAGGTGTGCAAAATATCCCGACCTTTTCCTTTCCTTTATGTTGACAAGGTCTAATAAACGTTTATACCGCCTGTTACATCCTCATTATCTCAGTGGAAACTGTCCTATAATGCTGCTCACGCTCCCTTGTCTTAGGTATCAGCCTTCTAAGGGGGCAGGCTTCCATTTGCAAACAAGTACAAGCTCGTCAGGTTAGAAGAACAAATATAGTATATCCAAGTGCTTAGAAGTAAATCTTTCTGCTTAGAAGCTATGTAAATACATCCCCTGCAAATAATTATAATCTTAAGTGATTTTATTTGCAACTTCTTAGAAACAGAGAAATATGACGACAGAAAAAGACCACATGGCCTATCTATTCTGCCCTTCCATATCAACCACTACAACAGTCCCCTTTTTTCCTATAGAGATCCTTTGTGTTTGTCTCATGCTTCTTTGAATTCAGATACTGTCCTCATCTCTTCCTTCCCCACTGGGAGACTATTCCATGGATCTACCACTCTTTCCATAAAGAAATATTTCCGTATATCACTCCTGAATCTATCCCCTTTCACCCTCATCCCATGTCCCCTTGTAGCACAGCTTGCTTTCAATCGAAAGAGGCTCTCCTTCTGTGCATTTATGCCATGGAGGTATTTAAACATGTCAATCATATCATCTCTATCCCGCCTTTCCTCTAAGGTGTACATATAAAGATCCTTAAGTCTGTCCTCATATGCTTTATAATGAAGACCAATAACCATTTTAGTAGCCACCCTCTGCACCGACTCCATCCTGTTCACATCCTTTTGAAGGTGCGGTCTCCAGAATTGCACACAATACTCCAAATGAGGTCGCACCAAAGACTTATACAGAGGCACTATCACCTCCTTTCTTCTGCTGGCCATTCCTCTCCATGTGCATCCAAGCATCCTTCTAGCTTTTGCTGTCGCCTTTTCTACCTGTTTAGCTACTTTAAGATCATCAGACTTGATCACGCCTAGGTCCTGCTCTTCTTTAGTGGACAAAAGTACTGCACTATACTATATTGCTCCCTTGGATTGCCACAGCCCAAATGCATGAGCTTGCCTTTTTTAACATTCAATCTCAGCTGCCAAATTTTAGACCATTCTTCAAGCTTAGCTACAGTAGTGACCAAAAAATTAAAGCAGGTATCTTTTTCTACAATTTATTGTTAAATGTACTGTGGAGATGTCATATGTTCTTACTTATTTAATCAGCATGGCGATTAGTCACACCATGCGTCTGGCATCCATTTTAGTTTACTTACACTCTGTAGTAGGTTTCTTGGATGAAGTTTTCAGTTTTTACAACTAGGAAAAGATTATACATTTTACATGTAACTTTCAATCAAGATGGGTAGAAAGTGCGATATTAATGACTTTATAAAGGGACAAGTTGTCACACTCCATGCTGAAGGATATTCGCAATGTGCTATTGCAAAACATTTGCATATATCAAGGTGTGCAGTTCAGAATGTTCTGAAATAAGGTGGCTGTACACTTCGTCCGAAATGTGGGCGCAGACAGATAACTACTGGACAAGATGACCGATTCCTCAAAAGCATTATTACATCTAGTCCACATCCTTCATCTCAACGTGTGGCTCAGTTAGCTAATGATTGAGGAATAAAGATAAGTGCCAGATCTGTCTGACGACGGCTTATGAATGAATTCAAACTCATGGCCAGAAGACCTGCCAAGAAGCCTATGATGACCAGGAAATAAATTGCTGCCCGTATACAGTTTTGTAGCAAGATGAAAGACAAATCTGCTGAATGGTGGGAGAGGGTAATGTTCACAGATGAAAGTACATTTCAAAAAGTATGTGGGAGTGGTTACAGCTACGTCTGTCGACCAGCAGGCGAGAGACTAAATCCGAAGTACACGATCAAGACTATTAAACACCCACCATCGGTCATGGTATGGGGTGATATCTCGGCGAATGGACGATGTGGCCTGCACATTTTTGAGAAAGGTGAAAGAGTGCTGCAAAATACATATCTGTGCTGAATAGTAAAGTTAAAATACACATGAATGTTTCTGGCACAAATATATTTCAGCAGGACTCGGCACCGTGCCACACTGCAAAAACAGTCAAAAAATGGTTCGTGGACGACAAGATTGAACTGCTACCAAGTTAGCCATCAAACTCTCTGGATCTCAATGTAATTGAAAACTGTTGGAATCTTATGAAGAAAAAGGTGGCAGCACACCGTCCAACTTCAGAAGCAGATTTAAAGGACATACTCAAGCATGTATGGGTCAACGAAATCACTCCGGCATACTGTAAAACACTAGTTAATAGTATGCCTTGTCATGCCACCACCACTCGCCTCTGCTTAGAGGGGCGTGGTTATTAGAGGAACTTTCTGCTATATGCTTTTTCAGCTTTTTCAAACTATTTCCCTGCAGTGTCCTCTGGGAAATGTAGTTTTAGTTTAGCTGCATGAGTGCATCAGGCAGAAAGTTGTAGTCAGGCTCAACGAGGTAAGGCAAATGACAGAAATTTATTTTGTACACAATGGTTCGGTCTTACCACATACAGGATTATTTGTTCAGGACTCTTGGAAGTAGAGCATTGTCCAAAAACAAACCCAAACACATAAATGGCTGTTTAAAGGTTCTCTGTAGTTCAGGATACACAGTCTTTAACAACAAGGATATTGCATTCCTTTTTTAGCCTTGCTGGCTAAAGCACAAAAACAAAATCAAATTCAATGTCCGTGGTAGTTTAGCTTCTATTCAGCTTTAAACCTTTCTTGGCTACCTTCCAAGTAAACAGATATAATTCAGGGACAAAAGAAAGCTTTGTTCTAATAGCTACTTTAGCTTACCCCAGTGTCCTCATTCCAGCAGCAGGTGATTAACAAGCTTATCACAGTTCCAGACTTGCTCCTTAGTCCCCGTAAACTTCTCCTTTACAAACACGAGGGAATCACGGCCACCCTGCTTGTGGACTATGAGTACCTTTTTCCTGGAAGACTTCCTTTCAAGACTGGCTTGCTTTCTCTACATTCCCAGATTTAAAGCTTGGCAAAAGGAACAGTCCATGGGAGTGTCCTCATCATTCAGCTTCACCTCGGGCACTCCCAGCTGCATAGGTTCTGACTCCCCGTCTTGCTCACAGTACTCAGCTAACAGCCTCCTGGGGGATCTTGGAGTCTCTCTTGTTCCTGGCTCCAAACTCTCCTGCAGACGTGCTATATGTCAATTAGCGCTTTCTTCTCCTGGAAGCTCAGTTCCTCTGCTCTGCTCAGCACCAGTCAAGCTTCCCTTGCTTGCATCTGTGCCTCTGCTCGTGTCAGCCTGGCTTCCTGCTTCTCTTCCCCCTTTTCTCATAGTCTGGCATGGGTTTATATTTCCAGGACTCTAGCTTCAACCCCTCCCTACTCAGGTGACGGCAATCAACCTGACTTCGGGCACCTGAGTGCTTGGAGCATTCACTGCCTAAGGGGTTCTGGGCCCTGTATCCTCTCTCCCTTATTCCACTAGGGGGAGCATGAAATGTGAGCCACGTGGAAGTTTTCTGATTCCTAGAGGTGTTTATAGCTTTCCTACCCTGCCTTGGTGAAAGGGGGCCCTTTACTAGGGTGAATTCCCTATCTCTTTGGTGTTACGTTCACCATCTTCCAATCTTCAGGTATTAGATGATTTGTTTGTAAGAATTTAGGGGGTTATTGTGGAAGCCCTATTCGTGTCTTAGACATCTAAAGCACAGCGTCATCTCTAGAGCCGTTTTTGAAACTGGGTCTGTAGTTATCCCCAGCTCAAGAATGTCTAAGTCTGAATGAGGGCATGGTGGAGGCATGGCGAGGGCATTCCTAAGAACCCAAATGTCCCCACCTGATCTCAGAGACATCCTGGATGTCCCAGGTTACATCTAAGGTTAAACCTGTTGCAGGCATGAACAGGCATCTGAAAAGTGCTCATTTTGTCAGGCAAATATCTGGAAGTTGTGGAGAAGGAGCTACACTAATATCCCCTATATTTTACAATATGTCATTGAACACCGATGGGGACTGGGGGCTCATGTTTTCCCTTTGCAATGCTATGCCAGCTTGCCAGAAATGGACATCCCTGACCCAAGTGTTCCTAACGGGGATGTCTATGTGGCTGCCAGGGCGCATATCCATGTCAGGAACGTTTAGGTTCCTCATATCGGCTGGAGACATAGACGTCCCTGGAATTTTTCTGCACGTTCCGTCCTGGATGTCCCTGATTGGACTTGGACATCCTTTTTAAAATGCCACTTTTAATATACAAAAATGGTAATTTTAGAAGGGTCAGGTGCCATATGCATATGCAGAAAAAAGATGTGTATGTAAATGGCCATTCATGAGTAAGCAGCGATTTTAGAAAGGCCACGGCGTGCACAGATTTTAAAGGTGAGCCTTCTGGGCAGACCTTAGATATATATTGGCAACAGACTTAAACATCAGCTTTGATACCCTGCATCCTTTCCATCCTCCTCCTACCCCTGTTCAGCATTCATGCATGCAAGTGTAAGCTAACTACTTGTTTGGACTTGGGGTTTGGAGGAACAATTGAGGGAGCCACTATAGTTACCTCTCTAGCACTTTAAAACTCATACTTCTGGATTTGGTTTTGAGTTGGGCTCCTTAATTGGCTCCCCTTGTGTGTGCACTTTTGTTAAAATCTTCCATTTATATGTAAATGCTGGTACTTAACTATGCAAATTACAAAATTGCCACTTAGGTGTGTATGAGTTGGTGTTTGCACATGTAGAAGCCCTAGTGTAACTACTCGTCCTTGAACGTGTTTTTCTAAAATAGCAGCCCCCATTGTATGTACTGCCATTACAGGTATAAAGCCCTGTGTTGAGCAAGTCTTTTGTAAAATACTCTGCAAATTGCAAACATGCAGATTTAGAAATCCTTTTTTTACCTAGAGGACCTCTTCAAATGTTTGTCAGTTGAAATACAGGAAGCTACAGTGTCTACCAATAATGCCGTTCATGATTTATATGTAGTGGCAGAGTAGTATAGTGGATAGAGAAGGAGACTGGTAACCAAAGAGACCAGTGTGCAAATCCCATTGGCACTTTTTGTCTTGGTGAAGTCACTTAACTGTCCTTTACCTCAGTACAAACTGAGATGGTAAGCTTTCTGAGAACGGGAAAATACCTACTGTACCTGAACGTAACTTGCTTTTAACTACTACTGGAAAGGTGTAAGCTACATAAATAAAAATACACTGAGGGTCATGAATTAACAAGAGAAAAACGTCATAGATGGCACTGCATGTTCTAAAATGCCAAACAAGGGGTATGTTTACTAAGCTGGGCTAAGTGTTTGCTTTTTTCCATTTTAGCAGATAAAAGCACCATTTGCAAAGTTTTCTTTTCTTTGTAAAGAATAAACTATTTTAGTTGTGTTGCTCTTCCTTTCCATAACACATATGATTACAGTCTGTGCTTGAGGTAAATTTTCTTTAAGAATACATTAAAATACCAGTATGATAATTAATTCAACAACTATATCTAAATAACAGTGCTTTTACCAAACTTTTAACACCGTATATGAAGTAATTAGTTCTCTTGGGAATCATAAAGCTTTCAAGATCTTAAGAAGCAATTTATATTTTTGAGCCGTAAGGATTAGGGACCAGATGTTGATGTTACAGCCATAAGGTGCCTGAATTCATGTACATGATGCAAAATTGTGCATTAACCACAATTCCCAAAATAACCCTAAATATTGTGCATGCTCAGTAAAGCCTATGATGGACCCCTTTTCCCTACTATTTATTTTAGTTTATTTATGCATGTTCATAAACCCTCTTTCCATAGGCTTATGTAAATGACAGTTTCAGTAACGTGTGCAAGCCTGGAATTGTGATGTGCCAGTCATGAAATGAAGCCTAGAATGAACTGCAGATACTAATTTAAGGTTTGAGTCATCTTTTGGCCTTGGTATTGCCAGTAATAGATAAAAAAGCCTGGATAGCTGCCATTTCAAAAACAGATATTAGGAAAATACTCAACCAAAGGATAAAAGAAGAAAATATTCAATATGGTCTATATAAAGCTATTTTAAACCTAAGCTTTCTTTAGAAGCTCTGATGACAAGAATTCGATTTTCATACTTTGGACGCATCGTATGAAGAGAGAGATTGTTAGAGAAAGACGACATCATGCTCGGCAAGGTAGAAGGTCAACGCAAAAGAAGAAGGCCAGCAATGAGATAAATTGATACAACAGCAGCTATGGGTGCCACTCAACAATGAGTCGCCTGACTGAAGACCGAACACAGTTTAGGTAAACTATTCAGAGGGTTGATATGAATCGACACTGACTCGATGGCACTTAACAACAACAAAGCTATCTGGAATGTTGAGGGGAAGAGCCACTACAAAGGTTGGGCCTGATTTTCTTCTGGGTAGGCTATGCGCTGCTATGACGCATAGCCCTGCCTGCTCACCCTTAACCCGGATATTCAGTGCTGGTGATGGCATTGAATATCCGGGTTGTACACCAAGGGGTCAGTGCTGCAGAGCCTAACCGTGTAGTGGCAATATTGGACTGCTACAGTTAGTGGTCTGTGGTTAGAACTAGGCAAGCCAAAAGCTGGCCTAGTTTTAGCCACAGACCACTAACTGTATAGCGGTCCAATATTGCCGCTACACGGTTAGTGGCAGCCACTGCCTCTGCTCCACCCCGGAAGGTCCCCAGTCTGCCCTGATGCTAACCAGATAGCATCGGGGTTCGTATGGGAAATAGTGGGGATCTTCAATGGCACTAACCGTGTAGGTGCTGTTGAATATCCCCGTTTAAGGCATTTACACAGTTTACTTGGCTGTGAACTGTGTAAATGCCTTTCGAATATTGGGCCTGTTGAGTTTATTGCCTCCATTTCATCTATAGAAATGTACACAAGCAATTGTTTTCCCACATCTACTGTGTGCTTCTGACTGCCTTCATACATAAATAAGCCTATTCCAGGGGTTCTCAATGAAGTCCTCGGCACACACTTAGCCAGTCAGGTTTTCAGGATAACAATGAATATGCATGAGAGAGATTTGCATATGATGGAGGCAGTGCATTGAAATCTCTCTCATGTATCTTCATGGTGGTTATCTGGTTAAACTGGCTAGGTGTGTCCTGAGGATTGGATTGAGAACCCCTTGTGTATTCCTACCCCTTCCCAAATAGACTTAGGGGCATGCTTACTAAATATTTTAATATGCATTTAATACAATTAAAGTACATTAAGTGTCCACAGACGTTTTATTTCTATGACTGCAGTGGCATTTAATGCGTGTTAATTTCAGAATGGAAGAGTAGCCTAGTAGTTAGAGCAACTGCCTATTACACAGAAGATCAAGGGTTTAATTCCCACTGGAACTCCTTGTGACATTGGGCAAGCCACTTTACTCTCCATTACCTTGGAAGAAAAGGCCTAGCAATCTACTTCTGGAGATACATTGCCAAGAAATCCCAGAAGCAACTGGGTGGCCAAGAGTCAGCATTGACCTGCTGGCACAAAAAAAAAAAATCATTAACACAGGTCAAATTTTAGTAAACATACCTCTTAGAGGTGTAGGAAAAGATGCATTCAGGGTAATGAGAGGTTCCTTCTGCTGTAGTTCCATGCTAGGGGATATTCTTTCTTGCAGCCATATCTGTGATATGAGGAATGTGACAGCCATGGAAGGGCAGGGATGCTGTGTAGCAGTTGAGGGCTATCTAGGGACTAGTATACATTAAAGGATGTCATATTTAACCATGCATATGCCTGCAGTGGCTTTGCACATCCATGAAGGAGCCCCACTTGGCTCACCAGTTTGGATAAGTAAGGGAAAAGCAGCCTCCACAGACAGCAAACGATAGAGAAAGGAGCAGAGAAATATGATTCCATTTGACTAGCTGTGGTCTTTCTCCAGTCCTTTCTCTGTCACCAGTTTGAATATCCGTGTAATCTAGAGCAGTGTTTCCTAACATAAGGTTTCAGGATCCATAGTGAATAGGCATGATTTCTAAAGGAAAAGAAGGGGCTATAGTAATTGGTGGGACAGGCTCAGGCTATATGGTCTGTTTCTGCCGTCATGTTTCTGAGACCCATGAGTATCATCTGCTATATATATATATATATGGAGAGGTGCTTGTTGGTGAGGGTGAGTATGTCCGCTTCATTGGTTGTTTCTGAGGCATGGTTCCTGAGGTGGAGGTTGGCTTTCGCAATGATGGCTACTCCTTCTCTGGTGTGTGTTCGTGAAGACTGTACCCATTCGTTGTTAGTTGGTTCATGAGCACAGTGTCGGTGTCTGTTAGCCAAGTTCCTGTTATGCATAGGATGTCAATCTTTTGGGTTGTGATCAGGTCTTCGAGCATGTGGTATTTGTTTCTGACTGAGCGAGCATTTATTAGTGAAATGGAGAGAGGGTTGCTGTTTAGGGGGTTGGGAGTGTGTATTGGTGTGGGTGGTGTGTGGGTGTTGCCCCATGTAGGGGGGGGTGTTGGTGTTTGTGGTTTGGATGGTTGTGATGTTTAGTTTGTGGTTTGTGGTTTGGATGGTTGTGATGTCTGGCAAGGGATGGTTGGAGAGGGTGTCTGTGGTGGAGGGGTAAAGGGTCAGGAATGGTGCTAGGAGGTAAATTGGGGCTAGGAAGGATGGCTTGGCTTGTAGGTGTACTTGTGTGTCCTGGGGCTGTGCTATGCTTCTGCGCTAGTTTCTTAGGGTGTTGGGTGGTCCTTTTCCACGCTGTCTCGGGTTGCTTTAGCTTTGCTGTGTGAGTTGGAGTATGTTGGGTGTTTGTTGCTGTAGTCCATTGGTTGCTTTTGTTGTGGTTTGCTTCTTGTAGCTCTTTATATATCAAGAGAGAGGAAGATCTATATAGGCATGTGTCTATATCTATAAGACCCTTTCTACATAGTACATGGAGATGAGAATGCATTGTCGAGATTGTACAATTCCAGTGGTATCTGAGAAAATGCTCTGTCAAATGTGTAGCCTTTTCTAAAATATAAAGAAGGAAATGAAGGCGTATGTGTGTGTGTGTGCCGATAAATGGAGCTGAAGAAACCATTTCACAAATCTTCATGTGGGAAACATCAGTGGAGGAAATGTGGCAACTTACTGTACGTGTGTAAGTGCCAGAACATAGACATCAATATTTTACACGGGTATGTGGGCCATATATGTCTAAATGAAGCCAATTTACTACAGAGGCCGCTATCTTCAGTTAGTTAGAAATAAACAATAGGGAATTAATCCCTTCTGTAAACGGCCAGGGAGCAGGTGTAATCCCACCCAGGTCACTCCCTAACCATGCCCCCTACAATACCCCCTTGCAACTTTTATGTAGTAAGAATATCCATGAATAAATTCAGTCCTTTCTAAAATGGTCACTTACCAGTGGATGCCTATGCCTGTTTTTATGTGCAAATTGCGGTTAAGGCTTCTAAAACAACCCCCTCTATCTAGCCATCTGTAGTCTCTGGTTTCAGATCCTGAAACCCCTCCCAGCACAGACTTGACTTATTTTGCTACTTCTGTTCTGCAAAAGTCATGGAGTCCCAATAGCCAGTCTTTAAGGTAAGAAAAGAATACAATTCTGGGCTTTTCTTTAGCTCTGCCAAGCTGCTGGGACCCCCAGTTTCCCTGACTTGTCAAGCACAAAGAAACAATAATGTTGTGGGCTCAAACCATGCTCGGCCTCTCTGATTTATGAAGCAGAAACAAAGAATAACCAATTCAGTCTCTTAAGTTGACTTACCTGGACCTCTTCTGTCCTGCATCCATAAACTACTGCTCTAGTCATGGTTTACAGCCCTTGTCCACTGTTTATTCTCGAGCTGAGGAGGAACGAGCTGCTCCTCCTTTATTTTCTCTCTGAAGGTTTTTAAACATTTCACATGTGTTACCAATGAAGTTAGAGTTTCTGCTCACCCAGCTTTCAAAACCGCTATCCTCATAACCCCATTCAACTCTCCTCTCCGTAGGCCTTCTGCTACCCCTGCTTTTGACCTTGCCCCGGGGGTTTCTGGTTTTGGAAACCACTTCTCTGTTTCTATCCTGCCTGTCTTGGGTTTTAATGGGACATAGATCTCATCACTATATATAAACTTTGCAACAATAGTTAACTCCATGACTTGCACAGAGTGTCCGTTTGTGTCACAAAATAGTTCTGAGGCTTTGAATATGAGAGAGTAACTCCAACCCTTAGGAAAATACACTGGCTACCAATTAGGTTTCAGTTCGTTTTTAAAATCTTAGAACTCTTATTCGAGTATTAAGAAACTGGTCGACAGTGTTTATCTAACAGAATAGCTTGATACATTCAGAATCGTGCTCTTTGATCTGCACGTGAAGCTTTGTGAAAAGTTATTTTATAAGAGATGTCTAGGCCAGCATTTCTCAACCTTTTTTGTTTTGTGGCACACTTTTGAGTTTGTTCAGTCTTTAGGGCATACAAACCAAATTTTGCAGGCAGGGCCTGCACAAGGGTATTAGGCACCCTAAGAGAAACTTTTGTCTTGCAATTAGCTTTTAGACCCCTAGCAACCCCCCCAACCCACCACAAGATTTTGATTGTCAACTCAATTGTAATCATCTCATCACCATCTCTCCCAGAACAATCCTATAAAAATACATATTTGGACATCACACTTTTAAATATTGAACTTTGTTTTGTAAGTATATGTATAATGACGGAAATTTCAAAAAACCACTTACAAGGGTAAATGGACTATTAACATACCAAGAGCAAGAGGTATGGTGGTCACATGCGCTTTATTAATAAGGAAACGCCCCAATGTGTTTCAGCAACGCCCCAATGCGTTTCGGCAACGCCTTCATCACGGGGCTGAGAACTGCAAACAATAATAAATAAATAAAAACATCAACATAACCAAACTTATAAAATACATATAACACATCTAAAAGGACACTCCACCTCCACAGCTCCTGCCCAATCGGGGCAGTTGGAGCTCAGGCAGCAGCAGCCGGCACACAATAAAAGCGGTGTCCCTGCTCAGGGAAGCCGCTGCTCAGACACTCCACCTCCACAGCTCCTGCCCAATCGGGGCAGTGGGAGCTCAGGCAGCAGCAGCCGGCACACAATAAAAGCGGCGTCCCTGCAAGGCGCGCTCGCGCCTGAGGGCCTCACCAGAGGGCCCTTTGGCGTGGCCCTTAGATGCGGCACGAAGGCGAGCAGAAGGAATCCAAACAAAAAGACACAGCACCGTTGACAGTACCACAGAAGAAAACAACAAAGAGCAGACAGAAGCGAAGGACATCAGAAACGCAAGTAAAACACTAACAGGACTTCACAAAAATCAACATGCACGCGACTTTGTTTCTCCCACTCAGCCTCCTCATCACACAACTCCTGCCACCAACCACACACTTCCTCTACCCACACTCAAGCTCACCATGGCACCCACCAACCACTTGGACATACATAGAACCACTGTACACGCATAATGATACAAACAGAAAATCAGAGACAAAAAGACAAACCAAACACAAATCAAACTCCCACACTAGCGCAAAGGAAGCACACGAAACAACAAACTCCTCAAAGCAAACAACAATTGAGCTCATAAACGCCAGATCCATATGCAACAAGATACACACAATTGCAGACCACATAGAAGACCAGCAGCCCAAAATACTTTGCATCACAGAGACATGGCTCAATCCCACCGACAATGTACTACTCAATCAACTGGTACCAGACAAATACACAGCATTCAACTGCCCACGCACCCACAAGCGTGGAGGAGGAGTATTGATAATTGTAAAAACGAGCCTAAAGTTCAAAGCTCAAGGTTTCACTAACACACAACAATGTAACACAATCAGCATTGAGAACAAACACATTGCAATTTGCCTAACCTACAGAGCACCCAGAGCCTCACCCGATGAACTAGCATCAACGCTCGAAGCAGTCTGCGCTACCACCGCATCTAACAAACCCACGCTGCTGCTAGGAGACTTCAACCTCAAGTCCACCAACATCAAAGATGCAGAAGCTTTCCTTCAGGCAATGACTTCACTTCAGTTCACACAAATAGTCGATGCCCCAACGCACAGACACGGATCATCTCCAGACCTCATCTTTGTATCCAATTACCTAACCTCGAGAGATCTAATATCAACACCCACCATCACCCCAGTTACATGGTCAGACCACTACATAATTGAGATAAAGATACAACTACAAAAAGACAAGCTAAACGAACGATCAGACAACACATCCTCACAAAGACGATTCAAGAGTTTCGACAGGGATACGTTCCTACAGGACACGATACAACATCTGACCATAGAAACAGATGACCTGGAGACTCAAATCACCAACTGGAACAGCACTCTATCTAACGCCGCCAAAGCAACGGATGATAGACCCAAGAAACACCGTCACAACAAGATACAACACAAACCGTGGTACTCAAAAACCATACGACAAGAAAAGAGGGAACTCAGAAAGATAGAAAGGAGATGGAGAAAGACCAAGACATCGGAAAACCAGCAACTATACCTAACAAAGCAAAAACAATACAATGAACACATCAACCAATCAAAGAGAGAATACCATACAAACATGATAAATACCTCCATCAACAAACCCAGAGAGCTATTTGAAATCGTGAAAATCCTCACAAAAGAGCAAAGGACAGAAGACGAAGTACAAATAGACCCGCAAAAATTTGCTGACCACATCAAGGAAAAATTTCACTCAGCAGAGCGAACAAGACCCAGCGCACCCACCAGGGCTAACTCACACCCCAAGACCTGGGACACATTCTCCTCACCTTCAACGGAGCAGCTATCCCTCATCATCTCCACAATCAATACAAGCACCGCCCCTACAGACCCTTGCCCAATATCATGGATCAAAGCCACCAAATCAAGCTTCATTCACATCATGCACAACATGGTGCACAACTCCCTCACTCAAGGACTCATGCCAAATCAACTAAAGCTTGCCACAGTAAGACCGATTCCAAAGAAAACAACTCTCGACAAGCACAACCCAGCAGCATACCAACCAATATCCAGCATACCCTTTCTGGCAAAAATCATCGAAAAAAACAGTACAACAGCAACTACAAGAACACATCGACAACCATGCACCACTGGATGACAACCAACACGGCTTTCGCCCCAACCATGGAGTAGAAACATTACTGATTTACCTCTTCGACAGCATTCTCCGAATCATAGACAACATCAAGAATGGAATCATAATGATCTTCATTGACATCTCTTCAGCATTCGACACAGTAGACCACAAAACTCTCCTGGAAAGACTAGAAAACATCGGGCTACATGAAACCACCTTAAAATGGTTCCACTCATACCTAACCGACAGGCAGATACAGGTAAAGGTAGGACACAACACCTCTCGACCCATAACAGTCCTCCAAGGAGTACCACAAGGATCCGCACTCTCAGCACTACTGTTTAACATCTACATCCAGCCAATATGCGACATCCTGAAAGAGAACAGCATTCAATATACAATCTATGCAGATGACATCATGATATACACACCTATCTCAGTTCACAACCCGGACTACTCTAAAATAACAAACTGCCTCACACAAATGACAAGATGGTGTCAAAACAACGACCTCGCAATCAACTACAGCAAGACTGAGGCACTAATAATCACTCGTAAACCAGACTTCATCCACCCTCCAGACATCAAGATACAAAATACAACCATACCAATAAAATCGGAAGTAAAATACCTCGGAGTGACTCTGGACAATGAACTGAACCTCAAGACACACGTAAGCAAAACAATCAAAAATGCATACTACAGGATAAGAATCATCAGAAGACTGAACCCCCTCCTCGCCACTGAGCACTTCCGTACCGTATGCCAAGCACTGTTGTTGTTAAGTGCCGTCGAGTCAGAGTCGACTCATGGCGACCCTCTGGATAGCTATCCTAAATTGTGTTCGGTCTTCAGTCAGGCGGCTCATTGTTGACAGACTGGTGCCCGTAGCTGCTGTTATTGTATCGATCCATCTCATTGCTGGCCTTCCTCTTTTGCGTTGACCTTCTATCTTGCCAAGCATGATGTCTTTCTCTAATGAGCTCTCTCTCCACATGATGTGTCCAAAGTATGAAAGTCGAAGTCTTGTCATCTGAGCTTCTAAAGAAAGCTTAGGTTTGATCTCCTCTAGTACAGACTGGTTTGTTCTTCGGGCAGTCCATGGTATACACAGTATTCGCCGCCAGCACCATAATTCAAAGGCATCAATTTTCTTCCTGTCTATCTTTTTCACTGTCCAGCTTTCACATCCATATGATGTTATTGAAAATACCATGGCTTGAACAAGTCGAATCTTTGTATGGAGAGAGACATCTCTGCTCTTGAGAATCTTATCTAGGTCTTTCATAGCCATTCTGCCAAGAGCAATGTGTCGTCTGATTTCTTGACTGCTTGTTGCTTCTTTATTGATAGTTGATCCAAGTAGGTTAAAGCAACCCAATCTACCTTGGTCTGGCAAAACAAACACTCAAACCACTACAACTAGCACAAAACACGGCGGCCCGCATAATATCTGGATCAACAAGACATGAACACATCACACCTATTCTGAAAGACTTACACTGGCTCCCAATCAATTCACGCATCAAATACAAAACAATCATAAACATATTTAAGATCAAACAACACATCTCAGCTAACAGCCTGCACACCCTCATACAACCAGACACCAGCAAACGCCCAAGAAGAAAAGGAACCTCCAACCGGGTCAGCACCCCAAGAGACTTCAGAAACACACGCAAGGATACCACAGAAAGAGCACTCTCCCTAGCTGCACCAACAATCTGGAACTCACTCCCAGACGATCTGAGATCAACGACGGACCTCAAAGACTTTCACAAACAGCTGAAGACAACGCTGTTCATAGAACACTACGGTCACGTCACATAATCTAACTACCAGGAACAACCAACATACCTCCCTCCGACCCACTGATAAGAGAATGTATAAAGGCACATGATGTTTCTTAACACTAAATGTATAAAAGAATGTATTATAGAACACGATGTATTATAGCGCACAATGTACATAGCTCAACATAATCAAACACTCAACACAACACACACACAAGTCACAATATATCCTTCACTGCATGAAAAACACTATCACTCCTTTCGATTGATTGCTGTGACACCGCCTTGATTGTAAGATAAAGCGGTATAGAAATACTATTAAATAAATAAATAGAATAAATATAAAAACAACCTTAAAAATACCGAAATTTAAAAGTGCATTCATATAACAAAGTGTAGTAAACAATATATAAAAAAGATAATGAAAATAAGTTAAAATTAAAAAAATGAAAAGATAAAAAAGAAGGCATTGAATATCTGGGGTCACTGCACAGTCTCTGATGCTGCAGAAGCTAAATGGGTAGCGGCGATATTGCACCTGGTTAACTCCCATGGGTAGAACTAGGCCAGCTTTTGCTTTGCCTAGTTTTACCTGCAGGTTGCTAAGCAGGTAGCGGTACAATATTGCTGCTACGCAGTTAGCGACTGTCACCACCCACAACATGCCCTGGAACGCTCACAACATGCCCTGCTGCTAACCGCTTAGCATCGGGGCGTATAGCGGTTTGTGTTAGGGATATTCAGCTGCATTTACATGGTTTATAGGTCTGTAAACCTTGTAAATGCCTTTAGAATATCGGGCCCTTAATAAACAAGAACTTGCTGAACCATTTGTAATCTAATTTAGGATGAAAACATTGTAGCGGCCCATATTCAGAGTGATTAATGCGGTTAGCAGACCTGCCACATGTGTTAATCATGGCAACCAGGATATTCAGCGGTTCCAATGCAGTTAGTGCCACTGAATATCTGCAGGCACTGCCAGCGAACCCCCTGATGCAAGCAGGCTAGCATCGGGACATTCTGGGGCGGAGTGTATGTGGCACCTGGGGATAACTGGGCAGCGAATTGTATGAAGTATTCCAAATGAGATCTCACCAGAGACAGAGGCACTATGGTCTCTTCTTTTCTGCTGGTCATTCCTCCCCATATGTATCTAAGCATCCTCTCGGCTTTCAGTGTCACCTTTTCTACCCATTTGGCCACATTAATGATCATCAGAAACAATCACCTCCAGGTCCCCCTCTTCTTTTGTGGACAGAAGTACTTCACCCCCTGATAAATCAAAACTGTACCTCTTCCTTGGACTTTTGCAGCCCAAATGCATAACTTTGCATTTTTTTTATCATTAAATCTCAGCTGCCAAATTTTCAACCATTCTAAATGCTTCACTAGATCCCTTCTCATGTGATATACACCTTCCTGAATGTTTATTGCAGATTTCGATATCATCCACAAAGAGGTAAGCCTTACCCGACAGCCCTTCCACTGTCACTTACAAAAATGTTAAAAAGAATCAGGCCAAGGATTGATCCTTGCAGCACACCACTAGTAACGCCCTTATCCTCAGAGTGAAATGACCTCAGAGAAGTCTTGTGCTTCCATTTACACCCACTCTTTGCCATACACAAATTTTTTGGGTTAATATACACACATATATATGTATTTTCCAAAGTCTGCACATAAATGCAAACCCCCTCCTAGCCCCATGTCTGAGAACATTTCAGTGCAGTCTGATTAAAGTATGTGCATGATGGCTGTATGTGCATACCTTAATGTATATATCAGGTGAGCAGTTATGTAAACGCCTGTTTTTGCCCATAAAGCTCTACTTTGATCTGAAGAAATGCCTTCCAGCAGAAGTTACCCTTCCCAGGTTGATGGCAGGCTAAGTGGAGATTTTTAAATTTCTGGCTTCCTTGCCAGCTTTTTGGAAACGTATCTCCAAATGTAAACTCGTCTTCCCAAATAATAGCTGCCAAGAGTTCCCAGGTTTGTTTTCTTTCATGCTCTGTCCAAACCATTATTTTTCCATCTCTTTTAGCTCCCATCTCTGCCAACAAATTTAAACTCGGATATGCTACGAGGCCTCTGTGTACATAGGCCTATAATTTAGAAAGCAATGACTTTTGAATTTCCTCCAGATGTGATTTATTGATTCAGCAGTTCTCTTTATGCTACACTATCTTTGGCATTCACATTAGTAAATTATGAAAAAATACTATTGTAATAGCCTGCTGGGCTCCTTTGATGTAGTTAAGCTTCTGACTGATTTTCTTGATAGATTGCAGCACATTTTTACAATGTGCTCTTTGGACCGAAAGTATCAGAATAAAAGGAGATCAACCGCAGTTGTATTGCTGTTGATTGCCTTAATTGGTGCTTGTTTGTGTTGGGGGATCATGTGGTTTCATCGATCTTGAACTGTTATCATATCTTAGTGTTCTCATTTTCTCGTTGCACGGAAGCCACAGATTCCTTCCGTTTTTGCTGCTTCAATAATTAATGTGTTAAGGAGACTGCTAAGAGCTTAAAATAGTGTTACCTGTAAGTTAATAATGCAGCCTCTTGAGTCGTCGGAGCAGCCCAGATGTTAAAAGTGCATTATGCGTCAACATGGTTTCTTGAAAGAACCACTCATTATATTAGCAAATCCCAAAGGATAGCTATCACCTCCGTTTCCTTCGCCATTTTTTCCAATATTGACGGCACAGTGGTAACAGCTGACAGTTATACTGTAGTCTTGAAGCTTGATTTTTATTAAAAAGTCAAAAACATGGATATAATTCTGCAGGCAAACCACCATAAATAGTGTTAACTATAAGGAAAATTTATGGTATAATTCTTTTTTTGGGCCCACTAGTTCTAGAGCTGCCACTTCCATTAGGTAGTCCAGACAGCTGTCTGTAGCCCCAACGTATGAATATGTAGGGGCAGCTACAAAGCTAGAAATGTGCCCTGTGTGACTCACAAACCTGGTGCCTCCCTCCCACATCCAGCCACACAAAGGAACTTACTCTTTGTCATCAGCACCTCTTCCGTACTTGCACACACTAAGCGCAGAAGTCAGCTCTCCCCTGCATAGGAACCAGAGCTCAGGAACCAGCGTAGCTGGTGGGTAATCCCACACCCCATGGCTAAATTTTAAAAAGTTTTGTGGGAAGACTGCCTTTTGACCATCTGTAATCTGTTCACTTGGGAGGTCATTCCAGAACACAAATAAGGGGTTTGTTCATGTGGCGGGGATGTTTATGTGCCAAAAATGTTCTCGACTGTATTTTGAAACACTGCTGTCGTCACATCCATGGCGCTAGCGTGGGGATCTCATAACATGCCCAGAAGGGACGGAACAGAATGGTAGCAGCAAACCTCAGAGATGTATAAAGCATATTCAGGAAAGGGCTGTGTACATTTTCAGTTCTTCCCGCAGATGCCCATGTTATTCCTGCAGGACTTAGAAAAAATTCTGCTCTCCTCTGCAATGCATCCCAAACTGAAGAATGGTTGTGACAATTATGTTTTAAACTGGTGTGACTTAAGTCTGGAAAAACACAAGATGCAGTTTTAAGGAACAGAAAGCAGAGGTGAGGGAATGTTGTAAGGTATAGAAACATTAATAAACACCCTTACAGAAATATTAAGAAGAACAATAGTGTGTATTATGGCAATGCTGAAATGTGCTGTTTGTGCTAAAGGAACCAATCTACGGGACCCTAACAATTCCCATGTTCTGAAAAATGGGACTGCTGATGTAGGGATAGTATGGGCGTGAGTAGGAAAAGGATTCTTGTTTGGGTGAGAAATGGAGATCATATTTTAAGTCCTGATACCACATGCTATTATGTTATGTCATAGCTGTTATGTATAGGTTCAGGGCATCTTTTTGGCAGAATTATGTTTTTGTGACCACAAGTGAGAGTGTGTGGTTTGAGGGGTGTATGAGATGATCTGGTCTGCTCATCTATAGTTCAGGGGGGACATGAAAGCCTGGGCAGTACCTGTACCGTATGGATGATCGCAGCGTCACCAGGTGCCAGTGTGATCGGGCAGACAAAATCAGAGAAGGTTCTCTATAGCTAAATGTCAATAATAAGGGATCCTCAGAAGAGAATTCAGCAGTGAAAACAGTACTAGTACACAGAAAACATACAGATTCAGGTAGTTTGTGCTAGGCATATGGAGCAGCACGGTGTGAAAGGAGCGAAGTCTGGAGTTGGCAGTAGAAGAGAAGGGCATAGATAAAAGCTATCTGCCAGAAGAGTGGAGTTCCTGAGGAGGGGTATAGGGAGAGATAAGAGAGGAAAGGTAGTGCAGAGCAGCAGAATGAGTGTACTTATAGGCTAGAGGCACGAAAAAGGCATACATTTGTTGCTCAGCAATATTATGCATCCTTTGGGGAACTGCAATGTTAGTTTTGGGTTTTCTGCACAGAGATGACCATGGCTGGGATCACTGGGGTCATTTTATAATGGCAAGTACCATTTTGTGCAAGGTATGTCCTGACATACATGTCCATATTTACATTCTCTTATACCATATTAGGGAGCACTGAGATTATCTAGCACTTTTCAGGGCCTGAGGAAAAATGATATATGGTCTAGGTTGCAGTACCAGTCATTTCTCATTGATATTTGTCTAGTTTGCATCAGCAAACTATTGTCAGTGCGAAGAGCAGCTTAGGAGATTCACATTTTAATGAGATTCATGTTTTAAGCTGCAAAGAGCAGCTTAGGAGATTCACGTTTTAAACCTGTGGTGTCCGCAGGTTCATCCCAGAGACAGGCAGGATCCAAAAGGTGCCACTTTTCAGAATACGGTGGGCGCGGGGACGTCCAAAACATTTACTCATGTCCCATAATATTACAGGGACATGTTCCTCTATTATATCGCATGGCCTGTGCCTGAACCCATGCTCAGGCTGTGCGCCGGATGTGTGTGGAAGGAAGTCCAAAAAACTGCCAGAATGGTTTAAAGGTGAGGTCAGAGAGGCTGTTGTTGCCAAAAAAGCATCTTTCAGGAATGGAAAAAAGAGCCAAACGACGAAACCTGGAAACAGCACAAGCACTGGCAAGTCAAATGCAAGGCATTGATAAGGCAGGGAAAGGGAGAATTTGAGAAGAAGCTTGCTGCGGAAGCAAAAATGCGAAATAAAAACTTTTTCAAGTACATTCGTAGCAAAAAACCTGTGAGAGAGTCAGTTGGTGTATTAGATGATAGAGGGGTTAAAGGGGCACTAAGAGGTGACAAGGCAATAGCGGAGAGACTGAATGAGTTCTTTGCTTCGGTCTTTACTGAGGAAGATGTAGGGATTTACACATGACTGAAGTGGTATTTAAAGGTGCGGAAGAATTGAAGGAAATATCAATACATCGGGAAGATGTATTACAACTATTAGATAAACTGAAGAGTAGCAAATCACCTGGGCCGTATGGTATACATCCCAGGGTGTTGAAAGAACTGAAATATGAGATTGCAGACCTGCTATTAGTAATCTGTGAACTTTCATTAAAATCATCTGTAACACCTGAAGATTGGAGGATCGCCAATGCAACGCCAATTTTTAATAAGGGTTCCAGGGGTGATCCAGGAAACTACAGACCAGTGAGCCTGATGTCAGTTCCGGGAAAAATGGTAGAAACCATCATAAAGAACAAAATTACTCAGCATGTAGATAGTCATGGCCTAATGGGAGACAGCCAACATGGCTTTAGACAAGGAAGATCTTGTCTTACTAATCTGTTATGTTTTTTTGAAGGTGTGAATAAACAGGTGGACAAAGGTGAGTCGGTTGATATAGTGTATTTGGACTTTCAGAAAGCCTTTGACAAGGTCCCTCATCAGAGACCTTTGGCAAAACTAAAGAGTCATGGGATAAGAGGCAGTGTACTATTGTGGATCAGGAACTGGTTAAAAGATAGAAAGCAGAGGGTAGGGCTAAATGGGCAATTTTCCCAATGGAGAAAGGTGAATAGTGGTGTACCCCGGGGATCTGTGCTGGATCTGCTGCTTTGACATATTCATAAATGACCTGGAAAGGGGAATAAACGAGTGAGATTATCAAATTTGCAGATGACACAAAACTTGTTAAAACCCAAGAGGATTGTGGAAAATTGCAAGAGGATCTTGATAAATTGGAAGACTGGGCATCAAAATGGCAGATGAAATTTAATGTGGAGAAGTGCAAGGTTATGCACCTAGGGAAGAACAACCCAAACTATGGTTACACGATGCAAGGTTCCACATTAGGAACCACCACCCAGGAAAAAGATTTAGGCATCATTGTGGATAACATGTTAAAACCATCGGCCCAGTGTGCAGCGGCGGCCAAGAGAGCAAATAGAATGCTAGGTATCATAAGGAAAGGAATGAAAAATAAAACAAAAGATATTATAATGCCTCTATATCGTTCCATGGTAAGACCGCACCTTGAATATTGTGTGCAATTCTGGTCGCTGTATCTTTAAAAGGATATAGCGTTATTAGAAAAGGTTCAGAGAAGAGCCACCAAAATGGTAAAGGGAATGGAAGGATACTCCTATGAAAAAAGGCTAAAAAGATTAGGGCTCTTTAACCTGGAAAAGAGACGGCTGAGGGGGGATATGATAGAAGTCTATAAATTAATGAACAGAGTGGAACGGGTAAACATAGAAGTCTATAAATTAATGAACAGAGTGGAACGGGTAAACATAGATCGATTGTTTACGTTATCAGAATATAGAAAGACTAGGGGACATGCAATGAAGCTACAGAGTAAACTATTGAAGACTAATAGAAGAAAATATTTTTTCACTCAACATGTAATCAAACTCTGGAATTTGTTACCGGAGGATGTAGTAAAGGCTGTTAGTGTAGCTGGGTTTAAAAAAAGGTTTGGACAAGTTCCTGGAGGAAAGGTCCATAAACCATTATTAAGAAGGGACCCAGGATAACAATGCTTGACCCAGTACAAGTATTGTGGAACCTGTGTCTTTTGGGGAAACTGCTAGGCACGTATGACCTAGATTGGCCACTGTTGGAAACAGGACACTGGGCTTGATGGACCTTGGTCTGACCCAGTATGGCATATCTTATGTTCTTATGTGTACGGGCTGGCTGCATAGGGTTTTGCTCCTGCCATGCCAGATACGTCTGTCTTCCCGATTCCTGACCCGCACGCATATCTAGACCCGCTGATCGGAATTTGAGTTCAAACAGGGCCCATTTTCAATTTAGACATGTCCACAGGCCAGACGTGCATGTTATGGAATTGGGCTCCATGTGCATATGGTTTATCTTTATCTTTATTAGTGCATTTACTATATCGCACCGCTACACAGGTAATAGGGCAGTTTACAATAAACAAAAATTAGCTGCAGGAGTCAAAAGGAGAAAAGGAACGCCAAAGTATTGATAGGACAGGAGAGCTCAATAACACAGTTGGAGAGGACAGTATAGGGGAGGAGAAGAGAGCAGGGAAGAAGGGAAAGCGAAGGACTATTCAGTGGGTGGTGGAAGGTCAAAGGTGAGCTGGAAGAAATGAGACTTTAGGTTGAATATGAATTTTTGGAAGGATAACTCCAGACAGAGGTCAGAAGGGAGGACATTGCAAAGGGCAGGACCGAGGAAGAAGGCAGCAGAATTGCTGGTGAATTCTAAGCGAGTCTGTGAAGCAGTTGGAAGTTGCAACCGGTTAATGAGGAGAGAGCAGAGGGCGTGATGAGGAGAATGGAGGCGAATATGATCTGCAAGATACAGAGGGGTGTCGGTGTGGATGAGTTTATAGACCAGGGTGAATACCTTGTACTGGACTCGTAATTTAATAGGAAGCTAGTGGAGTTGCATGAGAATGAGTGTAATGTGATCTGTGTGAAAGGTGTGGGTAATATGAGCAGCGGTGTTTTGCAAAAACTGGAGACGGTGCAGTTGGCATTGGGGTAGACCAGCAAGTGCAACATTATAGTAATTGAGGTGTGAAGTGATGAGAGAGGACAAGAGTAATCAAGGAGGAAGGGAGCAGGAAAGGGCGAATGGCATGGATTTTGCCGTAGAGAGTAGAAGGAACGGCAGACAAGTTTAGAGGAGTGCTCCCGAAAAGACAGAGAGGAAGTCTAGGGTGACACCCAGGTGTCAGCATAGTAGCTTCTAGAGGTGTTCACTGCCCCAAGAAATTGGGTCATGCTTGTTTTAAGCAAATGTTTCCAGATTTTTGGGCATTTTTTCATGTTCATTTCATCCATTCATTCTTTGCACATCCATTGTATGTGTCCTAGGACTTTAAAGGCATGCAGATTGACTGTATGCATATTAATTTATAGGCATATGTATGTGGCAAGCAATTTGCATGCTTTTTAAAATTTTAGACACACAAAAGAACCGAATGCATGCTCATGAACACACCCTAGTAGCTTCATAGCCTGCATAGATGCATACTAGTCACTAAAATGGCATAGAATGCTCTCCTGGAAAGGGTGATGGAGGCGAAAATGGCAATAGACTTCAAGAAGGCATAGGTTAAGCCCCGAGTATATTTAGTTGTAAAATAAAAATAAATAGTGGAAAGAGTGGAAGAATTAACTAATTGCTGGTCTTGTCTGCGGCTAAACTGGAGCTAAAGTCCTAGCAGGTGCAATGATGGAATGAGCAGATGGGTCTGTCTTACTGAATGCCCCGATGCTAGCTGGCTAGTATCAGGGTGTTCCAGGGAGGGAACAGAGACTATACCTGGGGATAACTGGGCAGGGATGATATTTAGGTGCTGCCCGGTTATCCCTCAGTGGCAAACGTTGGGCACCTTAACTGTCCTAACTTTCACCACCGAAGCTAACTGGGCAGCGGCTGAATATCACTGCTGACCAGTTCGTTTTGCTACTATCCAGCTGACCCAGATATTCAATTCTGGTGGCCTGATATGGCTCCGCCATTGAATATCCAGGTTTGACCGTCAGCGGTGATGGCTAGCTGCTTTACGAGGGCTCTATACAGGGCCGGCCCGTCCATTGAGCAAGAATGTTTTTTGCACAGGGCCCCGCGTTTCAGGGGGCCCCGCGCAAAGAACACTATGCTTTTTTTTTTAATTACATTTTTAAAAAAAACCTGTCTCTGGCTGCTGCCGCGTCCGTCGCAGCAGCGGCAGAATGCCGTGTCCCGCGGGGCCCCTTCTCCTCGTCGAGCCCTCTGCAAGGGCTTTCAGATTCGCGAAGGGAGAGTGCTCCCTCGCGTCTCTGTAAAGCCCGCAGGGGCTAATGGGAAATTTCCCATCTGCCCCTATAGACGCGAGGGGCTGATGGGAAAATTTCCCATTAGCCCCTGCGGGCTTTACAGAGACGCGAGGGAGCACTCTCCCTTCGCGAATCTGAAAGCCCTTGCAGAGGGCTCGACGAGGAGAGGGGGCCCCGCGGGACACGCCATTCTGCCGCTGCTGCGACGGACGTGGCAGCGGCAGCAGCTAGAGCCAGGTTTTTGTTTTTTTTTTTTAAATTTGCCGGAAGGGAAGGGAAGGGAAGGGAAGGGGGGGGGGGGGCAGATGGAGGCTGTCTGGAAATGGGGTGATGGGGGGTTAGGACTGGAAATGTGCAAGGTGGGGGTTAGGACTGGAAATGTGCAAGGGGGGGGGTTAGGACTGGAAATGTGCAAGGGGGGGGGGTTAGGACTGAAAATGTGCAAGGGGGGGGAGTTAGGACTGGAAATGTGCAAGGGGGGGTTAGGACTGGAAATGGGCTGGAGGGGGGGTTAGGACTGGAAATGGGCTAGGGGGGGTTAAGACTGCTAATGGGCTGGGGCTGATGGAGGCTGACTGGAAATGGGGTGAGGGGGGTTAGGACTGGAAATGGGCTGGGGGGGGTTAGGACTGGAAATGTGCTAGGGGGGGTTAAGACTGCTAATGGGCTGGGGCTGATGGAGGCTGACTGGAAATGGGCTGGGGGGGGTTTAGGACTGGAAATGGGCTGGGGGGGTTAAGACTGGTAATGGGCTGGGGGCTGATGGAGGCTGTCTGGAAATGGGGTGATGGGGGGGTTAGGACTGCAAATGCGATGGGGGGGGTAATACTGGTAATCGGCTGGGGGTTGATGGAGCCTGAAGGGAAATGGGTGATGGGGGGTTCGGACTGGAAAGGGGCTGGGGGGTTAAGACTGGTAATGGGCTGTGGGCTGATGGGAGCTGTCTGGAAATAGGGTGATGGGGGTTAGGATTGCTAATGGGCTATGGGGGGGGGTTAGGACTGCTAATGGGCTATGGGGGCGCTAGGACAGGAAAAGGGCTGATGGGGAGGGGTTAGGACTTGAGGTGGGCTGATGTGGTTAGGACTAGTAATGGGCTGTGGGCTGATGGGGGGGGGGTTAGGACTGGCAATGGGCTATGGGGGGCTGACTGGAAATGGGCTGATGGGGTTAAGACTGGAAGTGGGCTGATGGGGGGTTAGGACTGGTAATGGGTTATAGGGGGGCTTAAACTGAAAATGGGTTGATGGGGGGCTAGGACTGGTAATGGGTTGGGGGATTGCTATGACTGGAAATGGACTGAGTGGACGGGGAGGCTTGAACTGCAAATAGCTGATGGGGAGGGAGCTTGGAATGGAAATGGGCTGTGAGGGAAGGGAGCTAGAACTGAAAATGGGCTGATGGAGCAGCTAGGATAGGACTGGAAATGGGCTGTTTGGGGGAGCTAAGATTGGAAATGGGCTGTGGTGGGGACTTGAATTGAAATGGACTCATGGAGGGGCTAGAACTGGAAGTAGGCTCATGGGGGGGCTTGGACTGGAATTGGGCTGAGTGGAGGGGAGCTAGGATTTGACATGGGCTGATGGTGGGGCTAGGAAATGACTAGAAATGGGCTGATGGGGGGCTAGGATTGGAAATGAGCTGATGAAGGGACTCAGACTGAAAATGGATGGGGGAGCTAGGACTGGAAATGGGTTGATGGGGGGCTAGGACTGGAAATGGGCTGATGCAGGGACTAGAAGGGAATGGATGCTGGGTGAGACTGGAACTAGAAGGGAGCTGATGTTGGGGGAGGATTAGAATGGGATGGGGCTGGGAGAGTAAAATGGAGAGGGGAAAAATATTTTGTGTGGGAGGGATGAAAAATCTACAATTGGCCGGGTATTGGGAGAGTAAGTGGGGATTGAGGATGGAGGGGTAAAATTTGTGTGGATGAAATAAGAATGAGGAAAGAGCAAAAGGATAAAGATTAGTATGTTAAAGCAGATGTAGAGAGAGAGGATGGAAAGAAAACTAGAAGAGAGAAGAAAGGACAAATGGACAGCAGACGATGGAGAGTTAGCAGAAAACATGAAGAAACCAGAAGAAAGAGGCTGGAGCAATTGCAACTGAAAAAAAATGCACAAAAGGTAGAAATATATCTCTATTTTGAATTTATTAACTGGAATATGAAAGCTCTGGGAAATGTGCATCATTAACGTCTGCGCTTTGTTTGGTACAAGAGGAAATTGATTTATAGTTTTATTTCTACAGTGTTGTTGTACATTCCAAGTTTGGCTTTTGGGGTTCCCAGTTTAATTATTGCCTTCCTGTTTCTAAATTGCGATTCCTTGTTTGGTGATGGTCTATGTTCTGCATGTGTAACTGAGCTGAGGTATTCTGTTTATGTAATTCCTATTTGACATTGCCACTTGTTCTCTTTCCCCAGTATTCTCTGAAATGTACTGGTTTAATATTTGCAGTGTTTCCTTTTGATATGTAGGGTCTGGTGCTTGTGAGTCCTGGTAATGCTGTCAGGATACAGCGGGTTTGCTATGGGTTCTAAATGGGCAGCGTTTGTAGTAGTTCCTAATGTGCCTGGCGGTTGGCACTGGATTATAGTAATGTAGAAATCTTTTAGTCTTTCTTTATCCATACACTCATTAAGAGACATGTTTACTAAAAGTTAGTGTATGGTAACATTATGCAAATATTTATGCAAATAAGACCACTTATGCAAATGAGGCCCCGCACCGAGTCTCCGCACATGGCCCCGCACCCCCCTTGGGCCGCCCCTGGCTCTATATGCATACCTGTTGAATATCTGGCCCCATACTTTGTATGCATATAGAGTCCCACTTTCCCTAAAAGAACATGCTGATGGCTCTTTGAGTTTGTGTGACTGTCACAATCTATTGTTTTGATTTGACTACTGCTTCTGTTTGCTGGCCCTTAGAAGCCACTACTCTAGGCAATGGCCTAGTCTTGCCTGATGGTTGCGCCAGGCTTGGAGGAGTGCTTGAAGTGAACTGAAATGTGGATTTAGTATGCTTATCTACCAAGGAGCGTAGAGTACAAAGGGAAAGGACAAAAATAATCTGCCCTTGCATATAGAGTGATATCGCATGCTCTTGGGGCTGTGATATATTCTTGGCAGTGGGGGACAGTGATAACTGCTGTAACTGGATGAATCTATCGGTCTTTCTTCTGTTATCTTCTATTGTATTATCATGTCACAATGTAAACTGAAGGATCTTTCAAAGGAAGTTTTACAATGTCTGAATCAAAGCATAGGATGGGAATGGTCGTTTGTGTTCTAACTCACAGTTCAAAACTGGGTGTTAGGAGACTTTAACCTCCCTGTACTGCAAGACACACAAGCTAATGCCTTCCTTGATGCCCTCAAAGCATTAGGATACACCCAACTAGTTAACTCCCCCACTCATATTAAGGGAAACACCCTCGACTTGGTATTTGCACCTCAAATAGACAACTACCCCTTTCACAAATTCAATCTCTCACTGAGCCCAGTACCATGGTCTGACCACAGTCTTGTGAGATTCTCACTGCCTTCCCTTCGCGGATCTAACTACCTCCCCACCACAATTGACAATACCATCACTACTCGGAAACGTTATCTCCCATTCAATGAGCAGGAGATCATTGGGAGAATACACCCTCTCCTGGAAACACCTGAACTCAACCTTGACGACATGTTAACATTATGGAACAAGTCCCTCAACGCAGTAATAGACGCCCCAACTACCAAGAAAAACCTCAGAGATAAGAAAAAAGCACCTTGGTATTCACCTGAACTAACAGCATCCCTCCGGCGGTTACGTCAACTCGAAAAAACGATGGCGCAGATCAAGGACAACCGAGAGCCATGAAGCCTATAACACCCACCTTGACGACCATAGAACAGCAGTATCATCAAGAATGAAACAATACCATTCAGACGTCCTACTGAGAGCCATAAACAAACCACGTGAGCTATTCAATCTGGTCAAAAATCTGGCTAAGGAGCCCACCTCCAACCAAACAAATCTACCTGACGCTCAGGAATATGCGGACTACCTTCGCTCAAAGACAAGCCAACACATTGCTCCTGCAAATCACCACCCTCTGAAACATACAAGCCCGCTACCTCCCGACTCCCTCCCTCTAAATGAGACAGCAGATAACCACCACATTCTTAACTCCTTCTCCCCCCCAACAGCAAGGGAGATCCAAGATACCATCACATGCATTAATACCACCACAGCTCCGAGCGACCCATGCCCGGCACAATGGATAAAAGCGCTAAAATCAGACCTCAGCCCTTTCCTCGCCAAACTAATAGGATCATCCTTCACTTCGGGGATTTTCCCACAGAACCTGAAGCAAACTTCAATAAGACCCCTACTGAAGAACAAAAAGCTCGACCCCACAAAGATGGACTCTTACAGGCCCATATCGAGCATCCCGCTTCTAGCTAAAATCATCGAAAAAACAGTCCAACAGCAACTAACCCATCACATTGAAAACAACGCGCCTCTTGATTACTGCCAGCATGGATTCAGAGAGTCCCATGGAGTCGATACCCTTCTGACTACATTATTCAACTCCCTTACCATTGGGCTCGATAACATCAGGAAGGGTTTTGCCCTTATCTTTCTGGACATCGCAGCCGCCTTTGACTCGGTGGACCACAAGATACTCCTATCACGCCTCACTGAGAAGGGTCTTCGTGGCAACGCTCTAGCTTGGTGCGCCTCATATCTGAATAACAGATGGCAACATGTCCGCTCCGGATCCTCTTTATCGGACCCTTTCCCACTAGAAAAAGGCGTTCCCCAGGGCTCATCCCTCTCAGCACTTTTATTCAATATCTATATGCAGCCCATCTGCAATCTTATCCGGTCCTTTAACATCAACTGCCTAGTATATGCTGATGATGTCCTAATGTTCACCCCGATAGACACAGATCACCCAAATCTCGACCAGCTCTCCTCTTGCTTCAATGCCGTCACAGATTGGCTACACAACCAAATGCTCAGAATAAATCTGAAAAAGACAGAAGTTCTATTCATCGGAAGAAACCAGTCATTCACTCCCCCATCTTCAATCAAAGTGAACAACGCAGAACTCCTCTCCAAGACAACGATCAAATACTTAGGCGTAACACTGGACCAGCACCTGGACATGCATGCTCATATAGACAATACAATCAGAACAATATACCACAAATTACGGACACTACGCCTCATAAAGAACACCCTTGAACCAAACGACTTCAGAACAGTCTTCCAGGCCATAATCATGCCCCACTTCGATTACGCCAACCCCATCCTACTTGGACTCCCAAAGAGCTCGATAAACCCCTTACAGCTTGCGATGAATACCGCAGCAAGAACCCTCTATGGCGCATCTCGCAGAGAACATATCACCCCTATCCTGAAGAGCTTACACTGGCTCCCCGTCCAGTACAGGATCACATTTAAGATCCTCACTTTGACCTTCAAAGCAGTCAACTGTATCACCGCAAATATATTGTCAGATATGATCCAACTTACTCCAAACAACAGATTAAGAAGAACCACATCCTGCAATACCATCCTCCTTCCAAAAGCCATCACAAAATGCAACAAATCCACTAGAAAGCGTGCCTTTGCCTTATTCGCCCCTTCTTGCTGGAACTCCCTCCCAACAGAAATCCGCAGCATAAATAACCTCCCCCAGTTCAGAAAAGCCCTCAAACTGCAATTATTTATACAACACTTTGGTAACTCCGACAGCATCACCTAGACAGTACCACATGATCTTATAGTCTAACAAGCCAACGCTGTCTAACCAATTTCCGATGAAAACTCGTCACCTCCCCCATCTATCCCCCTTAGGGCCTGTATCATAAACTTAGATGTGATGCAATCCCTGTGTATATAATGTATAAAGTTCACCTGTTACCCTTGCTTAAATCTCCCTTTGTTTGCTATGTATAAAGTTCACCTGTTATCCATGTTTAAACTCCCTGTTCTATGTAAGTTCAATGTATGGCTGTTCCTCATTGTACAAACTTGTTTATTGTAAACCGTGCTGATGCTGAATAGTGCGGTATAGAAAAACCTTAAATAAATAAATAAATAAAATAAATTTATCTAAATATTTTATGGATAGTACTGTCGCTTTAAACACCTCTCTGTCTTCTTATAAAAGGGTCCTTTTATTATACTGAAGACACAAATTGTTCTGGGCGGCGTTGCTTTTTTCTGACAGGCAAATCCCATGCAGGTTATGAAGCCGCCTGCCTATGAAAAAAAATCAAATTAAGATGGAGAGATGTGAAATGGTTTATGTATTATACTGTAGATCCTATACAAGTAACATTTAATATTCTAAAGATGAACAAGAGTCAATATTCATCCAGGAAAGAGATCAAGGTAAAAAAAACACCAGAATTTTCCCACCTCAAGGGCAGCTTTGTCAGTAAAGAATGACAAATACTACATGTAGAGGGTAATTCTGTCATATCGTGTGCAGGGAAAGCATGATGTCGCCCTCATATTGGAGCCTATTTTGTACAGTAAAGAACACATGGGCTTTACTTTATAGAATAGGGACATAGATGCTGTGAGCAGGCGTAACTGCTCATGCCTAGATTGGCATAGTGATGCTTTCAAGTTATAGGCCCCGCCCACGCTTTGTCATGCTCCACTTCCACCCTCACTGTAGGTACACGCGATGGGACTTAGCATGTGCTTACAGAATAGCACCCGACTAAAGCACTCATTTATATGCCCATGCAGGTGAGTGGAGGAGTGGCCTAGTGCTTGGGCGAGGTACTTCAGGCCAGAAGGTTGGGGGTTCAAATCCCACTAGAGGTCAGCAACCTTGGGCCGGAAGGACTGGGGTTTCTAGTCCCACAGGTGCTCCTTGTGGTCTTGGGCAAGCCACTTAACCCTCCATAGCCCATGTTCCCTGTAAAATAGTTATCTCCAAGTTATAATGCCCTGTTCAATGTAATTTCAGTTTGTTCAATGTAAACCGCACTGATGCAGAATAGCACGGTATATAAGAGAATGTAAATAAATAAATAAGTATTTATTTATTTAGCTAGCAATGCTTATATACCACTTTTCACCAGGTCAAAGCAGTGTACATTCACATACAATATATATTTCCCTTGTCCCTAAAGGGCTCATAATCTACATTTTGTATGTGAGGCAACAGAGGGTTAAGTGGCTTGCCCAAGGCTACAAGGAGCAAGTCCCTCTAGCCTGAGGTTGCTGTCCTTCAGTGGGATTTGAACCCCCAGCCCTCTGGCCTGCAGCAGCTTGCCCCAACCACTAGGCCACTCCTCCCTAAGTACTTTAACATTGGGATTTATGTGCATTTTGTGCATGTATCTTTCTGTACGTCTTATATCGGTCACTTTATGTATTCTCATCAGCCAAGAAATGCCAGCCCTTCCCCCACTTCCTTCTCCTCTTCCCCTGGAAAGCAGGTATCCCTGTCTTCTGGGGATTTTTTAGAGACTTAGTTTTCTGGCTACTGTCTAATGCATTCACGTGTTATTTTTCATATGTTTAAAGTTAATCCCCCAGGGGTTTGGGGGTGAAGAAAGGGATTATTCTTTTGCTGAAATAACCTTCAAACAGGCAGGGGACAGAATTTGCAAATTTCTGCAATATAATGTGAGCCCTCAGTGGGCAATCAGACACTTGCTAGGAGTCCTGTGAAGTTCAGAGGGGTCTGCATAAGGGTGGAGCATGCAACTTGCTGACATATCACTATTACCACACATATAACTAATAGAACTTTAAAATTAAAGAAAGAGAGCGAGAGAGAGATTTTGAGATATGTTGTGTTAGAGATATTGAGAAAAGGCTCCAAGCGTGCAGTAACTGGAAATTCAGATTCTCAACCTGGCCAAAAAAGTGTAGGAATGAAATCCTAGGTCAGCTGGGCTTTGACCTGAAGGATAGGGAAGGGCAGGGAAGAGTTAGTATATATATATATGCCCTGCATATTCCTGCCTGACTCTTGGCTGGTGAGCGGTTCCTACAAGCTAGGAATATCTAGCTGTTTTTATATACCGCCTTATCAACATTTCAAAGTGGTGTACATGTTAACAAAGTTTAATGTACATGGAACGTGTTGAAATAAATTGAAGCAACAACGTAAATACAATGAATGAAGTGAACTTTGAATTAGTCAATTGAAATCTATACATAAAGTTAACTTAATTGAAACACAATGTTACTAGAGAAGGGAGGGAGGTATAAATAGGGATAAAAGTGAGAATTGTCTGGGAGGATTAGCGGTGCAGGGGAAGTATAGTCATTGGTGTTGGGTGATAGTTCCACCAAAGTGTTTGATGAAAAGGTGTGTTTTTAACTTTCTGTGGAAAAGGTCGTTCGTGGCCCAGATGTTATCGGGAAGTACATTCCATATATTTGGAGCATAAAGAGAAAACACTCTATTTGATGCAGAGTGCGTGCTCTTCCTGTTTGATGGTGGAATGCGTAGGGTGAATTGTGTATTGGCTCTCCTTGGTCTGGTGTCTTCTGAATGAGTGATTGTAAGTATTCCGAGGAAAGATTGTGCTATACTTTAAATATAGTAAGCAGAGCCTTGTACTTAGCACTGGTCATGATGGGGAGCCAGTATAGGGCTTTGAGAACCGGTGTTATGTGCTCATGTACAGATGCTCCATATATGATCCAGGCGGCAGTGTCATGGGCCATCTGTAGAGGATGAATTGCATATCCTGGTAGGCCTTGAAGAATGATGTTATAATTGTCTAAGTGGGGGAGAACCAGGGCCTGGAAGATTGTGCGGAAGTCATGGTTGTCGAAGAGCCTGGATTGTCCTTATTTTGTGGTAGGTAAGTTTGATCGTGTTGCTAATATGTGGCTGCAGTGTTAGTCCCTGGTCCAGAGTTATTCCCAGGTATTGCACTTGTGCTCCTGGTGTCTTTATGTGCGTCAGTTGTGTCTTTGGTGACATGGAAGACCTCAGTTGTTGTTTTTTTTTCATTGCTAAGTTGTGTCTTGCTAACCATTGCATGCAGGCTGTGAAGCAAGTGATTAGGGAGATGAACCCAGGCTGCAGATTAGAGAATGGTATATACAGCATTGTCGTCTGTATATATATGGTATAGGACATTGTAAGGTTGCATGATTGGGCAGATGGGTTGTATATAGATGTTAAAGAGGATAGAAGAGACTGCAGAACCTTGAGGCATACCTTGTTGGAGCTTGAATGGAGCAGAAGTGACACTAGCTGTTTGTACCTGCTGTTTGCACTCACTCAGATAGGAACCTGTTCAGAATTGTGAAATGCAGCCAATGGGCGCAGTTAGCTGGAATAACTAAAAATGAAATCAGTACGAGCTACAACTACTAAACAAGCAGCGTAGTGGGAGAGCGCTGGATGATTTTGAGCTGCTGCTGGGAGGAAACAGTGGATGGTTCCAGGCTCAGCAGAGCCAGCAGCTGAAAGGCAATTAAAGCAGAAAGGCGCAGATAGATCCAGCAGTAGACAGGGACCCAGAGCTGATAATCTCCAGGCAAAAAGGGTCCAGCGGCTAAGATGATGGATGGCCCTAGGCAGCTCAGGCAGAGAAAGAGGACTTGAGAGTAGCTCAGCAGAGGCCGGCACCACAGATCCTCCCAGAACTCGCTGCAGCGACTGGTCCACTTGCACCCCTTCATCTGAGTGAAACTTGGGAATGTTCTGTAGGAATGTATAAGAGGGGAAAGGTCTATAAAATAATATTGAGTTGAATGAGTAAATATGAATTGTTTATTTACTCCTTCAAAAAGTTCAAAGACTAGGGGGCACTAAATGAAAATAATAAGTGGTATATTTAAGACTAATTGGAGAAAATATTTCTTCAATAATGTGTAATTAAGCTCTGGAATTCATTGCAAGAGAATGTAGTTAAAGCTGTTAGCACAGCTCTATTTAAAGAACGTTTAGACAAGTTTCTGGAGGAAAAGTCTGTAAGTGGGGCCGGTGCTACCAATTAGGAAGGTCATTATGGAAAAAAATCTACGACCGTATTATGAAACCCTGCAGTTCTGCATGTGCACGTCGCTAGCACGTGGATTTCAGAATGTGCGCAGGAAGAGAGAATAGGGGCATGGCCAGCATCGGAGATATATAAAGCGTATTCAGGAGAGGCCCATGTACAGTGCTTCCCACAGATCTCCATGTTGTTCCTGCAGAAACATGGAATAAAGGCAAGACTTAGAAAAATTTCTGCTCTGCTCAAAGCGTCCCGTATTGGAGACTGGTTGTAACAAGTATGCTTTGAACTGTTGTGTCTGCCGTCTGGCGGGACACAAGATGCAGGTGTAAAGAAAAGAAAGCAGCGGTGAGGGAAGGTTGTAAGGTATAGAAACAATATTAAACACCCCTGCAGAAACATTGAGAGGAGCAAGTGTGTTTATTCTGGCTATGCTGACATTTGCTGTTTGTGCCAATGGAGCTATTCTAGGGTTCCCTAACATGTCCTATGTTCTGGAAAATGGGACTGTTGATGTAGGGCTAGTATGTGACTCAGCATGGAAAAGATTCTTGTTTGAGTGGACAAAGCAGATCAGATTTGCAGTCCTGGGACGCCATGCTGTTATGTTATACCAGCTGTTTATAGGTACAGGGAATCATTTTGGCAGAAGTATATGTGATATGAGTGCAAGTGAGAATGTGTTTGTGTGTGGTGTGAGGGTTGCATGGGAGGGTCTGTGTGCTCTGCTGCAATTCTAGGTGAACTTGAATGCCTGGGCAGTACCTGGACTGTAAGGATTACCGCTGCATCACCAGGCGCCAGTGTGATGAGGTCAGAAAACTCAGCAAAGGTTCTCTCTAGCAAAATGTGAAAACATATCATTGTCAGGAATAAGGGACCAGTAAAGCAAAATGCCACAAATGGGGTCAAAACATCAACTTGCCCTGGAGTAAAGTGCTCCCTTCTTTTAGGCATCAGCTATGAGACAGGAAGTTGGCATTGGGAGTCGGAGAGGGGTGGAAGCAAGCAGCCCCACGGTACTGAAGATTAAGGTAAGGCACCATAGGGCTGTTTGCTATCATTGCTGCCGCAGCAGGACCTAGAGAGGTGCGGCAGTAATGGATGCGGGTGGGGGCATTCTGTGGGAGGGGGGGGACGCAAGGGATGAGGTTCACCTAAGGTGCCTCATCGCCTTACACCAGTCCTGTCCATAAGCATTATTATAGTTGACTGAGGAAAATACTCTACTTATCTTTGGGATAAGCAGCATGGAAGCCGTTACCTTTTGTGATCCTGTCAGGTACTTGTGCCTGTATTGGCCACTGTTAGAACAGGATACTGGGCTTGATGAACCACTGGTTTCACAGAGTATTACAGATCCTTATGTTGCTATGTTGAATACTCAGGAAGATGAATTCCTCAACTGTTTAAATACACAGAGTCCTTTTAGAAGTTCTATTTGTGCTTTTGGATTTCTGAAAACAGGTATGCAGACATCCAAATCACGCAGACATCCTCTGAGCCATTTTACAAAATAATGTATGCACTACATGGCTCATTTACATGCCATATCGTCTGCCACACTTTCTAAGATTATACCTTCGTCTCATAAAATGATGTGCCGCTTTGACCCTATATCATCCACTTGGCTTACTAATATCTCACTCACACTCTTACCTGTCATTCTCTCAATCATGAACAATAATATAACCTTGGATGTTTTTTCCTTCCATCTGGAAGAAGGCTTTAATTCGTCCAATCCTGAAGAGTCACTCAATAAACTGATGTACATTTACCTCCTTCTGTTGCTTCTCTGCTTTCCTATCCTCCAGACTTTCTAAACCCAAGGGTGTAGTTCTCTGCTGGGGGTACAGTTTGATCCTCTCTCTCTCTGAGTTCCTCACGGAGACTTTCTTTTTTTCTTCTGGACTTTTTTCCATCCAGCTAACTTCGTTAGTTTGCACTCGTCTGCGCCCTTGGGATTGTCAAACACAACTTAACTAATGCTGCCTCCCATATACACCATCACACCCACCATTCAAAAATGAGTGTTCATTATTGACTATTTTGTAATTTTCAGGCTGAGTATTAGAATAATTTCCTACTTGTCTGTGAAATTTTAATGCTTTGATAAGATGAACTAATGTCTATGGAGGGCAATAATTTGATTGAAGAAAGGGGTCATTCTTAATCTAAGGGTGGGGGTCATCCTTAACCCAAGAGTGATCAGTTTGTTTTGCGTCCAGGTTTATGCAACCTTTTACCTAAGCCTGTGATGGATCACTACTGTCCTATACCTAACACAATGTATGTATTCTATATCTCCCTCTGATAAAATGAAGGCTGCAGCTCCAGATTTTCTGCCTAGGCTTATAGATGTACATATGAATTTATAATGCTGTTGTGGTCAATTTCAGTAGATTTTCTTCCATCAGGAAAACGGGGAACATTCGTTTCACAATAAATTTCCTAACACTTTTCTGTAGTACTAGGCTATGTTGACCTTTTAGGTGGGACATACCTTATAAACCTATACTCGATGTAATCAGATCACTAGTAGAGCAATTTCTTCACTCTTACTTGAAACAAGATGTCCATTCAGAATAACAGCAATTGCTGTCTAGTTTCATTTCCCACCCCTCCCCCTGGTTTGACAGATTACACAATTGTACACCAGTGTCTTCGTTTTTATAGCATCTATTGATGAAATAATTAGACTACTCAGACCCCTGGAGAACCTAACTCAATAACTCCATAACTCTGCACGTCCCCTTTAGCAGTTTTTAGTACTGTATGTTACTCTCACTAAGCTCAATATCACTGCAGTTTGCAATGTCGTCCTGCTTATCACATTTCCTGCTTCTACTGACGAGCAGCTTAGCACCTCTGACCTCAATTTTGCTTTCCTACAGACAAAATCCCTGCAGCAACTTAATGGGTCCAAAAAAAAAATGGAGCGCAGAGGGGAGAGATCGGTTTAATTAATGAAATGGCTCTACATGAAAACCTACTGGAGAAGGGTGATGTTTTATAATTAAGGAATAGAGTTTAATGGCACAGGAATCGTTTTACGTAACTCCTCCTGGTATTACTACACTAGGGTTTTCTTCAGCTTAGAATTGCATGCTTTATTTTATTTGTGCTACTCATATCCTCGTCTGGAATCAAAATTATAACACTTAGTTCATGGCTGCGTTTTTAGCTTATCTGCCTAAAGGGAAACTGCCCTTATAAAATCGTGGTGTCTCTTCCTCCAGGTAGGTTTAGTTTAGTTTATTTGGTCTTTGATATATGCCGCCTTTAGGCCCAAAGGGGTGCTTCAAAGTGGCTTGCAATAAAAATAAACATCAAAAAGAGGGGAAAGGAAATTACTATCTTGCAAAAAGATCCAGTGGAAAAAAAAAAGGTATGAGGGGAAGGAAAGGAAGTCCAGCCTTATTCCAGAACCATATCGGGAGAAGCTGCAAAAGCAAATGCAAAAAGGTGATTTTTGAGAAGATATGATTCTGATGTGGTTTGTTTCACTTCTTAAATGCAGTTTCAGTAGTGCCATTGGGAAGACAATTGTAGGCATTGGGGAGCATGAGTTGATTGACTCACTTCGCACGGAGTGGACACGTGGAAATAAATGGGACGAGAAGAGAGGAAAAGTACAAAGGACTAGTAGTATGTGAAATCTTGTGAATGAGTGTACAGAACTTAAATTGGATTCAGTATTGGAGTGGAAGCCAGTGGAGAGTCTTAAGGACAGGAGTGATGGTGGTCCAGTTTCCCAATGTTTGCAAGGAGTCTAGCAGCAGAATTTTGAACAAATTGAAGACAATTGAGAGAAGCTTGAGGGAGCCCATAGGAAAAGGAATAGTAATCCCTGCCATTCAGAATGAGAGCAAAACCAACAATTTAAGTGATGCAATTCCAAGTATGGTTTTATAGAACTGATTTTTCTAAAGAAAAAATAACGAGGTTTTAAGAACAGAAGAAATGCATGTACGAAAAGTGAGGGATGAATCAATTTTGCACCCATGAACAGTAAGACTTTCAAAAAGGGGAATTAATTGGTGTTGGATGACAGGAGCAACCGATGTGAAAGAGATTGCAAGTGACCCATATGGCTTTAGACTTTAAGGGATCCAATTTCATACCATTCTCTTCTAGCCAATGTGCAACAAACCAATAAACTAGAGGATAAACTAGAAAGATCAAGAGAAGGATATGTGTAGAAAACCAATTGGAAAATGTCTACAAAGATGTAAATATGCAGACCGGTGCTTTGGATAACTGGTACAAAAGCTCGATTGATGAGGGTGCAAGTCATTTCCTTTGTTCAAGAAAGAACATGCGTTCTGAATGTGCAATATTTTCTAGTACTTTGGAAGGGAAGATGGGAAATGGGCTAGTAGTTTTTGACTATTGTGGAGTCAAAGGAAGCTTGTTTGAAAAGAGGATGAATTACAGCAAATTTCCAGATGGTGGGGAAAGGCCCTGAAGAGAGACTGTTTGTTATTTGTAAGAGGAAGGGAAGAAGACCAGATTCTTGTTTTTTTGAGCAGACACAGTAGGAATGAGTCTGCAGAAGTATTAGAAGATTTCATGAAAGAGAGTTTTGAGCAGAAAAATATTAGTTGCAGGATGGAAAGATGTCCAGGAGTGATTTAGGGAGGTGGAAGTAGAAATAGAGGTCAGAGGAGAGAGCGCAGGGGTTGTGTAAATGGAAGAGAGGTTTTGAGATTTAGAACCTTGGTTACAAAAGCAGATGCTAAAGATTCAAGTGAAAGATTGGACATGGAAGGGGTAAAAGTGGAACTTACTTCTCAACCTCCAAAACTCTTTCAGTTATTCACTTCCATCACTACAGAACCATTAGTGGAAATTAGAGAAGAACAATTGGACTTTTTAGCCTTAATGAAGGCTTTAGTATATTCCCTATGGTCTGCTCTGCACAAGAGAAGAGGGTTGGAAGTTTTATATTTCCACTGCTGTTCCCCTTTTTATCATGTTTCTGTGACCAGCATCTCCCTCTGTCCACCTCTCCCCCCCCCTCGTGTCCAGAATTTCTCTTCACCATGTTCAGCATCTCCTTCCTCTCTCTATCCCTATCCTTCCTGTGTCCAGCATCTGCCCTTTTCCCTCCACCCACTCTGTCTAGCATCTGCTCTCTATGCCTCAGCCTCCTGTCCAGCATCTGCCCCCTACTCCCATGCTGTATCTGTCCTCCATATCCCTATGCCCTACAACACCATGCCCAGCATCTGCCCTCCACCCCTACGCCATGTTCAACATCTGTCCACCACTTGTCCAGCATCTGCCCTCTCCAATACACCAAACTGATCTCCAGCATCTGCCTCTATCTCCTTATGACCCCTTAAACCCATGTTCAGTATCTACCCTATATACATATACATTCAGGACAGATCCTTCTTCACCACAGTCCTCAAGCAGAACAAACACTGTATGTGCAGTTAAAACAACTCCACCCTTCTTAAATGCTCAAAAACAACCAATCACAACCAGCTCATCAGTCCTTCCTACCTAGCAACTCATGACAGAAGACCAAGAACAGCCAACCAATCACAAATTCTCCCTATTACTTAACAACATACACCCCAGTCTATCTGCAAATTTAAACCACCAGGGGCCACTGTCTGCAGACGAAAAATCCATCATTGTTCACAAAATATCAGAGCCTGCTCCCTAGTTCGTCCCTTATTACCCTTGATTACAGAATCAATACAGAAACAACTTAAATCACTAAAAACATGCCCTTCCACAAGGCAATGCTGCACTAAAGGAGCTTCCATCACTTTACAATCTAGCCTACTCCTATGTTCACATATCCGTATGCGGAAAGGCCTTATAGTCTTCCCTATATATAACAAACCACAAGGACAAAAAATGCCATACACCACAAAAGAAGAATCACATGAAGTCTCCCTCCGACGAGTATAAGTCCTCCCGTGATATGCAAACGTTACAGTATCACGGGAGATTGGAAAAATGGAACAATTTCCACATTTTTTATGGCCACCCTCACCTTCAATAGAAATCAATGGACATAAACAAGCAGGACTTAATCGCTCCTTCAAATTCTGATCCCGCCTCCAGACACACTTAGCTAGGGTTGCCAACTGGCCGGTTTTCAGCCGGCCTGGCCGGTTTTTCCATGGCCAGGCCGGCTGCCGGTGCAGATGCAAAACCGGCCCTTGAAAAGCCGTTTTTTTGCTCTGGCCGCAAGATCGGGAGCGGCCAGAGCAAAAGACCGGTTTTTCATCCGACCCGATACCCGAAGTAAAAAATACCAAACCATCCAGGGCCGGCCCACATACCGGAAGGCTTCAGAGGGAGCCGGGGAAGCCCGCGCGAGGCCCCGGCTCCCTCTGTACAGCCGCCAGCGTGAAGAGCCTTTTCCTTCACGCTGGCGGCTGTTTCTGTGAAGCCGCGATTGGTGGGAAAGGTTAAAGGCAATGCCCTTTAACCTTTCCCAGCATTCGCGGCTTCGCAGAAACAGCCGCCAGCGTGAAGGAAAAGGCTCTTCACGCTGGCGGCTGTACAGAGGGAGCCGGGGCTTCGCGCGGGCTTCCCCGGCTCCCTCTAAAGCCCCTCAGACAGCCGCGGTGCTGATCGGGGTGGGGGGGAGGCCAAGGACTGCATGGGCTGTGATGGGGGGGGCTAGGACTACAAATGGGCTGTGATGGGGGGGGACCTGGACTGGAAAAGGGCTGGGGGGGGGGGGAACATTGACTGCAAATGGGTTGTGATGGGGGGGGACCTGGACCGGAAAAGGGCTATGGGGGGGGACGGACGACTTGGACTGGAAATAGGCTGTGATGGGGGGGGGGACCTGGATTGTAAAAGGGTTATGGGGGGGACATGGACTGGAAATGGGCTGTGATGGGGGGGACCTGGATTGTAAAAGGGTTATGGGGGGGGGGACATGGACTGGAAATGGGCTGTGATGGGGGGGGACCAGGATTGTAAAAGGGTTATGGGGGGGGGGGACATGGACTGGAAATCGGTTGTGATGGGGGTGGAGGGGACCTGGACTGGAAAAGGGCTATGGGGGGGGGGACTTGGACTGGAAATGGGCTATGGTGGAGGGAGGGGGAACTTGGACTGGAAATAGGCTGTGATTAGGGGGGTAGGACTGCAAATGGGCTGTGATTAGGGGGGCTATGACTGCAAATGGGCTGTGATGATGCGGGGGGACTCGGACTGCAAATGGGCTGTGATGGTGGGGGGGCCTAGGACGGGAAATCGGCTGTGCTGGGGGACTTGGAATGAAAATGGGCTGTGATGGGGGGGAGACCAGTACTGGAAAAGTGCTGTGGGGGGGACTTGGACTGGAAATGGGCTGTGATGGGGGTGGAGGGGACCTGGACTGGAAAAGGGCTATGGGGGGGGGGGGGAACTTGGACTGGAAATGGGCTATGGTGGAGGGAGGGGGAACTTGGACTGGAAATAGGCTGTGATTAGGGGGGCTAGGACTGCAAATGGGCTGTGATGGTGGGAGGGGGGGGGGGCAAGGACTGCAAATGGGCTGTGATGGTGCGGGGGGACTCGGACTGCAAATGGGCTGTGATTGGGGGGGGCTAGGACTGGAAATGGCCTGTGATGTGAGGGCTAGCACTGGAAATGGGCTGATGAAGAGCTGGAATAGGACTGGAAATGGGCTGATGTGGGGCATGGGAGAATGGGACTAGAAGGGAGTGGATGCTGGGTGGGTCTAGAACTATAAGGGAACTGATTTTGGGGGAGGACTAGAATGGATGGGGAATGAGAATGGAGAGGGGAAAAAATATTTTGTGTGGAAGAAAAGTCTATGATGGGCCGGGTATTGGGAGAGTAAGAGGGGCTTGAGAATGGAAGGGTGAAATTTAAACGGATGATAAAGGAATAAAGAAAGAATTGGGGGAAAGAGCAAAAAGGAAACAATCAGTATGTTAAAGCAGAATTAGAGAGAGAATGGAAAACATCTAAAAGAGAAGAAAGGACAAATGGATAGCTTGCAGAAGACATGAAGAAACCAGAAGAAAGTGACTGGAGCAATTGCAACTGAAAAATAAAACGCCCAAACAGAAGGTAGAAAAATACTTTTTATTTTGAATTTATTAACTGGAATATGTCTGGTCTGGGAAGTGTGTATTGCTAACATCTTTGCGTTTTTGTTTAGTGCAAGAGGAAATTACTTTATAGTTTTATTTTTCCAGTGTTGTACATTTCATGTTTGGATTTTGGGGTTCCCAGTTTAATTATTATCTGATCAAGGAAGTTAGCCTACACGTATCCTCGGTAATTTTTGTGGGTGGGGCTGGGGGCGGGGCAGGGGTGGGACTAGGGACAGAGAATGGGTGGAGCATGGCGAGCCACAGGTGTCGGGTTTTTCTCGGTGAAAAAGTTGGCAACCCTACACCTAGCCTGTTTACCAGACAAACCCGGGATAGCCCTTAAAACATTAACATGTTTCCTAATAATCCGCTGAATGCGTGTACTGAAAGGGGAATAAGGAGAAATTTGCCACTTGAAGTAGCCACCTCACTCTACCTAATAATAGAGCTACTCCTGTTCCTTGTGACCTAGTTTGGGGAGAAAACCTCTTTGGTTTCTGTCCTCTCCCTTGCTTTTTCTAGGGTTGAATAAAATTCTGTGTTGGCTTTCCTATTCTATTCTCTCTATAAAGTGTGCATGACGGCACATAAACCCAGTCACACCTCTCCTTATAAAATTACCTCCTAACAAAGTAATTTTTTAAGCCTATTTTATAAAGAAAATCAGGTGCCTACTTTTCATTATAAAATACTAGTGTAAGTGGCCAGAAAAGTACCTCAGTTTAAGGTGCAATCATTTACACCAGCCTTATATAGCTACAATTTACAAGTACATGCATAAATTATAATCTACATGTGTACTTACTTGTGTACTTGTGTTCTCCAGGACCAAGCAGGAAGTCAGTCCTCACATATGGGTGACGTCGGCTCCGACGGAGCCCTCGTGAGGCTCATTTCCCTAGCTTTCAAGGAAAGCCTTTGGGAAAGCAGCGGCCATGCGTGGTCCCCTTCCTGCCCAAGGGTGCCATCTTGCTCATTCTTTCTTTTTCCGCGGAGCCCAACGGACGTGAGCTTGTGTCACCCAGTAAAAGTAGATTTTTTTCTGCGATTTTCGCTTTTTCTGATCCCGTTGGCCTGTGGCCCGTGCGGCAAAATGTCCTTAAAGGCACTTCGGAGTCGTCAGCATCAACGTGAGAGAATTTTCTCAGAGTTCACATCCGGCCGGGCCCGGACTTCGTCAGAGGCCTCGACATCTCGGGAGTCGGAACCTGAATGCTGTCGTGGTTCCTCTGAAAGGGGGTCTCCCACCCGGGAGCACAAAAGGAAGAAGAAACTCGTGAGGGCGGCATCAGTGGAAGCTTCTGGGTCCTCGAGGGCCAGGTCGCATAGCCCTGACCGCTGCCTCAGGCTCTCTGAGTCGGAGAGGCCGTTGAAGCTACCTCGTATGGAGCCGGAGTCCCCGAGTCACGTAAGTTCTGTTGTTCTTGTAGACCCTCCTCCGGGAGAGCCGATGTCGGGCCCGATGCCATCAGGGCCCAAGTCGGAGGCTGCTGGGTCTCCTGAGCTTGGACTCAGGTTGATGGCCTTGGAGAGCAGCTTGGCTGCCTTCATGGAACAGCAGCAGGTGCTGATCGCCAGTCTGACCGGTGAATCTGCCCCGACCACCGGGACTTCGATGTCTAAGTCAATCCCAGATTCCGAGCTGATCCTCGAGTCCATCAAGTCTCGAGTCGATCCTCGGTCAAGGTCCCCCTTGATATCCCTTGCGGGGCTGAGGTCGTCGACACCGGTACCCTCGGCATTGGGGCGGGTGGCACCGAAGCCCACACGGCCGGAGCCGCTCGACTCCTCCTCGGAGAAGTCGGCATGGGAGACAGAGGACGAGGAGTCTCCGGACACCTTTCAGTCCCGGTGCGTCCCTTTGGACTCAATGGAGTCCGAGCCTCGAAGAAGGTCCCCCCCAGAGGATAACCGGTTCTCGGACTTTGTAAGGGATATGGCCAAGGCTTTGGCATTCCCTGTGGATGCCGAGGAGGAGCCTCGAGCCGAGGAGCTCAATGCCCTCCAGTATGACTTTTCTCTGAAGGAAGCCTTTACTGTACCAGTTCCTCCGATGCTGGAACGGCTGCTCTTCCATATGTGGGCGGCACCGGCCTCGGTGCCAGTTCTTAGCAAATGGGTCAATTCCATTTATCGAGTCCGTAAGAGCCCTGGGTTCCAAAAGGCGCAGCTACCACACAATTCCATGGTTGTGGAATCGGCCGTGCACCGCCTGAAGAGTCAGAAGATGCACTCCTTGGTGCCCCCTGGCCGGAAGGCCAGGAACCTGGATGCCCTCGGTAGATAGTGCTTCCAGGGCTCTATGCTATCTTGCCGTGTCCAGACTTACCAGCTGTACATGGGCATGTACTTACGGGACCTGGCAAAGGAGATTGCCGGGTTCTCAGCTGGCCTCTCCGAGGAACCCTTCCAGAGGTTCAAAGCCTTGTCTACAGGGATCCGAGAGTGCTCGAAGTTTATCTCTCAGCAGCCTATGATGGCTTCAAGTCTTCGGCCCGGGTAGCCGTGGCTGGCATCGGTGCACACCGTCAGGCCTGGCTACAGTCATCGGACCTGGAGTCATGGGTGCAGGACAAGTTGGTCGATGTCCCCTGCCGAGGTGACAACCTATTCGGTAAGCCCATGACTGAAAAGGCTGCAGAAATCGAGAATGAGACTCTCACCAGGACAAGACTGTCCAGAAAGACTTCTGCCCCTTCTCAAGAAAAGAAGGGCTCGGGAAAGAAGCCCTTTTTCCCGAGGAAGTGTGCTGCCTACAAATCCTACCCTCAATATCAGGCCTCTCCAGCTCCCTAACAGGGCCAGCAGGCCAAGGGGCAGGGGCATGGGCCCCGTAGTCAGAAGACCCCCCAAGCCACCAGCTCCGGCTCCTGCACAGCAGGGAGCAGAGTTTTGACTCCCACAGCTTAGCCTCTTCTCCACTGCTGGCTCCACTCAGCACAGGAGGTCGGCTGACCCTGTACGCCTACAGGTGGCCAGCCATCACAGGGAGGATACCTGGGTACTCAGCATAGTCCAAAAGGGCTACATGCTCCACTTCCACCAGCTACCCCCCTCCTACTTTCCACGGGAGCCTCCAAGACTCCCTCTGCACAGAAACCTCCTCCTTCAGGAGTTGGCAAGTCTTCTAACGGAACAGGCGGTAGAACCCATGCCTCACCACCTGGAAGGGCAAGGCTTCTACTCCAGGTACTTCCTGGTACCAAAAAGGACAGGAGGCCTCCGGCCTATCCTAGACTTGCAAAACCTAAACAAGTTTCTGGAGAGGGAAAAGTTCAAGATGCTTACCCTTGGGATACTGCTGCCCTACCTCCAGCAGGGAGACTGGCTATGCTCCTTAGACCTAAAGGATGCTTATACTCACATCCTCATTCATCCAGACCACAGACAATATCTCAGATTTGTGGTGGGAGGAAACCATTTTCAGTAGAGGGTACTTCCTTTTGGCCTAACCTCTGCCCCCAGGTTTTCACCAAATGCCTGGTGGTGGTGGCGGCCTATCTCAGGAATCAGGGAATTTTTGTCTTCCCATACCTGGACGACTGGCTCATCAGGGGCCAGTCTCTCCAGGAGGCCAGACAAGCCACTCTTCACACTGTCTCTCTTCTTCAGCGTCTGGGCTTTGTCATAAACTACGCAAAGTCCACTTTGCTCCCCTCTCAGAACCTAGAGTTTATAGGGGCGAGACTAGACACCCTTCAGGCAAGAGCTTACTTGCCAGAGGACAGGGCCCACAGATTGATGGAGTTGGCAAACCCGTTCCAAAGCAATTCTTAGGTCTCCGCCAGACACTACCTGCGACTTCTGGGCCATATGGCATCCATGGTACATGTGACTCCGAATGCCCGTCTGCACATGCGGGTTGCTCAGTGGTGCCTCAGAGCTCAGTGGGTGCAGACCACAGGCGACCTCCGAGACAAAGTAAAGGAGTCCAAACCACTTTTGGACTCCTTACAGTGGTGGCTACATCTCCCAAACCTTCTCAGGGGGGTACCTTTTCAGGATCCAGCACACACAAGGGTGCTGACGAGCGATGTTTCCATAAAGGGCTGGGGTGCACATTGCCAGGGCATGTGCACTCAAGGCCTCTGGTCTCCTTGGGAGGCCACACAGCAGATCAATCTTTTGGAGCTGCGAGCAATCCGCTTAGCTCTAAAGACTTTTTCTCATGCCCTCTCTCACCAGTCTGTTTTGGTTCAGACGGACAATCAGGTGGCAGTGTTCTATGTGAACAAACAAGGGGGCATGGGATCCAGGCTCCTATGTAAAGAGGGGCTGGCCCTTTGTTCCTTTGCAGTAAAACAAGGCATGTTTCTCAAAGCAGTTTATCTACCTGGACAGGAGAATTTCCTAGCAGACAAGCTAAGCAGGATTCTCCAGCCCCACGAATGGCAGTTGACTCCATGGGTGGTCCAGCAGATCTGCCTCCGCTGGGGACTGCCATTCATCGATCTCTTTGCCAGTCCACAAAACCGTCAGCTGCACAGGTAGCCGCATCCCGCAAGTTGTTACATTTCAATGCAGTAACCCAATAACCTTCTTGCAATAACCTTAAGACTGTATCGCACAATACTGTATCTGTTTATACTGAATGATAGGTAACGATAGGACTGTATCGCACAATACTGTATCTGTTTATACTGAGTGATAAGGAACGTTAGGACTGTATCCCTATTTTGTTAAAGTAATAAGAAACGCTGTACCCCAACCCATCTATCCCTGCTAGACTGTTGGTACCCAACAACTATCTTGCCGGCCTACACTAACTCATCTCTAGGCCAGCTGCCTTGACTTCACCCCACACTGCGCCACTCGAATCCAAAATCCAAGTATTTCTGGCAGACATAAAATGGAGCCTGCTCACACCTTCCTGATTTTGTGCATGTGTATACTAACATCTTCATATAGAACCATCCCACACTCACAATACTGCATTCCTCTACTATATACACCAATCTACCTTCTCCACCCCCCCCTCCATTACCCATCCTGCATCAATACAACTTAAATCCTATCACCACCACACAAACACCAAGTAAATTACCCCAACGACACACCCATATCAAAGGGAACAAATCTCAAAAACACCCTAAAACCAAAGCAAAGAACACTATTGGATCTCAAATACAACTCACACGAACCACACACCAAGAACATCACACATGTAACATTATCCTTATTAATGCTAGGTCAATAAGGAATAAAACACATATTATCCACAACATTCTAACTGACGAACAACCAGATATCCTATGCATAACAGAAACATGGCTCACTGACTCGGACTCTGCAACAATGAACCAAATACAGAAGCCCGGATACCAACTATACACCTGCCCACGCATCAACAGAAGAGGAGGCGGAGTCCTTATAGCAGCCAAAACCAGCCTTCAACTCACAACCACATCTACGGTCACAAATCCAGATCTTGACCTACTTAAAATCGAGAGCATGGCATTATCCATCTGCCTAATCTATCGACCTCCCTCACCACAGCACGAAACACTAGCCACAGCACTAGAAACCATCACATCCACACAAAGCAAAAAATTCCAGATCATCCTCGGAGATTTGAACCTAGCATCAATTCCTCCGTCCCACACGGACTCCTTCTATGAAGCCATCGACCAATTGGGTTTCCAACAAATAATAAGCAACCCACACACGATAGAGGAAACATCCTAGATATGATTTTCATACCCAGAAATCCACAACAAAGCAATGAACCACCTATAATAAACATAACTCAAGTACCATGGTCAGACCACCACCAAATCAACTGTAAACTTAAACTACAGTGCCAACCCAAAAACTCAAAGGAGATGAGAATGACCAACCCCATTAGGAAATTCAGCAAACTCAATGAGGAACACCTCATAAGCACCATTGCATCCCACATAAACCTAGATTCCACAGACCTAGACGAACTAACTAACAGATGGAACACACACATCCAAAATACATCTAACCCAACTCTGAAACACACATCAAACCCACATAAGATCAACTCGGAACCCTGGTACACAGGAACTCTAATAAAATCAAAAAGGGAGCTCCGTAAAATAGAGAGAAAATGGAGACAAACCAAATCCTCCGATCTCAAAACTAAATACATGGCCCATCTCGCAAAATACAAAGACGACGTGAACAATGCAAAAAAATTACATCACACCAACATCCTAAACAAGGCAATCAATCGCCCACGAGAGTTATTTGAACTAGTCAAATCACTAACCAAAACCGACCAAAATGCCAACCTCAACAAATCCATCAAGGTCCAAACACTGGCAAACCACTACGCGACCAAACTGACGGCCCCTGGTCCTCCACCCCCCCCCACCAACACCACAAATCAGAAGTGAGAACAACACAACGCAAAACCAGTTATGGGAGCACTTCCACAAAATAGGAACCAAGCAAATCACAGCCATTGTCACAAGCCTGAAAAGCACCACCTCCCCACTAGATCCCTGTCCTGCATCCTGGATCAAGGCAGTGAAACAAGACATAGCACCTCACATAGCACACATAGTTAACCTATCCCTACAACAAGGAATCATGCCCTCAGAACTAAAGAAATCAGTCATTAGACCGATCCTAAAAAACACTACACTCAACGGAGAAGACCCAGCCTCCTACCGTCCCATATCAAGTATCTCATTCCTGGCAAAGATCATAGAAAAAACGGTCCTTCTACAACTCCAAGACCATCTGACTGACAGTGCTCCTCTTGATGACCAGCAATATGGCTTCAGGCAACATCATGGAGTTGAAACCCTGTTACTAGTTCTACTTAACAACCTCCTAAAGGGCCTTGAAAACAAAAAGAAAATGTACATTCTTGTATTCATTGACATCTCAGCTGCCTTTGATACAGTTAATCATGGGACCCTCATGAATAGGATAAAATCAATAGGAATAACAGGAACCCCACTAAAATGGTTCTCATCCTACATCTCAAATCGAACACAACAGGTTCAATTCAACGGAGAAAAAGCAGAATCTTTCTCACAAACACAGGGAATCCCCCAAGGCTCTGCTCTCTCAGCACTTCTGTTTAACATATATATGCAGCCACTATGCAAAATTTTCTCACGGCACGAAATTAATTACCACATCTATGCCGATGATATCATGCTATACACACAACTAGACACTAAAAACCCAGACTACAACCCACTGGAGACATGTATCGGAGAGATGCAAGACTGGTTACAACAAAGTAGTATGTCAATTAATCACAAAAAAACTGAAGTAATGTATATCTCCAAAGAACCGAATTTTGACCCTCCCACATCAATAACACTATGTAACAACACTTACCAAACAAAAAAAGAAATAAAGTATCTAGGAGTCACATTTGACTGTGACCTAAAGATGGAAAAACACCTCCGAAAGACCAACAGAGCAGTTTTCCACAAGCTTAGAGTGCTCCAACCCATTCGGAATATTATTGATCCCCAAGACTTCAGAACAGTGGCCCAAGCACTCATCATGCCACATTTTGACTACTGCAACGCCATCCTACAAGGTTTACCTAAAAAAACCCTAAACATATTACAAATGGCACAAAATGTAGCTGCCAGGGTCATAATGAAGAAAAATCTAAGTGACCACATCACACCAGTACTAATTCAATTACACTGGCTACCCATAACAGCTCGCACAAAATACAAAATACTAACAACCACCTTCAAACTCATCCACAACTTAGCACCTTCCTTCCTCAACAACCTAGTAAGATTGCAACCTCCTACCCGAAACAGAAGAACCCACAATTCCAACATCCTTCACACTCCAACAGATATAAGATCTGCCAAAGCTAACACCAGCCACAGGGCTTTCTCATATGCGGCGCCAACACTGTGGAACCAACTCCCACCAGAACTACGAGCTAGCAATGACTTTCTAGACTTCAGAAAGAAACTCAAAACGCACATTTTCCAATCACATTTCAACCTGAACTGAACCCACAGATGGAGCAGCCCCTGACCACTGTGTCCAAGAAGATTATCCTGTATATATGTATTTATGTATATATGTAAATGAACTCCCCCATAGCTAAGAAGTGTTAACTCTGTATGATGTGCTTTTCTGACAATCTGTATGTAAACAAAATTTGTACCTGCCTTGATTCGGCAGTTTCATAATAGTAATCCTACCCGCTTCTGATCGCTGGAAGGAGCGGGCTACAAATGCTTGCTAAATAAATAAAAAATAAATAAATAAAATAAAATCCCCCGAGGATGGCAGCAGATGCTTTTCTGATCTCTTGGTCTAGGGGCCTCCAGTATGCGTTTCCTCCCACGCCCCTGGTGGCCCGAACTCTGTTCAAAACTCTCCGGGACAAGACCTCGGTGATTCTGGTAGCCCCCAGATGGCCATGGCAGCCCTGGTTTCCACTTCTGCTGCAGTTGGCGGTGGAAACTCCATTCCCTCTGGGGTTACAACCCAATCTCCTGTCTCAGGATCAGGGTTCCCTTCTGCATCCTAATCTCAGGTCCCTCAATCTGATGGCCTGGCTGCTGAAAGGATAGTGCTAGCTCCCTTGCTTCTACCTAAGGAGGTTGAGGAGGTGGTTTTGGCCTCTAGGAGGCAGTCCACTAGAAAGTCCTATGCCCTCAAGTGGCGTAGGTTTACGGTATGGTGTGCTCAGCACAAGGAAGATCCTTTCTCTTGCCTTGTGCCAGTAGTACTGCAGTATCTGCTTCACCGGTCAGACCTAGGCCTTATGTCTAACTCTGTTCGAGTCCACCTCAGTGCTCTTTCAGCGCACCACTCCCTGGTGGAGGGACAGTCTCTGTCGGTTCATCCCTTGGTGTCTCATTTTCTCAGAAGTCTGCTTCTTCTCAAGCCTCCGGTTCATCCACCGGCCACTGAGTGGGATTTGAACGTGGTCTTGCAACAACTTACTCGCCTTCCTCGTAGCTCTTACCTTGGCCAGACGTATGAGTGAACTACAAGCTCTGGTTTCTGACAGACCGTACACACGGTTCTATAAGAACAGGGTGGTCCTATGGACCCATCCGAAGTTCCTTCCAAAAGTGGTCTCCTCTTTCCACCTCAACCAGGAGGTGGTTCTTCCGACCTTCTTTCCCAGGCTGCATAGCAGCCGGGCTAAAACAGTCTTGCATACCCTGGACTGTAAGAGGGCGTTGTCTTTTTACATAGAACGTACGTGGGGGCATCGAAGGGCTACTCAGCTCTTCGTCTTCTTTGACCCTAATAAGATGGGGTTGCCTTTCTCAAAGCATACATTGTCCACTTGGGTAGCAGATTGTATTGCCTGGGTGTACAAGGTAGCCGACCTCCCCTTGCAGGGTCGAGTCACGGCCCACCGTGTCAGGGCGAAAGCCGCGTCAGTAGCTCATCACCATTCTGTTCCGTTGGCAGACATCTGCCCGGCCACAACTTGGTCTTCAAGCCAGACTTTTGCAGCCCATTACTGCCTCGAGAGAGAGTCCTGAAGGGACAGTGCTTTCGGACAGGTGGTACTCTGTAATCTCTTTGAGGTTTAGGCAACTCCTACCCTCCGGCCCTTGTGTTGGGCTACCGTACGGGGGCGTTCTCAGACGATGTTCTTATCACGGATGCTGAGGCTCTTGAGAGGGAGCCATTTTTTCAGCTTTGGGTTCCCGGTAGCCTAGAGAATCCCATATGTGAGGATTGACTTCCTGCTTGGTCCTGGAGAAAGAGTAGTTACTCACCTGTAACAGGTGTTCTCCAGAAGCAGCAGGAATCAGTCCTCACGACCCTCCCTCCTCCCCTGGAGTTGCAGTCATATACTTTATTTTGATTTTTTTGCTTTTAGCTATGTCATCAGACTAAGCAAGATGGCACCCTTTGGCGGGAAGGGGACCGCGCATACGCGCTGCATTCCCAAAGGCTTTCCTTGAAAGCTGGGGAAATGCTCTGCACGAGGGCTCCGTCGGCACCAACGTCACCCATATGTGAGGACTGATTCCTGCTGCTCCTGGAGAACACCTGTTACAGGTGAGTAACTACTCTCACTCCACCTATGCACCACCCAAATTCCACCCCATACATGCCCACAGTGAAAATATGCACCATGAAATTATCACAAGCTCTTTTATGCAAGGCACAATTTTATAAGAAGCCGTTTTTGTGCAATCTCAGAACACATTAGGATGATATCAAGCATTTTAAAATTTGCTATGTCATCAGAGTGAGCATTTTTAAAGATACTTTGCCTGCTGATTCCATTTTATTTATTTATTTTATTTATTTAAACTTATTCATATATCATCTTTCTATGATTCAAAGCAGTTTACATGAAACAAAACGTGTAACTGTAAAGTACAGCTGTTGTACAAAGAACAAGAACTTGGTACATTAATAACATTCAACAATTTAAGAACTAAACCAGGGTTTGACAACTATGTACAAAGGGGGGTGGAAGAGGAATTGAGGAAATTTGTTGGAAAGGGGAGGACGGGGGATCACTCGTAGGGAGGCATTCCGGCTAATTGTATGGTTTGGAACAGAGGCATCTGACGTGGTTAATGACTGTGTGGTCTAGGTTACACTAGATCGTGTGGTGGGAATGTGTTAAGGTATTCATGGAAGAGAAAAATTTTAAATTTTCTCTGGAATCTGAATGGTCAGAACAACCTTGCAGGTCAGGTGGGAGAACGTTCCATACAGTGGGGCAAAGAGGGAGAATGTGCAGTTACATGTGGCTTGTTTGCTTTTTATTTGTTGGGGTTGGGGTATTGAGGAGGTTTACAGCGTTGGGTTTTCAGAGTCTGTCGCAATTTGGTCTGGAGAGGAGGGAGAGAAGACAGGGTGCTGAATCATTATTTATGACTTTGTGGATCAATGTGAGTGCTTTATATTTTATTCTAGCTTGGATAAGGAGCCAATGAAGATGTTTAAGGACAGGGCTAATGTGGGCTTGCCTGGAGGTTCTGTTGATTAAATGTGCTGTGGTGTTTTGGGCCATTTTGAGAGGGTGAAGGCTTTGTTTCAAGAGGCCATAATATATGATGTTACAGTATTCGAGGGTAGGGGTAGTAAAGGCTTGGCAGACGGTTCAGAAAGAGTCTGGACATAGTAAGGGGTGGAGGTTCTTCAGGATTCTGATTTTGCAGTAGATGGATTTGGTTGTTCTTCGTATTTGTTCATGGAAGGTGAGGTTCTGGTCGAGTATTATACCTAGATATTTAACTTCACTCTTCACATTGATGGTGAAGTTGTCGAGGTTGAGTGTTTGAGGAGGGTAGTAAGATGTATCAGAGAATAGGTGCAGGGCCTCAGTCTTGGCTTAGTTAATGATGAAATTGTGTTGTTGGAGCCATTGTCTAGCCTTGGTGAAGCATGTGCTGATATTGGTGAAGTTGGGTGCTGCAATATTGAAGGGGGTGAAGAACATAATGTCATCTGCATAGAGATGGTATTGGATCTTGTGATCCTGGAAGATTTTGCATATAAATTGGAGGAAGATGTTGAAAAGGAGCGCAGATAAGCTGGAGCCTTGTTGCATGCCTTGTTGTTGTATGAATTGGTGAGAGGTTTTATCAACAATTCTCACTTGTTGGATCCTATGGTCAAGACAGAAGCGGAACCAGTTAAGGATGGTATCTCTAAGGCTGATATCTTGAAGCCTGTCAAGTAGTTGGTGATGTGGAAGGGAATCAAATGTGGAAGATATATCAAGGAAGATTAGCAGGTAGCCTTGGGTAGTTTGTGTGTAGGGATGTGAGCAGTTTTTCAACTCCATGGTTTCATTTAAATCCATGTTGGAAGGGGTCGAGGGGTGTATGGTCATCAATGAAATTCTATAGCTGGTTATGTGCAATCTTTTCTGTTATTTTTGCTAAGAGAGAGATACTTGATATTGGGTTGTAGGACGTAGGAGTGATGTTGTTTAGTTTGTTTCCCTTTAAGATAGGACAAATTGAGCTTTTCTTCAGGGGGGTTGGCATTATCCCAGTGGAAAGGGAGGTTTGTACTATGGTCAGTATATAGGAGCTAAGGTGTTCGTTAGCACTCTTTTTCCAGGTGACAGGACAGGGGTCTAGGGCTGAGGTAGATGCATTTAGGTTTTAATGGTGGTAACTACATTGTCGAGAGATGGAGAGTCAAATTTGGCCCAGGTGACTCGAGAGGTAATATTGGAGGTTAAGAGATCAGAGTGATGGGTTAAGGGTGATTGGGCTGAGTGGTATTTAGAGTGAAGGTGGTCAGCTATGTCCTGTGGGGATATTTTGTCATAAGGCAACTGTTTGTTTGGTTCATTTAGGAGAGCTTTTGTAATGAAAAATAATTCCCTGGGTTTGTTTATAGAATGCATGATGATGTTTTCATGGTATTCCCTCTTACGTCTTAGAGTTTCTTTGCAATAAGCATGCTTTTCTGAGTAAGTGGTGTAGATGGAGGGGTCTCTAGAATGTCTCCAATTGCGTTCCAGTCATCATAGTTCCTTCTTTCATTCAAGTAGTGACGCGGAGAACCATGGGCTCTTTTGCGGTATTTGGTCGAGTAAGGTCTGGACGGAGCTTGAACTGCAGACTCCATGATCTTTATCTTTATCTTTATCTTTATTTACATTTAATATACCGCCCTTGTCGAAACATGAGGGCGGTTTACAATAAAAAACAAAATACAATAAAAACGTTAAAAGGAAAAGAAATCCATTAAAATAGAGAGAAGATAGACCAAAGAGGTCACAGGACAAAGCAAACAATAAACAATCAGACAAACCTTGGGTAAACAAAACCAAACAAAAACCAAACCAATCTGAGAGTTAAGGTTGGGGTTGTTAATTTTGAGAAGAACTAGTTGGGGGATAACTTGTTTAAGGTTGTTTAAGGTTGTTGTCAAGTTGTTTGAATCTTCGGGTTGTCGGAGGTTGTGTAGGTATTAGCATTTGGTGGTGTTGAGAAGGGGTGGAGAAATTTTACTCATTGTCCCATGGGGACAACCTACATTCAATATTTAATGAAGCATTTTCCTCTCTCTGTAATTTGCCAAATTTCTCTGTTGAACAATCTGTGTAGCACACTACAAAAAGCTTATTTACACTGCATTTTATGGAGATTAAATGATGGATTTTGTTTTCTTAGGGCGCGATTCCAACATCGACATCCTGTCCCTCTGTGTGTCTAGTCGGAATCGGATGCACAGAGTTAGCCAGGATTCTGATCCCGCGGGGTATGTCTAGGCCCGCAGGATCAGAATCGCAACCAGGCCTGTATGTGCAGGCCGGGACCCCGATTTCAGTCTGGCCTGCACATACAGCCTTGCCTGGATAGCCCAGTCAGGGCTTTTCAATGGAGTCGCGGCGCCATGGCATCCGGTTGCCATGGCACCGTGGCTCCATAGAAAAGCCACGATCACTGACTATGGGCTCAGAAAATGCATTCCCCACAGCCTGACTCCTAATCTGGTCTCCCAAGGCCAAGGTCAAGCCACGGGGAATGTCCTCTGTCTCCTCCTGCCCTTTCTGAGCCCCTGGCCTGCTGTCCCCTGCTGACTAGGGAAACTTATTCCACCTCAAGCTGCTGGCCCCGGACATACAGGGCCGACATTGAAATCAGCCCTGTACGTCCGGGGCTGACAACTGCCCACTGCCCACCCTAATGCTGCCCCTTTTCCGCCCCCATCTAACTTCCCTGTACAACAAGCGGGGAAGTCAGTTGGGGTCAGGAAGGGGCCCGAATAACGGGGATGGACGTCTCAAGGGGACATCTATCCCTGCTATTCGTGCCTTGGAATGACCCCTTTAGTATCTACTCTCGGTATCCCACAAAATATTGTCTTCTGAAAATCTTAACTAAACTTGAAAAAGAAATGACTTTATCATGAGATATGGTTCTACCTTTGATAAAACTGGTTCTACCAGTTACAGACCTCTATCTTTAATCTTCCTTTCCATCCAAAATACACAAAAGAATCATTTTCTACTAGTTCACTGATCATCTTGAAAAATCTTCTATCCATGACAATCAGGTTTTCGACCTGGCTATAGTACAAAGAATTATAGTGCTGGCGACGAATACTGTATATACCATGGACTGCCCGAAGAACAAACCAGTCAGTACTAGAGGAGATCAAACCTAAGCTTTCTTTAGAAGCTCAGATGACAAGACTTTGACTTTCATACTTTGGACACATCATGCGAAGAGAGAGAAGCCAGAGGTTTTGCAGCTGGGGGGGGTATTTTTCCTTAAGTTTCTGTGGAAATGTCTGGTGAATTATCAGCCTGTGAGTTATGGTTGTTTTGAACCTTCCCAGCTCATTTCCTTTATTAATGCATAAAGGTCCTTTGCCCTACTGGCTAGTGATATTGCCACTCTGTAATTTGTTAGGTCTTGGCTGGTTAGTGCTTCAGTACTTGCCTTCGTGTTACATTTAGTTATTACTATTAGACCTCCTCATACTTTGCGGACTTGAGTTAAGGGGCATGAAGTTGGGATATGGGCTCCTATTTTTCCTGATATATATTTTCCTCTTTTTTACATTTCGTATGCTCCTTACATTTCTGTAGAAGTTCTAATGCTTGGAAATAATTGTAAATTCTTAAAAAATAAAAATTAATCTAATGGATGCTGAGACAACCAAGTGCAATGTTCTCTGCCAAAAGGAAAAATTGTCCTTGTTGAAGAGATGTGGACACCATATCAGTTCTTTTAACATGATAATTTTCAACATATCCATCACAATCCATCATAACACTTCGGATCTCCTAAGAACTACTCAATTGCCAAGATGACACATTGATCAGTCGACACTACTTATTTCACCATCACTTAATTGTAAATAAATTACGAAGTTGATACAATGTTTAGTTAGTTTGTTACTCAACTTGTTATTTGTGCATAAGTTCATGAATGTTATAATGTAACTTGGTTGTGTTTCATTGCAAACCGCCACTTGATCAATGGAAGTGGCGGTATATAAAAGCTTGTAAATAAATAAAAGGAATTTACCTAGGTAACTAATGGCTAATATTCAAAGGGAGCTTAATTTTGGCTGCAAGGTGACCAGCGCGTAATCCCTCTATCAGTAGTTTTTCACAATTATGTGGATAGTATTAGACATATAAATGGTAAATGGTCCAATACTATCCATATTAGAGATGTGCATTTCATAGTAACATTTTTCAGGCTTGTTTGGACGCCTAAACATTAAAAGGGAGTGCAAGTCACTTGTGCACATGTATACCTACAAATTAATATGCATACAATTGATTTGAGCTTCAAAAAAGCTGGGGCACACAATTAAGTTAATATGCATAAAAACACAAAAATCACTGAAACTTTGTTTTATGTTTATTTTTTATTTATTTATTTAACAAGTTTTATATACCGTCTTTCTACCAGTCTACCTTATGTGAAGGCTAGTTCATACAACTGTGGGATGGATTAAGGGATGCACAAAGGCAGTACAATAGATTGATCCCACATAAATCTAGGTATTTTAATTATATACAACACGCATAAATAGGCATTTATGGTTGTATTTGATGCAGTTGCTATTCATGAATATTTTCATTATCAAGGTGCACCTTATAAAATTACCCTCTTAATGGATAATTTATCCATTTAATTTAGGCCTGCTGAATAAGCCTGTTAAACAAATGGTGTCGATGCAGTCACTGGTCAATCCGTATATTGAGTGCTGATAACTATACAGATAGCAGTGAAGAATTTACGAATTAAGCAAAGCATTCATCCTTAACTTAACCCTCTGACCATGCTAAAAATCCTGCCTTAAGTATTTCTTAGTTAGATTGCCTTGGCTGAAAGTTGTTCCCCTGGGCAGGGCCGGCCCGTCCATTGAGCAAGAATGTTTTTTGCACAGGGCCCCTCGTTTCAGGGGGCCCCGCGCAAAGAACATTCTGCTTTTTTAAAAATTAAATTTAAAAAAAAAAAAAAAGCTGGCTGCTGCCGCTGCTGCCGCAGCAGCAGCAGAATGGAGTGTCCCACGGGGCCCCCTCTGCCCGGCTGAGCCTCTCCGTGACGGCTGAGCCCCTCTGCACCGGCTTTCAGATACGCGAAGGGAGAGTGTCTCCCTCGCGTCTCTGTTAAGCCCGCAGGGGCTGATGGGAAGCAGGGGCTGATGGGAAATTTCCCATCTGCCCCTGTGGGCTTGAGACGCGAGGGAGACACTCTCCCTTCACGTATCTGAAAGCCAGCGCAGAGGGGCTCAGCCGGGCCGGGAGAGCTCAGCCGGGCAGAGGGGGCCCCGCGGGACACTCCATTCTGCTGCTGCCACAGCGGCAGCGGCAGCAGCCAGCTTTTTTTTTTTTTAATTTGCCATGAGCCGATGGGGGGGGGGGGGGTGATTAGGGCTGGTAATGGGCGATTGAGGGGGTTAGGACTTTAATTGAGGTGGGGGGTGGACTGTTGGGGGGTGGGGTTAGGACTGGTAATGGGCTATGGGGGGGTTAATACTGGTAATGGGCTGTGGGCTGATGGGGGCTTTCTGGAAATGGGGTGAGGGGGGGTTAGGACTGGTAATGGGCTATGGTGGGTTTAGGACTGATAATGGGCTATGGGGGGGCTAGGACAGTAAATTGGCTGATGGGGGGTTAGGACATTAGGTGGGCTGATGGGGTTAGGACTGGTAATGGGCTGGGGGCTGTTTGGGGGGGTTAGGACTGGTAATGGGCTATGGGGGGTTAAGACTGGTAATGGGCTGAGGGCTGATGGGGCTGTCTGGAAATGGGGTGATGGGGGGTTAGAACTGGTAATGGGCTGAGGGCTGATGGGGCTGTCTGGAAATGGGGTGATGGGGGGTTAGAACTGGTAATGGGCTATGGTGGGTTTAGGACTGATAATGGGCTATGGTGTGGTTAGGACTGATAATGGGCTATGGGGGGGCTAGGACAGGAAATGGGCTGATGGGGAGGGGTTAGGACTTGAGGTGGGCTGATGGGGTTAGGACTGGTAATGGGCTATGGGGGGGTTAAGACTGGAAATGGGCTGTGGGCTGATGGGGGCTGTCTGGACATGGGGTGAGGGGGGTTAGGACTGGTAATGGGCTATGGGGGGGTTAGGACTGATAATGGGCTATGGGGGAGCTAGGACAGGGAATGGGCTGATGAGGAGGGGTTAGGACTTGAGGTGGGCTGATGTGGTTAGGACTGGTAATGGGCTGTGGGCTGATGGGGGGGTAGGACTGGCAATGGGCTATGGGGGGCTGACTGGAAATGGGCTGATGGGGTTAGGACTGGAAGTGGGCTGATGGGGGGTTAGGACTGGTAATGGGTTATAGGGGGGGGCTTAAACTGAAAATGAGGTGATGGGGGTTAGGACTGGAAGTGGGTTGATGGGGGCTAGGACTGGTAATGGGTTGGGGGGTTGCTAGGACTGGAACCGGGCTGAGTGGACGGGGAGGCTTGAACTGCAAATAGCTGATGGGGAGGGGGCTTGGAATGGAAATGGGCTGTGAGGGAAGGGAACTAGGACTGAAAATGGGCTGATAGCGCAGCTAGGATAGGACTGGAAATGGGCTGTTGGGGGGGGGGCTTGAATTGAAATGGACTCATGGAGGGTTTAGAACTGGAAGTAGGTTCATGGGGGGGGGGGCTTGGACTGGAATTGGGCTGAGTGGAGGGGAGCTAGGATTTGACATGGGCTGATGGTGGGGCTAGGAAATGACTAGAAATGGGCTGATGGGGGGCTAGGATTGGAAATGAGCTGATGAAGGGACTCAGACTGGAAATGGATGGGGGAGCTAGGACTGGAAATGGGCTGATGGGGGGCTAGGACTGGAAATGGGCTGATGCAGGGACTAGAAGGGAATGGATGCTGGGTGAGACTGGAACTAGAAGGGAGCTGATGTTGGGGAGGATTAGAATGGGATGGGGCTGGGAGAGTAAAATGGAGAGGGGAAAAATATTTTGTGTGGGAGGGATGAAAAATCTACAATTGGCCGGGTATTGGGAGAGTAAGTAGGGATTGAGGATGGAGGGGTAAAATTTGTGTGGATGAAATAGGAATGAGGAAAGAGCAAAAGGAGAAAGATTAGTATGGTAAAGCAGATGTAGAGAGAGAGAATGGAAAAAAATACTAGAAGAGAGAAGAAAGGACAAATGGACAGCAGACGATGGAGAGTTAGCAGAAAACATGAAGAAACCAGAAGAAAGTGGCTGGAGCAATTGCAACTGAAAAAAAATGCACAAAAGTTAGAAAAATCTCTTTATTTTGAATTTATTAACTGGAATATGAAAGCTCTGGGAAATGTGCATCATTAACGTCTGCGCTTTGTTTGGTACAAGAGGAAATTAATTTATAGTTTTATTTCTACAGTGTTGTTGTACATTCCAAGTTTGGCTTTTGGGGTTCCCAGTTTAATTATCGCCTTCCTGTTTCTATTTGTGATTCCTTGTTTGGTGATGGTCTATGTTCTGCATGTGTAACTGAGCTGAGGTATTCTGTTTATCTAATTCCTATTTGACATTGCCACTTGTTCTCTTTCCCCAGTATTCTCTGAAATGTATTGGTTTAATATTTGCAGTGTTGCCTTTTGATAGGTAGGGTATGATGCTTTGTGAGTCCTGGTAATGCTGACAGGATACGGTGGGTTTGCTATGGGTTCTAAATGCCTGAGGAAGAGCTGAGAAGCGGGTGTGCAGCTTGAAACACTGATTGGTGTTGCGATTGAACCTTGTGGGCACTGGCTGAAGAAGGGTTTTTGCTCCTCATTTGAAGTCGGTTGTGGGCCAGGCGGCTAAGCTACTCCCGGGAGTGGAGAGCGTGAAGTTGGACGCTGGCCTTATTTTGCACCGTTGTTTGGAGGTTTTGAATCAGCCCCTCTTTGGCATTGGACAAGCTAAGTACACTTTCCTTGCATATTTGGTTATTGCTTGGTATTGAAGTTTCAGAGTGTACTACGGACATTGGTATGGACAGCAATGAGTATTGTTTTGTCCGGTTAAGGCCCGCTGGGGGTCATTTTAAAATTGATTAAAAAGGAGGGCTCACTTCGAGAGAGGAAAAGTTTCTTCTCATGGTGAGCGATCCAACTAAAACAATCAAAAAAACAAAATTAATAAGTAATAAAAATAGAAGGTTTTGTAATTTAGCCCGGGTTCGGGCAGGTTATATAGATTAGGTCAGTTCCTATAGTAAGATATATGTGGGAAATCGAGAGTTTTTTGGATTCTATGTGTTGATTTCCAGGGGTATAGTTTAGTGGTAATGGGTTCTAAATGGGCAGCGTTTGTAGTAGTTCCTAATGTGCCTGGTGGTTGGCACTGGATTATAGTAATGTAGAAATCTTTTAGTCTTTCTTTATCCATACACTCATTAAGAGGCATGTTTACTAAATGTTAGTGTATGGTAACATTATGCAAATATTTATGCAAATAAGGCCACTTATGCAAATGAGGCCCCACACCGAGTCTCCGCATATGGCCCCGCACCCCCCTTGGGCCGCCCCTGCCCCTGGGTATGTTTAAAATGAGACACAGTCTTTGAAGAGCACACAGATGTTTAGCAGGATTAAAAAGAGACATTCCTGGTGGAGTGTAGTTGTGTTTTGTTCAGGCCTTCCTGGAGTTCAGTTTAGGCAAACCTGCCTTTGTTCTGATGTTTGCAGAAATAACAGGTGCAAAATACATGGACACCTGCAGCTTGTAGGCATTTTTCAAAAGGAAAAAACCTGTGTTGATTCTTCTTGAAAACTAAGTACAAGATTCAGCAGTGCAGAAGTACCCATGTACTTCTGCAGCAGTGTGTCCTCTGTATGGCCATGTGGTAGCCTCATAGCTGTGGGCGATTGAGGTACCTCACCTTTATGAAATACCTCTTGACGTTTGTCACACTGCAGATACTGAAGCCTGTCTACATGTTTTTATTCCTTTAAAGGGAAATTCTCAAAGGGTAAAAACATGCTTTATGTGCAGAAATGGGCTTTTTTGAAAGTTAACTGTAATATGGGCCATATCTGAAGAGAGTGGTTTTCAATCAGGTCATTTATTTATATATATTTAGCTCACATTTCAGTATTAGTTCAAAGTGAGTTATATTCAGGTACAGTACTTATGCCACACATTTTTGAAAATTTCCCTCTTAGTTTAAATTTAAATAACATGGCTCAGTTACTATAGGGGTTTTTTTTTTAGGTACACTAGTTAAAGCTGTGAAATACAAGAAAGCTTTAGCAGCTGGGCGAAAGGCACTGTTTGAAAACATATTAAAGGAAAGCAGAACGTGATCGGCCTTAACTTGGAATTTGTGTTACAAAAATCTAATTTTTCTTCCCTCAACAGGCTTAATCCAGTTCTGGGTTTAAGTCATTGCATGCAGGGACTTGAGGCTTTTCTTAAGTAGTACAATAGAGAAATCAGAACTACATGTTCCTGCATGCAATGGGGTAAACCCAGGACTAGATCTAGCTTTTCAGGCACATCAGGGGCCAGTTGGCAACCCCTGTTCTGGATTTAAGTAGCGTAATTCTTTCTCTTTTGAATCTTGTATCTGAAAATAGAAATATTGGGACCTTGCTGAGTCGGAGAAGAATCAGTAAAATAATGCATGCAGGCAAAATCACTGCTGGGCATCCTGGATGGGCCTTTTTGATCTTTACTATGTTACTGTGGATTTTAAAAGAAAACATAATATGGTAACAGATCTGTCTCTGTTGTGTCTGAGGGTTATTGGAGTTTATTAGGCCTTAAGCAAGAACACTGAAAACAAAGAACAAAGCCTGGCTGGGCGGCAAAGGTATTTATAGCAATCAGATTAGAATTCCTTTGGTTTAAGGAGTTATTGGATTTAAAATATAGCAGAGAGAGGCCAGGAAATGGTAAGCTTAATTTTCATTAGAATTGCATACCAGCCATACAGTGTAGCCTTCTAAGTTTTTCAAACAGAATTAAACAGATTGTGTAATCTAAACTTGCTAGGATGTGAATAGTTAGGCTATTAGGGATGAATAACAATAGCTGATTAATTAATTAAAAATACACTGAATATAATGCCAGTATTTAAGCATTCTTATTTTCTCATAACATGGAACACATTCTACCCATTCTTATAGAAGGTGAGATTTGCTCTTGAAGCTTTACTACTACTACATCTTATCATTTGTATAGCGCTACAAGGCAAATGCAGCACTGTACAGAGACATGTAAGAAAATCCAAACTATATTGTAGTACTACCCCGAAGCGTTTCGCCATGAGCCTTCCTCAGCGGGTACAACCTCATAGAAGCAGGGCACAAAGTAAACAATAAAAATAATGAAATATATAGCAAAACATAATAATAAACAAAATATAAGAAAATAATATTAATAATAACAATAATAATAACCATCAAATACAAGACAATAAATAAAGATGATTAAAACAACTAAAATGAAGTAAAACAGACATTGCTCATCATAAGAACAAATAAAACCTCTAAAAGGCAATAAAGGGCGTACTAACATATAGACATGAGAGGTTATCAAATTACATGAAGATACAAGAGATGCAGTATAAATATATGACAATGATAAAATGAGTAGTGCACAAGCATAAACTATACGGTGTCTCAATAAATAAGTATAAAAAATCACAATCAATATAAAGGAAAAGGAAGAGAGGACAGATGTTGACTTTTAGTAAAAAAACAATGTTAGAAATACCATTGAGGAAAATATCATTCACATAACTGCTGCTATATACACGAAGAGAAGGAGAAAAACCTTAGGGGCTTGTTTACAAAGCTGCTGTAGCGGTTCGCGATCGTTATCGGAGCCGCGGCCCCATTGTTACTGATAACGATCGCGAACCGCTACCGTGGCTTCGTAAGCACGCCCCTTAATCCCACCATGGGAAAAAAGCAGGATGAGGAGGACATCTATTCAGGAAATATAAACTAGGGAATCAGACTATATATAATGACATAGGTTACACACCATTAATGGAAATAAATAGATATTGCACATTTGTGCCCCTATTGTTAAATAAAGGCATGATTCATATGTGGATTGTGGAACATAAAAGTTGCGTATGGAGGAAGATACCGGATAAGCCCTTGGTCTCGCACTGGGAAGGTCAGGGACATGCAGTGAGAGATCTCAACTTTCTGGTATTGAAGGTGGTACATCCGCACTGGAGAGGTGGAGATATTGACAAAATTTTGCTAAAACTTGAACAAAGGTTTATTTTTGTTCAACACAGTATCCCCACATGGACTGAAAGTGAACAAAACTTAGCAGTCTTTCTCTGATCCATTTTGTTTTGTATTATTTTTAGTTTTTTAAGTTCTTAGTTTTTAATATGTTCATTTCATATGTGAACATTATTTTTATTTCATACTTGACCTTTTATCTTCATTTAATCCTTAGTTTGATTCTACCACTTTTTGCCTCTTATAACTTGATATTTCTATTTTCTTTAATCACTGATTCTATTGGACCTCTGTTTTGTTTCCCCCTCCTCTATTTAGCCTATCTTATGTGCACGCATGCTTTTTGAATATTCCTCCAAAGATCAATCATGGACACATCACATTTTATGTTCCTACTCCTTTTTTCCTTTTTTATACCAATACTAAAGAAAGGTGATCCAACTGACTGTGGAAATTATCGCACAATCGCTCTGATCCCACATGCCAGCAAGATTATACTGAAGATTATTCAACAGAGACTACAACCATACCTGGAACAAGAACTACCTGAAGTGCAAGCTGGGTTCAAGAAAGGGCAAGGAACGAGAGACATCATCGCAGATGTGAGATGGATCCTTGAAAAGACTAAAGAATACCAAAAGGATATCTATTTGTGCTTTATCGACTATAGCAAGGCTTTTGACTGTGTAAACCATGAGAAACTCTGGGCCACATTAAGAAGCATGGGTATACCAGAACACCTGATCGCTTTCTTGCACAATCTGTACATTGATCAAGAAGCAATAGTTTGAACAGAACAAGGAGAAGCAGAATGGTTTAAAATAAGCAAAGGTGTAAGACAAGGCTGCATACTTTCCCCCTACCTGTTTAATTTATATGCAGAACAAATCATCAGAGAAGCAGGATTGTATGAAGACAACAGAGGTGTGAAGATTGGTGGAAGACTCATCAACAACCTTCACTATGCTGATGATACCACATTACTGGCTGAAAGTGAAGATGATCTGAAACATTTGTTTCTCAGGATCAAAGAACATAGGAGTATGTTTACTAAACAGCGCTAACATTGCAGCGGTGATGTTATCACACGATAAGTGACGTTATCGTGCGATAACGTCTCTGGCGGCGTTAAGGTGCGCAAAGGGTGGAGTAAGGCTCCCCAGAGGGCGGAGATAAGGGGTCAATGGGTGGAGAGTGGGCAGGGAGAGGCTCCAGGCACACTAACACCGTGAAATGAAGGTCTGAAAAGTAACACCAGTGAAAACCTCATGCTAGACGCGCATTTGCAGGGGAGAGAGACCATTTCAGTCAGCAATGTGCAGCAAAGGCAGGGAAACCAAGAAAAGTGATGGTAGTGATACATGTGCAGCAACATCATAGTGCCCAAGTACAAGAGGGCACTACGGTGATGCTGCAAATGGGGTACAGGGGGCTGCAGGCGGGACATGCAGTGGGGCAGCTGGGGCACAGGGTGGACTAGGCAGATGCCTAGGTGACATATAGGAATGTAGAAGTGGAAAACCAGCAAGACAGCAACTGACCAAGGGCAAACATGTCCACGAGTGTGTGTCCCACAGTGTCCCAGGGGACAGTACCCAGCAAGTACCCCAAAGGGCACATAACATTGGCAGGCGGTGCCGGGGGGAAGCGTGGATGTCTATGCAGGCACCCCTACCCCATATCACGCAGCATAGGCAGCCGCCTACCGGCACACTGGATGGCCTGGGACTGCGCACCATCGGCACAAGGGCATGTCAGCATGGTGGCGGAGGGGTGCTGGTGGCGGAGGGGGCAGTGGCATCTGCCCACAGCAGACCACGGCCAAGCCCCGTTTAGGTGGGTGCCGTGTACTGCAACAGACAAGGTCTGTCTGATGAACAGTCATGGTATCCCCAGGGAATGATCTGCCTCTATGGCAACAGTTTGGTGCAGTACACACAGCCAGTGTGTTCAGGGGCAGAAGGTCACAGGTTCAAGTCCCAGCTGTGGCTCCTGCAAACCATGTCCCTATATTTTACCCAGTACTAAACCATGGTAATAAAGACAGAACCTTTATTGCAGATAAAATAAACATGCCATAAATCTCTATATTTTACCCTACATAGCACAGACACCATAAACATGTGCAATCCCTAGAGCAGAGTTTCCCAACTGCAGTCCTGGAGGGCCAAACACCATTCAGGTTTCATTCTGTCCCTAATAAATATGCCTGTGCTGCATTGGTATGCACCACCCCCATTGTATGTAAATGTATCTCATGCATATTCATTAGGGACAGCATGAAAACCTGAACTGTGTTTGGCCCACCAGGACCGGAGTTGGGAGCCTCTGCCTAGAGCAGCGGCCAACAGGGGCACAAACACCCACACCCACAGGCTCCACTATCCAAAGCCTCATGGAGAGTCTGGCTGTTCTGCCCTGCGTGGAGCAGCATCTCCCAATACTAGCACCTGCATACCTTAGCAATGCCGTCCTAAACTTGAGAACACGTTACACATACATCAGAAGGTTGCTATGATTAATGTCAGATAAAAAATCCTACGTTAAACGCAATTTGTTGACAGAGATTCATCATAGCAACCTTTCTGATATCTGTGGCGTGTGTTTCAGTTTTTGTTTCTGATGGTGTTTACCACCCCGGGAAGTGACCCCATCAGTATTGCGTACCATAGCAATGCCTGCACTGTGCCCAGGACTGGTGTGGCGGCCAGGGCTGCCAAACACCTCTATATTTGCACAATGCTGAAATAGGTGTGGGAGTGTGTGTATGTCTATCCAGTGTTTTGTGGCTGCCTACACCTTACTGAGCCCCCAGTGCTTGCACACTTTCCAGTGTTAGTCTGCCAATGTGCATAATGAGGAGCAAGGTACTGTGGGTATGGCCCGGACAGGGCGGCTTGGGCAGGATGCATCTGCACAGGGCATAGGGCAATGGCTGGGACATTGTAGTGCCTGACCACCACCTGCACGGACAGGATGGCTGCAGCATGTCAGCTGGGGGGGGGGGTGTCACTCTCACCCTGACTGAGCAGTGACCATGGCATAGCTAGGTTCCCCCATAGTGCTATACAGTATTTCTCTCAAGTGATATCTGTGAGTTCCCTTTTCTGGGGCCCAATCATTGACATACCTGCATGGTGTGTGTGCTCACATACCATTTGTGGGTGCACACAGTTCCTCCAGAAACATGTACTAGCTAGCAGACTGTCTGCAGTTAGCATGTGTATAGCTGGAACACCTTGCAGGTTGCAGCAGGTGGCGACTGACTGTGCTCTCTGCTGGTGAATGTCAGATAGTGGTGGGGGGCAGCTGAGCTTTTCCAGGCCTACTGCCTGTCTGCCAGTGCCCTATGTGATGTGTACAGATCTGCATTAACTGCCCTGTAGGGTGCCTATTTCTCAGCAGGACTGGGGTTGATGGTCCCCTCTACTGGCACCATTGTAGAGATGTAGAATGTGGATGTGTTGGTGGGAGATCCTGTCCCCCACCCTGAGCCACAAAGGGTGGGTTGGGTGGTGCTACATAATCCATTTTTGGGTCCAAATACCACCTTTCACTTATAACATGTGACCATGGCAACCAGACAGGATATGCACTATTCTGGGTGCATCATAGTCCACAAGGGCTAGACGTGACTGGGTAATACAGATGGACACAGGTGTATCCTAGGCGTGTCTGCAAGGACTACCTATCACACACTGGCACTGATGGGGACCTGCAGCACAGCCTATCTTAGCCAAGCCAGGTGCTGCGGACCTGGTGCTGGGCGCCCACCTCACCCTCAGGGTGAGCAGAGGAACCACACAATGTCATGGTCTGTAGCTACTCTGTGCCAGTAACACACACGGTCAGTTCCCCCTGCCAGGCCGGGGTGCTATAGAGGCGCATACCCCATCTGGTGATCAGATGTAGGCTGCTGATCTGCATGTGCAGTTCATCATGGGTACGGGTGGGTCTACCCTATCCTGTTAACCACAGCAGTTTGTGTGGTGACCTGCAGTCTTTCTGTAACCAGCCAGCGGTGTGTTAGACACAATAGAGATGTAGCCCACTGGTTACTTCAATGACTGTGGAGGCAGATATCATGGGTTTGAACCCACAGTGGTGTTATTTAATAAGGCTGTCTTAGGCTTTTCCTTTTACTTTAGATCAGTGCTGCCAGCAAAAACACCCTCAAGGTGCCGTAACCTAAGGTGCCTCATAAGGCGCCCTATAGGGCGCCTTATAAAGCGCCCTATAGGGCATCCTATACAGCGCCCTATAGGGCACATTATAAGGTGCCTTGGCGGGCAGGGCACTTTATAATGTGCCCTATAGAGTGCCTCATAGGGCGCCTTATGTGGCACCTTAGGTTATGGCACTGTGAGGGTGTTTTTGCTGGCAGCACTGATTTAAATTAGAAGGAAATTCTTCAGACAGTCTTCTTACGTAACACCACTGTGGGATTGAACCCATGACCTCTGCCTCCACAGTCAATAACCAGTGGGCTACATCTTTATAACTTCTAACACTTCACTGGCATGAGCTTAGGGTTAACGCGTGTTAACGTGCCACGGCGCCCACTATCGCACGATACAGATTTTTGCTACCTTGCCGCCGGAACGCCCACTACCCTATATGGCATTCTTCACATTAACACTGCAACTAGCGCCGGTAACATTAAAACGGTTTAGTAAACATACCCCATAGTCTGAAAATGGGCTTGCACCTTAATGTAAAGACAAAGATCATGACGACTGGCAAAATCAACAAGTTCATCATTGAAGGAGAAGAAATTGAAATAGTTGACAACTTTAACCTACTTGGATCAACTATCAATAAAGAAGCAACAAGCAGTCAAGAAATCCGACGACACATTGCTCTTGGCAGAATGGCTGTGAAAGCCCTAGACAAGATTCTCAAGAGCAGAGATGTCTCTCTCCATACAAAGATTTGACTTGTTCAAGCCATGATATTTTCAGTAACATCATATAGATGTGAAAGCTGGACAGTAAAAAAGATAGACAGGAAGAAAATTGATGCCTTTGAATTATGGTGCTGGCAGCGAATACTGCATATACCATGGACTGCCCGAAGAACAAACCAGTCAGTACTAGAGGAGTTTAAACCTAAGCTTTCTTTAGAAGCTCAGGTGACAAGACTTTGACTTTCATACTTCCGACACATCAAGCGAAGAGAGAGATCATTAGAGAAAGACATCATACTTGGCAAGATAGAAGGTCAACGCAAAAGAGGAAGGCCAGCAATGAGATGGATCGATTCAATAACAGCAGCTACGGGTACCAGTCTGTAAACAATGAGCCGCCTGACTGAAGACCGAACACAATTTAGGACAACTATCCAGAGGGTCACCATGAGTCAACACCGACTTGACGGCACTTAACAACAATAACACTCCTTTTTTCATGTGGTTTTAGTTATTATTTCAGCTTATTAGGTATCTTTTATTTTTTTATTGCTTTTGTGGCTCATCAAGGTGCCTGACCGCTTGGTTCCCCAATTATTATTTTAACTCCCCTATTTGACTACTACATGCACTTTTGTTCCAACTAATGTTTTTAGTTATTTATTCTTTTACTGATGTTTTATCATTATGGTCCTTTCATATTTAGATTTTTTATTTAGTACTTTGTATTGTAAGTATTCTATTAGGTTTTATGTTTTATACATAACTGTTTTTTCTTTATGGATTAGCAGCTTCATAGAAGGGTGCTAATGAATAACTTGCCAATAGGATTTCCCATGTCTTTAAACATGGTGTAAGATCATAGTACATTATCGTTTATTAAGAAAAGTCTTGGCTCTTCCAAGAGACTTTCTGGGTTTTATTTCTGCACATGATTAGGTCTTTATATTCTATTATTGTACACTATTAGTTTTTTATAATATGTCCCTTGTTTTTCCTGACTTGCCCATTGATTTGTTCTGCATACTCATTATTTTTCAATTTGATTTTAGTTGTTATATCTATGGCACCACGGCTCCATTTAAAAGCCCTGGCTGAGTTAGCCGGGCAGTGCCTGTATGTGCAGGCCAGGACTGAATTGCAGTCCCAGCCTGCATGTACAGGCTTGTTCACGATTCTGCTCCAGCGGGGCTAGACTTGCCCCACAGGATCACAATCGCGATTTCCTTTGTACGTCCGGGTCAGCCCAGATGTACAAAGGAGATGTACATTGGGATCTGAATCGGACCCGATATGTACTAATAGAACAGGAATCCTCTGCTACATTCCCTCAAGATCAGGGAATACCCCATAGCTCCGCACTTTCAGCTCTCCTATTCAATCTATACCTCCAGCCAATCTAAAGCATATTCTGAAAACACAAAATAGGATATCACATCTATGCAGATGATATCATGTTACACTCTCCTGTGGACGTAATGAATCCCACCCACCACAACCTTTCAGCATGTATCAAAGAAGCAGAGAACTGGCTAAATTCAAACAACCTGAGTATTAACTTAAAAAAAACCCAAAGTAATGTTCACCACAAGAAACCAAAACTTTACTCCCCCCCAGATACTCTGCATACATAACACCATACTCCCAGTAAAACAAGAAGTAAAATATCTAGGAGTCACGCTTGATCAATCCCTCAGCATGACATCTCATATAAAGCAAACAGCCAGAACCATATTTTTCAAGTTAAGGGTCATTCAGCCTCTGAGACCCCTAATAGACACCCATGATTTCAGATCAGTGGTTCAAGCCCTAATCTTGCCACACTTCGACTACTGTAACAGCTTTTTACAGGGAGCAACCAAAAAGAATTTAAACATACTCCAAATGGCACAGAATGTCATGGCCAGAATTATAGTCAAAGCACGTTTAACAGATCACATCACACCCATCTTATATAAAGTCCATTGGCTCCCAATATCAAGTAGAATAAAATATAAAACCTTAATGACTACATTCAAGTTAATTAACAATATTGTACCCTCGTACTTCACATCATTAATCCACACTCAAACGGATACCCGATCCAGAAGAGGAAATGATCCCAACATCCATCCGCAAGACTAAATAAACAACAAGCAACAGAGCATTCACATACATAGCCCCCACGCTATGGAATACTCTCCCAGATTCATTGCGATCAGTTGAAGATCTAAAAACCTTCAGAAAGGAAATACAACACTTCTCTTCATTGAACAGTACAGTAGCCCTAATTGTAACAACAGTTTAGATACAACCCCCAGCCACACTCAATGTAGCTCATAACCCCATTGCTCCCAGACTGAAATCAGATTCCGTCCTCCCAATTACAAATACATAACAAATGTATATTTGCTAATTTTGACCTATGTATATAGTTTATTATGTACTGTAAATTGTTATGTGGTTCAAGATTCCTCACACTGTTCTATGTAACTTGTTTGTTTTAATGTAAACCACCCCTGATCTTCGGAAGGGGCGGTATAGAAAAACGTTTCAAATAAATAAATACATTTACTCTTTTATTTAGCACATTGCATTATATGTATTTTATTATTATATTTTTTATAATTAACACCCAGTAAGATTCACCTGTCTTTTAAATATGATGTGGCATTATTGTTAATTAGATAAGCTCAAGCTCCTCCAATAGATTCCTTGGGTTTCACCTCTGTACATGATTGGTTTCTTATATTATTTCTGCACATGATCAGTTTGTATAGTATGACGCTTGCGTTCTATTCCCTCATTGACTTGCTCTCATGTGCATACTAATATTGCCGTATTGAATATAATATTTGTGACTGCAAGCTAGAGTATCGAGTATATACCGGCAAGCTCATTTCTGCTTATTGACTTTTTTAATAATTGTGACCTCACTTCATGGTCCCTGATATTATTGTTTTAGCCGGTAGCGCTCCCTTATACTATTTCCCTCTAAAAGGGCTCAGTGACAGATTTGAATTAATTGAGCAATGCGATACTCTTTTGGGCAAGTTTTTTTCTTATGGTCTCATTTGTTAAAAAAATCTGTGCTGACCCGTTAATGTGAGTCGGGCAGTTTGGTAACTGTTGCCTGTTGTTACAGTGCATACATGTACTATCATCTTTCCAATATGGAGCCCGTACCTAAATTATATGGTTTTCACATTAAAGGATTTAGATGTTTAAGCTGTAACTGGTATAGTACTTTCTTTTGATTTGCCGACGTCTTTTTGCCCTTTGACCTTAGCTTTTGTTACAAATACCAGCGTCTTAAAAACATCTCACATTACACAGTCTGTCTTTCAGTAGAGCGCTGAGACCATGCACACTGAGGCAAGTTTCCACCTTTTCTTTTCTTTCTTTTTTTTTAAATTACATTTCAACTTCTTGAAGAGATACAGATACATTTAATAATCTTACATCTCATATACAAGGCCCAATTATGCATCCTAAACAATACAAGACACTTGGGAAATGGGACCCTGATTATTGCATGTTAACTTGTTCACGTCCACTTCCTCCTCCACACATCCCATTCAATTCATCATTGTCCCATTATTCGGCTCCTCCTTTTGTTGTTCTTATGTCCTTGTCCCTCTCCATGTCTCTCCCCCTGTTCTGGACTTTCAGCCTTCTTCAATCTCTATTCCATTTTGTATCAATAAATATTGCCGTGCATTGCTTTTCCCATTTTCTCTTTTTTTTTTCAAAACAAAAACAATTTCCAAACTGTTTATCAACAACTTCAAATTTTAACCCTTAACTCATGAATTGCTCAGTGGAGTATCTTTATTTCTTGGGGAGTCTTTAGAAACTGGTATCTCTGCTTCCTATTTTTCCCACACCCTTTCCCTCCACTCCCTTCTCCCTTGAAGTGCATATGTAGTGGTACAAAGGGACGTGCTTCATTTATCTTTAGTTCCCACTAGGGTATCTGAGGACCCAGGGGTGTTTTCCATCGCCGCGCTAATGCCATTCTGGCGATTAATAATAACTTCACATATGATCAAAATCTTTACCCCACTAGCATTAGCTCACTGCATATTCCAAAAACATTTTTTGTCGGACTATGTTCATCAAAGCCGCTATCACAAGCTGCTTCTAGCTTAATAGTCCCTTTTTCTCTTTTTTTTGGTCAACTTTTCATTTTTCAACTTTTTGATGTTCTCTTTCTTTGATCAACTTTTTCATGCATCAACTTTTTAATGTTTCGTTCTAAATGTGGTCCATAAAATTCAGTATCATTTTCTTCAAGAATAATTGTCTTTTAGGCTTCTATATTTTTGCAAATTCTCTTTTCACCTTTAATAGCAACTGTATATTCACCAACCACGACCGTTGCGTTTCGAACAGTTTGAACTTATTCTGCTTCAGAGTCTAACAGTTTTCACTACACAGTTCTTAAGCGTACTTTTCTTTTATTCAAAGGATGCTTCCATTCACTGCCAGATACTGGTCTAAGCATGTGCACAATTTCATCAGCAGGCAAGGTATGACTGCAAGTAGATTGCCAGGCCTTTTCTTCTAAGTCAGTGGAGGGTAGAGTGACTTGCCCAAGGCCACAAGGAGTACCAGTGGGAAATGAACCCAGATCTCCTAAGTAGGAGGCTGTTGCTCTAACCAGTGGGCTGCTATTCCACTCCGCCATGATGCATATGGCTTCACTATTTCACTTAATTCCTTCCCTCCCCTGCACAGCATCCCCACTCATTCTTAAAGCTTCCTCTCTTTTTGAACCCTTATTCACTCTTCCTTACACATTCCCAATCTCTCCCCCTTCCCCATACAATCATATGCTTACTGTTCGCAGTCCTTGCCACCCTCTGTTAGGCGGTCTTGTGCTTGCTATCATGATCTTCTGCCAGTCCCGACAAAATAGCGTTCTTCTCTCCCCTTGATGTCCACTGTCCGTTCCTGTCAGTTGTGAGGACGTTACTTATTCTGGTGCTGTTCCAAGGTGTTGAGTGGGTTCTGATCGTGCTCCATCTTCCCCTTGTGTCTCTTATACAAGTTGGTTGGATTTATAGCCTGATGAAGTTTATTCCGTGGTGATAGTGTATTCCCCTGGGCTCAGCAGTGGCTGGGTGGGGTTCTGGCTGCCAAGAATTTCTGAACTGCTTCGATAGAGGTGAAGAAGCGGCGCGTGCCATTGTCCAGTAGAGTTAATTTTGCTGGGTACCACAATGCCACCTTATAACCCTTCGCAGCCAACATCTCCCAACCTTTTAAAAGTTCCCATCTTTTCTGAACAGTGAGATCCAGAAAGATCGTGAGCTTCCTGTTATGATATATTGTTGTTTCTGTTTGTCTTACTGTGCGAATGATCTTCTCCTGCTCCTGGAATCTCAATAATTTCACAATGAAAGGGTGTGGTCATGCATTAGCCTCTGGCCTAGGCCACAACTCCCTGTGAGCTCTTTCTAGTTCATATGTTTGCAGGGCCTCAGAACCGGGAAAGCACTCTCTCAGCAGGTTCTGGATAAATTTTACTGGGTTGTTCTCTTCTGCCCCTTCTGTCTCTGTTTTCGTATACTTCTAAGCAGTCCTGCATTATCATTATTTGTGCCTTCAGGTTAGTTACATCTCCTGCCAATGCCTGCTATGTGTCTTCCATGGCCCTGACTCTCCTCTGTTTGTTCTTGGCGTTCCCTGATGCTAACAAACTTTTCTTCTATCTTGACGAGGACTGATTTCACAATTTCTATTTTAGACTTCCAAATTTCCTGTAATACTGTTTGCAGCATTTCGTGATTTTTTGCTATCACTGCCTCGGTCTCATTCGCTGCCGATGAGCATGCGGATGGCGGATCCGATGCCTTGGCAGAGTTCCGTCTGACAACCATCGACTTTGGGTTTCATTATTTTTGGCATTACCACAATTTCTTTTTCCGATTTTGGGGGTTTAATCGGTGAAATTAGCCCTTAGCTGTGTGAGGTCGAGCATGAGATGAGCTCCTAGCCTCTTACTATATCACCATCTTAACCAGAAGTCCCAATCTCCCTTTTTTCTAAAATAGTTCTGATCACTGTAATAGCTGTATGAATCTGTAGATTGATTTAATTTAAAATGGTTTTTTTTTAATACCATATAGACCCCTTTGGCACTGGCATTTTCCTACGTGTATGAGTACTCTTAAGAACATAAGAACATAAGATATGCCATACTGGGTCAGACCAAGCTCCATCAAGCCCAGTATTCTGTTTCCAACAGTGGTCAATCTAGGTCATATGTACCTAGCAGTTTCCCCAAGAGACACAAGTTCCACAATGCTTGTACTGGGTCAAGCATTGATATCTTCGGTCACTTCTTAATAATGGTTTATGGACCTTTCCTCCAGGAACTTGTCCAAACCTTTTTTAAACCCAGCTACACTAACAGCCTTTACTACATCCTCCGGTAACAAATTCCAGAGTTTGATTATACATTGAGTGAAAAAATATTTTCTTTTATTAGTCTTAAATAGTTTACCCTGTAGCTTCATTGCATGTCCCCTAGTCTTTCTATATTCTGATAACGTAAACAATCGATCTACGTTTACCCGTTCCACTCCGTTCATTAATTTATAGACTTCTATCATATCTGCCCTCAGCCGTCTCTTTTCCAGGTTAAAGAGCCCTAACCTTTTTAGCTTTTCTTCATAGGAGTATCCTTCCATCCCCTTTACCATTTTGGTGGCTCTTCTCTGAACCTTTTCTAAAATCGCTATATCCTTTTTAAGATACGGCGACCAGAATTGCACACAATATTCAAGGTGCGGTCTCACCATGGAACGATACAGAGGCATTATAATATCTTTTGTTTTATTTTCCATTCCTTTCCTTATCATACCTAGCATTCTATTTGCTCTCTTGGCTGCCGCTGCACACTGGGCCGAGGGTTTTAACATGGTATCCACAATGACGCCTAAATCTTTTTCCTGGGTGGTGGTTCCTAATGTGGAACCTTGCATCGTGTAACCATAGTTTGGGTTGTTCTTCCCTAGGTGCATAACCTTGCACTTGTCCACATTAAATTTCATCTGCCATTTTGATGCCCAGTTTCCAATTTATCAAGATCCTCTTGCAATTTTTCACAATCCTCTTGGGTTTTAACAACTTTAAATAGTTTTGTGTCATCTGCAAATTTGATCACCTCACTCGTTATTCCACTTTCCAGGTCATTTATGAATAAGTCAAAAAGCAGTGGACCCAGCACAGATCCCTGGGGTACATTGGGAAAATTGGCCATTTAGCCCTACCCTCTGCTTTCTATCTTTTAACCAGTTCCTGATCCACAATAGTACACTGCCTCCTATCCCATGACTCTTTAGTTTTGCCAAAAGTCTCTGATGAGGGACCTTGTCAAAGGCTTTCTGAAAGTCCAGATACACAATATCAACCGACTCACCTTTGTCCACCTGTTTATTCACTCCTTCAAAAAAACATAACAGATTAGTAAGACAAGATCTTCCTTGTCTAAAGCCATGTTGGCTGTCTCCCATTAGGTTGTGACTATCTACATGCTGAGTAATTTTATTCTTTATGATGGTTTCTACCATTTTTCCTGGTACTGACGTCAGGCTCACTGGTCTGTAGTTTCACGGATCACCCCTGGAACCCTTTTTAAAAATTGGTGTTACATTGGCGATCCTCCAATCTTCAGGTATTAGAGATGATTTTAATGATAGTTCACAGATTACTGATAGCAGGTCTGCAATCTCATATTTCAGTTCTTTCAACACCCTTGGATGTATACCATCCGGCCCAGGTGATTTGCTACTCTTCAGTTTATCTAATAGTTGTAAGACATCTTCCCGATGTATCGATATTTCCTTCAATTCTTCTGCACCTTTAAATACCACTTCAGTCATGGGTAACATCCCTACATCTTCCTCAGTAAAGACCGAAGCAAAGAATTCATTCAGTCTCTCCGCTATCGCCTTGTCGCCTCTTAGTGCTCCTTTAACCCCTTTATCATCTAATGGACCAACTGACTCTCTCACAGGTTTTTTGCTATGAATGTACTTGAAAAGGTCTTTATTTCGCGTTTTTGCTTCCGCAGCAAGCTTCTTCTCAAATTCTCTCTTTGCCTGCCTTATCAATGCCTTGCATTTGACTTGCCAGTGCTTGTGCTGTTTCCAGGTTTCGTCGTTTGGCTCTTTTTTCCATTTCCTGAAAGATGCTTTTTTGGCAACAACAGCCTCTCTGACCTCACCTTTAAACCATGCTGGCAGTTTTTTGGACTTCCTTCCACTTTTCTTAAAGCGTGGAATACAGCTGGTCTGGGCTTCCAAGATAGTATTTTTCAACAACACCCAAGCTTGATGTACGTCTTTAACCTTCGCAACTGCTCCTTTTAGTTTTTTCTTAACTGTTTTCCTCATTTTATCATAGTCTCCCTTTCGAAAGTTAAAAGGTAGTACTGTGGATTTCCTTACTATCCCTCCTCCACTAATTAAATCAAAGGCGATCATGCTATGATCACTATTGCCAAGTGGCCCCAACACCCTTATCTCTTGCACTAGATCTGGTGTTCCACTAAGGACTAGGTCTAATATGGCTTCCCCTCTGGTCGGTTCATGAACCAGCTGCTCCAAGAAGCAGTCATTTATTTCATCTAGGAACTTTATCTCCCTAGCATGTCCTGACATGACACTGACCCAGTCGATACCAGGGTAATTGAAGTCACCCATTATTATTACTGCGCTGTAACTTTTGTTAGCTTCCTTGATTTCTTTGAGCATTTCATCATCCATTTGGTCATTCTGGCCAGGTGCTCGATAGTACACCCCCACTGCCATTGCCTTCCCCCTTTTATATGGAATTTCAATCCATATAGATTCTACAGCAGATTTTGTTTCCTGCAAAACTTTAATCCTTTCTGAGTCAATGCCCTCTCTAACATACAGCGCAACCCATCCACCAATTTGATCAGCTCTATCATTACGATATAGTTTGTACCCAGGTATCACAGTGTCCCACTGGTTGTCCTCCTTCCACCATGTCTCTGATATTCCAATCATATCTAACCTTTCATTTAGTGCTACATATTCTAACTCTCCCATCTTATTCTTTAGACTTCTAGCATTTGCATACAAGCATTTTAGAGAATGTATTTTATTCATGTTAATTTGGCTATTGTTAGACATGGGTAAATTGGGATCTTTAAGCTCTGTCTGCTCCATACTTGAGGGCATTTGGGCTACTTTACTCTTTTGTGGAACCTCTCTGCTTTTGGTAGTATCCTTCAAGGATACATTCTTCCGAACCATCCGATCTTGGGCGACTGTCGGCTTTCCCCTAATATCTAGTTTAAAAGCTGCTCTATCTCCTTTTTAAAGGTTAATGCCAGCAGCCTGGCTCCATCCCGGTTAAGGTGAATCCCATCCCTTCGGAAGAGCCCCTCCTTTCCCCAGAATGTTCCCCAGTTCCTAACAAATCCAAAACCCTCATCTCTGCACCATTGTCTCATCCACGCATTGAGACTCCGGAGCTCTGCCTGCCTTTTGGGTCCTGCGCGTGGAACAGGAAGCATTTCGGAGAATGCTACCATGGAAGTTCTGGATTTCAACTTCCTACCTAAAAGCCTAAATTTTGCCTCCAGAACCTCCCTACCACATTTTCCTATGTCATTGGTACCGACATGTACCAAGACAGCAGACTCCTCCCCAGCACTATCTAAGACCTCATCTAGGTGGCGCGTGAGGTCCGCTAGCTTCGTACCAGGCAGGCATGTTACCAGGCGATCCTCACGTCCACCAGCCACCCAGCTATCTACATGCCTAATGATCGAATCACCAACTATAACGGCTGTCCTAACCCTTCCTTCATGGGCATATGGCCCTGGAGAAACTTCCTCGGTGCGAGAGGGTTTTACATCACCTGGAGGACAGGTCCTAGTTACAGGATCACTTCCTGCCACACCAGGGTGATGCTCTCCTATTACATGACCTCTCTCCTCCATGGCAACAGGGGTGCTGCCAGACTGGAGGTGGGACTTCAGGACTATATCCCTGTAGGTCTCGTCTATGTACCTCTCTGTCTGTCTTACGTTTTCCAAGTCTGCTACTTTAGCCTCTAGAGAACGGACTTGTTCCTTGAGAGCAAAGAGCTCCTTGCACCTAGTGCACACGTAAGATCTCTCACCAACTGGGAGAAAATCATACATGTGACACTCAATGCAAAAGACTGGAAAGCCCCCATCCCGCTGCTGGACTGCTGTCTGCATCTTAGTTTTAAGTTTGTGTCTAGATCTTTAAGTTCTTACTTACTAGTGGTTGCTATGGGTATTTATACCATTAAAACTGTACCTAAAACTTTTAATATACCTTGTTCACCTGAAGCTTAATTAATCTCAGGTCCTTAGTGTATGACTGATTTGGGTAATGAGCTTCACCTGAAAGCACCTCCTGCTTTTTAAGATGTGTAAGTACCTATAAAGCTATGAGTTTCCCAGGGTTATTAAAAGAGGGCTGCTACACAGTACCCTGTCTTGTGCTGCTGAGGTAAGCTAAATTCTGATTTGATTTAAATTATAGCTCTTAGCTGCTGCTAGGCTCTAACTTCTTATGAAATTTAAACTACAAGCTCTCTGCTGGGTTCTAAATTTAACCAGAAAGCTCTCTTCTGTGTTTTTTTTTTTTTTTTTTTAAATTTTTTATTTATAAAATTTTTCACAATACAAGAAAACAATCATATAAAACGAAACATAATTATATTAGGAAACAGCTAAAGAAAACAGATCATATAATAATAATAGACCACTTCAAGGAGGGGTGCTGCTATTTTAAACAAAACTGATATGGTTCCCAGAGAAATAAACTCAATACTCCTAGAAAGAGACACTACTCAATTTTGTCCTTAAGAAATTCCATTAAATGTTTAGGATCAAAAAACAAATAACGATTACCCTGATGGATAATAAGACATTTTACATGGAAAACGCAAATGAAAAACAGCGCCAGCGGCCAACACACGCGGGCGCAGCTCTAAAAAGGCTTTGCGCCGCAGCTGTGTGGTCCTAGACACATTAGGGAAAATTTGAATTGATTGACCACAAAACTTTTCAAGCTTTTTTGGAAAGTAAGCCCGCAATATTTTGTCTTTATCCAATTCCGAAATAAAGGAGACCAAAAGAGTAGCTCTAGAGGAGATATCGTCAGATGTAGTTTCCAGAAAAGCTGAAATATCCAAAGTAGATGAAGAAGGTTTATCAATTATAGCTTTCCCAGAAACAAAAGAGACTCCTCCCTCACCCTTGGATCGTTGATTTAAATTGCTCAAAGGAACATAATAAATCTTTGAAATTGATGAAGCTGAAACATCAGTAATTAACAAATTCTCTTTTAAATATTTTTGAAAAAGAATCATTGGAGATAAATAGTGTGTACAGGGAAAATTCAATAACCGAAGATTTTTAGACCTCATCAAGTTCTCAAGAACCTCATCTTGACGACACAAAGAGCTAAAATTTTGGACTGAAGAAGCTAACAAACCTTTGTTAACAGAACAATCTGCCTCAAGTGAATCAACCTTACATTCAACAGACATCAGCCTTTTATCATGATCAGCAAGTTTCTGAACCATCGCCTTGGAGAACTCAGAAACCCGCTGCAGAGAGGCCCCGAGCACTGATTCAATACGTGAGACAGCCATCCATATATCTTTTAGGGACAAATCTGCAGGCGGGGTTTGAGGTTCCCCAGGCAATGGAAAAGATATCACAGAGGGTAAAGGAGGAGAAAGATCACCATCCAATTGTAAAAAGGAACCCGGTAACACAACAGACTCCCCAACATCACAGTCCTTTTGTAATAAAGACGACTCTAAAAGTACTTTTCTGATGCTAGGCCCTGAGTGACTATTAAATGTACACTACAAGCTCTCTGCTGGGTTCCAAATGTAACCAGAAAGCTGTCTTCTGTGTGTTAAATTTAAACTAAAAGTACTTTGCTGTTACTTGGCCCTGAGTGACTATTAAATTTAAACTACAAGCTCTCTGTTGGGTATGAAATGTAACCAGAAGGTTCTCCTCTGTGTTTTAAATTCAAACTTTAATTGCTGCTACTAGGCCCTAACTGATCCAACAAAAAACAGTGGGTTCACAGATTAAGTAGCTTTAATACAAAGAATTCCTTTTAGAAAATTACCAGAAGTATATACTCACAGTTGCAGATTTCTCTCCAGAAGTAACAGTCCCCCTTTCTAGTCCTTCAAGACTCTTACCTATATAAGAGTAAATGTTCACTGAACTGGTTTTATAATCTTATCCACACATTTAAATTTGAGAAGCTGTCTCTCTCCTATGTGCCTTTATTTAACGATAGGTTACACACCATTAATGGAAATAAATAGATACCTCACTTTGTAACATTTGTGCCCCTATGTCATTATATCTAGTCTGCTTCACTGGTTTATATTTCCTGAATAGATGTCTTCCTCATCCCGTTTTTTTCCCCATGGTGGGATTAAGTTTCTTTTCTCCTCTTCTTATTATTATTGTTTAATTTGTGTCTTGTCCTCAGTAAGGTAGTACCCTCTGAGGAACGCTCACGCTGAAATGTGTTGGGGTAGTACTACAATAAAGCCTGGATATGCTGCCATGTACTCTCCACTTCTTTGTGTGCTGTGTTTTTCTGTGAGAGAGTTTTGCTTTCCTGGGACTCTCACATGTAAGAGACAGTCTCTGCTCATAAGAGCTTACAATCTAGTCAAGACAGACAACACAACTGGAGATATCTCTAGGGCAATGGTAAGGAAACACATAGGAGGTGAACAGGTGACTAGGGGGATCAGGATCCAAAAGCGGTCTCGAAGAGGTGAGTTTTCAGCCTGGATTTGAACAGGTCCACAAATACAGTCTGACATACCGACTCAGGTAGTTTGTTCCAGGCATAAGGAGAAGCAAGATAGAAATATTGAAGTCTGGAGCTGGCGGTGTAAGAGAAGGGCACAGATAGAAGGGATCTGCTAGAAGAGCGGAGTTCCCAAGAAGGGATGTAGGGAGAGGTAGTGAGTAGCAGCCAAATGAAGGCACTTATAGGTCAGAAGTAGAAGTTTGAACTGGATGCGGAAATGGATAAGGAGCTAATGAAGTGACTTGACATGAGTGTAGTGACACTGGGAATGGGTTTCCTTGATAGATAACATAACCTGACGATCCAGCAACTATGTGTCTCCAACACAAAAAACACAATCGGAGTAGCCAGTCCAACAAGATCCAGTTTAGCTTTCTCAAATATTTGAGTTAAAGTCAAAGAATCAAAGAGTAAGTCAGAAGCAGCCTTCTGAGTCTGATCCAAATTCCCTTTTGTAACATAAAGTGGGTGATAGGAAGGCAAGATTGTTTAGGGATTTTCAATATCACCCCAACATATATCTACAAAACAAGGATATTAGAGATTCACTTGGCAATTTTGAAAAATGTATCACTCAATCTGATGTCCGACCACATTCTCCAAGTTTTATTCTGTGCAAACCCATGTTATCTTTATCCAAGAAAGATTCATTTTCAGAGATCTTTTTGTTTTCTTAAATTTTTTATTTATCCAAATTTCAAAAAGATGCATATCATTCCGATACATACCAGGAAAAAGCAAAATTCCAGGAAATGGTAAACCCTCAAAATATATACATGATAGACCACAAAAAACAATGGGGGAGTAAAATGAAAAAAAAAAAGAAAGGAAATCTTAACCTTCCTAGACAATAAAGGCAGTCATGAAAAAGACAAAAGCAGCTGGAATGTGCATTACAGTGAGGCCCCTATAGGGCCCTGAGTTCCCTCTCTAGCTGTAACATTCCACTGACCAGGATAAAAAAAACATACATTTTATCCCCAATAGATATAACACATTTGCAAGGAAATTTTAAAGCAAATCCAATCCCAAGAGTCTCAACCCTTGGCATCAAAGCCAAGAAGGCTCTTCTGCGGGCTTGCGTAGATCGAGAAAAGTCAGGAAATACACATACATTAGAACCCAGAAAACTGGCATGCATATTATGAAAATACAATTTAAAATAGTCTCTGTCCAACTCGAACACAAAAGTGGCCACAAGGTGGTAGATTCAGTGACCACTTCCAAGTGGATCCCAAGAAGCATGTCAAATTCAACTGGCTACCCTCTTGATCTTCTGAAAGAGAAGGCTTGCTACTGCCCGGCAGCGAGATATAGTAAGCCTTAACTAAAGGCGAGAAGTTATCTGGGGGAAACTTGAACACCTCCCTCAAATATTTCCTGACCATGTCCAAATGGACCATCAATGAACACCTAGGGAAATTTAAAAAACACAAATTGTTCTTTCTGGTTTGATTTTCAAGGAAATCAATCCTATGATTCAAAATATCCTTCTCCTTAATCTGAGCTAGCAACAATTCTTTCTGCCCCACACTCAGCCTCTCGGTCTCCTCTTCAGCTTGGGTTAGGCATTGAGCCTGAACAGGGAGCTCAAACAATACCACCTGTACCTCAGTTTTCAAGGATGACACTGAACCTGTTTTCAAGGCCTCCAGACATTTCAAGGCATCCCACAGGGTCTCCAATGACACTGAAGCAGGTTTCACCACCGCACCCATGATGTCATTGGGAGCTCCCTTCACTCGCCCAGGAACAAGCTCTACTGGCGAGGAGGGCTGTCCCAATAGCCTGCAGCTCGCAGCCAACACACCAGCGCTCTGGTCAGCAGCAGTAGCACTCCCAAGGAGTCTACTTCTGGGTCACAGGTGGCTGCTCTCTCCTCAGGGCTTAATGAAGCCCCTTTGATGCTCCGGTCCACTGCAAGCAGTGATGAACCGTTCAAAACCTCTGCTGGAGCAAATCACAGGCAGTCTTCTAACGTCATCTACACCTCAGCAGGGCTGCCACCACTTGAACTTCCCCTTCCTCTTACCCAGAATAGTAACTACAGGCAAGAGGGCAGGCAGCAAAGGAAGGGAAACCACCAGGAGCTCACACCAACGCCTCAAGCTAGGACACCATCTTCAAGTTCTTTTTTACCACAGTCTCCATTGCATCCACAGGTTGGTCCACCTCACAACCTCAACTTCCAATGAATTCAACTTGGTTAAGGAATCCTGTAACTGCGGCATGCAGATTGGTCTAACTTGACCATGGCTTCCCACAAGGTTTTTAATGTAAGATGAGGAAGTTTCTGAGGCAAGTCGGTAACCAACAAAGCAGCTAGAGTTATTTCTACCTTCCAAACTCTGGGCTCCTTAGACAGCATTTTCAACCAGTTGATCTAGGACCATGACCATTACCATATCACAGAAAGCTCACCACCTAAGAGGGTCTGTTTTCCTTCTGACACAGGCTCCAATGACCTAGCTCTTGCCAGTATCCCACCACAGACTTCCATCTCCCATGACTGGGGCCCTGAAATGTAGAGGAGCCTCACAGGATCAGTAGGTGACTAGTTCTGACTGGGACTCTTATAATGGTCTTTCAATGGGGCTTTAACAAAGGGCTTTAAACAAGAAAAAGTTCCCCAAACCTTTTATGGGCATTAATTTACAATATGGTGACGAAGGGGCCTATTTATAAACTGTGTTATCTGTTCACTTGGCAGTTAGCATGTGCTGATAGTTAATGTTTCAAAAAAAATACCTTTTTCCATTGCTGTTCTTTAAAAAAAACAACACACCACTCTGCCCTCAACTGTGCACTCTTTAATATATTTAAATATTGAAAAGGAATGTAAAGAACCATCAGAATGGAGCTCAGGTGCTCTGAATATATAGTAAAACGGAGATTTAGCAGCAAAAACAATGGCATGATTCTCGCGCTAACATTGCATCCCGTGTTAGGGTCACGAGTGGGCGGGTTAGGGGCAGAGAGTGGGCATGGTGAATTCAGCACAGTTTGCACTGGGTTCACACTTCATGCCAGCTACATTAGCAGGGATTCACCTAACATGGTGGAGGTAAGTGCACTGTGCTAATGCAGTGCATGGTAGGGGTCAAGGCTCCACGCTAACTACCAGGGAAATGCTTTCCAATCCCAGACAGTTAACGCAGTGGTGTTGCATCTAACACGCCATAGTTTTGGCATTATGGGTGCAATACATTCAATACTATGGCACCCTTCAATGAAAGACCCTCTTTATTATGCAGTATCTCATAGAACAAAATAATATATTACAAAAAAGCACAAAATTAGAAAGCAAGAAAAGTATGGTTTTGGAAACAACAAAAAAGATAATACTGCCCATATTAAAATGGCGACCATCTGTGCCTTCCCCTATATCCAGATCTCTACTTACCCCATCTATGCGGTCATCATAGTTGAAATGGTGCAGGACCAGGGTTTTCTTTGATGGAGTATGCAATGATATGGAGTCCTGGCACCTTTTTCATTGCCTGCTAAAACTGACCCATGGTCCTCATGTATTAATGAAAGAATCCTGCATATAAGTACCAGCAACTTTTTTTCTAGAAAAAAAATACATTAATCCCCATTCCTGTTTTCAAAATGGCACCTGACAGCCCTGGGGCTAGAACCATTTTCTTGTATGACTGTAGACACCAGGTAGACCAAGAGCTATTAGAGCAACCTCATGATTTGTGTAAGTAAAGGGTCGGCCCTAGAGTTGGTTCAAGCTGGTTGCACCCTAGGCAGCCTTAACTCTTATGCTCCCTGTGGTTGTCAGAATCTATTGTTTAGCTCTGAATGCCCTGCTCTTTGTGCCCCCTCCCCACTGGAAGCTGCCACTCTGAGCAACTGCCTAATTTGCCCAGTGGTTGGGTTAGCCCTGAGTAAGTGGGAACCAAGAGAATGGTGAGAGGACACAGGGGAAGGATAGGAGCCTGGTATTTTGTGTGCAAAAGGAGAGTCCTTCATTTCCTTTTGTTTTTTTCCTCTTGTATTTGTTTTATTTTCAGCAGCAAACTGCAATGAACAGCAAATGGCATGGGGAAAATGAAAAAGATAAAATATTTCCTGTGCATACTCCCCATCGCCTATTAATACTGCGATGATTTCTCATGATCAAGAGAATAGGCTGTTTCTGTAAGGGGGCGATTTCATGAGCTTCTTTGGCTTGTTGAAGAGCTCTCTGCCCGCATAAGTAAGCTCTTATAAAATTGCTCAACCAGGCACAAAATATGCTCTAGCTAGGATCCCATCATGCATATATTAGTGTGATATCCATGTAGGTATTCTTGGGAGGGGAGAAGAGATGGAGTTGGGTGGAATTGGTACTTATTTGTATTATAAAATAAACACACACACACACTTACTCCTCCTTGCAGCATTTCTAACTTTGTGTGGGAGGTTTTGAGTGTGTAATTTTATATTTATTTATTTATTTTTCTTATATACCGCACTATTCAGCATCAGCGCGGTTTGCAGGTAACGATAACTGTTCAGTGAAGACAATCTACACTGAACTTACAGTATAACAGAAATGAAACATTTTAACTTACAATATAACAGAAATGTACAGTTTTAACAGCGTATTTTAACAGCGTATTTACACATAACTTATGTTGAGGAGTAGCTAACTATTTACATGTTGGCTTATCTGAGAATTGTAGATGGTTCGGATGAGGGAAGTGCTATTTGTCAGGTGGAGCAGGGTCTGGTGTGTTCAGTTTCGATCCTGAATGTTGTTGCTTGGGTTTTGTCTGTATGTACTACTGGGCGTGTCAAGGTGTGGAATGTGAGTAGGCTGGATGAGGTCAGTTAGTGAAGAAGAGGAACATTTGTTAATGGCTTTGTGGGTAATCGTCAATACTTTAAAAGTAATCCTACTTTGGATTGGGAGCCAATGAAGGTTTTTTAGGATGGGGGTTATATGGTCCCTCCTATGTGCTCCAAGTAGAATTCTAGCGGCTGAGTTCATGGCCAGTTGCAGAGGGTTTATAGTGTTCTTTGGGAGGCCATGTAATATGGAGTTCGCATAATCAAAATGGGGGGTGACAAGAGCTTGAAATACAGTGCGAAAATCTTTAGGTTCAAGCAGCTGTCTCAAGTGACGAAGCGACCTTATTTTATTGTAAACAGATTTGACCATATTGCTAATCTGAGCTTTCATATTGAGCTGTTGGTCAAGTATTACTCCGAGGTACCGAATTGTAGGCTTCGATAGGAGTTCGGCGTCCTTGACCTTGATGGAGCTGGGTGGTTTGAAAGTTGAATCTCTTGAGAGAAAGAGGACCTCCGTTTTATTAAAGTTTATCCTCAGTTTCTGTGAATGTAACCAATCTGCAACTGCATCGAAACAGGAGGTTAGGGGAGATAGGTCTGGTTTGTCTAGAAGGAAAGGCGTGTATAGCAGAACATCGTCGGCATAAATTAGGCAGTTTACGTTGAATGAGCGGTTAAGATTACATAAAGGCTGCATGTAAATATTGAATAGCAGGGCCGACAAAGATGATCCCTGTGGAATGCCTTTTTCTTGTAGGAAAGGTGTGCAGGTGGAGGGACCAGTATGGACATGTTCCAATCGATCAGTCAAGTAGGACTGACACCATGAGAGGGCCTTTCCTTGTACTCCCTTTTCGCTGAGCCGGGAAAGGAGCACTTCGTGACAAACAGTGTCAAAGGCTGCAGCAATGTCCAGGAAAATCAGTGCAAAACCTTGTTTGATATTCTCCATCCCGATGGTTAGGGTGCTAATTAGAGTGGTTAGCAACATTTCAACCCCGTGAGATTCTCGAAAGCCATTGGCAGGGGTCAAGGGGTGTACTGACCTCAATATGCTGTTGAAGTTGATATTGTACAACCTTCTCGATGATCTTAGCCAGTAGCGGGATGCTTGATATTGGCCTATAAGATTCCATCTTTGCTGGGTCCAGCTTACTGTTTTTTAACAGTGGTCTTATTGCTGTCTGCTTTAAGAAGAGATGGAGTTGGGTGGAATTGGTACTTATTTGTATTATAAAATAAACACACACACACACTTACTCCTCCTTGCAGCATTTCTAACTTTGTGTGGGAGCTTTTGAGTGTGTAATTTTATATGTTTGTAATAGTATAGAGGTGCATATGTTGCCTTTTTAAAATAGGCTGAACATATATGACTATATGCCTTTCCTGCATAAAATGCTAAAACAGTAGTATAACCCTGAAAAAAAGAAACCTGTACACAAAATCTCTATTTGCATATTAGCTATACTGGCAAAGCCACGGTAATGGCATGCATGATAAGCCCGGAAATCTACTGTTTATTCCACTACTGTTTAAAACCGTGCATGCTATGGAGCCTTACATGAAAGGCTGCTTAGCATGAACATTTTCTACTTTCTCTCTTCCTCGTTCCTATAGCAAGGGATTGCTTCCCTCCTCTCTCTTTCCCTGCCACTGACAGAATGATCCCCACTCCTTTCTGTTTGCCATGGTTAAAGAGGGAAATTTTCTGAGTTAGACACCACAATTGCAGAATAAAAAAACCACCCTCTGAGGAGGCCTCTCTAAGCAGGCATCACTAACATCTGTAAAATTCCTCCAAATAGACTTCCAGAAGACCCCCCCCCCCCCGAGTCAAGCATTCCCCCTCCAAGACCTCATGAGCCATACATCATCTGCTCCAAAAGGATCCAAACTCCTTGAGTCTGCAAGTGTTCCTCCATCTTGCAATCAACTACTCTTCTGGAGGATGCAAGCTCTTCACTAGGAAAGCCTAGTGCTCCTAACTACAACTTGCGCTTCCTTGCATGGCACCACTAGGTGAGCTTTATCACTATCATGGGTCTGTGCTAACGGTGAGGCATCCCTAGCTGTGCCATTTGGGGAAAAGCAGCACTGCTGCCCTTGAAGACCCCAGACACTCAGGAAAATTAAAGTACACCTTCTGGAGAGGTCTTGCTGGTGGCATGGAGTGGGATGATGCTTGTGGAGATCAGGGAGAGTAGACAGTTTTCAAAGAACCCTTTGACTTGTGTAAATGTAATTTAAAAACTGGCGTTCGAGTAGAAGGTCTTTGATTAAACTTTGCTTATTGGACCATGACTAAAGCTCTAGCAGTGCCTCCGGCTATGCTAGTTCCAGAATGACTTAAACCCTGTTCTGCTGCTGACAACACCAAGCACAGACCACAGGGTTATTGCCTAGTTTTGTGATCTTCATTATTTTTCAAGAAGGGGCCACTTCATTAAAAAAACCTCACTGGGAGCCAGGACCATTGCCTTACAAAGCAGCCAGTTCAACTGGGCGGTGAGGTAAGTGGGGATCCCACTCTGGGATCTCAATCCGATGATGTAGTCAGTCCAACTGCTCTGGAACGTTGGAAGTAGCAGCTATAGATAAAGTGAAGCTTGCTTCCCCAGACTGTCTCTTTCCTTCTCTACCTATCTCCTCCAGCCCATTTTCTCCCAACTAGTCTCCCTCAACACATTCTCCATTTCCCCAAACTCACTCTGTTCCCCTATTTCCTCTTCCCCACCCAGTCTTCCACAATCCATCTCATCCCACACCCACTTCTGCACCAGTCAGTCTCCAGTATCATCATGCTACCCCCAATCCAAACTGCTCCAAGCTGACCAAGGCCGATGCTAGCATTTTAGGTCCCTGGGCAAGCCTAGAGCTTTGTTCACCTCAATTAACTGTTAGGCTTTGATAATTAAATTCAATAATCATGATAGTTAAGTAGTACCAGTTCTAAAACAATCCTGTAAAAAGTATAAAAGCACGCGTTTACGGTTCTTTGACTTTGTGTAGTTGATTGAATGTATCATTTTACTTTGACTATAGCCCCCCCAGAAGCTTACCTGATGGTTAAGCTGGCCATGAAGTCTGCTCTCCCCCAAATTTATTAATACTTTCCTCAGAGGCTTGCTTCTACTGACCCCCAGCGAAAAGGTCCTCTCTTTTTCTTTTGGCACCCTACTGGTGCTCGAACTCCTCTGTCCACATGGTATTACAAGAATAGCATGGGAGCTTGAGCACCGTAGGGCTGAAACTCACTGAGAGCCATGTAGTATTGGAGGAAAAGAGAACAGCAGGTCCAGTGGGGAAAAGTTGGTTCTGGGGGAAAAGAATTAGGATCCTCACTTAAGATCAGTGGGAACTGCCCCTGGCCTTACAATGAATACGCCGAGCTAGTCTTTACTTTAGACTTCACTGTTGATGATGGAAAGGTCATCAGGTTTTTGAAGACAAGCATAAGGATCCTAAGAGAGCGGCTCTTAGAGCCCCTTTTACTAAAATGTGCTAAGTATGAAGCAAACACATGTTATTGCAAAGCCTCCACAGTAGCTGTAGTGGGGCGTGACCAGCATGTTCCCAGCAGTTAACGTGCCACGGGCTACCTTAACATGTGGCACATTAACACAGGTGCACCTAATGACAGCGATGGAGGACACAGCAATTTCTCTCCCACTAGCTACAATGTGCTCTCCACGCCCACACTCTGCCCTTTCCCCCCACCCTATCGCACAATGGCCGATTACTATGTGATTTACCATGCGCTCGCTGACATACGCCCACGTTCATATTCCTGCCTGCCACTTGCCACACATCGAAACGCATGTTAGCTGGTTACCGGGCCTTAGTAAAAGGGGCCCTGGGAATAACTCTCAATATTCATATCTTGAAACTGTAAAAGAAAGAACGTGAAGTCCAGAAGAGTCTCTTTTTTCTAGTTGTTCTTTTTATTTTGAAAATCTTGTACATACCATCAGCAGTGTAATCACAATAAATATATTCTTTTCTTGAAGTGTTTCCATTCATTATGCTGTTGAGACTCCAGTTAAATTAAATTGCCATTGGAAAAAAATATATTTTCAGCTTCTCTATCTTCAGAAGTCTTGAATTTTCCCAGTGAGGGTGAAGAATGAGACAGTAAAAGCTGACCTATTTTCTTTAAGGTTGTTACATTTTTAACCAAAACCCATACCATTCCACTGAACCTTGGTCATGGATCAGGTACTTATACATGAAGGATTAAGCCCTGGTGAATTAGTTATGCACACATGAAAAGATCCATTGAATCTGACTGATAAAGGGCAGTTTTATGAAGTGCATTAGAAAGGATTGCGTACAGTCTATCTTATCCAAAGCTTAAATACTTTATTCATGTTATAGCTTTGAAACATATAAGGCCACAGATCATTTACATCTAAAATTGTTTTCAGCCATCAAAGTATTCGCTTTTTTGATTTAGACAACGCTGGAAGACCTTAAGGGGTATGTTTACTAAGCAGCGGTTGCGCCTGCTGTGCAGTATCGGAGCCACTACCGCTGCTTACTAAACATACCCCTAAGAGTATGTTTGCTAGGTTGGTTCTGAGCTGAGCGTTGCATAGTAGTGGTGCAGAGTTGCCAAGCTACTCAGTTCCAGGAGTGAGAGTATATTTTATTTTACTTAATTTATTTATTTAACCCTGTTGGGGGGGGGGGGGGGGTTAAACCACTTTATCATGGGGGGGGGGGGTTATACCACTTTATCATTTATTCAATGGTTTACATTGTAGCTTAAACTTGGTAATGTACATTTAACACGGACATTGATAACTTGGATTCTTCTGAGGCAATGGAGGGTTAAGTGACTTGCCCGAGGTTATAAGCCAATCCTGGATTTCTGCCAATCTCATCCTGATGTATTATGGGATCTGCAGCACTGATTTCAATGGGTAAAATCAGGGATTACAAATACCATACTGCACTGCAATGCAAATTTAAAACCAGAAGTGGTCAAAGAATCTCACTCTTGGAACTGGATAACTTGACAACTCTGGTCGTGCACACTTATCGCTGGAACTCCTTTGCCGCACATTTGGGAGGTTTAATATGTGGAGCTAGAGGCTCCCTAGGCGGGCGCTCCACACCCAAACCCATTGCTGCTGCTAATACCTCTCTCTGGGGCCAGCAGCAGCGGCAATGGCCCCAAAACCATAATGCAGCACCTACCCACGGTTTCCAGGGCTGCGTAGTAGGTTTGTCTCTTGCAAAATCTACCGCTTTTGTGTAAACTGGAAGTCGGTGTTGAAGAGGGAAACAGCATTATTTTTCAAGGAATTATCTAGCTTGCAAAGTTAAATGAAGCTGCATTATTTGATTTGCATAGCTGGCAAGGAAAACCATAAGGAAAGGGAATCCTTTTTAAATGAATGTTTAATCAAATTTTTTAAATGAGCGGATACTGAGTTTGGGAGTTTGAATTAGCAAAATTAGCCAAATATGGATACATGCTGATTTTTTGCCACCAACAGCAGGAGTTACTTTAGTACTGTCCTTTGAAAGCAAAAATATTTCAATAAAGAAAAACATTCAACTATTACAAGTTACAGGGTATAATATGTCTGAGTGCTGTCAGTCTGACTCCACATATTCTTGAAATTTTCTAATATTTCTAGTTTTCAGACTCTACCTTGATTTGGGTCTCAAAGATGGGCATAGAAAATCAAGTCTAGACTAAAATCTTGTTCAAGACCAAGGTTACCTGGTCAGTTCCTGAAGTGGGCCACCTGCAAGCAGTGAGGAGTAGCACTCATATGGAAAAAGCAAAATTTCCAGCTGATGTTAGATATCATAGGTCTGGTATGGCATGGAAGTATCTGAGAAGGTAAAATAGGTTGGGTGCAGTGAGTTGGAAGAATGGGAGGGTGAGGGCTGTCTTGTCCCATCCTTGAATTCGCACCTTCTCATTTGAATTAGTTGGTTCTGTCTCCTAATGTGATTCATTTGAATCGATGTGTTTTGGATAGAATGAACTAGAACATCCCATGTTATTACTTAAGGGGCTTATATGTAGTACTAAAGCGCATTAACAGCAATGCAAACATTTTTGTGTGTTTAGTATCTCAGTTATTTATTGCAAACAGTAAAAACATGTTAATAGTGGTATGATAACCAGAAATCTATACTAATAAGGTATTTGAATGCTAAAATAATCCAAACTAGTTAATTACTTATGAGCTTGGCAAAATGTAAGCATGTTAAAATGCAGAAAATAGAAGGCAGACACATAAATGCCCACATTTTAACATCTCACAAAGGTGTAGGTAAACGTTTTCATTCTGTTCTGCGTTAATACATGCACCTTACTTACTGTCTGCTGTGATGTTCCCTTCATTTTAATCTCATTAAGATTTGCCATTAATACACACCTTTAACACTACGGGCCTGATATTCAAAAAAAGCTGAGCTCCTAAATGTAATTTCCTAAATTTGGTTCCTAAATTTGCACCCTATTTTCAGCCACACTTAAGAGTCTAAATTTTAAGCTGAAAATTCATATTAATTTAGGAGCTTAAATTAGCTCCTAAATTAAGAAATTGAAAACTTACTAGGGCTGAGTACCTAAATACTTTTTAAAAATTTCAGTAAACCCTTAAAATTATAGCATAAAAAGTGGGTGACAACAGGGGAAGATTTAGGGTGGGGAAAAGAAGTTAGGAGCTGAGCACTGATTTTTCTGTACTAGGCAAATAAATTAGGCTCATAAATCTAGGCAGGCCTAAATTTAGGTGCATAAATTTCAGATCCTAAATTTAGGAGCCTAAGGGGTATGTTTACTAAATGGCAGTAGTGGACTCTGTGCGATATCGGTGCTGTGGCCCCATTGAAATCTCACAGAGTCCGCTACCGCCGTTTAGTAAACTTATCCTTAAGTTTTCAACTGATAATTTCATCCTGACAATAGGGCACAAATTTAGGATCCTAACTTAGGGTCCTAAATGTAGGAGCTCAGCTTTTTTTGAATATCAGACTCTATGTTTCTAAATTTACTGAAGGTCTGCCATTCATGTTCCTAGATTTGTGAGTGTAATTTAGGTGCCTGTGTTGAAAATCAGTACTAACCTCCTAACTGCATTTCCCCACCCTAAATCTGCCCCCATTGCCACCCACTTTTTATATTCCTGAATTTACGTAGGCATCTAATGAAATTTTGAGAAAATAATTAGGCACTCAGCCCTAGTAAATTTTCATTGCAGTCAATTTAGAAGCATAACTCTCAAAGTTAGGAACATAAATCCTTTGAATATCAGGCCCTATTTTTACATATGCTAATGTCCGATGTTAATGCATTTAGGAGCATGTTTACTAAAATGCGGTAATGGCTACTGTGAGTTAAAACCCACGCTGAATGGTCAGTGCAGGACCGTAGTAACTATTACCACATGCTAAAAATGGCAGCATGGTAAAATTCACATGCGAACCGCTTAATGCGTGATGGAGCAGGGACAGGATGGCTTTAGGTGATGAGTGGGCATTGACTGCACACAGGGCCGGCCCGTCCATTGAGCGAGAATGTTTTTTGCACAGGGCCCCGCGTTTCAGGGGGCCCCGCGCAAAAAACATTCTTTTGTAAAAGTAAAATTGAAAAAAAAAAAAGAAAACCTGTCTCCTGCCGCTGTCGGGGCCGCCGCGGCAGAATCGGGCGTGCCGCGGGGCCCCCCTGTACCCGGCACAGCCTCTCCTCCCGGTAGCAGCTCTCTCTTCTGAGCTGCAGTCAGACGCGCCGGCTTGCAGAGCGCGAAGGGAAGAGTTTCCCTTTCGCGACTCTGTTAGGCCCGCGGGGGCTGATGGGAACTTCCCATCAGCCCCCGCGGGCTTAACAGAGCAGCGAGGGAAAAACTCTTCCCTCGCGCTCTGCAAGCCGGCGCGTCTGACTTCAGCTCCAACTAGAGAGCTGCTACAGGGAGGAGAGGCTGTGCCGGGTACAGGGGGGCCCCGCGGCACGCTCGATTCTGCCGCGGCGGCCCCGACAGCGGCAGGAAACAGGTTTTCTTTTTTTAAAACATTTCCCTGGGCTGGGCTGGGCTGGGCGTTAGGAGTGGTGCTGGGCTGGGCTGGGCTGGGGGTTAGAAGTGCTGCTGGGCTGGGCTGGGGGGGTTGTGTTAGGAGTAGTGATGGGCTGGGCGGGGGGGGGGGTGTTAGGAGTAGTGATGGGCTGGGCTGGGCTGGGCTGGGGGGGGTTAGGAGTTGTGATGGGCGGGGCTGGGCTGGGCTGGGCTGGGGGGGGGGGGGGGTGGGAGTAGGGATGGGATGGGCGGGGCGGGCTGGGGGGGGTTAGGAGGGGTGTTGGGCACTGGGCTGGTTGGGGGGGTTAGGAGTGGTGATGAGCACTGGGCTGGCTGGGGGGGTAGGAGTGGTGATGGGCACTGGGCTGGCTGGGGGGGTTAGGAGTGGTGATGGGTGCTGGGCTGGGGGGGTTAGGAGTGGTGATGGGCGCTGGGGGGGTTAGGAGTTGTGATGGGCGCTGGGGAGGGGTTAGGAGTGGTGATGGGCGCTGGGGGGGATTAAACTAAAAATTGTGTGATGGGGATTAGGACTGGAAATGGGCTGGTGGGATTAGGACTGGAAGTGGGTTGATGGGGGGTTAGGACTGGTAATGGGCTATGGGAGGGCTTAAACTAAAAATTGAGTGATGGGGGATTAGGACTGGGAGTGGGCTGATGGGGAGGTTAGGACTGGTAATGGGCTATGGGGGGGCTTAAACTGAAAATTGGGTGATGGGGGATTAGGACTGGAAATGGGCTGGTGGGATTAGGACTGGGAGTGGGCTATGGGGGGGCTAGGACTGGTAATGGGTTGGGGGGGTTGCTAGGACTGGAAATGGGCTGAGTGGAAGGGGGCTTGAACTGCAAATAGCTGTTGGGGATGGGGCATGGAAAGGAAATGGGATGAGGGGAAGATGGGTCCTTGAAATGCAAATAGCTGATGGTGACGGGGCTAGGAATGTAAATTGGCTGAGGGGAAGTGGGGGGCTTGAACTGCAAATAGCTGATGGGGAGGGGGACTTGGAATGGAAATGGGCTGAGTGGAAGGGGGCTTGAACTGCAAATAGCTGATGGGAAGGGGGGCTTGGAATGGGCTCTTAGGGGAGGGAGCTAGGACAGGAACTGGGCTGATGGATGGGCTAGGATAGAACTGAGAATTGGGTGTTGGGGGGAGCTAAGATTGGAAATGGGCTGTGGTGGGGGCTTGGATTGAAATGGACTCATGGAGGGGCTAGAACTGGAAGTAGGCTCATGGGGGGCTTGGTTTAGAAATGGGCTGAGTGGAGGGGAGCTAGGATTTAACATGGGCTGATGGGCTAGGAAAGGACTAGAAATGGGCTGATGGGAGGCTGGTATTGGAAATGAGCTGATGAAGGGACTCGGATAGGACTGGAAATGGATGGGGGAGCTAGGACTGGAAATGGGCTGATGTGGGGACTAGAAGGGAGCGGATACTGGGTGGGGCTGGAACTAAAAGGGAGCTGATGTTGGGGGAGATTAGAAGGGGATGGGGCTGGGAGAATGAAATGGAGAGGGGAAAAATATTTTGTGTGGGAGGGAAGAAAAATGTACAATTGGCCGGGTATTGGGAGACTAAGTGGGGATTGAGGATGGAGGGGTAAAATTTGAGTGGATGAAATAGGAATGAGGAAAGAGCAAAAGGAGAAAGATTATTATGTTAAAGCAGATGTAGAGAGAGAATGGAAAAAACTAGAAGAGAAGAAAGGACAAATGGACAGCAGACGATGGAGAGATAGCAGAAGACACAAATAAACCAGAAGAAAGTGGCTGGAACAATTGCAACTGAAAAAAAAATGCACAAAAGGTACAAAGATATCTCTTTATTTTGAATTTATTAACTGGAATATGTCAGCTCTGGGAAATGTGCATCATTAATGTCTGTGCTTTGTTTAGTACAAGAGGAAATTAATTTATAGTTTTATTTCTACATTGTTGTTGTACATTCCAAGTTTGGCTTTTAGGGTTCCCAGTTTAATTATTGTCTTCCTGTTTTTAAATTGTGATTCCTTGTTTGGTGATAGTCTATGTTCTGCATGTGTAACTGAGCTGAGGTATTCTGTTTATGTAATTCCTATTTGACATTGTCACTTGTTCTCTTTCCCCAGTAGGTCATGTATTGTTATTCTCTGAAATGTATTGGTTTAATATTTGCAGTGTTGCCTTTTGATAGGTATGGTATGGTGCTTTGTGAGTCCTGGTAGTGCTGTTGGGATACGGTGGGTTTGCTATGGGTTCTAGATGGGCAATGTTTGTAGTAGTTCCTAATGTGCCTGGCGGTTGGCACTGGATTATAGTAATGTAGAAATCTTTGTCTTTTTTAATCCATACACTCATGAAGAGGCATGTATACTAAAAGTTAGTGTATGGTAACATTATGCAAATATTTATGCAAATGAGGCCCCTTATGCAAATGAGGCCCCGCACCAAGTCTCCGCACATGGCCCCGCACCCCCCTTGGGCCGCCCCTGACTGCACATCATAGTTACTATGGGAATCATTGGCACATGCTAATTGTGTTTTGTTGTAGTTAATGCGAGCATACATAATGCCACTTCAATGGTGGCAGTATGTGCACCCGTGATAAGGGGCATGTTTACTAAAGTGTGCTATTGGGTAATGCAGTTTCAGTAAGTGCCAAGTGCACTGTAGTAAAAAAAAACCTTCACTTTGAAAATGCAGCCACTCTAAGAAGCCTGCGTTAACCGAGCAGCATACTTTGGGATGGAGAATGGGCGGTTCTTGGGCAGAGCGACTGCATTGTGGGTAGCTGGGGCGTTATTAGTGCAAGCTTCATGTTGATGTGGTACTTAGCACCGCTATATTTACTGCCACTTCAATGGGTGGCGTTAATTGCACCTGCGCTGATTATGCCAAAGGCGATGAGCATGGGTGGGGGAATGATATCCATGCTATAATATGGAGGCATGCTGGGCACACTTCCATTTACTAGCACGAGTCAAGCATCAACCCCATGCTCATTTTTGGTGCCAACCACTTGCTAATAGAACTCCTTTTATTAAAAATGCCCCCTGGGCTGGTACAATGACTGGAGGCACCATAAGTGGGCCCTCCATCTTGCCACCCCCTGCTGACCCCCCTTGCACCCATTGCTGCTGCAGGCAGCCCTCTCCGGGGTCAAGAGCAGCAGCAATTGCCCTTGAAACCAGAATACAGCATTTACCCTCTGTCTCTGGGGCTGCATCGCAGTTTCATTCTCTCCAATCTGCTACTTCCGCCCCAGACATCCAGTTTTGTATAAATCAGAAGCCTGCGGCAGAGGTGGAGCCAAAGCAGGAGACTGGAGAGAAGAAACCGTGATGCAGACATGAAGATAGAAGGTAAGTGCTGTTTTGCAGTTTCAAGGGCAATTGCCGCTGCTGTCGGCCCTGGCGAGGAGCACTAGTGGTGCCCCTGGAGGACTGGCGCTCTAGGCAACCACCTAGTTTGTCTAACAGTAATCCCGGCCCTGTGAATGCCCCTAAATGCGGCTGCTGGATTAGCGCAGAGAAGTCTTCCACACTGTGCGAACTGCACGGCGACATGCTGGGAAAGCCCCCAAAGGTTAGCAGGGGTCAGACACATCTCCCATGCTAATATTTTGCACTTGTCGCATGCTAAGATGGCCAATTTTAGCGCCCTTTAGTAAAGACGTCACTTAAGTCATTGGCCCCATATCATATTTTCAGTATTTCATAACATATAAATTAGGAGAACAAAATGTTAATTTGTCTCTTTCTCCTTTCATTTTTGTCAGGTCAAACCAGGTCAGAACAGCTGCAGAGACAGTGACAGTGAAAGTGTCAGTGAAGGATCGAAAGCACCTCATCGAAGTCTTTTCTGTGCAAGACTGTGTGATGTAAGTAAGACATACTTTAATCAGTCTCTTCTACCTTTAGGGCTTGGAGAATGGTGAAATTATGGTGATATCATCCAAACCGGGGTAATAAACCACAATAGAAATAAGAGATTGAGGTAACACATGAGGAAATTATTTAATAAATCAGCAGCGGACATGGATGCTTAGCGAGGTTGACATCAGATTAGATACAGCAATGTAAAAAAACAAAATAGCACTGAAACATGACAAATACAGTGACATACTAAATATGAAAAAAAATATTTAGAAAGGATAATGCACTACTAGAATTCCATGTAAAGGCAGGTATAGAAGACGCGACATTTCCCATCTTACAGTAGAACATGAAGAGGATAACGTGACTGTGAGCATGACATGCTATCTCGTTTGAAAACTGATAACCTCCAAATATTGTTTTTGTGCCTTGTACTTTAGGGGTTTCTCTGATGCAAGGTAATTGAATAATTAGGAGCAGGCCACTCTGTTTGAAAACAAATGGCTAAGTAGGAGCTAGTCTCAAGAAAAGGCGAACAAATTGATTCTTATCACTGTGACACTGTAGATGCTGTAGAAATACGAGTATGAATGAGTTTTTTGGCACAAGTTTTTTCTAAAGATTAGAAATAAATAAATACATGTGATTTGTGAAATTCAATGACTCAAATAAAAGTCTGCTTGACGGCACAAAATATGCATCAAAGAAGCATCCACAGCTGTGGTCAACATTATTGGCACCCTTGCATTTTAGGTATGTTGTGTACGATATCTTGAGAAATAATTGGAAATATTCCAACTGTATTTTATCATAATATTTTAATAGTATGTTCAAAAATATACAACAAAAAAATGTCCGTGCAACTTAGATGTAGTAATTTCTGAGAAAAAAAACCAAAATATGACCTGGACAGGATTAATGGCACCCTTCATTAATATTTGGTTGCACAACCCTTGGCAGTGATGACAGCTTCCAAACATTTTTTGTAGCCATTTATAAGTTTCATACATCTCTCTGCTGGTAGTTTCTTCCACTCTTCAAATATGATTTGTTCCAGTTCATGAATGTTTCCAGAATTCCTTTTACCAATGGCAGATTTCAGCTCTTTCCAAAGTTCTCGATTGAATTGAGATCGGGACTCATTGCTGGCAAGTTTTAAACAGTCCATTTGTGTAGTACTTTTGGATGTATGTTTTGGGTCATTCTCCTGCTGAAGGACCCATGACCGACCTGTGACTCAAACCAAACTTTCTGACACTAGGTAGCACATTTCACTCCAGAATACCCTGGTAGTCCTCTACCCTCATTATTCCTTTAAAACATCCCCACAACTATGAAACTTCCACAATATTTAACTGTAGAAAGGGTGTTTTTTTTTCCTTATAAGCTTCATTTCTTCGCCTGTAAATGTATCACTGGTCTGCATTGCCAGAGAGCTCAAGTTTGGTTTCATCTTTCCACAGAACATTTTCCCAGAAAGATTGTGGTTACTCAAGGTGTGTTTGGGCAAAGTTCAGGCATCTCTTTTTGTGTCTGTCTTTGAGCAGTGGGGTCCTCCTTGGCCTTCGCCCATGAAGTCCTTCTGTTTTTAGTGTGTAGCATATGGTGCGGGTTAAAACCACCACTCCAGATTTTTCCAGATCAGTCTTAAGCTCTTTGGATGTTGTATGTGTTGTTTTTCCAACAGTTCATACTAACCTTCAAAGACTTCTTGGACTAATTTTCCTCTTCCCACCATGTCCTGGTAGGTTCTTGACAGTTCCATGGGCAGAAAGCTACTTAATAACATTGCGAACTGTAGGCACAGGAATCCCAAGGTTTTTGTACCCCTTTAAATTTGATGTTTGGTGATAATGGCTTTTCTGAAGGTCTCAGGCAATTTTCTTGTCTTCACCATTGTCAAACTGGAACAGGGAGTGAATGTGGCCATTTTAAACATTAGAGTCATTATTCATTGGTTGTTTCAAGTCATGTGAGTACTGATAATTGATCACAGGTGCATCTAATTTTACTGCAGTGGGAATGTGGTTCTTCTGTTCAAACTGATTTGAATTGTTTATAAGGGTGCCAATAAACATGTCATCACTTATACTGTATTATCCTTAATTTAAGGTGATATTTCCCCAATATCCTACCACCCTGTGCCTATCTAAAAAGTTTACTATCCACCTTATTTTTGTCGGATCACCTACCATGAGAGGTCTTCTTTTCCTGCAGTAGGCCCTCCTTTTTAATCAATGTTTTAAAAAAAAGCTGAAAAAACTGCTTTTCAATGTGAGATAGGCACCCATAAGAGTGCACCCACCAAAAATATGAATCCCTGCCACACCAGTCTAAAGATGATATAGAAACCACTGTATGCCAGCTCTTCCCATGCTAACGAGGTTGATTTAAGACCCCCGAGCCATTTTAGAAAGCTCCAAAGATACAAATTTCTGGCGCGATCATGCCGAAGTCTCACGGAAGCATGGTAGAGGTATGTTGAAGAAGATGCACATGTGCGGCCGATTTTAAATCCACCCTGCACTACATATCACCATTGGAGACATCTATGGCTGTAGCTGCTCCAGGGCATGAATAGAACGTTGAAAAGTCCTCATTTCAACAAACCATCAATTGTAAGATGAAGAGGGAAATACCCACTCACTCCCCTGATAATTTTCGCTCCTTCAAACAAAGGCTCCTGCTGCATGACCACATTTGCAAAATGGCAGACCTGGATATGTACAGGGCAGAGATGCACAGTCACATTCTGAAATAGGTCCGCAAGCACGTCTATCTTCCAGGAGCTGTGAACGTCCATATCCAACATATGTACATTTCCAGAATCAGATGAAAGCCTGCACATGTCTGACCCTTTACTCTGATGTCTGACCCTTTACTCTGGATGTCCTTGTTTTCACTTTTATGCCATGGACAAGTGTATCTTTCAGGGTGGGGAAAGGCTTATTTTACAATGCACTTACACGTGCCCCCTTCTCTGCCGCTCCTCCCTGTATTTCAGACAATTTAAATGGCCTATCTAAAATGTGCCTTTATTCGAATAGGAAGTGACAATAAACAAACAGTGCAGTGACCACATTGGCACTACTATTTGCTTTATGCTTAAACTTAATATATAACATATCTTGGTAGCTGCTGAATATCACTGATGTGTGGATAATGTTTGGCCCACTCCTGCTCCTCCATAAACCCAGGACATGAATATATGGAATATATGGATAATATTGGGCCATTTAGCAGTATAAATGGCTCAATACTATCAGTATACTTTTTGAAAATACATGCATATTTTCAAAAAGTATAGTGATGATATTGAGCCATTTAAACTGCTAAATGGCCCAATACTATCCATATATTTGTAGCCAAAGAACAAGCAGATAGTACCTTTCAGTAGCTTCTAAGTTAAGACAGACAATGTCAATCAGCTTTGATGCATGTAAAGGCTCCCTCTGTATTGGTGATGACATTAACGGACTCTAATGCCAAGTGTTGACTGAATGCAAGAAAGCACCATCATCATTCCTTATTGGTGCACACAGCTAGGAACAAGAACATCATGGCACCTGCAATCCTGCCCCTACTTTACAAACAAAAGACTGTCATTTTCAACCAGATCTGAGGGATCACATCAGTTTTCAAGATTGCAGGACAGCAACCAATACATCTCAAGTGAAACTGGAATAAGTCACTCCTGCACCCCAAGCATCGTTGGCATTGGCAATCATTGATAAGGACTTGGATACGACGATCCAGCAGATGTCGAGCTGCTATCTGGCAAGGATTGCTGCGTCGACACTTATGCCTAAGGAAATTCAGTCAGTCCAGAAGTCCATGGTGACACCTAGAGATATGCATTGAAAGGTGTTAGCATTTGTACTAGCCACTTCAATTTCAATGTTTAGTGCACTGAAGGAGGAAGCTTGAACCAAGGCACTGGTCTGCATCAGAGTCGAGATCCCCAACAAACAAGAGGGGCTTTGTCTGTATATGCAGACCTTTCCAAAAGAACACTTTTCTGGATCAGAATATGAGCAGTCCAGGAGTTATAGAAATGCAGTACTCTCATCAGGAGGAATCAATAGGGCTCTCCTTAGATCTCTCTCTTCAACAGAAAATCTGTACCGGGGTCCTATCCTCCATTTTTGTCAAGGAAATTGTGGAGCCCATTTAAGTTGAATACAATGGTAGAGCCCAGGTCATAAATGCTGGACATACTCTTAGTTTTTGACTCCCCCAAGGAAGGTGTGACAGTATCATGGTCATTCCGAGGCGTGACTAGTGGGGATGGATGTCCCGTTGAGGAGTCCATCCCCGCTATTCGGCCCCACTGCCAACCCGACTAATTTTCCCACACATTGTATGGGGAGCTTAGACAGGGGGGGGGGCAGGGCGGGAAAGGAGCTTTGTGGGGGCGGGGTTAAGGTGGGCAGTGGGCGGTCGGCAGCCCTATATGTCCGGGGCTGGCTGAGGTGAAATAAGTTCCCCTAGTCAGAGGGTGACAGTGGGCCCGGCCATCGGAGGAGGTAGAGGGGATTCCCCGCAGCCCGGTCCTGGCCTTGGGAGGCCAGATCGGGAGTCGGACTGCGGTGAATGAAGCTTTTTTCCAGCGGCCGGGGATCTCAGATCCTGAATGAAGCCGTGGTGCCATGGCAACCAGACGCCATGGCGCTGCGGTTCCATTCAGGAGCCCTGACTGAGTTAGCTGGGGAAGGCCTGTACGTGCAGGCCAACCAGAATTGGGGTCCCGGCCTGCATGTACAGACCCGGATGCGATTCTGATCCAGCGGGGCTAGACGTGCCCTAAGAGATCAGAATCCCGGCTCACTCTGTGGCATGTCCAGATCAGAATCGGGCCCTATCTGTTCACAGCATCCTTAAAGAAGCACAGATGAGAATATGGGAGAAGCCCCTTTCTGTGCAACCTGACAAGAAGGTTGACAAATTGTACAGAGTCCAAAGGCTCCCAGATTTAAAAAACAAAAGTTATCACACCAGTCAGTAGCAATCAGATCCATACTCAAGAAAGCCAAGTGGTTGAGGATCCACTCATTGTTGCCTTCTTGGAAGAATTCTTATATGCTGGACTTTCTTAGCAGGTTTACCAGAATTCCATGTTCACCCCCTACATAGCTTCTTCCCAGCCCTTCATGAGCCAGAAGGTTAATTTATTGTGCAAGTTCATTATTTGCTTTTGATCCTAAATGGATCTCAAAGCAAATCACTTATAATATACAATTCACTCAATTAAAAAATAAAACAAAACTATACAATTGCCAATAAATATATATTAAACTAATATTGCTGAATATGCAAAGTATTCTGGAAAAGGCATTCTGGTCTGTCAGAGTTTCTATCAGGGCTGTTTCTCCAAATGGGTGAGTTTTGCGCATACCATGACAGTCATGAACCTCACTTCTAAGCCAGGGTATGTGGAGTAATCATCTCAGTTTCTCAAGTCTACTGCTAATGCTTGGTGTAGTACTTGCATCGTGCCAAAGAGAGCCTCCCTCTGGAATTTGTAAGATGTTACGTGTATGGGCAATTTATCAAGGTGTGATTGGAAATTCCTCTTAATTAGGCCTGTGGCACCCAACACGATGGGAAATAGCTCGGTATCTTTCTGTCACATTTTCTTGGTCTCTGTCTGCATTTCTTGGTACTTGAATATTTTCTCCCTCTCAATGTGATTCACAGAGTAGTTGCTTGGAGCTGACACCTCTATAATCAGTGCAGTTCAGGTGTTTTTCTCTGGATTCCTCACATCCATCTTTTTATCAGTCAGAATGGGAGTATCCCAGGTGATCATACCTTCTTCATTCTCTGTAATTCTTTTAGGGTCATGATCCCAATGCTTTTCAGGCACAGTGATATTGTAGTGCTTGCAGAGTTCCCAATGGATGAGGCATGCTACTTTATTGTGCCTTTCCATACAGAAATTTTCTGCCATCAAAATTTCACAGCCAGCTATGTGGTCAATCACTGTTTCCAACTCTTTCCTACAGAATCAACATAAGTCTATTTTGCCAGTTTTTTTAATGCTCACTGTAAACCATCTCATCCATAAACCACGATCCTTAACCATTCATTTGTCTGTTCTTGATCGACAACAGTTCACTCTGTATGTCTCATTATATTTGTGCATTTGCCACTTGTTTTCCTTGTTTGTTGATCTAATTATTTGAAGAGTTTTATTTCTTGTCTTGCAAATTCTGTTACTTCCTTCCCTGTGTATGCTTGTGGATTCTCACTCATCCCTTCCAGTCATTGGAACACTTGTCCAAGTTTGATGATGGAGACAAATTCTGGATGTTTGCTTTCCTATTTCAGCACTTTTTGCGTATTTGGATCTGATGATGCAGTTAAGAAGACATGGAGGCCTATGATCATAGCTCTGTATGTGTAATCAGTCTCTAGGAGCCCTAGCCCTCCTTCAACTCTAGGAATGTACAATCTTGGCATACACTAATTCTTGTAAATTACTTTATGGGCATGGAGGAGTTTTCTTATTTGCACATCCAGTTTTTCAAGATCTTTAAGAGGCCAGTACAGGAATTGCCAGCTGATTGATGGCTTCTATCTTATTCCACAATGTTAAAGCACTTTTCAGTCATGATTTTAATCTCCCTTAGTATTCCTTACTGATCTTTTCTCTCAGTAATTTCTGCTTGAGTGTCGTTTCTTCCTCTACTCTGAGAAATATGATGACCTTAGAAACTTGTGGGCGAGGGAAAAACAATGTTGAAAAAACCTGGCCAGATCAACCTGTGATGTCTTCAAGCTCGTATTAAGAGCTTCTTGAACCACCTCGATACTTTTCAGTACAATTGGTGGTTAAAAGAATATGAGTGCTCCTAGTATACTGGAACATTTTTTCCATCTATCATTTATTTTGATTATCCACTATCCGTGTGTTCACTTTGTCACCATTGGGTTCATTGGATTTTTGTTTGTATCCTATCAAAAGCTTCTACCATATGAATTGGTGCCTACAGACTCTCATGGCTAAGCCTCAGATCTAAGGTGTGATGTGCAGGAAAAGCTTGCTGAAGGGAGAAAATGGCAAGGAAGCAGTGGATCAGATCAAAGACTACTGTTTGATGCTCTGTGACCCTTTGTGACTTGCCTTCCTCTTCATCCAGAAGATACTTGACTGGGATACCCAGGAAATACCTCTAGCCACTGAAGAAGTGTTATTCTCTGCCCTCAAATTTTGTCATCTTTAATAGGCCCCTCACTCTAACCCAGAGGGACTAAAAGTCATAGCGAGCTTTCCAGCCAAAACCTGGAATGGAGTTTTGACTGAATCCAGGTAGACATAACCAATATTGTAGTGTCTCTTCTAGAGAACCTTTCTGTAGGGAAGAGGGCTAAGCTATAGAATCAGTGAGCACAATCCTCATGGGTTTTAACAACTTTGAATCATTATGTGTCATCTGCAAATTTGATTACCTCACTCATTCTCATTTTCAGGTCATTTATGAATATATTAAAAAGCAGCGGACCAGGCACAGATCCCTGGTGTAGTCCACTATTCACCTTTCTCCTTTGGGAAAATTGGCCATTTAGCCCTACCCTCTGCTTTCTATCTTTTAACCAGTTCCTATCCCATGTCTTTTTAATTTTGCCAAAAGTCTCTCATGAGAGACCTTGTCAAAGGCTTTCTGAAAATCCAGATACACTATATCAACTGACTCACCTTTGTCTACGTGTTTATTTACACCTTCAAAAAACATAACAGATTAATAAGACAAGAACTTCCTTGGCTAAAGCCATGTTGGCTGTCTCCCATTAAGCCATGACTATCTACATGTTCAGTAATTTTGTTCTTTATAATGGTTTCTACAGTTTTTCCCGGTACTGATGTCAGGCTCACTGATCTGTAGTTTCCTGGATCACCCCTACATAAGAACATAAGAAAGGATAGTGCTAGCTCCCTTACTTCTACCTAAGGAGGTTGAGGAGGTGGTCTTGGCTTCTAGGAGGCAGTCCACCAGAACGTCCTATGCTCTCAAGTGGCGTAGGTTTACGGTATGGTGTGCTCAGCGCAATGAAGATCCTTTCTCTTGCCTTGTGCCAGTAGTCCTGCAGTATCTACCTCACCTGTCAGACCTAGGCCTTAAGTCTAACTCTGTTCGGGTCCACCTCAGTGCTCTATCAGCGCATCACTCACCGGTGCAGGGACAGTCTCTGTCAGTTCACCCCTTGGTGTCTCAATTTCTCAGAGGTCTGCTTCTTCTCAAGCCTCCGGTTCGTCCACCGGCCACTGAGTAGGATTTGAACATGGTCTTGCAGCAACTTACTCGCCCACCGTTTGAGCCAATGGCTACTTGCCATTTGCCCATCCTCTCTTGGAAAGTGCTCTTCCTGGTGGCTCTTACCTTGGCCAGACCTGTGAGTGAACTACAAGCTCTGGTTTATGATAGACTGTACACATGGTTCTATAGGAACAGGATGGTCCTACGGACCCATCCGAAGTTCCTTCCAAAAGTGGTCTCCTCTTTCCACCTCAACCAGGAGATGGTTCTTCCGACCTTTTTTCCCAGGCTGCATACCAGCCAGGCTGAAGCAGTCTTGCATACCCTGGACTGTAAGAGGTCGTTGTCTTTTTACATAGAACGTACGCGGGGGCATCGAAGGGCTACTCAGCTCTTCGTCTCTTTTGACCCTAATAAGATGTGGTTACCTGTCTCCAAGCGTATGTTGTCCACTTGGGTAGCAGATTGTAGTGCCTGGGCGTACAAGGCAGCCGACCTCCCCTTGCAGGGTCGAGTCACGGCCCACCGTGTCAGGGCGAAAGCCGCGTCAGTAGCTCATCACTATTCTGTTCCGTTGGCAGACATCTACCGGGCCACAACTTGGTCTTCAAGCCAGACTTTTGCAGCCCATTACTGCCTCGAGAGAGAGTCCCGCAGGGACAGTGCTTTCGGACAGGTGGTACTCTGTAATCTCTTTGAGGTTTAGGCAACTCCTACCCTCCGGCCCTTGTGTTGGGCTACCGTACAGGGGCGTTCTCAGACGATATTCTTATCACGAATGCTGAGGCTCTTGAGAAGGAGCCATTTTTTCAGCTTAGGGTTCCCGGTAGCCTAGAGCTGGGGAGTCCCATATGTGAGGACTGACTTCCTGCTTGGTCCTGGAGAAAGAGTAGCTACTCACCTGTAACAGGTGTTCTCCAGGAGCAGCAGGAATCAGTCCTCATTATCCTCCCTCCTCCCCTGGAGTTGCAGTCATATCATTCATTTAGATTTTTGCTGTCTTTTAGCTGCGTCATCAGACTGAGCAAGATGGCACCCTTGGGCGGGAAGGGGACCGCGCATGCTCGCTGCATTCCCAAAGACTTTCCTTGAAAGCTGGGGAAATGCTCCTCACGAGGGCTCCGTCAGCACCAATGTCACCCATATGTGAGGACTGATTCTTGCTGCTCCTGGAGAACACCTGTTACAGGTGAGTAACTACTCTTTCATTTCATGCCCCTTTCATTATGGAACTCGCTTCTCCGTCAGATTCATTTAGTGAGCTCTCACAAGAAATGTAAAAAGCTGTTAAAAACTTGGCTTTTCGAGAAATCCTATACTACTTATTTGTAACGTAGGGTTGGGTTTCTTGGTCATTTATGATTTTCCCCCTCTTTGTGTACTACTTTGTTTGGTTGTTATTGGATTGTTATTGTTGTCCTACACATAGTTGCCTTATCTTATTGGTCCTGTGCTGTTCATGTCTCTGTTGTTATGTTATGTATTTTTTCCATTCGATTGATGCATTTTTTTTCTGTAAACCACTGTGATGCCAATTTTTGCGCGTATAGCAAATTTTTAGAATAAATAAATAATCTCATGGCAGCTCAATGTGTAGACTGACTTGCCATGGCTAATCTATGTGTATATGATATAGTGAAACAGCACTGCATTAGCAGTGAACTTATACTGGCAAGTACATAAAGACACAGATGGTGTGAAAGAAGTGTTCACTGATAATATGCAAAAAAGTATGGAATTAATCAATAGATCCTCAGTTTACAGCCATGCGGAGGCTAAACACAGATGGGGAAGTCTTGGCTAAAGAAGTCTTCGCTGATGTGTGTTTTATTTCTTCTCCTCTTCCTCCAGGATCGCTTTAGCCTCTTGGAAAGCATCAAAATGCCCGTCTGCATTGTGGGAACATAATGACTTACATAGCGCCTTTATATATATATATATATATATATATATAGTTTTGTTTTGTTTTCTGAGACTGGATGCTTAAACGCTTTGTAGCTTTATGTTAATTCCTCAGCAGTGCAATCAAATTTGTGTCGTAATTAAAGCTGTCAGTTGGAAGGCAAGCCAATCGCCGAGAAAACACAGCATAACAAATGAAGTGAAATGATTCTGCGTGTAGCTATATTATGCTTCGCCAGGCATGAAATTAAATAAGTAATTTGATGTTGACATCAGAAATTGAAATGATACCCACTGTTCTCTCATTCAGCCAGGCCTGCGTAAACAATAGGCAGAACAAATAGGCACAACCAAAGGACTCCCTCCCCCCCTCATCCAGCTTACCCAGCAATACACAATACAGTATACAGTAGAATGCCGTCCCTCTGGAAAACTCCCAGTGTCTGCAAAAATGACATCTTTTGGGCCTGTGCTCTGTTATCCACAAAACAAATCTATTATCCGGGACGTCATTAGCCAGCGCCTCAGTTTCACCTTGCCATACTCACAGGGCATCTGTGTACAGGCTCAGCCCTGGTAGATCAGCAATGTTGTTCCTCTCCTGTTTGTCACGAGTTTGACAGTGGAGAGCCCGATGAAAGAGAGGTTGACAGACCCTTTCGGCACAGAATTTCTTGCAAGTGTATCTATGAATCAGCATTCTGATGAAAGTCCATGAGTGAAAAGGAAGCGGTAGGTGCTATCTATTCGACAGAAAGTGCATAACACCTGAATATGTAGCAGACTTGCTATATTGTATTGTTGCGAACTTTCATTTTTAGTTTTTATTGTAGCTTATTTTTCCTGAGAATTTTTCAACTAGTACAAAAAAACAAGAAGAAAATTAGTGGAAAAAATGACTCTATTCTTCTGGGTAAATATTGGAGTTTAAATCAAAAATAAAAGATCCTTATAAACGATTTATAATGATGATATTTCAACTTCCATAGACACAAAATAGGCCTCTAACATGTGTCATCATAGGGCTAGCTTTTGGGATGTGAGACCTGTGTGGCTGCACAAGATGCTGCTTCTTCAAAAGAGACATTGTGGCACTCTTGGGGAGGGAGGGGGAGCTGACACCATTGAAGGGCACTAGTGGCACTGAAGCCAGCCTTGCTCAACCTCGTTTTCTCCAGCCGTTATTGCTTACTTCATTCTCTTCATGGAGCCCTCTTTTGCTTCCCTTGCCAGAGTCCCCACCTGCTGGCTGTCCCTCCTGGCTCTAAGAGACTTTGTCCCCTATGGTATCCATAAGCCCATGCTTCTGGGCATTCATTATGACAAGAGTGCAGGGTTGTGGCTACGATGTAGCTTCAAATGCCTATGAGATGTGCGGAGCTGAGAAAGGGCAGAAGAGCACCATGGGAACACTTTGAGTCAGGGCTGTGACTGCTATTGCATTAGAAGCCAGAAAGCAGCTGTCCATGCCTAAAATTAGAGTGAAAACCAGTTTAAATTGATTTTCACATTTGAAAAATAAAGGACCTTCTGAATTACATGCAAAGTGGACCCTTGTTTATCATATAACAAGCAAGAAACGCTTTAATGGGCGTGATTTCCTTGTTTCTTTTTTAACATGTGAGGAGATTCCATTATCTAGAAATATTGATCATCTTGAACAACCCTGATCCTGAGCCCTTTTGAATAAAATGTGCTCCAGGAATAGGAATAGGAATGCTTAAGCTTGTTGTGTTTATGTGTGATATATATGTCCGCTGCTATTTGTGATGACTTGGATTCTCCGAGGTTTGAGAACTAATACAATTGGGGCACACCTAGCCAGTCAGGTTTTCAGGATAACCACAATGAATATGCATGAGGTAGATTTGCATGCTTTGTCTCCATTGTATGCAGACCTCTCTCATACATCTTCATGCACTGCACTAGATAGCTATTTCCTGAGGACTGGGTTGAAAATCCTTGTATTAGATCATTAGGCCCTTTTAATAAAACATGCACATGCCACATGTTAGTTACAATAATATATGCACAGGAAGTGTAAAGCCTGTATGTTAACTGTTAGAGGCACTCCAAGCATGTTCCCATACAGTTACCGCACAGAAGCATTCTTTAGCACATAGTAAGGTTATTGCTAGTAAGTGCATCTATGCTAACTGCAACAGCGGCAGATAACGTAGAATAAAAATCCTTGCACTAACTACAATGCGCAGTCCACACCCATTTCCCACCTCATAACATACCTTGCAGGTAGTGTGTAAATTAGCATGCACTGTCCTACTGCAGCAGTAACAGCTACCATATTTGTGCACTAACAGCACATGCTAATTCACGTACTAAGAGGCACATTTCACAATGTGATATCCAAGTGCAATCTGGGATGCTGAAAAAAAAGCAGGTACGTGCAAGTTTAGGCATGATTTTGGAAAGATGGACTTGCCTGATATGGAACTGTATCAAACGTCTATATAGACATCCCCAGGACAGTATGTTGGAACAAAGATATCTAATAGCATAATGGTTAAAGAGCAGCGTGGTCAGGGTTCAAATCCCAATGTGAGCCTTTGTGATCTAAGGCTAGTCACTTAATTTTCCATCTTCTCTACGCTCTCTGGATGTTTTAAGGTGAAAACAAGCACTTTCCTGGTGCCTATTCCTAACTGGAGCAGGTAGAAACATTGATGTGCCGACTCAGATGTTTCTGAGATCGAACGGGAATGTTTAAGTACATTGCCACTCCCCAGGCGTGCCTCTGCTATACCCTCATGTCTACTTGGATGTCCCTGCACCAGAGATGTCTGGGAACATCATTTGTGGAATGGCTACACAGACGTTTCTGCAATTTTGATGCCCAGGTGCACGTCTTCAGACATCTAAATCATGACTAAACCTTTTAAAATGGCCCTCTAACTGCTTAGCACACTTTAGTAAAAGGGCCCCTTTGTATATAAATCTCCTACATTGAATGCTTCTTATTATTTTGCATGATTTCATTCTGATTTTCTTTTCTCAGGTTGTTTGTCAACTTGATTATGAAATTAATAACAATAAAGAGGCTACCTACAAATAGGGTGATCCCCTTAGCCTTTTGTTCACCCCCTATTTGTTTCCTTATCATTCCCCTAGACATATCGTGGGCCCCGGTTGTTGTGTTGTCTGTCTTGACTGTTATGTTGTCCATCCTGACTAGACTGTAAGCGCTTTTGAGCATGGACTGTCTCTTAGATGTCTCTGTACAGCACTGTGTATACCTTGTAGCACTATAGATGCAAAGTTGATAGTAGATTTTCTATTTTATAATTTAGTTATTCTGTTTTACATTTTGCATTATTATAGCTATCACATATCAAAACCATGGATGCTTAGGCTGATAAGTCATGACTAGAGATTCCAGAAACTAGTACATGCGGCTGCCTCTTTGTGCCCACACATTCTTTACATTTCACAATACTAATTATGTTTACAAAATGTCTCATTTTCCAGCATGCTATGTGCGCGCTACCAGGGCCTTCTGGGAATAAATTGGCAAGCAGGTCATGCACTATAAAAGTCATCTAAACCCATTGGGCTTTATTTTTTTTTTTGAATTTCGTTTGCTTTTTCCTCTCTCTTGCCCCTTGAGGCCACAACGCGGAGTAGCTTGAATCCAGGGCATTGAATGTCAGCAAGTCAGGGGAGGCCGGCCGACGAGTGTCTGTTTAGTCTTAGTGAAGGGCGAAATGCCATCCTTACCCAGCTGCCTGTCAAATAAATTGGCAATTATGTCCCGGCAGAAGCTTGGAATTCAGTAAATAGCATGTTGCTATCTCCGAGCCGTTGAGAGATGCAAAGGGGGGGGGGGGGAGGGAATGAAGCAAGGCTGTGTGTGCTTCAGGAGTGGTTAACAAAAAGCATGAACACCAGTGTTCTGTTGTGGTGATGAAAAGCTTGCAAAGGGCTGATAATGAGCTGTGTGGACTGGAACATGTTAAAAACCTATCACTTATTTTCTACTTTGTCTTTTGTTTTTTTTGTGTGTTTTATTACAGAGCTCAGCTCCTTCCAGCTTGGGAACAGGTTACTTTGTAAGTATATCTCAACTAGTGCTTTACTTTATGTACCACCTCTGAGGAATTCTATTACTAATGGAACTTGATATGTTTATTCTTTCAAAATATGCCAAAATAACCCCTGCATAGACTCTACTTTACTTTATTGTGGCTGTTACATCATTGCTACAGCATTTGAAATTCAGGTCACGGCAGTGTTCATAACCGCTTGTCTCTCCCTCATCCTCCCCACCTACGAGAAGGAAGGAAGGAAATTCCAGCTATCCCACAACAGCCACGCCTGCTGGCCACGTTTAGGGTGCAGTTGGGCTGGGTCTGAATGGAGCCATGTGCTGCAACCTTTTCAAAAGGACTTAAAATGACTGGGCTGTTGAGAGAGATTAAGAGGAAAATAGCAAAATCAACCAGGCTTTAAAAAAAATGAAAACAAAATACAAGTTAGACCAGCTGGACAGTCATTCACAAACTGATGTGGGTTGAAATAGATTCCCATCATTCTAACAAGCACAAAAGATTCTTCCTGTGTTCAATCTTGAGCATTATGGGCCCGATATTCGAAAGGCATTTACATGGTTTACAGCCCCGTAAACCGTGTAAATGCCCTAGATGGAGATATTCAAGGGCATTTACATGGTTAGTGCCATTGAATATCCCCTAAGTCCCCTATGTGCCCTGATGTATCCAGTTAGCACTGGGGCGTGTTGGGGGCATTACGTAGTGGAACGGAGGCAGAGAATGGCGCTAACTGTGCTGCAGCGATATTGGATGCTGCCCGGTTAGCGATCGGTGCCTTAAAGATAGGCGAGGAAAACCCTCGCCTATCTTTAAGGTGCAGAAACTAACCAGGCAGCATCCAGTATTGCTGCTGCACAATTAGCCTCTTCGGCTTCTGGCTTTGGCAGCAATCACTGGATATTCAATGCCGTCGCCATGCCACTGAATATCCAGTTCAGGGGTCAGCGAGGAAGACTGCACTGATGGGTGCATAACCCTTTGAAGATCCGGACAGCAGAATATCAGGCCCTGCATCTCAAGTTTGCTTTCACTCCAAATCAGTTGCACTAAATTTTGAATCAGCACACCAAACCAAAACTTATTTTATGGACTAAGGAGCCCCTTTGCTCTTCTTGGAATGATCAAGAATATACCAGGTTCCTCGTGCTTTTTTGGACTTCTAGCTCAGCTAGAACCATTTGCAACTACTTGGAGATTTTCCCCTATTCTCTATCCCTGTCCTAAGGGACTAATGCTGATCATTGCAGCAATAGTCCTGGGCTTGACTCTGAACACTACTTCCACCTCATTCCTAGACCAAGCTAACCTAGGGAATGGAAGCCCTAACTTGGATGTTAAAACAGGAGACTTCTGCATGGCAGTGCAGAACATTTGCCATTTGGGCCACTGAGCTGACCCTCAAGTTCTGCCTGATGATTGAATGAAGCATTTTTCTATATACCTTCTATATCCAAAACATGAGAGAAAAGATTGTTCCTTGTCGTCCCTCTAGTCTAGTCCCGGACATCTGGGGTATAAGCACCTCCTCCCGCAGCCTTGGAGACTGAGCCCATCGCCTTTTTTGGTGTCACCAGTATAAGTAGATGAGGAACCGCCTCCTAGATCCAGTAAGCTCAGTCTCCAAGGCAGCTGAAGGAGGTGTGAGCCTCAGGGGGCTCACTGGAGGAATTAGTTTAGAGTAGTTGTAGTTTGTTAAAAAAAAACCAAAAAAAAAAACACCGCAGAGTGAAGATTTGGATTGGAAGGCTTTACAGCTTTAAATATGCCAGCAAAGGTTTTGTCTGCTGAACGGCTGCTTTCTTCCAGGCTGACTTTGTTCCCCCTCTCTCTCCCCCTCCCGGCAGGTACTGTATCCAGGGGGAGTGTGGGAGGTGTTGTTGGGGACTCCGTCTCCCGAACCCGGTCTGCGGGTGAGGAGACGTTGAGGGCGCATCTGTCCCGGGAGCTGCAGCCACGCCGCGAGCTGTTTCGGCTGCCGTGTCAGTAGCGCAGCCGGCGGATCGCTTGCCTGCGGCCTTTTGTGAGTGGCGCTCAGACCCCGGGATCGTTCCGGCCACGGTGTGCGGCGTTCAGTGCACAGGCGGCTGGGGGAGTCTGTGGAGCACTGCGGGTTTAGCCCGGGGGGGAAAGCGCGGCAATCTCCGGGTGCTGAGCTAAGCGGTGCAGAGGCCTTCCTCACACAGCGTTTTTTTTTGGCGGGAAGCGCTGGTCACGCGCGCACACATTTTTGGCGGGCCTTTGACAGGGGCTGCGTTCTGGGGGCAAGCCACTCTGTTCTTGGAGCAGAGGTAATTGTTTAAAGCATAAAAAATAAATAAATAAATAAATAAAGAGATTGTAGCAAGCAGATAATTCAGCCCGGATCTTTTGGTTTTTCTGTGGCAGCTGCAGGGTTGAGCTTGCTAGGATGCCATCTAGGCCTCAATGTGTCATGTGTGGAGCCAAGAGGGGATCCCTTTCAGAGATGGGGGTCTGTAAGGGATGCGCTCTAGAGGCGGAGTCCAAGGACATCGAAGCGGATGACGCGGCGCTGAGGGAGGGCGCGTTGGGCTCTCCACAGCTGCTCTCTCCTGCAGGGCCTTCGTCCGGGCCTCCTCAGGGGTCCTCCTTGGCAGCGGAGCCCTCCACTTCCCAGGGGGCTTGCAGGGGGGGCTGGCTGCCATTTTTTCGCAGGATTTTCTTTCTTTGCTTCAGCAGGCTCTAGCGGGGAAACAGGGCACTGCGGAGTTGGTGGGGGGCCTGAAGAGGCCGGCAGTTTCCTCGGTAGACGGCCGAGAGGGCACCCCATATAAGAGAGCTAGAGTAGCAGCGGTGGTTTCTGGAGAGGTCTCGGACGGTCCGGATTTGGATGGAGACCTAGACCTGGAGGAAGGTGAGATTGTTGAACAGGAGGACCAGGCCAGGGTGGTCAGGGTCTTCCGCCGGGAAGAACTGGCCGCCCTAATCTGGGAGACCCTGAAGGCCCTTAACATGCCGGTGACGGAGAGTGTCGCCGATTCCGCTTTGGAGGATCCCTTACTCCAGGCGACGCGGCAGTCCCAGAGGGTGTTTCCCATGCATCAGATTTTTCTGGAAATGATTCAGGAAGAATGGGACACGCCGGAGGCCAGGCTAAAAGGATCCAGAGTGATGGCACGGCTGTATCCATTGCAGGAGCAGGATAAGGACCTTTTTAAGTCCCCTAAGATGGATGCGGTGGTTTCCGCGGTTACCAAGAAGACCACGATTCCGGTGGAGGGCAGTGCGGCCCTTAAGGATGCGCAGGACCGTAGGCTGGATACTCTGCTGAAGCAGGTGTTTGATGTCAATGCTTTGTTCTTGCAAGCGGCTATCTGTGGAGTGTGGGTTGCTAGAGGCTGCCTGCGGTGGGCTCAGCGGATTTCACTGGGCCGGGAAGATGAGATGGTGGATGAGCCGGCCCGACTGGAGTCGGGAGCTGCTTATTTAGCGGATGTGCAGTATGATCTTATTCGCGGTCTGGCAAAGAGTATGGCGTCCGTGGTTGCGGCACGGAGGTATCTCTGGTTGCGCAATTGGGCGGGGGACGGCGCCTCAAAGGCCAGACTCGGTAAGCTTCCCTTTCGGGGCAAGCTTCTTTTTGGAGAGGATTTGGAAAAGTTGGTGAAAGACCTCGGAGAGTCTAAAGGGGGAAGGCTGCTGGAGGATAGGCAGAAGCAGAATCGCCCGCTCGCGCCTTCCCGGAGTCAGCAGAGAGAATTTCGGAGATTTCGAGCGTCCAGATTTGGATAGTTTCAAAGGGGGCGTTTCCAGTATAGGTCCCAGGGATTTCGAGGGTTCAGAGGGGCGGGGAGAGGTTTTGGAGCCTCCTCGGCCTCGGCCCTCAAAAAGTCGCAATGAAGCGAGGGGGGCCCAGGCAGGGTTAGTGCCGGTAGGAGGTCGGCTGCGAGAGTTTTACCCTGCCTGGGCCCAAATCACTTCGGATCGTTGGGTTTTGGAGGTCATACGGGAGGGGTATGCCCTAGAGCTTCAACGACCCATTGCAGAATCCTTCGTCCAGTCCCCCTGCAGAACACAGTCCAGGCGTCGGGCGGTGCAGGAGACCTTGCAAAGGTTACAGGCTCTGAATGCGGTAGTGCCAGTCCCGGTCAGCCAGTACGGCTGCGGTCGGTACTCGATATATTTTGTGGTGCCCAAGAAAGAAGGTTCCTGGCGGCCGATTCTAGACCTCAAGGGCGTCAACCGGTGTTTCCGGGTGTCTCATTTTTGCATGGAAACCCTGCGATCCGTCATAGTGGCGGTACGACGAGGGGAGTTTCTCACCTCTCTGGACCTCTCGGAGGCGTATCTGCACATTCCCATTCGGTTGGAACATCAGCAGTTCCTGCGGTTCGCTGTCCCAATGGGACATTTTCAGTTCCAAGCGTTGCCGTTCGGTTTGGCGATGGCGCCACGGGCCTTTACCAAGGTGATGGTGGTAGTGGCAGCGGCGTTGCGCAGAGAGGGGGTGTTAGTTCACCCGTACCTGGACGATTGGTTGATTCGGGCGAAAACTCAGTGCGAGAGCGAGGAGGCTACTCTTCAGGTAGTGCGGTTTCTTCAGAGCTTGGGGTGGGTTGTAAATGTCTCAAAGAGCAAGTTGACACCGACCCCAGGAGCTAGAGTATCTAGGAGCTCGATTCGACATGAAGGCGGGCAGGGTGTTCCTGCCGCTCGCCCGGGCCCAAGGGCTACAGCAGCTAGTTCAGGAGTTTCTGAGAAGGAAGACCCCGTCCGCGTGGCATTACCTACAACTTTTGGGAACAATGGCGGCCTCGCTCGATCTGGTCCCTTGGGCCAGGGCGCACATGCGGCCGTTGCAGCGGGCGCTGCTCCGGCGATGGTCCAATCAATCGGATCCGTTGTCTCAGGGGTTGGTGTGTCCGGGACCGGTGAAGCTCTCTCTCCAGTGGTGGCTCGAGCCCAGCAATCTGGAGAAAGGTATGCCGTTAGAAGCGCCGGATTGAAAGCCGTTGACGACGGATGCCAGCCTTTACGGCTGGGGGGTGCACTTCGAGAGGCAGTTCGCGCAAGGTCAGTGGTCAGATCCGGAAAGGCAGTGGTCGATCAACCGGTTGGAGCTCAGAGCGGTCAGCCTGGCGTTAAGGGCTTTCCAGTCCCAAGTGCAGGGCCAGGCAATTTGAGTCCTGTCGGACAACGCCATGGCAGTGGCTTATGTCAATCGTCAAGGCGGCACCGGCAGTGTAGCGCTGGAGGCGGAGGCGGACGAGCTTCTCGCGTGGGCCGAGGTGCATCTAGAAGCGTTGTCGGTGGGACATGTCGCCGGGGTGGACAATGTGACCGCGGATTATTTGAGCCAGAATGCGGTGGACCCAGGCGAGTGGAGTTTCAATCAGGAGGTCTTCGAGATGTTAGTGAAGCGCTGGGGGGTTCCGGTGATGGATCTAATGGCGACCTTCGCTTCGGCAAAAGTAGAGAGGTTCTTCAGCAGAAGGCGCGAAAGAATGTCCGAGGGCTTAGACGCATTGTTACAGCCGTGGCCGGAGGAGCAGCTCCTCTACGCCTTTCCTCCGTGGGCCTTGTTAGGTCATCTACTTCAGAGAATAGAGATGCACAAGGGAATGGTGATTCTTGTAGCGCCGGACTGGCCGAGACGACCGTGGTATGCCGACCTGGTGCGGCTCCTGGTGGAGGCTCCGTGGAAGCTGCCCATCAGGGTGGATTTGTTGGAACAGGGTCCCTTACTGATGCCTCAGGTGGGTCGGTTCTCGCTTACGGCTTGGCTATTGAAAGGGCTTGGTTGATGGCCAGGGGGTATTCGTCAGCGGTGGTTGCCACTTTATTAAGGTCTCGGCGTCGGTCTACTTCGTTGGCTTATGTCCGCGTCTGGCGAATTTTTGAAGCCTGGTGCGAAGTGCGGAGGGTCGTGGCGTTGCGTGCCTCTATTCCGCAGATTCTCGACTTTTTGCAGGACGGTTTTGATAAGGGTCTCGCAGCGGCGTCCTTGAAAGTCCAATTGGCAGCTCTTTCTTGTTATCGCGGTAAGGTGCAGGGTTTAGTGCTCGGAGCAAACCCGGATGTAAAGCGGTTCTTGAGGGCGACCTCGCTGCTGAGGCCTCCGTTCCGTGTTCAGGTTCCATCTTGAGATTTCGACTTGGTGCTAGAGGCGTTGGTAAGGGCGCCGTTCGAGCCTTTGGCCCAGGCAACATTGAAGGATCTCACGCTGAAGGTGGTGTTCTTAGTAGCAGTTGCTTCGGCGCGACGAATTTCGGAATTGCAAGCGTTATCGTGCAGGGAGCCGTTTCTGACCTTCTATGACAACAAGGTGGTGTTGCGCACGGTGCCCTCCTTTTTGCCTAAGGTGGTATCGGTCTTTCATATGAATCAGACAGTTTCATTGCTGGCTTTTGTGAAGAAGGCTGCGGACAGTGCCGGAAAAAAGTTACATAGGTTGGATGTCAGTCGAGTTTTAAGAGTGTATTTGCAGAGAACGGCGGTTTTTCGCAAGACGGATAGATTGTTTGTCTTATTTGGAGGTCCGCGGCAAGGTGAGTCGGCGTCCAAGGCTTCTGTTGTGAGATGGATTAAGGAGGCTATCTCCTCGGCATATCTGTTGAAAGGTAAGGTCGTCCCGGCTGGGTTACGAGCTCATTCGACTAGGGCGCAAGCGGCTTCTTGGGCCGAATACAGTCTAGTGCCTGTGGCAGAGATTTGTAAGGCAGCGACTTGGTCGTCGCTGCATTCCTTTGTCAAGCATTACAGGATCGATGTGCAAGTGGAAGGGGATACTCGGTTTGGCTCAGCGGTTCTTCAGGCTGGTCTAGCGGGTCCCTCCCGTTGAACGATTACTGCTCTGTTACATCCCCAGATGTCCGGGACTAGACTAGAGGGACGACAAGGAAGGTGAAATTAGACTTACCTGCTAATTGTTGTTCCTTGCGGAACTCTAGTCTAGTCCCGTGACCCTCCCTATTGTGGGCATGCATCAGTAGCCTGAAGAATTTGAAGGTTTGTATCACTTGGCTGCAGCGGCGCCTGACGGGTCTGCAATCCGGGGGTGGGGCGGAGCCCGTTTTTTCAGGGACAGTGATAACGGTACCTGTTTGGAGCTTTTTACTGAGGGGGCCAGACGAGGCTGAGCGGGACTTTGCTTAGGCCTTGTCTGGTACTTTGCCATTTTTTTCGGCTGTTCAGCCTTTGTTTTTTGGCGCTTATCTTCGTTAGCCTCTAGTAATGTAGGCTGAATTTTAAAACAAAAAAAAAAAAAAAGAAAAAGAAAAAAAAATGTTATATATGATTACTTATTCCTCTGGTGAGTCTGCTTTGTCAATAGGTTACTGGATCTAGGAGGCGGTTCCTCATCTACTTATGCTGGTGACACCAAAAAAGGTGATGGGCTCAGTCTCCAAGGCTGCGGGAGGAGGTGCTTATACCCCAGATGTCCGGGACTAGACTAGAGTTCCGCAAGGAACAACAATTAGCAGGTAAGTCTAATTTCACCTTTCTAAACATGGCCTATTAATTATTGTCATACAGAAATTTTACTCCATTAAACAAGTATGCATTATAGGAGAACATACGTCTATTATTAAACACGTGGAGGCCTATTCCTTTCTGGATGTCCAGCACCTTTAGCGGCCAAGCAGAATCGGGGCGTACAGCAGTAGACCCGATTCTGGACCCTCGGGTCCAGCCCCCGTGGGTTCAGAATCGGGGTTTTCGGTCTGGACGTGCAGGCCGGTCCCAATTCTGATCGGCTGCATGCCCAGCCGCATACCCGGCTAACTCAGCCTGGCTCCATAATGGAGCCTCAGTGCCTTGGCGTCTTGTTGCCGTGGCACTGCGGCTCCATTACGGAGCCGTGAACAGTGACTGCCTCCGAGATCTTCCTTTCCCCGCAGCCAGATTCCCGTTCCGGCCTTCCATGGCCAGGGTCCGACTGCGGGGAACCTGCTGCATGCCTCCTTGCTTTGTCCCCGCTGACTGCTGCTGCTACCCCATGTCCAGGGGGACTTAGTCCACCTCTGAAGTGGAATAAGTCCACCGTCTAATTGGCATACCCCGGATATATAGGGCCGACCTCAGAATCGGCCCTTCATGTCCAGGGTGACAGCCCACACGCACTACTCTCGCTGCACCTTCCGCCCGCCCCGTCTAAAGCTCCACGTACAACTCCGCTGTTCATACAGGGAGCCTTGTATGGGGACAGCAAGGGCAATGAATAGTGGGGATGTACATTCAGGCAGGGCATGCATCCCCACTATTTGTGGCTCAGAATGACTTCCTTAGGAAATATTAAAAAAAAAGTGAAAATATAATTTTTTTGTTTTTAAATAAGTTTCTTTATTTATAGTGAGAGGATTTAACTGGTATATACAAAATCAGTTTACACATTCACGACTAAACATTCTCCAGTAGTTTAACAACTAGTCCAACTAAAGCCCACCTGTCCCCCCTCCCACCATTCATAAAACACAGACAGATACAGAAGAGAATGGTAGGTATGACTGAGCTGTGCAATAAAGTGTCCTTTCTCTAATGTTGAGATGTTGACAAATTTAAGTAGTCTGGTATGGGTTGTGGGTGCTAATGGTCAGTCTTGGCGATGTAGGGAGTCCATTTAGTATTGTATCCATCCACTTGCCCCCGGATCAGCGAGGTTAGACTATCCATCGACATCAGGTCTTCAGTTCTTGATTTCCAGGCTGCAATTGTAGGGCCTGCAATCATTTTCTAGCTGCGAGCTATAACCATACAGGCACTGAGTAACAGACGTTCCACCAATTTCCTCCTGTTTGATGGGATTTCCAAGGAAACATCTAAAAAGCCCAACAGACAGTTGATAGGGGAAGCCACTAATTGACACCCAGTAATATCATTAAGGGACGAGATTATCACTCCCCAAAAATTTTGAACCTGTGGGCAAACCCACCCATATATGGATGAAAGAGTCAATCTGACCACACTCCCTCCAGCAGCCATTTCCTGTTCAGAGGTCCAAATGATATAAATGTACTGGGGTAAGGTATGCTTGCATTAAGAGTTGGTATTGGGTTTGTCTACAGTATATATTACGGACATACTGATACCCCGCCCTATGGATAATATTCCATTCGGTCTCAGTAAAATACATACCTATCATTTGGTGCCAGAAGTGGTAGTGTCAGCTGTTTTTGGGGCCATACAGTTCTAACAGCTTTGTAGAGCTGCAAAAACAGTCCTTTCTAGATCACAACCTTATAAAAAAAAAAGGATTTTTTCCAAGACCATCAGTTCACGAGAGGTAGCTCCAGTGTCCTGGACGCATAATAAAATACCTTAACTGAAAGTATTGGCAAAAGGGGACCGACACTCCCCCGTTATCAATCACCTAGGTCAAACTCCTACAAACCTGATCCTTGAGTAGGTTGTCAAAGCATACCAATCCCATAAGATGCCAAGCACACTGTAAATTGGCAAAGGATGGATCTCTGAAGAGCAAGTTGGGACTTTGGGCACAGTGAGGACTGTACCTCCACTTTTTGCTGAATCTGACCCAACACCCTAATAAGGGGTTTCAGTAAAGCATGAGAGGCTACAGTGCATGCATCAGACGGTCTATTCTCGAACACTGAAAGCGGAGCTAGCCAAAGATGTTCCATCTCCAATTAGTGAGCATCAGGGGCCTTCACATAGTGATACCGTAGTCCTCGCAACACTGTCGCTTTATAATACAATGATAGCTTTGGACAATTCATGCCTCCATTCTCTGTCTGATCGATTTCTTTGAATGGGTGACCAGGAAGTTCGACCAAGGGAGAGTCCTAGATGTGGTTTATTTAGATTTCGGTAAAGCATTTGATACTGTTCCACACAGGTGACTTATAAACAACCTAAGCACCCTTAGGATGGACCATAAAGTTCCTGCATGGGTTAGAAAATGGTTGAGTGGGAGGGGACAAAGTGTACAGGTAAATGGAGTTCACTCTGAGGAGAAGGGGGTTACCAGTGGAGTGCTCTGGGATCTGTCCTTGGTCCGATTCTTTCTTTGTTAATGATATTGCGAAAGGGCTGTCAGGTAAGGTTTGCCTCTTTGTGGATGACACCCAAATCCGCAACAGAGTAGACACTCAGGAAGGTGTAGAAAACATGAGGAGGGATATAGCTAAGTTTGAAGAATGGTCTAGAATTTGACAGTTGAGATTTAATGCTAAAAAATGTAGGGTCATGCATTTGGGCTGCAACAATCCAAGGGAGCAGTACAGTATAGGGGGTGACGTACTTCTGTCCACGAAAGAATGGGACCTAGACATGATTGTGTCTGACGATCTCAAAATAGCTAAACAGGTAGAAAAGGTGATGGCAAAAGCTAGAAGGATGCTTTGATGCATAGAGAGAGGAACAGCCAGCAGAAGAAAGGAGGTGATAGTGCCTCTGTATAAGCCTTTGGTGCAACCTGATTTGGAATATTGTGTGCAATTCTGGAGACCGCATCTTCAAAAGGATATAAACAGGATGGAGTCTGTGCAGAAGGTGGCTTCTAAAATGGTTAATGGTCTTCATTATAAAGCATATGAGGACAGACTTACGGACGTTAATATGTATACTTTAGAGGAAAGGCAGAACAGAGGTGATATGATCAAGACATTTAAATACCTCCGTGGCATAAATGCATAGGAGGAGAGCCTCTTTTGATTGAAAGCAAGCTCTGCTATGAGAGGATATAGGATGAGGGTGAAAGGGGATAGACTCAAGAGTAATATGCAGAAATACTTCTTTACGGAAAGAGTGATAGATGCGTTAAATAGTCTCCCAGTGAATGTGATAGAAATGAGGACAGCATCTAAATTCAAAAAAGAATGGGACAAACACAGAGGCTCTCTAAAGGAAAAAAGGAGACTCTTGTAGTGGGTAAAATGGAAGGGCAGACTAGATAGGCCATGAAATCTTTTTCTGCTGTCATGTTTCCATCAGGGGTATCATTCACATCCACTCAATACGCGCTTTAGGCTTTCCCCAGACAAACCTGTTAAACCTTTCTTCCGTCTTCCGGAAAAAATGAGGCAGAATCCGGATGGGCAGTTGGTAAAAGAGATAGATGAGTTTCAGGATATTAGTCAGTTTTAAGGCAGCAACTTGGCTCATCCAGCCGAGGGTAAGTTGATCCCAACACGCCAATTCATCAGCAACCGCAGAGGCCAGTGAGGCATAGTTAAGTTTAAACAGATTGGCTGCATTGGATGAGATCCGAATCCCCATGTACTTTATTGACTCTGAAGCCAATTTAAAGGGACTGTCTCTCAGAAGACTCTCCTTTTGCGACCTCAAGGGTAAAACTTCTGTTTTATCTAGGTTAACTTTAAATCCTGAGATACTTGCAAATTTTTGGAGGACCCTAAGCAAAGCAGGTTTTTCCAAGAAAATCAGGGTGTCGTTGGTGTACAACAATACTTGGTGAGGTACACCCCCAACTACCAAAGGAATGATGTCTGGCACCTCATGCAATGAGGATGCTAGGGGCTCAATGGCCAGGGTGAACAAGAATAGGGGGTGTCCCTGCCTCGTGCCTCTAAATAGTCAAAACCTCTTAGAACGGGTTCCGTTGACTGATATTGAGACAGCAGTCTCAGCATATAGAGTCAGTTCACCAATGCCAAAACGAGTCATAACTCCAAAGAGGTACACCCACCCCACTTGGTCAAAGGCTTTTTCAACATCTAAGGATACACACCATGCCTCCTTTCGATCCCGTGCCACGTTGAGTATGATGTTGAGTAAGTAAGGAACATTGTTGTATATTTGTCGGCCCTGAATAAATCCAGTTTGGTCATGGTGTATCAGAATGGTCATGAATTTAGCCTTCCAACAAGGATTTTAGTGATAATTTTACCATCACAATTAAGTAGGGATATTGGACAATAGCTCCCACATTTCGCTAAAGTTCAACCCTCCTTAGGAATCAGAGTAATTTCAGCCTCATACATACCTTGTGGTAAACATACTACCTGGAGAGCTTCATTAAAGACCCTTTGAAGAACAGAGGTCAGCGAATCAGGGATACTTTTATACCATTCTATGGGGTAGCCGTCTGGGCCTATGGCCTTACCAGAAGCAAGTGAGTGGATCGCTAACTTAATCTCTGAAACAGAGATTTCTTGATCTAAAAATTCACATAAGAACATAAGAATATAAGATATGCCATACTGGGTCAGACCAAGGTCCATCAAGCCAGTATCCTGTTTCCAACAGTGGCCAATCTAGGTCATACGTATCTAGCAGTTTCCCCAAAAGACACAGGTTCCACATTGCTTGTATTGGGTCAAGCATTGATATCCTGGGTCCCTTCTTAATAATGGTTTATGGACCTTTCCTCCAGGAACTTGTCTAAACCTTTTTTAAACCCAGCTACACTAACAGCCTTTACTACATCCTCCGGTAACAAATTCCAGAGTTTGATTACACGTTGAGTGAAAAAATATTTTCTTTTATTAGTCTTAAATAGTTTACCCTGTAGCTTCATTGCATGTCCCCTAGTCTTTCTATATTCTGATAACATAAACAATCGATCTACGTTTACCCGTTCCACTCCGTTCATTAATTTATAGACTTCTATCATATCTCCCCTCAGCTGTCTCTTTTCCAGGTTAGAGAGCCCTAACCTTTTTATCTTTTCTTCATAGAAGTATCCTTCCACCCCCTTTACCATTTTGGTGGCTCTTCTCCGAGCCTTTTCTTATAACGCTATATCCTTTTTAAGATACGGCGACCAGAATTGCACACAATATTCAAGGTGCGGTCTCACCATGGAATGATATAGAGGCATTATATTATCTTTCATTTTATTTTCCATTCCTTTCCTTATGATACCTAGCATTCTATTTGCTCTCTTGGCCGCCGCTACACGCTGGGCCGAGGGTTTTAACATGTTATCCACAATGACGCCTAAATCTTTTTCCTGGGTGGTGGTTCCTAATGTGGAACCTTGCATCGTGTAACCATAGTTTGGGTTGTTCCTCCCTAGGTGCATAACTTTGCACTTATCCACATTAAATTTCATCTGCCATTTTGATGCCCAGTCTTCCAATTTATCAAGATCCTCTTGCAATTTTCCACAATCCTCTTGGAACGCTGCTCTATTGGAAGGGATGGTAGAGAAACTCCTGAGAAAAAAGAGGATAGACTCTGGAGTAGAGGTACATTCAGAGGAACATAGGGATGCATAAAAGGTTTTAAATGCTTGGACGATCCCAGCTGGATCCCTTTGCATCTACCGAGTTTGATCAGATTCCCCACCTATTAAATGACTCGCTCACTTCTTGCGCAGCTGCCAGGCAAGAAGCTTTCTCATCTTTCCACCATTCTCTAGGAAGTTGCAGTGGGTTAGGCGTAGTAAGAATACAATATCTTCCGATTCAATAGCAACAATCTGTCGGTGTACCTCCACTAATTCTTGATAGATCTTTGCACCCCCAAACATTATGTTCCATCTGTAAGACCTCTAGTTGCCTCCGAGGCTGCGCTAAAGTCGCCTCTTCTTGCTTTTTACTCTGTGAAGCCATTTGTAAAAATCGACTGGGTATATACGCCTTACCGGCCTCCCATATCAAGTGTACTTCCATGTCCCCGGTATCATTGAGGAGCAGGTATTCTGCCCACCAAGCGCGTCTACAGGCTTATGCCTTGGTTTCCTGGAGAAGGCAGACATTTGCCCTCCAGATTCTTGCCCCTGCTGTTGACAACCGGCAACCTACGTCCAGTTTTAAATAAATCATGACATGATCGCTAACTTGTAGCACTAAGATTTGGCAGTCCTTCACTCTAACCAGCTCTATTTCCAGACTGCTGAACATGTTCAAACGTGAATAGCCATGGGTTCTTGCAGAACAGTGTGTATAGTCATGCTGTCTTGGGTGCAATGCCTCCACACATCTATCCACCCCACTGTCAATAGAGCAGCCCTAAGAGAGTTCCTCCTCTGAAAGTGGCTCAATTTTAATAGCTGGGCCTGAATGATCTAGGGATCTTAGAGCACAATTAAAGTCTCCTTCCACCCAGAGGGACCCCCGGTTTTTGAGCAAAAGAGGAGAATGACTGCTGGAAATACAACCCCTTGGGCCCATTGGGAGTGTAAATGTTTAAAAGTGAGCGCTCTTGGTTTTTAATATGCCCCATCACCCATACCACCCAGCTATAAGAATCTCCTCTCGATTCAGCCACAAAGAATGGAGTATGTTTACTTATGAGAATAGCTACCCCATTTTATTTTAGAATTGTAGGAGGAAAAGTACACCTGTTCCCAGTGCCCAGCTCTTGGCTTCTCCATCTCCAGTAAGGTTAGCCGTACCTCCTGTAGAAAGGCAATATCATCCTGCTCCTTCTGCAGGTAGGCAAGCACCTTTTTCCGCTAAATGGGGCTATTAAGGCCCCCAACATTTAAAGTTACAATCTTAAGAGGCATTTCTACCTATTAAAGAGAACAACTGTATGCGACAAAGAGTACAAGTAAATGGAGCTCACTCTGAGGAGAAGGATGTTACCAGTGGTGTGCCCCAGGGATCTGTCCTTGGTCCGATTCTTTTTAACATCTTTGTTAGTGATATAGCGGAAGGGCTGTCGGGTAAGGTTTGCATCTTTGCTGATGATACCAAAATCTGCAATAGAGTAGACACCCAGGAAGGTGTAGATAACATGAGGAGGGATATAGCTAAGCTTGAAGAATGGTCTAGAATTTGGCAGCTGGGATTTAATGTTAAAAAATGTAAGGTCATGCATTTGGGCTGCAGCAATCCAAGGAAGCAATACAGTATAGGAGGTGAAGTACTTTTGTCCACTAAAGAAGAGCGGGACCTAGGCGTGGTTGTGTCTGATGATCTTAAAGTAGCTAAACAGGTAGAAAAGGCGATGGCAAAAGCTAGAAGGATGCTTGGGTGCATACGGAGAGGAATGGCTAGCAGAAAAAAGGAGGTGATAATGCCTCTGTATAAGTCTTTGGTGCGACCTCATTTGGAGTATAGTGTGCAATTCTGGAGACAGCACCTTCAAAAGGATGTGAACAGGATGGAGTTGGTGCAGAGGGTAGCTACTAAAATGATTAGTGGGCTTCATAATAAAGCATATGAGGACAGACTTAAGGATCTTAATATGTACACCTTAGAGGAAAGGCGGGATAGAGGTGATATGATTGAGATGTTTAAATACCTCCGTGGCATAAATGTTCAGGGAGAGAGCCTTTTTCAATTGAAGGCAAGTTCTGATACGAGGGGACATGGGATGAGGGTGAAGGGAGATAGATTCAGGAGTGATATGCGGAAATATTTCTTTACGGAAAGAGTAGTGGATCCGTGGAATAGTCTCCCAGTGTAGGTGGTAGAGATGAGGACAGTAACTGAATCCAAAAAAGCATGTGACCAACACAGAGGATCTCTAAAAGTAAAAAGTGGACTGTTGTAGTTGTTGTTATGGAAGGACTGACTAGATAGGCCATGTGGTCTTTTTCTGTCATTATGTTTCTATGTTTCTAAATGCCCACTCAAGGTGAATACGACCTCTTCAACCCCTCCCCAACCCCTCCAATCCCCCCAGGACATCTCTCATCGCACCGGTTCCAACTCCCTACCTCACACACTACTGCTGCCTTATCTGTCACCACGATTCATCCAAACATATTCTCCTATGTCCATTCATCCTCCCATCAATCCTATTATGCTCTTGCACACCCCAAGTACGCTCACTACCACTCTCTCTCTTTCCCCTTCCCCTTCCAACAGTCTTATACTACCCACCATACATACAACTCCCCTATCACACCACCCTTCCCACCCACCCCCTTAACATGTCCATCCGATACTCAACCTACTGCAGACAAACACCATCACCAGCTCTTATATCACGTGATGGACAAGATGGCCATGAAGATATAATTTTTTATCATCCTGCTAGCTAGACCAGTCCAAACAAGTGGGTTATGTCCTCCAGCCAGCAGATAGAGGCAGAACAAGACAACTCTCAGTGATGACATTACCTCTATAAGTGGTGGTGTAGCACTGGAATTTGCCAGTATTCTCTGCCTCCAGCATATAGTTGGCATATGATCCGGTGCAGCAGTTGAGGCTTGACATAGCTTCCCTGGCCCAGGCTACAGTTATGTGGTTCTTGTGACTGAGCTCTGTAGACCTGTCAGAAGCTCAGAGGTTTGGGTACACCCTTTCCTATGGTTTTCAGCACTAATGGGCAGCAGAGGCAGCCAGGAGACCCTACAGGCCCTTTACCAGCAGGGTGTAAGTCTGGGCCCTTGCCTCCTCCTCTGCTCTGCCCCCTAAATTTGCTCGCTAAGTGGCTTTGTTTAATATTTCTTTTTGCCAGGGGGAGGGGGACCTAATAAAGCAGGCTGATTTTAAAAAAACAAACAAAATCCCCAAGGCAGCACTAACAGCTTCTTCGGCTCTGCAGGTGCATTGAGGAAGCCCCAAAGAGACTTCCTTGGTTGCTGGGCTTAGGGGAGAGGGAAGTTTCTGATTGTTAATGGGACTCCCTTTTTGTGGCATTCACCTTTTCATTTGATTGTGTGCAGCCATGATGCCGGGAGCTCAGCAGCAGCAGCAGGAGGTTGCATGCAGCAGCTGTAAGCTTTGCTCCGAGGCTGCTTCTTTGTGCTCTGAAAGTGCTGAGACACCTGCGGTAACCTTTTGGCAATAATTTAGGACCCAATGCCATTTTTTATACTGACCCTCTACCTCACCTAATCTTCCTGCTGGTAGGATTGGTGGCCATCTTGGAGAGCCACATGGTTTCCGTGGGGGACAGTAAGAATAGGCTTTTCTGGAGATCAGGACCTGCAGCCCCAGGGAGTCCTTTTGAGGACCCTGAGATCTTTTTTAATAGGATTAAAACTATGGTTACTTAACCAGTTTTTGGACTGATTTTGGGCAATGCTGATGCTTTTTAGGCTCCTGCAATGAAGTCTGATTATATTACCAGTTCTCCACTGCAGTGAGTCAGGGACCACAGAGCTCTCTCTGCCCTGTACTAGGAGTGCTAGGTGCCTTGGGGATGTCCCTGTCCCTGTCCCTGGACAGGGTCCATTGGAACCCAGCGCTGGCCTTCTTGTTAGGTAAGGCGATCTTTCCACCCTCAGAAGATGAAAATCTGTGGTGATACATTTGGTTTCACCTTGTGGGCCTCCCAGATTTGCTTCTGGGTTTCCTGGTAGTGCTCTGCATTTCAGAGCCCACTTAGGAGCTGGTTGTCTCCCATTGGGAGACCGCAGAAGAAGTGCAAAGGGCACCAGGATGTGATCCATGCTGTCTTTGTTGGCACAAGAGGAGCTGGAAGAGATAGTTAGTGGTCCTAAGGTGCACTGATCTCAGGTCTGAGAGCTTTGATTCAGCCTTAGCCCCTGGAGGAGCTTCTTTTTATCCTTTGTGACTGTCAGTGGGGTGGCATTGCACAGAATTCAGTGCCATCTGGGTCTGGTCATCCTGTTGGTCCAACTTGGACACACAGATCTACTCAGGCTCCTGAAAGGTTTTCTGCTTCTGTTGCTGAAGAATCGTGGTCTCCAGCATCAGGGTCCATGCCTCATGGAAGGCCCTCCCCCTTTCTTTCTTAAGGCTTGGTAATTAAAAAGCTTGAACATGGCCTACATGAGGGTCTAGAAGGTTGGAGCCCTGGTGCAGCTCCCATTCTTGGGAGATATAGTGGGCCAATGGGGTCTCTGTCTTAACTTTTGTATGTTGGTTTGTTCAGGTTCTTTTCAGTCCAGGAGGTGGCTATTGCTTACTATTGGAGTAAAGGTCAGGAATGATCCTTGGCATCACTCTTAGCTGGAAGGAGTGGAGGAGTGGTTAGAGTCGTGGCCTGGTAACCAAGAGACCAGAGTCCAATTCTTACTAGAACTCTTTGTGGACTTGGCAAGTCACTTCATCAGCCATTGCCTTGGAAGAAAGACCTGACAGTCTATTTCTGGTCACACTTTTCTAAGAAAAAGCCCAGGGGCTGCTGGGTTGCTAGAAGTCAGCATTAACTCGACACTTTGCAAGGAATTAGTAGCAGATCAAGCTAAATATTTCTCCTTGAAACAGCATCAATTTTGATAAATAATCAGTGAAAGCACACGTTATCCCAGCTCTGAACTTTAGTAAAATTTCCAAGAGGATCTGATAATTAAAAGCTAGTGAGAATAGATAGGTTTTTCAATCCTGCTTTAAGGTGATTAAATCATTTTCATATTCAGGAATGAAGGATTATTTATTTATTTATTTATTTAGACAGATTTGTATACCACCTTATCCTACAATCAAAGTGGTTACATCACATCACAATTGGGGTCACATTTAACATTTGGGTGCTTTACAACATTTAACATGAGGGTATTTGACAACATTAAGACATCACAATTGGAGGGGTTACATTTAGCATGAGGTCGCTTTCGTGAGTCTAGTTGGGTTGATTGGGTATTGAGTTTGCGTGGGTAGTTACGTTGCAATACCACTCGGGTGGGGACTGTTGTTTGTCTGCTCTTGAGTTGGCGGGGGGTGGGGACTGTTGTCTGCTCTTGAGTTGGCGGGGGTAGTTGCAATACCGCTCGGGTGGGGACTGTTGTCTATCTGCTCATAGGTTTCTGTAAAGAGCAGTGTTTTAAGGGCCTTGCAGAAGTCTGTGATGTCTTCTAATGCCCTTAAGCTCGTTGGGAGGGAGTTCCATAGTGTGGATGCCAGTAGTGATGGAGTTCTTCTTGACGTATTTTGTTTAGCCTTGTGGTATCCTGCAGGTGTGCTGATCATGTTGTCATTATTGTTCCTTCTTGGTCTATTACTGATATTCCTTGTCATGATTTCTTATAGTGCATCTGCCAAGAGATGGTGGATGATTTTGAAGATAATCAAGATTATTTTAAATTTTGTTCTGGCCACCATTGGGAGCCAGTGTAGTTGCTGTAAGATGGGGGTGATGTGTTCAGATCTTGGAGTGTCGGTTATGATGCGTGCTGTAGTGTTTTGCACCATTTGGAGTGGGTGTAGGGTCTGCTAGGGGAGGCCTTGATATAACGAATTTCCATAATCAAGCAGAGGTGTGATGAGTGCTTGGCACACTGTGTGGAAGTGGTCCTGGCGGAGTATTGGTTTTATCTTTCTTATGGTCCTCAAACGTTGATAGGCCTTATTTGCGGTTTTGGCGATATGAGATTTCAGCTTCAGAGCTCTGTCCATTGTGATGCCCGGGTACTTAACTTCATCTTTAACTACTATGAGTTTGTTTAGAATGCTGATATTCTGTGGTGAAATGAAGGTAGGGTTCCTGGTGACGAACATTGCCTCAGTTTTATCGTAGTTGACCATCAGGTTATTGGCTGTGAGCCAGACATTCATGTCTTCAAGGCATTTGGTTATTGTTGTAGTGTTAGGTGCTAGTAGGTTGATTGAAGCATACACCATGATGTCGTCAGCATAGATGTGATAATGGAGTTTGTGTCGTTTGATGATGTTGCATATGGGTTGGATGTAAATATTGAAGAGCATTGATGACAGGGCTGATCCCTGCGTGACGGGGAACTGCAATGATTTCTTTTGGGCGCATTTGACTTGTTGTGTTCGATCTTCCAGGTATGAGGTGAACCATTTCAGAGTGCTCTTGCAAAGTCCTATCTGTTGCAGGTGCTGCAGTAGTCTGGTGTGGGACACTGTGTAAAAGGCTGCTGAGATGTCTATGAATACTAGCAGGAATCCATTTTTTATATTATCTATACCTCTTATGAGATTGTCAAAGAGTGCGCTTTGCATCTCTGATATCATTTGAGTACCATGGGGCATTGAGTCTCCTTCGTGCTTGTGGTTTTATACTCATAGGGGCTGATGCTGCATTAGATATTATGGAGTTCCATTTTTCTATGCTTAGGTCAAGGGTGTCGCATTCTTGCTGTAGTTGTGGGGTGATTTCATCAATGAATGAGTCTTTATTGAAGGCTCTATATTGCCTGGTTATACTCTCATCTTCTATGTTTTGGGTGGAGTTGTTTAGGGTGAATTCTATCACGTGATGATCTGACCAAGGGACTGGTGTGATAGTCAGTGTTGTGGCCTTGCCCTGTTCCACCAAGTGCATTGGAATAAAGACCATATCCAGTGTTGTGCCATGTTCGGGCGTTGATTGTCTGGCTATATTTTAGTGACTCCATGGCTTTTATTTCAAATCATTTTTATTAAGTTTTTTTTTTTTTTTTCAAAACTTTATTTAGAACCATCAACAGTAAACAACAGGTACATAGCACACAGAAAATCACCACTCTCTGGGGTTAGCTCTTATCCCCAGGAGCCATACCCATTGACGGTTACATGGATTTTTCAAAGTGTAATAACCCACGCCCCCTTCCCCCGCCCCCTCCCCTCCCCCCACCCCCCTCCCCCCCCATACATGTCAAAGCCACACAGGACCATCTGGAGGTTCCGCCTGTCCCCCGAATAACAAAACAATAGATAAGGGTGTTAACAACCCAACTGCAAGACTGTATTACGAGTCCGGGCACTCAGATTTTGAATGTATGGGTCCCAAATTAGCAAGAAGGCGGACCATCGCTGGACGTGGCCCCGGGCAGCCCTACACTCCAGAAGCATAAGCTGATGGAAAGAGTTCCGCCACTCCCAAAAAGAGGGAGGGCGGGTCTCCCTCCATCGCCTCAACAGAGGTCCCTTACCCACCAGACATGCCTTACGCACCAGCCAGCGACCCCACTTCCCCCTCGGAGAGGCAAGGGCCAGAACATCCAAGACCACCAAGGCTGCATCCCACTGAATAGGTTGTCCCAGCAGATCGGCCATGTACAGGGCAATCCTCCGCCAATAAGGGCGAAGCCTGCGGCAGCCCCACCACATATGTAACAAGGTCGCCATGGGCGCCGCACACCGCGGACAACCGCCATCCACAGTCAGGTGGCAACGAAGGGCCCTCCGCGGTGAGAAGTGGATCCTGGTAAGACATTTAAATTGTATTTCCCGCCAACGAGCCCCCTCCACCAGGCTCACCGCGCGCCGTAGGGCCGCCAAAATAGTGCCCCGGGGGATTTCCTGCCCCATTTCTGCCCCCCAAGCCTGTTCTACTCTGCAGTAGTCTGGGCGCTGGCGAAGCTGCTCCAACCGGAGGTGAAAACCCCGGATCGACGGTCGTGTCGAATCATCCAGGCCAAAAAACCCCATAAGCTGGACCGAGCGATCGCCATGTAACTCCTCTCCTGGGAGGGAGGCCACATAATGGGCCACCTGCATATATGCAAAGAAATGATGAGGCCGCAAGTCGAACTCGCGGGAGAGCACAGAAAAGGGTTTGATCCTCCCGGACAGGTCTACCACGTTCCCCACACTATGGGCACCTTTCTCCCCCCAAAAACGAAAGGCCGCGGTCTCCGTCCCCGGGGTAAAGTTGGCATTGCCCCGAAGGGGCAGCCAACTTGATGCCTTCCAATTACGGCCCCAATAGGTGTTCAACTGCCGCCAGGTCTTACGGACCGGGAGCAGCAACACACTCTCAGCTAAGTGGGTGGCCCACTGGCTGACCTCCAGGTGCAAGAGGGCCCGCAAAGAGTGGGGCGCCACATATTCCTCCTCCAAGGCCGTGGGTGTATAAAAGTCAGTGCCACCTAGCCAGTCCCCCAAATGGCGCGCCTGGCAGGCCAAAGCATAAGCTCCGAGATCCGGGAGCCCCCACCCCCCATTGCGCATCCTCCCCACCAGCCAACTGTAGGGGACACGAGCTCTCGCCCCCCCCCAGAGGAGGCCCCGAAATTCCACCTCAAAAAGCCGGGCATCCCTCCGGAGGAGCCAAACAGGGAGGGTCTGCAACCAGTACAGGATCCGGGGCAAGAGCACCAGTTTAATCGCCGCAATCCTTCCCAATAGGGACAAGGGGAGAGGCTGCCAGGCCTGCACCTGGGCTCGCACCTTGGTCAGCATTCGCTGCAGGTTGCACCTATACAATCGTCCTGGATGGCAAGGCAATACAATCCCCAAGTATACAAATTGATCCCCGGCCCATCGAAGAGGGAAGCCCCCCGGCCAACTACCCCGAAGGCTCCCCAACACGTCCATGGCCTCAGATTTGTCCCTGTTAATACGTAGCCCCGCAAATTGTCCAAAGGTTCGGAGCTCGTCTAAAAGAAGCGGCAAGGAGTCTGTTGGCGAAAGTAAATGTACCAACAGGTCATCTGCAAAGGCAGATATCTTAAATTCATGAGCGCCCCTTCTCACCCCCCTTATGGAACGCATACCCGCCACTCTCCGCAGGAGAGGATCCAACGACAGGACAAAAAGGAGAGGAGAGAGGGGGCAGCCCTGACGGGTCCCCCTTTGCAAAGTAAACCTCTCTGATACCACCCCATTACAAAGTATCGCCGCCGTCGGATCGGCATACAGGCTCGCAACCATACTACAAAATAAAGGCCCGAGACCATAGCGTGGAAGGATGTACTGCAAATATTGCCAATCCACCCGATCGAAGGCCTTTTCCGCATCAAAACTAACAAGCAGTGAGGGCAACTGTCTATGCTGGACCCACTCCAGGGACGCCACAATTTTGCGCAGATTGCGAACTGCGTATCGCCCCTTCACGAACCCAACCTGACAATCATGCACCAACAGCCCCAGAAACTCCGCCAGGCGGTCTGCCAAAACCTTGGCCATCAATTTAAGGTCAAAATTGAGTAGTGAGATAGGACGATACGAAGTCGCGGAGAGGGGATCCTTCGCCGGTTTAGGAATAAGGACAATATGGGCGTGGTTAGCTCCCCAGCGAAAGTATCCCTGCTGTGCCCTCTGATTATGCACGGCAGCCAGCGTTGGGGAGATCAAATCGTTAAGGATTTTGTAAAATTCCGCACCAAGCCCGTCGGATCCTGGGGATTTATAACAGCTGGCCTTGGAAATAGCCCCCTGCAGCTCAGCCACCGTTATCGGCTGCTCCAACTGCGCTCTTTGCTCCACGGGCAAGCGCGGTAACTCCAAAGCCCCCACATACTCCTCCATCTGCGTATGGGAAGGCGACTCCGCAGTATAAAGGGTCTGGAAAAAGGAACGAAAAACCCGCACAATCTCCGAGTTCTCCCGGTGTAACACCCCCGAATCATCCCGCAAACCCGGCACCAGTTTGGAGCCCCTAGGTCCCCGGAGGCATCTGGCCAAGAGTTTCCCGGGCTTATCCCCATAACGGTAAAGTTGGTACCGGTAGTATAACACAGATTTCTTTGCCCGCTGGTGCAGAAGTTCATTTAATTCCATTTGAGAGTCCCACAGCTGCTTTTTAAGCCCTGCAGTCGGGTTTTGAGCCCCTTGCCGCCGTAATCGCGTCACCAACTTCTCTAAACCAATAATACGTTCGGCCCTCAGTCTTCTCTTCCGGGCAAGGAACCCTATTATGTCCCCCCGCAGAACCACCTTTGCAGTTTCCCAGAGCAGTTCGGGGTCATCCTGGTGACCCCTATGATCAGCTTCAAATTCCTGCCAGCGTTGTTGAAGAAAGGAGCGAAATTGCGCGTCCCTATATAGTTCGAGCGGGAATCGCCACGTCGGGGGGCGGGGAGAGGTCCCAGTCCAATGGACGTCGAGCCAAACGAAAGCATGGTCAGATATCTCCATAGGCCCTATCTGCGCATCCGCCACTTTAACGAACAGGCCTGTAGAAATCAACAGGTAATCTATACGGGCACTAGTGCCATGAGCCCGGGATATATGCGTGTAATCCCGTTCGGTCGGGTGAAGCAGCCGCCAGGGGTCCACCAAGCCCAGTCGAGAGCATAAACGTCGCAGGGCCCGAACCGTCGCAGTTCTGTCTCTCTGCTCCCCCCCCTTGGAAGTGTCAAGGTCAACATCCATGACCCCATTAAAGTCCCCCCCCAAAATCAGGGGGGACTCCGGCAATGTCTCGATCTTGGAGGCAAAGCGGGCAAAGAGGGGCAAGTCAAGTACATTTGGACAATACAGGTTGCCCAGGATAACAGGCCTCCCCTCAAGGACTCCCTGCACCAAGACAAATCTGCCAGTCGGGTCTACAAAATCCCGGACAACCTCCAGCCTCACCCGTTTATGAATCAGGAAGACTACTCCCCCCTTCTTCCCCTGAGCTGGAGCCCCCCAGACCTGTCCCACCCACTCCCGGCATAATTTTCGGTGTTCTTCAGCAGTCTGGTGGGTTTCCTGGAGCATTGCGATGTCCGCCTTCTGCCGTGCCAGAGCCTGGAGGACCTTAGCCCGTTTAATGGGGCTGCCCAGACCACATACATTCCAAGAAATTATCTTAAGCGGCATGTAATACAAAAGTAGGCTTATTATAATACAGCATAAACCATACCTTTTCTGAGGAAGGGACCCCCCCAGCCTGAGGTCCTCCCCTCTTCTTCACCAGGAAATTCCCTCCCGTCGTCCACCCCTCCATTAGTCCCTGAAAATACTGCTCACCTCCTACACCCCCTCCCCCTTCCTCCCTCCCCTGCCCACCCTTCCCCACCCCCCCACCCTCCCATCCCTTCACCCCCCTCCCACCCACCCCTCCCCTCCCCCTCTCCTCCCCGCTCCCAACCCTCATCCCATCTACCATCCTCCTCCCCTTCTCTAAGTATTCCTAGATGCGTAAGGGACCCCCTCACCCCTCCATTATACCAGCCCCGTTACACTCCCCCCCCACTCGCCCCCCCGGCAAGCCACCCCCAACTATTCGGGCCATTCCTCACCCGCCCCCCACACCTCTGGAACACAGCCAACCCCCCACGTAGCAATAGTTTGAGCAGGCCCCATCCTCCACCCTCCCCCACCCCAGTTACCATCACCATCACTTTAAAGTCCATAATGGAAACTCCGGGCTTGTTCCGCACTTCGGTAGTCCTCCCCTCCGGACCTCAAGTCTCGGCCGCCACTGCAGCCCTCCGCCGTATCTCTTCCACGTAGGGCGTTGCTGCTGTCGCGGAGTCAAAGGACCGACGGGTCCCCCCATGAGTAAAGATCAGCCGGGCAGGGTATTGCACAATAAATTTGATATTATTGTCTATCAGAACCTGGCACAAAGGTCCATACTCTCGTCGCCGCTGGCCCAGAGCCGCTGAGTAATCCTGAACAACACGTAGCCTGGCATTGTCTTTTTGAATAGTCCCTTTCTTTCGCGCGGCCCGTAGGACTGCTTCTTTCTGTTGGAATCGCAGGAACCGTGCTAGAACCACTCTAGGTCGGCCCTCACTGGTTCTCCTAGGCCCGACCCGGTGTGCCCTCTCAATTTGGATTAAAGTGCCCTCGGGGTCGTTCTCCAGAATTTGTTTCACCAGGTCCTCTACGTAGGATTGTAGGTCCCGGTCCTCTATAACTTCCGGAACTCCAAGAAATCTCAGATTATTCCGGCGGGACCTATTTTCAAAGTCGTCTAGCTTGGCCTCCTGCCCCTGGAGTAACTTTTTCATCCGGGCCATCTCCTGTTGCAGCTCCAGCACATGCTCTTCGGACCGCTCTATCCGGTGTTCCGCCTCCTGCAGTCGGCCGCCCAGGGCCTCCACTGAGGTTTGGATGAGGTCCATGCGGCCCCGCAGGTCGTCGAATTGCGCGGACAGCACCCCCGCCACGGCCAGGGAGATTTCGTCCACCATCCCCCGCTGCAGCCCTGGCCTCTCCCTTCAGCGGCGAGGACTGTTCCCCCCCCCTTGGCGGTAGGGGGGTCTTCTCCCTCTCCACCCGACGGCCTCCCTTCGCCGCCATCTCCGAGGCCTCTGGTGCGCTCAAGTCCCCCCGAGCGCTGGAGAAAGAGTTTAGGTCTCGGGCCGCTATTCGCTAGAAGAAGGGGGGAGGGGAGCCCGTGTCACAGGCGTCGAGGTGCCGGGGGGCAAGGAAGGAGTCCCCAACTCTCGGGTGTCGAATGTAGTGAGCGGTCGCAATCCTCCAAGAGCCAAGGGCAGGGCGCAGGTCACAGGCTCAGGAGTGCTGAGAGGAGGACACAAGTCACCGGCTCGGACTTTTCGGACAGGAGGCTCAGGTCTCAGAAACCGATGTGCTGGGGGGGGGGGGGGGGCCCCGAGTGCGGGGCAAAGGCTGTCGCGGGCCGGAGGCGCAGTAGCAACAGGGCATCCGTCGAAGACCAGAGGCAGGGGGGGGGGTGCAGCTCGAACTCAGTGTGCCTAAGGCCAGGCTCAGGACCCAGACGTCTGCGTGGTGAAGACTGAGAATTGTATCAGGCCCACGAGCCCTCTAGTGGGTGCTCTGATCTTCTGGTGGGCTGCTCTGCCCTCAAGGAGCTCTGAGAGAGGCTGGAAGGCAAGTGGTGCCCCCGATCCAGGCCCTGCAACAGCCCCCGGTCCCCTCAGCAGCTGCCGCATCGGCCCCACTCGCCGGGCCCGGCTGGTAGATACATGCGGGGGGGGGGGGGCAGGATACCGCAGTCCGAGGGCCGCCGCCGCCGCAGAACCCCGCTCCGACCGCCGCTGGAATCACCCCCGCACCACCTCACCTCACTCACACTGCAGCCGCACTCCCCGCGCGGCGTCTGCCGCCGAAATCCAGGCCGCCTCCAAGCATCATCTCTTCGGGGGAGACGGAGGGCTCCGGGGCACCGGCCCCAATAGCGGCTTCTGCGGGGGGGCCCAGGGGGGGCGAAGAACCCCGAATGTAGCCCCGATCACCGCATAAATCTGTGGTGGAGGGGTGAAGGGGCCCAGAGCCCGAGCAGCATGCGTCTGCTCCGGCTCACCGCATCACCGGAAGTCTTTATTAAGTTTTATAGTAATATGCCAAGACAAGCAAGCAAACATAATGGCAACAACAAAGCCTCTACTGTCGACATATCCACAGGGTGTGTAGTGTTAAGCCAACATTAATACAGGAAGAATTGAGCTATAATAGACCAGCATACACAATAAACACAGTATACAGTAAACAAGTAGTATTCCCCTGCTATCGGGGGCCAGAGCTGACCAGCTTACACATTTAATACAGTCGACACTAAGCAATGTGTACTCCCCTACAAAGGGGAGAATGTATATACATAGAAGAAAACAACTGCTGGACACTGCACTGACTCACAAATAAAACTGCATATCTGCGTTCCCCGCGGCCTGCATACAATATGACACCCCAACCGTTGATCCGCCCCCTTCCGTCCCACCCCCCCTCCCATCCCCCCTCCCATTGACCCTCCCCCCCTAGCACTAGTAATATATTTCTGACCCTAACACTAATCGGGTGCACTGATTCTCTTATCAGCCTTCAGCAACAGGTAACCTCGGGTACCCATAATATGGCATTCTCCAATAATCACAAATCCCATCTCCCACGGAGCATTCAGCGTCATAGCCTCATCACTTAAACATTCAAAACTAATGCCCGCTCCTTAGGGGACAACTGAGAGATCATGGGTGACCACAGTGTCATAAATGCCTCCCAACTCTTGCCTCCTTTTTGCTTCGCCATCATTTTTTCCATGCATAGTAATTCAAACATAGAAGAATCCCAGAGTAGTACACTAGGAGGAGAGGTCTCGATCCAGCGATGCAGCAAGGACTTCTTTACTACCAGGAAGCCGCGCTCTAGCAGCGCTCTTTGCCCAGCAGTAAGCCAGCCAGATCGCAACTCCCAACTATGGAATAGACAGATCTCTCTGTGAGCTAGAAAGTCTACGTCCAACCACCCCACAAGCTATTGAGATACCTGTTCCCATAGATCCCGAACTAATCGGCAATCCCAAAATTTATGTAAGAGGGTGCCGGTCTCGTGACCACACCATCCGCAGAGGGCAGAGGCCTTAAGCCCTATCTGATAAGCCCATTTGTCACTAGTGTAAGCACGCCATAAAAATTTATATTGGAGCTCCTGCAGGTATACCCACTCCGTCCCTTTCACAAGTCCCAGAAAAGCCGCCTGCAACAATTCCGTTGTCAGTGCGTCCACACCATCCCTCCGCCACCGCGCGGTCAACTCCGAGAGAAAAACATCACCCCTACTCGGCCGAATCACCATCCGACAGGCCTCTACTCCCCGCTGGTTTTCAACTAAACTCTCCAGGATTAAGCGAGGAGTGCCGCTCTCGACCCCGGCTCGCTGTGTCAGAGTCAGTCCCCGTATATAGTGGCGCACTTGCAGATATCCATAAAAATCATGCTTAGGGAGAGAGTATCTCTGACTCCATGGCTTTTAAGAATGTTGCAGCTTCCTTGGTGGGTGCGGAGGTCAGGTTGTAGTCTCCTAGTACAATGAGGGGTTTATGTTTTGTGTTATGTGCCCATATTGCTTCAAGTACCGTGGAGAGATGTTCAGTTGTGGCTCCAGTAGGCCTGAAGGTGAGGGAGATGCTTAAGTACTTGTTAGCTAATATAGTCTAGTGACCTGCTCTATGTCCCAAGAAACATTGGTGGGTTTTGAACCCTGACTCCCCTAGTCTTAGGTAACAGCACTTACCACTTGGCCACACTCTAATGGTGGGGTTTGTAACCCCTTTTCTCTCCCCCATCCTCCCCGCCTGCCAGAAGAAAGGGAAAAGTTCAGCTGTCACACAACATCAGCACCTACTGGCCACGTTTAAGGTGTGCATAAACTGGGTAATAAATGGCAAAATGTGGGTGGAGTGCAAATTTACACACCTACTTTATAGAATATGGCCCATTATGCATAAAATATGTGTGGTCATTTACAGCTCCCCTAGAGATGGTGTAAGTGACTGTAGCTTCATTTACGCATGTTTGTGGCCACTTAGGCTAGTATTCTTTAAAGCCAAATGTGTGCGGATTTGCCTTTATAGAATAGGCGCCATGAATGCCATTAACAGAATTATCGCTCATAGGGCATGTTTACTAAAATGCGATAAGAATGCCCTGATCCCATCTTAAACCACGCTAAGCACATAGCACAGGGTTGTTTTTTTTTTCATTTTTCTTTTTTACTGTAGTGCTGTTTTTAGCACAAGGTAACAGGCAGCATAGGCTCGTGCCAATGCTTCCAGTGTGGGAAAAACAGTTCAGTAAGCACGCTCCTAAAACATTTTAGTGCACATTAAAATTTCATAATGCAAAATGAAATTTAATTTGTTTTTGTGGTTTATTTTAAATGAGAAACAGTGTGAAATAGGAAATATTTATGGTGTTTCCATGCCTTTTTATGACAGCACATCCCTAGACTCCGGGGTTTGAGGATGAAGAGATAGCATGGAATTGGTTGCAGTATGCATAATTTTGCATCACATTTTATTGATTATTACAAAATTAGAGGTAGCAGTCGAACCCCTTAACTGAGCTCCTCTATCAGATAGCATTTTACTTGTGAAGGGATTGTGCGATAGCTATAGGAAACTCAACAACATCCCCTTACGCTCATTGCCAGGTGGGCCTGTGCATAAATTGTTGATCCTGGAAGGCAGGTAGCATGGAATTCAAGATACATATGTTATCCAGGAATATGAGGGGGGAGCTGAGATGTAGAAGTAGAATTTGTGTGATATAGAAACATTATCACCAGGGTTGGTATAGCATACGCCGCTTCACCGTGCTTAGGTGGGAGCAGTCTACTTTCCTTGAAATTTAAATTCTAGTTTCTTATTGAAAGATACAAAGTCTTCCAACAAAAGTGGATTCAGAGAATTATGGAAACCCAGAGTTCATCCAGTATTGTTAAATGCCACCAGATGAAATGTTTTGCCCAATATTTAGTAGACCAGAATTATGCAATGTGTGTTCTCAGTTCTCTGTGGTCGATATTTTTTCATATTCATGTGGTTGAAAATAGATCTTTTATTATGTTTCTAAAACTAAATTTACACCTCCAGTATTGAAGGGACATTTTATTTCATTTTATTTTGGAAAACTTGTTCCTAGAATTGTCTGTTTTATTTAGAAAAGCCCAGCACTTTATTAACTTACATGGAGAAAATATACACCAGATGTCTTCTGTGGTACTAGACAATGAAAAGAAAGCTTCAAAACGATGCATGTTCCATGTGTTTCCAATAAATGTAGTTATAGTGTTATCAAGATATTATGGCAGACTAAAAATGGTCATTTTCATTTTGGGGAAAGGGCAGGGGAGGTGGTGGGGGTAGGCATTAACTAACAACAGTTAGATTCCACTCAAAATTCTCTTGGTACAAGATCAGAATTCAAAAGCACATTTTCTGTCTATATAGACAAAAATTGGACAGTATCCATATGGAACAATACTGCCAGAATTGGGATATAGAGGCCCATGTAATAAAACTCAGAAAAAAATTAACATGCATGATAAATAAAACGGCAGTTTATCATGCTGTGCTCTGAATCTTTGTGAGTCTATACTAAATTTCAGATACAGGAGGTTGCTTTGGAAGCTTTATTCAGAATTTTGATGTGGAAAATTAGGCATTTATATATGGGAAAAGTATGCATATGTAAATAGCTATTTTAAAAAGAGCTGAATTTACATGCACATATTCATACTAGGTGAAAAGTGTAACGGGTCATGTCGGGGGCATGGTTAGGAAGCAGTGGCGTAGCCAGCACTGATGTTTTGGGGTGCTCCAAGATTAACCTAGGGGGCACTAGGCATACCAGTCTAAACCATGCTAGTTAATATTGCTTCCCAGTACACCTGACAATGGATTTCTAAATATTCTGCAACGGCTGTCATGTATCATGGACAACAATTTTAACTATTTAAAACTCAATTGTTTCAAGCACTTATATTATAGAAACATCAGATTTAATCATGTAATATAAAACAACATGCTGATATTTGCTTTAAGTCCCTTTTCCAGAACACTCACAGTAGAAAACAAAATAACTACATTGAAACAGCAATATCATGATACACGTAAGACTAAAATATGTACAACAGGTGCCCAGCAGAACTGAGATGCTTCACTTTTATAACTCAGCATATGAAAACATTATATTCAACTTCTGATGTCACCTCAGTATCAGCAACACAAGCTCTACTGCTAGGCACTCTGTGAAGTAACACATATCCCTGCAAACATTAGACACTCAGAACGTCACTCTGCAATACCTAATGTTATAGTTATCCACTAACACTAAGGGGTATGTTTACTAAACTGCGGTAATCATGAATAACGCGCGTTATGTAACGTTAACGATCGTAAGCGCAGCATAACGCATGTTATGCTGCGCTTACGATCATTAACGTTACATAACGCGCGTTATGGTGCGCTAATGATCATAAAGCCCCGCGGCGCGGTAAAACAACGCAGAAGGTGGAGAGAGGGCGTAGAGAAGGGGTCAGTGGGCGGAGAGTGGGCGGGGAGAGGCTCCCCTCACACTAACGCGCTGATTTTCAGGGCTGAATTCCAACGCGAATGAAAACCTGCCGTTAAAGGCACATTACAGGGGAGAGAAACCATTTCAGTGTCAGCAATGTACAGCCCAGGCAGGGAAACCAAAAGAAAGTGATAAGTGTGATACATGTGCACAGAACAAAAGGGCACAGAAACACTGAAAATGACCCCAACAGACTGGAAAAAAAACATAACCAAGCTGGCCAATAGTGGTATCAATGAGAAACATCAAACCCCCCCCCCCCCCCGAGTAAGCTCCATAGAACAGATATAAATCGCGGAAGGGTCTATACTCCGTCCCCATACAAGGTGAATGGGCCCACAGTGAAATAGCGCTGCTCAGGGTTTTCCCCACCATCGGACAGGGTTCCTATGGCGTGCACATGTCCCGCAACATCAGGGCGGGCATGTCGGAACGGCAACTGGACAGATGCTGGAGAAGGGGATACAGAGGGCTGCAGGCGGCACATGCGGTGGTGGAGCTGGGCCACAGTGCGGACTATGGTGATGCCTAGGTGGCCCATACAAATGCTGAAACAGCGGAGCAGCCAGACAGCAACTGCTGAAGGCCCAACATGGGCATGAGTGTGTTTCCCAAAGTGTCACAGGGGATAGTAACCAACAGCTACCCCCAAGGGCACGGAACATTAGCAGGCGGGGCTGGGGGGGAGCGTGGACGTCGATGCAGGCACCCCTACCCCAGAACCCGCACCATAGGCAGCCGCCTACCTGCACACTGGATGGCCTGAGACTGCGCACCACCAGCTCCACCAGAAGAAGGGCATGTCAGCATGGTGGCTGAGGGATACTGGTGGCGGAGGGGGCAGTGGCAGCTGCCAAGAGCAGACCGTGGCCTAGCCCTGTGTAGGTGGGTGCCATGCACTGCAACAGACAGGCCCTGTCTGACCAACAGTCATGGTATCACCAGGGAATGCACCATCTCTGTGATAACATGGTGGTGCAGTGCACAAAATCAGTGTATTCAGAAGCAGAAGGTCACAGGTTCAAGTCCCAGCTGTGGTTTCCGCCAACCCAGTCCTCATGTTTTACCCACTACTATAACGTGCTAATACAGACAGAACCTTTCTTGCAGATGACGTAAACATGCCCAAAGCACCTACATTTTACCCTACAGAGCACAGACACCATAAACATGCACATTACCTAGAGCAGAGCCTCCCAAATGCAGTCCTGGAGGGCCAAACACCATTCCGATTCCATGCTGCCTCTGATAAAGATGCCTGTGCTGCATTTCTATGCACCACCCTCATGGTATGCAGATGTATCTCATGCATATTCATGAGGGACAGCATGAAAACCCGAACAGTGTTTGGCACCGCAGGATTGGAGTTGGGAACCTCTGCCGTAAAGCAGCAGCCAACAGGGGCAGACACACCCGCACCCACAGGCCCCATTATCCAAAGCCTCCTGGAGAGGTAGGACTTTGGGCTCTGCGTGCATCTCCCAATACTAGCACTTGCATACCTTAGTAATGCCACCCTAAACCTGGGAATATGGTACACATCTTTAAAGAGATTGCTATGATTACTGGCAGATAGCAAGTCCTAGGTTAAGTACAATTATCTGAGTGAGCTGCATCATAGCAACCCTCCTGATGTCTGTGGAGTGTGCTACAGGTCTTGTGTCTGACAATGTTTACCAACCTGGGGAGTGACTCCTACAGTATTGCGTACCATAGCCATGCCTGCACTGTGCCCAGGACTTGTGTGGTGGCCTGGGCTGCCCAACACCTCTATAGTTGCACAATGCTGGCATAGGTGTGGGGAGTGTGTGTCTGTCTATCCAGTGTGTGGTGGCTGCCAACACCCTCCACAGCCCACACTGCTAGCACTGTTGCCAGTATTGGCCTGCCAATGTGCATAATGAGGAGCAAGGTACCGTGGGAATAGCCTGGATAGGGTGGCCTGGCCTGGATGCATCTGCACACGGCATAGGGAAATGGCAATTGTAGTGCCTGGCCACCACCTGCACGGACAGGGTGGCCATAGCATGTCCTGCTGGGAGGTCACTCTTACCCTGATTGAGCAGTGACCATGGCATGGCTAGGTTCCCCCATAGTGCTTTATAGTATTTCTCTCATGTGATATTTATGGGTTTCCTTTTGGGGCCCAATCACTGACTTATCTGCTTGGTGTGTATGCTGACATCCCTGTTCTGGGTACATGCATCTCCTCCAGGACCAAGCACTATGGACTAGCTGGCGGACTGTCTGCAGCTAGTATGTGTCTTGCTGGAACACCTTGCAGGGTGCAGCGGCTGGAGGCTTGCTGCTGGAGAATATCAGATAATGGTGGGGGGCAGCTGAGCATTTCCAGGCCTGCCATCTGTCTGCTATTGCGTTATGGATGTGTACCGCTCTGTCTGTTCCCCAGCAGGACAGGGGTTGCTGGTCCCCTCTACTGCTGCCATTGCAGGGAGGTAGACTGTGGATCTATTGGTGGGTGATCCTGTTTCCCACCCTGTGCCCCAGAGGGTGGGTTGTGTGGTGGTACATGATCTGCCCATGGGTCCATACACCCCCCCCCCTTCACCTACAGCAGGTAACCATGGCACCAACACAGGATATGCAATATTCTGGGTGCATCATCGTCCATAGGGACTAGACATGACCGGGACATACAGCAGGGCACAGATGTATCCTAGGTGTGTCTAATGGAACTACCTATCACACACTGATGGGGACCTGCAGCATGGCGTAGTTCAGCCATGAATGGTGCTGTGGACCTGGTGCTGGGCGCCCCACCTCAACCTTAGGGTGGGTACAATGTGACTGTCTGTGGCTACTCTGTGGCAGTACCACACACGGTCTGGTACCACACACGGTCTGGCCGAGGTGCTGTGGGGGTACATACCCAATCTTGTGCCCATCTGTCGACTGCTGATTTGCATGTGCAGTGCATCATGGGTACGGGTGGGTTAACCCTATCCTGGTAACCACAGCATACAGTTTGTGTGGTGACGTGCAGTCCTGCAGCCAGCCAGGGCTTTGTTCACAGCCTTATAAGGTGTCCTATAGGGGACATTATAGGGTGCCTTGGCGGACAGTACACTTTATAATGTGCCCTATGGAGTGTGCCTTATGCAGCACCTTAGGTTCTGCCACCGTGAGGGTGTGTTTGCTGGCAGCACAAATTAAAATACATGTCAAATGCCTCACCAATCACTACTTAACTGTAAAGGGTGCTGCCTCAGCTAGCCTTATACATTAGGCCCACTGGGGAATCGAACCCATGACCCCTGTACCATCCGTCAGTGTAACCATTGTGCTACAGCTCTGTTGCTGTGATTGTATGCCTGCGCGCCTTCTTAAGATTAACGCGCGGTAACATGCCCTATAGCGCTCGTTCATTTATGGCGCCTTGTAACGTGCGTTCTCGGCGCGTTCTCGGCAATGATGTACCGCCCATGTCCTTATTTGGGATTTCTGTCTCTAACGCGGCTCCTAACGCGAATTGCACTAACGCAGTTTAGTAAACATACCCCTTAATGTGCTATGTTCCATGTAAAGCCATGCTGGCTATGTTGTTATACTGTAAACTGCTCTGACTCATAGATTTAGCAGTATATAAGCACAGCTAAATAAATACTGTAAAAGCACTCGCCCCCAAGACTCAAACAACATCAACCCTGTCTAGGAAAAAGCAGCATTTAAAATTGCACCATGCCCAAGAACACCAAATCTCATACTGGAAAAAAATAAAACAAGCTGGACTGCTACCGGTCTCCAAACAGAATCTACACACTGGCAGAATACTTCCAGTACAGAAGACAGGCAGATCTTCACCACATACAGAATAAGAGAATACAAATTAGAAACACAAGCACACATACAAAAATTGAAACCAGATTCTTCAGCAGTGGAACGCTGAAGAAAGAAAGAAATGCGTATTGTCCTGCACTGAGCAACATAAAATGACATATGGACTGCATATTCCCAAAGCTGATATATTCCAATCACTAAAACTCTGAAATAAAAAATACTTTTTTGATATTTTTGTTGTCTGATCTTTTTATTGGTCGTGGCTTCTTTTTCCACTTTCTCCTTGTTGATTGTTACCTAAGTTCTTTTCCTGGGTCTCTGTTCCATTTTACATTTGTCTTTCTTCTTTCCTCCATTTTTCTATGAGAACAATCTCTCATTTTTTTGTTTCATTTTTCCATTCTGTCTCTCTGTCTCTCCGTAGCTAGATTTTGCTCCTTCTTCTCACATTCTCTTTGCCCTCTATCTTCACTTTCCCTCTTTTTACTTCTCATCTACCTAGCAACTTTCTGTTTCCCACTCTCAGTTCCCCCATTCCCAATTCTGGTCTTTCATAGCTTCCCTAATCTTCAGTTTACCCTCTTTCAACCACTCTTATGCCCCCCATTTCTACTTACTGTGTTCACCCTCTCTCTAGCTCTCATCTACCTCCCTCTGCCTCTCTTATCTCATCAAGTCTCCAGCTCCTTCTCTGTCATTCATCCATACTCCTGATTTTAATCTATTTCTTCTGTTTTACCTCAGTCAGCCTCCCTTTCCCCCTTTCACCTCCTTCACTTCCACCTTTTTCACCTCTTCAAAGACCCATTCCATTCCTCTGTCTCTACTCCCTTCACAGTCTCTTGTCCTTTTGTATTGTCTCCTGACCCCTTCTGATCCTTCCCACCATCTCTCTACCTTTATTCACCCTCTCGTACTTAACAGCTCATTCAACACAGCCCTACTCATACAACCACCCAATTGCTTAATCCCCAAATCTCCACATTCATACCCAATCCTATCACCACCCAAACCCTGAGTCCTCATTCTCTTCCTAATCCCCAGTTTTTGAATCTGCCATCTTTCAGCTCTTCTACCTAGTCTCTTAGATCCCTCCCTGCTGTGTCCTCAGACTTATATCCCCTGTACATGTTCTTCTGCCCCCTTTCCCACTTCCCAGTATCCTTCTGGTTGCCTTAGTTTCTCCCCTTTCCCAGCATCCATTCTCCTGCTGCTCATTCTCTATATCCCCTGCATCTGCCCACAGCTTCTCATACCTCACCCCTACATGTTTCCCCTCTACCATCATGGACAACACTGCTGTCATCGTGAGCAGGAGCAGCAGCAGAAGTCTTCCCACAGTCCATTGGTCAGCCTCTCATTTAATGCAGCAAATGCCAGCACTGCAGTCTGAACGATGCTTTTGTTTTAGCGAGTAAGCAGGGACTGATGGTGATCTTGCAAGATCAGCATCAGGAAGTGCTAGCCATGGCGCTAGATGCTTGCAGTTCTGGTATTAAATGACAGATTTACATCTCTAATTCTCCTGTTTTCACCCTTAACTCTAATTCCTTTGTCCAGGGGCAATGGAACATCTTTTGGGTTGGCAGGGCCAAACAGCAATTTCCAATCATGTTCCCAGGCTCTCTAGATATTGATACTGTGCTGGGCAAAATATTGGTGGGGCTATGGCCCCTGTGGCCCACCCCTTTCCACTGCCTATGCCTTTGCCAGCCTTCAGTTTCTGCCATTCAGCCACTTTCTAGTCCCTCATTTCCACCCTCTACTCACCCCCTTCTCATCTTCATCTACCTCTGCCTCTCATCCCCTCACCAACCCTAGTTCCTTCCCTATCACTCATCCCCTCTCCACTTCCAGACTTTTTCTTATGTCTTATCCCCAAGCCAGGCTCCCATTCTCCTTTTTATTTCCCCATTCCATATCGTCCTGCTAGACCAGACCAGACAAGTGGGTTGTGTTCCCCTACCAGCAGATTGATGGAGACAAAGAAGCAATGAAAAGCCCAGGTTTCAATGACATTACTCCTGTGCCTCTATTTGCCTCAGTCACCAGAGGTCTCTTCAATATTTCTTTGTCTCCAGCAGATAGCGAATGGATTTTCTCCTCTCTGAAGAAAATCTGAAAATTGAGAGGAAAAGATTGATTAAAAATTCATGAATGACCACCTTGAGGGTGACTCTCTCACTTGAGTGTAACATAGAAGGCTCTACTAGACTGTGGTCTTTTTAGTAGCCATAGGAGAAGGGAAAATTGGTTCATCTTCACACACTTATCATGATAATAGCCTGTTGAGCAACCAGAAAATGGAAGGATCTGGAAGAGTGCACAACCTCAGTGACCATCCCTCCTCCTCTGTCTCACCCTGCTCTCTCCCGAAGATTGCAGAAGGATCTGCCTGCCAGCCAACTTAAACTCAGTGCTGCAAAGCCATCAAAACATTTTCATTGGAGTAGAGCTGAGTCCAGCATGGATTCTCTGCCTGGGGCTCTAAGGGTGTGAGTATCAAGGTTTGACCTAGTCATTGTCTTTGTTGGGGGCTCCTGATTCCGTCTTCCTGGGATGCAATTCAGGGTGGACCGCTTGTGACTGTTGGTGTGGTGTGGGGGGTTTCCAGCCACTTTCTGCATGTGTTAGTAGTGTTTATTTACCTTTTATGTGCCTTGTAGTCGCACAGTTCTAGAACGTGTTCTGCCCAAGCGGCTCCAATGTGCATTCCTTCCCTAACCCCTTTAACATGCATTGCAATAAAAACAGTAGTTAACGCGTGCTGCAGTAAAAGCACAGTTAACGTGCGCCTTCGGGCCACTATGGCCTTAGCGCATGCTGTTGTGATACTTGCCTTAATACTCTATCTTCTTCAAGAAAATGTTGTTTGACCTGTGGCAAGTGAAGTACCTCATCTCCAGATTCTGGACTCTGCTCTTCTTGCATTACAGCTTTTGAGTCATCTTTGGAGGACTTGCTTCCCCTCTGTCAGCCGAGAGATGCAGGTAATACGGCCTTGCCTGCCTCGGGGCAGGAGATGACTGATGGCGCTGTGGGTAAGGATACCTAGCCGGCTGGAGGTTCCGGCAACTGTGCTGTGAGCCGCTCCTCATCCTCTAGGGCTTTGCCCGCTGGTGTTGGGGGGGTCATTTCTGAGAGAAGAGCTTCCAGATTCCAGATTGTTGTTCCTGGAATTCTTTTCTTTTTTGTAGCAGGCCTGATCCTTCTGGCATGGAAATTCAGACTTTGTCGCCTCTGGGTACCCCTGGGTGCAGTCTAATGCAGGGCAGGTTGAGAGTGGCAGCCCTGTTCAATTTCCTTTGCTTAGCGTTCCCGGCGAGGGGTGCTCCTGGAGATGGGGAACATCTGGGAGCTGTTTAAGTTTTTGACTATGACTTGGATTCAGATGGCTCGGTACTGGACTCTGATGTGGATGAAAAAGTACCCTCACCTTCAGAAGATTGCGAAGAAGCCGGAGTGATCCACCTATTCTGGAAGGAGGAGCTGGCAGTGTTGAACTTGACGAATGCCTCCAGCATGGAACAGGAGCTAAAGGTGCACCTGCTCCTTCAAGGGGTGCAGAAATCCACTACTGTCTTCCCATTCCCAGAGGTGATCAAGGATATGATCCAGTCAGAGTGCAACTCTCCCGACTCCCTGCCTAAGGAATTAAGGGTATATAAGAAGATCTATACTCTCCTGGAGAAGAGAGTGGTTTGATATTCCCAAGGTGGATGCGCAGGTCATGGCAGTTACCAGACGGCCCACCATTCCTGTGGAAGGTGGATCAACCTTTAAGGATTTTCTGGACCGTCGGGTGGATTCGTTGTTGAAGAGCCAGTTCACTATGGTGGCTGCTGTTCTGCAGGTCATACCTCCCTATGCCTTTGTTTAAGGGTGTACCCACCGCTCCGTGCAGGCTACCCCTATTTGTTGAAATATAAGAGATAGTTAAGTTTATTTTGATTTTATCCTGTTGCTATAAAGGGATTCACTCTGTCTGTCCCATGCCATTTTGAATTTCGTCACAACGATAGCTGCAGTTGGATTTGAATCCTAACCCACTATTCTAACTATAAGGCCATTCCTAGATATCCAGACTCTGAAATACTATTCTGGGGATGCCTATGTAGATGTCCTCACAGATGCCTATATTGGGCACGTCCACATTTGTGAAATTCTGTCTGCTTTTCTTTTTTTTTTCAGACATTCTGGCTTAAATGTTCCAGATTGTACTTGTACATCTTTCTAAAATTCTCCTCCATGCTTCTACTTGCATATTTTTTAAAATATGGGGTCAATAATCAAAAGGATTTATGCGGTTTGCAGTAATATCCCCACAGACCACCCTAGAAATGTGTGGTGAGTTTCAGGACAGTCCGTGGGCAGAGCTGAGTCTGTCCTGGTGCCTATCTGGTTAGTGGTGATATTCAGCCACTAGCCGGTCTAGCAAATCGTATAAAGTTAGGACGGGTCAATGGCTCTAAGATCAAAACTATATACCAAAAACTACAGGATTCAAAGGAAGACGACAAGAATCCAAAACTGTGTTTGTCGGGTGCACTGTCATAGGAGAGGGAAATGGGTTTCTCTCCCCACGCTGCAGCAAACCCTTTTTAATAAAATTGTGAATGAAAGAACATTACTTAGCTTGATAGCACGCTGAGATCCCTCTTTAACAGGAAAGCAAAGACCACCCTGTGTGCAACATGACACATTTCGGGTTAGAACACAAACCCTGGCAATACAGGACCAGTCAGTAATAAGGACTCCAGCAACCATGCTCATGGATATGTGGATTCTGAAGCCTTTAAAATGTTAGCGAGAAGGGCGTCTGACGTCAAAAGATAGAAATAGCCAATGAGGAAGCAGTAACCAGGAGCCTCCCACTGAACAGGGAACTCCAAAAATGATTGAAAAACGTCAAAGCAAACTGGGCCAATCCTGTTCCAAGTTAAGACCATTCGGTAAGACAGGGTCAAGTTTTAAAATCCATGATTGTTCACATTGTTGGAGCTTTTGGATGCAATCCACTCCCCGAGGATCTGCCGGAATGTGGTGAATAATGTTCCAAAGAAGTTGGTCAAAGGTGTGGCCTTTTGACAAATAGTGATCAACCATCGGTGCCAATGAATGGCTGTGCGCAAACGAAAAGCATGCTTGCAAAGCTGAGTCTTGCATTGCCTAGTTGTTCTGCCTATATAATACAGGTTGCACTAGCAGACTATCAGATACACCACAAAAGCAGAGCTGTAAGAATTTCTCTAAGAGCGTAATAGTAGACCCTTGTGGGAATCCTGCAAACAATCACCTTGTAAGGTGGTCTTGCAATGTTGGCAATTCTCACAGGAGTAATAACCCGGATCAGGGTGCACTAAAGGCACCCAATCCGTGAGTGTGGCAGCATGCACTAATCTGTCAAAACTAATTGCTGATTAGGCCAGTATTCAGTGCCCGACAGTGCATAGGCTCCGGTGATGAATATCTGGTTTCATTTGGGGCACAGTGGTCAGGTACAGTCTGAATATCTATCCCTAATTTGTAGATCACAGTTCTGCCCCTGCTTTGCCCAGATGATGCCCCTGGGAATGCCTATGCATGGTCTAAATAAAAGTAGATGCAATCATGCAATGCACCTACTTTTTATGCATGCCCTATATGCCCTTGCACAATTTTATGAATCATTTTTTTGTGTGTAAACTATGCTTTTTACATGCTGTAAAGGCTTTATAAAATTACTCCCAAGGAGTCTATCATGGGAGCCAAACAAGAAAGAGGGATGGGAGTTTAATTCCAAATGATAGTCTGGCTTTCTCAGATATTGAGGAGAGGGGTAGCAAAGAGGAATCCTACCACTCAACTTGATCAACTCGACTGTTTATAGAGTTCCAGGATTTTTTTTTATTACTTTTAGTTTTGCCCTGTTTCTTTTATAACCTGAGCTGTTATGGTTCTGAATAAGTTTATATCATTCCTGTTAACTGGGTATGTTTGTAATTGTATGCAGACACAAGCGACCAGTTATGGAGAAGTGATACGCCAAGCTATTTTGTAAAGCTGCCTTCAGCAGTAATGAGGGGCTCCCAAAGTCTTCCTTGTTAACACCTCCATTGTGTCCCACAAATTCTTTGCCTTTGCTTTGGTCTAGCATTTCAGGAATGATGAGAAATAGAAAAGTAAAAAGTGACCATAGGTTCTTATTGCAAAAAATACATTTTATTTAAAGAAAAAATGTATTTGAGAGGAGAGGGTAATCCCTTAAGTTTTAAGATGCATGATTTCAGCACCTTCAATATGTCTTTCTCAAACCTCCTGTCCTCAAGTATAGAAAGCCATCCAAAATAGAAATAGCTACAGATTATTTGCATAAATATATTGGAATGAAAGCAGAATTCTGACTCGGTGTTTTGAAGCTCAGAATAGTTATCCCTTTTTTAACACATTGTCTTAATTTTGTTTAATTATTTGGGGGCTTATGCTGTGGTCCGTGGGAAGCTGAATTCACATTCATCACAGGTCACGCAGACTAATACTCAGAATTTAATTAGGGTGTTTTATGTATTTAATAAATGTTTTCATTTCCCTGCCAAGAACACTGGAATTTGGAATGCAAACTGGGATATTCAACTTTGCCATATGCTAAATGGAAGAGCTCCTCTTCTTCTGAATATTAAGAATGTTGGCTATGAATACTTTTGTTCAACGTTCCATGAATGCTGAAGATAATATTTTGCACCATCCAGTTCATCCCCAGTGTTTTCTTTAATATAAAATATGGCTACCCTCCTTTTCTAGATTTCAGCCTCTGATATCATTCAGCAGTATCCTATTAAAGGTCTATTACTCTGTGTGTGCGTCATGCTCTAATGAGGCATGCTGTGCACCCTTTATATACATATAGATTGATAGAGAGATGGATGCGGCACAAATTACTTGAAAGCTGTAGGCTCTTTTTTAATCTCTAGGTGCATCTTGGACAGCCACAAGCAATCCCCATCTGGCTGCACTAAATCAATGAAGTTGCCCGCAGAGGCCCACGGATTGCTTGCAGGAATTGTAGCATTTTGTGGTTTCCTCTGTGGACACATTGCTAGGTTTATGCAATCTGACTATATTATTTTTCAATTCTAACAGGTCATGGGACATTTTTCCTTAAGAATTTTATCCTATGATTTTTAGGTGATGAATCCTTTTTTTATAGTTTTTATAGATGACTTTTTTACTAAAGAGAATTAGGTTTTTGCACCTAACATACATTTATTGCTAAAACGAACAGGGGGTGAGTGCAAAGTCTTTGTGGTAGCTATCGGGTGTGTTGCCAGCATATTCCTAATGCACAACATCAGCATTCACAGTTAACGTGGGTGCACTTAATGCCACCCATCAAGGTATTGTTAAGTGCACGTGCACTAATTGCAACATTGGCTGTGCACAATATGTTCCCCCACACTAACTGGAATGTGCTTCCCATGCCCACTCTCCACTCATTACCCACCCATTCCTCAGCCTAACGTGCAGTTGCTGCAGGAATTAGTGCACCGTAATTGCCATGACTGCTCTGTAATAGTCACCACGTACTAAAATGCACATTAACCGCTTAGTACACTTTAGTAAAAGGACCCCAAAGACTTGGTTAAAGATACCAGGTGACTGAGGAAGTGGAGTATATGGTGGAGGTCAGAGACAAGATGACATCCCAGTGACAGATGTTACTTTCAGAGCACTGCTTAGCTGTGTTTTCAGGAGACTGCTGTTCTCTTTAAAATGCTGCCTTTATGGTGATACTAAAAAGAAAGAAAAAGGCTATGGAGTTCCCTTCAGAAAACCTCCAGACTGAAGGGATCTTTATTGGTGACTCATTTGGGACACTGGGCCTCCAGTACTAGAACTTGTGCCAAGTCTGTTTTCTCCTTCTAGCACCAAAGGCTTCTTGTTCTGCCGAGGAGGCCTCATTAAATGCCCTCAGCCTGACAGGAGTGGAATTGGCCTCTGGAGCTGATGGCAACTAGCAGTGTTGAAGAGAATTAATATTAGCTACTGTTTGGTGCCAAACTGAGTAATGGGTTGTTTGAAGACTAAATTCCTGCTGTTCCCGGAGATCACCTGTTACAGGTGAGTAACTACGCTTTCCCAATAGTATCAACATCTATGGTAATTTTAGTTATAACTTGAAATGAAATGGTTAAGCTACCAATTACTACCCTTCCTTGTTATTTAATGAAAACAGATCAGAGCATATTATTATTTGTGTCATGAGGATTGAGTGCCTTTGTTCCACTAGGCCCCCAAGTAAATTTTATTCCAGTGAATCTTTGGGGAAGAAGTATGAAACATAACTATTCTGTTCTTGATGCTGGATTATAATAGAAAACATTTGCTTACTCAAAACATACCTCCTTAATATTTTACAGATATTGAAGGGCATGTTTGCTAATTTATTTAACAGGTTTTTTTATGCTGCTTTCAGTTAAAACGGTTTGCATTGTAACTTAAACTTGGTAATGTACATTAAACAGGAACTTTGATTTTTCTGAGACAACGGAGGGTTAAGTATCTTGCCCAAGGCCACAAGGAGTGCTAATAGGAATCAAACCCTAGTCTTTTGGTTCTCAAGCCAATTCTCTAACCGTTAGGCTACTCCAACTAATTAGTGCCAACTGTTACCATGAGCTCACCACACGCTAAGTGCATCATGCTAACAGTGTGGGGCCCCAGGATGAGAATTCCATGCTAATGGTTAGTGCACAATAGACCAGGGACTGGCCGGGTTGGGGTGGAACGTGGGCATTGATGGCACATTGGAGTTAGCACCGGCATCTTTGGTGCCCACTAACAGTAAATGTTGCAATTAGTGTGGGTGTACTTACTGCCACCTCAAGGGATGGTGCTTCTTGCACCTGCATGCTGTTTAGTGGGGTGAGGCATGGCTCCAGTGTGCTAATGGCAAGGGAACATGTGGGTACGCTTTCAAAAGTTAGCACAGGCCTCCATGCTAATTTCTGGAGTCAAGCACATGCTCATGACACACCCTTAGTAAACATGCTCCTTAGAGATCCAAAAGCCTGCTGATCTAGTAACTAATTGGTAACTTTCAGCTGATCATCTCTAGGGGACTATTCAGTGGAACCTAGTTTAAATTTTGGCTTTATATGATATATTACCTATCAGGTTGATATGTAAACTATTGTAAACTGCTTAATATAAAGGGTATAAAATATTTCCAAGACAATACCCATTTAGAGTTTCAGCTGAATTTTTTTCTAAATCTAACTGGTCAAAATTTGACTCTTTTGGAGAGGAGGGAGGGACAAGATAGAGAATTGACAACCCCTATTATCCTTTCTGGACATTTTCAGTAAGAGAAGCATAGAAACATGATGGCAGAAAAAGCCCACGTGGCCTATCTAGTCTGCCCTTCCATATCAACTGCAATAGTCCCCTTTTTACCTTTAGAGATCCTCTGTGTTTGTCCCATGCTTTTTTGAATTCAGATACTGTCCTCATGTCCATCACCTCCACTGGCAGACCATTCCACGCATCTACCACTCTTTCCATAAAGAAATATTTCTGCATATTACTCCTGAGTCTATCCCCTTTCATGCTCACCCTATGTTCCCTCGCAGCAGAGTTTGCCTTCAACTGAACGAGACCCTCCTGTGCATTTATGCCACGGAGATATTTAACACTAGAAGCCCAAAAAGTGCGTCAATTGACACAAATGCATCTTCGAAGTTGTATACCAGCCACTGCTAGAACCATGTCAGTCATGTTCCATGACTTTGTTAGCAAGGTCAAGATGTTCAAATATATGCATCGAAAATTAATGACAGATGCACCACCTAGCAGGAAAATGAATTTATACCTAGAAGCCCCAAAGTATGTCAGTTGACGCACTCAATTGTCTTGGATGCGTCAATTGACTACTTTGGGGCTTCTAGGTATAAATTCATGTTCCCACTAGGTGGCGCATCTGAATCACTGTTTACAGTTTTACTCCGACATTACAAACATTAAATACATGATGACGTATTGTAATGATGTCACAAGCTGCACGTATTTAACAAATAAGTAACTTCACATTAATTCACATCTGCATTTCATACTAAACGCAGTCATCGTGATAATGCGTCAATTGACACACTTTGGGGTTTCTAGGTAAAATTCCTTTTGGGGCTTCGAGTGTTAACGATCCCTGTCATATCGCTCCTATCCAGCCTTTCCTCTAAAGTATACATATTAAGATCTTTATGTCTCTCCTCATATGCTTCATAACGAAGATCTCTAACCATTTTAGTAGCCACCCTCTGCACCGACTCCAAACTGTTTATATCCTTTTGAAGGTGCGGTCTCCAGAACTATACACAGTACTCCAAATGAGGTTGCAGCAGAGACTTACGCAGAGGCATTATCACTTCCTTTTTTCTACTGGCCAATCCTCTCCCTATACACCCAAGCATTCTTCTGGCTTTCACAGTTGTCTTTTCTACCTATTTAGCTACTTTAAGATTGTCGTAAACAATTACGCCAAGGTCCCACTCTTCTTTTGTGGACCTCTCCCCCTACAATGTACTGCTTCTTTGGATTTTCGCAGCCTAAATGCATGACCCTAAATTTTTTAGCATTAAATTTCAATTGCCAAATTCTAGACCATTCTTCAAGGTTAGCTAGATCCCTCCTCATGTTATCAACTCCTTCCTGTGTGTCTACTCTATTGCAGATTTTGGTATCATCCGCAAACAAGCAAACCTTACCCAACAGTCCTTCCGCAATATCACTAACAATGTTAAACAGAATCAGACCAAGGATAGATCCCTGCGGCACACCACTGGTATCCTCCTTCTCCTCAGAGTGAGCTCCATTTATCTATACTCTTTGTCGCCTCCCACTCTACCAATTTCTAAACCAATCAGTAACTTTAGAGTCCATCCCTAGGGAGCTCAGTTTGTTTATAAGTCGCCTGTGCAGAACAGTGTCAAAGGCTTTACTGAGATCTAAATACACCACATCTAGGACTCTCCCTCGGCCCAACTCCTTGGTCACCCAGTCAAAGAAATCAATCAGATTTGTCTGTCAAGACCTACCTCTGGTGAATCCATGCTGCCTCGGATCCTGCAATTCATTGGACTCCAGAAATCTCATTGTTCTCTCTTTTAGTTTTACTAACCACAGAGGTTGGACTAACTGGCCTGTAGTTCTCAATGTCATCCTTACATTTGCTTTTGTGTAAAGGGACCAAATGTGACTTTCTCCAGTCCTCTGGCAACACTCTCAACTCCAAAGAGACATTGAAAAGGTCAGACAGTGCAGCCACTAGAATGTCCCCAAGTTCCCTCAGTATTCTTGGACGTATCCTATCCGGCTTTATGTACTTTTAATTTAGCTAGTTCCTCATGAACATAGTCTTCTAAAAATTGTTTGAGATCCCCATAGCTTCAGTTCCTGTTTGTAGGTGTTTTCTGAGGTCCTGCTCCTGGCCCTTCATCTGTGAACACAGAACATAAATATTTGTTAAGCAATTCTGCTTTATTCTCATCAGATTCTGCATATTCCTCCTCTGCACCCTTGAATCTGACAATACCACTTTTGCCCTTCCTCTTCTCACTAACATATTTGAAAAATGTCTTATCCCTCCCATTTAACTGCATTGGCTATTTCTTCTTCTTTTTGTACATTTTCTTTCCTGACTACTTTGCTAGCTTCTCTAAGTTTTTCCAAATATAGATGCCTGTCTTCCTCTCTCTGTGATCTCTTATATTTCATGAAGGCCTCCCTCTTTTTCTTCACTTTTTCAGCTACTTTTTTTGAGAACCATAACGGCCTCCTTTTCCTTTTATATTTATTTACCTTTCTAACAAAAATGATTGTTGCTCTTAAAATATCCACTTTCAGTTTTGCCCAGTTTTGCATCCCTCAGATATTCCCATCCCGCTAACGACACTGTGAGGTATTATCCCATCTTAGCAAAGTTAGTTTTCCAAAAGTCTAAGACCCTCCCTTTTGAATGGATTTTAGCAGCTTTATTACTAATACTGAACCACATCATCTGATGATCACTGGATGCGAGATGATTTTCCACTATGACATCAGAAACACTTTCCCCATTGGTAAGCACTAAGTCCAGTATGACCACATCACGTGTGGGTTCTTTTACCAGTTGCCTGAATAGCTGTCCCTGTAGAGAATCCAGGATCTCCTTATTTCTAGATGACACCACAGTAGGGATGTGCCAGTCCACATCCGGCATATTGAAATCACCTGTCAGTAGCATTTCTCCTTTCATGGCAATGCTGTGTATGTCTTCTATTAAATCTTCATCCACTTCTACTCCCTGTGAGGGGGATTTGCATACAACTCCAATGCAAATGGATTTCCCTTTCCGTCTTTCTAGTTTAACCCACAGTACCTCCTCTCTTCTTTTTAAGCCCTGCAATTCAATAGGGGATACTATTTTTTTTTTTGTAATATGAGGGGGAGGTAGAGGAGTGATTGGAGATGTCTCTTCTTAAAGTGGAGTAAGAGGGAAGGAGTACACTAAAGGAGGCACAAGTACTCGCAAGCCCCACAACAAACACCTAAAAAAGCGAATAACAAGAAAATAATTTTATTAAAACCTGATCGGTATAAGGCAAACCATCCAAGGAACAAAGCCCAACACGGTGTTTTCACCTTCAGGGGCTATGATCTGAGTCCCATGTAGTAATACGTATCTTGCCTTTTGTCAGCAGGTATAGCAGGAACTGAAAAGCCGAGTGACTATCCACACTTCTTTCATGGCAAAACCAAAACTTTCAGTTATTTTCTTGTTGTTATTTTCTTGGTTGTTCATTGTAGGAGGGAAGGAAGCTAGGAAGTCAGCCCATAATGGACCAATCCATGTTCAGAATTGATTTTTGAATGGGAACTGGCTAGTTGCCTAGGGAATGAAGTGAATAAATACTAAGTGCCAGTAGCTATCAGTTGTACTAGCATTTAGTATTCAGCTGAGTGAGAGGAGGTAAAGCCCTTTACTGTTCTTGTTAAGCTTGAGGGCAATTTTGTGTTTGTGTGCACCTGTTTGAAAAGAAGGGGTTTGGGGATCTGGCCTCAGCTGCAATTTTCCTTTGGTGGAGGGGGAATTAATTACTGTCTACTACAATTTTATCTTGAGAGATTGTACATAAGAACATAAGATATGCCATACTGGGTCAGACCAAGGTCCATCAAGCCCAGTATCCTGTTTCCAACAGTGGCCAATCTAGGTCATACGTATCTAGCAGTTTCCCCAAAAGACACAGGTTCCACAATGCTTGTATTGGGTCAAGCATTGATATCCTGGGTCCCTTCTTAATAATGATTTATGGACCTTTCCTCCTGGAACTTGTCCAAACCTTTTTTAAACCCAGCTACACTAATAGCCTTTACTATATCCTCTGGTAACAAATTCCAGAGTTTAATTACACGTTAAGTGAAAAAATATTTTCTTTTAATAGTCTTAAATAGTTTACCCTGTAGCTTCATTGCATGTCCCCTAGTCTTTCTATATTTTGATAACGTAAACAATCGATCTACGTTTACCCGTTCCACTCCATTCATTAATTTATAGACTTCTATCATATCTCCCCTCAGCCATCTCTTTTCCTGATTAAAGAGCCCTAACCTTTTTAGCCTTTCTTCATAGGGGTATCCTTCCATCCCCTTTACCATTTTGGTGGCTCTTCTCTGAACCTTTTCTAATAACGCTATATCCTTTTTAAGATACGGTGACCAGAATTGCACACAATATTCAAGGCGCGGTCTCACCTTGGAACGATATACAGGCATGATGTAAAACACTGTAATCATACCTAATATGTAATACAATCGATTTGTACATAGTTTCCTAAGTTTGCTATAAACTTGAATGTAAATAGTTCCCCAAGTTCTCCTCCATGTTAACTCCCCGTTTTATGTAAACGACGGCCAATGTATCTGGTCAAGTGTTCTATTGTTTTGATGTAAACCGCGCTGATGACAAATAGCGCGGTATATAAGAAATGTTAAATAAATAAATAAATAAATAAATAAAATTACAATATCCTTTGTTTTATTTTCCATTCCTTTCCTTATGATACCTAGCATTCTATTTGCTCTCTTGGCCGCCACTGCACACTGGGCCGAGGGTTTTAACATGTTATCCACAATGACGCCTAAATCTTTTTCCTGGGTGGTGGTTCCTAATGTGAAACCTTGCATCGTGTAACCATAGTTTGGGTTGTTCTTCCATAGGTGCATTACTTTGCACTTGTCCACATTAAATTTCATCTGCCATTTTGATGCCCAGTCTTCCAATTTATCAAGGTCCTCTTGCAATTTTCCACAATCCTCTTGGGTTTTAACAACTTTACATAGTTTTGTGTCATCTGCAAATTTGATAACCTCACTCTTTATTCCACTTTCCAGGTCATTTATGAATATGTCAAAAAGCAGCGGACCCAGCACAGATCCCTGGGGTACACCACTGTTTCACCTTTCTCCACTGGGAAAATTGGCCATTTAGCCCTACCCTCTACTTTCTATCTTTTAACCAGTTCCTGATCCACAGTAGTACACTGCCTCCTATCCCATGACTCTTTAGTTTTGTCAAAAGTCTGATGAGGGACATTGTCAAAGGTTTTCTGAAAGTCCAAATACACTATATCAACTGACTCACCTTTGTCTACCTGTTTATTCACACCTTCAAAAAAACATAACAGATTAGTAAGACAAGATCTTCCTTGTCTAAAGCCATGTTGGCTGTCTCCCATTAGGTCATGACTATCTACATGTTCAGCAATTTTGTTCTTTATGATGGTTTATACCATTTTTCCCGGTACTGATGTCAGGCTCACCGGTCTGTAGTTTCCTGGATCACCCCTGGAACCCTTTTTAAAAAATTGCCGTTGCGTTCACCATCCTCCAATCTTCAGGTATTACAGATGATTTTAATGATAGTTCACAGATTACTAATAGCAAGTCTGCAATCTCATATTTCAGTTCTTTCAACACCCTTGGATGTATATCATCCAGCCCAGGTGATTTGCTACTCTTCAGTTTAATAGTTGTTATACATCTTCCCGATGTATTGATATTTCCTTCAATTCTTCCGCACCTTTAAATACCACTTCAGTCATGGGTAACATCCCTACATCTTCCTTAGTAAAGACCGAAGCAAAGAATTCATTCAGTCTCTCTGCTATCGCCTTGTCGCCTCTTAGTGCCCCTTTAACCCTTCTATGATCTAATGGACCAACCTACTCTCTCACAGGCTTTTTGCTATGAATGTACTTGAAAAAGTCTTTATTACGCGTTTTTGCTTCCGCAGCAAGCTTCTTCTCAAATTCTCCCTGTGCCTGCCTTATCAATGCCTTGCATTTAACTTGCCAGTGCTTGAGCTGTTTCCAGGTTTCGTCGTTTGGCTCTTTTTTTCCATTTCCTGAAAGATGTTTTTTTGGCAACAACAACCTCTCTGACCTCACCTTTAAACCATGTTGGCAGTTTTTTGAATTTCCTTCCACTTTTCTTAAAGCGTGGAATACAGCCGGTTTGGGCTTCCAAGACAGTTTTTTTAAACAACACCCAAGCTTGATATAAGTCTTTAACCTTTGCAACTGCTCCTTTTAGTTTTTTCTTAACTATTTCCCTCATTTTATCATAGTCTCCCTTTCGAAAGTTAAAAGGTAGTACTGTGGATTTCCTTACTATCCCTTCTCCACTAATTAAATCAAACATGATCATGCTATGATCACTATTGCCAAGTGGCCCCAACACCCTTATCTCTTGCACCAGATCTGTTGTTCCACTAAGGACTAGGTCCAATATGGCTTCCCCTCTGGTCGGTTCATGCACCAGCAGCTCCAAGAAGCAGTCATTTATTTCATCTAGGAACGTTATCTCCCTAGCATGTCTTGCCGTGACACTGACCCAGTCGATACTGGGGTAATTGAAATCACCCATTATTATTACTGTGCTGTAACTTTTGTTAGCTTCCTTTATTTCTTTGAGCATTTCATCATCCATTTGTTCATTCTGGCCAGGCGGTCGATAGTACACCCCCACTGCCATCGCCTTCCCCTTTTTACATGGAATTTCAATCCATAGAGATTCTACAGCAAATTTTAAAAATAAGCTGTCTATATTTCCCTCTGCTGTGTTTGCTTATGGATCCCTTTTGTCTCCTTCAGAAAATTCTACCACAAATCAAATTGTTCTTAATTTGTTTGTAATCTTATATGATAAAATATCTCATATGAAGCCATTGGTATTTTCATATTGACGGCTTCTTGTATATGACAGAAATCTGTAAACTCCTGCCTAGGGACAAGCAGATACTTACCAGAATGGGTCAGGGCATTGCTTGCACGTGACTGGGGGTGGTTTTCTAATTTTTAAAGAGCATATCAGCAAGACAGCTTAATGCAGCAATAAGAAGTGAAACAATAGGCCCTGTACCTGGTTCACTGAATTAGAGATACAGAATGGGAGAAAATTTAATGCATGGTAAGCGCATTGCTGTTAGTGTGGACATATCGCATGCTGTCAGTATTGCAATTCGTGTGGGTGCATTTATCTCCACCTCAATAGGTTTAGGTAAGTGTACCCGCATTAGGGTACGCATCCACCTGTTAACTATCGGGAGCATGCTGGTCACACCCCCGACAGTTGTCACAAATGCTTTGCTCTTAATGCATGTTAGTTTGCGTGCTAAATGCACATTGAGTGCAAAAACCTAACACACTTTACGAAAAGGGCCTTAAGTTTCTCTGGAAGATCATATCAATTCTTCACATAAGTCTCTTGTGCATCCTACTTTTTTCTGAAAGCTTCATGATCACAAAGGTCAACAGGCCCTGCCACACAGTAAATTTTAAGAGCACTGCCTTACTCTTGCCTTACTCTATGAAAGGAACACAGCCACTATTTCAGCCCACTCAAAAGTCCTTATCCTTTGATCCTAATAGAGTAGGAATCGCAGTAGCTAAAATAATGTTATCAAGTTGGCTAGCAAAATGCATTTCAACTGCTGTGACCTAGCAGTCTTGCAACTTACCGATACAGTGAAAATACATCAAGTCAGAGTCATGGTAATGTTGACTGCTAGAGATATGAATTTCTTAGTGCATCTTAAAACAATGTAGTATACGCTAAATAGATTTAATGTGTGTTGACCTACAAATTATGCATGCTAAGTTGATTAATGTGTATTACATTTTTTTATTAAAACGAATCTGTAAAACAAATTAACAAAGGGGGTCATTTTAAAAAGTTTAGTTGTGATTTAGGACATCTGAAAACGTGCACGTGGAAATCAAAATCATGGAGATGTCGCTGAAGCCATTCCACAAATGACGTTTACAGATGTCTCGGGTGCAGGGACTTTCAAGTAGGGGGATGTGTGGAGGTGCAATGGACTTTCTCCATTCGATTTCAGGAAGAGGGACATCCGCAGGAGTGGAGGAGTGGCCTAGTGGTTGGGGCAAGGTACTTCAGGCCGGAAGGTCAGGGGTTCAAATCCCACTAGAGGACAGCAACCTTGGGCCGGAAGGACTGGGGTTTCTAGTCCCACAGGTGCTCCTTGTGGTCTCGGGCAAGCCACTTAACCCTCCATAGCCCATGTTCCCTGTAAAATAGTTATCTCCAAGTTATAATGCCCTGTTCAATGTAATTTCAGTTTGTTCAATGTAGACCGCACTGATGCAGAATAGCACGGTATATAAGAGAATGTAAATAAATAAATAAAATAAATTTAGACCCGATGCAGGCACGAATGGGCATCAGGAAAGTGCTTGTTTTGGCCTTAAAACATCCAGAGAATATAGAGGCTTAAGTGACTAGTCTAAATGACTAGTCACCCTGCTTCCAACCCCACTATTTTAACTATTATGCTATCAGATACCCATGTTCAGGGATATCTAAAGATGTCCATATTGGACTTGTCCACATTTCTGAAATTGTGTCTGAACTGCGATGTGCCTGTTTTATTTTTTTCAGACATTCTGACTTTGACGACCCAGATTGCACTTGTATGTTCCATTGTAAAATGTGCCTTCACATGTCCTTATATCAGGAAAAATTCTGAAAATGACCCGACAATGAGCCAAAACATTTTTCCATGCACAACCCTATCAGTTGCCAATCTCCTCTTGCTCTGCAATAAAAAAAATATGTATAGAAGCAATATAGTCTTCCATTCGCACCTTTATGTCTCACTATTATGGAAATGGCATTTGGGTAAGCAGTTCTACTAGGTCTTTCAAACTAGCAGTTAATTATACTCTCCCTCCAAATGTTTTGTCTCAGTCGCTCTGTAAAATCCAAGATCTGATTTGCCTGCATTCAAATACTAGAAGTCTAAAAAATAAGATGGGAGAACCTGAATATATAGCACTAAATGACAGGTTTTTTATTTTACATTCTCTTATATACCGCACTATTCTGCATCAGTGCGGTTTACATTGAACAAACTGAAATTACATTGAACAGGGCATTGTAACTTGGAGATAACTATTTTACAGGGAACATGGGCTATGGAGGGTTAAGTGGCTTGCCTGAGGCCACAAGGAGCACCTGTGGGACTAGAAACCCCAGTCTTTCCGGCCCAAGGTTGCTGTCCTCTAGTGGGATTTGAACCCCCGACCTTCTGGCCTGAAGTACCTTGCCCCAACCACTAGGCCACTTCTCCACTCCTAGATATAATTGGTATTTCAGAGACCTGGTGGAAGGAGGATAACCAATGGGACACTGTGATATCTGAGTACAAACTCTATCGCAATGATAGGGTGGATCAAATTGGTGGAGGGGTTGCTCTGTATGTTAGAGAGGGCATTGAGTCACATAGGATTAAAGTTTTGTATGAAACAAAATACACTGTAGAATCTCTATGCATAGAAATTCCATGTAAAAAGCAGAAGGCGATGGCAGTGGGGGTGTACTACCAACCGCCTGGCCAGAATGAACAGATGGATGATGAAATGCTAAGAGAAATCAAGCAAGCTAACAAATGTTACAACATAGTAACAATGAGTGATTTCAGTTTCCCCAGTATCAACTGGGTCAATGTCACTGCAGGACATGCTAGGGAGATAAAGTGTCTAGATGAAATAAATGATTACTTCCCGGAGCAGCTGGTTCATGAACCGATAAGAGGGGAAGCTATTCTGGACCAAGTCCTTAGTAGAACACAAAATCTGGTGCAAAAGATAGGTGTTTTGGGGGATTTTATTTATTTATTTATTTAGTCAGTTTTGTATACCACCTTATCCTTCAATCAAAGTGGTCACAACACAATTGGGGGATACATTTAACACGAGGGGATATGAGACACATATGCTAATACTTACAGGGAACATGGGCAATGGAGGGTTAAGTGGCTTGCCCAAGACCACAAGGAGTACCTGTGGGACTAGAAACCCCAGTCCTTCCAGCCCAGGGTTGCTGTCCTCTAGTGGAAGAAGGATGGCAAGGAAATCCACAGTACAACTTTTTAACTTTCAAAAGGGAAACTATGATAAAATGAAGAAAACAGTTAAGAAAAACTAAGAGGAGCAGCTGCAAATGTTAAAGATTTACATCAAGCATGGACATTGTTTAAAAACACTATCTTGGAAGCCAAGATCAGATGTATTTCACGCTTTAAGAAAAGTGGAAGGAAGGCTAAAAAACTGGTTTAAAGGCAAAGTCAGAGAGGCTGTTGCTTCCAAAAAAACATCTTGCAGGAAATGGAAAAGAAACCAAATGAGGAAACTGGGGAACAACATAAGCATTGGCAAGTTAGATGCAAGGCATTGATAAGGCAAACAAAGAGAGAATTTGAAAAGAAACTTGCTGTGAAGCAAGAACACATAATAAAAATGTTTTCAAGTATATTCATAGCAAAAAACCTGTAATAGAGTCAATTAGACCATTGGGTTATAGAGGGATAAAAGGAGCACTAAGAGGGGGCAAGGCCATAGTGGAGAGACTGAATGAATTCTTTGCCCTAGTCGTTACTGAAGAAGAGGTAGGAAAGCTACCCATGCCTAAAATGGTATTTAAAGATGATATGTCAGAAGAATTGAAATAAATATTGATAAACCAGGAAGATATATTACAAGTATTTGATAAACTGAAGAATAGTAAATCACCTGGCCTGGATGGTACACATCCAAGAGGGTCAAAAGAGCTGAAAGATGAGATTGCAGACCTACATTAGTAATCTGTGAACTATAATTAAAATAATATGTAGTACCTGAAGATTGGAGAATGGCCAATGTATTGCCAATTTTTAAAAAGGGTTTGAGGGGTGATCCGATTACTATACACCACTGAGCCTGACATCGGTACCAGGCAAAATGATATAAACCATTATAAAGAACAAAATTACTGAACATGTAAGTGGCCATAGTTTAATGGGAGAAAGCCAACATGAATTTAACCAAGGAAAGTCGTGTCTTACTAATCTGTTATATTTTTTTGAAGTTGTGAATAAACAGGTAGACAAAGGTGAACCGGTTGATTATAGTGTATCTGGATTTTCGGAAAGCCTTTAACAAGGTTCCTCATGAGAGTTTTGGCGAAATTAAAAAGTCATGGGCTAAGAGGCAGTGTAATATTGTGGATCAGGAACTGGTTAAAAGATAGAGAGCAGAGGGTAGGGCTAAATGGCCAATTTTCGCAATGGAGAAAGGTGAATATTGAAGTATCCCAGGGATCTGTGCTGAGCCTGCTGCTTTTTAATATATTCGTAAATGACCTGGAAATGGGAATAAGGAGTGAGGTGATCAAATTTGCAGATGGCACAAAATTATTCAAAGTTGTTAAAACACAAGAGGATTGTGAAAAATTGCAAGAGGACCTTGATTTGGAAGATTGGAGTTTCAAATGGCAGATAAAATTTAATGTGGACAAGTTCAAAGTTATGCACCTAGGAAAGAACAACCCAAACTATGGTTATATGATACGAGGTTCCACATTAGGAACCACAACCCAGAAAAAGGATTTAGGCATCACTGTGGATAACACATTGAAATCCTCCGCACAGTGTGTAGCGGTGGCCAATAAAGTAAATAGAATGTAAGGAATAATAAGGAAAGGAATGGAGAATAAAACAAAGGATATTATAATGCCTCTGTATTGTTCCATGGTGATATTGTGTGTATGCAATGAAGCTACAATGTAACCCATTTCAATTAATAAGATAAAATATTTTTTTGCGCAGCGCGTGATCAAACTCTGGAATTTGTTACTGGAGGATGTAGTAGAAACTGTTAGCGTAGCCGGGTTTAACAAAGGTTTGGACAAGTTCCTAGAGGAAAGATCCATAAACCACTTTATTAAAAAAGACCCGGGAAATCCGCTGTTTGCCCTGGGACAAGCATTGTGGAACCTGTGTGCCTTTTTGGGAACCTGCTAGGTACTTGTGACCTGAATTGCCCTTAATTGGGAACAGAATACTGGGCTTGATAGACCTTGGTCTGACCCAGTATGGCATTTCATATGTTCTTATGAACACAAATAAGGCAACCTTAAACTATGAGCAACTTGCATGGCTGATTTCATCCTACTTACTCGTAACAAGGGTTCTTCATGGACGGCAGAATAAATCAGACACACATACGCACCCAAGTTTCTTGAGGTTTAACTCCTAAGCTCTGCATTAGACTGAGGGGAATCATGACATCACAGCTGTGCAGGAATAGCTGCACATGATCAGAAAGACCTGCGTTTTGTTTAACTTAGAAAATGTTATCTAGGTTGGCACCATCAGAGGATATCACCCATTTGTTTGTTTGATTTATTAATATAGAGGCAGAGATTATGATGGCAGAAAGACTATGCGATATCTGTGGTCTGCCCATAGATACCAACTGCTCATCTCTGTTGTCGCTTCCTCTTTCTCAGAGATTCTCTGTGCTTGTCTCATCATTTCTTGAATTCAGATAGGGGCGTTTTTACTGAAATGGGAGAGTGGTTACCGTTGTGTCTAGCACATGTTAACAGCCCACAGTAACTGCTACCATGCGCTAAGCATGATGGGGCGGGATCAGGGAAGGCTTGGAGTGAAGAGCGACTGGTCAGCCGGTGACATCTAGCAATGGGGCTGCGGTTCCGATAACGATCGCGAACCGCTACCGCAGCTTTGTAAACAAGCCCCTAAGACACTAGATTGCAGAAACAAAGTAGAAAACCAAGGACTTGCTAACAGACAACACCTAATAAGACAAGGACACAAAAAGAGAGGAATGTGACCAACAGACAGTTTACCCTACTTCAACTCGGTTAAGGGCCCTTTGAAAATTAGCTACAAAGAATATGTGTAAGAGATATCTGCATATTCTGCAAATACACACAAGCTAATTAAAAATTGCCCCATCTTGACCTTTCTACATGATTCCTAGGTTAAAACCCAAATTACAGGATTAAACCTAGCCCTAGACTGTGTCTTCCAAAGAAAAATCTGCTATATAATAATAAAAAGGTTTCTGAGAGTGCAACCTGTACCTGTCAAGAATTGTTGATACTGAGGTTTCATTTACTCCATTTGCCTTTTTTTACACGTTGAAGAACATGCAGTTGGGTGATAGAAGTGAAATGTCCTCTGAATATAAAACTGAGGTGGATGAGTGACAAATGCAAGAAGCCAGCCCTTGATATACATTCCTCTATGCCAAAGCTTAAAGTTGCTCTCTAATAAAATGTAGGATACCAGATTGAATTACTTCATTGAACTACTGCTATCCTTTATTAATGGTAAGCGTGCGGATATAGTGGTCTTTCTTGGCAACATCTCAGATTTTTACCCCCTGCTCTCTCTCCTGATGTGCTTTCAATTCAAACCTTTGATGGAAATACTTCCAGTACTTCTTTAGAGCAGACGCCCAACTGTCTTTATCGACAAAAGCAAGGTCTCTAAATCAGATCCTGACAATTTGTGACACAGCGGTCTATCCAAATCACCTTTTACCTGTGTCACTATGTCATTTCCTGAAGGAAAATAATGTTTGTCAGAGCTCAGTGTGCCTATATACTATGCTCCAAAGACAGAAGACACAGCGTCTAATACATTTGTTTTCATGACGAATGAATGAAGGTTTTTCATATGACATATGCTTACAGTGAGCGTGGTTGTTTGTTCCCTTATCAGAAGATGCATTAATGGTCTAGGATTCAGAAGGAAACATGAGGCTGATGCTTTTGCCAAGCATACTGGTACACATTTGAGAGATTATGATCCTTGTTCTTTTAAATTTGGAAGTGTGCTGTACATGGAAAGGGTTATGAACTCATAGAATGGGTTCCCCATGGAGACTGTGGAGGCAAAAACAGTTTCCACATTAGAGATGAGCACCAATGCCCCACCCCCCCTACTTGTGAAGAAGCAAGGGGAAAGCCAGAGATTTATTTGGGGTCTTTTGCATTACACCAGGAGGAAAACTGGCTAAACTAGATTGGCCTTAACATCCTTGGGGCTTATGTGCTAAAGGATTTCTCTCCCCCTCTTTTGTGTATATGGAAATATATTTGTTACTGAGGCACCCTTATCTGTTGTTTTCTTTTCCCTATAAATTTGTGGACAGCCAAAGTATTTTTAGCCAACCCAAAAACCTTTATTGCAGTAAGTAATAAAGATGTTTTGGTCTGAATACGTGCAAGCTTAAAAGCAAACACCACAGCATAGTTCCATGAAATACTCATGAACACTGTGAAAAGAACTCTAGGGCAAAAGGAAGAAGCAAACTCGCCCCCCCCCCACCCTCCAAGACTTAAACTATTTATACATAAGCTTTAACTAGGCGTATTTAGGAAGTATGCCTTAAATAGGCAGTTCAGCTGTATTAACCAAGTGCTTTCATTATTTATGTTGGTTCGTTTTATCACGGGCCTCTATCCACTTTACTGAAACTTAAATGCTTGTAACTGATGTTTAAAAAGTCATTATATACTCTACCAACTGATGTTGGTGGTTCGACAAGAGCTAGATGAATTTTTAGAGAAGAATAATGTGCCTGATGAATAGTGACATAGTTTTCGAAAACATCGTGGCACCACAATACTTCTTGTGACCCTCATCAACATAGTTACGAGTGGTATGGAGAACAAGTAGAGAGTTATTTTATTTATTTTTGTTGATATATCAGCTGCATTTGACATTGTTCGTCTTCAGATTCTGAAGAAAAAATGAACTGAGCTTGGTTTAGGGGGGCAGCATTTCAATTGTTTTTTTCTTATTTGACAGGTAGAGAACAAGAAGTAAAAATAAAAACACGGGGTATCAGACTAATATCCATGTGCCAAAGGATTGGCATTGTCTGCTTCTCTGTTTAATTTGTATGTGATCTCATTGTGCCACAAATTAAGGCTCAGACATTTGGGGAAGTAATTTTATAAGGAGCCGCCTAGATTTACACAGGAACAACACAAATAAATCTATGGGGCATGTTTACTAAGCCACGTTAGGCTTTTGCAGCTAACATGGTGTATTAATGCAAATTGTGCTGCGTTAGCTGTAGCAGCCCCCCGTTATCTGTCAGTGTTGTGCATAGCAGTTCCCCGGCAAACAGCACAGTGAAAAATCAGAGAACACAGCCACCTATTAAGGTGGCATTAACTGCATCCGCAATGTCTGCAGAAGATTCGGTTACCATGTGCTGTCAATGCTCACGCTACTCGCATGTTGCAGGCATGCCCACACTCTGCTCACATCCCACCCACTCATGGTCTGCAGATAGTGCAGAAATTTTTTGTGCTATCTACATTCATCCCGCATGAGCTGTTATAATGGTGAACGTTTCTCACGCTATTGCCATCTTAATAGCTAACCCGGATTACTAAACATCCTGCTAAGTATTCTAGACATATATGATGTAAGTGACCACTTAGTGAGTAAATGACTGCATGCACGCTAAACAGTATTTTCTAAGTATGCGCATACATTTGATCGTGCATATTTTTCACTGTGGGCATGCACAGGAGTGGAGTGTGAGCACAATGCAAAGTTAAATGCATAAATGAACCCTATAATTTATGTGTATTCAGTAAAACTCTAGGCATGGACAGTTCCATCAGCCCTAGGACTGGTGTAAGTAATCATGCCTTAAATGAATGCGCATTCGCTGCTACTTATGCTCTGTTTTATAAAGTGTGTGCGTACTCCACCACCTCCCCACTTGACCACTGTCCTGTGGCATGGATCAAACTCACCAAGCATGAATTAGCTGCAGTCCTGTCAAAGATAGTACAGTCATCCCTATTTCTAGGATATATGCCTGAGCCTCAAACTTGCCTCCATCAAACCTTATTAAAGAACTCATCAGCTGACTAAACATCCCCATCCTGATAAAGACCCATTTCCAGTATTCCTTTTCTAGCCAAAATCATCGAGAAGACGGTTCAACTGCCGACTCACAGCTACATTGACTCCCTCTCCCCTCTCGATCCGCAACAACATGGTTTCAGACTTCTTCACGGCATCAAAACTCTACTAACCTCTCTATTAAACACCCTAAATAAAGGAACTGAGAAAGCTACACAGGGCTTCATCCTCATATTCCTCAATATATCTGTTGCTTTTGATTCAGTCAACCACGAACATCTCCTAACATGTCTCCATACAGTAGGACTAAACAGAAAAATGCTTCAATGGTTCCAGTCCTACCTTGAGGCATGCTACCAACAAGTGAGAATTGGGTCAACCAGTTCCCTCCCATTTAAACAGCTCCAAGGACTCTACCTTATCTTCTTTATTATTCTGCATCTTCATCAGGGCCGGATTTACCTTGAGTGAGGCCCTACACCAACAAAAATTGTGGGCCCCCAGCAGGGGCGGCCCAAGGGGGGTGCGGACCTCATTTGCATAAGGGGCCTCATTTGCATAAATATTTGCATAATGTTACCATATACTAACTTTTAGTAAACGTGCCTCTTAATGAGTGTATGGATAAAGAAAGACTAAAAGATTTCTACATTACTATAATCCAGTGCCAACTGCCAGACACATTAGGAACTACTACAAACACTGCCCATAGTAAACCCGCCGTATCCTAACAGCACTACCAGGACTCACAAAGCACCATACTCTACCAATCAAAAGGCAACACTGCAAATATTAAACCAATACATTTCAGAGAACAACAATACATGACCTACTGGGGAAAGAGAACAAGTGGCAATGTCAAATAGGAATTATATAAACAGAACACCTCAGCTCAGTTACACATGCAGAACATAGACCATCACCAAACAAGTAATCACAATTTAGAAATAGGAAGACAATAATTAAACTGGGAATCCCAAAAGCCAAACTTGGAATGTACAACACTGTAGAAATAAAACAATACATTAATTTGCTCTTGTACTAAACAAAGCACAGATGTTAATGATGCACATTTACCAGAGCTGACATATTCCAATTAATAAATTCAAAATAAAGAGATATTTTTCTACCTTTTGTGCATTTTTTCAGCTGCAATTGCTCCAGCCACTTTCTTCTGGTTTCTTCGTGTCTTCTGCTAACTCTCCATCGTCTGCTGTCCATTTGTCCTTTCTTCTCTCTTCTAGATTTTTTTCCATTCTCTCTCTACATCTGCTTTAACATACTAATCTTTCTCCTTTTGCTCTTTCCTCATTCCTATTTCATCCACTCAAATATTACCCCTCCATCCTCAATCCCCACTTACTCTCCCAATACCCGGCCAATTGTAGATTTTTTATCCCTCCCACACAAAATATTTTTCCCTTCTCCATTTTACTCTTCCAGCCCCATCCCATTCTAATCCTCCCCCAACATCAGCTCCCTTCTAGTTCCAGCCTCACCCAGCATCCATTCCCTTCTAGTCCCTGCATCAGCCCATTTCCAGCCCTAGCCATCCATCAGCCCATTTCCAGTCCTAGCCCCCCCATCACCCCACTTACAGTCCTTAACCCATCACCCCATTTTCAGTCCTTAACCCATCACCCCATTTTCAGTTTAAGCCCCCCCTATAACCCATTACCAGTCCTAACCCCCCATCAGCCCACTTCCAGTCCTAACCCCATCAACCCATTTCCAGTCAGCCCCCATAGCCCATTGCCAGTCCTACCCCACCATCAGACCACAGACCATTACCAGTCCTAACCCCCTCATCCCACCTCCAGTTTTAACCCCCCAGCCCATTTCCAGTCCTAGCCCCCTATAGCCCATTACCAGACAACCCCCATCAGCCCACAGCCCATTACCAGTCTTAACCCCCCCAAAGCCCATTACCAGTTCTAATCCCCCCCAACAGCCCATTACCAGTCCTAACCCCATCAGCCCACCTCCAGTCTTAACCCCCCAGCCCATTTCCAGTCCTAGCCCCCCCCATAGCCCATTACCAGACAGCCCCCATCAGCCCACAGCCCATTACCAGTCTTAACCCCCCCCAAAGCCCATTGCCAGTTCTAAGCCCCCCCCAACAGCCCACAGTCCATTACCAGTCCTAACCCCATCAGCCCACCTCTAGCCTTAACCCCCCCCAGCCCAGCCCATTTCCAGCCCCAGCCCCCCAATAGCCCATTACCAGCCCTACCCCCCCAGTCCATTTCCAGCCCCAGCCCCCCCAATAGCCCATTACCAGTCCTACCCCCCCATAGTCCATTACCAGTCCTACCCCCCCCCATAGCCCATTAACAGTCCTACCCCCCCCCATAGCCCATTACCAGTCCTACCCCCCCCACATAGCCCATTACCAGTCCTACCCCCCCCCACATAGCCCATTACCAGTCCTACCCCCCCCCATAGCCCATTACCCGTCCGACCCCCCCCGGCCTAAAGTACAATTTAATTTAAAAAAAACAACCTGGTGGCTGCCGCCGCGGGGCCCCCTCTGCTGCCGCGGGGGCCCCGTCTACACGCTGGTCGGGTCCGGTCGGGTCTCTCTCCCTCCCTCGCTGCAGGCTGCAGGCTGCGAGAGACGCATCTTCGCGTCTCTCGCAGCCTGCAGCGAGGGAGGGAGGGAGAGAGACCCGACCGGACCCGACCCGACCCGCCCCGACCCGCTTGTAGACGGGGCCCCCGCGGCAGCCGAGGGGGCCCCGCGGCGGCAGCCACCAGGTTTTTTTTTTAAATTAAATTTTACTTTAGGCCGGGGGGGATAGGTCTCCTACCCCCCCCCGGCCTGAAGTAAAATTTAATTTAATAAAAATACCTGGGGGGTGCCGCCGCGGGGCCCCCGGTGGTGCCGCGGGGGCCCCGTCTACAAGCTGGTCGGGTCGGGTCCGGTCCGGCCGGGTCGGGACGGGGCTCTCTCCCACCCTCGCTGCAGGCTGCGAGAGACGCGCCGGGAGAGCGTCTCCTCGCGTCTGTGTTAAGCCCGCAGGGGCTGATGGGAAATCCCATCAGCCCCTGCGGGCTTAACACAGACGCGAGGAGACGCTCTATCTTCGCGTCTCTCGCAGCCGGGAGGGAGGGAGGGAGACGAGACCCGACCCGACCCGACCCGACCGGACCAGACCATACCATCTTGTAGACGGGGCCCCCGCGGCAGCAGAGGGGGCCCCGCGGCGGCAGCCACCAGGTTTTTTTTTTAATCGAATTGAAAAAAAAAAAACCTGGTTCTATTTTTTGTGGGCCCCTGCCGGTTGTGGGCCCTACGCCATGGCGTACATGGCGTATACGTAAATCCGGCCCTGATCTTCATACAACCATTCTGCACCATAATTCAGAACCACAACATACTTTATCCGTATTTATTTATTTAACAGGTTTTTTATACTACTTTATCATTTCAGTCAATGCGGTTTACATTGTAACTTAAACTTAATAATATACATTAAACAGGGACATTGATAACTTGGATTTTTCTGAGGCAATGGAGTGTTAAATGACTTGTCCAAGGAAAGCTAATAAGAATTGAACCCTGGTCTCTTGGGTCCAAAGCCAGTGCTCTAACCATTAGACTACTCCTCTACCTCTATGTAATTGACATCCTAATCTGCAACAGCACAGAAGCAGGTACCACGCAAGAAACAAAAACCAGTCCAAAAGCGTGATAAAAGTGGAAAGACAGAGTCTTTATTGGACCATTGACAACCCAACACAGGCCGTGTTTCGTTAACCTTCGTCAGGGGTTTGTCAGGCATAAACTCTGTTGAAGATCGTTAAAAACAAGAAGGTCTTGTACCTTACTGTTTTAAAATAAGAATGCAACTGTGTATTCTTTTCTTCGCTAGCGTCTGCTCACCTATCATTGTATTCTTGATATGTGAGTAGACGCTAGCAAAGAAAAGAATACACAGTTGCATTGTTATTTTAAAACAGTAAGGTACAAGATCTTCTTATTTTTAACGATCTTCAACAGAGTTTATGCCTGACAAACCCCTGATGAAGGTTAATGAAATACGGCCTGTGTCGGGTTGTCAATTGACATCCTAATCTACACCACATTTTCCACTGAAAACCCTGACTATTCCACCATAGGATGATGTTTTGCCTCTGTATCTCAATGGCTGTATGACATAACTTAAATATAAATCCCAGCAAGACTGAAGTACTGCACATAACAAAGAATCTCACATTCTCTCCCCCTACCTCCTTCAGCCTTTCAAATGTTGTCCTTCAAGTCAAAGAGCAAGTGAAATACCTAGGCGTCCTCTTCAACCAATGACTCAGCTTCCAAGCCCCACATCAAGCAAGTCAGAAGATCAGCATACTATAAAATGAAAGTGGTCCAAATCCTTCACCCTCTGTACGAATAAAACAACTTTAGGGTCATATGCCAGGCACTTATCACTCCATTTCTGGACTATGCGAATATCATCTACCAGGGTCTCCCAAAGTCTACCTTACTTCCACTCCAACTTGCATAAAACACTGCTGCCAGTATCATCTCAGGTACCGCCCACCGATTCCACATCACTCCCATCTTAAATCAGCTCTACTTGCTCCCCATTCATATGATGATTAAATATATTACTCAGCACTAAACATATTCAAAATCCTCCACAACCTTTCTTTGGAAACATTTCAACCCTCGTTCCCCCGGACCACAGAGCCAGAAGGAAAGCTAATCAAAACATTCTATCTTTCCCATGCATCACAATGCACTCAAGTAACTTCCAATAGAGCATTTTTCCTCTATGCTTCATCCTTCTGGAACTCTGTACCAATGGGCCTCTGATCAATAAAGTGTAGCAGCAAAGCGCAGACAAACCAATGATACCAGGAGTCTGTTCAGAAGGTCCAAATCATTTATTTGTGCACAAGTCTCAAGCAAGGCAATTTCAAAATGGCTGAGCAAAGTTTTCAAGCATTACAACAACTTTTATAGACTTCTGTTCCATTCTAGGTATAGAAAAACATTTCATTGGTCCCGGTAACCTCCCGTACCTCCCGTAGCCCCTCTATTGGTCCCGGTACTGATAAGTTTCTCCAATTATGTTCCTTCTGTGGGCTTCTGTAGGCATGACACCTGCCTGCCCCCCTTCTAGTCCCAATTACAATGGTCAGTTCATCAACTTGTTACTTTCACACTTTCAAGGCTATGGGACCATTTGTGCGTGCAGAAGAGCAAGGTTCTGTAACTCATCTGTCAGCACTCCTCAATATTTCTCTGCAAATGTACTCTTTCTTATCAGTAACTTTAAAACACATCTTTTCTGTATTTTTCCATTTCTTAATTCTGCAATTCTGCTTATCTAAGCTAATTCAATATTTCTACTGAGTTCTTTCTTACAATAGCAGCATATTGGGGGATGTGCAATCCTATATGCCTCTCCACAGGCCTCATTTACAGGTCAAGCTAGCCATGCTGGCCTGCCTATGTCAGACACCGTGGGTCACAGGCCTGCACCTGCCACATTCCCCCCTTTGATTAATCTCACCCTATTACTTAATAAGGTGTGAGAATTAAATCACTTTCCAGAAAATTCACATCCTGATTAAAGGATTCTTACTAGTTCCACTAGGGCTAGCTTTGTATAAAGCCATTATTCTAGTTGCGGTCTTCCGCTCTACTGTACTATCAATAGCACTATGAAGGGAACGCATGCAACATGGGATTAAACATGGTAAGCAGAGGACAACAGCAACAAGGATTAGTACTAAGATAACGAAAGTCTTAAATCCTCCCAGCCAAGAGAAAAGGTTAGCAAACCAATTAGGAAATTTCAAGGCGTGCCAAGTCTGTACTGGCACATAAGCATGTCTTTGCATATCTTTAGCAATTTCTTCAACTACTTGACCTTTATCATCTATTTTCAAACAGCAATTAGTTAAATTCAGTTTACCACATACTCCTCCTTCAGCTGCTAGCAAATAATCAAGGGCTAAGCGATTCTGGTATATGGCAGTGCGCATCTGAGTACTTTGTCTAGCTAAAAGCGTAAGAGCATGACTAGTTTCATTGGTTATTATTTCAACTACTGCTTGTAAGCGAATAATACGATTAATCATATAAATTGGGGTACGATAACCATACATACCATCATCATTCCAAGTGGCAGGTCCATAATACTCAATAATTCTTTCTGGTGGCCAATCATCACCTTGCCATTTCTCCCACTTGCCTATCTGTAAGGCCTCTCTTTTCTGTCTAGATGCTCCTTTGTGTTTGTGGGTTGTGTATACAGGGTATCCTAATTGTTCTCCATGTTCAGTGTTTAACAGGAAGAAAGAAGGTCTGATGGTTCCTAAGACACATGCTCCTCCCCATAGTGGTGGGAGTTGCGCATATGCTCGGTTTCCACAGATCCAATATAGGCCAGGTGGGGCTTGCCAGGCTTGGACTTTGGCAAGATTAGTCCATAGACCTGCAAGTTCAGGAAATCTGGCTAATGGGTTAGGAGGTTCAGGATGTCTGATTCCTGACCACCATGCTACCTTCTTGGTCGTGGCATTATAGTATTTCTGGCTAAGACAGACCAGCTGTCCTACCTTTTGAGTGAACTGGGGTCCAGTTCTGGCATAGCAAAGACGTCCAACGATTGAGTGCGCTAACACCCATTCACTGGTTGTCTTGTGTAATTCAGTCTGATTGTAAATCATGGAATAATTCAATTCTTGGGCTTCCCAGGGCCATTGATCTCCCATTTGGGTTCCGCCACAGAAATAACAATCTGTGATCTTAAGACTAGATACTACTGCTCCGGCTAATTCTAAAAACAAATTCTGTGAAGGGTGAGGGATCTCAAACTTATTTACATGCATAGCTTCATAAAAGGTATTATGAATATGATATTTAGATGACTTGTGGGCTTGGGTATTCAATCTAATATACACAATGGTCCCTGGATCTGTTCCTCCTCCCGCAATACGTAAACCAAACTTATATCCTTGTTTCCATGCATGAGGGTTATGTACACGCAAATGTAAGGGGTTACAAGCATCTTTCTGACATTTATCATTCGTGGTTGGCTTGGTTAGAGTAGCCATCCGTTTATCTATTTTCTCATCAGTTATACCAGTGTTCCAGGTAGCATAAAAAACACATTCCCAATACGGGCAATAGTAGTCTGCCGCTGTAGCAGTACTATACCCTGATCCTGTTTTACCTGTACACTTCCACCAATTTGTGGCACCTTCTGGACACATATACTTATGGTCATTTCGATACGCTTTCTCCCATGTACCACAGGTGGACTGACTATCTCTATTAATAGCATTACATGCATCAAAATTCAGAACAGCAGGTTTAGTAATGTCCTTAAGTGGTGGTGTAGCAGCTAATATAGGTCCATCTGCATCCTTCCATCTTATTTCCAACGTGTAATAGGATGGATTCTGATGCGGATTATAGCAAGCTTTGATTTTGCCATGAGTGCAAACATTTAGTTCAGTGGTGTTATAGATACACCGAGTTACTGTTCCCTTGCAGGTATAGTAAGAATGGTAAAGCAAAGTCTGAGTTACTTTCAGTCCAGTTCTAGTAGAGGTAATGCAAGCAGTGCATGGAGGTAGAGCATAAGTCTGTTCAAAACCTCCAAAGAAGGCAACCAAGGCAAAGCAGAAGCAAAGATACATGTTGATGTTGATTGGAGTTCTTCTGAATCCTCAGCTTGCTGATTTTGATCACGACGGTCTATTATTCTTCGTCCCGTTTGCTAATGAAGCAATTTAACGGTTGCTGAGTGTTGATTGAAGATCCTCAAGATGTCCAGCACACATTAACCAACTTAGCAATTCAGTTGGCTTGTGAAGTCTGGCTTAGTCAATGTAGTCTCAAAGTAGTGTGTCAAATCACACACACAAATTGGGTTCGTTGAAACAAAGCTGTTGCTGCATGGAAAACAGCAATCCTCTTCGAAAGACTTGGCTACTGCAAAGCACTTGTGATGAAGTGTCTATGCTGCTGGTTGCCGTCTCAGAGTAACTCGCAAGGGTACATCAGGGTGCTGCTCTGCTGTCCACCGCTCTGGTTCAGGATCGGCGGCGGGCTTGACTCGGCTGTGGTGGATCCAGGCGTCGATCTCGGCTACCTTTACTGCAGTTGGGGTAGACAGGATGACGGTGTACGGTCCCTTCCAATGGGGTTCCAACGGTATTTTCTTCCAATCTTTGATCCACACCGAAGTTCCAGGCTGGTAGGGATGCAAGGGTTCCGTCAAGTTGATAGGCAACTGGTCTTGGATCCACGTATGGAGAGTCTGCAGAACAAAACTAAGAGCTAGGAGTTCTTGTCTGGTTACTTCTGAACCAATCTGGGCTAGATTTCCTTTGACTCCCTGCACTATTGGTGGGGGTTTACCATACAAAACTTCAAAAGGGGAAAATCCTGTTGACTTTACAGGGGCTGAGCGTATTCTGAGTAAAGCTATGGGGAGCACTTGGGGCCATTTCAAGTGTGTCTCCTGACAAAGCTTAGACATTTGGGCTTTCAATGTACGATTCATTCGCTCAACTTTCCCTGAACTCTGGGGTCTGTATGCAGTGTGGAGCTTCCACTGTATCTGCAAAGCTTTTGCTAACTGCTGAGTAACTTGGGAGACAAATGAGGGTCCATTGTCTGACCCTATTACTGCTGGAATTCCAAATCTGGGGACAATCTCTCTCATTAAGGCTTTGGTAACTTCTCGGGCTTTCTCAGTTCTGGTTGGGAATGCTTCTACCCACCCAGAGAAAGTACAAACTAATACTAGTAGGTAATGGTATCCATTAGCTTTTGGCATCTCGGTGAAATCAACTTGGAGGTTGTGCATGGGGGTCACACCTCTTGACTGAACTCGGGGTGCTGTAATAAGGCCTTGCTTGGCATTATTCTTGGCACAGATTTGACATTGTCGTGCTACTGAGGCTGATATGGTTGTCATCAGGGGAATGTAGAAATGTGGTCTGAGTGCTTTCTCCATAGCACTCTTTCCATAGTGGGTGGCTTCGTGGAAAGCTTTGACAAAGGATGGTCCTAACAGTTCAGGAATTACTATTCTTCCCGGAGATTGACTGCCTTCTTCTGGTGGCAGCTCAATCCATCCGTCTTTCAATACTCCATTTTCTTTGTCACAATAGTAATCCAATTCTTTGGTGGTATATCGTGGGGTCCATAGATTCAAGGGTACTGGAAACAATGCTGCTTGCATTGGCATAGCTTGTGGGGCAATCTGTCCTGTCATAGCTGCTTGTCGTGCTGAGGCATCTGCGAATCTATTTCCTCGAGCAACTTCTCCTTTTCCTGCTTGATGTCCTCTACAATGCATGACAGCTACACGTGTTGGGGCCCAGACTGCATCAAGTAACATCAATATCTCGGGACCATATTTGACTGATTTTCCTCCGGATGTGATGAGTCCTCTTTCTTTGTAGAGAGCTCCATGGGCATGCAAGGTAGTGAAAGCATATTTGGAATCTGTATATACATTTAGCACAAGTTTTTCTCCTAACAACAATGCTCTGGTGAGTGCTATCAATTCGGCTTTCTGGGCTGATGTACCTGAGGCTAGGGCTGATGATTCAACTACTTCGTGTTGAGTGACGACTGCATATCCGGCACAGCGTCGTCCATCAAGGATGAGACTGCTCCCATCAACGTAATAGATCTGGTCAGGATTGTCTATGGGCACATCTGTTAAGTCAGGTCGACTGGAGAACACAGTTTCCATGACTTCGATACAGTCATGTTCTGGGAGTTCTTCACTGATGGGTATCAAGGTAGCTGGGTTCAAGGCATGGCTCACTTCAAGTTGTATCTGTGGGTTTTCACATAACATGCTCTGGTACTTCAACATTCGGGAATTGGTGAGCCAATAATTTGCTTTCTGTTCCATAAGGGCAAGGACTGCATGTGGCACAGTGACTCGTATGTTCTGTCCTAATGTGAGTTTGTCTGCTTCACTCACTAATAGTGCTGTAGCTGCAACTGCTCTCAAGCAGGGTGGCCATCCCTTGGCCACAGGGTCCAATTGTTTCGATAGGTAGGCTACAGGTCGCTCCCAATTTCCTAATTTCTGAGTCAACATGCCTAAGGCATTTCCCTGTGCTTCATGTACAAACAAGTGGAAGGGCTTGTGGACATCTGGTAATCCAAGTGCTGGTGATGACATCAATTCTTCTTTTAACTTCTGGAAGGCTGTATCCTGCTCAAGTCCCCACTCCAGTGGTGACTTCTCTTCTCCTTTTGTGGCTTCATACAGTGGTTTGGCAATTTGGGCAAAGTTGGGTATCCAGATTCGGCAATATCCCGCTGCTCCCAGAAAGGCTCTGACTTGCTTTCTGGTTGTTGGAGTTGGAATTCTACATACTGCTTCTTTTCTTTCTCTGCCTAATCTTCTGCTTCCTTGGGTAATACGAAAACCCAAGTATTTCACTTCTGTTTGGCATAGTTGTGCTTTGGCTCTGGAAACTTTATATCCAGCTTCATTTAGTAACTGCAAGAGATCTTTGGTGGCTAATATACATTCTCTTTCTGATACGGCAGCTATCAACAGATCATCCACGTACTGGAGAAGTACTCTCTTCCCCGGGGCTACTGGATAGCTTGAAAGGTCTTGATTTAGTGCAGCACTAAAGATGGTAGGTGAATTCTTGAATCCTTGGGGTAATCTTGTCCAGGTGAGTTGGCCCCCTCTTCCAGAGATGGGGTCCTGCCATTCAAATGCAAACAATATTTGGCTTACAGGGGCTAATCTTATGCAAAAGAATGCATCTTTCAAATCCAGTACAGTGAAATGGGTAGCTTCAGCGGGTATCAATCCTAAAAGAGTGTAAGGATTGGGCACAACTGGATGTATAGTTTCAACTGCATCATTTACTCTTCTCAAATCTTGCACTGGGCGATAATCATCTGTCTCCGGTTTCTTTACTGGCAAAAGTGGGGTGTTCCATGGGGATTGACATACTTTTAGCAGGCCATACTCAAGCAATCTCTGTAGGTGGCGATGAATGCCTTCAATTGCAGCTCTTGGGAGAGGGTACTGTTTGACGTGCACTGGTGTAGCACTAGGCTTGAGGGTTACAATCACTGGAGCTATATGTTTGGCTAGGCCTGGGGGACTGCCTTCTGCCCATACTTCAAGTGGTGCATGAATGTTCTTTAAAGTTTGTTCAAAATAGGTATCTTGAATCGAATCATCAATGTAGTATCTCCATTCTTCTTCTCGGGGTACTGTCAGCAGCATTACTCCTGCTGGTTTGGCTTGAGAATTCACTGTCATTTGCATTTCTCCTTGTTCGGAGAAAGATATTTGGGCTTGAAGCTTGGCTAGCATATCTCGTCCCAGTAGGGGTACTGGACATTCGGGCATGTAAAGGAATTGATGCGTTACTTGCTGTCCTCCTAGACTGCATATTCGGTTTTGTAGAAAAGACTTTGTGGCTTTGGCACCAGTTGCTCCTATAATGGTGACTGCTTTCTTGGTGAATGGGGCTATCTTTTTGTCTATTACTGAATGTTCTGCTCCAGTATCAACCATAAAGTTCATAAATTGGTCTCCTATTTGTATTTCGACCATAGGCTCCTGGAGACCTAAAGCAAACTTGGAGCCCGGTCTGTCCTAATCCACGTCATCCTCATCATGGGCCTGTGTGGCCAATGCTTGGATGGCTCCTCCTCCCCTCTCTCGCTGGAATTGTTCTCGATTGGCTCCTCCTCGGCCTCGGGGACGGCCTCGTCTTTCTTCTCGCCACTGATGATCGTATTCGTCATCTTGCTGGGCGTCTTCGAGTTGCGGGCAAGTATCTCTCCAATGTCCTTCCTCTTTGCAGTAGGCGCATTGGTTCACGCCTAGTCTCTGGGTCCGGCCTCCGCCTTGACCCCGCCCTCTTCCTCTGCTCCTTCGATTAGGGACACCTCCCCTTTTCTTTTCAACTATGGCCGCAGCCAAAAAATCAGCTTTCTTCTTCATCTTTCTATCACATTCTCTCTGTCTTTCAGTATCACGATTCACATACACTTTATGAGCGACTTCCAATAACTGTGTTGCATTCATGCCCGCAAACCCTTCTAATTTCTGTAATTTACGTCTAATGTCTGGTTGAGACTGGTTTACAAAAGCAGAATTCACCATGCATAAACTTCCTGGTGCCTCGGGATCATAGGGAGTATACATTCTGTAAGCTTCAGTTAATCTTTCATAATAATCTGCTGGGCTCTCATCTATTCCTTGGATAATTCCTGCTACCTTGGAAAGGTTCATAGCTTTTTGGCCTCCTCTTCGCAGGCCTTGTAAAAAGCCTTGGCGAAAACGGGCTAGGGCGGTGGATCCTTCATCTGTATTTGGATCCCATTGGGGGTCTTCATTTGGGAATTCTCTCTGAGCTGCTTCTCTACGATCTATTATATTCTGCCCCTGCGCTGGAGCTGCAGGGTTTTCTGCCATCCATTCGATAGCTGCTTTTCTAATTCTCGCTCGTTCTTCTGTAGTGAATAGGGTGGTCAGGAGCTGACGGCAATCTGGCCAAGTGGGTTGGTGAGTTTCCATAATACTAGTTACTAATTCTGTCAGCTCCTGGGGCTTGCTAGTATAGGAGGCATAGTGCGACCTCCAATTTAATAAATCAGTTGTAGAGAATGGGATATACACATAAGTTAGGGGTCCCGCTACCACTTCATCATTATCATTCTTTACGGGCACCCCCGGGACTTGCCTTAAGGGAAACAGTTTGGCTGTCCTAGGCGTCATTTGGGTCTGGGATCTAAGGGCTATTGTCGTTGTCTTTGCAGGAGTCGCTTTCTTTTTCTCAACTGGTTTCGCTTTGGGTTTCTCTTTCACTGGCTTGCTAGTGCTGGCGCTAGCTTCCTCAATTATTTGTACACTTTCCTCTTCTTCCTCTTCTGGGGGATCCTCTCTTTCTTCTTCTTCTAATTCCGCTTCTGGCTCACTTTTTACATCCTCCTCTTCTCTTCCCGCTAATTCTCTCTCTTCCTCTTCTCCAGGAGGAGGGAGGTCAGGGATTGGGTCCCGCCTCGGCTCCGGCGGTCTCTGGGGTGCTGGGGCAGGACGCCGCCGGGCTATTCTTACTGGACCTGGGGTTCGGGGCTGCCTGAGGACTACTTCCGGGGAATCGGGATCTGCCAAGATGGGTTTCTTCTTGGCTTTCTTATCCTGCTCTTTCATTCTAGGCTGTTCCTTTCTCTGTCTAGAATCTGTTTTAGCTAACATTATTCTGCACTGTTCCTCATAACAGCGCTGCGCCCAGGAGGGCGGATCTTCACAAATACTTAACCAGGAATCTATATAGGGGTACTGATCGGGGTGCGCTACCCGCACTCTACGATGTATTGACTGGATAATCTCTACGGTGAACGTTCCCTCTCGGGGCCAGATGGGGTCTAGATCGGGCCACTCCCTAGTACACAAAATCTGCAAACGGGCTGCTGTCATTTTAATACCATAATCTCCTGAATATCCCTCTTTAAAATGTGCGATCATACATTCTAATGGAGTGTTCCTAGTAGACTCCGCCCCTCCCATTTCGATGTGTGCGCGCAACAACAGACAGAAGGGAAAAGGTGGGCGGACCGTGGGTAAGGGGTCCTCACGGCCCTGGAAACATACAGGGAATACAAATAACAAGACAAGACGACAATCGCTTCCCCCTTTTCGCGACCTGAACGCGGTCGCCCGGTCAGGAAATGCGCTAATCAGGGGTCAGCTTTCACTTGGTCCGTGCTGCCAGACCTCTCATTCATACTTCGTTCACACACTCATGCTAGCAACGTATTCCCAGAATGCATTCGTTTCTATCTGTTCTGACTAGTCTTTTCCAAGTACAATTACAAAAAGGATGAGGGTTTCACCTAGCGAATTCCCATGCCAGGCTACTCGGCTCTTCCTTGAGAGTTGATCAAGCTCTCTTACCAATTCCCAATATCTCGAGATTACAAATTCCAAGTTCCAAGTTCCAATGGCAGTACTGCTCTTTCTATTTCTGTCTAGACCCAAAATCAAAACTATACTCACCGGATCCGGTCCTCAAAACTTCCCAAGCAGGCGCATGAGTTGGACCTCGGACTCCCCTCACTCGGGTTCGAGGCGTTGACTCCAGCCGGGCTCGTCACCCGCCGAGGTCCGACCAGCTCCCTCCGATACAAGGGACCGGCGGCGCCAGGGAGCGGCCCTCGTCGGAAGGGCGCGATCCCGGCAGGACCAAGCCTATAGAGGCGGAAAGTCGTGGTATATTGCCCTATATACACTTTGAGTCCACAACTTCCCGGCCAACGCACCAAGGAATATGTAGCAGCAAAGCGCAGACAAACCAATGATACCAGGAGTCTGTTCAGAAGGTCCAAATCATTTATTTGTGCACAAGTCTCAAGCAAGGCAATTTCAAAATGGCTGAGCAAAGTTTTCAAGCATTACAACAACTTTTATAGACTTCTGTTCCATTCTAGGTATAGAAAAACATTTCATTGGTCCCGGTAACCTCCCGTACCTCCCGTAGCCCCTCTATTGGTCCCGGTACTGATAAGTTTCTCCAATTATGTTCCTTCTGTGGGCTTCTGTAGGCATGACACCTGCCTGCCCCCCTTCTAGTCCCAATTACAATGGTCAGTTCATCAACTTGTTACTTTCACACTTTCAAGGCTATGGGACCATTTGTGCGTGCAGAAGAGCAAGGTTCTGTAACTCATCTGTCAGCACTCCTCAATATTTCTCTGCAAATGTACTCTTTCTTATCAGTAACTTTAAAACACATCTTTTCTGTATTTTTCCATTTCTTAATTCTGCAATTCTGCTTATCTAAGCTAATTCAATATTTCTACTGAGTTCTTTCTTACAATAGCAGCATATTGGGGGATGTGCAATCCTATATGCCTCTCCACAGGCCTCATTTACAGGTCAAGCTAGCCATGCTGGCCTGCCTATGTCAGACACCGTGGGTCACAGGCCTGCACCTGCCACAAAAGGACATGAGCGACTTCCGCTGCCGTCTGAAAACACATCTATTTATTGAGCACTGTGGTCCAAGCACCTAACCCCTGACAGAACCATCAACACACTCTCCACCTCCTATCCTAATGTACACTAACCTACCTCCTTCCTTACCACGCTCACATCCTAATCACCGACCCTCCTCCCCTATCTCCCTTCCTTCACACCACCTGCCTTAACAACTAACCATTCCTAACCCAAACGTCCCCGGCACCTGTTAACCCTAACTCCAGCAATGATTAAGTTCACTGTTGTTGGCAACTGTATATATGTTCTTATAAGTTATACTGTTGACTGCTGTTACTTAAGTTCTATGCCAACCATTCCAATCTTTCTCCCTGTACACTGCTGTGAATCATAGATACAGCGGTATAGAAAAGTTGCTAAATAAATAAAATACTTGACTTTATACAATAGATCTGAATTACAAGCATAAAGATGCACATAAATGTAGGCAAAACTTATAGAAATTATCCTCCATTTGTAAATTGTACCATTCAATAAAACATCAAAAAACAGCCAAAGCGTACATCCTAGGAAAAGTTATAGAGCTAAACAATACATGTCACAGGTTTTCCAAATAGACAGGTAAGCAGTCAAATCATCTGCCCCAAGAGGTCATTAACATCAAGCACAGATGCTATTTTCTTGACCAAGAGAATTTTCATCTTGTTGAACAGCTTTTAGCTCTTTCTAGCTTGGATTACTGAAATGCAAGCTATGCTGGACTGCCAGATCAAAAATGGAGGTCTTTGTGACTGGCACGGAATTCCATTACAAGGTGGATTGTTGGTCTTGATTTATTTATTTAATCAGTTTTGTATACCACCTTATCCTTCAATCGAAGTGGTCAACAAGATAACAAAAGGGTTTACAATGGGGCATGGAGGACAGAGAGACAAAACATTGTAATAGATTACAGTACATCACATTTACAATAAATTACAGTACATTGTAATAGTATATAAAGTTAAACTATATTACAACACTATAACAAAATTGAATAGAAACAGTTAGTAAGGTATCTTGGTCTTTTAAGTGATAGGTTATTTGCCATAAGCCTCGATAAATAGATATGTTTTAAGGGACTTGCGAAAGTCTTTCATGTCGGTTTGAAATCTTAATTCCTCAGGAATAGAGTTCCATAGTTTTGGTGCTATAAATGAAAAAGCCCTTTTAGAAGTCATTTGTTTAGATTTATTAAAATTCAAATGGGTATTAACTCTGTTGGTAGCTTGGGAACGTCTGGGTTTTGAGCTTGTGTCTTTAGAAATAATAGATTTTAGAATATCTGCTGATGGTCCGTGAAGAATTTAAAAAATGATCATCAGATTTTTGTATTTTGATCTTGCAATGATTAGAAGCCAGTGAAGTTCTTCAAGCAAGGGAGTTACATGCTCATATTTTGTGGATCCCATTATAATTCTCGCAGTGGTGTTTTGAACCATTTGGAGGGGGTGGATGGTATATTTGGGAAGACCTTGATAGAGGATGTTTCCAAAGTCAAGTAAAGGTGTAATAACTGCTTGGCATACCGTTCGGAAATGATTTGTGTGCAAAATTGGTTTGAGTCTTCTAATGATTTATAAACGATGGCACGCTTTATTTGTAATTTTATTTACATGTGATTTTAAATGTAGATGTTTATCTAGGGTTATACCAAGGTACTTTGCTTCTTAACTAAATTTTATGGATTTAATTAGGATGTTAATTTCCTTAGGAGCCTTTAGGTTTTGACATTTAGAGATTAAAAGTGCTTCGGTTTTGTCTGAATTTATTTTAAGATTATTAATTGCAAACCAGTTGTTCATGTCAATCAAGCATTTATCAATTATTACTGTGTCAAAAGAATTTGGTCGATTGTAGTATAGATCATAATGTCGTCAGCGTAAAGATGGTAATTTATTCTGTGCTGTTTAATAATTTGACATATGGGTTGAATATAAATGTTAAAAAGAATGGATGATAAAGATGATCCTTGTGGTATACCTTGTGTGATGGGCATTTGAGAGGATTTTGTGTCTCCACATTTTACTATTTGCGTACGATTACTCAGGTATGATGTGAACCATTTAAGAGTGTAGTTACATAAGCCAATATCTTCAAGACATTGGAGCATTATTGAATGAGATACGGTGTCAAATGCTGCTGAGATGTCAAGAAATATTAAAAGAAAAACATTATTTTTCTTGTCCAGGCTGGTTATGAGGTTATTAAATAATGAAACAAGTAGAGATTCCACATTGTGAAATGGTTTGAAGCCATGTTGGTGTAAATCCAATGGTGCATATGAATCTATGTGATCCTGCAATTGTTTTTGAACTACTTTCTCTATAATCTTCGAGATGAATGGTAAACTGGAAATCGGATGGTATGACTTGGGGTCATATATCCTCAGTATTAGCAGTCCTTCATTGGTTTAATTTGAGTACATTTTAGCATTCTTTGTACTGTTCTTAGAATGTTGCATATTTTGGATAAGATGGATTTACCGTTTCCTCTACAGTCTTATGTTGTTGCTAGAAATTTACATTCTGGCCAGCAAAGCCTTAAAGGCAGTCATGAAACAATCAATGAGATCTCAGACATATTCTTACTTTGGTCCTAAATTTTGGAATTCATTTCCATTATTTTTGAGACAGGAAGTTAGCTACCTCACTTTCGGAAGAAAATGAAAATTTTTTTGTTTGGTGAGGGTTTTAATTAAGACTGTTGAATTTTATTATGCTATCCTAAGTGGTTTCAGCTTGTAGTGTTTTTAATTTGTATGCAACAATAATTATGTATGGGGTTTTTTTGTTAACTGCCTAGTGCTAATATGGTAGGCGGGTTGTAAGTTATTAAATGAAGCAAAATGAAAATGCCCCGATACTGGCTGTGTTTGGGCACCAGTGTGCCTGCATCTGAGGGATTTCTCTGTGAAATCCTAAAACACAAGCAAAGTATAATCCGTGAAATTTTTCCTGTGTAGTGTTCACACATCAGACTAGTCCTAATGTCTTTAACAGAAAAATCTATCAGCCCATTATTCAGGAAGACAACAAATCATTAGTCTATTATTGCTATCAGCTCCTTTGAAAGAAGAAGAAAGTGAAGTGTGCTTTGATGGCTGTGCTTTTGTTGTAAGTGAAATGTATAAAACATAAAAGGAAAATGAAGTTCTTTCGCTCAAAAGTCAACTCAGGTTTTAACTTAACTGTGCTGATATAGTAACATCCTTTAGCTAGCCTGCTGAATGCTGTCTTATATTACCATCTAAGCTGGCAGACTACACAGGGGCCCTAGCAGCCTGGATGTTTGGATTTTTACAGAGCTTCTGCCGCTGGTGCTGGCTGTTTAGATTTTTACAGAGCTGTGTAATTAGGCATGAGAAAAGTGGGTAGTGGAGGAAACAGAGAGGATCTTGAATGTTTTTCTACTCACGGCAGTGGAATTCAGAGGAAAGAGACAAAAAATTGGTCCTGAATGAGGGCAAATCTTATAGCAAAGTTACAGTGCAGTAATAATAATGGGTGATTTCAATTACCCCGGCATCGACTGGGTCAGTGTCACAACAGGACATGCTAGGGAGATAAAGTTCCTAGATGAAATAAATGACTGCTTCTTGGAGCAGCTGGTTCATTTATTTTTATTTTTATTTAGTGTACACTTATATCCCGCTACTTCCAGCGATCAGCAGCGGTATTCCACCACAGAAAAAGAGTGGCTGTACTGGCCATAATTTACAATACACAGGATGATTAGTGGAAGAGGTACAGTTCACAGCACACAGTATGATTAGAGGGCATAGTACAGTTCACAGCACACAGGGATAAGGTTTAGACACATTGAGAAGGGAAATATTTACAATTCGTATTTACAAAAGAATTTACAATTTACATAAGCAGATACATATTCACACAACAGTGAGTCTATTGGTGGCGATCTCATTGCTGACATGAATTCATACAATTTGCTTTGTGGATTGAGATTATATAATGTTGAAGTGTGACTGGAATAGGTACGTCTTGAGTTGTTTTCTGAAGACCATTAAGTCACTGCACGCTCTTAGATCTACTGGTAGCTTGTTCCAGAGTTGAGGTGCTATGAACGAGAATGCTCGGTTGCTGGTCTGGACATTGACGTGCCTCATGCGGCCGGGGACCAGTAGGGTGTTGAGGCTCGGGGAACGTCTGCTCCTGTTATTTGTTTGAGCTGACACAAGTGAGCTGAGGTAAGAGGGCGCAATGTTATGGAGGAGCTTAAATGTGGTGACTATGATTTTGTACTGTATTCGGGCACTGATTGGGAGCCAATGCAGGTCAATTAAAGTAGGTGTGATGTGATCCTTTAGTCTTGTTCCCGTTATGATTCTAGCTGCCACATTCTGCGCCAACTGGAGGATACTGATGGTCTTTTTAGGGAGCCCTTGAAGTATGGCGTTGCAATAGTCTATGTGAGGAATGATGAGGGCTTGCGCTACGGTGCGGAAGTCCGCATGATCTAAGATAGAGCGGAGAGGTTGTAGAATTCTTAACTTATGGAAAATGATCCGATTTGTAATTCTAAGATGCTTCTCCATCTTTAAGTTGCAGTCCAGCGTCACTCCAAGGTATTTAATTTCTTTTTTTGTTGCGTATACATTGCCGTTCATGGTTATTGTTGGTGGTGGGTTGAAGGCCGTTTTCCTGGATATGCACATCACTTCAGTTTTTTTGTGATTTATGGACATATTGTTGTGTCGCAACCAGGTTTGTAGCTCGTCAAGGCATTTCTCGAGCTGGCTGATGTTTGGGTGATCTACATCCAATTGGGTATAGAGCATAATGTCATCAGCATATATATGGAAACTGATGTCGTTGTTCTTGAAGATTTCACAGGCTGGTCTCAGATAAAGGTTGAACAGGAGCGAAGATAGTGCTGAGCCCTGCGGGATCCCTTGAGTTTGTGGGAATGGCGTCGCTGTTTCATCGCCAAAGTGAACTTGCTGCATTCGGTCTGTAATGTATGAGGCGAACCATTTCAGGGGGATTCCTCTAATGCCTAATGCATCGAGCCTTTTCAAGAGAGTGGGATGATGCACTGTGTCGAAAGCGGCAGATATATCTATGAATATGAGCATGAACATTTTGGTTCTGTTCTCAAGACCTATTAGAAGATTGTCCATCAGGGCTAATAGGAGGGTTTCGACACCATGATGTTGTCGGAAACCATATTGGTGGATGTCCAATGCGTTGGTGTCATCTATGTGGTCTTGAAGTTGTTGCTGCACTGCCTTTTCAGTGATCTTGGCAAGGAATGATATGCTTGATACCGGGCGGTATGATGTTGGATCATTCTTGTTGAGTGATTTGTTTTTCAGTATGGGTCTGATGACTGATTTTTTGAGGTGTGTTGGCATTAGTCCTTGTTGTAAAGATTGGTTCACTATGATGGTGATGATTTTTGCAAGATCCTGCTTTGCACCCTTGACCCATGCCGCTGGGCAGGGGTCCAGTGGGGAGGTAGTGGTCCTTAATGCAGTGATTACGCCTAGAATTTGCTTTTCATCTAGTTTAGTGAATGCAGCCCACTCGTGGTAGAGTGTAGGGCTTCCAGTGGGGTTAGTTGTTTGTAGCATGGTGCCCGTATTTAGATCTTGTGAGGGATCTTCAGGAGTCAGTATTGTTATGCTTCTGGTTTGAGGGTTGAGTTTACTTGCATAATGGTCTGCCAGGATTTGTGCAGACATCTCCCCAAAAGTATTAGATTCTTGTGTATTCCTCGTGAGTGATTTGACCAGCGCAAAGAGTTCCCTGGGTCGATTGAGAGCTTTATTAAGCGTGTTGGTGTGGAGGGGAAGCAATATTAGACCTAGTCCTTAGTGGAACACCAGATGTAGTGCAAGAGATAAGGGTGTTGGGGCCACTTGGCAATAGTGATCATAGCATGATCGCCTTTGATTTAATTAGTGGAGGAGGGATAGTAAGGAAATCCACAGTACTACCCTTTAACTTTCGAAAGGGAGACTATGATAAAATGAGGAAAACAGTTAAGAAAAAACTAAAAGGAACAGTTGCAAAGGTTAAAGACGTACATCAAGCTTGGGTGTTGTTGAAAAATACTATCTTCGAAGCCCAGACCAGCTGTATTCCACGCTTTAAGAAAAGTGGAAGGAAGTCCAAAAAACTGCCAGCATGGTTTAAAGGTGAGGTCAGAGAGGCTGTTGTTGCCAAAAAAGCATCTTTCAGGAAATGGAAAAAAGAGCCAAATGATGAAACCTGGAAACAGCACAAGCACTGGCAAGTCAAATGCAAGGCATTGATAAGGCAGGCAAAGAGAGAATTTGAGAAGAAGCTTGCTGCGGAAGCAAAAACGCGAAATAAAGACCTTTTCAAGTACATTCGTAGCAAAAAACCTGTGAGAGAGTCAGTTGGTCCATTAGATGATAAAGGGGTTAAAGGAGCACTAAGAGGCGACAAGGCGATAGCGGAGAGACTGAATGAATTCTTTGCTTCGGTCTTTACTGAGGAAGATGTAGGGATGTTACCCATGACTGAAGTGGTATTTAAAGGTGTGGAAGAATTGAAGGAAATATCGATACATCGGGAAGATGTCTTACAACTATTAGATAAACTGAAGAGTAGCAAATCACCTGGGCCGGATGGTATACATCCAAGGGTGTTGAAAGAACTGAAATTTGAGATTGCAGACCTGCTATCAGTAATCTGTGAACTATCATTAAAATCATCTCTAATACCTGAGGATTGGAGGATCGCCAATGTAACACCAATTTTTAAAAAGGGTTCGAGGGGTGATCCGGGAAACTACAGACCGGTGAGCCTGACATCAGTACCGGGAAAAATGGTAGAAACCATCATAAAGAATAAAATTACTCAGCATGTAGATAGTCATGACCTAATGGGAGACAGCCAACATGGCTTTAGACAAGGAAGATCTTGTCTTACTAATCTGTTATGTTTTTTTGAAGGAGTGAATAAACAGGTGGACAAAGGTGAGTCGGTTGATATTGTGTATCTGGACTTTCAGAAAGCCTTTGACAAGGTCCCTCATGAGAGATTTTTGGCAAAACTAAAGAGTCATGGGATAGGAGGCAGTGTACTACTGTGGATCACGAACTGGTTAAAAGATAGAAAGCAGAGGGTAGGGCTAAATGGCCAATTTTCCCAATGGAGAAAGGTGAATAGTGGTGTACCCCAGGGATCTGTGCTGGGTCCGCTGCTTTTTGACATATTCATAAATGACCTGGAAAGTGGAATAACGAGTGAGGTTATCAAATTTGCTGATGACACAAAACTATTTAGAGTTGTTAAAACCCAGGAGGATTGTGGAAAATTGCAAGAGGATCTTGATAAATTGGAAGACTGGGCATCAAAATGGCAGATGAAATTTAATGTGGAGAAGTGCAAGGTTATGCACCTAGGGAAGAACAACCCAAACTATGGTTACACGATGCAAGGTTCCACATTAGGAACCACCACCCAGGAAAAAGATTTAGGCGTCCTTGTGGATACCATGTTAAAACCCTCGGCCCAGTGTGCAGTGGCGGCCAAGAGAGCAAATAGAATGCTAGGTATGATAAGGAAAGGAATGGAAAATAAAACAAAAGATATTATAATGCCTCTATATCGTTCCATGGTGAGACCGCACCTTGAATATTGTGTGCAATTCTGGTCGCCGTATCTTAAAAAGGATATAGCGATTTTAGAAAAGGTTCAGAGAAGAGCCACCAAAATGGTAAAGGGGATGGAAGTCTACTCCTATGAAGAAAGGCTAAAAAGGTTGGGGCTCTTTAGCCTGGAAAAGAGACGGCTGAGGGGAGATATGATAGAAGTCTATAAATTAATGAACGGAGTGGAACGGGTAAACGTAGATCGATTGTTTACCTTATCAGAATATAGAAAGACTAGGGGACATGCAATGAAGCTACAGGGTAAACTATTTAAGACTAATAAAAGAAAATATTTTTTCACTCAACGTGTAATCAAACTCTGGAATTTGTTACCGGAGGATGTAGTAAAGGCTGTTAGTGTAGCTGGGTTTAAAAAAGGTTTGGACAAGTTCCTGGAGGAAAGGTCCATAAACCATTATTAAGAAGGGACCCAGGATATCAATGCTGAACCAATACAAGCATTGTGGAACCTGTGTCCCTTGGGGAAACTGCTAGGTACGTATGACCTAGATTGGCCACTGTTGGAAACAGAATACTGGGCTTGATGGACCTTGGTCTGACCCAGTATGGCATATCTTATGTTCTTATGTTCTTATGTAGAAATATAGAAACATGACAGCAGAAAAAGACCACATGGCCTATCTAGTCTGCCCTTCAATATCACCCACTACAAGAGTCCCCTTTTTTCCTTTAGTGATCCTCTGTATTTGTTCCATGCTTTTTCGAATTTAAATACTATCCTCATCTCTACCACCTCCACTGGGAGATTCTTCCACGCATCTGCCACTCTTTCTGTAAAGAAATATTTCTGCATATTACTCCTGAGTCTTTCCCCTTTCACCCTCATTCTATGTCCCCTCGTAGCAGAGTTTGCTTTCAATCGAAAGATGCTCTCCTCCTGTGCATTTATGCCACGGAGGTATTTAAACGTCCCAATCATATCACCTCTGTCCCGCCTTTCCTCTAAAGTATACATATTAAGATCCTTAAGTCTATCCTCATATGCTCTATAACGAAGACCATTAACCATTTTAGTAGCCACCCTCCGCACCGACACCAACCTGTTTATATCCTTTTGAAGGTGCAGTCTCCAGAATTGCACACAATACTCCAAATGATGTTGTACCAAAGACTTATACAGAGGCACTATCATGTCCTTTCTTCTGCTGACCATTCCTCTCTCTATGCACCCAAGTATTTTTCTAGCTTTCGTCTTCACATTTTCTACCTGTTTAGATACTTTGAGATCGTCAGACACAATCACGCCTAGGTCCCGCTCTTCTTTCATGGACAGAAGTACATCACACCCTATACTTTATCGCTCCCTTGGATTGTTGCAGCCCCAATGCATGACCCTACATTTTTTAGCATTTAATCGCAACTGCCAAATTCTAGACCATTCTTCAAGTTTAGCTAGATCTCGCCTTATGTTTTCTACACCTTCCTGGGTGTCTATTCTGTTGCAGATTTTGGTATCGGCCGCAAAGAGACAAACCTTACCTGACAGCCCTTCCACAATATCACAAACAAAGATGTTAAAAAGAATCGGACCAAGGATAGATCCCTGCGGTACTCCACTGGTAACCCCCTTCTCCTCAAAGTGAACTCCATTTACCTGTGCCCTTTGTCACCTCCCACTCAACCAATTTCTAACCCAAGCAGTAACTTTAGGGTCCACCGCAAGGGTGCTTAGTTTGTTTATAAGTCAAATGCTTTACTGAAATCTAAATACACCACATCTAGGACTCTTTCTCGGTCCAACTCCTTGGTCACCTCGTCAAGACCTGCCCCTGATGAATCCATGCTGCCTTGGATCCTATCATCTGTAAGACTCCAGAAACCTCACTATTTTCTCTTTCAGCAGCGTTTCCAATAATTTACTCACCACTGAGATTAAACTAACTGGCCTGTAGTTTTCAACCACATCCTTACTTACGCTTTTGTGTAAAGGGACCACATGTGCCTCTCTCGAGTCCTCTAGCACCACTCCTGACTCCAAAGAAGTATTGAAAAGGTCATTCAATGGAGCTGCTAGAACTTCCCCAGGTTCCTTCAGTATACTTGAATGTATTCCATCTGGTCCCATCACTTTGTCCACTTTTAGTTTAGCTAGTTCCTCATGAACATAATCCTCTGAAAATTGTTTAAGATGTCCCTTGCTTTTGTTTCTTTTTGTGGCTGTTGTCTGAGGTTCTGCTCCCGGCCCTTCATCTGTGAACACAGAACAGAAATATTTATTAAGCAATTCTGCTTTATCATCATCAGCTTCTACATATTCCTCCCCTTCACCCTTGAGTCTGACAATACCACTTTTGTCTTTCCTCCTCTGACTAACACATCTGAAAAATGTCTTATTCCCCCATTTTCTTGCTTTGGTTAGTTCTTCTTCTTTTGTACCTTTGCTTTCCTGACTACTTTGCCAGCCTCTCTAAGTTTTTCCAAATATAGATGCCTGTCATCCTTTCTCTCTGATCTCTTGTATTTCATGAATGCCTACCTATATTTCTTCACCTTTTCAGCTACCTCTTTTGAGAACCATAGCAGCTTCCATTTCCTTTTATCTATCATTCTAACAAAAAGGTTGGTTTGCCCACCGTTTTTCTATATTCCCCACCTGTTCCCATCCTGTTAACGAATCCTTAAGATATTAGCCCATCTTGGCAAAGTTAGTTTTCCTAAAGTCTAAGACCCTCGCTTTTGAATGGATTTTATCAGCCTTAGTCCTAATACTGAACCATACCATCTGGTGATCACTGGATGCAAGATGATCTCCCACTATAACATCAGAGACACTTTCCCCATTGGTAAGCACTAAGTCAATTATGGCCCCTTCACATGCGGGTTCTTTTACCAGTTTCCTGAATAGCTATCCCCGTAGAGAATCCAGGATCTCCTTGCTTCTAGATGACACCGCAGCAGGGATGCACCAATCAACATCTGGCATATTGAAATCCCCTCTCAGTAGCATTTCCCCTTTCCTGGAAATGCTGCGTATGTCTTCTATTAAATCTCCATCCACGTCTTCTCCCTGTGATGGAGGCCTGTATATCACGCCAATGCAAGTGGATTTCTCTTTCCCTCTTTCTAGTTTAACCCACAGTGCCTCCTCTCACCCTTCTAAGCCCTGTATTTCTATAACTTTAATATTTTTTACATAAAGTGCCACTCCTCCTCCCCTTCTTCCTACCCTGTCCTTTCTGATTAGCGTATAGCCTGATATAGTTATATCCCAGTCATGGTTGTCCGTGAACCATGTCTCTATAACTGCCACTAAATCCAAATCAGCCTCTCTCATTAAAGCCTCAACATATGGGATCTTATTTCCCATGCTACGGGCATTTATAGACACTGCTTTCCAGATGTTGCCCTTTTTACCTATTTCTATAAAGGTATTTAATATTTCACTTACCTGGGTGCTTTCACTTACCTGGGGGCTTTCTTCACCCATCCCCAGTGAATCTAGTTTAAAGCCCTCTTCAATAGGTTAGCCAGTCTGCTACTGAAAACATGTTGACCCTTCTCGGACAGATGGATGCCATCTCTGCTCTGCAGCCCTTGGAACATCATCCCATGGTCCAGAAAACCAAAGCACTCTTGATGACACCATCCATGCAACCATGCATTTATCTCCAGGATGCGAGCTTCTCTATCCTGGCCTTTACTCTCAACAGAGAGGATTGAAGAGAACCCCAACTGCACCCCGTCTGCTTCACCCTCTGTCACAGAGCCATGAAGTCACTCTTGATATGCTCAGAGTGATAGCCAGCAGTATCATTTCTGCTGACATGGACAAGCAACATCAGGTAATAGTCAGTAGGCTTGATGAGTCTCAGCAGACTCTCCATAACATCTTGGATCTTGGCACTCAGCAGACAGCATACCTCTCTGGACATCATCTGGTCGGCAGATGGATGCCTTAGTTCCCCTCAGAAGAGAGTCACCACCACCACCACTACCCTTTGCTAACTAGTGGTCACTGATTCAGCAACCTTTGAGTGCTCGAGCTCTGGTTCTTCCCTTTCCTGGGATGCCTCTGCCTCCTCTACTTCCAGGGCTGCATAATGGTTCTTCTATTCAAGAGCTTGAGGAGTTGGATATGTGATTCTAGAGGCCCTGGTGACTCATGTCCAACCTTGGTCCTTCTGTAGGCTCCCATCCTCACCTCTGCTGGAGAGGTGAAGATGTTTCAAGAAGCATCTCATCAATGTACCCCTCAGTGTCTTGAATGCTCCTCAGTCTTGCCACCTTTTCTCTGAGCTCCTCCACCTGTTTTCTGAGAGCTTCAGCATGTAGGCATCCTGCACATGAAACCTGTCCTGGGATCTCTGTGTTTATGGAGGTAGAAGCTGTAACAGGGGCAACAGCTTTGGCAATACAATTTCTCCCAGCCATTGTTCAGTTGGTGGAGCTTTGGTACCTGTTGAAGTAAAAGAGAGACTACTAAAGTAGCAGCCTTTTTCTCAGCTGTCCTTTCAAACAAAAAGCAGTTAACCTATTTTAATTGCGTTCTAAACATGTTGTTCTAAGTCCCTGTGTGTAGCTAATTACGGGTGGCCTTATAAAGCAAGAATGCTCACATGGGGTGGATAGGGAGATGGGAGGTGGGGGGGGGGACTAACACCTGATGAGGTGTGAGTGACTTCAAAGAGCTGATAAAAAGAGAAACTAACAGCAGAGTTTTAAACTTACACCACTAACCGCCCCCCCCCCAAGTATTTTGCCTTTTAAAATAAAGCAGCAAAAAGACTTTCTAAAAATGTAGACCAAAGCCACACAGACTCTTACCTTGCTTTGAAATGGAGAGACCCTGTTAGGAATGCCTTGGAAGATTCTGAAGATTTTTATGCAGTCCTCAGTTCTTTGATTGGCTAATCAGGCCCACTAACCCTGATGAGGTGTGAGTGGCCTCAAAGAGCTGAGAAAAAGAGAAACTAACAGCAGAGTTTTAAACTTACACCACTATAAAAACTGATAGAGGTCACACTCCAGCTGGTAACAGGGATGCACTATATCCATAGCAGTGTGCAGGTCAAAAGAATATAGAGTCGGTAAAGTCATCTGAAATAACCAGCACTCACCAAAAAAATCCTTCACTTACAAAAAGAATCATCATATATATATATATATATATATGTGTCTAAACATAAGATAAAATGGTACTCAATGAATTTTTCAGTATAACGGGCATGACCTCAGAGAAAAACATGGAGGATCATATTAATGGCTCCACCTTTGAAACCCACCAAAGGTTAAAAAAAAAGTCTTCTATATATAGATGGGCAAAATTGTTGTGAAGCATGAACAAAACAGTTTGGGGCCTATTTATTAACATGCCGTAAATGTTTGTGGTTACCGCTTATTGATGGCTAAAATTAACACAGGATAACCGCAGAGCCCCCACATTAACTGTTGGGGATTATTCCAACCATTTTGTCATTCAGTTGGCATAGAGAAAAGTTATTAACTAAATGATAGATAATGTCATGCAGTTAGTTAACACCTAATTGGGTGGTATCAACTGCACCATGTTATCAGATAACACATGGTAGCTTCCTGCATGGTAAGTGTAAGGCACAGTGTCTGTCTATCCTCCACTCACTCTCCATCTATTGTCTGCTGATGCTTATTAAACAGTTTTTGAATATTATTTTGCTTTCTGTATAGAAATATGTATGTAATGAGGTTTTTTTTAATTTATAGGGAAGGTTTGTGTGTGTGGTGTGTGTGAGTTCCTTAGTAGTGTGGACAGAGTAAATGAATGGGCTGGATAGATTAGTCAGTTTTTCTCATATCATCTACTATAACAGTGCAATACTAAGTGCATGGGCGTGTTGGTTATGTCAGCTGTAAAGTGCAGGTATCCTTCTTGTAGCATGAAGTAACTCAAAGCCTGGATCAGTGCCCAACAGTGTCTTCTAATTAAAAATGAATGAAGTCTTGCATTGACCTCAGCAGCCATGAGCCTGGTAATCCTATATCTATTTAGCCATTTATAGCACCTGAACGCAGAATGTTTCCCGTCACTCTCGTCATCTCCATGAATTTTCTACTCTTCTAAAGTCAGTCGACCACCCTGATGGCAGATCTCCTGTGTTGTCATGTTATAACTTGATAAATGATTTATGACCCTTTTATGTAATTATGCAGTTTACAAGATGTACTCTGCAATTACCATAAAATCTGAGTGTGTTCTACACTAACTGCAAGCCATAAATGATACCCTTTTTTAAGCCACTATAATAGTAGAGAGTAGGCAAGAATTGAAGCTAGTTATTTTGGGCTGCAGTAAACTAGTGCATGCTTTTCCATGTCCATAGTATTTCTTGAATTTGGGGAGGACAATTTATCTTACGTAAAAATGTCTTCTGAAAATTACCTGTTCCTCCTAGCAAAAGGAGGCTAGGATGGGGAAAGGGAATACACGTGGGGATTTCATTATGAGGTCCTTGTGCTGGCTTTGCTATGTGCACGTTATATCAGTTTTAAAGCAAATATGCTGCAAGAATATTGATAGTTTTTATTGAGAGAGTGCTCGCCCAGTGCTCATAAGAGTATACTGGTTACCAGTTAAAGAATGAGCTCACTTTAAACTCATAATTTTAACATTTCAAATGCTAAATTAGAACCATAAACCCCCCCTCTGGAGTTGCATAGTGAACTCAACATTCTGTTCTTGAGGAAGAGAATGATGGCAAAGGGATCAGTGTTCAGAAGGACTTATCCGGTTAGCAGAGCCCGTATGCTGTACTGAGTCCACCCCAGCACTATCTGTGTAGTTCTACAGTGTTTACTTGACTTTTCAATAGCACTGTCTAGATAGTGGCTGATCTCAAAATACAAGTCATCCCATCTTGATATATAAATAAAAGTCAGCAGTCCTTGTTGAATAATGCCAATGCATTACTGGAGCTTCTCTGAAGGTAATGTTTTTCTGAATGGAAACATAGAATATGATAGCAAATAAGAGCTACCAGGCCCTCCCAGTCTACCAAATTTATTAACTGAGGCAATGCCATAGGCCACATTTGATCTCTGTCCTTGCATTTTCTTCTTTGCAACTAGGAATCCTCTGTGTTATTCATTGCATTTCCCATTTCATTACAGTTTGGGTCTCGTTATATTTCCAATACATTTGCTCTTCTCTGTATGATTTTCTAAGCTTGATACTACTTGCCTTTTGCCTATGTATGTAATGGAAAGGGGAGTAATGCTTTGTACCTAGGTGGAAATGTTCAGGGGAGGATTTAGTGAGGACAAAGAGTTTATAAATAGAAGTGTTTTAGATGGATGCTTGATCTTTTGCCTCTTTTGTGTCTCCAAGAAGCAGGCTGAGAGCTTGGCATCAGGAGTCACAGGCCTTGAGGAGGGTTGGGTCCTAAACTACCAAGCCAGTCTTGGAATAAAAGAAAAAATATTTTTGCCTTTGCCTCTTTTTTGCCAAGCTGACAAGAGCACATGGGTCCTGAATCAGTGATCTTGAGCCAGAGGAAAAGTGAGGGGGTTTCTAGTTTTGATTTCCTTTATTTTTTTAGAAGAAAATTGAGGGGTTGGCTTAAGATCTATGATCAGTGAGTGACTGCATTGAGGGAGAGAACTTAGATTCTGGAGAGTTTATTTTACAACCTGTGACCAATATAGTCTTGCTTTAGTGGAGAGGATTGCAGCCTGTGGGTTGTAAGCTGGGAGGCTATGGACCGTGCTGAAGCTACTGGGGAAAGGATGTACAGCATTTCTTTCACAGGGCCGCCTCTACTCTGTCCATATCTTTTAGAGGCATGGCTTCGAGATCTGAACTGCAGTGAGCTCTCACCTTCATGGGGTAGATTATCAGACATTATTCATTTATTTCTCTTTATATTCCATCTTGTAAAAGTAAATAAAATACATTCCAGAAAAGAACAAATATAAAAAATACTAAAGAAACATAATTTTACAACATCATCTTCTCAGCTACTACAAGATGATCCACCAAATAAGTCAGTTCTATCATCTGTCGTAAAACAGTCTTCTCTCAGACCCTTAATAATAGTCTATGAGCCCCCAAATACAGGAACTTTAAATATTTCAGCTTAGAACATAAGATATGCCATAGTGGGTCAGACCAAAGGTCCATCAAGCCCAGTATCATTTTTCCAACTGTAGCCAATCCAGGTCATAAGTACCTGTCACACAGGCAGTTTTCATGTTCTTTATCCCAGGGTCAAGCAGTACATTTCCCCAGTCCATTTTAATAATGTTTAAGGACTTTCCCTCCAAGAAAGAGAACTAGATTTAGCTCATGCCTTTTTCTCAGGAGTTAAGGCAAGTTACATTAGGTATTTTTCCTATCCCTAGAAGGTTTACAATGGAAGTTTGTAATTGAGGCAATGGAGGGTTAAGTGACTTACCCAAGACCACAAGGAGTAACAGTAGGATTTGAACCCTGGCTTCCATAGTTCTAGTCCCCTGCTGTAACTATTAGACTAATCCTCTACTTGTCCAAGCTACACTAATGGCTTCGATTACATCTTCCAGCAACAAATTCCAGAGTTTAATTATGTGTTGAGTTAATCATTTGGCTTCAATGTCCTTCTAATGATTCACTATAATATCAATGGGAAAAAAGTTTGCTTAAATCCATAGTAAATCCTATGGTTAGGGCAGGAACCTAAAGTTAGAGAGACCAGGGTTCAACTCCCACTGGCACTCCTTGTGGCCTTGGGCAAGCCGCTTAACCCGCCATTGTCTTAGGTATAAACTTAGATTGTGAGCCCTTTGGAGACAGGGAAATACATACTGTACCTGAATGTAACTCACCTTGATCTTCTTCTAGACGTAATTACTAATAATAGATAAATAAGAGGCCACTGCCTTTTTATCACTGGCTGTCTGTATTTTGCCAGGCTGTTTTTTTGTAGAACAGGCTACATGATAAACTGATTTGAACATATTTTATAATGCAGGGTACAGTTCATATGAGAATTGTTCCGTAAACCCAATACTGTACTTAATAACTTGAGCTTGAAAGTGACTCAAAAGAGATACGCAAGAAAGTTCTCAATGTATCACTTGCCTCCAGATATAATTGAAACTTAAAATTAATTCTCTACAATGCCTGCACTGAATATTGTACCTCTACTATTGCTTTAAATATTTTCATCAGCCTTTCTTTTCCATCTCGCCTAATGTGTTGATGCTCATTAGCACATACATAATCTGTTAAACTATAAATATCTCTGTCAGGAAATCCAATTTATGTTGAAGCCACCAGCAACTTTTATAAGAGAACAGGATCATTAGCCAAGGACTGGCCTGCCTTCAGCCAACAACCCATGCCAAAGTGGTTGGCAAAGTGCAGCGTCCTCTGAGAATATTCAGATTTGTTTGGGATGATCCTATTGAGATTGACTTGAGTCCAGGCTTCAACTGTTTGATGGTTAATCCAAATTTTACTGCTTGAGTCCTTGAAGTGCCATTGCGTTATCAACAGATTTATACCACTCAAAGAAATGTCTGATGATTTACTGTAAAATAAACAAATGATGTGCATAGGTACCAGCTCAGTGGGTGCTGTGTCTGCTTGGGCAGCCCAATATTGTTTCCTGCACTCTCTTAGTTTGGGATCTGAGGGGTCCATACTGCAGAGCCTCAGGGGAAAGCAGAAAGTAAGTTCATCTCTCTCGCTGCTACTATTTCCAACTAACTCTGCAGTCTAATGACTGTTTAAGGAACATCTGACCAATGGGTTACAAGGAGAGAAGGGGGCTGTAGCAGTACAGGAAAGATATTTCTCTGCCCTGCTAATAGGTGAAGGGGAGAGCTGAGAATGTTGGGAAGGGGAAATAGCAGTTGAGAGAGAATATTATGTATTGTGAGAAAATGACTTAGAGAGGTGTTGGGTGGCATTGGGTGTCTGAGGAGGCCCAGTGTATCATCGTGAATAACACATTGAAACCCTCCACCCAATGTGCAGCAGCGGCAGCCAAGAAAGCAAATAGAATGCTAGGAATCATAAGGAAAGGAATGGAAAATAAAACAAAGGAATATATAATACCTCTGTATTGTTCCATGGTGTGACTACACCTTGAATATCATGTGCAATTCTGGTTGCCATATCTTAAAAAGGATATATCAGAATTAGAACAAGTACAGAAAAGAGCCATTAAAATGGTAAAGGGGATGGAAGGATATCTCTATGAGGAAAGGCTTAAAAAATTAGGGCTCTTCAACTTGGAAAAGAGACGGCTGATAAATGATAGAGGTCTATAAATTAATGAATGGAGTGGAACGGGTAAACGTAGATCGATTGCTATGCCATCAATAAGTAGCAAGATTAGGAGACATGCAATAAATGTAACCCACATTTAAGACTAATAAGAGAAAATATTTTTTCACTCAATGTGTAATCAAACTCTGGAATTTGTTACTGGAGGATGTAGTAAAAGCTGTTAGTGTAGCTGGGTTTAACCCTTTCCAGGCCGAGCCCAAAACTCTTGGGATCCAAAATTCTGACTAAATATTCCTATCAAATGGTATATAATACATGACCATAGCAGAAAGAAAATCACTATTAGAACTTATTGAATAAGACGGGAACAATTTTCCTGAAATATGCAAAAATTTACCCGGCTGCAGAATGTGGATTAAAAATTTAAAGTAGGTCTTGAAAGGGTTAAAAGAGGTTTGGACAAGTTCCTGCAGGACAGGTCCATTGACCATTATTAAAGACTACCCGGGAAATCTTCTGCTTGTCCCAGACAAGTATTGTGGAACCTGTGTGGCTTTTTGGAAACCTACTAGGTACTTGTGACCTGGATTGGCCACTGTTGGAAACAGGATACTGGGCTTGATGGACCTTGGCCTGACCCAGTATGGCATTTTTTATGTTCTTATGTTCTCAAGGGTGGGAGAGGCAAGGAAATGACAAAGGTGATTAAAAAATGATAGAGGGGATGCTGGCTAAGAGAGGGGAAGAGACGATAAAGCTTATATTTTTTTGTAAACTTTGTACTATGCCTTGAGCTTGGGAAAAACATGTTTAAATAAGACTAAAGAAAGAAATATTAGCTGGTAGAGCAAACACTGTTGTGAGTTAGAAAGTTGAAATCTAGAACTTCCCAAGCATTCACAGAAATGCTTCCATTTCCACATACAAGAACCAAGGGGCAAGCAGAGCTCCGGAGTCCATTACCAGTCCTACCCCCCCCCCCCCCAATGCAGGGAAGAGGTTTTAGATTTGATAGGAACTAGGCAACATTCTGGGGATAAAGAGGCCTTTTCCAAAAGGATAGCTCTACTTTAAACTGGGTGTAACCCAGGGTTGGCATGACTATTAGGAGAATTAGGCAGCCTAGAGTGCCAATGCTTGAGTGGTGGTCCATTGCTGCCGCCCCTCTCTAGGACTTGCAATGGCCCCAAACAGCCCCATGGTGCATACCTTAGAACTGGCACCGCAGGGCTGTTTTTCTTTTGCCTCCTCACACGCCCAGTGCCAAGTTCCTGTTTGCATGGGTCGCAAACAAAGTCTGCATCAGGTGTCGGAGGAGATAGAAACAAACAGCCCCATGATGCTGAAGTTGTAAGATAAGTGTTGTGGGTAGGGTTGCCAACTGGCTCCAGATGCGCCCGACAGGCTTGATCCAGTTCTGTGTTTACCCCTTTGCATGCAGGGACTTGTAGTCTTGCTTTTCTTATGGAGTGCAATGAAGAAATCAGAACTACATGTCCCTGCATGCAATGGGGTAAATCCAGGGCTGGATCAAGCCTGTCGGGCGCATCTGGAGCCAGTTGGCAACCCTAGTTGTGGGGCTTTTTGAAGCCATTGCAACTGTTGCAGGTTGCAGAGATGGGTGGCGGCAGCAGCAGCAATGGGGGACGGAGAGGGGGAAGAGGAACAAAGGATGAAACTTGTCTCGGCCGCCTCATCTCCTTGCGCCGACCCTGGTGGAACCAGGCTGATGGCGCTAACCTTTTAAAAAAGGGATAAAGCCACTTTTAAACTCGATAATGGTGAAAAGTTGACAATCACTCAGGAGCGCATGGTTTGGAATGGAGGGATGCTAACATAACAGGGAAACTAGGTTGCAATCGAGTTAAAATATTCAGGTGCCCTTAAAAAAAGGAGTGTACAGACTGAACGATTCCAAAGAACCTATATCAACCGCTAAGCAGGCTGTTAATATGAACATTAAACATACTCTGAGATGTTCTCTTGGGTTTCTGCAGCTAGTATGATGATCGTTGCAGCTTTATGGGTGACGCTGAGCCTTTGTAAGTGGAACCAATATTTCAGCCACCATACTGTGGCTTTCTTCAGGGTGAAGTAGTTTAGCAGTGGATATCTGTTCTTTTTCATAGTAGTCCTCAAACTAGATTGGTAAGATTGAGATGGTAAATTCTAATTTTGGCGAGAAATGCTTGTATATAAATACTAGAAGTTTAAAAAATAAGATGGGAAAGTTAGACTACATCGTACTGAATGAACAGAGAGATATGGTTGGCATCTCAGAGACCTGATAGTAGGAGAATAACTCTGTGATACCAGGGTACAAAATTATAAACAGGATGTAAGACTCTTCAGTTTGGAGGTCTATAAAATACTGAGTAGAATGGAACATGTAAACATGAGTTAGTCGTTTACTCCTTCAAAAAGTGCAAAACTCTAGGGGACACACAATGAAGCTACAAAATAGTATATTTAAGACAAATCGGAGAAAATATGTTTCTTTTTTACTACATGCATAATTAAGCTGGGGAATTTATTACCAAAGGATGTGGTAAAAGCTGTTAGTGTAGTTGGATTTAAAAAAGATTTGGACAGGTTCCTGGAGGAAAAGTCCACCAGTATTAAGGTGGACTTAGGAAAATCTACTGCTTATCTCTAGGATAAGCAGCATGGAATCTGTCTACTTTTTGGGATCCTGCCATGTACTTGTGACCTGGATTGTCCACTATTGGAAACATGATTCTGGGCTTGATGGACCTTTAATTTGACCCAGTATGACAAACATTATGTTCCTGTGTTCTTATGATTGCTGGGAGAGGAGCACTCCCCTCTCCCTATGTCTGCCTGCTACTGCCCTGTTCTTCTGCAGCCGCGGCTCCCTGTCTCTTAGGGAACTGCGACTGTGCCTGTGAAGCCGTTGTGGAGCTTTCCCGTCTCTCGACGGGCTCCATGCAGCATTGTCCCGCCTCCAAAGGAAGAGAGACGGGAAGGCTCCACAACGTTTTCACAGGCACAGCCATGGTTCCCTAAGAGACAGGGAGCCGCGGCTGCAGAGCAAGGGAGGCGGTGAGTTTGCCGTTGCCGAGAAGCGGACTCGGCAGCGCGGCAACTTGTGTGATTTTTTTTTTTAACTTGGCGGAGTGAGGCGACCCCTGCTAAATCCTGTGGCGACCCCCATGGGGGGTCGCGACCCACAGGTTGAGAACCGCTGCTTTAGAAGAACTAACAAGCTGTAGAGAGAGACTGTGGATAGAGAGAAATAGACATCCAAAGAGAAGAGAATAAAAATGTCGAAAAAAGATGTTTTAAAAGAGAAAAAATGAGGAGACAGACAATGATGGCCCATCAGGCAGACCAGGCTGTTGCCTAGGGCATAAGTCTCTGGGGGGGGGGGGGGGCGGCAGCAAAGAGTCACTGCAGTCAAAGCAAGGCAGTAGGTCCTGACAACCAGACAAACCATTGGCATGTACTTCAACCTGCAGGAAGAATGGGCAATTTCAAATAGTCCCTCTACCTTATAGGCAGCTTTTGCATTTATATAGGATTCTTCTGGGAGAGATAATGGAAAAATGATTTTGATTGTTGAGTTTAATTATTAAGATCTTGGAGGGGGGTAGCTGCTAAGAGTCTAAAAGTTAATTGCAATGGGGTGTAAACTGAAGATTTGCCTAGGGTACCTGTATCCTTGTGCCAGCCTTGGGGACAGAGAAGTCCAAGAAGAAACAGAGAGAGAGGATGCAATCTACAGCCGGTCTTCAGAAGATATCAATGAGTCAGGTTTTCAGGATACCCTTAATGAATATATATGAAAGAAATTTGCATATGTATTACTTCCATTAAATGCAAATCTCTCTCATGAATATTCCTTAGGGACATCTTGAAAACCTGACCCATTGGTGGCCCCTGAGACCACTTTAAGTTACATGCATACCTGTGAACTTGATATGCACCTCTGGAGCCTGCATTCAAGCTGTGATCTCTGCCACTTACACTAGCATCTAAAAGACACATAGGCACCTATATATCTTTATAAAACAGCTTCTAACTGGATGCCTCTTTGGCCTTTTAACCTACTGTAGATGCCCTACTATAGGGTCATTTTATAAACTGTCTTCCTGCATAAAACAGAGCGTTACATGCATAACTGGTCACACCTAAAAGCTGTGCAATGCAAGACATTGCACACTTAGGCAGCAGGCATGCACAGGGGGTGGAGTTTGGGTGGAGCATGGGCAAAGTCACAAGTTACGCATGCACGTTAGAACATGTCTGCGTATGCATGTGCAATACATGCTAACATATCTTTATCTGCTCTTGAGCTTGCATAATGTCCATACCTTGAATGTAGGAGCTGCTGCTGGATTTACACTAGTATTTTATTGTCACATAGGTATCTTTATGAAATAGTACCAAAAATAGCACCTTTCTGCTCACTTAACCTAGGGGCCCTGTTATATAATTATCCCTTTATAGTCCAGTTAGATGCTTTTCAAGATTTCGTTGTGTAATGTAGAGGTCTCATAATATCTTTTTTATTGCAGTACTATTTTAAATCATTCAAGCATGGGATATGGCCATACAGAACATAATTGTTCTGATTTCTGTTGATTCTAAGGTCAGCACTCTTGTTAGCAGGTTAAATAATGCCAGTTGCAATGATTCAGCCTGCTACAGAATAATATAGTAACTCTTGGTGGTTAAGGACCTATCTGCCTTCCTCATTCGCCCCTCTTCAATGTGTCACTGCAGAACCTTCTTTTCAGCCTGTGATCTCCACCTCCCTTTCTGTTGGTCCCGTTCTTGCTTTAATTCTGGCACTGGTTTGGTTACTGCTGAGGTTTATTCCAGGTATCCATTTCACAGTCAGTAAAATTACATTTCCTCCATTTTTACCTCCTTCCAACTTTACAAAATATTTTCTCTTATTAGTATTTAACCTTCCTAATAATGTATGTATGCATTCATCTTAATATACTGTTCAATTTAGTTTTGTATAATTTAAGGTATATACTCAAAACATATCTCTAAATAACATACAACACAAAACACACAACCAATATACAAAACAAAATATTACCCATCAAGAAAAAAATACAATAAACAAAAAAGAAATAGAAAGTAAGAAAAAGCTGCTTTCTTGTACTTCATTGAAGCTTGCTAGTAACCAAGTTGACCTAGCAGATCTTGAATACCTAAGACAACATCAAAGCCTTGAGGCATTCTTCAGAGGTGGGCTGGGAATATGAAGAGAGATATCACTTAGTTTATTGAGTAAAACCGAACAAATTTACAGATTAAAATTGAAATAGTAGAACAAACAGGTAAAGTTGTGGAGGGAAAATCAATGTTCCAACTGAAATATAGTGTTATAGTATCAATAATCCAAATCGAAATCCATCGTGCATTAATTGTAGCTTTCCATAGTTATTTTCTTTTGTTACACGAATCTATCATTACATGAGTTTTTAGCATGATTATGAGTAGTCACTTTTCTATATAATAGCAATCAGTTACAGTCATCTTAAGCTGTTTTTTTACCTCCAAGCATAAGAACATAAGAGATGCCATACTGGGTCAGACCAAAGTCCATAAAGCCCAGTATCCTGTTTCCAACCATGGCCAATCCAGGTCACAAGTACTGAGCAGTTTCCCCAAAAAGACACACAGGTTCCACGATGCTTGTATCGGGGCAAGCAGTGGATTTCCTTAGTAATGATTTATGGACCTTTCCTACAGGAACTTTTCCAAACCTTTTTAAAACCCAACTACACTATCAGCTTTTACTACATCTTCTGATAATGAATTCCAGAGTTTGATTATGCGTTGAGTGAAAAAATATTTTCTCTTATTAGTCTTAAATGGGTTACATTGTAGCTTCATTGCATGCCCCCTAGTCTTTCTACTTTTTGATGGCATAAACAATTGATCTGTGTTTACCCATTCCACTCCATTCATTAATTTATAGACCTCTATCATATCTCCCCTCGGCCATCTCTTTTCCCTAAACTTTTAAGTCTTTCCTCATAGGGGTATCCTTCCATCCCCTTTATCATTTTGGTGGGCTCTGTACCTTTTCTAATTCCACTATATCCTTTTTAAGATATGATGACCAGAATTGCACACAATATTCAAGGTGCATTTGCACCATTGAACGAAACAGAGGCATTATAATATCCTTTGTTTTATTCTTCATTCCTTTCCTTATGATTCTTAGCATTCTATTTGCCATCTTGGCCACCGCTGCACACTGGCAGAGGGTTTCAACGTGCTTTTCATGATGATGCCTAAATCTTTTTCCTGGGTGGTGTTTCCTAATGTGGAACCTTGCATCGTGCAACCATAATTCTTTTAAAAGGAACACCAAGGCAGGAGTATTGGAATATTCCCTTTTTAGGCATGTTTTGCAACAAGCAATTGTACTTTTTGCTGAAGATCTGTCTCTCTTTGCCTGTCTGTCCATCTGGCCATACACCTGGGTTTGTTTGCGCCTGCTCCCATATGTGATCCACTCGAACACTCCACTCACTCAGTCAGGTACACATCCGCCTCCCATATCCTCACACATATCCTAACCATTTGCCCATATTCACTTTCAGTTCTCACTCAGACACACACGTGTGCACCCACTGGCAGTCGTAAGCCTTTACTCGAAACTGATGAAGGGAAACACACCCCTGGACAGTACTTCTAGCATGCACTTTACAACGCGTTTTCTTTTGCCGGCTGTCCATGACTCTGCTCCTCACACCAACCAATTTTGTTGAAAATTTTGCCCATGGATAGGGGCGCACCGATCGGTCTCCTGTAGGTGGACTGCAGCCTGCCTATCAGGCAGAGCACATCTCGGAGAAATTAACAAAAAAAGCAACAATAGTTAAAATAAATGTGCTGCACTAGGAGAAATGGGTGAAGAGCATTTAGATGAGAGAGTGAGAGGGAAGAGAGGAAATAGACTGTGCAAAGCACACTGTATTGTACAAAGCATTCAATAACGAATTAACTTGCCTTGGGCTCAGTTTTGGAAAGAGCAAGTGATAATTCTAAAACCCAGAACCAAATCTAAACACCCTGTCCTGATTTCTACCCTTTAACCTTCAAATGCATTTGTTTGCTAAGAAATCAGAATCTGAATCTAGGCAGGCAATATGGTTTGGTCCTGGCTTTAAGAGAATACAGCACACTGAATCCACGTTATTGAGCTTCCGTTTGACCTTTATCCTTTGGGGATATCATGGTTCTCAGAAGCATGGCTAATGTATTTGAAGTTCCAAGAACTGAGACATCATAGAATAGAAAGTTTTAGTAAATAGCCATATTCAGTTACACTGGGGTCTGTAAGTAGAGCAGTGGTATACTTTCTTTCCTGGTATTGTAGTGTTATTGCTTTAAAATATTCAGGGAATCTGGAGACCTGATGCCTATTTGTAGATATCTGATTTTGTTTGGAGAACTGACTGTAATCCAGTCCACTAGCAAAGTGTATTAATGGATGAGGACTTAATTGAAGATGTGCACAAAATTTCCGATCACCAAAGAATAGAACGAGAAATAATGTGTTTTTTTTTCATATCTCTCTAAGAAAGCAGAAACGTGTTTAACTGTCCTTGCTCATTATTTCAATGACATGTAGTTGGCAAAGGACCCGGAGACCTTGGTTTTGAGTCTCCTTTCTACCACTCGGAGTGACCTTGAGCGCGTTGATTTACCTACCTACCTGAGGTCAGCATTAGATTAGAGGCTTTTCTATGAAAAGACTCTGCAACTAGGTGGAACAGTCTATAATAGCAGCATTTAATATTCACATAGAACCATCACTGCACATAGCTGTTAGTATATTTCATTGTAATGGAATTCTCTGCTAGTGAGTCAACTATATGGAACGTTCTTTAACGTCCCATTTTTTTTCAGTGCTTTTCTAATGAATAACGAATGTGCAGGCGTGCACATGTATATCCCGGTATGTACCACGGGAGCAGCCACTACAGGAGCACAAAAAGGAAGGCATCAACTTAGCAGTTTCCATACAGAAGTGACGATTTTGCAACATATAAGTGCTGCCAATTAACCTTGAAACCAAATATATATTTTTTTTAATTTGGAGATGAAATAGGCAATAGTAGATTAAGGAGAATTATTCCCTTAATTCCGCATGTAAACCCTTGGCCCAATGAGCACTTTTTAAAAAGCAATGCTTGCCACTGAGCTGGTGCAAAACTCCACCGTGAAATCTTTTTGAATATATGCGCATTCCCATCATAATCTCATGCTCAAAGCACGCCCTTTTTAAACCTGCGCATCCCGGCGATCTCCATGTGTAAATCTTCATTTGCACATATAGCTTCTACACATGTGTACAGTAAATACTGCTATTTACACATGGCGATACTCAGAGCTTTTTTATGAGGGGATCCGCAATGGTGCGGAGTACCGCCCCCTTTTTTACTGCCTGCTAAAATTGATCCATGATCCTCATTTAGTAATGAAAGAGCCCTGTATCAAAGTACTACCTTTTTTTTTGTTTTGTTTAGAAAGATGCATTGGCGATATTTCTAAATGACCTCCAAAACCTGCTCCATAGAATTTGCCGGTCTGAAAGCAAGGAGATGGTTTGTCAGGAAAAGAGAGAAGGATAGGGATTTTAGATTAGTGGGGGGGGGGGGGGGGGGCGGGAGGGGGGTATTGCTTATATGTTGTAACTCTCAAGGGTTGTAATATTTGTTATATTGGTGATTATTGTATGGGTTGATAGTAAAGGTAAATTGAGGGTTGAGGCTTTTTATTATCATGAGTTATAAAGGTACCTATTTTGAGGCTATTTCATAAAGAAACTTAAGTGCCAATGTGTCTTTATAAAATACCATCACAAATATTAATAACTAAGCTAGGCAGTTTTTAACTTTGATGAATAATTTATGGCGATATTGGGTAAATAATGAACCAACACACCACACTGAATATATCTTGAATGCTATTTTTGCTTCTCAAGGTGAATTATGCCTTAGTAGATAACTGTACCACATTCTCAATAATTTGGTCTGATCACAAGTTCTTAGAATTTAATCAAAGGTTAAGGGAGTTTAGTTTGAGAAAACCAAAGCGAGAAACTGTAGGGAAATGGTATAGAGCAGCGATGGCGAACCTATGGCACGCGAAGGCCTTGCAGCTGGCACGCGGGAAGGTCCGCATTAAAAATTTTTTTAAAAAGCTGTCTTCTGCCGCTTCCGGGGCCGCCGCGGCAGAATCGAGTGTGCCGCGGGGCCCCCCCTGTGCCTGGCAGAGCCTGCCCTCCAGATCCTGCCTTCCCCGGTATCAGCTCCCTGTTTCCAGCTTGTCACACGCGCCGGCTTTCAGAGCACGAGGGGAGAGTTTCTCCCTCGCTGCTCTGTTAAGCCCGCGGGGGCTGATGGGAAGTTCCCATCAGCCCCCGCGGGCTTAACAGAGCCGCGAAAGGGAAACTAGTTCCCTTCGCGCTCTGAAAGCCGGCGCGTGTGACAAGCTGGAAACAGGGAGCTGATACCGGGGAAGGCAGGATCTGGAGGGCAGGCTCTGCCAGGCACAGGGGGGCCCCGCGGCACACTCGATTCTGCCGCGGCGGCCCCGGAAGCGGCAGAAGACAGCTTTTTTTTATTTTAAATTTTGGCTGGGCTGGGCTGGGGGGGTTAGGAGTGGTGATTGGCGCTGCGGGGGGGATTAGGAGTGGTGATGGGCGCTGGGGGGTAGGAGTGGTGATGGGCACTGGGGGGGGTTAGGAGTGGTGATGGGCACTGGGGGGGGTAGGAGTGGTGATGGGCTATGGGGGGGGCTTAAACTAAAAATTGGGTGATGGATTATGACTGGAAATGGGCTGGTGGGATTAGGACTGGAAGTGGGTTGATGGGGGTAAGGACTGATAATGGGCTATGGGGGGCTTAAACTAAAAATTGGGTGAAGGGGGATTAGGACTGGAAATGGGCTGGTGGGATTAGGACTGGGAGTGGGCTGATGGGGAGGTTAGGACTGGTAATGGGCTATGAGGGGGCTAAAACTGAACATGGGGTGATGGGGATTAGGACTGGAAATGGGCTGGTGGGATTAGGACTGGGAGTGGGCTATGGGGGGCTAGGACTGGTAATGGGTTGGGGGGGTTGCTAGGACTGGAAATGGGCTGAGTGGAAGGGTGCTTGAATTGCAAATAGCTGATGGGGGACGGGGCTTGGAATGGAAATGGGCTGAGGGAAGTGGGGGGCTTGAACTGCAAATAGCTGATGGGGACGGGGCTTGGAATGGAAATGGGCTGAGGGGAAGTGGGGGGCTTGAACTGCAAATAGCTGATGGGGAGGGGGACTTGGAATGGAAATGGGCTGAGTGGAAGGGGGCTTGAACTGCAAATAGCTGATGGGAAGGGGGGCTTGGAATGGGCTCTTAGGGGAGGGAGCTAGGACAGGAAATGGGCTGATGGAGGGGCTAGGATAGGACTGGGAATTGGGTGTTGGGGGAGCTAAGTTTGGAAATGGGCTGTGGTGGGGGCTTGGATTGAAATGGACTCATGGAGGGGCTAGAACTGGAAGTAGGCTCATGGGGGGCTTGGATTAGAAATGGGCTGAGTGATGGTGGGGCTAGGAAAGGACTAGAAATGGGCTGATGGGAGGCTGGTATTGGAAATGAGCTGATGAAGGGACTCGGATAGGATTGGAAATGGACTGATGGGGGGCCAGGACTGGAAATGGGCTGATGTGGGGACTAGAAGGGAGCGGATACTGGGTGGGGCTGGAATTAAAAGGGAGCTGATGTTGGGGGAGATTAGAAGGGGATGGGGCTGGGAGAGTGAAATGGAGAGGGGAAAAATATTTTGTGTGGGAGGGAAGAAAAATGTACAATTGGCCGGGTATTGGGAGACTAAAAAAGGAGAAAGATTATTATGTTAAAGCAGATGAAGAGAGAGAATGGAAAAAAACTAGAAGAGAAGAAAGGAGAAATGGACAGCAGACGATGGAGAGATAGCAGAAGACACAAATAAACCAGAAGAAAGTGGCTGGAACAATTGCAACTGAAAAAAATGCACAAAAGGTACAAAGATATCTCTTTATTTTGAATTTATTAACTGGAATATGTCAGCTCTGGGAAATGTGCATCATTAGTGTCTGTGCTTTGTTTAGTACAAGAGGAAATTAATTTATAGTTTTATTTCTACAGTGTTGTTGTACATTCCAAGTTTGGCTTTTGGGGTTCCCAGTTTAATTATTGCCTTCCTGTTTCTAAATTGAATGAAATCATTAAAGCATTATAAATTGCCAATAAATTGAAATGAAAACCAAAGGATTGTGAATCAAATTGATTCTCTGACAATACAAAGATTCCAAACTTTACAAATGATGTTACATAGTTCAGGCAACTTTATAAAGAGTTTTTAGATACTAAAATCTTGTTGTTAAGGTTTAATTGACGTGCTGGCACTTTGAGGAAATTCTTTGGTTTTGTGCGGCAGTTTGGGCACTCGGGCTCAAAAAGGTTAGCCATCACTGGTATAGAGAAAAGACAGATGTAAAGCTATTTAAAGATAAAATCGCTAAGTATTTTTTACATTGCCCATTATTGATTTAGAAGTGATGTTAAGTGAATGGAACACACATTTTTTGGTAGTCTTAGATTCCATTACCTCTCTTAGGTGGCGTAAAGGACAATAGTACCACTTCCTGTGGTACACCGGAGCATTAGCTCAGCTTAAAGGTGGATGTTGTAATTTTGGAGGGCTTGGTTCCATAAGTCAGTTGGGAGAGTTTGTGGAAGAGAAGGGAATTCTGCTAGATTAATACTAGATAAATGTCTAGATTGTATGATAATCACCTTGGATCTACTGGCAGCGTTATGATTAATTGTTAACTAGATCGGAAAAGATGGGTGTTCATGATATGACTTTGTCTTGGCTAAATTCTTTTTTTAAGGGACCATACTCAAAGGTGTTGTGGAAGGGTCAGAACGTGGATTAACAACAGGTAATGATCTATGTCACCCCTAATTTCCTCATAGAGGAACAAAATTGCCCCTGCTCTTACCTGATATATTTATTCTCATCTCTGTCTGCATGATCTTCCAATTTAAACATAGAAACATGATGGCAGAAAAAGACCACATGGCCTATCTAGTCTGCCCTTCCATATCAACCACTACAATAGTCCCCTTTTTCCCTTTAGAGATCCTCTGTGTTTGTCCCATGCATTTTGAATTTCTTGAGCCTGTTCCTGCTCTCCTCCTTGGCTACATTGCTCTGATTTCTGTTTTGAAATCTCTTTCTGCTCTCATTTGCTTGGATGCACTGGTAAGCAATAAAAGAATCTGAAGATAGCTTATACCTGTACAGAACATATCAATTTCTTTCAATAGAATGGCAGGGGAACACTTTTACTTAGCCTCTGATCACAAGCAAAATCCTCAGTGCTCCCAGACTCTGCGCTCGGCCTTCTGGTCTTCTGTGCACGTCTCTGCATCTGCGCCAGATGGCTAATAACCCTATTATTAGAATATGTTGTAACAGACTATGCGCAGCCATTAGCTCTGCTATTTGTACACAGATTGCACACACATAAAATGTTTCCTGCATTCTGCATTCAATCAAACACAGATAATTGTACACAAAGGAGGTGCGTGCTAGTGTGTGTGCACTTTTCTGCATGAACCCTTTGGATATATAGAAATAATAGGGGGAATATTCAGCGGTAGCTGCTTGAGCTTGTCACCAACAAAGACTAACCCCGGATATTCAATGCCAGAGCCATATCCGGTCACTGTCATTAAATATTCAGGTCGCCACACAAGCCAGAAGCTAGCAGGGCAGCAGCGATATTCAGCAAACCGTGTTTCTTTCTTTAAATATCCCCCCAATGTGTTTAACCTTTTTATTTCTTGTATATTTGAACATTTTTCTTAACTCATTTTGTACTGATCTGATGATGGAATTATAGGTGTCAAATGCTAGTGATAAATGCTGGTGATAACTAACTTCTATAAAACAATTTCATCGACAGCTTGCTTGTCTGACCTTTATTTTAAGGATCTAAGGAGCACGTTTACTAAGCTGCGCTGTTAATGTGCGCTTGAACATGCACTAACCAGTTTGCATGGATGCAACCTTACAGCTCGCACATACCCAAAGCAGACAGTGCGTGGTTAATCCTGCGCTATCTGCTTAGTGCGTGATGTGGAGGGAAATGGGTAGGGTGGACAGTTGGCATTGACTGCACAATGTGGTTTAACTTGGGGTTACTAACATGTGTTCATCATCAACGTTGAGGTTAGTGAAGATGCACCTAATGCCACAGCAATGGGTGGCTTTAAGCACATCCTTGTCAAGTGTGAGTGCCGCTGGAACACATCAGGGCACAAATCAGTGTGGTATCTGCTGGGGCTATGCTGTACATGCCCCCAACAGGTAGTGCATGACTGTCGCACCTACCATGCGTTGAAAAGAACATAAGAACATAAGATATGCCATACTGGGTCAGACCAAGGTCCATCAAGCCCAGTATTCTTCCAACAGTGGCCAATCTAGGTCATATGTACCTAGCAGTTTCCCCAAGAGACACAAGTTCCACAATGCTTGTACTGGGTCAAGCATTGATATCTTCGGTCACTTCTTAATAATGGTTTATGGACCTTTCCTCCAGGAACTTGTCCAAACCTTTTTTAAACCCAGCTACACTAACAGCCTTTACTACATCCTCCGGTAACAAATTCCAGAGTTTGATTACACGTTGAGTGAAAAAATATTTTCTTTTATTAGTCTTAAATAGTTTACTCTGTAGCTTCATTGCATGTCCCCTAGTCTTTCTATATTCTGATAACGTAAACAATCGATCTACATTTACCTGTTCCACTCCGTTCATTAATTTATAGACTTCTATCATATCTCCCCTCAGCCGTCTCTTTTCCAGGTTAAAGAGCCCTAGCCTTTTTAGCCTTTCTTCATAGGAGTATCCTTCCATCCCCTTTACCATTTTGGTGGCTCTTCTCTGAACCTTTTCTAAAATCGCTATATCCTTTTTAAGATACGGCGACCAGAATTGCACACAATATTCAAGGTGCGGTCTCACCATGGAACGATATAGAGGCATTATAATATCTTTTGTTTTATTTTCCATTCCTTTCCTTATCATACCTAGCATTCTATTTGCTCTCTTGGCTGCCGCTGCACACTGGGCCGAGGGTTTTAACATGGTATCCACAATGACGCCTAAATCTTTTTCCTGGGTGGTGGTTCCTAATGTGGAACCTTGCATCGTGTAACCATAGTTTGGGTTGTTCTTCCCTAGGTGCATAACCTTGCACTTGTCCACATTAAATTTCATCTGCCATTTTGATGCCCAGTCTTCCAATTTATCAAGATCCTCTTGCAATTTTTCACAATCCTCTTGGGTTTTAACAACTTTAAATAGTTTTGTGTCATCTGCAAATTTGATAACCTCACTCGTTATTCCACTTTCCAGGTCATTTATGAATATGTCAAAAAGCAGCGGACCCAGCACAGATCCCTGGGGTACACCACTATTCACCTTTCTCCATTGGGAAAATTGGCCATTTAGCCCTACCCTCTGCTTTCTATCTTTTAACCAGTTCCTGATCCACAATAGTACACTGCCTCCTATCCCATGACTCTTTAGTTTTGCCAAAAGTCTCTGATGAGAGACCTTGTCAAAGGCTTTCTGAAAGTCCAGATACACAATATCAACCGACTCACCTTTGTCCACCTGTTTATTCACTCCTTCAAAAAAACATAACAGATTAGTAAGACAAGATCTTCCTTGTCTAAAGCCATGTTGGCTGTCTCCCATTAGGTTGTGACTATCTACATGCTGAGTAATTTTATTCTTTATGATGGTTTCTACCATTTTTCCTGGTACTGACGTCAGGCTCACCGGTCTGTAGTTTCCCGGATCACCCCTGGAACCCTTTTTAAAAATTGGTGTTACATTGGCGATCCTCCAATCTTCAGGTATTAGAGATGATTTTAATGATAGTTCACAGATTACTGATAGCAGGTCTGCAATCTCATATTTCAGTTTTTTCAGCACCCTTGGATGTATACCATCCGGCCCAGGTGATTTGCTACTCTTCAGTTTATCTAATAGTTGTAAGACATCTTCCCGATATATCGATATTTCCTTCAATTCTTCCGCACCTTTAAATACCACTTCAGTCATGGGTAACATCCCTACATCTTCCTCACTAAAGACCGAAACAAAGAATTCATTCAGTCTCTCCGCTATCGCCTTGTCGCCTCTTAGTGCTCCTTTAACCCCTTTATCATCTAATGGACCAACTGACTCTCTCACAGGTTTTTTGCTACGAATGTACTTGAAAAGGTCTTTATTTCGCGTTTTTGCTTCCGCAGCAAGCTTCTTCTCAAATTCTCTCTTTGCCTGCCTTATCAATGCCTTGCATTTGACTTGCCAGTGCTTGTGCTGTTTCCAGGTTTCGTCGTTTGGCTCTTTTTTCCATTTCCTGAAAGATGCTTTTTTGGCAACAACAGCCTCTCTGACCTCACCTTTAAACCATGCTGGCAGTTTTTCGGACTTCTTTACTCTCAACACATGATATCTGCAAAAAATCAGCACAGCTTAGTAAACAGCCCCCTAAACAGACTAACATATTATTCATAGTGCTTTATTTGAGAAAAGGGAAGAAAAATTATTATTTTTCCTTCTCTAGTTCAGAATAACAGCAACATGTCTGAGGATATGTGTTTATTATGCAGCAGTGGGTCAACTGGGTTAAAAGGCCTCACTCTTGTGCTGTTGACACTTTCCATGTTGTCTACTAAATGGTGTCTCTGACAGGCGGTGATGTTTAGGTGTCATTTCTGTGTGTTGAGGTGGAGAGCCTAAAGTTGTCACTTTCTTTGAAACATGAAAGCTTTCTCTTCTGGGACTGGTTTCCCTGGACCTGCTAAAAGGATGTAGATGTCACAAGAGCCCTTTGTTAAATGAAATGTTGGCTTCTCCATGACCATATCTGTACGATGGCAGAAGTATGTTTTTGATGAGAACACTGAAAATCATATAACAGACCCAAACTCCCGAAATAAGTATTTTCAGACTCTCTTGGCAAGATTTTATTGGACTTAATTCACAGTTTATTTTCCATATATTTCAATAATCTCTCCTGGATTTGGATATTTACAATCAGGGTCACACCGTACAGCAACCGTGAAACACTCAATTTCATGGAACCCTCTTGGTTTTACCTGCACTCTTCTCTCTCTCTCTCTCTCTCCCCCCCCCCCCCCTTTTTTGCTTCCTTCTCTGGCTTGCTAGTGCACATTGCTTCTATATGAGTTTCTGCCAAACAAATGTTTTGTACCATGTCAATCAACTGTTGAAAAATAATGCCATACTGGAAACCTAGAACCATAGAAAATGATGGCAGAACATGGCCACACTTCCTCTCCAGTCTGCCCATCCAAACCCCTTCTTTTCCCTCAGATATCCTCAATGCTCGTCCCATACCTTCTTGACATATCCTCATTTCCATCATCTCTGCTGGGAGACTGCTCCCTGTATCCACTATCCTTTCTACAAAGAAATATTTTCTTAGATTACTCCCAAGTCTGCCCCTTGCAATCTCTTCCTATGACTTCCTCATTCCAGAGCTTGCTTTCAATTGAAAAAGTCCTGACTACTGTGTGTTTATACCTTGAAAGTATTTAAATGCTTATATCACATATCCACTTTCCCGCCTCTCCACCTCTTTAAAGTATGTTATGCAAAGTATTGATCAACTAAACTGAACTTAAAGAATATATGGGAGATACTGGGTACGAAGTTGCACATTTGGACCAATCTTTGAGCTACTATACCTACTGACAGATACTGGTTGGTAAATTCTATATTACAAAATATATTTGTTTATATTAACCTTCTCTTTAATGGAAGTCTACATTCATCCAATTGATTCGTTTTGAGTGCATAGGGCAGTGGGCATCTATTCGAGTTGTAATGGAAGAGGTTGAAAGTCTAAGTCAGCGGTGCAGCAGGCTCTTAAAATCCAAGGAGCAGCTCTGATACTATAAAGACACGATTGTATCTTCTTTTACTGCATACACATCATTTCATTTCTGGTGTGATCTGTGCCCCCAGAATTCTGAATAGCTGGAGCTTTTGATATTTCTAATTTATCAACAGCTTCCAGCAATTGCAAGAAGCCAGAGAGTCTGCTAGCCTGCATCATAGACTTTAAGACCTATAAAAGTTTGGGCTGGCTCAGGTACCTGAAGCTGATTAGAATTGATGTACCATTTTTGCTGTTAGCAATCTTTCTTTTATCTGCATTTAGTGGCTCATTTGCTTGTGGAAAATGAGAGAGCTGCATGAAGTCAAATTATTACTATTATTTTTTCTGCTTTTGCAGGAAACACTGATCAGTTACAGATGCTCATATATTAAGGCAGACTGCTCTCAGCAAGCTGCTATCCTGGATTCCAATCTGACATAGTGATGTACTTGAAATGCCATGAAGCAAACTTCTTTTTCTTCTCTAGTTCTCCACACCAACATGGCTGCTTACCAGTAAAGCGCAATGTACTAACCTGATTCACAGCTAGGGGACAAATTTACTGAGCTGAGCTAATGGTTTTGCAACTAGATCCCATGTTATTCAATGGCACCTAGTTACAAATAGCCTGTGCTAACCGCAAGCCCAGCTTATAAACATACCCCTGGAGTACTGGACTAGGAAGTCTTCAGAGCAATACAGGATGAAACTTCAGTAAGCCACTTTGTGGCAAGATAGATACCCAACCATACTTAGTTGGTGAGGTTCCAGTTGAGAATTTACCTAAACTTAACTGGCTACATTTCAGCTAATTAAAATTATGTGCTCTACACGTGTGTGCATATTTTGCCTGCTAAACATAGGTGACTATCACTAAAAATTTCAGTTTAGCTGATGAATTGTCTCCCTGGTCTAAATACATCACTGGGAAAGTTTATATTTAAAACGACTAAGAAGGTCATTATAGAAGCGTTAGCCACCATGTGCATGTATAGAAAAGCCACCACTTAGACATGGATACGTGAATCATGCACACCTTTGAAGGGGGCATTTTCCAGGTTGGCCTGCAAGTATATGTGTATTTCGTGTGTTGCAACAGAAATACATATATGCCTCAAAAAACATCCCTGTGGGTATTTATCCCTACTGCCAGGCACGCATAAGTATTAGCTAACTGTTTCTTTGGACCTGAGGTTTGGAGGAGAGTTTGAAGGAGCAATTCTGCTTTCCTCTCTGGCATTTGTCACACCTCAAAAATACAAAAATTTGAATTTTGGAGTTTGATTTCTTAATTGACTTTGCTTGGATGTGCAGTTTTGTCACATCTTCCAGGTAAACATGTATATACCGGCACTAACACATCTGGATTGTAAAATCCACCGTGTGCATGTGTGTGAGCCAGTGTTTACACAAGCAGAGCTCCGAATACGGCTACTGTTCTTTCTTTGACCTTATATGTTTTTTGTTACATGACTGGTCCTGTTATACGGACCGTCAAATACATGTGTTTTGTTCTGCAGCCTTATACATAGTTTACAAACAGCCTCAACAGCCTTTTCAAAAATGAACTGCGATTTGTGACCGTCCTGACTTGAACGTCCCTTTCCCTACCTAGGTGACCTATGCAGAATTGGGTTTTAAATATAGCCACTTAGGTAATTTTTTGTACTTTACCTTACCCTCTGGTTACATGTGTACACGTGAAACTGGCAAGTTTATACGTAAAGGGCACAAATTATCTGCGTACCTTGCAAAATGAAGAGATTGATGTGTATGGAAAGAAGATGTGTTGTAAGCATGGCCGGAGCAACTATCAGACACTAGGCAGCTGACTAGGATGGCAGCTTCTCTGGGGTGTTAAAGAGCAGAGCATTCAAAGCTAAGAAATAGATTTTCTTAGCTAGAAAGGGGGGGGGGGGGGGTGTAAAGCTTGAGGTTTGCCTAGAGTGCCAACACCTTGAACCATCCCTGGGGCCAGCCCTAGTTCTGGATGGTTCTTCCAAGTCTATAACCCAGGTGAAATTTACAACAGCAAGACAAAACATATTTCAGCTCTTTCACCTGTCAGGGTTTATACCTGTTCAAAATCATACGTAACTCCCATCTGACTTGCCTTTTGAGACCCAAGGCTTGGAAGGCTGCTTTTCACAAGTGTCAAGGCGGTTTACAATGATGACTGTATCATAAAAGAGAAACAGTTATATTAAAGCATGATAATAAAAGATTCCTTCTTCCCTGCTGTTGTGCATGCATTTTCATAAAATTGCTGAATATGCAGGTAAGTGCTTCTAGATACATGCATATAAACTAAGGGGACACTATGTGCAAATAGTGTTGCATGCATTGATGCTTTCCTGATTTGGAAATGGACTGTTTGAGTGGATTTATTTCTAAAATCACTGGCCATTTTGTGTGCTTGCCATGTATACTTACAGGGAATAGAAATGGACAAAGATTTAATAGAAGATATACATAGTATTGCCATAGAAGGAGAAGTGCTACTGATAGGTGATTTCAATATACCGGCTGTGGATTGGCACATCCCTGCTGCATTGTCATCTAGAAGTAAGGGGATCCAGGATTTTCTACAGGGAGAACTATTCAGGCAACTGGTAACAGACCCCACATGTGATGGGGCCATATTGGACTTAGTGCTTATCAATGGGGAAAGTGTTTCTGATGTTACAGAGGGAGATCATCGCGGATCCAGTGATCACCAGATGGTATGGTTCAGAATTAGGACTAGGGCTGATAAAAATCCATTCAAAAGCGAGGGTCTTAGATTTTAGGAAAACTAACTTTGCTAAGATGGGACAATACCTCAAAGAGTCGTTAGTGGGATGGGAATAGCTAGGGGATGTAGAAAAACAGTTGGCAAAACTGATATTTTAAGGGCAACAATCCTTTTTGTTAGAAAGGTAAATAAATGTAAAAGGAAAAGGGGGCCACTATGGTTCTCAAAAGAATTAGCTGAAAAGGTGAGGAAAGAAGGAGGCCTCTTAAAATTCAAGAGATCACAGAGAGAGGAAGACAGGCATCTATATTTGGAAAAACTTAGAGAAGCTAACAAAGTAGTCAGGAAAGCAAATACCCAATGCAATAAAATGCAGGAATAAGACCTTTTTCAGATATGTTAGTGAGAGGAGGAGGTTCAAAAGTGGTTTTGTCAGACTCAAGGGAGGAATATGCAGAATCTGATGAGGATAAAGCAGAATTGCTTATCAAATATTTCTGTTCTGTGTTCACAGATGAAGTGTCAGGAGCAGGACTTCAGAAAGCACCCACAAATAGAAATAGAAGCAATGGGTATCTCAAACAATTTTCAGAAGACTGTGTTCGTGAGGAACTAGCTAAACTAAAAGTAGACAAAGCCATAGGTCCAGATGGGATACATCCAAGAATACTGAAGGAACTTGGGGACGTTCTAGCAACTCCACTTTGTGACCTTTTCAATGCCTTTTTGGAGTCAGGAGTAGTACCAGAGGACTGGAGATAGGTACATGTGGTCTCTTTACACAAAAGTAGACCTAAGGATGACATTGATAACTACAGGCTGGTTAGTCTCACCTCTGTGTTAGTAAATTATTGGAAAGGCTACTAAAAGATAGAATAGTGAGGTTTCTGGAGTCTAATGGATTGTGGGATCCAAGGCAGAATGGATTCACCAGAGGCAAGTCTTGTCACACAAATCTGATTTATTTCTTTGACTGACCAGGGAGTTGGACCGAGGGAGAGCCAGAGATGTGGTGTATTTAGATTTCAGTAAAGCCTTTGACACCCTTCCACACAGGCGACTTATAAAAGAACTTGAGCACTCTAGGGATGGACCCTAAAGTTACTGCTTGGGTTAGAAATTGTTTGAGTGGGAGGTGACAAAGGATACAGGTAAATGGAGCTCACTCTGAGGAGAAGAAGATTGCCAGTGGGGTGCCGCAGGGATCCGTCCTTTGTCTGATTCTTTTTGGTTTGCTTGTTTGCAGATGATACCAAAATCTGCAATAGAGTAGACACACAGGAAGGAGTCGATAACATGAGGAGGGATCTAGCTAAGCTTGAAGAATGGTCTAGAATTTGGCAGCTGAAATTTAATGCTAAAAAATGCAGAGTCATGCATTTGGGCTGCAAAAATCTAAATGAGTGGTACAGTGTAGGGGTGAGGTACTTCTGTCCATGAAAGAAGAGTGGGACTTGGACGTAATTGTGTCTGATGACCTTAAAGTAGCTAATCAGGTAGAAAAGATGATAGTGAAAGCCAGAAGGATGTTTGGGTGTATACGGAGAGGAATGGCCATCAGAAAAAGAGAGGTGATAGTGTGCCTGTATGAATCTGTAGTGCGACCTCATTTAGAGTATTGTGTGCAAATCTGGAGACTGCACCTTCAAAAGGATATAAACGGGTTGAAGTCGATGTAGAAGGTGGCTCCTAAAATGGTTAGCGGTCTTCATTATTTATTTATGGATTTAATTATTTTTTTTATACTGCCTTATCCTTCAATCAAAGCGATTTACAAGGAACATAAGTTTATACAATAAACGAGTGGGGATATAGCAATAAATTAACTATTACATATAACCAGAGTCATATAAGTTTTTAACAATCAACGAGCACCAATTTATATAAAGAACAACTTGGAACTTGTATACAGTAACAACTTGGAACTTATATACAGTGAGAGGGGCAGGCAAAAAGGAAGTAAGAGAGGCAGGCAGTAGGGTAAGAATAACCAGTTTGGAAATGGTCTGGTACAATGTGAGCTGCATTCATAAGGGTTTGAGAGATGGTATTGACTTAAGTGATCTGTCCAAAGTGTTGAGTTTACAGGTGTGTCTTGATCTTCTTGCGGAAGTCTCTTATGTCTGTTGTGGTTCTAATATCTTCCGGTAAGGAGTTCCATAGCGCTGGGGGCAGAAAGAGAAAATGTCCTTTGTGATGTGGATTGGTTAGATTTTTTGTAATCGGATGGGATGATAATCATGTTTTTATTGTTGATTCTTTTGGGATGTGTGCTGGTGTCTCGAGCAGTTAGTTCTAGTAGAATCACTTCAGTGGAGTGGTATAGGATTTTGTGAATTATGAGCATCGTCTTGAACTTAGATCGGTAGAGTATTGGAAGCCAGTGGAGTTGATTTAGAATGGGAGTTTTGTGATCTTGTTTGGAACTTCCAGTGATAATGCAGGCAGCTGTATTTTGTGTCATTTGGAGGGGGTTTATGGGGCTCACTGGGAGATCGTGGTATAATGAATTGCAGTTGTCTAAGATGTGACTACTGCTTGAAAAATAGTTCAAAAATGATCCTGGCTAAGTAAGGAGTTTCATCTTGTGATATGCATTTGCAGTGGTTTTATTTGTGTGGGACTGAAAGCTGAGGTTAAGATCTAGGGTGGCACCAAGGTACTTGACTTCTTTTTGTACATTAATGGTTCTGTGAAATAAATTGATTTCTTGTGAGGGATTAAATGAGGAGTCTCATGTGATGAACAAGGCCTCTGTTTTATTGTAGTTTACTGTTAAGTTGTTGTTGCCAAGCTGATTAACCAAGTCTTCTATACATTTGGTTATGGGTAGGAGTTCAGGGTTGCAAATCTCAATCGGAGTGAAAACCATAATGCCATCTGCGTATAGTCGGTATTGTATGTTAAGACATCTAATTATATTATAAATAGGCTGTATGTAGATGTTAAATAGCATAGATGAGATGGATGATCCTTGAGGAATGACCTATTTTAGGGTGAAGGGGGCAGATTTGTGCATGCCGCATTTTACTTGCTGTTGCCTGTTTCTGAAGTATGATTGAAACCATTTTAGTGTGATTCCAAAGAGACCAATTTCCTGGAGGCATTGTAGCATAATAGTGTGGGATACTGTGTTGAAGGCAGCAGTTATGTCCATGAATATGAGAATGAATCCTGAGTTGATGTTATCAGTTCCCTTGATGATGGTGTCGTGGAGTGAAATAAAAAGTGTTTCGACATTATGGTTTGGTTTGAACCCAAATTGGTGGGGGTCCAGAGGGGCATGCAGGTCTGTGTGGTCCTGTAGCTGCCATTGGACCACTTTTTCAATGATCTTTGCCATGAATGGTAGATTGGAAATTGGTCTGTATGATGCTGGATCATTTCTGTTGAGAGATGTATTCCTGAGGAATGGCTTTACGATGGCGTGCTTGAGTGAAGTTGGCAAATATCCTTGGATGAGAATTGTTGTTACTATGTTGTATATAAAGTATATAAGTTGTTTCTTCATTGATATTATCCAGGGTACAGGGCAAGGGTCAGATGGAGAGGTGGTGGTGTTGAGGGAGGAAATAATATGCTCAATATGTTGGCAGTTTGTCTTATGAAACTCACTCCATATAGCTGTGAAAGAAGGTTCCTGGTAGCTAGTTATGGGCGAGGAGATGTCCATTTTTTTGTCATCAGGTGATTTGCTATATCTTGAGGGTGTATTTCAGGGGCTGATAGATGTGCTGGGACTTTGGTAAGTGGCCAAGCTATTTCAAATAGTTTGTGTGGTTTATTGGCTGATTTCATAATGAGGTTGGTATGGAATTGATGAGGTTGGTTGTGTTTATAAGGTTATTGTGGGAGGCGACAAAGAGTACAGGTAAATGGAGCTCACTCTGAGGAGAAGGATGTTGCCAGTGGTGTGCCCCAGGGATCTGTCCTTGGTCCGATTCTTTTTAACATCTTTGTTAGTGATATAGCGGAAGGGCTGTCGGGTAAGGTTTGCCTCTTTGCGGATGATACCAAAATCTGCAATAGAGTAGACACCCAGGAAGGGGTAGATAACATGAGGAGGGATCTAGCTAAGCTTGAAGAATGGTCTAGAATTTGGCAGCTGGGATTTAATGTTAAAAAATGTAAGGTCATGCATTTGGGCTGCAGCAATCCAAGGGAGCAATACAGTATAGGAGGTGAAGTACTTTTGTCCACTAAAGAACAGCGGGACCTAGGCGTGGTTGTGTCTGATGATCTTAAAGTAGCTAAACAGGTGGAAAAGGCGACAGCAAAAGCTAGAAGGATGCTTGGGTGCATACGGAGAGGAATGGCTAGCAGAAAAAAGGAGGTGATAATGCCTCTGTATAAGTCTTTGGTGCGACCTCATTTGGAGTATGGTGTGCAATTCTGGAGACCGCACCTTCAAAAGGATGTGAACAGGATGGAGTCGGTGCAGAGGGTTGCTACCAAAATGATTAATGGGCTTCATTATAAAGCATATGAGGACAGACTTAAGGATCTTAATATGTACACCTTAGAGGAAAGGCGGGATAGAGGTGATATGATTGAGATGTTTAAATACCTCCGTGGCATAAATGTTCAGGGAGAGAGCCTCTTTCAATTGAAAGCAAGTTCTGCTACGAGGGGACATGGGATGAGGGTGAAGGGAGATAGATTCAGGAGTGATATGCGGAAATATTTCTTTACGGAAAGAGTAGTGGATCCGTGGAATAGTCTCCCAGTGGAGGTGGTAGAGATGAGGACAGTAACTGAATTCAAGAAAGCATGGGACCAACACAGAGGATCTCTAAAGGCAAAAAGTGGACTGTTGTAGTTGTTATGGAAGGACAGACTAGATAGGCCATGTGGTCTTTTTCTGTCGTCATATTTCTATGTTTCTATGTTTCTATTGTATTCTTGATGAGTATGTCTATATTGTTGAAAGGTAATAGGAGATTTTCTCCGCCTCCATTTTCTCTCCATTTTCCGTAGTGTCCGACGCATATGAGGAGAGACTTAAAAATCTTAATATGTATACTTCAGAGGAAAGGCGGGATAGGGGAGATAAGATAGAGACATTTAAATACCTCTGTGGCATAAATGCACAGGAGAGTCTCTTTCAATTGAAGGCAAGCTCTGCTGCGAGGGGAGATAGGATGAGAGTGAAAGGGGATAGACCCAGGAGTGATATGCAGAAATATTTCTTTACGGAAAGAGTGGAAGATGCGTGGAATAGCCTGCCATTGGAGGTGGTGGAGACGAGGACAGTATCTGAATTCCAAAAAGCATGGGACAAACACAGAGGGGGTTATTCTGAGCCACCCTACCCTGGTTTTCTCCTGCCCCGAATAACTTCCCCGCCAATTGTGCGGGGAAGTTAGACAGGGGCGGGGAATGGGCGGCCCGGGGCGGAATCTGGGCAGGCAGTGGGCGGTCGCTGGCTCTGGACGTATAGGGCCGATTCTAATATCCAGGGCCAGCGAAATGTCCGGGGAAGTTATTCCACCTTCAAGGTGGAATAACTTCCCTGGGTGTGGTTTTTTTTTTTAATTGCTCGGGATGCAGATGGGGCAGGGGGGGGGGCCATGGTTTATTCCCCGCAGCCCGACCTTGGGGGTCGGGCTGCAAGGAATAAACCCCTTTTTCAGGCGGCCGGCATTGCGACTTTTAAATGGAACTGTGGTGCAATGGTAACATGACGCCATGGCACCGTGGCTCCATTTAAAAGCCCTGACTGAGTTAGCCGGGGGCAGTCCTGCACGTGCAGGACTGTTTGCGATTCTGATCCCGCGGGGCTAAATGTGCCCCATGGGATCAGAATCGCGATCCCCTCTGTGCGTCCGGTTCAGACTAGACACACAGAGGGGATCTACGTGCGTGATGAAATCAGGCCAAAAGGATCTCTAGAGGTAAAAAAGGGGACTATTGTAGTTGATGTGGAAGGGCAGACTAGATGGGCTCTGTGGTCTTTTCTGCCGTCACATTTCTCTGTTTCTGTACTTGTGTCTTTGGCTAGCACTACTATGCTTATTTTATAGAAGGCTTACTGCTCACTGAACATTTTAGAAACTATTTGCCTCCTTCTCTGTAGCCTGACATGCTCCCCTTTTTGGTGATTTGCTTACTTTTGCAAATGTACCCGCTTAGTAAAAACAGGTGACTATCATTTAGCTTTTTTGTTGGAAAAATGTTCATTGAGTCATACCTAGCTACCTAAGTCCATAGTTGGACAGCTAGAACCTTGAAAATTGACCCCTCAGAAACATCTTGGCTCATCGCACCTGTTTTCCTGATGAAAGAACCTGTTTTCCTGAAGCCACCCAGGTCAGTTCTGTGAAATGTTCACCATCCCCATCTCCAGTACCACTTGATGGTAGTCTACGGAGTTAAATTTCTTCTTATCTACCAGTGAACCATTTACTGTTCGCCTCTTTGTTAATTACTTCCATCTGTTTGAAAGTGGGTAATCACCGGGTTGGGGAGGGTGGTAAGGAGCAAGATAGAAAAAAAAATGTCATCCATCTCTACCAGAAAGCCTGCCTTGGTATTAAAGATGTCTTTCTGAGATTTTGTAGGAACCTTTTTCTTTATTATTATCATTTGCAACATGTTCACCAGACAAAAATGATTATGTTTGGCAGAGACATCACATCACTTACATTTCATAGCTCAGTTCAATTTTCATAAACTGCGAGGCAACATCCAAAAAAACATGAGTCAGAATTAGAGTTTCAGGAGATTATTATATAGACATTATTTCCCTCAGGTCACGGGCTTTAGTCAAATTTGGAAGAGAATGAAATTGCCAACAGTGAAAAGCAGACAGAAAGGTATGAGTTCATGAGCAGAGAAATAACAGTTTCATTTCTTCCAGCCCCATGGGAAAGATTCAGCATTCCGGTAAATGGAGACGGTTATAAGAAATGAATTTTTGTCAGCAGGGATGTGATTTTAAGGCTCACTTATCCATTGGCAATCTAGATTTCTAACCCCAGGAATCTAGGAAATTGCTATAGAATGTAGTCTTTATGATATACAAGTTTTTTTTTTGTGGAGATTTTAAGGGGGTTGGCTGCATTTTTTACTGCAGTTTTGGAGGTGGGTGGAGGGGGAATCGGGTTGTGGCAGAATTACCCTGTGTCACTTGCCTTTCTTTGAACTGTATTATTCCTGGGGAGAATGATCTCTTTCCCGCAGAACACCATGTGATCATCAGTCCGTGCATTATGGAAGCTGAAAGCATCAGTGCAGATTCCTTCATGACAGCCTGTTTTCACAGCAATTTACCACCTACTCCTTATTTTAGGTCTTTAATTCTCCTAGGGCTTTTTAAGGACTTTCATTTCTGAAGTAAGGAAGAGCTACTTTTCATTTACTTTTTCATTAGGTTTTCTGATCACAGTAAAATACTGACTTTTGACTGTTCTGCTATGAATGTGTGTTGAATGTATTATCGTAAGAACATAAGATATGACATACTGGGTCAGTCTAAGGTCCATCACGCCCAGTATCCTGTTTCCCACAGTGGCCAATCCAGGTCACGAGTACCTGGCAGCAGGGCTGGCCTGTCCACTAGGTGGGCTATACTTCTGTGGGTGGCAGGCCATGTGCTTTGGCACTCATGGCCTGCTGCTTCTCTCCCCCCCACGCACCTAGCTGTGCCGCCCTCTCCTCGTGTTGAACCATGATGCTGCCCCCACACCCTGCTGACACTAATTCCGGAGGTGGACGTCTAGGCTCGGCGGCAGCAGCCAGAATCAGCGGCAGTGGGGGGAGCAGACCTGGCATGGGGAGGGTAGGGCGGTGCAGTGCACGGGGGGGAAGGCATAGCCGGATTTTCTGCCTATGGCTGCAGAAACCCTTGGGCTGGCTCTGCCTGCAGGTTCCCAGAAAGATGCAAAGATTCCACAATGCTCATCCTGGGATAAGCAGTGGATTTCCTGGGTCCTCTTTAATAATGGTTTATAGATCTTTCCTCCAGGGATTCGTCCAAACTTTTTTTAAACCCAGCTACACGAACAGCTTCTACTATATCCTCCGGTAACAAATTCCAGAGTTTGATTACGCATTGAGTGAAAAAATATTTTCTTTTGTTAGTCTTAAATGGGTTATACTGTAGCTTCACTGCATGTCCCCTAGTCTTTCTACATTTTGATGGAGTAAACAACTGATCTACGTTTACCCGTTCCACTCCGTTCATTAATTTATAGACCTCTATCATATCTCCCCTCAGCCGTCTCTTTTCCAGGTTGAAGAGTCCTAACCATTTAAGCCTTTCCTTGTAGGGGTATCTTTCCATCCCCTTTACCATTTTGGTGGCTCTTCTCTATATCTTTTCTAATTCCGCTATATCCTTTTTAAGATATCGTGTACACTAAAGGTTTGGTGATTTTGTAAAGCGAAGAAGGATTCTTATAAAGCTGTGCATGGGTATACATGTGTGAAAAGCAGGTTCATGGAAAGAATGGCCCTTCTGTTCCTGGCAGAGTACTTTGGGCGGATTTGGGATTGAGATGCAATGTGCGCTCATATTTTATAAACTACATGAGTGTATGTATACATTAACACCTGCGAAGGAGCAGCTGTAATTTTTTAGGAGGGCAATTTTGCACTACTTATACTAATGCTGAGTTCCTAGTTTGTAAAGGCACATACGGTTTTTCAGAACCTGCATTTTTAGGATAGCCTAATGGTTAGAGTAATAGAATAGAGTGACAGAACAGTCAGTGTTGAAATTCCACTTCTACAGTCATTGACATTGTGCTGATTACTGAGGATGATAGCATGCTTCCTTCTCTACAGCCTCTGGTTTTTTTCAGCCTAAATTAGCACTTTTCAGATCCTCTTAGTGCCTGGAGCAGATCCAAACGTAGACACAATGTCGGACGTCTATGACATTTCTGAGATCGGGTTCGGATCTCCAGAGTCCTAGGAATGCACTGGCCAGGCCTCCACCATGCCCCAATTCAGACGTGGATGGTCCTCATGCTGGGGATGTCCCCAGAGCCGGCTTCTAAAATGCAGGTATATCTGTGCCTGTTTTCGGAGTCCAAAGCAGGCATAGAGCTTCTAAAACGGCCCCCATAGTTTACTTTATAAAATAGGGGGCATAAAAGGGTGCATTGATCTAGTCCAGAGCAGGTGTAAGTACCCGAAGTTAGATTGTTCAGAAACACATGTAAGCCCCCTACGCACACCCACATTGAAAGTAGGCACGATTAGACTTGCATGCATGCTTCCAGAATAGTGACTGTGTGAAACATGCTCGTAAGCACCCATTCATAGATAGATGCACATAAATAGTGCATAACGTTATAAAATCAGCCCCAAATTGCATTATGCATTGTATTCTATTTGTTTTAGTGTATTGCTTTGTGTGCTATGTATGTATTTGTGAGCTGCTTTGAACTTTAGAATTAGCAGAATATAAAATTTGATAAATGAAAATGAAATTTAAAGGGGATAGAGGGTGTGGTGGGGAGATGAAGGTGAGAGAGTGATGGTTTCCTATTTGTGCAGCAGCTGGGATTGGGACTCACAAGGGACAAGGAAGAAGGGAGCAAATGTTTAAAACAGAGGTAATGGCTCAGGCTGGGAGAGGGGACTTAGCATAGGCAAGGGGAGTCAACAGCTTTCTCCAATGAATTTCAGCTGATAATAATATGAATCATAATTTAAACAGTTCCTTGATGGAGATGTACCATATGTATACTGGTCCTGTAACATTAATCTCACATTTATTTTTCCGTTTTCTAAGAAGGTGAAAACATGCATGTGATTTTATTATAGTAGTCTTCTTTTTATTAGTGGTTATGTGGATTATTGCTATTTTTGAAGATTTGATTTTTATGTGCATTTTTATTGTATATTTGAGTTCAATATATTATAAATAGGGCTTCAGTTCTTACATATTTATAAATTATAAATTTAGGTGTCTATTTTCCAAGTAATTAGAGGTTCGTTGAGCATTCAGAAAAATCCATCCGTATTGGTGCTATTGTACCAAAGATATTATTGCTTGGTACCTGTTCCAGTTTGGAAGTGGTAGTTTTCCAGTGTTTATCCCAAATACCACCAGTTTAATATTTTTGCATTGGAGATGGGGTTTTTTTGTGCTTAATGGTTAAATCTATAATCAGAAACCCTAATTACGTTGTATAATTTATATCTGCATTTTATTGTAAACCACTTTGATTTTCCTCTAGAGCAGTAGTTAATCAAGCTTAATAAACTAAAACGAAACTCTATATAGTCTAATATCCTCCCTCCTGTGTTTTTGTCCATCGTAATGTCGCCTCCTATGTCATAAACCCATTTGCCTTACTGTATCATTATCGAGGGAGGCTATTCCCTGCCAACAGTTTACTCAGAGCAAATTGCATTAGTTCTGTTACCTTCATTGCTATTGTGTCTAAACTATAATATAATGATTATGGAACATCATGATTGCAGCTGATTAATGAACAAGAATTGATTACTTTGAGCTGATTCATTGGATTAGGCCCAGGAGATTTATGGCATTCAGTGCATTTTCCTTAAAACAAAACAAAACAAAACAAAAAAGGCACCTTCTAAAGATTCTGTGTCTGTGTAATCTGTGGTCTATAAGTGATGTTCCTGGGATGGACCCCCCCCCCTTTGTTTAAAAAAGAAAATGTGGGTCCTGATGGGTAGGGTCTCCAAAGCTCTTACTGTCTAGCAATCAAAATACAATTTCTTCCACTCCAAAACCATAAGTCCAGTCTGCTGTGGTGTCTTTTGGTAACAAGTTATCTTTATTGATGAAATCCCTTTCTATCCCCCCAAAAAGGTTACAACACCAAGGGGGCCTTTTACTAAAGTGCAGTATGGATTTACACCTACCACTGTTTTATCATGGGGAAAAACTGTGTGGTAGGTCCAAGGCCTGTGCAATAAATGCAGGGGACATGCCCTGCATTTAGTGCCCAGGGCAGCCAAATACTCCACAACCTTGCATTCTCTACCTTGGCCTGGAGCAGAGGAGCATTCGTGTTCCCTGCCAAGGCAGGGAGCATAGGCCTGGGACCAGTCAGGCACATCCCATCTTGCTGGTGATCTAGCCTCCCCCTCGATGCTCACCTCCCCATGATCCTCCCTCTGTGAACCCCCAGGCTGATCTCTGCAAACAAACTCCCCCACCCCCATACCCCTATTCAGGATCCACCCATGCCAGAAAGTTTTTCAGTCAAGGAGAACCTAGAAAGGGGCCCCCCAATGCCATGGTAATACAGCAATCGCTCCTCCCACCTGCATCCTCCCCAGCACCTACCTGGGGTCCAACTGGGCCATCCCTGGTACGCTAGAGGTGATAGGGGCAGGACGGTCCCCCTCCACTACTGCCTCAGCTCTGGCAGTCTGCAAGATAGTGCTGGGATCACCTCGTGCTACGTTTGCAACCTCTAGTTGTACTATCAATAGGGAAGCACAAGGTGATGCCTATGCTATTTTGCAGACTGCCAGAGCCAGGACCCCAGTTGATGTCAGGGAAGGAGAAGGGTATGGGTGGGGGCAGGGGGTACTGTACTACCATGGCATTGGTGGAGCCTTTGCAGGACCTCCATGGCTGGAGCACTCTAGCCATGGTGGTCCTGAAAAGAGGTACCAAGAGTGGGGAGGTTAGTCACAGGTGATGTCTCTGGGGAGGGGGCACGGAGGGAGTTTGCAGGGGAGCATTGGGAAGATACCAGCTTGGAGAGGGGCTAGATCACCAGCGAGGCATTGGCTTCAGCTGTACTGCCAACCTTCTAGTGTTGTGGCTGTAATTACTAGCACTTTTATGGTGACAGTGATTGCAGCAGCGCTATTGGCATTTGTGACAGTCAAATGTAGGATTATTGTGCACGCTAGCTGTTACCAGCCAACGCATCCCCTTGGCGCTCCAATCCTGCCCTGTTTCTATCCTCCCTCCTCAAGTGCAAGCTACCTGTTTTTTTTTTCACTGCACGTGCTCTGCGGTAACAGTCACCGTGGGGGTTTGGCATGTGTTTACCACACATTATTAAAGGCCCGTAAGTGTGAATTTATAAAATTACCCTCCAAATGGCTTGGATACCTTGTCAAAGACCTGGTAATGGCCACTGAGGTTTTCTCGTTCACCAGAGTGGAGATGTAGCCTAGTGGTTAGGGCAGTAGCCTAGTGGTTAGGGCAGCAGCCTGGGGTCAGAAAAACCCAGGTTCAAGTCCCACTGGTATTCTTTGTGATCTTGGGCAAGTCATTTATACCTCTACTGCTTCAAGTATAAACTGAGATTGTAAGCTCTCCTGGGATAGGGAATTGACTCAGGTACCTGCATGCAACTCTCCTTGAACTACTACTGGAAATAAAACCTGCAGTAAAATATCATGCTTGTCTGTTATTTCAGAGCTTTTCAACCCTTCTTTGGTGGCATACCTAACCAGTCAAGTTTTCAGAATTACCATAATGAATATGCATGAGATACATTTGCATACAGTGGGACTCCAGTCTAAGCACATTTCTTTCATGCATGTTACTTGTGGTAATTTTGAAAACCTGACTGGCTAAGTGTGCCTCTAGAAGAGGGTTAAGAAGCACTGTGCTATTTTATCGCAAGCTTCACTGATTCACAGTACCAAAATAAATTTATTTCTGTGTTGCTGTGGTCAAGAATATTGCACGTTCCTGGCTGCAGCTTGGGTCCTCTATCTTTGAAAGGGCTGACTGGGTGCAAGAAATAGACCTCTCCCCAACTTCACACTTCCCAGTTAATGTAAACAAATGAGAGCGCACCCCCCCCCCCCAGACGGCCCATCCACTGCACCCCCAATCCTTAAAAATAGGAGCCCTCCTGGACAAGCTCCTCACACTCTTGATTCATTAAAAATGTGAAGATCCTCGACCATGCATTCATCCTTAATGCCCCTCGGCATTAATGGATTCTTCTTAGTGGGTAGTGGGAGCAGGAACTATCTCTAGCTTAACTCAAATGCATTGCACCCCAGACAATCTGGCTTTCATCCTGGCCAAAGTAAAGAGACTATCCAGACCGCTCTACTTAGTGACATCCATAACACTTTCGATCAAGGCAATATTGCCCTTGTGGTTTCTTTAGATCTATCTTCTGCTTTTGACCTGGTAGATCACTCCATTCTCTATTCTTGCTTCTATAATATGGATTTTAAAGGACCTATTATCTCTTGGTTCTGTCTTTCTCATTTACTTTTGGTTCTTAAGAACATAAGATATGCCATACTGGGTCAGACCAAGGTCCATCGAGCCCAGTATCTTGTTTCCAACAGTGGCCAACCTAGGTCATATGTACCTAGCTGTTTCCCCAAAAGACACAGGTTCCACGGTGCTTGCATTGGGTCAAGCAGTGATATCCTGGGTCCCTTTTTAATAATGGTTTATGGACCTTTCCTCCAGGAATTTGTCCAAACTCTTTTTAAACCCAGCTACACTAACAGCTTTTACTATATCCTCCGGTAACAAATTCCAGAGTTTGATTACACGTTGAGTGAAAAAATATTTTCTCTTATTAGTCTTAAATAGTTTACCCTGTAGCTTTATTGCATGTCCTCTAGTCTTCCTATATTCTGATAACGTAAATAATCGATCTACGTTTACCCATTCTACTCCGTTCATTAATTTATAGACTTCTATCATATCTCCCCTCAGCCATCTCTTTTCCAGGTTAAAGAGCCCTAACCTTTTTAGCCTTTCTTCATAGGGGTATCCTTCCATCCCCTTTACCATTTTGGTGGCTCTTCTCTGAACCTTTTCTAATAACTTCAGGCCGGAAGGTCGGGGGTTCAAATCCCACTAGAGGACAGCAATCTTGGGCCGGAAGGACTGGGGTTTCTAGTCCCACAGGTGCTCCTTGTGGTCTTGGGCAAGCCACTTAACCCTCCATAGCCCATGTTCCCTGCAATATAGTTATCTCCAAGTTATAATGCCCTGTTCAATGTAATTTCAGTTTGTTCAATGTAAACCGCACTGATGCAGAATAGCGCGGTATATAAGAGAATGTAAATAAATAAATAAATAATAACGCTATATCCTTTTTAAGATACGGTGACCAGAATTGCACACAATATTCAAGGTGCAGTCGTACCATGGAACAATACAGAGGCATTATAATATCCTTTGTTTTATTTTCCATTCCTTTCCTTTCCTTATGATACCTAGCATTCTATTTGCTTTCTTGGCTGCTGCTGCACACTGGGCAGAGGGTTTTAACATGTTATCCACAATGATGCCTAAATCTTTTTCCTGGGTGGTGGTTCCTAATGTGGAACCTTGCATCATGTAACCATAGTTTGGGTTGTTCTTCCCTAGGTGCATAACTTTGCACTTGTCCACATTAAATTTCATCTGTTTACATTCTCTTATATTGTATGAAACAAACTATGTAATAGTCACTTCTTTGAGCTGATATAGCGATATATGAAATAATTAATTTTTCAGCTCAATTGTAAACTAAGAGTTCTGGATGATATTCCTTAATGCTAGGATAATACTAAAATATTTACTATCTGGATGCCACAAGGTCTCAGACTTATATAAGGCTTAAATCAGCCAGACTTGCTGGATTGAAAATGCCTTCTTTTGCATCAACGACCTTAATAAACCATGCATCCACATAGTGTTTCTTATTTTTTTCTTATTTTTTCTTGCTTTTTCTTTTTCTTTATTTCTTTCTAGCCGTTTCTCTCCGTTTTTTTTTAACCATAGATGACAGTCCAAATTGCATAGTTCTTTAAATACATCATCTCACGTCATTTTCATAACTTCAACCAGCCTTGTCGTCAATGTGGAGAAATATGAATCATCTAATTATTCTCTAATAACAATATTTTTCAGGAGACAATGCTTATCTGTGAGCTTTATCGAAATCGATGTCTTATAGTAGTCTGGGTAATATCGCCATATGATAGAGGTTCCCAACGTCTAGCAAAAGCGCTTGCACGTTTCACTTTCCGTTTCCTCAGGGGAGCTGTGATACAGACCTCAAACCACGTTCTTCAAACTGCACGGACTATGAAAGAAAATGAAATTCAAACTAGCATTTTACTTTTAGAACTCTAATAGATACAAATGCATATACTAAGAATTCACAGAAACCCAGAGTTACCTTGCTTTTTTCAGCTTACGCTTCAATCCTTCTTATGGCACCAAAAAACGCCGCGCATGTGGACTAGCATCTTCCCTCAGCTTTTATAGAGAAGGTGTATTGAAAAGGATACATTTAAAGGGGCCCTCGCCATTAACTTACTTGCATAGGTGCCACTCTATCTGGGCATTTAAACCTTTTGGATGAACTGTCGATAAAAGAAATATCCAACGTTGTTCTTGGTACACAAGTTATTGCTCTCTTGTGCGGCCCCTGAAGCCACTATGTACTTGTTCAATAATAAAACAACGGAGATCCTGAAAATTATGATGTAGTTGAAGGCAGTGTTCTACTATGGGGGCTTCCCGTCTTTGACACTTCAATCTGCTACGATGTTCTTGCATCCTTATTTGTAATGAACGAATGGTTTTGCCTACATATAATAATTGACAAGGGCAAAATATCCCATAAACCACGTAGACCGATTGACAAGTTGTAGAGCTTTTCATCCGATAGTCCTTTCCTCCATAACTAAAAGTAGAAAGCTCTAAAGTAACAGAACAAATACTGCAACCAGAACATTTTCGATGACCCAAGACAGCTGTAGTGTTTTCAAGGAGAGGAGATCTTAGCTCCGTCGGGCTAAGAATTTCTTTTAGATTACGATGTCTTTTCCAGACACATCGAACATGCTTATCTTCCAATCCCTGAGTGTGTCGTAATACATTTGCATGGCGTCTCAAAATAGTCTGTATTTTATAGCTAAATGGGGAATAAGACGATATGAAATTAATCTGTTGGTCATCTATATGTGGTCGATGTTGCTGTGAATCCGAGATTAAAAACTCCCGATGATTATATAACGCCCTTTTATATGCTTGAGATATTACAGAACGGGGATAACCCCTTACTAAAAATTTGTCTTTTAACCCCTTCGCTTGTTGTTTATACCCTGATGTCTCTGAGCAGTTTCGGCGATAACGGAGAAACTGTGAGAATGGAAGACCATTTTTAAGAATTTCTGGATGGGCACTTGAATAGTGTAACAGGGAGTTACGGTCAGTAGGCTTAGAAAAGACTGATGTCATCCAGGAGTCATCCCCTTTAGTTACTGAAACATTTAGATAGTGAATAGTCATGGTATCCCACTCATAAGTAAAAGTGATGTTGTGGTCGCATCCATTCAACCACTCTACAAAGGAAACTAATTCCGTTTCATGGCCATCCCAAAACATGAAAACGTCGTCTATATAACGACTCCATAATTTAATATGTTGATCAGGGTTCTCAGTAAAGATCCATTCACGCTCAAAATGATCCATATATAAGTTTGTGATTGAAGGAGCGGAAGTAGCGCCCATCGCCACTCCGGAAAGTTGGTGATAAATATTTCCTTCAAATCTAAAGTGATTTTCATATAAAATCAGATCTGTCAATTCCCCCAAAAATTTCAAAAAGGCTTCTGATAAATCGCCTCTATTAGACAATGCCTGTCGAACTATAATATTTGCTGACTGTTGTGGGATACTTGTATACAATGCCGTGACATCTAGTGTCACTAGCTTGATATGCTGAAATTTTGTTAAACTCCCTAGTTGAGACAGCAATTGCAAAAAATGTGTTGAATCTCTCACGTAAGATGTCATCTTAGGGACCAAAGGACGGAGGAACGAATCCAGGTACACCGACAAGGGTTCCAATAACGAACCTCTAGTAGCCACGATAGGTCTACCCGGAGGACGATTAAGTCATTTGTGTACTTTTGGAACCAAGTAAAATTTAGCCAGTGAAAAATTAGCTGGATTTAAAAATCTCCATTCTTTTTTAGAAATCAATTTTACTTGTAATGCTTGGTTTGTTAATTCCAAATTGTCAATTGTCTGAAGATACCATCTATGCCTTGACAGCAGCGGATCCAAGTAATCGGTTACAAAAATGTATTTTGGAATTAACGTTCGACAGGCATTGTCTAATAGAGGCGATTTATCAGAAGCCTTTTTGAAACTTATATATGGATCATTTTGAGCGTGAATGGATCTTTACTGAGAACCCTGATCAACATATTAAATTATGGAGTCGTTATATAGACGACGTTTTCATGTTTTGGGATGGCCATGAAACGGAATTAGTTTCCTTTGTAGAGTGGTTGAATGGATGCGACCACAACATCACTTTTACTTATGAGTGGGATACCATGACTATTCACTATCTAGATGTTTCAGTAACTAAAGGGGATGACTCCTGGATGACATCAGTCTTTTCTAAGCCTACTGACCGTAACTCCCTGTTACACTATTCAAGTGCCCATCCAGAAATTCTTAAAAATGGTCTTCCATTCTCACAGTTTCTCCGTTATCGCCGAAACTGCTCAGAGACATCAGGGTATAAACAACAAGCGAAAGGGGTTAATAGACAAATTTTTAGTAAGGGGTTATCCCCGTTCTGTAATATCTCAAGCATATAAAAGGGCGTTATATAATCATCGGGAGTTTTTAATCTCGGATTCACAGCAACATCGACCACATATAGATGACCAACAGATTAATTTCATATCGTCTTATTCCCCATTTAGCTATAAAATACAGACTATTTTGAGACGCCATGCAAATGTATTATGACACACTCAGGGATTGGAAGATAAGCATGTTCGATGTGTCTGGAAAAGACATCGTAATCTAAAAGAAATTCTTAGCCCGACGGAGCTAAGATCTCCTCTCCTTGAAAACACTACAGCTGTCTTGGGTCATCGAAAATGTACTGGTTGCAGTATTTGTTCTGTTACTTTAGAGCTTTCTACTTTTAGTTATGGAGGAAAGGACTATCGGATGAAAAGTTCTACAACTTGTCAATCAGTCTACGTGGTTTATGGGATATTTTGCCCTTGTCAATTATTATATGTAGGCAAAACCATTCGTTCATTACAAATAAGGATGCAAGAACATCGTAGCAGATTGAAGTGTCAAAGACGGGAAGCCCCCATAGTAGAACACTGCCTTCAACTACATCATAATTTTCAGGATCTCCGTTGTTTTATTATTGAACAAGTACATAGTGGCTTCAGGGGCTGCACAAGAGAGCAACAACTTGTGTACCAAGAACAACGTTGGATATTTCTTTTATCGACAGTTCATCCAAAAGGTTTAAATGCCCAGATAGAGTGGCACCTATGCAAGTAAGTTAATGGCGAGGGCCCCTTTAAATGTATCCTTTTCAATACACCTTCTCTATAAAAGCTGAGGGAAGATGCTAGTCCGCATGCGCGGAGTTTTTTGGTGCCATAAGAAGGATTGAAGCATAAGCTGAAAAAAGCAAGGTAACTCTGGGTTTCTGTGAATTCTTAGTATATGAATTCGTATCTATTAGAGTTCTAAAAGTAAAATGCTAGTTTGAATTTCATTTTCTTTCATAGTCTGTGCAGTTTGAAGAACGTGGTTTGAGGTCTGTATCACAGCTCCCCTGAGGAAACGGAAAGTGAAACGTGCAAGCGCTTTTGCTAGACGTTGGGAACCTCTATCATATGGCGATATTACCCAGACTACTATAAGACATCGATTTCGATAAAGCTCACAGATAAGCATTGTCTCCTGAAAAATATTGTTATTAGAGAATAATTAGATGATTCATATTTCTCCACATTGACGACAAGGCTGGTTGAAGTTATGAAAATGACGTGAGATGATGTATTTAAAGAACTATGCAATTTGGACTGTCATCTATGGTTAAAAAAAACGGAGAGAAACGGCTAGAAAGAAATAAAGAAAAATAAAAAAGAGAAAGAAAAAGCAAGAAAAAATAAGAAAAAATAAGAAACACTATGTGGATGCATGGTTAATTAAGGTCGTTGATGCAAAAGAAGGCATTTTCAATCCAGCAAGTCTGGCTGATTTAAGCCTTATATAAGTCTGAGACCTTGTGGCATCCAGATAGTAAATATTTTAGTATTGTCCTAGCATTAAGGAATATCATCCAGAACTCTTAGTTTACAATTGAGCTGAAAAATTAATTATGTCATATACATTCTCTTATATACCATGCTATTCTGCATCAGTGCGGTTTACATCGAACAAACTGAAATTACATTGAACAGGGCATTATAACTTGGAGAGAACTATTTTACAGGGAACATGGGCTATGGAGGGTTAAGTGGCTTGCCCAAGACCACAAGGAGCACCTGTGGGACTAGAAACCCCAGTCCTTCCGGCCCAAGGTTGCTGTCCTCTAGTGGGATTTGAACCCCCGACCTTCTGGCCTGAAGTACCTTGCCCCAACCACTAGGCCACTCCTCCACTCCATCTGCTGTTTAGATGCCCAGTCTTCCAATTTATCAAGATCCTCTTGCAAATTTCCACTCCCAATGCCTGTCCTCTTACCTGTGGTGTTCCCCAAGGTTCTGGTCTCACCCCACTTCTTTTTAATATTTTCATTGCACCTCTTGCTACCATAATATAGGATTCTGGAATTACTTTCTATTACTATGCAGGCAACATTGTTCTCACTTATCACACCCATCGTACTCATCCTGACATAATCCCAATGATTGCTTGCCATCCAAAGTAGCCTTTTGGAGCAGAGACAATCTGCTCAAGCTCAATGTTTCTAAGACTAGTGTCATGTACTTCACAAGAAATTCCTATACTCCAACTATCTCTCCCACTCTGGAACTTATGCATGCTTCGAGGTTCGATCATATCACTCCTTTATTGATTAAATATTATTGGCTTCTGATTGCTTTGTGAATTCAATACAAAATTCTGAGTATCACACGCTATACACTGGTATTCCCTCCTATCTGTCCTCCCTTATTATTCCACACTCCTCTAGGTGGACTTTTTGCTTTATTCACACTACCCAACTCTTTCTGCCCCCGATCTCCAAAGCTTGTTACGATTCATCCAGACAATCAGCCTTTTACTATTATGCCCCTGCTCTCTGGAATTCCCACTCATCTGACCTCAGCCAGGAATCTTTGTATCGTAAATTTGAGACTGAACAGGTCTTTAACATTGAATCATAGGCATTGTCACATATTGTGTCCGCTGCTGTTTTGTGTGTATATATATATGTTCAGTGTAGACTAGCTGTATTTGCTTTATTTTTTATTGGCGTTCTTTTTGTTTTTTTATGATTGTTTTTAGTATATTTGTAAACCGCTCTGATGTTTGAAGGGCGGTATAGAAAGTCCTAATAAATCCTCCTGTTCTTGGCATCTCCCTCTGTAAGCATGGCACCTCCAGCCCTCTCCCTGCACTAAGCTGGGGAACAGTCCCTTGTTTGGCATCCTGACCTCTAGCAGTAATATTGAGCACAGACTATTGTTTTCCTAGTGCCTTCATTTATATGTGTACACACTGAGAGAATTTTGTAAACTTTTACTTGAGCATGTAAAATGGCATTTTACATGTATAATTTGTTTATAAATTTACCTCTTAAATCATCAGTGTTTAATATGTTTGTTTTTATGCAATCCTAAAGATATGAGCCTTATGATGTGAGCGGTTGCGCAAAGCTACCACTAGGTGGACTAGGTGGCTGCCTAGGACAACAGACTTCAGAGGGCGGCAGCACAGCGCAGTGAAAACAGCAGTGGGGGCTTTTAAGTACCTGTGAGTGCGCACACGTGCACGCTCAAAACCTGCCACATCCTGTTCCCATATGCCTGGGCAGGGTGTGGCAAGCCTTGAGTGCACAGACACGCAGATACTCAAAGGCCTACCACTGACAGTGACTTAAAGTGCTTCCTCACTGCTGTATGTACCATGCTGTGGTGTCGCCCCCCCCCCCCAGCCTGATTTGTTTTGTCATCTTTTGGAGGTAGGTGGTGGGGTGGCAGCAGCAGCAGGAAGGGAAAATAGAGGAGATATCGGACACCTTTATTTAAGGGAAGGGAAGAAGGGGGAGATGCTGGATATCTGGGGGGAAAGGAGAGAGATACTGAACATCTTGGGAGAGGGCAAAGGAAGGGGGCAGCTGCTAGACATTAATGGGGGAAGCGAGAGATGCTGGACAGCTGGGGGAGGGAAGGAAAGATGGATAGAGATGCTGGACACCTTGGGAGAGGAATAGGGAAGGGGAGATGCTCGAGACCTGGGGGGGGGGGGAGGGAAGAGGTTGGTAATGGAAGGGGAGATTCTGGACTGTGGGAGGGACAGGGAAGAGGTGCATGGCTGATGGTTCACCTAGGGCATCTGATACCTTAGGCCGGCCTTGATTGGCCTGTATGCTAATCTTTAATGCACAGTCCAGCATGTAGGCCTTACTAATAATGTCACACTGATCCAGTATGCTTCAAAGGTGTAGATATTATTGACACACAGGGGGTAAAGCTGTCAACACCTCGGCAGACCTTACATGGAAACACACATTTCTTACTCATGCCGCCTGCCCTCTGCTATCAGCTATTTCCAGAGTCTGGTTAATGATGGTCACATCCTGCTGTGACAATCTACTTCTATCCACAGGCTGACAGGAGGAACCAGAAATCAATCTGATGTGCTCTGGCTCTCCCCTGTGCTCAGAACAATCAGCAGTATTTCCAAGGCAGAACCAACTTGTGCTAAATCTCTTTGATGCTCATGACCGTGCATTGCATACACTGCAGTTTAGGGAGACCAGATGACTCCTTAAAGAACAGGAAATATTCATTCAGTCTTTTTATTTTTAATTCTCTGTTCAGCACTGAGATTTATGCCCTCTTTTATTGACATATTGAGACCAGAAAATCCAGAAAACAAAAACAGGACTTAATAAAACTGCCCCATTGAGGGCTGAGTCTGGATAAGGCTGTTATTTATGGCTAGTGAGTGTAGTGTATAAACCTTACATAGTGCTCACATGATTGAGCAAACTGTATCAGGTTTTATGTGCCTGCTTCAAATCCCCACGATATAATACTCTTTTAAATTTCCACCTCACTTAGAATTGGTCCCTACTTGTGGCCATGGTGTCATGAGCCTTGATTTGCACTTATCCTGTCTTCCTTCTGCCCTCACCCCTGGTTTTTAAAGCCCTCTTGTCTAGTTCAGTCATCACAGTGCAATCCTATGCCTGACAAACAAGGACGTCAGATCCCTACAGAATCTTGTGCCAATCAGTAGGAGTCCAGGGCCAGCGCTACCATCAGGCAAACTAGGTCGTCGTTTAGAGTGCCAGACTTTTGAGAGTAGCCAATCCTCCTATTACTCCCACTGGTACATATCTTGAGGACCTGCAGCGGCAGCAATGATAATAAATCAGCAAAGAAGTGCTTAGCAGCGCCTGAATCACTACATGCTGGTGATATGCTCTGAAAGTTCAGCTGCTCCTGCTGCCTCTGGTGCAAACTTCCTGTTTGCATGAGTGCGGAACTGGCTGGCCTTCAGCACGCAGCGGTTCAGGCTCTGCTAATCACTGTTTTATTCTTCTTGCCACTGCTGCAGGGCCTGGAGAGATATGGCAGCCATAGTAGTAATGGCAGTGGTATAGAACAAAGTGGGGCAGGCCTCATATCCTTGCACCAGTCCTGCAGGTGTCACTTGTATCAAAGCTTGGTTGCCTTCTGCCTCTGTTTCCCCTTCTTCCCACCTATCACTTCCCAGATGGAGATGTCAGTGCTGCCTTGCTCTTCTCAGCAGGACCAAAGAGTAATAGGTGGGTTTGGGGGGAAAAACAACAACCTGGGTTTTATCTATGACAATGTGCAGTGTCACTACTGAATCATTTTAACTGGTTTACATTACATGCGCCTTAATTGTGTTCTAGTCTAACCTCTTGTGATGGAATTCCTTTCCTGGTTTTCTGTTTGCTATTAGTGCAGTGTAACACGCTGCGGGTGCGTCAGGACCCAAACCCCCACGGAGCTAGGCGGAGGGTCAAAGAGAAAGCTTTTATTTACAGGGAGTTCACAGCAATAGTAGAGAAAACTCCCCTTCCCCAAAGTTCCTTCACTCTGGATTTAAAGCAGTAGCAGAGAACAGTTCTCCCCCCCCCCCCCAAAGTTTCTTCACTGTGGGCTTAAAACAGTTGCAGAAAAACAGCTCTTCCCAAAGATCCTTCACTCTGGTTTTAAAACAGTAAAGTCCACCAGCCTGCTGATCAATATGGCAACACCCCGGCTCCTACCCTCTCCTGGGATCCATTAGAGGTGGGTGGTGACTTCATACCCTGGAACACCTTAGGCTCTTCGCTTTCCCCCTCTATCTCTTCGCTCCAAGTTAAAAGGGCTGTTCCTGGTCTCAGCCTTCCCAGGTATGTTCAAGCCGGGTTCCTTAGCGGGGCCCAGCTTCTGATGCTTAAAGGGACGTGCTTTCCCTCTAGCTGGAGGAGTATCAGTACGGAGGATGGGGAGCCTCTCATATACCCCATCACTTGCAGATTTCCAGTAGCCATATTGGCCTAAAAAAATTAGCCTTTTTGCAAATTGTGCTAGTTTTGTAATCACCCATCAAAAAGATGTTGGTTTGCAGGTGCTTCTGATGCCACAGGGGCATCAAAAGCTACTAGTACAGCGTCTTTTTGTTGATCTTATAAAAGGTATCACAGTCTATAAAGATTTCAGTTGCTATTCCATTGTTTATGTTCTAGTTCTTCTAAGACTGTGGACTGCATTTGTTGGAAAACTAGAAAACAAGGACTGGATTGTCTATCCTATACTAAAACAAAGTGATCAGTGCTGATGTATCCAAAATACCAAAACACTGCTGAATTTGCCTTTTCTGGAGTAGGAAGTCTTCAGTGAAGGATCCTCCTTGGAAAGAAATGTCAGGGATTGCTAATGGGCTGTGAAGGAGCTGATCTGTCATATATGATATATGGGTTCTGTTGGAGTTGGAGGAGGGGGTGAAGATCAACTTGATAATATGTAGTTTGCTCTGCAACTATCTTTTCCTCTTTTGGAGTTTTGTCATTGCTGCTGAACTGAGCAGTTCACAGAACAGTGCTGAGCTCAATAAGTGGGACATGTGGTGGCCACTCATTTGGCTTTTAGCTTTATTAAACTTGCCTTTTCCAAATCCAAGCTCACGGTTAGAAATTCAGGTTCATAAGTTATTTCCCTGCCCAAACTGTCTTACAGTCTACATAAGAACATAAGAACATAAGATATGCCATACTGGGTCAGACCAAGGTCCATCAAGCCCAGAATCCTGTTTCCAACAGTGGCCAATCTAGGTCATACGTACCTAGCAGTTTCCCCAAAAGACACAGGTTCCGCAATGCTTGTACTGGGTCAAGCATTGATATCCTGGGTCCCTTCTTAATAATGGTTTATGGACCTTTCCTCCAGGAACTTGTTCAAACCTTTTTTAAACCCAGCTACACTAACAGCCTTTACTACATCCTCCGGTAACAAATTCCAGAGTTTGATTACACGTTGAGTGAAAAAATATTTCCTTTTATTAGTCTTAAATAGTTTACCCTGTAGCTTCATTGCATGTCCCCTAGTCTTTCTATAATCTGATAACGTAAACAGTCGATCTACTTTTACCCGTTCCACTCCGTTCATTAATTTATAGACTTCTATCATATCTCCCCTTAGCCGTTTCTTTTCCAGGTTAAAGAGCCCTAACCTTTTTAGCCTTTCTTCATAGGAGTATCCTTCCATCCCATTTACCATTTTGGTGGCTCTTCACTGAACCTTTTCTAAATAACTCTATATCCTTTTTTAAGATACAGCGACCAGAATTGCACACAATATTCAAGGAGCGGTCACACCATGGAACGATACAGAGGCATTATAATATCCTTTGTTTTATTTTCCATTCCTTTCCTTATGATACCTAGCATTCTATTTGCTCTCTTGGCTGCCGCTGCACACTGGGCCGAGGGTTTTAACATGGTATCCACAATGACGCCTAAATCTTTTTCCTGGGTGGTGGTTCCTAATGTGGAACCTTGCATTGTGTAACCATAGTTTGGGTTGTTCTTCCCTAGGTGCATAACTTTGCACTTGTCCACATTAAATTTCATCTGCCATTTTGATGCCCAGTCTTCCAATTTATCAAGATCCTCTTGCAATTTTCCACAACCCTCTTGGGTTTTAACAACTTTAAATAGTTTAGTGTCATCTGCAAATTTGATAACCTCACTCGTTATTCCACTTTCCAGGTCATTGATGAATATGTCAAAAAGCAGCGGACCCAGTACACATCCCTGGGGTACACCACTATTCACCTTTCTCCATTAGGAAAATTGGCCATTTAGCCCTACCCTCTGCTTTCTATCTTTTAACCAGTTCCTGATCCACAGTAGTACACTGCCTCCTATCCCATGACTCTTTAGTTTTGCCAAAAGTCTCTGATGAGGGACCTTGTCAAAGGCTTTCTAGTTATGCATGAGTGGCAGTGGCCGTGATTCAAAGCCTGATTTGCAGCCCACTTCTTATATATTGTGCTGCTTTGGTCACACTATTTCGCTTGGATATATTACGTAGTCTTTAACACACTTCAGGGTGGGCACAGATAAATATCTATCTCCAGGAACAAGCAGGAATGAGTCTTCACATATGGGTATCGTCGGTACCGACGGAGCCTGCGCGGGAACGCTCCCCAGCGTCCAGAAAGAAAGCTTTTGGGAGCATCCCACAGCGCCTGCGTGCTGCCTTCCCGCCTTTCCCAACCGCCTCTCTCCAGTTCTTCTTTTCCGCGGAGCCAGCAGGTCGTGTTCCTGTCACCGCTGAAGAAGTTCTTTATTTTCTTTTATTTCTTTGGTCGCGCGTCTGCCTTCTTCGACGTTGGACCGGTACCGCCGGTCTTTTCTTCTTTCTTCTTTAAAAAAAAAAAACAACAAAAAACTACCGTTTCCCACTTCTGTGCATTTTTTCTTTTTGGGCCTTAGGCCTAGAAAAAGTTTCCTCATGGAAAAGCCCGCTTCCGGGTTTAAAAAGTGCACGAAGTGCAGCAGTACTCTTTCTATCACCGACACCCATGACTGGTGTCTAAAATGTTTGGGTCCTGACCACTCCATCACCGATTGTGAGTCCTGTTCCATGGTCTAAAAGAGGTCGACAGAATCGAGCGGCCAAGCTCAGTACCCTGTTTCCCTCTGATGCAGCTTCGGTGGCATCGATATCTTCTAGGGCTTCTTCTTCCTCCCATGGATCTCAGGTAACCAAACATAAGTCCAGCCGGTCCTCGAAGGGTAGATCTCCCTCTAAGTATCGAGATGCCTCCGGGCTTGCTCTCGAGGATCCCGCACCGGCAAAATTACCCCGGCGGGAAGCTCTGGCTTCCAAAGCTTCATCTATGGGGTTACAGGTTGACATCGATGGCTCGGCCTCGACCGATCACCTGTTGCCATGTTCTGGTGTACCGGTGGTTTCCACTGGTACCGACATCCAGACATTGGTTGCGTCGATGGATCAGAATATTCTGACCATGCAGCGTGCCATTATGGCATTCATACAAGCTGCGACGCCGCCGGTACCGCAACAAACTCAGTTGTCGGTACCGGTTCCGGCGCCGGTACCAATTGCATCGACATCGGCTTTGGTGCCGGTACCGATTGCATCGACATCGGCTTCGGTGTCGACTGCAGCGGTACCCTGTTCTGTGATGCCCATCGGTACCGAATCGGTACCGATCACTCCCGATGTCGATATCACTCGGTACGCATATCGGGCTCTGCAGGAGCATCCAGACAGGCGATACTTCAATTCTTCCGAAGACTCTGATGAATCAGAGGCTTCTGTCGAAGCATCGGTACTCCTTCCTCAGGAGCCCTCTTCTCCAAAAAGAAGAATGTCTCCTCCAGAAGACTTGTCATTTCAAGACTTCATTAGGGAAGTGGCCAGGGGCCATTCCATTTCAGTGGCCCCTGAATTAGAGCCTAGAGCCAAGAAATTGGATATTTTACAATATCCTAAGGTTCCTAAAGAGGCAGCTACTTTACCAATTCATGAGATCCTTTATGATCACATGTTGGGCATATGGGAGACACCTCTCACTATCTCCCCTCATTCTCGTAGGTTGGACACCATGTACCGTGTTCCTCCTTGTCCTGGCTTTCATAAGACTCAGCTTCCTCACCACTCTATTGTGGTGGAGTCTGCTATGAAGAAGATAAAGCGTGCAAAAAGACACTCATCTAATCCTCCAGGAAAAGAATGCAGAACCTTGGATGCTTTTGGCCGGAGAATTTTCCAGGCCAATATGCTTGCTGCCAGAATCAACTCCTATAGTCACTATAGGGGGATGTTTCTAAAGGAAGTTACAGATCATCTGCAAACTTTATCTCCTTTTATCTCAGAAAATAAAAGGGAAGAGTTTCTCACCTGGCTTAAATATGCCCAGGATGTTTCCAAATTTTCCAACCGTGCAGCCTTTGACTCTTTTGAGTGTGCCAGCAGAGCCTCGGCTATTGCCATAGGTGCACGCAGAATTGCTTGGTTACAAGCTTCTGATTTGGAACCCTGGGTCCAGGATGGATTAGGAAATCTTCCTTGTACAGGTGAAAACCTTTTTGGCAAGGATTGGCAAGCAAAGGCCACTCAGATGGATGCTGAGAATTCTGCCTTAGATAGACTTTCAAAGTCTACTTCTGCTCCTGTTAGAAAAAGGTTATTCAAAAAGGCTTTCTTTCCCAAAAAGGGGAAATATTATCCTGTTTATGGTCAGCAGGCATCTTCTGCAGGTCGTTTTGCTGCAAAGCGTCAGCAACAACCTAAACAAGCCAAGCCTAAGGCTGCAAGGACTGCTACGGCCCAACAACCTCAGTCTCCTCAGGGCCTTTGACTTACATCTAGAGAACTTAGCCTTTCTGGCTCTAGAAGAACCAGAGCCTCTCACCATTCCAGGAAGGTTAGCCCACTTTGCACCCAGATGGGAACAAGTCACGGCAGAGCAATGGACCCTCTCCATCATAAGGGAGGGGTACAAGCTTAATTTCTTAAACCTTCCTCCTCACACCATGGTGAGACGGTTCAATTCTCCAACATCTCTCCTCGACCTTCTGTGTCAGGAGATTGCTACCCTTCTTGCCCAAAGGGCAATAGAAGAAGTACCCCTTCTTCAACAGGGCTCAGGGTTCTACTCCCCCTATTTTCTTATCCCAAAGAAAACAGGGGGCTACAGACCCATATTAGATCTCAGAGAATTGAACAAATTTCTATGCAAGGAGAAATTCAAGATGATTTCTCTCGGTGCTCTCCTTCCATACCTTCAGAGTCAGGATTGGCTTTGTTCTCTAGATCTCAAGGATGCGTACACCCATATCCTCATCCATCCAACACAGAAGGTTCCTTCGGTTCCTTTATCAAGGAAAGCACTACCAATACAGAGTGCTTCCTTTCGGTCTGGCCTCTGCTCCAAGAGTGTTCACAAAATGCATGGCAGTAGTAGCTGCATTTCTACGCACTCTAGGAATATTTGTATTCCCATATCTGGACGACTGGCTCATCCGAGCTCTGTCCCACTCAGAGGCCCAGACTTCCCTAGCCTGTACAAGGCGTGTTCTTCAGTATCTGGGACTTGTAATAAACATCCCAAAATCCCATCTCAGCCCTACTCAGTCACTAGAGTTCATAGGGGCCTTGCTGGATACCACAACTGCAAGGGCCTATCTTCCCCAGGCCCGTTGCCTACACTTGGTGCAGTTAGCCTCACAAATTCAGTTAAAGTCCCATTTAACTGCTCGAGAAATGTTAGAACTGTTAGGCCACATGGCATCCACCGTGCATGTGGTTCCTTACGCTTGCCTTCACATGAGGGCAGCTCAGTGGACTTTGTCCACCCAATGGACCCAGGCATCAGGGTGCCTGTCAGACAAAATAGCAACCTCCAGTCGCCTCTTCTGGTCTCTCCAGTGGTGGAGGTCCACTCAAAATCTGTTGCTGGGGTCCCACTTTCAACAGTCGCTACCCCAAGCAACCCTTACAACAGATGCTTCTCCAAAGGTTTGGGGAGCTCATCTACAAGATCTCTCCACCCAGGGCATCTGGTCTCCACAAAAGACATCTCTACATATCAACCTCTTGGAGCTCAGAGCAATTCTTCTAGCTCTCAGAGTCTTCCACACCCTGCTCAGCCACAAGACAGTCCTCATCCACACGGACAACCAAGTAGCCATGTTCTACGTGAACAAGCAGGGCGGGACTGGCTCTCTTTCGCTTTGCAACGAAGCTTTGAGATTGTGGGCCTTCGCCAGAGAGCATCAAATTCATCTCGTGGCAGTGTATCTTCCAGGGGTTCAAAACTCTTGGGCAGACAGACTCAGTCGATTTCTGCTTCCACACGAATGGTCCCTCCATGGGGACCAGATAGCCAAGATCTTCCGAATTTGGGGAACCCCGGACATAGACCTGTTTGCAAGTCCATGGAATGCCAAAATTCCCCGGTTCTGTTCCAGGATTCCGTGTCAGGGAGTTCACGCCAGGGATGCCTTCCTCCTTCATTGGGGGCAAGACTTCCTCTATGCCTTTCCACCCATTCCCCTAATTCCCAAGAGACTGTTCAAACTTCAGAGAGGAGAAAAAAGAGAAGATGTTCTTCCGCAAATGAACGACCAGAGGTGAGCAGCGGAAGAAATGACCACGGCCTACCAGATGATAAATAAAATTCTTTATTGAGGGTCCTCAATAAAGGATTTTATTTATCATCTGGTAGGCCGTGGTCATTTCTTCTGCTGCTCTCCTCTGGCCAAACTTCAGAGAGACAAGGGGTCTATGATCCTCATAGCACCACATTGGCCACGCCAGGTGTGGTACCCTCTACTTCTGAATCTCTCTCAAGCTCCCTCCCTGGAATTGGGATCTGCTCCAGACCTCCTGTCCCAGGAGGAGGGAACGTTGTGGCACCCAAATCCCCAGTCTCTTCATCTCAGAGCCTGGTTGCTGAAGGCCTAGACCTTCAAGATTTGCATCTTTCTCAGCAGGTGAAGGATATCCTTCATGCTTCCAGAAAGCCTTCCACTAGACGTTCCTATGCTTTTAAATGGAAAAGGTTTTCCATTTAGTGTGCACAAAAGGGTCTTAACCCTCTTGCAATACCTCTGAATTCTTTACTAGAGTATTTGCTGCATTTATCCCATGCAGGCCTTAAAACGAATTCAGTAAGAGTCCATTTGAGTGCTATTGCAGCATCCCTTAAGCCTCTCAATGGACAGCCTATTTCCTCTCATCCTCTTATTGCAAGGTTCATGAGAGGCCTTCTTTTAACTAAACCTCCCATTAGACCACCTCCAGTGGCATGGGACTTGAATTTGGTTCTTGGCCAGCTTATGAAGCCACCCTTTGAACCCTTAGCCACTACCTCCTTGAAATTCCTTTCCTGGAAGGTTATTTTTCTCATTGCAGTCACCTCAGCTCGCCGCATCAGTGAGCTGCAAGCCTTGGTGGCTAATCCTCCTTATACAAGGTTCCATCATGACAAGGTAGTCCTCAGGACTAATCCACACTTTATGCCTAAAGTGGTCTCACCTTTTCATCTGAACCAGGAGGTGTATTTACCTGTCTTTTTCCAGGACTTCATGCATCAAGTGCAGAGAGGAATCTCCATACCCTGGATTGTAAGAGAGTGCTCGCTTTTTACTTACAAAGGACACAGCAACATAGAAAGTCCTCTCAACTCTTTGTTGCTTTTGATCCCTCTCATTTGGGACTTCCAGTCTCTAAGAGAACTCTGTCCAATTGGATTGCTCAATGTATTTCTTTCGCCTACCAGAGTAAGAACCTTTCTCTGGAGGGCCATGTGACAGCTCACAATGTGAGGGCCATGGCAGCCTCTATGGCTCATCTGAACTCTGTGTCCATCGACCAAATTTGTCGAGCGGCCACCTGGGCCTCGGTTCATACCTTTACAGCCCATTACTGCTTAGACAAGGACTCCCGCCAGGATGCCTTGTTTGGTCAAGCTGTTCTCAAACACCTGTTCCATACCTAATCAACTCCTACCCCCCATCCCTGGTTGGATGCCCGAGATCCATGGGGGCAGGTAGAGCCCTTCTCAGGGACTCACAACCTTGGAGATCTCCATGGCATCTCTAGCTGGGGAGTCCCCATATGTGAAGACTCATTCCTGCTTGTTCCTGGAGATAGCACAGTTACTTACCTGTAACAGGTGATCTCTGGGAACAGCAGGAATAAGTCTTCACAACCCACCCACCTCCCCTAGGAGTTGTATCTCTCTATCTATCTTTCCTTTCCTCTCTCTCTCTCTTTGTCTCAGCTTAAAACTCGAACTGGAGAGAGGCGGTTGGGAAAGGCGGGAAGGCAGTGCGCAGGCGCTGTGGGATGCTCCCAAAAGCTTTCTTTCTGGACGCTGGGGAGCGTTCCCGCGCAGGCTCCATCGGTATCGACGATACCCATATTTGAAGACTTATTCCTGCTGTTCCCAGAGATCACCTGTTACAGGTAAGTAATTGTGCTTTAGAACCAGAAAATGAATCCGTCTGTAAACTCGGTTTTTCAAGAGGAGTAGGAGGTGGTTGGATGATGATAATTTACATAAGGATAAGTACTTATTTTAGTGCATTTAGGCTGATGTGGCGATGTACACGTTAAGGTCTTAAGTCCAACAGAAAAAGCACAGTCCACGTACCAACAGCAACCCAGTAAAAACCGTGGAGGCAAGGAAGGAACTATAATACCACCTTTATTTCATAAAGCCAGGCCCGACACAGGCCGTGTTTCGTTTATGCCTTCATCAGGGGCTTTGGCTATATGATTTTCTTGCCACAATGATAACTTGTGTCTTTCTATAAAGGCCTTCTCGCTTGCCGGGTATATATGCCAATTCTGGCAAAGTGCCAACTTTGCCGTTGCTTGCTCGTCCGACTTTTAAAATCCAAGATTAGAAGAAGTATTCAAAACGTCCCCGCACTGCTCCTTTCTTTTTACGAGTGTCACTCGTAAAAAGAAAGGAGCAGTGCGGGGACGTTTTGAATACTTCTAATCTTGGATTTTAAAAGTTGGACGAGCAAGCAACGGCAAAGTTGGCACTTTGCCAGAATTGGCATATATACCCGGCAAGCGAGAAGGCCTTTATAGAAAGACACAAGTTATCATTGTGGCAAGAAAATCATATAGCCAAAGCCCCTGATGAAGGCATAAACGAAACACGGCCTGTGTCGGGCCTGGCTTTATGAAATAAAGGTGGTATTATAGTTCCTTCCTTGCCTCCACGGTTTTTACTGGGTTCACGTTAAGGTCTTAATGCATACCACATTATTTTTAGCATACACAAAAGGTCCTATAGTGCTGTATTACCTGAATTATTTATACCTCATACAGTACTTTAAAATCTAAATACAGTACTGTGGGTACATTGTTATTATGTTATAAAACACTTAAACACTATTTTATGTGAAGGAATATGAAACATCCAGATCTAGATGTAATATATCATCAGTTGTGGGACTTCTTTCCTCTGGTTGGTCTGCACGTAGAATAGTCAGGGACAGTTTCTCCAAATGAGTTAGTTTTGCGCAGTCAGTAGCATGACTGACTCTTTCATTGCTTACTCTAATGGTCATGAGAAGAGTTTTCCTAAGTAGTACTCCATGGTTCATCACTTCAATATGATATTTTATGATCTAGAAATCATAGACAGGCATCCAGTTTTACCTTCTTCCATTTTTATTTATTTTGGTGGTGGCAGTGACAGGGTCTTTGAGGGGAAGCCTCTGGTTCAGCTCCATAGGGCTTTGACAGTGATATTGACTCATTGGAGGTCCTATGCATTATTGCCAGTGCAAGGGGGTAGGGGTCTTGTACTTTGGTTTCCCTCACTTTGGTTGATTTTAGGCGTTTGTCCTTGTTGCAATATAATAGGGCCTCTAGGAATAGATCAACAAGATGATGGGAAACGTAAGATTTACTTTTAGATACAAAATTCAAAATAAATTTTATTCAGGAAATATAAGATGGTCCTCCTTCTTCCGAGCATGTAAAGCTTCTCACCTGTTATTGGATATTATAGAACAGGGGGTTCTCAACCCAGTCCTCGGGATACACCTAGCCAATCAGGTTTTCAGGATAACTACAATGCATATGCATGAGAGATTCTCATGCACTGCCCCCATTGTATGGCAATCTCTCTCATGCATATTCATTGTGCTTATCCTGAAAATCTGACTGACTAGGTGTGTCCCGAGGGTTGAAAACTCCTGTGTTAGAGCAATAGTGCTCAAGACCATGGTTTCCCAAACATGCCCTATAGCTAATTAGGTTTTCGATGACTACAGTGAATGTTTGTGACATATATTTGAATGTATACTGCATCCAGTATGGGGCATCTATACAGAATGTACATGCCTGTTTTATAAAGAACGGATCTCCTAATATTTCACCCTTGCCATCACCCTCATAAAATGAGAGCTCAGGACTTCAGTTAAGCAGAGCTGAGAAGCTGTTGTCCCCAGCTTAGATTTTGGCTCTAAAACTCATTGGTCCAAGCCCAATTTTTCAATTGATTTTTTATTATAATCTCCAATTTTTATAATGAATTTTAAAAAACATATAAACATTAAGTGGCATGTTTTCTAAAGCATGTTAGCTGTTAACACAGCGATATGTGGGAAAAGGGCATCACGGTAACAGCTAACGCGGGCCAAATACAGATAGCACAGAGAATTTAAATGCTTGATATAATTACCCCATATAAGGCTAATGTAATAGCAGGGCTAGTAGCAGAGAATGCAAATAGGCACCTGAGTGTCTTTTATAAAAATTACTCCTCCCTTCTGGAAAGTAGGCTCAGAGATTTACATTTGCTCCAAGGCAGACGCAAATGACTTGCCACCTTGTGTATGGATGCGTGTGCTTTTTATAACATGTGAATATATTTCATAGCCGCATGCCACTTCTGCCTCCAGGAATTCCTGCGTGCAAACCACCTGGTGGGAGGAGTGGCCTAGTGGTTAGGACAAGGTACTTCAGGCCGGAGGGCCAGGGGTTCAAGTCCCACCTGGGGACAACAATCTCAGGCCGGAGGGACTGGGATTTCTAGTCCTATAGGCACTCCTTGTGGTCTTGGGCAAGCCACTTAACCCTCCATTGCCCATGTTCCCTGTAAGTATTAGCATATGTGTGTCATATCCCCTCGTGTTAAATGTATCTCCCAATTGACCGCTTTGACCCAGTGAAAAGCAGGATATAAATACAGCTAAATAACAGCTAAATAAGCATAAAAGTATGTAATATGCAGGGCCATCTCTACCATTAGGTGTCCTGGATGTTTGCCTAGAGTGCCAGTGGACGGGTCTTTAATTACTGCAACTCTCCAGGACCTGCAGTGGCAGCAATGCATTTAAAAAGGTATCGCGGAGTAGGAGTTACCATCTGTTCCAGCACAGGAAGGAAGTGGAGTTGGAGGGAGCTAGAAGCATAATTGCACCAGAACAGAAGGTAACTCTGGCACCGCAGTGTCTTTTTAAATGTACTGCCGCCGCTGCACATCCTAGAGAGGGGTGGTGCTGGGAATTAAGTTTGCCTAGGGTGTCTCATACCCCTGTGCTGGCCCTGGTGGTATGCGTCAGTAGCGCTTACTTTTATGCCCTGGGTAATTTTCTAGACGCTCACTTGAGCATATAAAACATTGTTCTACACACTCGGGTCTCTTATAAAATTGCCCCATATGTAAATATATATATCATGCATTATCATTATGGATATCCCAAAAAGCCCAACTGGACAGAGAGCCTGCCATACAGAGTTTGCATAGCTTATCGTATAATTTCCTCTTGCATATTAACTTTAGTATTTACTCTGCAATCTGCAGGTCTATAAGAATTGCAGACCTATTCATTATTTACTCCACATCACAGGGGCAACTCTCCTCTTCCAAATTCACTTTAATAGTCTGCAGTATGCACGTCTACAAGAATTGCAAACCTGTTCAATATTCAATGCACATTGCAAGGGCAACTCTACCATTTCTAGTGCCAGCCACAGGAATTCCTCCAGAGTATATACCACACAGTAACAGCCCTAGAATATTGCAGAATGTAGACATCCAATATCCTTTAGCCAAGGAATAAGTTACACTAGCAGTTCATTGGTGATTCTCATCCAGCTGACAGGAGAGTGACAAGGCCTGGGTGAGGATTTGTAGAGATTAACCTCTGTGTGGCATTTATTGCGATCAGGCAGGTCAAGAAAATTGGCATTAGGGAGTCTAAGAGGATCTTGTTTTTTATCCCATTCCCTAAAGCCTCAATCCTATTACTGCCTTATTTTCGGATCAGCAAAAAGAGAAAGAAGCATGCCTCTGTTGTGCGTAGTAACAATCCTAGGGACATGCGAGATCCATGTTATATCTCCTCTGAATTGGCTAGCTGATAACCTTACACATTTTATGCTAGTACTTGTAGTCAAAAACACACGTTTCGCTTCTAGTAGGAGCCTTTGTACAGTGCGAAAAGTAATTCCTTCTCTTACCCACTGAATGGGAACTGATAGTACAGTAGCATGGCAATTTATGCCAAGCTTATAGGCAGCCCTTTGCCAGTGTGGAATGTTTACGTACTGTATAGGCTGAAGTGTTAAGAGCACCTCAGGAAACCTGATAGAAACTGCTCTCAAGTATCGGTAGCAGACATTCAACATTACTTTCTTTAAAATGATTTAATTTTCGCCGTGGCAATTCTCTCCTGCTTTTTTGGGCTTCCAGCCCAGTCTGAGCCACAAGCTAGTGGGTTATTGCACAGCCACCTTTTAAAGCCAATCAGTGGTTTTCTTCATTTTATAACCCCCATCCTTTGCCCCCCCCCCTCCCCCTTCTCCCAATCTAGGCCAGTCATTCAGCAGCAGTCCTTAGCAAGGAGCTACAGCCATTCGCTTTGTTCTGGAAGCTGATACATGTGAACCCTGAGTCTGGCTGCCTGGCGTTGCCATTATATAATGGTTGCGCTGCCCCCCCCCCTTTGGTGTGAAATTTAATGAATTTATACTCTATGCATTCATTAAGTTTCATGAGACCATGCATCATTTGAGAAGCTTCACTACCTGTAGCAATATTTTAGATAAATTCGCTGGATTGATTTTTTTTTTGCAATGTATTTAGCTACTACCTTTGATTTTTCCTCCCGTTGAGATACATACTACCAGGAGACACGTAGAACCTGTTTCCAGTAATAAGGACTAGAAATGTGTCTGTTTCCTCTGCATGGCATATAGCTTGTAGGGGGCATCACAGTAATACACACGCCCTCCTTTCACGGGCTTGGGCGCATACTTAATTATTTAATTTTATTATCCAGCTGTGTGGCTACTGTGTTGATCCATTCTGATAGTTAGAAATAAAGATTGACAAACAAGTTGAGCTATCAATAATATAATTTATGCAATCATTAAATTGTGTACTAATGTTCGCCACATAAATGAGAAATATTTGTAGCATTAAAACAATTATTTTTATAAGAAATTCTATTTTAAACTCCAGCACAGGTCACCATAAGCCATAGGGACGTGCATTCAGTTTTTGGTTTTATTTTGGAAAATGTTATGCCATGAAGAACAGGCAGTAGATATAATTTATGTACATAAAACGTACAAATAAATGCACATAAAGTTAATCACCAAAACATTTCTGCTTGTTAATCAAATTCCGCATATATTAATTTCTGAAATGAACCAATGTCTGAGAAAGCATGGAATGTGTGCCTTTGAGTCAGTGTTCACTGCTGGTGACCCAGCAGCTTCTGGGTTTTCTTGGTAGCATGACTGACAATAGATTGCCAGGCCTTTCTTCTGAGGCAGTAAGAAGGTTCAATGACTTGCCCAAGGTCACAAGGAGTACTAGGGGGAACTGACCCTTGATCTCCTGGTTACTAAACCAGTGCTCTAACCACTAGGCTACTCCTCCAAGCCTGAGAATTGTTTAAGAATTGGCCAAGAAATCCAAAAATGATACCAAAACAAACCAATTTGGTTTTGCATGCACCCCTTAGTAACTATTGCATTTCTGTGAACTAAAAACACCAAAGACTACCTCGTCTTATCAGAACCAAGTGATAAACAGATTGATCTTGTCAGTAATAAACTGAAATTACCCTTATCTTCGAGCTATATTAAGAATTGGAAACCACGAGATGTTTATCTGTAGTGCAAGCAATTGCTGGATGTGACAAACATCAAAGTGAAACCAAGGAATGAAATGTCATGTGAAACAAGAATGCCAGCCAGAAAATGGTGTGAAAATGGAAACTATATATTCAAAACATTTGACATTTGAAAAGATGAATTGTTCGCTGATTGTTTTGTTAGATTGATTCAACGTTGTTGGGAGTCTACTATGCTCAATATGTCTGCTGTAATAGGTCATCAGATTCGGCATTGCTTTATATGGATGGCTGATGAAACAAAAGAAACAGTTGGAATGTGTTATCCTGTTGAATCTTGGAGAATGTTGCGTTCTGTCAACCAAACTGAGTTAAGAAGGGAGGGGGAGATGCGGCCAACTACTTACTTAGTGACTGGTTGATTTTTATACTCTTATCACCATTGGCCAATGACACCACAAAAAATGTGTCTTGGGGAGCATGACTGAAGAAGACAACTATAGTGTATCTGCCAGCTGGACAACTACAGCTCTTGACTATCTGCTTGCTTGCTGGAATGTTCCAGTATTCTGAAAGGATATGGATAATAACACAGCTATATCTAAACTAACCTATCTTGAATAACCTAAAATCCAAATCACTTTACTGGAGACTGGCATTTACTGACTGACCAGTTGTCTCAATGCTATTTATTTTAAAATAAATGCTTAAGTAGGGAAGAAGATCAATAGCATTGTCAAGGAAATCGGAGTTGTTTGGGTTTCATTCTCCAAAATCTTTAATGTGAAACATTACAAGGTTTCATATAGAATGAAAGCTAAATAGAGACTTTACACTGGAGCCAACATTAAGTTTGTATAATTATTCCTATGTGGTATTGTTCATGTTTTGACATTGAAATGAACAACACCTCGGCATGTAATTAATTAGCTTTCTGTATTAATTGCCAGGACAAAATAAACATATCTACACAGCATGTAACTATAAAGCTATAACACCAACTGTATTCCTTCCCAGAGTCATTAACCTGTTGATTCAGTACTAGAGGAAAATAATGCAAGCCTTTTGTATACAGGAGTGCAGGACGGGGCAAACTGAATGAGAATAAGTGGGTAATTTTGTAAACTCCCATGCAGTTAACGCGTATTATCATGTGTGTATTTGAGGGGAGTTGATGTGTACTTTAGTTTATAAAATAGCGCTGCAAGTGGTGTAAAAATCTAGACACAGGCAATTACGCCTCCTCTAGGGCAGGCCTAAATGCCCACACCTCAAATTTTCAAAATTGTACGTAAGTTATAGTATTTTCTGACTTATTCATGTAAATTTATGCTCTGCCCAACCTCTGCCCCTCTGCATACCCCTACTGAAAGTATGCACGATAAGTCTTAGGCGGGTGTTTACAGAAAAGCGACCATAAGTGCCCCTTCATGCTTGCAAGTCCTTAAAAATAGATGACTTAGTGCCCGTTAATGGGGCATCTCTTTATGTGTCCCCTTATAAAATCAGATCCTAAATTACCGATTTGAATTATTTGATGTAGCTTATAAACCAAGTGTGTGCAGAAATAATGCAGTAAAATCTTGATAGTGTGCATGAGATTACTAAAAACACATGGCTGCTTGTTTTTGCAAACCGAGTTTCATTTTCTTGCTTTTCTAAATTAATTTGTATGTTTAACTTGGCTGCACGGTTGTCTCAACTCTGTTCCTAGAAGCCAAGGTTTGCTGCCATAGTGGCCTAGTTACTGAGCTGCATTAGCTGCTACTGCAGTGATTAACATGCAGTTAACAGTTAACACGGCACCTTAGCAGTTACCATTCATAAATTGCCACACTAGCAGCTAATGCTGAAGAGAATGCAGAATGGACAGGGACTGCACTTTATTGTTGATAATGAGGTAATTATCACGCATTAATGGTTAATATGGTAGATAACTCAACACAGTTAACACCATCTGAATAGGTGTAGCTAACTGCATCATCTTATCTGCATATAGTTCACGTGTAAAATTTTGTTTTCTCTACACAAACTGCATGGAAAACTGCCTGGAACGCCCCTAGCAGTTAACATTGAGGATTTGCTGTTACCATGTGCTAATTTTGGTGGTAATTGTAGAAACTTACTAAAGTTAGTAAATAGGGAGGGAAGAAATAAAACAAAAACGACTCTGGGAAATATTCAGCACTAGCTGTAGTTTCAGAGGGAGTACCTGTACAGGAGTTATGCTGGAGGACCTGAGAACCTCAGCAGAGAGGTTCCAATAAGGACAAAAGTAGCCCAAATGAAATTGAGTACAGAGCAGACAAAGCTTAAAGATTCCAAATTACCCCTGCTTACCGATAAACAAATTCATATGAATAAAATACAGTCTCTACAATGCTTGTATGCAAATGCCGGAAGTCTAAAAAATAAGATGGGAGAATTAGAATATTAGCAATAAATAAGAGGTTAGATACAGTTGGTATCTCAGATACATGGTGGAAGGAGGATAACCAGTGGGATACTGTGATACCTGGGGGCTACAAACTATATTGTAATGATAGAGCAGATCATATTGGTGGTCAGTTTGCACTCTGTTAGAGAAAGCATTGAGTCAGAAAGGATTAAAGTTTTGCAGGAAACAAAATTCACTGTAGAATCTCTATGGATTGTGTCGTGCACCGCCCTGGTGGCCAATGGTCGCCAGGGCAGGTGGGACACAAAATTTTATTATTGAGATAGGAGGGTCCTTTAAGAACCAAGGAGAACTTGGTCTTAGTGGCTCTTAACTCCAATCCTTAAAGAAATCCATGAAAGCAGAGTGGTGGGGTGAAAAAGGCATTTGTTCCATTTACGCATGGGTTCAAAAATGGTTACAACTGAAAGTAAATGTCCTTAACTTCAGGAATGAAAGAAACTCGGTGCTTAAGGAGAAACTGTTAACCTTCACAGTATTGGCAATGCTCAAAAACGGCTTCCAGCTTGAAGCAACATTTTCCTTATATTTCTGTTTAGCAAATTAAAGACAGTCTGAGGACAATACAGGCAGTTCATAAATCTAGCAGAGACTCTATGCTAGAGGAAACACACAACGAGCAATCCATCTCCTCTCCTGATAACTGCTCTGCCAGTTCCACTTGCATCGGCTCTGGAGAAGATATGTCTAGCTCTGTGCCATCAGCTTCTTGGATAATATGTTCTGGAGGTTTATATATCTCCTGAAGTACTTGCCAGTGTCTTGGGCCTAGCCTGGAGTGTTAGCCACGTGTTAAATTAGGAGTAGCTGTGCTTTCTCTTCTCAAAGGTTTTACACTACCTTCAAAAGAACTTTTAAAAGGTAAAGCTTTCCTCCTAGGAATGTAATTAGCATACCTTGTATTGCAGCAGCATGAAGACGAGAGGTTTTCTTCTTCCACTTGCTTCCCACAGTCAGAAGGATGGTGCCAATTATTTCTTTGAAAGTTTAATTTACCTTTCAGCCTTGGAATCAGTTCCCCTGGAAAATGCCTGCTTCTGCAACAGCCCACTTCCTGGCTTCCCTGCTCAGCCTGGCTCTGCTTTCCAAACTGATACTCCTTTGGTTCCTGATTGTAATCAGTGTAGGGCTTTCTCCTCTGCCAGCAAACAGCTTTCTCTCCATGTAAGAAGGGGAAGGCGATGGTGGTGGGAGTGTACTATCAACCAACTGGCCAAAGTGAACAAATGTATGATGAAATGCTCAAAGAAATCAGGGAAGCTAACAAAAGTTACAGCACATTAATAATAATGGTGATTTCAATTACTCTGATATCGACTGAGTCAGTGTCATGATGAAATAAATGATTGCTTCTTGGAGCAGCTGATTCATGAACTGACCAGAGGGGAATCCATTTTGGACCTAGTCCTTAGTGGAATGCAAGATCTGGTGCAAGAGATAAGGGTGTTGGTACCACTTGGCAATAGTGATCATAACATGATCGCGTTTGATTTAATAAATGGAGGAAGGTCGGTAAAGAAATCCACAGTACTACCTTTTAAGTTTCAAAAGGGAGACTATGATAAAATGAGGAAAATAGTTAAGAAAAAAACTAAAAGTTGCAAAGATTAAAGATTTATATCAAGCATGGGTATTGTTTAAAAAAACTATCTTGGAAGCCCATACCACTTTAAGAAAAGGGGAAGAAAGTCCAAAAAACTGCCAGGATGATTTAAAGGTGAGTTCAGAGAGGCTGTTGCCAAAAAAGCATTTTTCAGAAAATGGAAAAAGGAGCCAAATAAGGAAAACTGGAAACAACATAAGCACTGGCAAGTTAGATGCAAGGCATTGATAAGGCAGGCAAAGAGAGAATTTGGAAAAAAGCTTGCTGTGGAAGCAAAAACGCGTAATAAAGACTTTTTCAAGTACATTCATAGCAAGAAAACTGTGAGAGAGTCAGTTGGACCATTAGATGGTAGAGGGGTAAAAGGAGCACTAAGAGGGGACAAGGCCATGTTATACTGTGAACCGCGCTGATGCCGAATAGTGCGGTATATAAGCAACTGTAATAAATAATAAATAAATAAAAATAGCGGAGAGACTGAATGAATTCTTTGCTTCAGTCTGTCCTGAGGAAGATGTATGGATGTTACCCATGACTGAAGTGGTATTTAAAGGTGATACTGCAGAAGAATTTAAAAAAATATTGATACACCGAGAAGAGGTATTTCAGCTATTTGATAAATTGAAGAGTAGAAAATCGCCTAGACCGGATGGTATACATCCAAGCGTGTTGAAAGAACTGAAATATGAGATTGCAGACCTGCTATTAGTAATCTGTGAACTATCATTAAAACCATCTGTAATACCTGGAGATTGGAGGATGGCCAACGTGACACCAATTTTTAAAAAGGGTTCCAGGGGTGATCCGGGAAGTTACAGATCGGTGAGCCTGACGTCAGTACCGGGAAAAATGGTAGAAACCATCATAAAGAACAAAATTACTGAACATGTATTTGTAGATAGACATGGCTTAATGGGAGACTGCCAATATGGCTTTAGACAAGGAAGATCTTGCCCTACTAATCTGTTTTTTTTTTGAAGGTGTGAATAAACAGGTATACAAAGGTGAGTCGGTTGATATAGTATATCTGGACTTTCAGAAAGCCTTTGACAAGGTCCCTCATCAGAGACTTTTGGCAAAACTAAAAAGTCATGGGATAGGAGGCAGTGTACTATTGTTGATCAGGAACTGGTTAAAAGATAGAAAGTAGAGGGTAGGGCTAAATTGCCAATTTTCCCAATGGATAAAGGTTTATAGTGGAGTATCCCAGGGATCTGTGCTGGGTCTGCTGCTGTTTTGACATATTCATAAATGATCTGGAAAAGGGAATAACGAGGGAGGTTATCAAATTTGCAGATGACACAAAACTATTTGAAGTTGTTAAAACCCATGAGGATTGTGGAAAATTGCAAGAGGATCTTGAGAAATCGAAGACTGGGCATCCAAATGGCAGATGAAATTTAATGTGGACAAGTGTAAAGTTATGCACCTAGGAAAGAACAACCCAAACTATGGTTACACGATGCAAGTTTCCTTATTAGGGACCACCACCCAGGAAAAAGATTTAGGCGTCATCATGTTAAAACCCTCTGCCCAGTGTGCAGCGGTGGCCAAGAAAGCAAATAGAATGCTAGGTATCATAAGGAAAGGAATGGAAAATAAAACAAAGGATATTATAATGCCTCTGTATCGTTCCATGGTGCGACAGCATCTTGAATATTGTGTGCAATTCTGATCCCTGTTATTAGAAAAGGTACAGAGAAGAAGCACCAAAATGATAAAGGGGATGAAGAGAGGCTAAAAAGGTTAGGGTTCTTCAATCTGGAAAAGAGACGGCTGAGGGGAGATATGATAGAGGTCTATAAATTAATGAATGGAGTGGAACGGGTAAACGTAGATCAATTATTTATATAATCAGAATATAGAAAGACTAGGGGATATGCAATGAAGCTACAGGGTAATCTGTTTAGGATTAATAAGAAAATAGTTTTTCACTCAATGTGTAATCACTCTGGAATTTGTTACCGGAGGATGTAGTAAAAGCTGTTAATGTAGCTGGGTTTAAGAAAAGGTTTGATGGACCTTGGTCTGACTCAGTATGGCATATCTTATGTTCTTATGTTCTTAAGGTGAATCGGTTGATATAGTGTATCTGGATTTTCAGAAAGCCTTTGACAAGGTTCCCCATGAGAGACGTTTGGCAAAATTAAAAAGTCATGGGATAGTAACTGATTAAAAGTTAGAAAGCATCTGCGGAGGGGGGAGAAGGTGGGGGAGGAGGGGGGAAGGTGGTCGGGGGGGGAGAAGATGAGGAAAAGGGGAAAAGGGCTGAAGGAAGGGGTAGGGGGTGGGGGGGAGATGGGGTAGGGGAGAAGGGGGGTGGCTGTGAGGGGGGAAATTGTAAAAACAAAGATGGGTGGAGCAGCATGTTAAGAGCAAGTTGGTTTGTGGTTGTTGGAATAATTTACGGTACTGTATGACATTGGCTGTTGAGGGTAATGTGACCTCTGAGTTGTTGCATTTGTTTAAAAATATAAATTAAAAAAAAGTTAGAAAGCAGAGGTTAGGTCTAAATGGCCAGTTTTCCTAATGGAGAAAGGTAAATAGTGGAGTACCCCAGGGATCTGTGCTGGATCTGCTGCTTTTTAACATATTCATAAATGACCTGGAAATGGGAATAACGAATGAGGTAATCAAATTTGCAGATGACACAAAATTATTCAAAGTTGTTAAAACCCATGAGGATTGTGAAAGAGGGCCTTGATAAATTAGAAGACTTGGCATCCAAAAGGCAGATGAAATTTAATGTGAACAAGTAAAAAATTATGTACCTAGGAAAGAGCAACCCAAACAATGGTTACACGATGCATGTTTCCACATTAGGAATCACCACCCAGGAAAAAGATTTAGGCTTCATCGTGGATAATATGTTGAAACCCTCCGTTCAATGTGCAGCGACAGCCAAGAGAGCAAATAGAATGCTAGGTATCATAAGGAAAGGAATGGAGAATAAAACAAAGGATATTATAATGCTTCTGTATTGTTCCATGGTGCAACTACACCTTGAATATTGTATGCAATTCTGGTGACCTTATCTTAAAAAGGATACAGTGTTATTAGAAAAGGTACAGAGAAGAGGCACCAAAATGGTAAAGGGGATGGAAGGATACCCCTATGAAGAGAGGCTAAAAAGGTTACGGCTCTTCATCCTGGAAAAGAGACAGCTGAGGAGAGATATGATTGAGGTCTATATATTAATGGATGGAGTGGAATGGGTAAACATAGATTGATTGTTTATACAATCAAAATGTAGAAAGACTAGGGGATATGCAATGAAGCTACAGGGTAATCTATTTAGGACTAAAAAGAGAAAATATTTTTTCACTTAATGTGTAATCACTCTGGAATTTGTTTCCGGAGGATGTAGTAAAAGCTGTTAATGTAGCTGGGTTTAAAAAAAGGGTTGGACAAGTTCCTGGAGGAAACGTCCATAAACCATTATTAAAGGGGACTCAGGATATCAATGCTTGACCCAATACAAGAATTGAGGAACCTGTGTCTTTTGGGGAAACTGCTAGATACTTGTGACCTGGATTGGCCACTGGTGGAAACAGGATACTGGGCTTGGTGGAACTTGATTTGACCCATTATGGCATATCTTATGTTCTTATATTCTTGTGTTTTAATGTATGCTCAATGGACGTGTTGCGGTTCTGTAGGAGGCTTGGCCTAGGTAGAACCAAAATCTACACATTTATTCCCCATTTCATATAGCGAATGCCATGCAAGCCCAAAATTAGACACATCCAGATTTTACACCTGCTCAGAGATATGCTTGTTTTAGCCTGCTCTTCACACGAGGCATTAAAGGGGATAGCCCCTGTATTCTCTCCAGATTTATTTCCCCCTCTGAAATATTATGGGGTCAAGATAGAGGCTAAGAGCATGTGCACTTCTAGGTATGTAAAATGGCCCAGATAGATATGTAAGTGCTGGTATTTACATGTATTTGTTCTGAAATGCTGACGCTCATGTAAGTTCCTGGTTTTCCCCCCATCGAAGTTTCCTATGTGCGTATTTCTAAAAGTGCTCCTATCACTGCACATGGCTGCATATTTTGCCAATGTCTCCATGCTTAACAGAGCTCTTCCCTTAAATGCCTACAAAATTGTTCATCTCCTGACCCAAATGCCTCAATTTTAATAGTCGCATCCCATCTAAAATATCTCTTCAGAGATTTAGCCTAGTGAAAAAGATTTTCCAATGTTATTTTAATCATAATATCCCCATGTTTTCAACTAAAAAAACGTCTGTGCAGTTTTTGTAGTGAAGTAGAAAAGAGGCAGAACTAAGTAATTTCCATATAGTTCTGTGGCTGTAACATACTTGTTTCATTTTGCCCCCAAACATCCATCTATTCTTTGTCATTCTCATCTTTTTTTCTTTGCCTTACATTTTGATGACCCCCATATTGTATGCTGAACAGACTGGTAGAAGTTGTGAAAGAAAAAATCTTTCAATACGAAGTGTGAACAAAAGCAAGTTTGCATTAAATTCGGCCAGAAACTTGGAGATTCATGCAGAGACTTATGACAAGTTACAGCAAGTGTATGGCAATGGATGCATGAGTTGTGGTCGAGTTTATGACTGATACAAACATTTCCAAGTGGGTCACCAAAGTGTTGACAGTGACGAATGTACTTGAAGGCCATCCATGAGCAGGAATAAAGACAAAGTTGAAGCAGTGCATGCCGCAATATGCTCAAATAGTTGATTGACTATCAGGGAGCTTGCTGAGGACATGGACATTGGTTTTGGGTTGATTTGGGGATGAGATGGGTGTCTGCAAAATTCATGCCGAAACTCCTGTCCCCTGACCAGAAAGAAGATCAACTGTCTGCAGCCAGGGCGTTGTTGGAATGCATTGAAAATGAGTCAGATTTCATTAAAAAGATTACTGGTGATGAATCATGGGGTTATGATTATCACCCAGAAACTAAGGCTCATTCCTCACAATGGAAGACTCCAAACTCTCCCAGACTGAAGAAAACCCATAAGGTGAGGAGCAATGTCAAGGTCATGCTCACAGTTTTCTTTAACAGGTTATTGTTCATCATGAGTATGCTCCAAAAGGCCAAACCATCATTAAGGAGTACTATGGCCAAGTTCTGACTCATTTGAGAGATGCAGTTCGTCATAAGAGGCCAGAGTTGTACAGGAATGGTGAATGGTTGCTTCATCATGATAACAATCCAGCTCACATATCACATTTGTGCAGCAGTTCTTGGCCAAACAACAAATTGAGCAAGCCCGGCAGCTTCCATACTCACCTGATCTCACATCTTGTGACTTTTTCTTGTTTCCAAAACTGAAATTACCACTGAACGGAAGGGGATTAGACGACTTGGAGACCATTAAGCAAAACGTGACACAGCAGCTTCACAGCATAAAGAAAGAGGCGTTTCAAAAGTGTTTCCAGCAGTGGCAGGAACGTGGGGAAGGTTTTAATTGGAAGGGTTCACTTTGAAGGAGACTCGGTGCAATGACTGTCAGTGTTATACTACTTGTGTTATTGTATAAGTCTCGTTACTTTTTGATTTTGTCTAAACTTGCAGGGTTCCTCCAAGCTGGTTGATGCAAGTTGGGGTTCATTGACACTGCCATTGCTTTGGGCATCTCATACTTGCATCTTGTGTGCCTCAGTGAGTTATGTTGGTTTTAAACTATAGAATAATGATTATAAGAAGGATATTATAAAATCATAAGATGCGCCATGCTGGTTGAGAGACCAGCTCTCCATTACATCTCCTCTCGGTCATCTCTTCTGCAAGCTGAAGAATTCCAATTTGATTAACCTTTCTTCAAAAGCGAACCATTCCATCCCCTTTATCCTTGTTTGCTCTTCTTTGTACCTTTTTCTAGTTCTGCTGAATTCTCTTTTTAGGATGACCACAAGTAGACAAGGTACTCAAGATGCAGTCGCAGCATGGATTGATCCAGAGGCACTGTGATATTCTCTGTGTTATTCTCCATTCATTTGTGAATAATTCCTAATGTTCAATTAGTTTTTTCTATCATCACCACACACTGAGCACATGATTTTAATGTATTGTCCACAGTGACTACAAGACCCTTTTCCAGGATGGCATCCTAACTTGGAACCCAGCGTTGTATTTTTTTCTTTGTTTCACACACTTTTTTAGTAACTTTGACCTGTGTGAAAACTCTTTAACACGTGCAAATCATTTGTACACCCATTTATAGGCTAATGTACATTAAATCAATTAATGTATTTTCTTAAATATTCGTTCATACTGTTGAAAATGTAAAAGTAGGCATGTAAGTCCAAACGCTGCATCAACTGGGCTTCCGGAAAAGTCTCTGCTCAACATAGGTAAAAATATGTGCAAAATGTGTTACCCATGAACCACAGTTCTATGTACATAAATGGCTTTAACCTGCATATGTTTGCTGTTCAAAACTCAGCTGCCCGGCTAATATTCCGCCAGCCTCAATATGCTCATATAACCAGGGCCATCCTAGGCAGAAACCCTGGCGGTGCTGCCCCCGCCAAGCCAAGTCACCGCCCCCTTCAGCTGCCGCTGCTGATTCCATTGCAGGGAGGGAGGCAGTGGCAGTAACAGTATTTCAAAAGGTGCCAGCTTTTCGCTGCCACTTTCTTCCCCATGGCAGCAAAAAGCCACCACATTTTGAAATAGTGCTATTGCCACCTCCCCCCCCCCCCCCCCGTGACGGAATCAGTGGCAGCTGGGGAGAGGGACAGCGCAGCCCCCCTGGGCCGGCCACCCTAAGCGACCGCCTAATTCACATAGAAGGACAGCTAAGCCGAACCAACCATTCCTCCCCACAAAACATAGACCCCTCTACATGTAAACAGTTCGCTCCCCTCACATAGTGTTTCTTGTATTTATCTCCAAGTTATAACCCTTGTTCGATGTAAAACAATTCCTCTGTAATTGTTATGTTGTTTGATGTAAACCGCCTTGGATAAAGACGGTATAGAAAAACTGGTAAATAAATAAATACAAATAAATAAAATAATTTGCCTAGTGGACAGGCCAGCCCTGCATATAACCCTTCTTCTCAAGTCGCTCCATTGGCTCCCTATCCATTTCCGTATCCAGTTCAAACTTCTCCTGATAAGGGCACTCATTCTGCTGCTCCTCACTACCTTTCCTCTCTTATCTCTCCCTACACCCCTCTTGGGAACTCGGCACTTCTGGTGGATCCCTTCTATCTTTGCCCTTCTCTTCTACTGCCAACTCCAGACTTCGATCCTTCCACCTTGCTGCTCCTTATGCCTGGAACAAACTACCTGAGTCTGTGCGTCAGGCTTCATCTCTGGCCATTTTCAAATCCAAGCTGAAAACTCATCTCTTTGAGGATGCTTTTGGAGCCTGATCCATTTAGTCCCCAATGTGCTTCCTTACCCTGGATATATCCTTGTCCTCAGCTATTGTGTTGTCTGTCTTGACTAGATTTTGAGCTCTGATGAACAGGGACCATCTTTTACATGTGTCTGTACAGCGCTACGTATGCCTTGTAGCGCTATACAAATGATCACTAGTAGTAGTAGTAGTTTGCTGCTTCACCGTGACCATAAACACATTCCAGACTCTGTGGTGTGGGACACTGAGGCCCTAAACACAATTCAAAAAATACATTTAAAAAATTAAAAGAAAATAAAGGTAAAGCTTAACAAAATAAATCTGAAATTGTACCATAGTTATAAAATATTTCTTCCTTTCATATTTGAATCTGGCAGCATAGGAAAGTGGTGGTGTAAAAGAGCAAGCGAGCACAGGATTAATAAACTACTGTCATGGTAATTTCCTAAGAAAGCAAGGTCCTGGGTAATAGATAGCGTCCGTGTCCACTTCCACCTTCCACTCCAGCTACTGGAAGCAAAGCCAATGTTACGTTTCCAAGTAAGTGACTCAGTGCGACATTGCAGAAAATAATCAATGACTACTGCCAATGTAAGACATAGATACAAACTAGAACAACTGATAAAGACCAAAAGGCCCATCTGGCACATCCATTTCCTCTTTCTGCTGTAACACAGTAACATAGTAGATGATGGCAAATAGACTGAATTGACCCATGCGCTCTGTCCAGTATGGTGGTTAGGGTTGCATTTGCTACTCTCTATATAGTCAGAGGGAGGGGTGGCCTAGTGGTTAGGACAAGGTACTTCAGACCGGAGGGCCAGGGGTTCAAGTCCCACCTAGGGACAGCAATCTCAGGCCGGAGGGACTGGGATTTCTAGTCCTATAGGCACTCCTTGTGGTCTTGGGCAAGCCACTTAACCCTCCATTGCCCATGTTCCCTGTAAGTATTAGCATATGTGTGTCATATCCCCTCGTGTTAAATGTATCTCCCAATTGACTGCTTTGACCCAGTGAAAAGCAGGATATAAATACAGCTAAATAAATAAATTACTCCCATACCTTCTTAAGAAGCATCAAAGTCATTTCACTGCTGTTTTCAGCTGTAGTATTCAATTGCTATTTCTACAGTATGTATATCCCCCTCCTTTTTGAATTTCTTCACATATTTTTTCACTGCCCCCTTTCCCTGAGAGGGAATTCCAGGCATCCACCACCCTTTCTGTGAAGCAATGTTTCCTGACATTGCTCTTGACTCTTCCTTGCAGCTTCATATCATGTCCTCTCATTCTACAGTTACATATTTAGGTCCACATACTGTATATCATCTTGAATATATTTTGGTGCAGACCTTCTACCGCTTTGGCTGCTTTCCTCTGGACTGTCTTTAGACTCCAAAACTGAAAACATTATTCCAGGTGAACCTCACCAGTGAGTTGTACATGATCCAACTCTTTTTTTTTTCTGGATTAAGTCTTTCTCTGTGGAGCCGAACATCCCTCTGGCTCTGGCCCTGCCTTATCGCCTTGTTTCTTTACCTTTCCTCAGAAGTACAAGAGACTCTAGCACAGGTTTTACCAATATCGAAAATACTATATCTCTTTTCAATACTTTCTTAAATTGCCTACGCTGCCTGCACGGGTGGGGCTGTTCCATTCATCCTCTGTCTTTTACCTTTCCAGATTAGGACCAATGTTCCCTCTAATTTTCTGTAGGCTGTGTGTGCATAAAATATCAGCTGTGCAGCTTTTGAAGGAAGGTTAAATTTTTGTGCGCCACATAACGACACTCGGAGTTATATACTTTAAAAGATAATAACTTGAATATGTATATTGACATCAAACCTAGCATGTTAAATCACCTCATTGTAAATAACCTCACTGTAACTTCACCTGTCTGTAATTAATTGTATATAGTTCTCCCAGTTACTTTTCCATGTTACTATCCCTGTTTTATGTAAATACAGGGCAGAACTACCCCTGCCCTGTAGTCAAGTTGTTGTATGTAAACTGCACTGATAACAAATAGCGCGGTATAGAAAAGCTATAAATAAGTAAAATAAAATAAAATTTGACTACACGTCAGAATACAGTATGTACACCACATTGATTTTAATCAAATTAAATGAAAATAGACGATTGCTAAATGAAGCGGAAAATTTCTAGTAATTACAATCACAACTTTTAAATTTTAAGACGTCTGTGTTGTTTTCTATCAGAATCAGAACCATAATTTTTGTGCGCTCTGTTGTAAAGTATGTGCGCTCGCTCATCGAGGTGTGTGCGCGCGCACACACGCACAGCTTAGAGGGACCAGTGATTAGGACAGTCTGAGATAAAATAGGAAATGAAATGAAACACCAGCATTCAGCTCCCTTCAGGGAAACATTCCTTGTTTATATATCCATGTACTATTTTATATGTTTTCATCGTTACGGAAAGAATACTAAAATAGAATGAATTTAGTGAATTATAGGCCTAGTAACTCAGCTTAGCTTCGCGAGCTCTATTCCTTTGATCGCAGCTGTAACAAAATGTGTGATTATGCTATAAAAGATAATAAGAGAACATCAAAATCTAGCTAGGAAATAGCACCGTGATTTAGTAATTTAACAGTTTAAGACTTCACATAAAAATACATTGTTGACCGTAGTATTCTCCTAATGTGCATAACTACTGCAAAGAACATCATTTAGCTCAGTAGCTGTAAAATGAAGCGTCCGTAATATTATATGATTTGTCTTTAGATAAAGAGATAAAGGGGGAGATTTTTGGAGAGTTTCTGTTTATGGGGTCTCTTATCTTATTTGGCATTCATGAATTATAAACTTAGTAGATAAAAGTATCTGCTTGGAATGAAAACATCAAAGCCCAAGTCTGACCCAAGGAAATGCAATTTAGGATTTCTTAGTGCACCGCAATCCAAAGGCTAAGTTTAATTACACGCAATTGTTTCTCCTGCTCTAAGAGAACTGTGAAAGCTCCTTAAATTCTGATTAATTTCAGTTAATTTGCTTGCCATACTATGTGCATATTCATAGAGTCACTTCCCTTTTTAACCTGTTTGCTGATCCTGCTGAATACTTAACACTTATTCTTTGATATACCTATTTCTCACATACCATCTTGTCTTCCATGGCACTGGTAAACTAGTCAGGTCTAAATTTAGGCAGCCGGCAAAGTAGGCACCAACGTAAGGGACCAGATGTAGGTGTCGAGGCAAAAAGGAGCCTTCTCTCACTAGTACCGCTTAAGAGGCACTCTTTCTCCAACATCCCCACTGATGCTCTCCAGGCTAAAAGAGGATCCATGCCCGGGCCCTGTTGTTCCACTTGAAGGGGCTAAAATCTTAAATCTGCTCCTGACAGTATTGCGATAAAAAAGACTGTGGTGAAGTTCATCATGATTTGAATTGCTTTGTGGAATTATGGTTGTCATTGCAGCAGCTCTATGAGTGAGCCAAGAGAGAGCTTTCTGCTGACCAAGGCAGCAATGCAGAAAGTCACGAGCTATTAGCTATGTATGAAGTGCACTGATAGCTTGCAGAAAGGGGTACATATGCAAATTAGCCACACGTTAAACTGCGGGGCAAATATCAGCGTTAAACTGGGAGAGCAAGTCAAACACATGCATGCAGAAGTTGGTGCAAGTTTGGCATGCTCTCCCAGAGAAACAGGGTCATCTGAAGGGAAGTTTGACACGTCACCTCAGATAATCCAGGCATTGGGGGAAGCCTCTGATGCCATCAAAATACTGTTGAGGGCACGCGCAAGACAGTTAAGCCGCTTCAGAACAGGCGTAGAGATATTGGTGCTTCGGCAAGTTACATAATCTGCTACACTTTTCTCTGCATCGGGCACAGACAATATTCGCACGCCAATTTAATATGCACAGTCATTTGCATATCATTTAAATGTGCTTGGCATTACTGTATGCGTTCGCTTTTCCTTTACTGTTTACGCGCACGTCAGTCTCTTTTCTGCATTTGGCGTGTCGGAGCCTGTGCATATAAGTTGCATTATCTCCATGCAAAGGGTACGCTAGTCTTACTTCATCAGCCCTTAAATGATAAAAGCTGTTTTTCTCAGTTGTAACTAACACTCACCACTAGGGGATGTTCATTTTGACTTAAAAAGAAGAGTATCACCAAAGCTCAACTGCAACTACTTATGAGCAAGTTGTGGAATAAATATTTGCTAACATGGGTGTTTCTACAAGGGGAAGGCAATTTTCACAGGCAAAACACGTTTACCCACTTAAATTGCCTATGTGAAAATTGCGCACCCTGCATGTGGATAGAACTATGCACTCTATTCCACGAAACGTGTTTGATCATGCAGTGGGATTAGGCTAGCACAGAAAACTATGTGCCTAATTCTAGATTTTTCCAAACTATGTGATTAGTTATGGTCCATGACAACTACTACTATTACTACTGCTTGTTTATATAATACTATAATACCGCCAACTAAATACATAGCCATCCCATTCACACAAACAAATTATCACACCACGTTAGTAAATACCTTCATGTTAAATGCTACCTCAACTGTACTGTCCAAACACTGTCACATAACTGTACTGTCTAAATGTTTACATGTACCCTAATGTTAAATGTAACCCTCCAATTGTGTTGTGACGTGACCACCTTGATTGAAGGAAAAGGTGGCATACAAATCTATCTAAATAAATAAATAACATAAATAAATAATACTACAAGGCACACGTAGTGCTGTACACCAAAAACGTATCTGCGAAAAAAGCAGATACAAATCTTGCTAGTACTTTTTTATTAGGCAATGTCAAAGATAAGTACATAGGTACTTTCACTTCAAGAATTGGAGCAAAGACTACAGTCAAAAAGTGAACTTTGCAACAATGCCAGTAATTTGAAGATTACCCTCCAGAGAGTACAAGTAGAGCTCAGTCTTGTATGCTTGAATATGCATGAATATCCTTGTTTCTCTGAGGTGAGGGATGTGAGAAAGTTAAGGATGGGTGGGTAGGTTGTTTTTATGTTTGTTTTGGTTTTGTTTGGTTATTTGTTTTATATTTTATGAATATTTAATTAGCCTGGAAGTGTGATGATGATGATAATTGTTATATGTTGCATCCAGTGTGCCCCGGACCTGGTTTATTTGATGTAAACCTCCGGCTTTAATTAGCCAAAATTAAGTGCATATTCTTCCTTTTTGCTGCCGCTTGTAACATTTGCCTATGGCATATTGTAAAATAGGTTGGCTGTGACTTTAAGACGTGCGGGCAGTAGGTGGTAGTGAAAGCTCAGTAATGAAGAGAAATGTTCATTTTTTTCATACAGAGCAGATTCTTTGTGAAAAGTGGGGGGAGGAAGTGAAACTGTGGTCTGCCTGAAAAAAAAAATATCACAGCCTGTTAGTTAGAAGCAATGAAAAGGAGACAACGTCAGGGACTCCATTAAGTGCACTGGTTTAGACAGACTGTGTCCCTAGGTAAGGTGTACTGTTCTAGAGATTTTGCACTGTGAAATAATTGGACCTGGGAAATCAACTGGGCTTCAGTGGCCTCATGGAGCCTCTTATTAGGTAAAGAACGAAAACTCTATTTTTGGCAGGATAAAAGCTGCACTGAATAAAAGAGAATTTCTAGTTGGATAGATTTTCTGTCAATAGCATGTTGAATAACACACACAGTGGATATAATTAAGTTTCACTTTAGCCTGGGAGTATTGTAAACATGTCCTGTAATCCTATCCTATCATGCACTAGTCTCTTGGCAATGTGAATGCGTCTGATATAGCTGCTGAATAAAAACAGACCCTGATTTACTTTGTATGGGCTAATCCTAAAGGGAAACACATCAATCGATCAGTGTGCTTAGAATCAGACTTTTAAATAAAATATTTCCTGTCAGAATAAGCACTGGTAATAGAACAGATAACTGGGAAAAAGCCAAGACAAACTGGAAGTGGAGAAATAGAGACATTGCAAACTTTTGTGTGCGTTCATATTCATGCTGTAAGACACAACATAATGTTGATGGATCGAACTGATAGGCACCTATAGTTATTAGAGACCATCAAGGGTCACGCCACCTAGTTGGGGCACCGCTTTTTATCAGGGATGAATTTTCATTGTTCCATCTTTTATGGTAAAACAATGATTGGATTGTTGAACCCAACTCAAGAAGGGACCCGTATTCTGAAAAGCTCATGTACTCCAGACACTTTTGGATGTATACGTGTTCTTCTGATAAAAGCTATCACATCCTACAAAGATTATAGTTTCTGGACTAATAAAAAGTGCTGCTATTAGTATAAATTTGTTAAATATTTTTTGATGGAAGGAGGCTTATGAGTTTGCTGTGTCTGGGGGTTTCTCATGATAACTTTTGAGACTGATATAATCAAGGAGGTCTGAGTGCCTCATAGGCCCCTATGTTAAGAGCTTAGTTTAGGAGCCCATATTCAGAAAGTAAAAGCATGTAAAGGTTTTTTTTCTGAATATAGGAGGCTTTACTTTACATGTGGGTGCCTTAAAGCAGTGTTTTTCAAGCTGGTCCTGGAGTATCCCCTAGCCAGTCTGGTTTTCAGGTTGCATGGTCTGTTTTTCATGCATCGCATGCAAATATATCTCATGCATATTAATTGGGGTTATCCAGAAAACCAGGCTAGCTAGGGGGGGTACTCTGGGATCAGTTTGAGAAACACTGACTTAAAAGGAAGTGCTTACAATTCAGATAGGTGTAGAGATGACTAATTTGGATGCCCTGTGCTAGAAATCAGTGCTGAATACCTAAGTTCAAGACTTGTCCTGGTCTGACACTTGATGCACTTTGGACACCTCAGTTTAGACATCATGGGGGTCATTCTGCGTTGCATTTAGCGGGGATATATATCTGGTTTGGACGCATATCCCTCGTTAAATGCCAAGGGCCGATTCCCAACCCAAAGCTCCCTGCATGTACAGAGGAGATGTGTGGGGCGCTCTGGACGTGAGTGGGAGAGGAGGGCTGGAGGAGGAGACTGGGCAGCACAGATGCTCGGGGCAGCAGAGGTGGCCGGGGAACTTATTCTACCTTGGAGGTGGAATACGTCCCCCCTCCCCGGTCAGGGCGATTGGTGATATTGACCCCCACACAGCAGGTGAGGAGCATCAGGGGGTTCCACGTAGCCCAATCCTGGCCTCAGCAGGCACATTTGGGGGGGTCGGGAGGCAGGGAAATCATCATTTAAAAACCTGGGGGGGGGTTGAGGGCTTCTGCATGGCGTCCCAGTGCCATGGCGATGGGACGCCGCCATGGCACTGGCCACCATGCAGAAGCATTGAGAGGGTTAGGCAGGGGGTATTACGGATCTGCAGTGGGCCTGAATTGGGGCACGTCCTGCCTTTCCAGGCCGGTTGCACCTGATTCTGCTTCTGCGGGGATGTCTAGCTCCTGAAAATTTAGAATCAGATGCAAATCCGGCCTGTCTAAATTTTGGATGTTCGGATGAACCGGATGGGCCGCATTCGGAATGAGCCTCCATGTGATATAAGGTGCCCAAATCTAGGAACTCGGAGAAAGCAAAGTTTTAAATTCATAAGTTAACCCGACTCTGAAAGGTAGACACGCAAATCTTTTGAAAATCAATTTATATTAAGTTTTTATTCTTGTGAAAAATTTTCATTGCATTTTGGAGAATGCAAAAGAATCTGGACAGATATTGATTTGATCCACATATACTGTGTTCACGGCTGCATGCCGCACACAAGCACATCCCAGAAAGCAGACTCTGTTAGTTCTGTGTGCAACTTCTTTTTTTCATTGTCATAAATACCCAATGAAGACTGAGTGTCTGGAAGGATGGAATTCATGGTTATATAATTTATTTATTTATTTATTAGCATTTAGCTCACGTCTTTCCAGGAGAAAATTGAGGCGAGTTCCATTCAGGTACTATATCCATTTCCCTGTAACCACAGGGCTCACAATCTAAGTTTGTATCTGAGGCAATGGATGGTTAAGTGACTTGCTCAAGGCCACAACGAGTGCCAGTGGGATTTGGCTTGCTTCTTTCTTTTACCTTTTCTTCCACTGCCAATTCTAGACTTTGATCTTTTCACCTTGTTGCTCCTTAGTCCTGGAAGAAACGACCTGAGTCTGCGTGCCAGGCTTCATCTCTGCCCCTCTTCAAATCCATGCTATACGCTCACCTCGTGGAGGCTGCTTTTGGATCCCGATCCTTTATTCTCTTGTGTCTCCTAGATGTACCCTTGTTCTCAGCTATTGTATTGTCTTTCTTGATTAGACTGTAAGCTCTGACGAGCAGGGACTGTCTTTTTTGCATTTATCTCTACAGCACTGTGTGCGCCTTGTAGTGCTATATAGAAACATAGAAACATGATGACAGAAAAAGACCACATGGCCTATCTAGTCTGTCCTTCCATATCAACAACTACAACAGTCCACTTTTTACCTTTAGAGATCCTCTGTGTTGGTCCCATGCTTTTTTGAATTCAGTTACTGTCCTCATCTCTACCACCTCCACTGGGAGACTATTCCATGGATCCATTACTCTTTCCGTAAAGAAATATTTCCGCATATCACTCCTGAATCTATCTCCCTTCACCCTCATCCCATGTCCCCTCGTAGCAGAACTTGCTTTCAATTGAAAGAGGCTCTCTCCCTGAACATTTATGCCACGGAGGTATTTAAACATCTCAATCATATCACCTCTATCCCGCCTTTCCTCTAAGGTGTACATATTAAGATCCTTAAGTCTGTCCTCATATGCTTTATAATGAAGCCCACTAATCATTTTAGTAGCCACCCTCTGCACCGACTCCATCCTGTTCACATCCTTTTGAAGGTGCGGTCTCCAGAATTGCACACTATACTCCAAATGAGGTTGCACCAAAGACTTATACAGAGGCATTATCACCTCCTTTTTTCTGCTAGCCATTCCTCTCTGTATGCACCCAAGCATCCTTCTAGCTTTTGCCGTCGCCTTTTCTACCTGTTTAGCTACTTTAAGATCATCAGACACAACCACGCCTAGGTCCCGCTGTTCTTTAGTGGACAAAAGTACTTCACCTCCTATACTGTATTGCTCCCTTGGATTGCTGCAGCCCAAATGCATGACCTTACATTTTTTAACATTAAATCCCAGCTGCCAAATTCTAGACCATTCTTCAAGCTTAGCTAGATCCCTCCTCATGTTATCTACACCTTCCTGGGTGTCTACTCTATTGCAGATTTTGGTATCATCTGCAAAGAGGCAAACCTTACCCGACAGCCCTTCCGCTATATCACTAACAAAGATGTTAAAAAGAATCAGACCAAGGACAGATCCCTGGGGAACACCACTGGTAGCATCCTTCTCCTCAGAGTGAGCTCCATTTACTTGTACTCTTTGTCGCCTCCCACCCAACCAATTTCTAACCCAAGCAGTAACTTTAGGGTCCATCCCTAGGGTGCTCAGTTTGTTTATAAGTCGCCTGTGAGGAACAGTGTCAAAGGCTTTACTGAAATCTAAATACACCACATCTAGAGCTCTTCCTCGGTCCAACTCCCTGGTCACCCAGTCAAAGAAATCAATCAGATTTGTCTGACAAGACCTGCCTCTGGTGAATCCATGCTGCCTCGGATCCTGTAATCCGATGGACTCCAGAAACCTCACTATTTTCTCTTTCAGCAGTGTTTCCAATAATTTACTCACTACCGAAGTTAAACTAACCGGCCTGTAGTTTTCAACCACATCCTTACTTCCGCTTTTGTGTAAAGGCACCACATGAGCCTCTCTCCAGTCCTTTGGCACCACTCCTGACTCCAACGAGGCATTGAAAAGGTCAGTCAGTGGAGTTGCTAGAACGTCCCCAAGTTCCCTCAGTATTCTAGGGTGTATCCCATCCAGTCCCATCGCTTTGTCTACTTTAAGTTGAGCTAGTTTCTCATGAACACAGTCTTCTGAAAATTGTTCAAGATGTCCCTCGCTTCTGTTCCTATTTGTGGGTGTTTTCTGAGGTCCTGCTCCTGGTTCTTCATCTGTGAACACAGAACAAAAATATTTGTTAAGCAATTCCGCTTTATCCTTATCAGCTTCTACATATTCCCCCCTGTACCCTTGAGTCTGACAATACCACTTTTGCCCTTCCTCTTCTCACTAATATATCTGAAAAAATGTCTTATCCCCCCATTTTATTGCATTGGCTATTTCCTCCTCCTTTTGAATCTTTGCCTTCTTGACTACTTTGCTAGCTTCTCTAAGTTTTTCCAAATACAGATGCCTGTCTTCCTCTCTCTGTGATCTCTTGTATTTCATGAAGGCCTCCCTCTTTTTCTTCACTTTTTCAGCTACTTCCTTCGAAAACCATAGCGGTCTCCTTTTCCTTTTGCCTTTATTTACCATTTTAACAAAATGGTTGGTTGCCCTTAAAATACCCCCTTTCAGTTTTGCCCACTGTTTTTCTACATCCCTCAGCTGTTCCCATCCCACTAATGACTCCCTGAGGTATTGGCCCATCTTCGCAAAGTTAGTCTTCCTAAAGTCTAAGATCCTCACCTTGGAATGGATTCTAACAACCCTAGTCCTAATACTGAACCACACCATCTGGTGATCACTGGATGCAAAATGATCTCCCACTACAACATCAGAAACACTTTCACCATTGGTAAGCACCAAGTCCAGTATGGCCCCTTCACGTGTGGGGTCTGTTACCAATTGCCTGAATAGTTCTCTCTATAGAGAATCCAGGATCTCCTTACTTCTAGATGATACTGCAGCAGGAATGTGCCAATCAACATCTGGCATATTGAAATCTCCTATCAGTAGCACTTCCCTTTTCCTAGCAATGCTGCGTATGTCTTCAATTAACTCTCTGTCCACCTCTTCCTCTTGTGAGGGAGGTCTGTATATCACACCAATGCAATGCAAATAGATTTCTCTTTCCCTCTTTCTAGTTTAACCCACAATGCCTCCTCTCTCCCTTTTAAGCTCTGTAATTCCAAAGCTTTAATAGTAGTTTTTACATATAGTGCCACTCCTCCTCCCCTTCTTCCTCCCCTGTCCTTTCTGAATAAAGTATAGCCAGGTACAGTTACATCCCAGGCATGGTTTTCTGTGAACCATGTTTCTGTAACTGCTACTAAATCCAAGTCAGCCACTCCCACCAAAGCTTCAACATCAGGGATCTTATTTCCCATGCTACGGGCATTTATACACACTGCTTTCCATATGTTACCCCTGTTACACATTTCCATAAAGGTATTTAATGTATCACCTACCTGGGGGCTTTCACTTACCTGGGGGCTTTCTTCACCTATCCCCAACGAATCTAGTTTAAAGCCCTCTTCTGTAGATTAGCCAGTCTACTACCGAAGATGCGTTGACCTTTCTTGGACAGATGGATGCCATCTCTGCTCTGCAACCCTTGGAACAGCATCCCATGGTCTAGGAAACCAAAACGCTCTCGATGACACCATCTATGCAGCCATGCATTCATCTCCAGGATGCGAGCCTCTCTGCCTTGGCCTTTACCCTCAACAGGGAGGATTGAAGAGAACACCACCTGTGCACCTAACTGCTTCACCCTCTGTTCCAGAGCCATGAACTCACTTTTGATACGATCCGAGGTATACCTGGCAGTATCATTTGTTCCTACATGGATTAGCAACATTGGGTAATAGTCAGTGGGCTTGATGAGTCTCAGCAAACTCTCCGTAACATCTTGGATTTTGGCACCAGGCAGACAGCATACCTCTCTGGACATCAAGTCTGGTCGGCAGATGGACGCCTCAGTACCCCTCAGAAGAGAGTCTCCAACCACCACTACCCTTCGTTTCCTTCTGGTCACTGATTCTGCAACTTTGGGGTACTTGAACTCTGGTTCTTCCTTTTCCAGGGATGCTTTCACCTCCTCCACTTCCAGGGCTGCATAATGGTTCTTCAGTTCAAGGGCTGGAGATGATTAATGGTAGTAATAGTAGTACCTCTGGGGCAAATGGGGTGGGGATGCTCTTCAGAGAGGATGATGCCCTTTAATGGGGGGGTGATACTGAGGCCTATGGGGGATGGGTAGCAGGAGGTTGGCTCAATGTGTTGATGGGTTTGGGGATTGGGATGCTAATCGGGAGGCCTGCTGATCAATGGGGGATGTAGTTAGTGATGCTGACCAAAGGACTGAGGGGAAGGATTATGCTGATGGTGATCAAGGGAACGCGGTGGGGTGGGAGATTAATCAGGGGTTTTTTCCGCAGTAGGCTGAGGCAAATACATTGAGTGATAGCACAGATGCTTTCTGTCGATGTATTTAGCATGTAGTAAATGTAGAGCAGATAGGCACGCTTCAACACTTATTGCACATATTTTGCACTTACCACACATTACGTTTTGCACCTAATGTGCCATAGGTGCAAAGACTTACCACACTTTAGTAAAAGGACCCAATTTACCGATGCCAGGCATTCACGGCATTAGCATGCAATAACACAGTAATATACTTTAGTAAATCTAGGACTTCAAATTCAGAATGATGGTAATATGTGATGATGCCTGATTTTGCTTTTCCAGACTAACCACATTTACAAGAAATGTTTGTGCATAGTGTCAAATCTCCTCCAATACAACTAGTTGAAAAGTGCATTGCACAAAGGCGTGTTTTGCTGGTGGAGTGCATGGTTGCCATTTGTGAGTGAGCAGATGTAGCAGTTAAGTCGTGCAAGGGGCTTAATGAAAGAATGGATCCCCATCTCCCCTGTGGATGGAGAGGTTGTGAGTGGTGGTGGAGACTAAGGACCTCTTTTTGCTAAACACTTAGTATGTGCTACCTGCTGCATGGCCCATTTTATTCCTATGGGCTCTGTGGCAGATAGTAAAAGGGGCCCTAAGCGACTGAGTCGATGAGGGGTTATTAGTAAGTAATGGGGCTGAGCAAGAGAGTGATTAAGTGAATGGGATGACTGTGTGAATGAGTAAATGACAGATTATGAGTGGCAGGAGGGATGGGTACAAGCCTGTAGGGTTGTTAGAGACAGAGTGGGTTAGTGAGTAGATGGAGTGTCGGTGTGACATGAGGAGGGGGGAAGTGTCCGTTTTCAGGGCTGGCTCAAGGAAATGAGGTGCTCTAGGTGAACCACATCACTTGCACCTCCTCCCCCTGTGGCACCCATTGCCGCCACCTCTGTCGCCCCTCTCAGGATCTGCAGAGGCGGCAATGGCTGCAACAGTCCATTGGCACTTATCTTGAACCTTTGGCACTATAGAGCAGTTTGCTTCCACCCTCTTGGACCACCCGATGCCGACTTCCTGTTTGCAGACAGGAAGTCAGCATCGGGCGTTGAAGGGGGACAGAAACAAACAGCCCCACAACACTGAAGTTTCAAGGTAAGCGCTGTGGAGCTATTTGCAGCCATTGTGACCGCTGCAGGTCCTGAGAGGGGCAACAGCAGCAGCAGCGGGCACTCCTGGAGGGTCGACGCTCTAGGCCACTTCCTTGATTGCCTAATGGTGGCGCTGGCCCTGGTCAGGTTATCTTGAGTAATTTAGTGACTGGATGTGTGGGATTAATGATCAAGGTGCAGAATGAAGGAATGGGGTTATACGTAAGGCTTCTGAGTTTAGGTTTTAATTGATAAACACCAGTAAACACTCCCAGTGGCAACTGAAAATATGTATTTATTAAATACCACTTCCTCTAGTACTCTCGTATCACTCCCCTGGTTTGCCTTGTGTCCCATGTTCAGTTTCTGTGCCTTGTCTGCTATTCTCCATCGCAAAGGTGAGTTTCCCCTTTCAGCCATTTGCAGACTCAAGCATATCTGCGTGAGAGAATCTGTTGAAATAGCCTTGGTAAAGTTTGTCTCAGTAGGTTAGCAGGGGATGTGCGAGTGGATGTCTGGGCATAGCATATATAGTGACTGATGGTCTATGTGAAGCCTGTAAGATGTGCATGCTTATCTGTTGACATGTCAGGGCTGTGCCTGTGTGTTTGTGTGCGTGTGTGTGAAGGGCTGTGCATGTGTCTTTGTGTGTGTATGTGTGAGTGGGGAGTTTGTATATGTGGGCACCGTGTCTTCCAGCTGCGTGTTTGCGTGTGTGTATGCATGTTGGGGGTATGTGTCACGGGTGTGGGAGTGTAGGAAGCGGAGAGTGTGTGTGATTGTGGGAATGTTGGGCACTTTCCATTGTCCTTTGGCACTATTTATTAATGCACAAGAAGCAAACCTTCCTGAGATGGTTCTTGAGTCTTCCCCCTTGGAGCGTTATTGCCATCCGCTCTTCTAGAGCTTTCGTTCAGTTTGACAAAGGTTGGCTTCTCGTGCGTTAATAAATCTCTCTCTCACATCCCTCTCCACTTATGGAGAAACTCTACGAGAGGATCCTCAGAGCCCCCTCCAGCACATCCTTGCGTTATTCTGTACCTATCAAGACAGAACTGACATAAAAGACAGAGCCCTTTTTCTAATTGCAACATAGCTCTTAACTCATCTAGGATAATGAATAATAATTTATGTCATGCCCGGCATTGTAATGTCTGTCTCTGAACACTGTGGCATTTACAACCCTTTTTTCTCTGTTTCAAAAATAGGAATAGTATTAGCAGAATCTATTTGAATAAGAGTCATAAAAAGAAAAGAGAACACATCAAATTGTTAATCAGGTTAATCTATGTGCTGTAATAACCTTGGACTTTATTAGTGCTTCTCTAGTTTTAGGTTTGGCAAGAAATTTAGAAATGTATAAACGCTTTATCTCAGGGTGCACCCAAATCCACAAGATAAATCACAAACTGATCCCCTATTTCAGATGACTCGCCCTTTAGATTGCAAAGTTTACTTACTTAAATCAAGTACATGCTAATTCTTTTGGTTTACAAATAGAGACTTTTGTTTTCCGTTTTATATGGTTGTTTATTTTTCTCATGAATTTATCAGTGTTTATCTATGTATTTATTTACACAATTTATAACTGGGGTTTCTATTCCTAGGTATTAATTTTCTAGCTAATGAGGTGTGTTTGAGGGTACGGAAAATCTGGGCATATCGGTGTTTTCGCGCCACAGATACTTTTGCTGGGTGCATTTTCCAGTGGAATCAAACATGCACGTTTGTGTCACTTAGGAGTTGTAATACAGAAAAGATTTTAAAAAATGATTGGAGCATACAAGACAAATGAGGAGAGGGGCAAAAGTACAGAGGAAGTAATAATTTTCCAGGGCCAAGAACATAAGAACATAAGAACATAAGATATGCCATACTGGGTCAGACCAAGGTCCATCAAGCCCAGTATTCTGTTTCCAACAGTGGCCAATCTAGGTCATACGTACCTAGCAGTTTCCCCAAGGGACAGAGGTTCCACAATGCTTGTATTGGTTCAAGCATTGATATCCTGGGTCCCTTCTTAATAATGGTTTATGGACCTTTCCTCCAGGAACTTGTCCAAACCTTTTTTAAACCCAGCTACACTAACAGCCTTTACTACATCCTCCGGTAACAAATTCCAGAGTTTGATTACACGTTGAGTGAAAAAATATTTTCTTTTATTAGTCTTAAATAGTTTACCCTGTAGCTTCATTGCATGTCCCCTAGTCTTTCTATATTCTGATAAGGTAAACAATCGATCTACGTTTACCCGTTCCACTCCGTTCATTAATTTATAGACTTCTATCATATCTCCCCTCAGCCGTCTCTTTTCCAGGTTAAAGAGCCCCAACCTTTTTAGCCTTTCTTCATAGGAGTAGCCTTCCATCCCCTTTACCATTTTGGTGGCTCTTCTCTGAACCTTTTCTAAAATTGCTATATCCTTTTTAAGATATGGCGACCAGAATTGCACACAATATTCAAGGTGCGGTCTCACCATGGAACGATATAGAGGCATTATAATATCTTTTGTTTTATTTTCCATTCCTTTCCTTATCATACCTAGCATTCTATTTGCTCTCTTGGCCGCCACTGCACACTGGGCCGAGGGTTTTAACATGGTATCCACAAGGACGCCTAAATCTTTTTCTTGGGTGGTGGTTCCTAATGTGGAACCTTGCATCGTGTAACCATAGTTTGGGTTGTTCTTCCCTAGGTGCATAACCTTGCACTTCTCCACATTAAATTTCATCTGCCATTTTGATGCCCAGTCTTCCAATTTATCAAGATCCTCTTGCAATTTTCCACAATCCTCCTGGGTTTTAACAACTTTAAATAGTTTTGTGTCATCAGCAAATTTGATAACCTCACTCGTTAATTCCACTTTCCAGGTCATTTATGAATATGTCAAAAAGCAGCGGACCCAGCACAGATCCCTGGGGTACACCACTATTCACCTTTCTCCATTGGGAAAATTGGCCATTTAGCCCTACCCTCTGCTTTCTATCTTTTAACCAGTTCCTGATCCACAGTAGTGTCCTGCAGCAGTTGGTGTTTGGTTTGGTTTTAAATGCCGGCCCTCATGGCTAAAACAAGCCGGTATCTGGATTGTGGCCAGTGCTGAATACCCAGATACTTGAGCCAGAAGCAGCGCTATCCATGCAGTGGCAAAGCTCGGTGCTATTTCAGTGCTCTCCAGATCCGGACCATCCTGGCACTTTGCAGATAGTGCAGACGCAGGCCTGTAGGGACATTCAGTGAAGTTATCTGCATAGTGCCTGCTGACTATCCCAGTCGGCTGCAGTTATCCAAATACCAGCTGCTGCTATGTTCTGCTGAATATTGCCCCATCCCCTCATGTTTAGTCTCCCTTTCACCCCTTCTCTTTTCTGAGCAACCATTTTTACTCTTCCCCCGTTATCCACCGTCCCCATTGCTCACTCTGAATCCTAGCTAAATCTCTTGGCTCCCAAATCCTTCTGGCTGGCGGCTCTCCTGGTTCCCAGACAGCTGAAGCCAAATGCAGTATCCGGAATCCTGCGGTTCCTAATGTTAGCCGAGATGGGGCCCTCAGTAGAGATTTACGTCTCGATATGTACGGAAAAGGAAAAAGGCCATTTTCTGTGGATGGCGTCTGTACTCCTTTCTAGGCAATTCAAAAGGATTTCAAGTGAACTTTTTGCGCTAGTCGTCTTTGAAAGTATAAGTGATTTCTTTCATGGTTTTCCTTCTGCTTACCGTGCCAGTTCCTATTTCAATAAATAGATCCTGAAAAGGATTACAAAATATTCTACTTTATGAAAAAGAGAGAAAATGAAAAATAAGCACAATGGATCTTCATTGCATCGACTGAAATAAGATTTGTGAGAAAGGTGCTTTGAAGGCGGTAATAGGCACAGTTGTATTAAATCGTCAAGATAAGGCTCTCTTTCTTTTTTCTTTGTGTAAATGGAAATTATTGCTACCTAGCGGATCAGAGTGACATTTCCTCACACCAAGGCAGGCTTTTAACCCAACAATAAAAGTTATCTGAATTCAAACACCTCTGTGCTTCAGCTCTCTATAGGTTATATTTTAAAAGATGATGGAGGTCAATGGAAGGTAAGTGGAAAAAGAGAAGGTCACTGCGCTACGTAGCTTTATCTACCTGTAGAAGCAGGAATAAAAACATTGCTCAAAGTGTCCAAGAGAATGTCTAGTCAGGTGATCTCCGCGTCCTTTAAAACACAGTGTGTAACATTTTCTGCATCTACTAGTCGAACTCTCTGATGGTAAAGCTCGTGTCATCCCTGATATTCTCCCATTGTACACATCATTTCCTGGTGAACACAGGATTTATTCCCTTGCTAAACCTCTCTTGACAGGTTTGTTATCTGTTCACCCGGTCAGCGAGCCCCAGAGAGACAAAGCATAGCTGTTAGCAAAGGGGGGAAAAGGACTGGGAAACGAAACAAGCAAATGTCAAGTGAGCTGCCAAGGATGGATATTATAGCTGCCGGGGACCTCGGAGAGTATCATGTGTCTTTTGTGTCTACTTTACAGTCACTGCTTCATGTAAGATGGCAGTCTCACCTCGACTGTGCCTAGGATTGATTTACTCTCGAGCATACACAAACCATTTTAGGATTACGAGGAAGGGGGTTGGGGTAGGAACTACGGTTGTTTCTATAAACAAACAGATCTTAAGTGGCAATTTCGATTAACTCCCTCCTCCCATACCTATTTCCTTCCTCAGATCAGTGTGTAGGGAGCAAATTGAACAGACACCGCCTGCTGAACAGTATAGTCCTGCAAACCATGAAAGCATAAATTACAGTGAACCCCAGTACTGGGGAATTGGTGTAGTTCTGTTATGTACTTGGAATGTCACCTTCCTTGAATTTTAATAATCCTTTCTTTTATTGCTGTGATTGCAAATCATAACAACCGTCTTTTAGTCACAGAGCACAATACTGAACGTACTGCATTTAGTTGTGGTCAACCTACTGTATATATCCATAGCTGAAAATAGGTGTTCCACAAAATAAATATTGGATAAGTCATCTGAAGACTAAAGTAATTTCCCTGTGAATAAAATGGAACTAGTACTGTCATTGCTCTTCCTTATTAAGAGGACCATTGTACCATTCTTAATTAATCGGTATGTATTAAAAATCTTAAAGCGTAACATGATGCCCTGTTGGTGTAGAGTCTCTTGTTATGGATGGAATAGGATATGGTTACTAAAAGGTGTAGAAGTAGCACATGTTAGAGCAGCAAAACTGGTGTGGAGGCCCACATTAACTTTAGGGGCAGGTGCCTCTGTCCCCCGGCTGTTAGTACATTGCTAATGTGCATGCGGGTCCACTTTCCAACACCCCTTGAGATGGTTTTAAATGCACCCCACTAACAGCAGCATTCACAGTAGCATGCGCCCATAATGCCCACGCTAACCGTAATGCACTGTCAACATCCATGTTCTGTCCCTAACCTGCCCAGAGCTTTATTTGTCATAAACCAGGGACAACCCGACACAGGCCGTGTTTCGATAACCTTCGTCAGGGGTTAAATCTGGCACACTAAAATCATAAATATATAGATTGTAATTAAAACATAAACAAACAAATCACAAATTAAAACATAAATATAGTAAACATTAAAAAGATAATTATAGCATGAACAAATGTCAAATGATTGCATATAAACATAAAAGTATAAAACCATCTTGTAATAACAAATAAAATCATAAATGATCACTTAAAAACATATAAAAATAAAGTGTAGGGGTGTGACATAACCTATGTACCAAACATATATGTAGGTAGCTCTGTTTAATGTTAGCACATATCGGTCTTGTCAAGCTAAAAAAAGAAATAAGAAAATTGATTAATTAAGAAATGAACATAAAATATTAAATGCAGCATAAAAAAAGTCTGATTACAGCATTAAACACTTCTTAAAAAACTTGTTTCTTGCGAACTATAGAGTCTGGGGCATATAAATGAAAACATTCAATTCAAATTATGGTATATCACTTGATGATAGCAGGAGCGAATCAGCATGAACAAAAACACCATTTCTTAGTTATCAATTATTTTCATTTATTATGCCCCAGATTCTATAGTTCACAAGAAACAAGTTTAATGCTGTAATCAGATTTTTTATGCTGCGTTTAATATTTTATGTTCATTTCTTAATCAATCAATTTTCTTATTTATTTTTTTAGCTTGACATAAAAGAGCTGTTAAATAAATGCCATATTATATTTGCCCTTCATGTTTGAGCATTTTTCTGAATGTCTCGTGTTTTTATTTGTTCCAACAAATACTTCCAACAGTTAGACATAATAGATGAAGAATTGCTGAAAATTCTTGATGGAAGATGCCTCAAGTAGATTTGACAGATCACTCTTCTAGAATCTCACTGACTAGACTGCAAACATATATTTTGCCTTAACTATGAAGCAAATTCAGTTTTATTCAGTTTCATGCTGCGTCTCTAAAGCCTGCATTTCCGTCTAGCTTGAATAATCTTTTGCATAAATTGTATTTATCTTCCTTTTATATGTTTTGTTTGCTAATCCCCCTCTACTTAATTTTTTTTTCTCATAGTAGTAACTTCTTTGTATGATGTTTCTTCTTGGACAAGCAAGAATGAAGTCTTCACGTATGGGTAATGCCATCTGACGGAGCCCATGGGGGAACACTCCACAACTATTATTGGAAGCTTTTGGGAGGTTCCACCCTGCTTGCATGCCCTCTTCCCACCTGCCGCAACAGCGCCATCTTGAACTAGTCTTCATTTTTCTGTGGAGCCCTCCAATGGTTGCATTCCAATGTATCTCCACTTGATAATTGTTTTTTTGTCCTCCAGGGATCCTGTGCCTTCTGATTTTCTCAATAATTGCCCTTTTGTTGCGGTTTCTTCTCTTTTCCCTTTTATTTTCCCCTTTTCGGTCATTTTACCTTTTTATTCTTTTCCACGGCACCTCTGCCCTCTTAGGCACCGGTGCACCGGTTGGGCCCTTCTCTTTTTAAAAATCGAGCCGTTTGATTTCACTGTGGCTAACGTTCGGGGCAACATGTCTGAAAAACTGGCCAGATTCAAGAAGTATTCTGTTGCACAAGGACCATATCTGCCACGGATGCCCACAGATGTTGCCTTCAGTGTCTACGACCCAATCGTCAGCCCTCTTTTTGTAATTTGTGTTTACAGATTACTCAAGGGTTGAGAGAAGCAGTGTGAATCACTTTTTGGTGCTCACAAAGTCGATCCATCGACATCAGCATCAATGGTACTGGTCTCAATGGCTTCAAAGACTTCATCAGACTCTGACAGTGTATCACCATCAAGGAGTTCACGAGGCGCCTTGGATCCAAGCACCTGGAGCATCAGCATGAAGATGAGGAAGGATTCAACTTCATCATCATTGTTGTCGAAGGGGGATCACACTGAGCACCAAGTGCAGACTAGTGCATCGGCATCGGAGCTTCTTGAGGCATGGCGTCAAGAGCTTTGAGGGCCTGTGAAAGTGCCCCTCCCAAAGGGAGGAGAGCTCATCCTCAAGAACATCAAAGGGGCAGCAACAGCCTACTGAGAGCTGAGACCAAGCCACTGATAATTCTGTTCAGATCCCGGGTACATCAATCAAAGTTGCTGAGGTCCCACAGACTTTGGAATCAGCAGCCATGGAGAAACACCTTCTGAAGGCTGTCAAGGAGCAGATCGCAGTGCTCTTGGCTGTGAAGTAGACTGGGACCTCAATGACGGCTGCATCAACATTAGTTACCATGCAACTAATCCTCGAGACGCACGCCTTGCCTGTGGGAGAAGCATTGACATTGGGGCATCGAAGGACCCCGACACCAGTGCTTGCCTGGCAGATATCAATCTCTAGCATTTCAGGGACCGATGCACTGTAGAAATCTAGACGTGCATCAGTGCATCATTGCTCCCAAAAGAGCTTCCGATCCCTTCGGGTCAGGAGAGAGATCCAGACAGAGACGGAAGTACTTCAACTTCTTCTGTGAGTCAGATTCAGAAGGCTGGGTAACCGACGTTGAGTCCAAAGATTTGTCAGAGGCAGGGCCGGCCCAAGAGTGTCCGTTGCTCTAGGCAGAAACCCAAGCCTCGCCATGCTGAGCCCCAGCTGCCGCCATACCGCCCCCCCCAGCTGCAGCCGATTCCATCTTGGGAGGGGGAGACAGGCAGCGGCAGTATTTTCAAAAGTGGTGGCTTTTTGCCATCACTTTCTTGCCCACGGCAGGCCATGTATGCTGAAGAATATGGCCTGCCGTGGGCAAGAAAGCGTGGCAAAAAGCAGCTATTTTTGGAAATACTGCTGCTGCCGCTCCCTGCCTCCCCCCAAACAGAATTGGCAGCAGCTGGGGGGGGGGGGCATGGCTGGTCATGTGTGCCGCACCCACTACTCACTCGGGCCGGCCACCCTAGGTGGCTGCCTAGCTCACCTAGTGGATGGGCTGGCCCTGGTTGGAGGATAGGTCCCCTGAGCTTCCATTGGATCCTTCTCCACCTTATGAGCAGTGCAAGTCTTTATCTTTATCTTTATTAAAATTTGATATACCGCTACAGCAGCGCATTGAGCGGTGTACAATAAAATTTGATCAACACTACAATCCAGGAAAAAGAACGCCAAATTTAAGACAGGAAAGAGGGTTAGAAAAAAGTGAACAAATTAAAACACTAATCTATAACTCATAATAAGTTTGACACAACTGATGTTAACAATATACAACAAATCATAACAAATCAAAAAGAAATTAACAATAATCAAACCGGGGCATACAGATACAAAGTACGAGGACATAGACAATACTTGGTTAGACATGTAGACAAGACCAGTCAAGGTGGGTCTTTAGAGGGAAGGTCAAAAGCTTTTTGGAATAGGTAGGTTTTTAGCAGGGATTTAAACTGAGGGTAGGATGGTTCTAGGCGTAATGAAGTGGGAAGTGTATTCCAGAGTGAAGGGCCAAGGAAAAACCAAGCTGAATGCCGCGTCTGTTCTAGACGGGCTTGTGAGGGAGAAGGGAGAGATAAACGGTTTGTTTGAGTGGAGCGGAGCAACCGGTGAGGAGTATACCGTGAGATACAGTCAGCGAGATAGCGAGGGGTGCAGGTGTAAATAGCCCGGTGAAGAAGAATCTGAAATTTGTAGTGGTAGCGATATTGAAGAGGGAGCCAGTGCAATTGAAGCAGAATTGGAGTGATGTGATCATACTTACATGAAAAGGTAACGAGACGGGCGGCGGTGTTCTGAATACGTTGTAATCGTTGGAGAGAGTATTTGGGAAGGTTGGCTAGGTATACATTACAGTAATCTAGTCTATTGATTACAAGAGCGATAACAAGTGTGATGAGGGCACTGGAAGGCAGAATAGACCGGACGGCCCTAATCTGTCGTAAGGCAGAAAAGGAAGAGCGGGTGACATTGGACAAGTGAGCAGAGAACGTTAAGGAAGAGTCGAGAGTCACACCTAAATACCGAACAGAAGAAGTAAGAGGAATGTTAGTTGAACCAATAGAGGGTGCGAGCGTGGGACAGACACCACTAAGTGAAATCCACATTGCTGAGGATTTGGCTGGGTTAAGATGAAGAAAGTTCTCCGATAACCAGGAAGCAACGTGAGAAAGACAGAGGTTCAATGGAGTAAGATCGGGGGAGAGAGGTGATGTGTGAAACAGAAGGACTATATCATCTGCATATAAATAAGATGAGATTGAATATTGCTGTATGATCAGAGGCAGAGGAGCAAGAAAAATATTAAATAACAGAGGGGAGAGAACAGAGCCCTGTGGAACACCACATGAAAGGGGGAGGGTGGATGAGCATTGGTTCTTCATATGAACTGAGAAAGAGCGGGACAGCAGAAAAGAGTGAAACCACGACCAGACGGGACCACGAAGACCAATATCAGAGAGTCGAGAGAGAAGTGTATGATGATCAACCAAATCAAATGTTGCGGATAAGTCAAGGGATACAAGCAGGGTAATGTCACCACGATCGTGAGAGATATGTAATTCATTGAGTAAAGCTAACAGTACGGTCTCTGTGCTGTGACCTTGGCGGAATCCTGCCTGGCGGGGGTGAAGAGCATTAACAGCTTCAACATGGGAGCTAAGTTGGTTAAAAGCGCACCGTTCAAGAAGCTTTGCAAGGAAGGGCAAGTTAGACACCGGCCGCCAGTGGGAGGGAATGGATGGATCTAATGATGGTTGCTTTAACAGGGGACGTAGAATAGCGGATTTCCAAGAGGATGGGAAGTGGTCGGAGGAAAAACTGGTGTTGATGATAGTAGTGATAACTGGGACTAACTCAAGAGAGGGCTCTAAGAGCCATCTAGAAGGGACAGGGTCAAGGGTGCAAGTAGTTTTTCTTGCAGCGGTAAGAGATTTAAGCACTTCTGCGGTAAGAACTGGTTGAAAGAAGGACCAGGTATGAGAGCAGATAGGGTCAGCAGGTGTAGGACTGGACTGTGAGAATGCAGCAGAGGAGGGTAAGGAAGGGTTGGGGGTCACAACCGGAAGAAGGGGAAGGGGGGAAAGAGGGGGGGGGGTGGAGGTGGTGTGATAAAGGATGCACGAAGAGAGAGCACCTTGTTAGCGAAAAAGTCAGCGAGAGATTGAGGGTCAGGGGCGGCAGGGGCAGAAGACTCGCTAATCCTAGTGGACGATAGTGTCCGCAAGATGGTAAAGAGTTGGCGGGAGGAGCTAGCAGCAGCGGAAATTTGAGCCGAATAGAAAGTTGATTGGGCAGAACAAATAGCCGAGCGGTAAGCAGATGAAAGATGTGTGAAACGTAGGTGATGCTCGGGTGAGGGGTGGCGGATCCAGTGACGCTGTGCCTGGCGTAATTGAGAGCGAAGAGTGAGCAAGGAGGGGTGGTACCAAGGGGATGAAGGTGTACGGGGAGGTCCCGAAGTAGAACGAAGAGGAGCTAGGTTATCAAGGGACTGTAATAGAAGAGAATCCCAGAGGGCAGCTTGATCATGAATAGAGCGGGTGGCAAAGTCCGTAGGAAAAATCGCAGAAGCTGGAGGAAAGGCATGAAGTGTCTCTGATGATATTTTGCGATGAAGGGTTGTGGTGGAGGAGGGCAGTTGAGAATGCGTTGCTGTCTGAGGGAAGGAAATTGATGAAAAAAACACAAAAATGATCCAACCATGGGATAGGAGAAGTGTAGGGGGGTGAAAATACAAGTTGCATGGATACCGATGACAAGATCACATCTAAGGTGTGACCTGCCGTATGTGTGGGGCCAGTCACATGCTGATGAAGAGGAACATCTTTCAAAAGTTGAAGAAAAGCCTGATCCTTTGCTCGAACAGGATTGTCCACATGGATGTTGAAATCTCCTAGTAAAACAAGGTTTGAGAAGTGAAGGATAAGGTCGGAGAGAGATTGGAGAGTAGTCTCCCACTGAGAATTGGTAAGAGAAGGAGGGAGATAAAGAAGAAGGATATAAAGAGGGGGGGAAGGAACAGGAGGGGTAAGTTTTAACAAAAGAGACTCTGGAGGGAGTGACAATGGGGAAGATACTTCTTCAATTGGAACAGAGGCACGGTGAAGGAGGGCCACCCCACCCCCACATCTGCCCCGTCGCGCACAATAAAGTGCTGTATAGTGAGGGGGAAGGGAGCTAGAAAGGATGGGATGGTCCCCCTCTCTGAGCCAGGTCTCTGTAAGAAAGCAGAGGTCGAGATTATGCTGCTCAATAAGATCACGGACTAAAAATGTTTTAGACTTAAGAGAGCGGCAGTTAGGAAGCAATAGTTGAAAAGTTATCAAGGCAGTTGGACGAGAACTTTGATGGGGGGGAGAAGAAGCAGACGGTAACGTGGAGGCACAGTACACCAAATTGTCGGTGCAACGTGCCAATGGCCCAGGTGGAACTACCGGGGCAGAGACCAGACGCCAACCCCAAAAGACCGGAATAGAGGACATTGTCAAAAGTGTGGAGTTGACAGCAGGGGGGGCACAGAGCGCAAAAGAAAACCACAAAAATAAATAGGAATACAGCATAAGAGAGATAGGTGTAGGGGAAACGACTCTTACCCCTCGTTCGCCCACTCGCTCGCCCCAAGGAGTTCGTCCAAGGAGCAGGACCTGCTCCTTGGGCGCGCTCCTTCGGCGCGCGCCCGCGGCGCGGCCCGCCGCAGGCAGGATGCTTTTAAGTCCCCTACTGAGGACATATTCCAGTATTTTGTTAGGGACATGGCTTAGGGCCATACCATTTTCTTTGGAGACTGAGGATGAGCTTAGGGCAGAAGAGTTGGAAATCCTTCAGTACTCTTCAGGCCCTAAGGAGGCAGTGACAGTGCCTGTGCACTGCATCCTAATGAGAGTACAGATGAAAATGTGGGAGAACCTGCTCACTGTACCTCCGGTAAGTAGAAGGCTTGACTCTATGTATAGCGTTCAGAAGGCTCCTAGATTTGAGATGCCCCAGCTTCCGCACAATTCCTTGGTAGTCATATCCACTCTTAAGAGATCCCAGAGTTTCAAGACCCATTCCTCAGTGCCCCAGAGAGGGAGGTTCGGACATTGAATTCTTTAAGAAGAAGGTATTTTCAGAGTTCCATGATCATAGTCTGCATGGCCTCTTATCAGCTCTACATTTGCATGTTTTTAAAGAATATCATGTGCGAGCTTGCTGATATGTCCCAGTATCTCCCTCCAAAGAAATTGGAACAGTATTGTTTGCAAGTGACCCAAGGCAAGGACTGCCCAGGGTTCATGATCCATGTGACCTATGATGTCTTTGAAACGGCATTGAGAGCTTCTGTCTTGGGTACTGGTGCCCAGAGACTCACCTGGCTCCGGTCCTCAGATTTGGAACAATCAGTGCAAGACAAGCTTGCTGATGTGACATGCCCTGGAGAGAACAGGTTGAAGAGAAAGCTGGCTTCGTTGAGAAGCAGTATGCCTCCCTTCATAATCTCTCAAGGTGCACGTCTGAGCTGGCCTTCTATAGCAGTAGGTACTGAGGAGAGGGCCAGAAAAAGCCCTATTACTTTTGTAGGCATAGGTACTATCCTGATTCCCAAACCTCCCAACCAAAATAGGCTTCTCGCCCGCAACTGCAATGGAAAAAGCCTCAGAAAGCCCTGATTGCTCCTCATGCATAGCCAGGGGCGGGATTTTGACTGGTTCCTTCAGAGCATAGCCACTCTTCCAGTAACTGCAGTGGAGGACTCTCTGGTCAGGTGAAGGCTCACACTTTTTGCTCAAAGATGGCCCCTCATAACCATGGGCATATGGGGTCTACAAATTGTCCAAAGCAGTTACAAATTACATTTATTCAGACTACCTCCAAATTGCCCCCGAGGGTGCATCACACCGACTCTGGATCAGTAACTGCTTCAGAGAGAAATCACCACTCTTTTGTCCAATCTTGCAATCAAGCTCCTTCCACCAAAGTAAAGAGGGTGGGGGTTTTATTCCAGGTACTTGTTGATCCCCAAGAAGACAGGGGGATACTATCCCATTCTAGACCTAAAAGATATGAACACATACTTGGTAAGAGAAAAGTTCAGAATGATTTCTCTAGGTACCCTGCTTCCTTACCTTCAAAATGGAGAATGGCTATGCTCCTTTGATTTGAAGGATGCATATACCCACATACAGATACATCCTGCTCACAGGAAGTATCTCAGATTCATCCTGGGGGACAGCACTTCCAGTACCGAGTGCTGCCTTTTGGCCTAGCCTCAGCATCCCACAGTAGTAGCTGCTTACCTCAGGATGCTGAAGTGTTTGTCTTCCCCTACCTGTATGATTGGCTGATCAAGAGTACCACTCAGGAAGGAGTTCAAGAATCAACATGGTTGACCATTCGAGTATTGGAACTACTAGGGTTCATTATAAATTACCCCAAATACCACCTTCAATACATCCATTAATTGGAATTTGTAGGAGCCCATCTCAACATGACTCAGGTGAGAGCCTTCCTCTCGCATGATTAACTAAACAAACTGACAGCACTAGTGTGGGAGACTCAATTGAGTCAGCAGGTAACAGCTCACAAGATGTTAACTGTATTCAGCCACATGGCCTCTACCATGAACGTCACACCTTTGTCTTCCTCCATATGAGGCAGGCTCAGTTAACTCTGAGGACTGTGATAAGGAAGCTTATCATAGCTCAGGAAGGAGCTATAGAAAAGGTGAAGTGACTCTGAACAAGCAACCTGTCAGTTCTGGTAGAAATAAGAAAACAGAATTTTCCCATAAAAGACTACCAGTCCCAGAATGCACCGGGTTTCCAACAGCCATTAGAGGAGCTGAAGTGGGGAAACGTGTGTTCAATCAGGAGGGCTATGAGGTAATCCCTAAGCACTCATCTCAAAGGGCAGGGCCTGATTCAGCACAGCTGTGCTGTATTAGGGAGGAGCACTCATCTAAGCAGAATAAGAATAGAGTTTATTCTACAGATGACCAGCTTCATGATCACCTTGGATATCCAGAGAATTGTCCTCAGTATCCTGAGAATCAGCTTGAGTTTGATCATCAGTTTCATCTGAAGGATCAGCAGAAGCAGAAGCCAAACCAGACGGATAGAGAAGGAAAGAAACCCTCTGGAAGGAAGAGGAGAAAAGCCTTTGAGAAGTCTAGAAGAGTCCAAGGCAGTACGTATACTGGGAGGTATTCCAAGGGCCAGCATAGACCATTGGACTGGGGAAAGCCAGAGGAATGGTGCTGCAGAACAAGGAATCACCAGAGGCTACCTGTGAGGGAGACGGCTGCACGTGGAAGGGACTCTAAGACCTATGCCAGAAGGTATGTGAAGAGAGATCCAGTGTCCAGGGATCAGGACTGGAAGGCTGGACATAAGAACTGGACTACATACTGGCCAGGCTATATAGAGAGGAACTATAGCAACAATGGAAGCTCAGGTATGAACATTGATCTATGCCCTAGCTATAACCTTGAAAGACAGCAGGGAAATAAGTGTTCTCCTGAAAGTGCTCCATTGAAAGATTCATCTGTGCCAATTTATGATAGTGACCCTATGCTTGTTGATGAAGGGGAAATAATAGCAGATCAAGATATTGTTTATATGGACTTCTCTCTATCCAAACTCCGTTGGTAACTTTCTGTGATAATGCACAGCAGCCATCACAAAGAAAATATAAATTTGTTCTTTATTCCACTAAGAAAAGCTCCTGAAGCAGGATTTGACTCACACAGTAGAAAGCCAGCCTGCTAAAGGGTTTCAGCTGGATAACTGATAGCAATTGAGCTGCACCTAATTGCTTGTGAGCTAGGAGAGAATTACTTCTGGATCTGTGTGGAAAGTAATCAGAAGTTAACCTTACAAGAACAGTTTATTTCTTTCTTTGTGGCTTTTCGTTTGTTAGAGATATGCTAAGAAAACATTAGCTAATTGCCTGACAAGTTTGAAGGTTGTTTTCCTGATTTTGAGTTTTTGACTATGTTTTACCAAGTTAAACACTGCAAGCAAGTAACCTAATTTATGTGCTACCAAGCATATCTGTGCTGGGAGAAATAACCCCATAAATAAAGAAGTATCTTATTGGCTTTAACACTTGTGCACAACTAAATTATTGTCAGCAGCTGTGTCTGGTGTGAATGAACTACATTACCCACAATACCTTGCAAAAATCATATAAATATATGCATTGTCAAGACTGTGAAGATTCTCACCCAGGCAGCCGTCTGACAGGACTCAGTGGACCCAAGCCACAGATTAACTCAGGGATTGTCTTTTTGTCACCAGTCCTCTCGTTCAGTCACTGCAATAAGAACATAAGATACGCCATACTGGATCAGACCAAGGTCCATCAAGCCCAGTATCCTGTTTCCGACAGTGGCCAATCTAGGTCATAAGTACCTAGGAGTTTCCACAAAAGACACAGGTACCAGAATGCTTGTAATGGGTCAAGCAGTGATCCCGGGTCCCTTTTAATAATAGTTTCTGGACCTTTCCTCCAGGAACTTGTTCAAACCTTATTTAAACCCAGTTACACTAACAGCTTTTACTACATCCTCTGGTAACAAATTCCAGCGTCTGATTACACGTTGAGTTAAAAAATATTTTCTCTTATTAGTCTTAAATAAGTTACCCTGTAGCTTCATTGCATGTCCCCTAGTCTTTCTGTATTCTGATGACATAAACAATCAATCTACTTTTACCCGTTCCACCCACACATTAATTTATAGACCTCTATCATATCTCCCCTCAGCTGTATCTTTTTCCAGGTTGAAGAGCCCTAATCTTTTTAGCCTCTCTTAATAGGGGTATCCTTCCATCCCCTTTACCATTGTGGTGGCTCTTCTCTGTATCTTTTCTAATAACGCTATATCCTTTTTAAGATATGGCGACCAAAATTGCACACAATATTCAAGGTGCAGTCGCACCATGGAACGATATAGAGGCATTATAATATCCTTTGTTTTATTTTCCATTCCTTTCCTTATAATACCTAGCATTCTATTTGCTCTGTTGGCCGCCGCTGCACACTGGGCAGAGGGTTTTAACATGTTATCCACGATGACGCCTACATCTTTTTTCCTGGGTGGTGGTTCCTAATGTGGAACTTTGCATCGTGTAACCATAGTTTGGGTTGTTCTTTCCTAGATGCATAACTTTGCACTTGTCCACATTAAATTTCATCTGCCATTTGGATGCCCAGTCTTCCAATTTATCAAGATCCTCTTGAATTTTTCCATAATCCTCATGGGTTTTAACAACTTTAAATAGTTTTGTGACATCTGCAAATTTGATAACCTTGCTCATTATTCCCATTTCTAGGTCATTTATGAATATGTTAAAAAGCAGTGAACCTAGCAGAGATCCCTGGGGTACTATTCACCTTTCTCGATTGGGAAAATTGGCCATTTAGCCCTACCCTCTGTTTTCTATCTTTTAACCAGTTCCTGATCCACAATAGTACACTGCCTTCTATCCATTGACTTTTTAATTTTGCCTAAAGTCTCTGAAGAGGGACCTTGTCAAAGGCTTTCTGAAAGTCCAGATACATTATATCAACCGACTCACCTTTGTCTACCTGTTTATTCACACCTTCAAAAAAATATAACAGATTAGTAAGACAAGATCTTCCTTGTCTAAAGCCATTTTGGCTGTCTCCCATTAAGTCATGTTTATCTACATGTTCAGTAATTTGGTTCTTTATGATGGTTTCTACCATTTTTATTGGTACTGACATCAGGCTCACTGGTCTGTAGTTTCCTGGATCACCGCTGGAACCCCTTTTTTAAAAATTGGTGTTACATTGGCCATCCTTCAATCTTCAGGTATTACAGATGATTTTAATGATAGTTCACAGATTACTAATAGTAGGTCTGAAATCTCATATTTCAGTTCTTTCAACACCCTTGGATGTATACCATCTGGTCCAGGTGATTTGCTACTCTTCAGTTTATCAAATAGTTGTAATACATCTTCCCGGTGTATCAATATTTCTTTCAGTTCTTCCGCAGTATCACCTTTAAATACCATGTCAGTCATGGGTAACATCCCTATATCTTTCTCAGTAAAGACCGAAGCAAAGAATTCATTCAGTCTCTCTACTATGACCTTGTCCCTTCTTAGTGCCCCTTTTATGCCTCTATCATCTAATGGTCCAATTGACTCTCTCACACGTTTTTTTTGCTATGAATAAACTTGAAATACTCTTTATTATGCGTTTTTGCTGCCACAGCAAGCTTCTTCTCAAACTCTCTCTTTGCCTGCCTTATCAATGCTTTTTATTTTACTTGCCAGAGCTTGTGCTGTTTTCAGTTTTCGTCATTTGGCTCTTTTTTCCATTTCCTGAAAGATGCTTTTTTGGCAACAACAGCCTCTCTGACCTCACTTTTAATCCATGCTGGCAGTTTTATGGACTTCCTTCCACTGTTCTTAAAGTGTGGAATACAGCTGGTCTGGGCTTCCAAGATAGCATTTTTAATCAACACCCAAGCTTGGAGTGGAGGAGTGGCCTAGTGGTTGGGGCAAGTTACTTCAGGCCAGAAGGTCAGTGGTTCAAATCCCACTAGAGGACAGCAACCTTGGGCCGGAAGGACTGGGGTTTCTAGTCCCACAGGTGCTCCTTGTGGTCTTGGGCAAACCACTTAACCCTCCATAGCCCTTGTTCCCTGTAAAATAGTTATCTCCAAGTTATAATGCCCTGTTCAATGTAATTTCAGTTTGTTCAATGTAAACCGCACTGATGCAGAATAGCGCGGTATATAAGAGAATGTAAATAAAATAAGTCTTTAACCTTGGCAACCCAGTCAATTCCGGGGTAATTGAAATCACCCATAATTATTATTACTGTGCTGAAACTTTTGTTAGCTTCCCTGATTTCTTTGAGCATTTCATCATCCATTTCTTCATTCTGACCAGGCGGTCGATAGTACACCCTCATTACCATCGCCTTCCCCATTTTACATGGAATTTCAATCCATAGAGAGTCTACAGCAAATTTTGTTTCCTGCAAAACTTTAATCTTTTTCTGACTCAATGCTCTCTCTAACATAGAATGCAATCCCTCCACCAATTTGATCAGCTCTATCATTATGATATAGTTTGTACCCAGATATCACAGTGTCCCACTGATTGTCCTGCTTCCACCATGTCTCTGAGATACCAATCATATTTTACCTCTCATTTAGTGCTATATATTCTAACTCTCCCATCTTATTTTTTAGACTTCTAGCATTTACATACAAGCATTTTAGTGACTGTATTTTATTCATATTAATCTGGCTATCGTAGGCAGGAGTAATTTGGATTTTTTAAGCTCTGTCAACTCCGTACTCAAGGGCATTTGGGCTGCTGATATGCCCTAACTTCATTTTTCTTATAGTATCCTTCAAGATATATTGTTCCGCTCTTGGGCGACTGTCAGCTCTCCCTTATTATCTAGCTTAAAAACTGCTCTATCTCCTTTTTAAAGGTTAATGCAAGCAGCCTGGTTCCATCCTGGTTAAGGTGAAGCCCATCTCTTCGGAAGAGCCCCTCCTTTTCCCGGAATAATCCCCAATTCCTAACAAATCCAAAACACTCATCCTTGCACCATTGTCTCATCCTGCCTGCCTTTTGGGTCCTGCGAGTGGAACGGGAAGCATTTCGGAGAATGCCACCCTGGAAATTCTGGATTTCAGCTTTCCACCTAAAAGCCTAAATTTAGCCTCCAGAACCTCCCTACCATATTTTCCTATGTCATTGGTACCGACATTTACCAAGACAGCAGACTCCTCCCCAGCACTATCTAAGATGTTGTCTAGGTGGCACATGAGGTCTGCTACCTTCGCGCCAGGCAGGCATGTAACCAGGCGATCCTCTCGTCCACCAGCCACCCAGCTTTCTACATGCCTAATGATCGAATCACCAACTATAACGGCTGTCCTAACCCTTCCCTCATGGGCACATGGTCCTGGAGAAACTTCCCCAGTGCGAGAGGGTTTTACATCACCTGGAGCTACAGGATCACTTCCTGCCACACCAGGTTGATGCTCTCTTGTCACATGACCTCTCTCCTCCATGGCAACAGGGATGCTGCCAGACTGGAGGTGGGATTTCAGGACTATATCCCTGTAGGTCTCGTCTATGTACCTTTATGTCTTCTTTATGTCCTCCAAGTCTGCTACTCTAGCCTCCAGAGATCGGACTCGTTCCCTGAGAGCAAAGAGCTCCTTGCTCCTAGACCACTCACCAACTGCGAGAAAATCATACATGTGATACTTGATAAAAAGACTGGAAAACCATGGGGGGAGTGGCTATTTCCAAGATGGCGACAGAGCAGTGTTGAGCCAAAAATGCCTAAACGAAAAGGCAAGCAGAAGGTTTTTCCCGCGGAGCCTCCTCTTGCTAGTGGGGGACCCATGGTTCGCTTTGTTCGGCTGACCGAGCATCAAGTTGGGGAGATTCGAGCGGGCTCGGTCTTGCTGGCTGAGGATGTTTCTCTCCCCCCTGATGGGCGCATACCTCCTTTGGCCCCGAGCCTTCCGGTGACCCCTCCTGCAGGCACAGTCGAGTCTCCCTCCGAAGCGGTGGTAGTGGCAGGTTGTGAGCGGGGCCTGCTCGAGGTGGACTCCGGTGAGCAACTAGTTACAGCAGAAGCTGTAGGCTCGGTGGTGTTGCAAACTTCAGAGGTAGTGGTTTCTACTCAGAGATCGAGCGGGTCTGGTGCAGGGAAAGTTCCTCTGTCTTCAACGATAGCGTCAGAGTTGCCGTTGGGCTTCATTTTGCCGCATCCAGCTGTGATCTCTCTGGAAAGCATTTGGGAGGCAATTTCTCAGCTGGCTACCGTCGTGAGTCAACAGATGGTGTTGGTCACTTCTCAGGTGCATAAGCTTGAAGATTCCTGCTCTAAACTTCAATCGGAGGTCGTGGAAATTAAAGCGAAAGTTGATGTGGCAGACCAGAAACTGTCGCAGGTTTCGGATTTATCGGGGTCCTTATTAAAGGATAATATGGTTATTAGGTTGAAGCTATAGAATCACTAGAAAATGCTACCAGATCCTCTAATATCCGTTTACTTAATTTTCCTATAGTTCCTGCGGTTTCTCCTTTGGATCTGTTTAAGAAGTATCTTCAAGAGGTGTTGAAGGTGTCAGCTGATTTAATTCCTCCAGTATCTAAAGCAGGGGTCTCAAACTCAAATTGCTTTGAGGGCCAAATGAGGACTTGTAAAGTAACCCGGGGGCCGCATAAGACGTGGGGCCTCATTTGCATAAGGGGCCTCATTTGCATAAATATTTGCATAATGTTACCATACACTAACTTTTAGTAAACATGCCTCTTAATGAGTATGGATAAAGAAAGACTAAAAGATTCAGAAATAGGAAGACAATAATTAAACTGGGAACCCCAAAAGCCAAACTTGGAATGTACAACAACACTGTAGAAATAAAACTATAAATTAATTTCCTCTTGTACTAAACAAAGCGCAAACATTAATGATGCACATTTCCCAGAGCTGACATATTCCAGTTAATAAATTCAAAATAAAGAGATATTTTTCTACCTTTTGTGCATTTTTTTTCAGTTGCAATTGCTCCAGCCACTTCTGGTTTCTTCGTGTCTTCTGCTATCTCCATCGTCTGCTGTCCATTTGTCCTTTCTTCTCTCTTCTAGTTTTTTTCCATTCTCTCTCCCTACATCTGCTTTAACATACTAATCTTTCTCCTTTTGCTCTTTCCTCATTCCTATTTCATCCACTCAAATTTTACCCCTCCATCCTCAATCCCCACTTACTCTCCCAATACCTGGCCAATTGTAGATTTGTCTTCTCTTCCAGACAAAATATTTTTCCCCTCTCCATTTCACTTTCCCAGCTCCATCCCATTCTAATCCTCCCCCAACATCAGCTCCCTTCTAGTTCCAGCCCCACCCAGCATCTGCTCCTTTCTAGTCCCTGCATCAGTCCATTTCCAGTCCTATCCTAGCCTCACCATCAGCCCATTTCCAATCCTAGCCCCCATCAGCCCATTTCCAATCCTAGCTCCCTCCCCTCACAGCCCATTTCCATTCCAAGCCCCCCTCCCCATCAGCCATTTGCAGTTCAAGCCCCCCTTCCACTCAGCCCTTTTCCAGTCCTAGCAACCCCCACAGCCCATTACCAGTCCTAGAACCCCATAGCCCATTACCAGTCCTAACCTCCCCATAGCGCACTTCCAGTCTTACCCCCCCATCACCCCATTTTCAGTCTTACCCCCCCCCCATAGCCCATTACCAGTCCTAGTCCCCCCCATAGCCCACTTGCAGTCGTATCCCCCATCACCCCATTTTCAGTCTTACCTCCCCTCATAGGCCATTACCAGTCCTAACCCCCCAATCAGCCCACCTCCAGTCTTAACCCCCATCAACCCATTTTCAGTCCTATCCCCCACCATAGCCCATTACCAGTCATAACCCCCCCTGCCAATAGCCCACTTCCAGTCCTAACCCCCATCTGCCCAATTCCAGTCCTAGCCCCCACCATAGCCCAATACCAGTCATAACCCCCCCCTGCCAATAGCCCACTTCCAGTCCGACCCCCCACCAGCCCATTTCCCCTCCTAGCCCCCACCATAGCCCATTCCCTGTCATAACCCACTCCAGTCGTTGAGCCGAGTTCCTGTGTGTTCCCACACGTTCCCATTTCCAGTCCTAGCCCCCACCATAGCCCATTACCAGTCATAACCCCCCCTGCCAATAGCCCACTTCCAGTCCTAACCCCCATCTGCCCATTTCCAGTCCTAGCCCCCCCCAAAGCCCATTACCAGGCATAACCCCCCCTGCCAATAGCCCACTTCCAGTCCTAACCCCCATCTGCCCATTTCCAGTCCTAGCCCCCACCATAGCCCATTACCAGTCATAACCCACCCCCTGCTAATAGCCCACTTCCAGTCCTAACCCCCATCTGCCCATTTCCAGTCCTAGCCCCCACCATAGCCCATTACCAGTCATAACCCCCCCCCAGCCAATAGCCCACTTCCAGTCCTAACCCCCATCTGCCCATTTCCAGTCCTAGCCCCCACCATAGCCCATTACCAGTCATAACCCCCCCCTGCCAATAGCCCACTTCCAGTCCTAACCCCCATCTGCCCATTTCCAGTCCTAGCCCCCACCATAGCCCATTACCAGTCATAACCCCCCCCCTGCCAATAGCCCACTTCCAGTCCTAACCCCCATCTGCCCATTTCCAGTCCTAGCCCCCACCATAGCCCATTACCCGTCATAACCCCCCCCCCTGCCAATAGCCCACTTCCAGTCCTAACCCCCATCTGCCCATTTCCAGTCCTAGCCCCCACCATAGCCCATTACCAGTCATAACCCCCCCCTGCCAATAGCCCACTTCCAGTCCTAACCCCCATCTGCCCATTTCCAGTCCTAGCCCCCACCATAGCCCATTACCAGTCATAACCCCCCTGCCAATAGCCCACTTCCAGTCCTAACCCCCATCTGCCCATTTCCAGTCCTAGCCCCCACCATAGCCCATTACCAGTCATAACCCCCCCCTGCCAATAGCCCACTTCCCGTCCTAACCCCCATCTGCCCATTTCCAGTCCTAGCCCCCACCATAGCCCATTACCAGTCATAACCCCCCCCCCTGCCAATAGCCCACTTCCAGTCCTAACCCCCATCTGCCCATTTCCAGTCCTAGCCCCCACCATAGCCCATTACCCGTCATAACCCCCCCCCTGCCAATAGCCCACTTCCAGTCCTAACCCCCATCTGCCCATTTCCAGTCATACCCCCCCCCCCAGGAAAACAAAAAAACCCCAAAACCCTGACTTCTGCCGTTGCCGCCGTGGCAGCGGCAGAATCAATTGTCAAATTAAAACAAAAAAAGACTTCTGCTGCTCAAACAGCAATATCACCTGTCCTGCGGCCCCTTCCCCTGTGCCCGGAGATCCGAATCTGCTCATCAGCGGCGTGCTTTTCAAGCCGCGAAGAGTATTCCCCTCTCGCGCGGTTTCAAGCCGCGCGAGAGGGGAATACTCTTCGCGGCTTGAAAAGCACGCCGCTGATGAGCAGATTCGGATCTCCGGGCACAGGGGAAGGGGCCGCAGGACAGGTGATATTGCTGCTTGAGCAGCAGAAGTCTTTTTTTTTTTTATTTGACAATTGATTCTGCCGCTGCCACGGCGGCAACGGCAGAAGTCAGGGTTTTGGGGTTTTTTTGTTTTTCTCTTTCGCGGGCCGCACAAAGTTGTCTCGCGGGCCGCATGCGGCCCGCGGCCCGCGTGTTTGAGACCCCTGATCTAAAGCATACTTTTTGCCTTCAGGTAAGAAAGTGGGGGAGAAGGTAGTTGGATCATTGGATATGGATTTCCTAGATGTTTCAGCGTTGCTTCAAACTCCTAAGGATGATGAACTATCTGTTTCCACCTTGATAGTTACCTTGGCATTACCATTGGATAGAGATTGGATTCTCAAGCTATATTTTAAAAAACGTGCCAATTTGTTTATGGATAAGAGAATTGCGATCTTCCCAGAGGTGGCCAGAGAGACACAAAAAAAGACGTAAATCTTTCATATTGTTGTGACCTGGGGTGACTCAGATGGGGGCGTCTTTTGTACTTTGATATCCTTGTAAATGTATAATTGTATTTCAGTACCATAAATATGTCTTCTTTCAGCCAGAGGACTTGTCCTCCTTTATCAGTACCCATATTGTAACCTCTTCTCCCTCTTGAGTAGTTACCCCATTGTTATGGAATAGTATGCTTGGTTCTCTGCCTTCTCTTGGTGTTTGGTATAATGGTTTTCTTTCTTTATTAGTGCGTACAGGGGAGTTCCTGCCCTCTGTACATTTGCCATACTGCTCTTCCCCTCATATGGGGACTATTGATATTCCTGTTTTTTATGTACTTGATTTAATTCCTATATTGTTATTGAGACAGGTTTATCTTTTCTGTACAAGTATGTCACTTGATTAATTGTAAAATGCATAAATAGAAAAAAAAAAGATCGGAAAACCCCCATGTTGCTGCTGGACACATGTCTTCATCTTAATTTTAAGGTTGTGTTTAGGTATTTAAGTTCTTTACTTACTAAGGGTTGGTAAGGATACTAGTGAAACTACACCTAATACGTTTAGCATACTTTGTTCACCTGAAGTGTAATTAATCTCAGGTTCTTAATGTATGCCTGATGAGGACAAACAGCTGCACCTGAGAGTTAATATGGCACCTCCTTAACTTTGAGAGGTTTATGCACCTATAAAGCTACAATTATCCCAGGGTTGGGTTGGTGTTGGGGAGGGAGGGAGGGCAAAATACTTATTAAAAGCTGACTGCTACACAGAACCCTGTCCTGTGCCTCTAAGGTAATCTGTGACCAATTTTCAGAGGGAGTCCCACAGTCCTTGCTTGGATAGAGGGAGTTTTGGGTTCAAAATTTAACCAGAAAGCTCCCTGCTGTGTTTTAAATTTAAAATGAAAGCTCTTTGCTGCTACTAGGCCCTGACTGATTTAACAAATACACTGGGTTCATAGATTAATCAGCTTGTAATCTAAAGACTTCCTTTTTCCCAAGATTTAGAAAAATTCCCATAAGTAAATACTTACAATTGCAGATCTCTCTCCAGAAGTAGCAGTCCCCTTTTGTAGTCCACCACAATTTGCTCAGAGGTCTCCCCTTTCAAATTGCTCCACCTCAGAAAGTTTTGATGACAGATACATCCAAACTGGGTTGAGGAAATCATCTCGATGGATTTCACACTCTGGTCAATTGGTCCATCCAACTTCTTGGAGTTAAGAACTGTAGCAAATACTCTAAAGGCTTTCTGGTATTGGCTATTTATTTATTTAGCTGTATTTATTTATTTATTTAGCTTATTTAGCCAACTGAATTGTTCTGGTTCAGACTGACAATCAAGTTGCAGTGTTCTACTTCAACAAGCAGAGAGGAACTGGCTCATACTCCTATGTTGGGAGGCATTTAGGTTATGGAAGTTTGCCATCACACATGGGATGGACTTGAGAGCCACGTATCTGGCAGGTGAACAAAACACTCTGGCAGACAGAATGGTATGGTATGCTATCACCCCGCACTCAATTTCAGTGGCTTCCACATCAGCCTCCTCGCATGGGTCTCAGGGTTCAGCAAAGTCCAAACATAAAAGAAAGTCTACGACATCGGCATCGAAGACTAATACAGAATCAATAGGAAAGTCCCACCATCAGTATCGAGATGCACTGAAGGGTGCTTCAGATGCAGACTGGCCAGCCAAACAGCCCCGGCAGAAGAGCCTGTCTTCCAAAGCACAAGAGGGGCTCTGGGACGCTCACGAGGAATCAACCTCTGGAGACCTACCAGTAATGTGTTCTGGGATAGTGGCTAAAAGCCTTTTGGTGAATCCACCCTGACATCAGTCATCTCCCTGGAGCAGTGCATGCTGGCTCTCAAGAGGAGTTTGGCCGCACTCCTGGCAGTCTCAGTACAGATGGTATCGACAGCTCCAGCAGTGCAGGCTTCAGCACCTTGCCAACAATATTAGCCCCGATGCTGGACCTTGAGCCTGCGTCAGTGGACCTCTTGCCACTGATGCCTCAGTTGTAACTGACTGACAACATTGGTACCAACAGGTTAAACCTACCAGGGCTCCTGATTCTGATACTTTGATTTCTTGTCAGACTCTGACTCCATTTCATCCGATTCTGACAGGGACTCTCAGGATTCCCAAGATCTTCTGGACATTCCTTTGGACCTGTCCTCTCCTCAGGAGAAGCGCAGGTCCTCACCTGAGGACATGTCTTTCTAGGAATTCATCTGGGACATGGCAGCAGGGCTGCAGATCACCATGGCCTCAGAGAAAGGAACCAAGGGCAGAGGAACTCGAGATCCTCCAATACCCTCCTATGGCTATGGATGTGGCTACTTTACCAATGTATTGCATGTTACAGGATCTCATGCTCCGCATTTGGGAAGCTCCTCTTGTGGTTCCGCCCAACAGCAAAAGGCTCGATACCATGTATTGAGTTCCAGAATGCCCAGGCTTTCAGAGGTCTCAGCTCCCCCACCATTTAATGGTGGTGTGGAATTGGCCATGCATTGAATAGAGTTGAAAGAATCAGTCTTCCATGTCTCCATGTAGAGACTCGGACACTTGATGCCTTTGGGCATTGATGTTTTCAGGCATGCTTGCTGACCTCAAGGATTGCCTCCTACGTGCTATATATGGGCATGTTCCTGAAGGATGTCACCAGGGACCTAGAGACCTTTGCCCCCATGTCCCCTGAAGATAAGAGGAGTGCATTCCAAACCCTTATCAGAAAGGGTCAAAGTACCTCCAGATTCCTTACCAGGGCATCTTTTGATGCTTTTGAGTCATCCATCAAAGCTTCAGAAGTCTGCACTGGGGCTTGAAGGATTGCCTGGTAACAGCCATCAGATCTCGAACAATGAGTCCAGGACAAGTTGGCAAATATCCCACGTACTAGAGAGAACCTTTTTGGAAAGGGTTGGAGAGAGAAGGTTGATGAGATTGAGACAAATGATCTCACCTTTTAAATGCCTTTTCAGGAAAATAGCTGACTCCTGTACCAGCCTCAGCAGCAACAGCAGGGCCCTCACCAACCCAAGAAGCCCAAGGCTCCTAAAGCCCAACCAGCTGCACAGGCACAATTTGCACCTAGATTTTTTGACTGCTTCCTAGAGAACATTGCCACTCTGCCTCTGCAAGTTCCCCAGCCTGTTAACATAGCAGGCAGACTGTTCCTATGCCCACAGGTGGCACCTCATCACTTCAGAACAGTGGACTCTCAACATCATCCAAAGGGAGTACCTGCTTCACTTCAAGACCTTACCTCCCACCAGCTTCACAGGGGACTATCTCACCCATCCCATGCAAAGCACTCTCTTAAGAGAAGAGGTGGCTTCCTTGTTGTTCCAGGGTGCCATAGAAAAAGTTTCTTCACATCAGGAAGGGATGGGCTTCTACTCTTCATATTTTCTCATTCCAAAGAAAACAGGGGGGTTCAGGTCCATCCTGGCTCTCTGGGACCTAAACAGATTTCTCATTTGAGAAAATTCAAAATGATTTCTCTAGAAACTGTTCTCCTATTCTTCCAGAGATATGATTGGCTAAGTTCTCTAGACAAAGGAGGCGTACATGCACTTACTGCACAGAAAGCAAAACCACTACCAATACCGCATACCGCCCTATGACTTAGCCTCCACTCCGTGAGTGTTCACAAAATGCATGATAGTAGTGACAGCCTATCTTTGCACTTTGGGACTCTTCGTTTTATTTCGATGACTGGTTAATCAAGGGAGACTCCCCTCAGGAGGTTACACTCTCCCTGCATCGCACCATCACCGTGCTCCAGCATCTAGGATTTGTCTTAAACTTCCCAGAGTAACACCTCATTCCAACCCAAAGGCTCAAGTTCATTGGAGCACTTTTGACACTCAGCAGGCAAAACCACCATGGGTGCAGCTAATGCCACCCTTTGAGGTGGTATTAGTTGCACTTACACTAGCTGCGCCATGTCAAGAACACCCCCATCCCACCCAGCCGCTGCACCGTCACTCTCTACCAAGAAAGCACAGGGTTTTTGGGGTATGGCCAAACCTCTTACTAAACCCTACCCTACCAGGTAGCGCACTTTAGTAAACATGCCCCTAATTTTTTAAAGCTTACTTAACTAAATTCAGTCTTACAAATGTACACCCTGCTATTGTATCAAAGATCCTTATGTAGCCGCTTGACAAACATAAATTGCAGGGTTCGCCATAGCGCATAGTTTGATTCAACCTTATGGGCTCCTTTACCAAATGCCGCTATGGTTTCACATTTAATGAGCGTTACTTATGCACATTAAGTGCAAAGCCTTTGTGTTAGCTGTTGGGAGCATGACTGGTATGTTCTTGTCAGCTAATGTGTGACTGGATACCATAATGAGCGGCAAAGTAACATGGGTGCACCTGACAGCAATCATGGAGGTGTCATTAGGTGAACCTTTGCTAAGTGCCATGCTAACACTAATGTATTTGCCAAACCCAAGCTCTGCCTCTAACCCAGCCACTGTCCCCATTAGTGTACAAGTGCCAGTTAACGTTTATGTCCGCGCATTAGGGTTCAAAGTGGCCAGTTACCATTTGCAAAAATGTGCATTCACTATTAGCATTTAGAAACAGGGCCCCTTAGTATCTCTTTGCATATTATGAAGATTTTATTTTGTTGCTGAATAAAGATTTATTTAAATAATAGTTCTTTTTAATAAAGGATTAAAAAGGAAGTTGTGGCTGATGCTCTGAGCCATTTCTTCTGGCAAGAGCCCCAGATCCCCCATAGTGATATGGAAAAACCTAATGACGTGGTAGGAAGCTTGGCTGCTTTACGTTGAGTTCAACACATTCTCATTATTAGACCTGGTGCTGCTCCCTCTGAAGGACACATATAAAACAGATCTGTCCTTTTGTGCACAGCACAATCTTCCTGTACCACTCATATTTATTTGAAGACATTTGTTTAACCCTTTTGTACAGGGATCTAAGCATATCTGAGAATAATTTATGGGACTCTACTGAGAGAATAGGGTGACAGGTGCAGGAACACAGCTATTTTTTAGGTTAATGGTTATTGTCACATTACAGCTTTTGTATTAGTCTTTAAAAACGATGTGTAAGAACTCATCCCTGCTGTGTTCCTTGTTGCTTTTATGACTGCTGGGATATATAATGATGGCTCTGTTGCAAAGGAACAAAAAAAATCTGAACTTCTTCTTTTTGAGAAGATATCGTTAAAAATTCTTACCTAACTTCAAGTTATTATTGTTGGCTGGAATGCTGCAAAGTTTACAGGCAATTTTATAAAACAAAAAAGCTATGTGAATTTGCAAAGATCTAATCCACAAGTTGAGTCCGCATTTGTTATTATCTGAGAGGTACTAAGGTATGCAGTTTTCAAAGCCAATTCCACTTTATGCACGGAAAAGGACTTTTAGAAAACACACATGCATAGGTCCACTACACAAACCCCTTACCCACAGTGGGCGAAGTGTTCTTGGGGCCAGAGTTAGGGAGGTGTTTGAAAATACACTGGTACTTTTCAGTTTTCAAAAGTATGTCAATATTTTTTCTCTGAAAATATACTTGTAAAACTTAGCAGGTGTACTGTAAATAGGTGCTGGTATTTCACTTTGAGAATGTATGCAAAGTCCATGGGCAAAACATACACATATTGGCATTTGCATGGCCATTATGAAAAATTACCCCAGAGGGTGATTTTCAAAAGTCAGTTGCCTTGGTAAAGGCTATTTAGAGGGTAGTTTGAAAGGGAGGCAAGGAGAGAATAGGAGAGGCAGTAACGCATGTAGTTATGTCTTTGTACAACCCAAAACAAAGTCATAGAGGGTGGCAACTAGCACCAAGCGGTGGGTGCAACTATAGCCACCTCACTGGGAAGATTAGATGGTTTTTATCTGCTGTCAGTTATTATGTTACTGCATTTTCGAAACTATGGGGCATATTTTCTAAGCTGTGCTAAGCAGTTAGCTTGGGTTTAGTGCACAATTTATTTAACCGGATTTCTATACCGCTTTCTCTTTAAATCAAAGCGGTTTACAATGCAACTACAAAGATTACATACAACAAGGGGTGAGGGGGTATGTGGGGGGGGGGGGGATGTTGCAGTTTAACTTTATACAATGAAGTGATATGGGGATGTTGCAATATAACTATATACAAAGTGACCTACTTAACATGAGTTATATACAGAGTGATTACTATGAGAATGTTAATTGGCAATCCAAAGTACAAGGCAAAGCTACTGATATGAAATTTGGGGGGTTAGGGTAGGCTCAAAAGGGGGAAATAGAGAGGGTGGTTGAGTAGAGGAGAGGGAGCATTTGTAAAAAAATGGACTGTATTCTGTGGGCAGTTATGGTTATGTAATGTCTTCATAGTGTTCGATATAGAGTGAAGTTTTAAGCATCTTCCGAAAGTCCTTGATATCAGAAGTGGCTCTTAAGTGGCCCGGGAGAGAGCTCCAAAGAGCTTGAGCGGTGAGGGATATAGCTCTTCCAGATGTGGATTGACTAGCCTCGGTGTAGGTGCTGGGAGTTGTGATCATATCCACAATGACCATCATTGCGGGCCCAGGCTAACAGTTACCACATAATTAAAATAGCCGTAGGGTAAAAACCCACACTGCTTAGCGCTGGTTCGGGTGGGTTCAGAGTGGGTTATGGGCAGAGATAGGGCATGGCTGGCTTGCCCTGGGCCTAGGTATATCTAACAGCCATCTTAAGAAGTGGTGTTAAGTAGAGCTGCACTACTGATAATTAAGTAGCATGGCCAAGGTCCACCACAATCTCACCCCCCGATAAGACCCCCCACAAGATCTTCCATGCCTGATTTGATTCCCCCATGATCAAGAACCCCCCGCCTGATCAAAAATCCCCAAGTCAAGCACCTTTGCCTGATCAGCAGCCCCTAAAATCAGCTCCCCCCCCCCAGGATCAGACCCTCCAGTTATCTGTCCCATGATTAACACCGTTTCCTAAGATCAGAGCCCCCACAATCAGACTCCCCATTTCAAATGCCCCACAAACAAGCAGAATCCCCCCCATATTTTACTTCATGATTTAATCATACTGGCAGTATTTACTCTTCTCTTGACCTTGACCAGAATTTATTTAGTTTGATTTCCAAAATAGCATTTTTAAACCGTGACCACACTGCATGCAGACTTTTAGTTTTTTTTACAATTTCTCCTTTCACTTTTTCTAATTTATTAATTTTATCATATTCCTGGATGTAATAGTTAAAAAAAGATAAAAAGAAAACAGATTTAAAGGAAGAAAATAAGAAATAGCATGAGCACTGGAAAGCGAGAAATCCTTTATTAAGATAGGCCAAAAGAGAACTGGAAAATAAGCTCACCAGAGGGTTACTCACTCGTGGATACAAATCCCTGTTTAACTGAAAATTTTCCTCTAAACCTCTTAATTATGGTGAAGCTCTATAAATCAAAGAATACGCTGTGGGTGGGGGATGGAGAAGAAGAGTCATAAAAATTAAATACCACCGATTACCACTTTATAGGAACAGCTCTCTTTCATCTTCTCAGAAGACAGTATTCTTTTACAGACTGTTTTCTCCAAATACTAGTTTATTCAGTAAACATTATCACTCTATACACATAGAATTAATATAACTCATAATCTTTCTTCGGGGTAATTTCTCCAAATGGATTAGTTTTGTGCATACCATGACAGTCATGAATGTCACTTCAAAACCCATGCAAGCTGGATTAATGTAACTCACAATCCTTCCTTTTTGAAACTTCGAGGAATAATTTTTCAGCATAACAATATTCACAAAGGCTGCTCACCCACCAGCAGAGGCAGCTTCTGCCATCTTCACTCCCTTAGGATTTTGTTATCCTGCCGCCTTACCAGTTTTTTCTTAGCTCTTTGTTGTCTGGGAGTGCTGCCAGACTTGCTGCTTTTGCCATTGATGGGTTTAAAATAAAAAAATGAAATCTTCATCAACTGCGAGCAAGAAAAATATGGCAGGTCGGAAAATGGGCTCTGTGAGCTGTAATTTGGGGATCCATATGCTAAATTGTCAAGTTTTAAGGATGTCCAAAATTAATGTGCATGACATTGATTTGTACTAAAGTTGCCAACTGGCTCCAGATGTGCCCAACAGTCTTGATCCAGTCCTGCGTTTATCCCATTACTTGCAGGGACTTGTAGTCTTGCTTTTCTTATGAGTGCAATCGAGAAATCAGAACTACATGTCCCTGTAGGCAATGGGCTAAACCCAGAACTGGATCAAGCCTGTCTGGCGCATCTAGAGCCAGTTGGCAACCCTAATTTCTACACAGGGGCAGCAGGGCTGGCTCTCTTAACATAAGAACATAACATAAGAAATGCCATACTGAATCAGACAAAGGTCCATCAAGCCCAGTATCCTGTTTCCAGCAGTGGCCAATCTAGGTCATACATACGTATCTAGCAGTTTCCCCAAAAGACACAGGTTCCACAATGCTTGTATTGGGTCAAGCATTGATATCCTGGATCCCTTTTAATAATGGTTTATGGACCTTTCCTCCTGGAACTTGTCCAAACCTTTTTTAAACCCAGCTACACTAACACCTACACACCACACTATACATTGCATGAAGACACTTGCCCCCCCCCCCCTTGATTGTTTGCCGTGGAAACCACCTTGATTGAATGGTAAGGCGGTATATAAATACCATTAAATAAAGTAAGTAAATAAATAAATAAACAGCCTTTACTACATCCTCCGGTAACAAATTCCAGAGTTTGATTACACGTTGAGTGAAAAAATATTTTCTCCTATTTGTCTTAAATAGTTTACCCTGTAGCTTCATTGCATGTCCCCTAGTCTTTCTATATTCTGATAGCGTAAACAATTGATCCACGTTTATCCGTTCCACTCCATTCATTAATTTATAGACTTCTGTCATATGTCCCCTTAATGAACAACTTTTATATATGTCACCACTTTTCAGCCCCTACTCATTGTGGGGCCTCATTAGAAAAGTTCTTGGAGGAAGAAAGATTGTGCCACAGTACCAGTTTCATCTTTGGTGGGTGGAATCTGATGGTTCTGCACCCTTGCTGCATTGCTATGTTTAATAAAAATTTTAAAAAAGGGTTGGTATGGACTGTGGGAAGCAGTATGTGCTAATCTCTCTCATGTATATTTGTTGTGGCTGTCCTGGAACTAGGCTGGGTAGAAGGTATTTTATCAGAAGCATCTTCAAGCCTCATTTATAGAAACTGGATATGTCATAATGCGTTTGAGGGAAAGTAATGCTATGAGTTCCCTTTAAGAATGTATTAACACATTCACATCTGTCTCAGTCCACAAACTGATTATTTCCTGGTTTGGTTTTGTTTTTTAATTATGGGCCCAATATTGGAAGGGATTAACAGACCTGCTAACTGCGTTAATCCCCTTAGTCAGGATATTCAGCAGCACTAACCAGAGGCGGCACCCAGCATTAACCAGGCAGTGGCTCTATTTATTATTTATTTATTTATTAACAATTCTTATATACCGCACTATTAGACATCAGCGCGGTTTACATTGAACAGAAAACATCCGACAGTTTACACGTGTCTGGTCGTTACATTTAACAGGAAGTATAACTTGGCGAAATAGGGGAAACTAAATACAGTGCAGGGTTATCTGATAAAGGATATCCTGGTTAACTATATACAACAGTGGTACAATAGTATATGGAACAACTTGCTATTTACATTGTGCAGTTGGTCTGTTGCGGGGTCTATCTGTTTGACCACTTCTGCTATTCACCTGGGGGTTATGTTCGGAGCTGCCATTGAGATATTTAAGGAAGAGGAAATGCTTTAAAGCATCCGTTCCCTGGTTATTACAACGTAGCGAAAGTCAGGCACGGTAAAGGCTGGCCTAACCTTCGCTGCTGAAGCTAACCGGGCAGTGACTTAATATTGCAGCATTGAATATCCGGGTCTAAAGTTCAGCAGCGGCAGCTAGTCCCTTTGGCAGCACTAGCTGCCACCACTGAATTTCGGGCCCTATCTGTTGTATTCTTTATTTGATGTTGCTTTGTTAAGCACCATGCTAACCAGCATGCCAATGCACTTGCTGCCATCCCTTGAGATGGCGTTATGTGCACCCGCGCTAATAGTAACATTCACAGTTAGCATATGCCTATAATGGCTACGCTTACACAATATGTCATCAACATCCATGTTCTGACCCTGATCTGACGAACTCCCCCAATCACATGCTACCCATTGCACAGGATTTTTTACCATGAGACTACGTGCTTTACATGCAGCAAACCTCATGCTAACAGTTAGTACACTTCAGTAAACAGCTCCCTAAATGAATAATATATAAAAGATGTAATTTTAGATGGCTGGTGCAGCATTTTCACTTCTAAATAGTGGGTAGTAAAGAAGCACATTCTGAATTGGCCGTCCAGTCCCTGTGTGGCTGGCCAGAAGCGGGACGCCTGGAGTTGGATCCGATTCTGATCCTGCGGGGGCTAGATGTGCCCGCGGGATCAGAATCGGGTCTATGGCCCAGACGTGCAGGCTGGGCCCCGCTACCTCAATCAGGCTCCTGAATGGAGCCTCAGTGTCATTGCATTCTGCCACCATGGTATCGTGGCTCCATTTAGGAGCTGCAAATGCTGGCCACCGCTGACCCTCTTCTTTCCCCGCAGCCGGACCCTCGATCATGGCTAGGGTCCGGCTGCGGCAAACTTACTGCACCCCCCATATCTCTTTGACCTGGCCCGGCGGCATGATCCCCCGACATCCAGGGTGACTTATTCCACCTCTGCAGTGAAATAAGTCCCCTGTCCATGTTCATGGGTCCCGGACACACAGGGCGACTACAGAATCGGTCCTATATGTCCAGGATTGTGGCCCACCCATGCCCCACCCTCGTTCTGCCTCAGACACGCCCCCTCCTGACCCCATCTAAGCCTCCCCATACGAATGCACGGGGCAGCATTAGCCAGGGATGGCAGAGGAGCAAGTAGCAGGGATGGACGTCCAATTCAGACGTCCATCCCGCTATTCATGGCACTGAATGACCCCCAATGTGTCTAAGTAATGATTTTAGAAATGTCTGTTGCATGAACAGTTTTCAAAAGTGCGCATGGTTGGGGCAGGCATGGAAAATGTGCATATATTTCCTGTTTAGCAAAGAAATCAAAGTCTGTTTCAGAAAATCTTGATGCCAGCATTTACACCTGCTCCAAGCACATGTTCATGTCAGCTGTATATTTGTTTAGAGGAGTGATGAGGGAGCCATTTTGCTTAGATGTTTGGCATTAAATAGCAACTCAAAATTGTAAAACTTAAGAGTTTTGTTGCTGAACTTAATTGGCACACCTCAGATGCCCAATTTTGTAAAATCCAGCATTAATGACTGTAAATGGTGGCACTTACATGCATAGGTTGCAAAACTGCTGCTTGTATGAATGAGTACCACTACATATTTATTTATTTTATTTATTTAAACAGATTTGTATACCACCTTATCCTACAATCAAAGTGGTCACATCACAATTGTAGGGTTACATTTAACATAGGGGAACTTAACAACATCTAGACAGTACAATATATATATATATGCCCAAAGCCCTGAGTGATGCTCATCTATTTTTGAAAATATTTCCACTGTTGTGCTGAAAGTACATGTGTTTTTTACGTGACCCAAGAGTTAACTTTATAAAAGTTTCTACATTCAGCGCATCTTTTATTAAAATACTCTGTAAATTACAAACATCCTGACGTTGACATCCCTTTTCTTACCTAAGTGACCTTTGCAAATTTAGGCTGATAATATCTAAATAGTGTAACACTGATGATCTGCATTAAAATATTAGTAAGCAAAATCATTAGTAGAGAAAATGTTAAGAGGCAGATTCAATAACATGCACGTCCGGCCGGCGGACACGTCTAAATTGAAAATGGGCCCCGTTTGAACCAAATTCTGCATCTGTGGGTCTAGATGTGTCCATGGGTCTGGAATCAAGGAGGTAGGTGTGTCTGGCACAACACGGACAAAGTGCTATTCAGACAGTCCTTTCACGCATCTGGTGCGCAGCCCACGCATGGGAACAGGCACAGGCCATGTGATATAATGGAGAAACATGTCCCCCGTCAACATTATGAGACACGGATAGACGTTTTGGACAGCCCCATGCCCACTGTATTCTGAAAAGTTGCATGTTTTGGATCCTGCACATCTCTGCAATATAACCACAGACTCCAAGCCTCCTCGGTAAAAACATGCATCTCCTAACATGCCCTTCACACTGATAGCAGTTTACTGATGCACATTAGAGATAAATACCAATGAGAAATGACTGCTGCTGCGACCTAGACCATATACTAGTCCTCTACAGGCCCTGAAAAATGCTAGGTAATCCCAGTGCACTCTAATATGTTATATGAGAATGTAAATTTTAACATGTATATTAGGACATACCTTGCATCAAATGGTACTTGGCATTATAAAATGGTCCCAGTGATTCCTGCCTTTGTCATCTCTACAAACACGCTTTAAACTGCTAAGGATGGACCCTTACCAAGTGCAGAAAACCCGAAGCTAACATTCTGCTGCTCTGCACTACCTTATCTCTCCCTATACCCCTGCACTCTCTTATCTCTCCCTACACCCCTCCTTGGGAACTCCACTCTACTGGCAGATTGCTTCTGTCTGTGCCCTTCTCGTCTCCTGCCAACTCCAGACTTTGCTTTTTTCACCTGCTGCTCCTTATGCCTGGAACAAACTACTTGAGTCTGTATATCAGGCTTCTTCTCTGGCCCTTCTCAAATCCAGGCCGAATACTCACTCTTCGTTGCTGCTTTTGGATCCTGATACACCTAATTTCCCTTGTGTTTCCTTACCATTCCCCCTAGATGTATCCTGTCCACAGCTGCTGTGTTGTCTGTCTTGACTAGATTGTAAGCTCTGCTTAGCAGGGACCATCTTTTACGTGTGTCTGTGCAGCGCTGCATATGCCTTGTAACGCTTTACAAATGATCAGTAATAGTAGTAGTAGTATGGACTTCTGGCTATGGCATCTGATTCCCATATATCTGGGTACTGACGTTTCTCAGAGCAGCTACACCTGTCCCATCATGGTGTATGTCAGTCTGTATACATTCGCTATCTGTGGGGCAACCCTGTCTGCCTTCCCACAGTCTGCTTTGTGGCACTGCTCCCCAGGACAGGCCTGTGTGGGCATGGGAGGGGGGATCCCTGTGCCATCATGCCCAGGTAACCAGTCTCCAGATATATCATCACTCTTGCAGCTTTCATAGATCCTGGACTGGGGAAGGATGTAGGCCTCATGACACAATCTGGGGAGATGGTGGCACAACATCAGCCATGTCTCTCAGTGTCTGGTACAGCTGATGTATGGCTGCCCTAACATACTGGCACCTGGTAACACTGCAGTCATCCATATAGTTCAGGTACCTGCCAGCCATTCATGGCCTCCCTGAATTGCAGATCAGCACACCAGATCCTCTCATGCTACCCCCAAACCACACACTCTCACTTGAAATCACAAAAGACATCATTCTGCTTAACCAAACCAATAACTAACAGCTGCTATACCATAATGGCATGACGTCCCAGGACTACACATATGATCTCCCCTTCTCACTGCAACATGATTTGTTTCCAGACTCACTCGAATACTATTCTTACATCAACAGTCCCAGTTTTCAGAATACAGGATTTGTTAGGGTCCCCTGGATTAGCTCTTTTAGCACAAACAACACATTTCAGCATAGCCAGCATAAACATTATTGCTCTTTTTAATATTTCCGTAAGGGGGTTTATTAATGTTTCTTTCCCTTACAACATTCCCTCACCTCTGCTTTCTGTTCTTTATAACTGCATCTTATGTTTTTCCAGACTGTAGTCACACCAGTTCAGCACATACTTGTCACAACCATTCTTCAATATGGGACGAATTAAAAAGCACAGCAGGATATTTTTAAGTCCTAGCCTTATTCCATGTTTCATCATGAATAACGAGGACATCCATGAGGATATCACAGAATGTACAGAGGCCTTTCCATATATGCTGTGCATGTCTCTGCGGTTGACCTGCCCCCATTCTGCCCCTTCTGGGCGTGTTCTGAGACCCTCGTGCTAGCGATGTGGAAATGTACGACAGCAGTGTTTCAGAATACGGTTGGGAACGTTTTCAGCACACAAACGTCCCTGCCACACGTGCATACCCTTTATTTGTGTTCTGGAATGACCTCCTAAGTGTCTGCTATGGGGTGGAATAACAATAATGAAAGGCAAGACAACATATTTCTCATCTTGATATTCTGCCAGCATCAGCCGCCTTTCCCTCTTTGTTTGCTACTCTGTCCAATAGTAAAAAAGAGATAATCAAATAAATGTAACTCCAAAGACGTAATGAAGCTAGCCCAGCATCAGTGGCATGAAAGACCTTCGTAGCATGAGAATACAAGGGAAATGAAATACAGATTTTGTATGTAGAACTCTTTGAAATCTGGCAGGAAATATCATTACCCGTACCATTTGGTAGAACATTTTTCTTGTCATCATTTTTTTCTCTCTGTTATATTATATTTTTAATAGGGCTATTGCTTCTTCTGTTTCCTTTTTTTAATCCAACAGATTTGTTTTCCACTCAATTAGACTTGTGTTTCACAAGAACACAAAGTAGCATTTCTCCCCTTCTGCAAAGACTCATATATTCATATATTATAATGGGTGAATTGTCAGAAATAATTGTATTAAATAGTAGAATAAAATTCAATGAAAAGCATCTCTCTCTCTCTCTGCCAGTAAAATATTCCTGTTTAGGAATCAATGGATATCAACCACATTCCTAGCAAGATAAAATTGATATAGTTCAAGCTCATTGTTTTTGTTTCCGTTTATGATTAACTCATGAGATGTTTTATTTAATTTACAGATTAATCTTTTGCTCAAAAAACAAAAAGCAAAGATAAAATTAAAACTAGGCATAGAAATGTTGAGGGTAATTTTACTTGGCTATAAAATTATTAGCATAACTGGCAGAGAACACATCTTAAGTTAAGCAACATTGACTTATAGCAGCCCTAAAACTGGTATAAATTAAGATGCCTACTTTTGCAAATACGTGCATAAACTATAGTATTTTATCATCAACATGCATACTTGCTCACACTGCCCATTCTCTGCCCAAACCTCACTAATGCAATGCAGTTAACATGCATACTTTCCCATTAGTCTGTATTTTATAACAGGTCATTGGCACATTTAAGTGAATGTAAATGATTAAATTACTGACCAGAGAATAGAGCAGAAGAATATAAGAAATGTCATACCAGGTCCATCAAGCACAGTATCCTGGCAGGTTCCCTAAAAAGGGTACAGAGGTGCCAAAATGCTTGTCCTGGGTTAAGCAGTGGATTTCCCAGGTCCTCTTTAATAATGGTTTATGAACCTTTCTTCCAGGAACTTGTCCAAACCTTTTTTTAAACCCAGCTACACTAACAGCTTCACTACATCCTCCTGTAATGAATTCCAGAGTTTGACTACCTGTTGAATGAAAAAATATGTTCTCTTATCAGTCTTAAATGGGTTACATTGTAGCTTCATTGCGTGCCCCATAGCCCTTCCACATTTTGATGGCATAAACAACCAATCTACGTTTACCTGTTCCACTCTGTTTTTTAATTTATAGACCTCTATCATATACCCCATCAGACATCTCTTTTCCAAGATGAAGAGCCCTAACCTTTTAAGCCTTCCATCCCCTTTACCTTTTTGGTGGCTCTTCTGTGTACCTTTTCTAATTCTGTTATATCTTTTTTAAGATATGGTGACCAGAATTGCACACAATATTCAAGGTTTGGTCGCACCATGGAATTATACAGAGGTATTATAATATCCTTTGTTTTATTTTGTATTCCTTTCTTTATGATTCCTAGCATTCTATTTGCTTTCTTGGCTGCGGCTGCACACTGGACGGAAGGTTCACACGTATTATCCACATGATGCCTAAATCTTTTTCCTGGGTGGTTGTTCCTAATGTGGAACCTTGCATCGTGTAACCATAGTTTGGGTTGTTCTTTCCTAGATGCATAACTTTGCACTTGTCCGCATTAAATTTCATTTGCCATTTGGATGTCCAGTCTTCCAATTAATCAAGGTCTTCTTGCAATTTTTCACAATCCTCTTGTGTTTTAACATCTTTGAATAATTGTGTCATCTACAAATTTGATCACCTCACTCATTATTCCTACTTCCAGGTCATTTATGACTATGTTAAAAAGCAGCAGGCCCTGCGCAGATCCCTGGGGTACTCCACTATACCTTTCTCCATTGAGAAAATTGGCCATTTAGCTCTACTCTCTGCTTTCTATCTTTTAACCAGTTCCTGATCCAAAATAGTACACTGCCTCCTATCTCATGAATTTTTAGTTTCACCAAGAGTCTCTCATGAGGGACCTTATCAAAGGCTTTCTGAAAATTCAGATACACTATATCAATTGGCTCAGCTTTGTTTACCTGTTTATTCACACCTTCAAAAAAATATAACAGATTAGTAAGACAAGACTTTGGTTGGCTAAATCCATTTTGGCTTTCTTCCATTAAACCATGACTATCTACAACTTCAGTAATTTTATTCTTTATAATGGTTTCTACCATTTTTCCTGATACTGACATCAGGCTCACCAGTCTGTAGTTTCCCGGATCACCCCTGAACCCTTTTTAAAAACTGGCAGTACTTTTACACTTTTACACTACTGGTTTAAAAGTGCAATTTAACTTTGAGGGGTCATAACAAAATCTCCTATCACTGTGTGCACTATCTCATCAGTACCTGCATTGAAATTAAAAACGTAACCTATAATGTTAATATTTTAAAACTGTACCTGCATATAACATTGCTAGTAATATAGTACTGTTGCCAGTATTTTCAACGATATCTGCATATAACATTGCTAGTAATATAGTACTGTTGTCAGTATTTTCAACGATACCTGCATACAACATTGCTAGTAATATAGTACTGTTGTCAGTATTTTCAACGATATCTGCATATAACATTGCTAGTAATATAGTACTGTTGTCAGTATTTTCAACGATATCTGCATATAACATTGCTAGTAATATAGTACTGTTGTCAGTATTTTCAACGATATCTGCATATAACATTGCTAGTAATATAGTACTGTTGTCAGTATTTTCAACGATATCTGCATATAACATTGCTAGTAATATAGTACTGTTGCCAGTAATCCAAAACTGTATATACATTCACATTGATAGCAACCTCTTACTGTTACCAGTACCTATAACAGCAATTGCACCCACATTAATATTAATTTTAACTAGCACCGGTATAACATATCACCCAAAATGCAACTAATCAACTCTGACAAATGTAAAATAATACTAATTAGTATCACACTAGCGATACTAATAACTATTGCTCAGAGCCTACACAACAATAATGTGAAAAATATCCCTATCATAAACAGCTTTGCACAAAACAACCCCCAATCATGGCACCCACACATAGAACATCATCCCAAAACAAAAAACCATAGATTAATACACATAAAATACTCCTCATCCCCTCAGTCAACAAACACTATGATATGTAAAAACTTAGAATCATTATCAACAATATTAATCAATGCCAGGTCAATGAAAAATAAGCTACCTATATTCACAGACATTCTAGACAACCAAAAACCAGATATACTATGTATAACCGAGACATGGCTATCAGACACAGACAACGTTTACCTAAATCAACTAAGCAACAATAACTACGACACATTCTACACACATAGAACTCACAAAAAAGGTGGTGGAGTACTAATAATGTCAAAAAAAGAACTAAAAGCCAAAAAACTAACATCGAACCTACACACCAACATAGATACCCTTATTGTGAAAATTGACAACATAACAATCTGCCTAATTTACAGGCCACCAGACAAACAATCAGAAAAACTAGACCCACTAATTGACTTTTTAAGTTCCTCCACTGAACAAAATCCAATTATTATGCTTGGAGACTTCAACACCCCATCACTACCAGCATCATATGCCTCCCTCTTTATGGAATCAACAATAGACATGGATTTTCACCAAATAATAAACACTAGCACACATGAAAAAGGTGGTATCCTTGACATGGTATTCCTACCAAACGAACTCTACCAACTCTATAACCCAACATCCCTCAATTGCACACGGACCCCATGGTCAGATCACTACCTTATCAACTTTAAGATCACAATAAACACATCAGTTAAACGAACAACAACTAATGCACATACATCAAGATTTAAAAAATACAATGAAGAAGAATTCCTCGACATAATAATCCCTAATTTATCTACATCACCAATAAACCTAGATGCAACAGTAACGAACTGGCACAAAACCATCAAAAATGCTGCAGCTAATAAACAAATAACTAAGAAAAACACACACCCTAAAAAAGATCAAACCCCCTGGTACAATAAAGATTTAAAGCTAATGAAAAAGAACCTAAGAAAAGCCGAATATAAATGGCGGAAAAATAAAAACACAATTACAAAAGACTCATACCTCACGCAACTCAACAAATATAAAGACGCAATAAACAATGCCAAGAAAAACTACCACGCCTCTATCTTAAACAACGCAATAAATAGACCTAGAGAACTTTTCTCAATTGTCCAAAAGCTGACTAATAATAATCACAACTCCAGTAATGAAATCACAGACATTACCCCACAAACACTGGCAAATTACTACATGAACAAGATAAAGTACCATCCCATACCACCTAAGCCAGTAGACACTTCACAAATACTTAACACAGATGAATGGTCTGTATTTCAACCCTTAACCAAAGTTGAACTCAAATCCATCATCACAAACATTAATACTACTACATCTCTACTTGACCCCTGTCCAGTAACCTGGATAAAGAACTCCCTACCTGTACTCTCTCAGTTCATCCTCCCAATAATAAACCTCTCCCTAAAAAGTGGATACCTACCCGCTACTCTAAAACACGCACAGATCCGCCCAATTCTAAAAAATACTACCCTTGACAAATCATCACCTAATTCTTACAGACCCATATCGAGTATTCCATTCATGGCCAAATTAATCGAAAAAACTGTACAAATTCAAACACAAGAATTCATTGATAGCTCAGCCCCACTTGACGACCAGCAATATGGGTTTCGCCCCAGACACGGAGTAGAATCACTACTAACAGTGCTAATCAATACACTTGTGAGAGGAATAGACAAACCTAAACAAGCATTCTTACTCATATTCATAGACGTGTCTGCAGCCTTCGACAGTGTTCACCACTCAATAATGATCAATAAACTTAAACAAATAGGTATTAAATCCACTGTCCTAAAGTGGTTTACTTCTTATCTAACAGAACGATCACAAACGGTACAAATCGGTAATCTCTCATCAAAAACATACAAACAAGAACTAGGCCTCCCACAAGGCTCAGCTCTATCAGCGTTGCTTTTTAACATATACCTAAAACACATCTGTACAATATTTAAAAAATTCAATGTCCTCTATCACCTATATGCGGACGACATAATGATGTATGTCCCATTCAAAATCCCAAATATCCCTACACAACTCATTAACGACTGCCTCACTGAAATCAACACCTGGCTAAATGAAAACAATCTGCACATCAATCACTCAAAAACAGAAGCCCTAATAGTAACCAAATGCACAACATTTATTCCCCCCTCGCATATAACATTGCAAAATAATAATATCATACTGAAAACTGAAATACGCTACTTAGGTGTGATACTGGATAAACATCTCAGCATGGACACACATGTAAGAAACATAGCAAAAAAAGTTTACTTTAAACTAAAAATATTAAAGCAACTCCGCCCACTAATGCACTTACAGGACTTCCAACGCGTCATACAAGCAATCATAACCCCACATTTCGACTTCGCAAACCTAACCTTACTTGGCGTAAGCAAGGAAGCCATAAAAAAACTTCAATTAGCACAAAACGCAGCAGCAAGGACCATAACGAAAGCCCCACCTTTCCAACATATAACCCCAATCTTAGAATATCTACACTGGCTCCCGATTCAAAGCCGCATAGAATATAAAACTATATTAACCACCTACAAAGCCATAACAAAAACAGCACCCCTGCCCATAAATAACCTTATCAAAATAGAACCTACACACAATCTACAAAGGAGAGACCAGCTTAATAAACTAACCACTCCAAAAGAATTCATTAGGGCCAATAAATCCACTAACAAAAAAGCCTTCTCCCATGCAGCACCTATCTTGTGGAACACAATCCCAATAGAACTAAGACAATTACCCGACATAATGGAGTTCAGAAAAAAACTCAAAACACACTTATTCACAAAGCATTATGGATCTCTGACCAGCACACCACACACCCCCCAACTGGATAAAGGATAATCCCACCCCGAGTAATACACAACTCATCAAAAGAATGAAGTGATACACCCTAAAACAAAGCGAATAAGTAAATGAAAAACAAAACAATGTATATAGTTTAATTATGTTCATCTGTACATAGTTTACTAATTGTTAATTGTTAATTATTAATTGTTAACTGTATTTACCTAGCTACAAATGTTATATGTAAAAACAGACCACACTGTTTATTGTTGTTATATGGAAACCGCACCTGATCAATGGAAGGAGCGGTATATAAATAATCTGTTAATTAAATTAAATTAAATTACTATAAATGATTTTAATGATGGTTCACAGCTTACTAATAGTAGGTCTGCAATCTCATCTTTCAGTTCTTTCAACACCCTTAGATGTGTACCATCTGGTCTAGGTGATGTGCTACTCTTCAGCTTATAAAATAATTGTAATATATCTTCACACTTTATTGATATTTCTTTCAATTCTTCTGATACATCACCTTTAAATACCATTTCAGGCATGGGTAACTTCCCAAAAAACACAGAGAGTGCGAAGCCCTCGCAGCAAAAAGACGCAAACACAAGAAGCGAGCGGCGTATGGAGGTCACAGGTTCCTTTATGAAAGGACTGAACTCAGTCCTTTCATATCCAAAATTGTTCAATTCTCCTTTACCAAGAGTTCAGTGCCAACATAGCTAAAAACAGCCACCATAAAACCACTTTTTAAAAACCCCAAATTAGATCCTAGGGATTTGAGCTCCTACCGCTCAATCTCGAGTCTTCCCTTCCTAACCAAAGTAATTGAAAAAATAGCACAACAGCAAATCCAAGACTACATAGACTCTTATGCTCCCCTCGATCCTCAGCAGCATGGCTTCCGTCAACATCATGGAGTCGAGACCTTACTTACCTCCCTTTTTGATAACTTGATTAAAGGCATGAGGAATACAAAACAAGGCTTCGTCCTTATCTTCTTAGATATTGCCTCAGCCTTTGAGACAGTAGCACACAGCCTCCTGCTTACCCAGCTGCAACTTAAAGGCATTCAAAGTTCAGCACTAGAGTGGTGTCGTTCTTATCTTTCTGACCGCCAACAACAAGTACGCCATCAACAACATTTCATCAATCCCAAGGAATACCTCAAGGATCGTCACTTTCAGCCTTACTATTCAGTATATATATGCAACCATTATGTATTGTTATTCAATCCTTCGGTATACTCTACCATATTTATGCAGATGTTATGCTTCTTTGCACACTATTCTCACTAAATACTCCCAACTTCACTCCAATCATAGACTGCTTTAATGCAGTATCTTCATGGTTAGACACAAGCAACCTGAAAGTAAACTACAAAAAACCAGAAGTATTATTCATCACAAAGAATACGACTTTCATTCCACCATCCTACCTACAAGTTAAGAATGCTGACCTGATGTCAAATCAAGAGGTTAGATATCTTGGTGTCACCCTGGACAGACATCTAAATATGCAAACCCACATAAGAAACATCACAAAGTCTGTATACCTCAAAATAAAATCACTCCGCCAGCTCCGTCCCTTACTAGAACCTACTGACTTCCGCACTATAGTCCAAGCCCTGGTCACTCCAATCTTTGATTATGCTAATATCATACTTCATGGTCTACTAGCATATGCACTCCACCCTTTGCAAATGGCATTAAATACTGCTGCCAGAACAATCTATGGAGTGTTCAGATATGATCATGCTTCACCTCTCCTAATACACCTACATTGGCTACCAATTAACAATCGACTTAAATACAAAGCCCTTTAACTCTCATTCAAAATCTTTCATCATATCTCAGCTTCATCACTGGAAAACGTCCTACAATAGACACCTGAAATCAGATCTAGGAGAGCAAATTTGACAAATACACTTATCATTCCAACTATGGCGAGAAAACGTTCTCAATTTACCAGAAATAGAGCATTCTCATATTTTGCCCCATTGCTCTGGAATTCTCTCCCTCCTTCCATCTGCCTCATCACCGATCTGGCAACCTTTCGCAAAGCAATTAAGACACATCTCTTCCAGATTGCATTTGACCATGTTCCGTAGACACTGATGCCCTCCCTGCTAATGCATATTCTCAGCCTGTAAATAGTTACCTACCCAGGCCCCATGTTAATTGTAAGCTGTTGGAAACATTCTATTAGCTAATCTTGTTAATTTATTATTGTATACCTGTTATATGTACTGTTATACCCATTCATTGTATACCTGTTCATTGTACTATGTTGTTAACATGTAAACTGCGCTGATTGTAAAAGTGCAGTATATAAAAGTAAATAAATAAAATAAATAAATAAAATAAAATATTGATTATGCCCGAACACATTTCAGCAAACACCTTCTTCAGGGGATATGCAGCTTAAAAATTTATGAATAATAAATAATGACAATAATAATAATAATAATAATAATAACAAATACACTAAAAATAGTGGTAATAAACAATATCAATACAATAAAAATGAATAATAAAAGACAATTAAAATTAAACTTAATAAAACAATGAACAAATAAAATTATAAATGAATAATATGTCATAAAAGACCATACTTGTGAAAATAAAACATGACACATATCAGCACCCAGATAATGTACTTTAAAAACTTAGAAAACATTAAAAACTATATATCAGTTAACTTAATCACATAAGAAGGCATAGGGCAGAGGGTAGTGTAGACATCAGAGGATTATGCAGATATAGGTGGAAACAAAAGGAGACGAAGTACAGTAAAGGTATTCTAATATACTCACATGTACACTCTGTGAGAATCTTTTGAGAGAATACTAATATGAAATTATATCTCTGTACTGGAGGCAATAAAAGAGTAAGAACATTATTCCCATGAATATATCAATACTGTATCATAAAAGAGGAACAGCAACTAATAAGGCTTAAGAACTGAATTGATGGATTAACGAGGCTATTTGGTACCACATAATACAGACAGAGTGGCAAATACTAATTAAAAGGAGAAGAAAAAAGTAAAATTCATTTTTTGGGGTAATAACTGTATTGATCTAATATAAAACAAAATGATTAGGGTCCTATTCAAAAAATTATCGACTGAAATTGCACACAGACGTGTCTGAATAAAAAAACTAATAATGGAACCAAGATCAATGCATATTTATGTAAATGATGGAGGTGGATTCAGCTTTTTGTACAAGATCATGAATAGTATAATAAAATCATGTCATTTATACCACCGGTGCCTGAACTCATGAAATATACATTTTAGTAGAAAAAGGGGGGACTTTAGAAAAAAGCAATGCGAACCGCGACTTACAGTCAACTTCTAAACTTAAGCAGAAAAGTGGGGATAGTAAACCAAACTGCGCCTAATCAGCCTCAAGTCAAAGTGATTAAAAATAAATAAATAGAATGCATTGTATGAGCCGACCCCGGGAATCAATGCGGGGAGTTAAAAACTATTCTGGCCAAAGCGTTCTCAATCGGATCCAAAGATTATATAAATGGCAGTACTATGCACCATAAACACCAAAGTCAAGAAGAAGCGTGTAAACATTGAAAACAAAAATCTATCTGAAGGTAAAACCTTTTCAGAAAAGGATGTCTATAGTGTCAAACATGGAATCACCATTAAATCATGCCAGTACAAGAGAGAAATAAAACCTTGAAAGCAGTCCGTTAATGACTTCTTCGGGAGACGCGAGACTCAGACAGTGTCAGGCATTACCTGCGTGTAGAGACTTCATACTACATATAGCTTTCTAAATTGTGCCAAAACAAGGTCAAAGGTGAGGGAGGGAGGAGGGGAAGACGGGAGAAGTGAATGTCAATCAATTGTCAGGAAGACATAGAGAACAAAAAAAACAAAGTAACAACTTGTGCAGCACACTACTGGCTTCCAAGGCACCCAAGTTAAATTTAGAAATAGCATGTTGATGAGAGAATCAAATTGAATGTGTATGAAGTAAATAAATAAATAATAAAAACTAAAAGGAATAAAACATCTCAAATTAAAAAAACAGTAAGAGTATAATTTATAAACAATTAAAAAGTAAAAAGTAAGAGCTCTGCCTCTTCCAGTGAAACGTGGTGATCATAAGGTCTGGTGTCTTTATAAAATAATATTGAATTTTAAGACTATTTGATGCCTCATAATGCAAAATTGATTAATAGTGGGCAATGAATACTAAAAAACAATAATACCATGAAAGCTAAATAAAAGAATAAATAGTAACTACAAAATAATAGTAATAATGTATAATATATAAAAAATAATATATAAAAAATAGGAGATAAATAAAAATAAAAATAAAGGGAGGGAGGGAGGGGGAAGGAAGAGGGAGGGGGAGGGAGAGAGAAGGAAAGTTGGAAGGGGAAGAAAGGAGAAGGGGAGGGAGGAGGAGAGGGAGGGGGGAGGGAGAGAGAAGGAAAGTGGGAAGGGGAAGAAGGGGAGGGGGAGGGAGAGAGAAGGAAAGCGGGAAGGGGAATAAAGGGGAGAGGGTGGAGAGGGGAGGGGGAGAGAAGGGGAAGGGGTGAAGGAGGGAGGGGAAGGGAAGGGGAAGAGGGGAGGAAGGGGGAGGGGAGGGGATGGGGAAGAAGGGGGGAGGGAAGTGTGAAAAAGATTAAAATAAGGAATTAAATGACTGAAAATGACGAACTAAAAACCAGAAAAGAGAATAAAACCCGATTAAAAAGTGAAATCACTCAAAGGAAGACTGATAAATTTACTTCTTGGTTCAAATTTACTTCTTGGTTCAAATAAGTTCTATTATATTTCATTGTTCCATGTAAAACAAACTTGATTTGTAAATTATTGTTACCTGTAAACCGCAACTGAACTTTAGAAGATGCGGTATATAAATGTGAATTAAATAAATAAATAAAAAAATAAACCATTGGGCTCCAAACTATTAAATTCATAAATATAGCGCTGTTCCAATTTCAATAAAATTTTGTCCACATCACCACTCCTCCAATGGGATATCACAACTTTCAACACTAAATACTTCAAATCAGTGACATTGTGGCCTTTATCCATCCAATTTGCTACAAGGGTTTTATCAGGTATCTGTCTCTGTAGACAACTTATTTGTTCTAAGATGCGAGTCCAAACTTGTCTTTATTTATTTATTTATTTATTTAAAGGGTATTTCTATCCTGCCTTATCCTTCAATCCTTTTAGTTTTCCCTATATAGATCAGATTGCATGGGCACAGGATAAGATAGATGACATTCTCCAGGACTAAGCAGGAAGTCAGTCCTCACATATGGTGTCATCGGTGCTGATGAAGCCCCAGCGGAGCATTTCCCCAGCTTTCCATGAAAGCCTTTGGGAATACTGGCATGCATGCGCGGTTCCCTTCCCGCCTAAAGGTGCCATCTTACCTCAGTCTCTTTTTTTTCCGAGAAGCCCACCGGACGTGTGTCCTCTGCTCCCGGATAAAAGTGATTTTTTCTTCGGCGGTTTTTCGCTATTTTTCTTCGGTTCGATGCTGGTTCCCCTCCCGCCGGGTTCGGTACACCGGTATTGAACCCGTTTATTTCTTTTTAGGTTTTTGCCCTTCGTGGCTGGAGTTCGCGCCCTTTTTTCATTTTTTCCCTGGAAGGCCGGTCTTTTGACCTCACAGGGGCTCTTTTTTCCCCTATGGCTTCCAGTGGTTTCAAAAAGTGTGATCGGTGTAAGAAACTTATGTCTCTCACCGACACAAACGACTGCTGCCTTCGGTGCCTCGGCCCTGACCACGACCCCAAGTCGTGTGTGCCATGTGGGAAGATGTCTTCCAAGGCACTCAAAAGTCGACAGCATCAGAAGGAAAGGTTTTTCTCGGACTCTGCCTCCGGCCGGGCCCGGACCTCGTCTGAGGCCTCGACATCTCGGGATTCCGATCCCGTGCGCCATCGAAGCTCCTTGGACAGGGGGTCCCCCAACCGGGAACGCAAGAGGAAGAAGCGGCTCGCGAGGGCGGCGTCGAAGGAGGTCCCTGGTCCCTCGAGGGCCAGGTCTAAGACCCCCGACCGCCGTCCTGGGCCCGTGGACCAAGAGAAGCCTGCCAAAGTTCCTCGTGTGGAGCCGGAGTCTGCTGGACACGTAAGCCCCGTAGTCCTCGTGGACTCTCCTCCCAGAGAGCTGACGTCGGGCCCGGCACCGCCGGGGCCCGAGTCGGTGGGTGCTGCGTCTCCCGAGCTGAGTCTCAGGATGACAGCCTTGGAGTGCAGATTGTCTGCCTTCATGGAGCAGCAGCTGGCACTGATGGCCAGCCTGTCTGGTGCATCTGCCCCGACCACCGGGACGTCGACTTCGAAGTCAACCCCGGAGACCGAGCCGATACTCGAGATCCTCGTGGCTCGAAGTCGTCCTCGGTCGAGGTCTCCCTCGACCTCCCGTTTGGGACCGAGGATGTCGATGCCGGTGCCCCCGGCGTCGGTGCGGGTGCCTCGGGGCCCCGCGGGGTTGGACCCTGACTCCTCCTCGGATGAGTCCGCCTGGGAGATGGAGGACGAGGAGTCTCCCGATACTTTTAAGACTCGGTGCATCCCGTCGGACTCACCGCAGTCTGAGCCCTGGAGTAGATCCCCTCCGGAGGACACTAGGTTCTCGGAGTTCGTCCGGGATATGGCCGCTGCCTTGGCTATCCCTGCCGATCCCGAGGAAGAGCCTCGAGCCGAGGAGCTCAATGCTCTACAGTACAACTCTCCTCCAAAGGAGGCCTTTACTGTCCCGGTTCCTCTGATGCTGGAAGGGCTCCTCTTCTGGATGTGGGAGGCACCGGTCTCGGCACCGGTTCTGAGCAAGCGAGTCGATTCCATCTATCGACTCCGCAAAAGCCCTGGTTTCCAGAAAGCAGAGCTACCACACCATTCCATGGTTGTGGAATCGGCCATGCATCGTCTGAAGAGCCAGAAGATGCACGCTGCGGTGCCCCCGGCATGGAGGCCCGCAACCTCGATGGCGTCGGTAGGAAGTGCTTCCAGGAGTCTATGCTTGCTTGCCATGTCCAGTCTTACCAGCTGTACATGGGCATGTACTTGCGAGACCTGGCCAAGGAGTTGGTCGGATTCTCTGCTGGTCTCTCCGGCGAACCCTTGCAGAGATTTAAGACCTTGTCCTTGGGGATTTGGGAATGCTCAAAGTTCATTTCCCGCGCCGCCTATGATGGCTTCGAGGCTTCGGCCCGAGTTGCAGCTGTCGGCATCGCGGCTCGACGCCAGGCGTGGCTGCAGTCATCGGACCTCGAGCCATGGGTTCAGGACAAGTTGGTCGATGTCCCCTGCCAAGGTGAGAACCTTTTTGGCAAACCCGTGACCGAGAAGGCCGCTCAGCTCGAGACCGAGCACCTTACCCGGACAAGGCTGTCGAGGAAGACCTCTGCCCCTTCACACAAAAAGAAGGGCTCGGGTAAAAAGTCCTTTTACCCGAGGAAGGGCACTGCTTACAAACAGTACCCTCAGTATCAGGCTGCCCAAGCTGCCCCCTAGGGTCAGCAAGCCAAGGACCAGGGTAATGGGCCCTGTAGGCAGAGGGGTTTTTGACTCCTTGAGCGTAGCCTCTCCTCCACTGCTCCCCCAACCCTGCACAGGAGGTTGCCTCGCCCTCTTTGCCCACCAGTGGCCCCTTATCACCGGGGACAGTTGGGTGCTGGAGATAGTCCACAAGGGCTATGCCCTCCATTTTCACCAACTGCCTCCACCATATTTTCCAGGGGAGCCTCCAAGTCCTCCCCTGCACACAGACCTTCTTCTACAAGAGCTTCATGGTCTGTTGGTGGACAGGGCGGTGGAGCCTGTGCCTCCCCACTTGCAAGGTCACGGATTCTACTCCAGGTATTTCCTGGTACCCAAAAGAACTGGTGGCCTTCGACCCATTCTGGACCTCAGGAACCTCAACAAGTTCCTAGAGAAAGAGAAGTTCAAGATGCTTACTCTTGGGACACTTCTGCCCTACCTCCAGCAGGGAGATTGGCTATGCTCCTTAGATCTAAAGGATGCATACACTCACATCCTCATTCATCCAGACCACAGAAAGTACCTCAGGTTCATTGTGGGAGGAAACCACTATCAGTACAGAGTACTTCCTTTTGGCCTGACCTCCGCTCCCAGGGTCTTTACCAAGTGCCTGGCAGTTTTAGCGGCCTACCTGAGAAATCAAGGCATCTTTGTCTTTCCCTATCTGGACGACTGGCTCATCAGGGGTCAGACATTCCTGGAGGCCAGACAAGCCACCCTCAGAACCATTGCTCTGCTTCAAAACGTGCGCTTTGTCATAAACTTCGCAAAGTCCACTTTGCTCCCCTCCCAGATCTTGGAGTTCATAGGGGCAAGGTTGGATTCTCAACTGGCAAAGGCATTCTTGCCAGAAGACAGGGCCCACAGGCTGATGGACGTGGCCAAACAGTTTCTAAACAAACCCCTGGTCTCTGCCAGACTCTGCCTCAGACTTCTGGGCCACATGGCTTCGACAGTGCATGTGACTCCCAATGCCAGGCTCCATATGAGGCCTGCACAGTGGTGCCTTCGGACTCAGTGGTCTCAAGCTACAGGCCGCCTAAGAGACAGGATAAAGGTGTCCAGACCCCTTTTGGCCTCCCTCAGCTGGTGGCTGCATCCACCCAATCTGCTGAAGGGGATGCCCTTCCAAATGCCAGAATACTCGGTGGTCCTCACCACCAACGCCTCTCTGAAAGGCTGGAGTGCTCATTGTCTAGACAAGTGCACTCAGGGCCTCTGGTCTCCCTGGGAAGCAGCCCAACAAATCAATCTCCTGGAACTTCGAGCTATCCGCTTGGCTCTCAAGGCTTTTTCTCTGGCCCTGGCTCACCGCTCAGTCTTGATTCAAACAGACAACCAGGTAGCCATGTTTTATGTGAACAAACAGGGTGGGACTGGGTCCAAGCTCCTTTGTCGAGAGACTCAGGACCTTTGTTCCTTTGCCCTGAAGCACAACATGCTTCTCAAGGCGGTGTACCTTCCAGGCCAGGAAAACTGCCTGGCCGGCCGGTTGAGCAGAATTCTACAGCCCCACGAGTGGCAGCTGCATCCCTTGGTCGTTCAAAAGATCTTCCTGAAGTGGGGTCTCCCTTGGATAGATCTCTTTGCCAGTCCACTAATCAAGCAACTGCCCAAGTTGCGCTCCAGGCAACCGCATCCTTTGAGGATAGCACCAGATGCTTTTCTGATATCCTGGTCTCAGGGCCTCCTGTATGCGTTTCCTCCCACGCCCTTGGTGGCCCAAACTCTTTTCAAGACTCTTCAGGACAAGGCCTCGGTCCTGCTGGTAGCTCCCAGGTGGCCGAGGCAGACTTGGTTTCCACTTCTACTTCAGCTGGCAGTGGATTCCCCCCTACCTCTGGGGTTACAACCCGACCTTCTCTCACAGGAGCAGGGTTCCCTTCTGCACCCCAATCTCAAAGCTCTCAATTTGATGGCCTGGAGGCTGCAAGGGTAGTTCTGGCTCCCTGGGGCCTACCTCAGGAAGTTGAGGAGGTTGTCCTAGCCTCTAGGAAACAGTCCACTAGGAAAACCTATGCCCTCAAATGGAAGAGGTTTTCTGTGTGGTGTCAGCTACGTACGATCCTTTCTCCTGTACTGTGCCAGTAGTGCTTCAGTACTTACTGCACTTGTCCAATCAGGGACTTAAGTCCAATTCTGTTCGAGTTCACCTCTCAGCTCTAGCAGCTCACCACTCACTGGTGGAGGGACATTCTCTGTCCGGTCACCCTTTGGTGTCCCGCTTTCTCAGGGGCTTGCTTTTGCTCAAGCCTCCCCTCCGTCCTCCTGCTCCTGAGTGGGAGCTGAATGTGGTCTTGCAGCAACTGACTCGCCCACCCTTTGAGACGATGGCTACTTGCCCTCTACGCTTCCTCTCCTGGAAGACTCTCTTCCTGATAGCCCTCACCTCGGCTAGGCGAGTGAGTGAGCTTCAGGCCCTGGTCTGTGATAGGCCTTACACCAGGATTTATAGGAACAGGGTAGTCCTTAGGACTCATCCAAAGTTCCTCCCTAAGGTTGTCTCCTCCTTCCACCTCAATCAGGAGGTGGTTCTTCCAACATTCTTCCCTAGGCCTCATGCAAGCCAGGCTGAAGCAGTCCTGCATACCCTGTACTGTAGGAGGGCCTTATCCTTCTACCTTGACCGTACGCAGGGGCATAGAAGGGCTACTCAGCCCTTCGTCTCCTTTGACCCCAATAAGTTGAGGTTGACTGTGTCCAAGCGTACCTTGTCCATATGGGTGGCTGACTGTATCACCTGGGCTTACAAGGCGGCTGACCTTCCTTTGCAGGGTAGGGTCACGGCCCATCGTGTCAGGGCAATGGCTGCCTCAGTGCCTCATCTCCGCTCTGTGCCCTTGGTAGACATCTGCAGGGCTGCAACTTGGTCTTCAAGCCAGACTTTTGCGGCCCATTACTGTCTTGAGAGGGAGTCCCATAGGGACAGTGCTTTTGGCCAAGCAGTACTCCGGAATCTTTTATTTTATTTTTTTTTTTTAAATTTTTATTTATACATTTTCCAACACAACAACAAACACAAGAAAACAAACCATCTTCACACAGCAACACAATTACAAATTACAAAACTCCCACGACCCACCCGCCTCCCAATCCTTCCCCCCCCGTCCTCCTGTGATCCCTTCCCCCCCTCTTCAAAACAAACCCTCCCGTAGCCAATGCGGTGGCCACCCGGAGGCAGGAATTAACATTAACAGCTGCACCTTGCTCTTGCAGAATATTCATCTAGGTAAAACCATTTGGAAACTCCTTGCTCATCCCAGGTTGCACATCCTCGGATCTGCCGGCTACCACTACCCAGTCTCCAAAGGGCTTCGCGTTTCTCCTGTGCCTTCTCATAACTTGAATAAAGGCAGACTAAGTTCCACCAATGCAGGCTGTCTAGTTTCGACAGGTCCTTCCAATTAGTGACTATCAACTTAAGAGCAATGGCCATCATAAAGTTGAATAGGAAGGACTTCTTCCTCTCTAAATCTAGCCCACTCGCACAGGAACGAAGAATAACTGTTTCCCACCTCAAAGGAGACTGGATGCCCAACACTCTGCAAATCTTGTCCCAAACTGAAAGCCAGTATCTCTGAACAAAGGAACACTCAAAGAGCACATGTCTAAAGGTACCCTTAACCATATTACAGGACCAACATGTATTTTGAGCCCCCGGCACCCACTTTACAACCCTATCAGGGGTGAGGTACGCTCTATGTAAGAGAAAGTAAAGAGTTTGCGTCAGGGCAGCCGCCCTGGAAACTCTGGTTACACTACCCCATAAAGTGTGCCACGTTTCTCTGGGAATGGGGATTGCAAGCTCATCCTCCCACCGGCGCCCAGGAAGAACAGGGGGTCGCTCTGCGTTGTCTCTAAGAAGGGCATAAAACTTGGACATGATTCTTTTCCCACTGATACACACCTCCACCTCCTTCAGAAGCTCCCATTGAGCCGAGATACGGGAGGGGTCACCAGAGATACCCGAAAGGCAATGTTTTAACTGTATCCACTGAAAATATGACGAAGCCGGAATACCATACTCTACCTGCAACTCCTCAAAGTGTTTCCAAGCCGGCCCCCTAATTAGCTGCCCTACTGTCCAAATACCATGATCTTGCCAAGCCTTCCAAGCGAAACAACGGCGCCCAATTTTTAAATGGGGGTTACACCAGATCGGGGACTCGGCCGAGACGCAGCCCCCACGGGACAAACGACAACTCAACATCTGAAAAGCTTGTTGCGTGGCCTGCAGAACCTTCAAGTTCCTCTGATGCCCGGGCAAAGACATCCCGACTAATAAGTTCAACGGAATGGGCGTTACCCATCTTTCCTCAACGTCCACCCAGACAGGCCTACAACCCTCCTCCCTGTTAGTAAGCCATTTAGAGCCGTGCTTCATCAAAAGAGCCGCATGATACCACATGAAATCGGGGAATTGTACCCCCCCTTCCTGTTTGCTCGCTTTCAATTTGTGCAACGCAATCCTAGGAGGCTTACCCTGCCACAGAAAATCTGACAAAATACGCTCAAGCGACTTAAAGAAACTGGCGGGGAACTCTAAAGGGAGCATTTCCAAAATATAGTTGATTTTGGGAGCGAGCACCATTTTAATGGAATCCAATCTGCCCCACCAGGACAAATGCAAGGGAGACCATTGCACCGTGAAAGTGTGGACCATTTCCTTCACCGCTTTGACATTGATGTCTATCGTTTCTTCCAATGAAAACCCATACCGAACCCCAAGATATTTAATAGCTTTGGCCTCCCATCTGAACGGATATTGCGATACCAACGACGAGAAGGTTTCTAAATTCATTGGAAAGGCGATGGACTTATCCCAATTGATTTTATACCCCGACAGCCCCGAATACTGCCCAATGATATCCAGTACCACCCCTATAGAAGCAGGTTGCAAAAATAACAAAAGGTCATCCGCATAGGCTGATAGCTTTATTTGCAAGCCAGCCACCTCTACACCCCGCACCTCCTGCAACTGTCGCACAAGAATGGCTAAAGGTTCTAGGGCCAAATTAAAGAGGAGGGGGGACAAGGGGCATCCCTGACGAGAGCCCCTATTCAGGGAAAAGGAGCCAGAGAGGGAGCCATTGATCAGGATCCGTGCTGATGGAGAAGTATAGAGCACTCGAACCATACTTAGAAACGTCTCCCCAACCCCAAACCATTGGAGCACTTGAAACAGGAAATCCCACTCTAGACGGTCAAAAGCTTTCTCAGCGTCTACCGAGAGCCCAACAAGGGGACCTTGTATACCCTCCGCGACCGTTATTAAGTTTAGAAAAAGACGCGCATTATCCGCGGTAGACCGCCCGGGAATAAACCCGCACTGGTCAGGATGGATAATTTCAGGCATGACCTTGATAAGACGATGAGCCAGAACAGATGAGAAAATTTTATAGTCGGCGTTTAAAAGAGAGATTGGCCGGTAATTCCCGACTTTGTGAGGATCCCTGCCCGGTTTTTCCAATACTACTATCGTTGCAGCGCTAAAGGACCCCGTTAAGGGAGCTTGCGCCAAGAGTTCCTGAAAGAATATGGACAAATGAGGAAGAACCTCGTCCACAAAAACTTGGTAGAACTCAACAGGAATAGCATCCAGACCCGCAGCTTTCCCCCCCTGCAACCCAAGGAGCACATCCCTGATCTCCCTGCACGACAGCGGCCCATCGAGCTCCTCTACCTGACTGGCCTTCAACACCGGGTGGGCGACCTGACCAAACATCTTAAGAAAAGCTGCCTCACTAGACGTTGTTTCGGAAGAATACAATTCCCTATAGAAGGACTGAAAACACCCAGCTATATCAGCATCATTCGTGAGAAGTCCCCTTTGCTCATCCTGAATAGCTTCGATTCTACGCTTGGCCGCACGGGGCTTCAAGGTCCGAGCCAACAAACGCCCCGCCTTATTGCTGTCACAATAATACCGCCCATGAGCACTATTAACCAGCCGGTGTGCTTCAGCGCTTATAATATCATTGTATTGATATCGAAGCCTCTGCAAACGAAGAAGCACACAAGGGTCAGCCTTAGATACCAAAAGTCTCTCTCCAGCTGAAATTTGAGCCTCCAACTCCTCGAGTTGCACTTTCCTTCGCCGACCGACCCTGATTTTATAGCTTGTAGTGACATCACGGATAACCGCTTTGAAGGCTTCCCACCAAGCCCAGGCCGGAGACTCTGAGAGAGAATTCCAGGCAAAATACTCCTGTATTGCCTCCTTAATCTTATCACGAAACTCCGGTTCATGCAGAAAACCCCTGGGAAAAGACCAGGCATATCCCCCTCGGGCGGCATCTGAAAAGGCTATAGAAAAGTGCACAGCAGCATGGTCAGAGATATGCATGCCTGAAATATCCGCATGAGTGACCTCCGAGAGTAAAGTGCTAGAGACCAGGAAGAAGTCTATTCGGGAGTGAGACTGGTGGGGTAAGGAAAAGAAAGTAAACTGTTTGTCTGTAGGATGCCATAGCCTCCAGACATCCGAGAGCCTACATTCCCGGATAATGGAGTGTAACACCACTGCAGCTCTACTCTGCCGCTGGGGGCGATATGGTTGACGATCCAACAACGGATCAACTACCATGTTGAAATCCCCCCCAATTATCCATTCCACCGAATCCCAAGCCTTCACCTCCTCCGCAACAACCTTGAAGAAGGAAGCATCATCCTGATTGGGCCCATATACATTTAAAATAGCGAGAGCACGGTTACCTAACTGCAACTTCACCTTTGCCCATCTACCCACCGTATCTGACCTGGTTTGCAAGATTGAAGGGGCTAATGCTTTGCGAACCAGGATGGCAACCCCGTTCTTCCTGGCCACCGCCGGGGAATACCCAGCTAGGATGTATTTCCCCAGTCCCAGTTTGGCCGTTTCAGAAGATGACAAGTGCGTTTCCTGCAACAAAACGATGTCAGCTGACTCGTGCTGACAGTAAACTAGAATTTTCTTCCTCTTAATTGGATTGCTTATGCCCTTAACATTCAGAGACACAAACTTAACTGGCATCATAGAACAAGGTTATCATAGTGAAAAACTGCGATGAGCAACTAAACGAGAAAGGTAGCAGCTTAGAAAAAGGGCTTAATACGAGATCACAGGAGGACATGCTGACCCTCCATAAAGGAGGTACCAATTGGAAAACCAACCCAAGCAAAATTACCACGTCCCCCCCGCCCCCACTAAAAAAGAAAATCTGCGCTCCCTTGCTTATTAACACTGAATAATGCAGAATAGATTAAACACTCCCCACAGATGAAAATCCCCCCTTATACAACTTATTCCTAACACGACCCAACAACATATTCTATAAGTAAGGATCCCCCAACCACCCCCTCCCCACCACCTGAGATCCCCCCACCTTTCACACACCCACAATCACCCCTCACATACTCACTCTTCTATCCTTACACACATAAACATTCTTACATCCCCTAACCCGACCCCCATACTACATCCTTCCCTCATCTGCACAACACATCCAGGATAATACACAACATAACAACACCCCTCTACCCACAGACCCCAACAAGTCCAGTGGCCCGAACAACAGACCTCTGACCTTTCTAAGTGGAGCAGCAGGTACGAACACCGAAAGTCCAAAAGGAACCCACAAACCAACGGGGTCCAATTACTGCACAACTGCATCTTAATAGGAGGAGAGGACGAGACAGGGGGCTTACACATCGTCAATCCCTACATGGCTCCCGTCTCTGCTCAACCCCTCACAAAGGGTCATGCCCCCCCCTTACAGACCCAGCTACTCCAGACGCAAACATAACAGTTCCTCATTGCATTGCACGAGCCTCTTGCTCTTCCAAAAAAGCTCTTAGGGCCTCAGGATCTTCAAACGAGCGGGTCTGATTATGGAGGGTGACCCTCAGCCTCGCAGGATAAAACATGCCATACCTGGCCTGCAAATGCTGCAAGCGAGGACGAAGGGCCAGCAGGAGTTTCCGCTTGGTAACTGTAGTTTTACAGAAGTCCGGATACAAAGTTATCGTATGCTCCTCAAATTTTAACGGGGATCTTGCCTTGGCCACCGCCAGGATTTGAGCCACCTGCGAGAAGCGCAGGACCCGCATTATCAAAAGCCGCGGGTATCGCTGTTGAGGGCTAGCTTGCGAAGGCACCCTGTGCGCCCTGTCAATCTCGAAAGTCTGTGCAAACTTCAGTTGAAGAATCTTGGGAAGGGCACGTTCCAAAAACTCCACGGGGTTAGCACCTTCCGCCCCCTCCGGCAGACCTAAGAGCCGTATATTATTTCTCCGCGCTCTGTTACTCTGATCCTCGAGGGTCCTCTCAAGCGCGTCCAACCGCTTACTGTTTTTAGCCACCTGCCGGAGGGAAACCTCGTGCGACTCCATTTTGAGGTCCATTTCTTCCACTCTAGCCGTGAGGGCCGCGACTTCTCCTTTGAGCTCTCTCAATTCGAGGACGTCTGCCTGCACCGCGGCAAGGGTCTCTCCATTTGCAGCCACAATCTCCCGCACCGCCCGGATTTCCCGCAAGACCTCCTGCAGCTCGTCACTGCGCTCCTGCCCACTTGCCGATTTCTGGGGCGAGGGAGGGTCAGGCTTCGATCGTTTAGTCGCGGGATTCATCCCCGATCCGAATTCAAGCCTGCCGGGCTTACTTGCCGCCATCTCCTGACTCTACAACCTCCTACAGGGAGCTCCAACCGTCCGAAGCAAAGCAAGGGAGCCAAAGATACACACAGGATTCAGCGGAGGGTAAGGATTACGCGGCCATCTTGACTTGCAGCAGGCTCCGCCCCACTCCGGAATCTTTTTGAGGTTTAGGCAACTCCTGCCCTCCTGCCCTCTGTTGGGCTACCGGTGGAGGTTGTGTCCTTGAAAAGCCTTTCTTTGATGCTGTGACTAGAGGGAGTTCTCTTGTTCAGCCTGGGTTCCTGGTAGCCCAGAGCTAGGGAGTCACCCATATGTGAGGACTGACTTCCTGCTTGGTCCTGGAGAAAGAGTAGTTACTCACCTGTAACAGGTGTTCTCCAGGAGCAGCAGGAATCAGTCCTCACAACCCTCCCTCCTCCCCTGGGAGTTGCAGTTGTACATAGTTTGTTTTTTACATTTTTGTGTGCTGTTCTTAGCTATGTCATTTGACTGAGGTAAGATGGCACCTTTAGGCAGGAAGGGAACCGCGCATGCATGCCAGCATTCCCAAAGGCTTTCATGGAAAGCTGGGGAAATGCTCCGCTGGGGCTTCATCGGCGCCAATGACACCCATATGTGAGGACTGATTCCTGCTGCTCCTGGAGAACACCTGTTACAGGTGAGTAACTACTCTTTGTCAGTTTTGCAGTTGGAATATTGTTGTATATAAACCTTATGGGAGATGGTATGTTCCAAAAAGTCCTTAGTAACCAGAGTACTCTGGCATATAGAGCACTGTCCACACTTAAAATGGCCTCTTATCTTGGGCTGGGGTTTTGGTTTTGTCAGAGCCGATGGTACTAGTATATTAGCTAAGTTTGGGTTGCATTTATAAGCAATGGTTAAATGCTTAGTCGCAAACATAGGCAAAGTAGTCAGGAGGTGCCACTCCTGTTTTATTATACTGACTATTTCCTTTAAAAAACTAGAAGAGGTGAGGGCACAGACAACCCTATTTGGTAATGGATTATTTTAACTTTTTAGAAGAGAGGCCCGATCCATAGAGCAGGCTCGTAAATAAGCTTTTTTGTACAATGCTGAGGATATCCACATTCCTTAAATCTTTTGTGCATGTCCACAGGATTATATTCAAAGTCTTCCTCTGAAGTACACAATTTTTTAATTCTTAAAAATTGACTCAATGGCAAATTATATTTAAGGGAAATATTATGAAAGCTATCATACTTAAGCAAGGTGTTCCTATCGGTTGCTTTCCGATATAAATCTGTAGCAAAACCTGTAACATATTTTTGATCATAATATCCAAATAGGCGATGCGGTCTGGGCTGTATAAGCCCTCAAACTGTAAGTTCTCATCAATGGAGTTGAGCCATTCAAAGATTTGTAATTGAGTCTCTGTGCCATCCCATACCATAAGAACATCTATATATCGTTTCCATAAGTTTATCTGATCTTTAAATGGGTGATGTGTTAAACATTTTTTTTCAAAGTCAGGGACATGTAAATTGGCAATATCTGTGCCATAGAGGAGCCCATGGCGACCCCTTTTATTTGCTTAAAAAAATACCTTTAAAATAAAAATAATTCTCTGTCATAGCAAGTAAAGCCATTTGGGTGAGGAAGAAAGTAGGTGTGCGCACAGGTTTAGTTCTTTGAATAAGGACATTTGAGAGGACTTCTAGGGCTGCTTTCTGAGGAATATTTGTATATAAAGAATTGATATCTAGGGTAACCAAGAGTAATTGATCATGGTACCCTATGAACTCCTGTAGTATATTGATAACATGAGCTGAGTCTCGTACATATGAATCAACTTTAGTCACAAAAGGCCTAAGGAAAACATCAAAAAATTTAGACAGTGGTTTAAATAAAGATCCTATGGCTGACACAATTGGACGTCCCGGTGGTTTTTCCAAGGATTTGTGGATCTTTGGTAATGTGCATATAGTCGGAGTTACAAGGTGGGTAACAGTTAAGAAATTAATTTCCTTGGGTGTTAGGTACCCTGCCTCCTGTCCTATATATAGGAGGGTCTCTACTTTTTTCTTAAGGAATGGTGTCGGATCATCATAGATTTTGGTATAAAAATCTGTATTGTTAATCTGACGTAACATCTCAATGGTGTACGACATTCTGTCTTGTATAAGGGTCCCAGTGGCTGGCAGTAGCCAGGTGCGTGGCCCGGTGCGGGGACCCTGCGCGCGGCCGAGGCTGAGGGGCGCGTGGATGCATAATTTAAATCCATTGGCTCCTGGTGAATGCAGTCGTGCAGGAGCCAACGGGGGAGCGATCTGGCAGCAAGGCGGGGGAGGAGTCGGATGCTGGAGGCCTCCGCATGGGCATTTGTGGTGGCGGAGGCCAGAGGGGTGCCGGCTTCCTGCCCGCCCATGGGGGTTTGAGGGGTGTTGCAGCTTTGGGGGGTGGCGGGATCCCGGAGGTGTCCGGGGTCTGGAGCCTCATGGTACACTTGGGCAGGGGTGGGGTTCCCTGACCCGGACAGACCCTGGCCTGACTTTTGCTAAGGCATGGCGAAGTCAGGGAAAGGGGTTAGGAGACTTGCCGGGGCAAGTTATGACCGTAGCGGTGGGAATGCACTTTGCTAAGGTATGGTTGGTGCGGCACTGCTCTGCTAAGAGGTTTTGTTAAGGTTTATGACGTTGATATTTTGTTGGAGTGGAGGAGTAGCCTAGTGGTTAGAACACTGGCTTGGTAACCAAGCAACCAGGGTTCAATTCCCACTAGCACTCCTTGTGGCCTTGGGCAAGTTACTTAACCCTCCATTGCCTCGGAAGAAAGGCATGGCAATCTACTTCCGGTGACACTGCCAAGAAAACCCAGGAGCTTCTGGGTCGCCAGGAGTCAGGACTGACTTGAAGGCACACATTGCATTGCATATTGTTGAATGGTTAATGGTGAATAAAGCTGAGAACAGTTTTGTCCATAACATGGTGTGTGGTCTGTTTTGTGGGAATGGGGTCGAAGGGAGGGGGAGAAGGGGTGTTGGGGGCCAGGAGCACCGGGTCCGCTTGCCTTGGCTACAGAGTGATCTTCTTCAGCAGTTTTTGTCGTGTCAAAAAAATTAATGATTTTTAATTTTCGAAAAAACTTATATAACTCCACGTGAGTAGCAAATTTATTGTGTTTTCTAACAGGGATGTAGGAAAGCCCTTTTTCCAAAATCTGAATCTCCATTTCAGTGAGATGATGGCTAGATAAATTAAAAACCCACTTATATGTCTGATTCCAAACGTCTCTTGTGCATCTGACCCCTCCCTCTCCCTCGTTGTGGATGGTTCGACTGTCGGTATTCTTTTGGTCTGAACTGGTAGCTTACAGAGGATTTCTGTGGATATTGAAAGGTGTTGCAACCACCTCCTTTCCAATGAGCATCCATCTGAAAATCCTGTGTGGAGTTTTGATATCGATTAGGGTGTAATCCTGAAGAAAATAGAGACCCAGAGGTCTCTTGCTGCTCCTCAAACTGGTGACGGCTTCTTTTATAGCTCCTTTCCAGATCTGGTTCTGGTGAAAGTATTCTCTGTTTGGATTTAGTCATGGGAGTTGCCTTTAGGAACCAAAAGGCCGCCTACGGGATCCACTCTTGTCTCTAGATTGACCATTACTATAGGTCCAGTAGTATACTTATTTACATCTTCAGTAAAAACTGAAGCAAAGAATTCATTCAGTCTTTCCACTATGGTCTTGTCCTCCCTTAGCGCCCCTTGTAGCCCTCTATCTTCCAAAGGTCCAACTGACTCAGGTTTTCTGCTACAAATGTACTTGAAAAAGTTTCTATTATGCGTTTTTGCTTCTACAGCAAGCTTTTTTCAAATTCTGTCTTTGCCTGCCTTATCAATGCCTTGCATCTAACTTGCCAATGCTTATGTTGTTTCCCGTTTTCACCATTTGGCTCCTTTTTCCATTCCCTGAAGGATTCTTTTTTGGCTACAACAGCCTTTCTAATCTTGTCTTTAACGCATTCTAACAGATTTTTGCCTTCCTTCCACTTTGGACTGAAGGAGAGCCCTAGATGTGGTCTACTTGGATTTTAGTAAAGCCTTTGACACTATTCCTTGCAGGTGACTTATAAGTAAATTGAATGCCCTATGGATGGATCCTAAAGTAAGTGACTGGGTTAGAAATTGGTTGAGTGAGAATCAACAGAATGTTGAGCTCACTCTGAAGAGAAGGATGTTACCACTGATGTGCCATAGGTGTCTGTCCTTGGTCCAATTCTTTTTCACATTTTTGTAAGTGATATTGCAGAAGGGCTATCAGGTAAGGTTGCCTCTTTGCAGATGATACCAAAATCTGCAATAGTAGACACCTAGGAAGGTTTAGATAACATGAAGAGGGATCTAATGAAGCTTGAAGAATGATCAAAAATTTGGTAGCTGAAATTCAATAGGACATCCAAGTGCAATTTGAGACGTCAAAGCCAGTAAGTCTGAAAAAAAGCAGGCATGTGCAAGTTCAACACGATTTCAGAAACATGGACCTGCGCGATATGGACGTCTTTAGAGAGGTCTACATAGACGTCCCCAGAATAGCATTTTAGAACATGGGCATCTAATAACATAATGGTTAAGGTAGTGGATTGGGAGCAGGGTGGCCAGGGTTCAAATCCCCCAGTGTGGGTGTTTGTGATCTTAGACTTGTCACTTAACTCTCCATCTTTTCTACCCTTGCTGGATGTTTTAAGATCAAAACAAGCACTTTCTTTATGCCTGTTGGTACCTGGAGCAGGTCTAAACGTGGAAGTATCTGTAAATTTCCTCGTTATTCCTGAAATGGAACGGAGACATGCAAGTCCATTACACCTCTTCAGACACGCCTCCACCACTCGCCCCTGCACCAGAGACGTCTGTAAAAGTCATTTGTGAAATTGCTTCAGAGATGTCGCTCTATTTTTGATGTGCATGTCTTCAGATATCCTAAATCACGACTAAGCCTTTTGAAATGACTTCAATTGTGTACAATTCTGGAAACCACACCTTTAAAAGGATAAAAACCGGATGGAGTCAGCACAGAGGATGATCAGTGGGCTTCGTCACAAGGCATATGGGAACAGACTTAAAAATCTCAATATGTATATATTGAAAGAAAGGTGAGAGAAGGCTCTACAACGAGGGGGCATAGGATGAAGATGAAAGGAGATAGACTCAGGAGTAATTTGCCAAAATATTGATTTATGGAAGAAGTGGCAGTTGCATGGAATAGTCTCCCAGTTGAGGTAGTAAAGACGAGGACTGTAGCTGAATTCAAAGAACCATGGGACAAACAGAAGATCTCTAATGGAAAAAAAAGGTCTGTAAAGCTTAGTAGTTGGTATGGAAAGGCAGATTGGATGGGCCATATGGTCTTCATCTGTTGTCATGTTTCTGTGTTTCTATTTATGTGCATTGTTGGCTCCTAAAATTAGGTACCTCCTTATAAAATTGCGGCGGTTTATGCACTATTGTGCATGCTAGACAACTTCCAAAAGACATCAGTGTGTATGCACCAGATTTAGTGCCTTTACACACACAAATGAAGGAATGTTAGAGGCAATTTAGACATTAGTGGGTGTATATGAAATAGTGTGTACTCTCCTTCACCTTCTCTTGGGACATGCAATTGGTAAGGCCAAAAATGTAAACCTGCTTCAGACCAGGTTTTAACTTTTTAACTCACACAAGGCTGATCTAACAGACTTTTAAGTGGAAAATTGAAATCTAGATTTTTTAGAATAGCATCATTGGAAATGCTTTCAGTTCCAAGTGCAGGACCCCAGAGGCATACTGATCTCCAGAATCTCCATGCAATGTGCATGGAGGTGTTTTTTTTTTTTATTTCTTAGGAAATTAGGAACATAAGAACTGCCATACTGGGCCAGACCAATGGACCATCAAGTTTAGTATCCTATTTCTAACAGTGGCCAATCCTGGTCCTAAAAAGTAGCAAGATTCCATGTAACTTACCTACAGTGGCCTTTCTGAAGTCTACCTTAATAATGGTTTATGGACTTTTCCTCTAGTAACTTGCTCAAACTTTTTAAAATCTGGCTATGCTAACTGCTTTTATGCCATCCCCCGGCAATGAATCGCAGATTTTAATTATGCATTTGAGTGAATAAAAATATTTTCTGAGGAAAGGAGAGCCAGTTTTGATGGCAAGGGTCTAACTTAACCAGTATGGAACATGGCAGCTGGTGCTAAGTTTCCAAAAGGAACTAGAACAGCTTTTAAAGTAGATCATGGTGGAAAGCCAAGAGCAATTCAGGACTGCATGATTGGGAGTGAGGTATCTTCAAAGAATGCTCTCAAAATATATCCAGATAGAGAGGGGTTTAATAAAGAAAAGAGAAACTTAGTTCATTTTAGTTAAATTTACACAATTTGCTAAACTGTCTTTTGACACAAAAACATCAAAGCAGAATATAATCTAGAGATATAGAGTTAGAAGAGAGGAGACATGACAGTCAAAGGGATTAGAGAGAAGAGGAATAAAGAAAGAAAGCCAAAGGGACCAGGAAAAAGAAGCTTCACATGTTGTGCATGAGACCACCCACAGAGCTCAGTTGCCAAAATCCTGTTAGAACAGCCATGTTTTTAGCCCAGTCTTAAATTTGAAATATGAGGTTTCAGCTCTCAGATATTATAATGGTAACAGGACAAGAGGAGCAATAGCTAGATACTGGAATGAGGGTGGGCAGATAAATAGTGGCCCTGGGATGGGTGAAGAAGCTGTGAAGAGCATAAGAAAATGAGCTGATCAGTTGGACTGATCAGCGAGAAGCATCTGATGGGTCATGAAGAGAATTTTAATTTTGTCAGATCCAATTCCACAAAATTTCCCAAAATAAAAATAAATGATTTCAGAAAAATGTAATGCATTCATGTATTCCACTCAGTCTGGCCATTCAGTCCATTAGGATGCAATGTTTTCACTGAAAAATAAATCTCTGTTCCCACTGGCACATCAGTTTGGCAAAATCCCCACCCACCGTCCCCTTCAATTGCCGTGAATTATGAAGAGAAGAGAAGAAGTGTTAATTTAATTTTTCTGCAGTCATTTAGTTTTGTTTAAATGTTATTTTGTATCACCTTGGAAGCCAGTCTTGGCTGGCTAAAAGAGAGATAACAAGATCGAACTTGCATGCTCCTAAAAAGAAGCTTAACCGGTAGTTTGAATTAGCTGCCATCCTTTCAGAGATTGCATTACAGTAATCAATTTCACTGAAGACCGGAGCATGAATCACCAGTTTAATGTCCTTCAGATTGAGCAGTGATCTGATGAAGTGAATTTTATGGAGGGTGCAGAAAGACAACCTGATCATAGCCAAGATTTGGGCACCAAATGGCAAATGAAATCCCAGGGTGAAAACGAAGTCTGAGAATAATAGCAACACCATGAATAGACAGGGCAAGAGAAGGCAAGAGGGCTGCTTAGAAAACCAAGTCATCTCTGGTTTGGCTGGATGAAACTCGAGGTGATGCTCTAGCAGCCATTAAGCAATCACCTTAAGACAGGAGTCCAAAGGGCCAGACTCAGGAGCTGAAAGGTCAGCAGTGGCAACTAGCTGAATATCATCAGCATAATTATGGGGATGAGAATAAATGTTTCCAACGTGCCTATATAACTGTAAAGTAATAAGCAGGTTCTGAATAGAAATAAAAAACATACTTTTAGTTGTCTCTATGTAAATATCTGAAGTTTAGGAAATAAGATTGGAGAGCTAGGATGTAAGGAAGATATAGATATAGTAGGTATCTCTGAGACCTACATGGATGTACTTTAGCTATGATTTTAGCTTCTTTTCTGCTGGTATTCTATAAATATATGTAGGAGGTTATTTTAGAAGTATCTCCATGGCTAAATAACTGCATGTACATGTGTAGCTTGGCAAATGCAAATGCTGCAATAGGGAGTGGATAGGGCATGGTTTGGATGTGCCAAAAAATAGTTATCTCCAAGTTATAATGCCCTGTTCAGTGTAATTTCAGTTTGTTCAATGTAAACCGCACTGATGCAGAATAGCGCGGTATATAAGAGAATGTAAATAAATAAATACATGTGTTCCACATGTTAAAAGGGTATAAGTGTGCCGGCTTTTACATCTACCCTGAGGCACACACAAGTGCCTGCATGAAGGGACAAGTCAAACGCTACCCATGAACACTCCCAAAGCAGGGAACTACACCCTCCAAACCCTTATCCCCCAAGGCAGGAAACTTTCTTCTCTGAACCCTGTCTCGACCATTCAAGAGTATTCATCCCACCCCCAAGTCAAGGCATCCCCAACTGCCTTGGCATTTGAGACCCTCCCCCAGCAGTCAAAATACTACCCCACTCCATCCCCAATACTAACCTTGGCACCTACCGGTGACCTTCCATGGTGGTCCAGAGGGAAGCAGAAGCAATCCCCAGTCACTCCTATTCCATCCTTTGCTTGGGTTTCAAATAGCACCTATGACCTAGTGAGTTGTGGGCTACAGAACATAAGCTATGCCAGGTATTCAGATTCCATGCTGCCTGTCCAATAGGCAAGCAGTGGATTTCCCCAGTCTTTTTTAATTGTGGTTTATGGACTTTTCCTCCAGGAACTTGTCCAAACCTCTTTTAAATCCAGCTACACTAACAGCTGTTACTACATCCTCCAGTAATGATTACTCGTTGAGTGAAAAAAATTCTCTTTTTAGTCTTAAATGGGTTACATTGTAGTTTCATTGTGTGTTCCCTAATCTTTCTACTTTTTCATGACGTAAACAACCAATCTACGTTTACCAACTCTCCTCTATTCATTAATTTATAGACCTCTATCATATCTCCCCTCAGTCATCTCTTTTCCAGGTTGAAGTGCTCTAACCTTTTAAGCCTTTCCTCATAGGGATATCCTTCCACCCGTTTTACCATTTTGGTGGCTCTTCTCTGTACCTTTTCTAATTCTGCTATATCCTTTTTAAGATATGGCGACTAGAATTGCACACAATATTCAAGGTGTGGTCACACCATGGAATGATACAGAAGCATTATAAAATCCTTTGTTTTAATCTCCATTCCTTTCTTTATGATTCCTAGCATTCTATTTGCTTTCTTGGCCGCAGCTACACACTGGGCAGAGGGTTTCAACATGTTATCCATAATGACATCTAAATCTTTTTTCCAGGGTGGTGGTTCCTACTGTGGAACCTTGCATCATGTAACCATAGTTTGGGTTGATCTTCCCTAAGTGCCTAACTTGGCACTTGTCCACATTAAATGTCTTCTTCCATTTGGATACCCAGTCTTCCAATGTATCAAGGTCCTCCTGCACTTTTTCACAATCCTGTTGTGTTTTAACAACTTTGAATAATTTGATATCATCTGCAAATTTGATCACGAAACTCATTATTACCATTTCCAGGTCATTTATAAATATGTTAAAAAGCAGCAGGCCCAGAACAGATCCCTTTAGTAACCGAGGTATCCGGATGCCCCAACCCGTCATCCCCCCCACATCCCTTTCCTCCCACCACCCCTTGACCCTTCTGACAAAGACAAGCAGACATCAGGTAGTGGTGCAATTGCTTGGTCGCAGCTTTTATTTAAAGGTATTAAAACACCGGCCCAACATGAGCCCAAATCAACATTCATAACAATAACCAAAACACCCCCCCCCCCACCCGTCCTCCGGATGACGCTCCCACCAGCCATTTCTAGCAAAGTGGTACATCATCCACACCCTCCTTTTTCCCCTACCGCCCGCCTCGCCATGTTATTAGCAAAGGCCGGCTCAAGGGTTGCCAATTTCCGGGCAGAGACCCCCAGCCGGGACGTCTCCCCCAACGAAAAGAATAGTGCCGCTCCCGTGGAAAGCGGCATAAAGCTGACATGCCCCGCCGGGTCAGTGAGCACCTGCTCGCCACCCCGCCCCAACCCTAAGCGATGAGTCCCCCACCAGCTGCAACGCCCTATTTTCTCCCCCCCAGCCTAAAACAACGGGAGGGAGGGAGGGAAACCTGCCGGCAGCGCGAGCAACCAGAAAGAGGGAGGACGCCTCCCGGCGCTCCCTCGTTGCTCGCGCTGCCCCCGCCCACTGACCGCCCGCGCGGTCCAATCACCGGGCTCCACCTTCGAGCGTGGAGCCCGAGCGCGGAAGCCCCGCCCGCTGCGAACCGGGGCTGACCCCCCCCCAGGAGACAGGCCTGCCATGCGGTCGGGCCCCGGGAACCCGGTTACTGGGCTGGCCCCGGGACCGGGGCCCGGCGGCACAGCCCGTACTAACCGAGGTATCCGGATGCCCCAACCCGTCATCCCCCCCCATCCCTTTCCTCCCACCACCCCTTGACCCTTCTGACAAAGACAAGCAGACATAAGGTAGTGGTGCAATTGCTTGGTCGCAGCTTTTATTTAAAGGTATTAAAACACCGGCCCAACATGAGCCCAAATCAACATTCATAACAATAACCAAAACCCCCCCCCCCACCCGTCTTCCGGATGACGCTCCCACCAGCCATTTCTAGCAAAGTGGTGCATCATCCACACACCCCTTTTTCCCCTACCGCCCGCCTCGCCATGTTATTAGCAAAGGCTGGCTCAAGGGTTGCCAATTTCCGGGCAGAGACCCCCAGCCGGGATGTCTCCCCCAACGAAAAGAATAGTGCCGCTCCCGTGGAAAGCGGCATAAAGCTGACATGCCCCGCCGGGTCAGCGAGCACCTGCTCGCCACCCCGCCACCGGCGCGAAGATAGGCTACTATCCTTGCGCCGCCCCCACCACCGAAAGCTGCGACCAGCACCAAGACTCCAATGCCTCCTGCCAGTCATTTAAAAGCAAGTCCTGTCCCACCGGGGAAAGATGCACCCCATCGAGCCGATATAGACCGGCACAGGAAACATCCGCCCAAGGGTGCAGGACCTGAAGCCCCCCCGTCTGCTGAACCCAGCGTCCAATCTGCCTGTTAATCTTAACCAGGCCCCTCGACCAGCGCCGCTGGGTCCAACAAGCCGGACGGGGCACGATGTCTGACCAAATACTAGCCACCCCTGGGAGGAGCTCCCGCAAATGAGCAATGTCTCTCTGTACAGTTCGGATGAGCTGCCGGCAAGACCAAGCCACCAGGTCATTGCCGCCCAGGTGGAGCAGCAACCCCACTGGCCGCCGCCGCAGTCCAATCTCCGCCTGGACCCGAGTCAAGAGCTGCCCCCAGTGTATGCCACGTTGACCCATCCAGCACAGCCGCACTCCAGACGTGGCGAGACCAAGATGGGCACCCAACGGCCGGACCGCCGCCCGACGCTCCGCCCAGTAGACGAAGGAGTGCCCAATGATCCACCAGTCACCGGAGCACACGCCATCTGAAAGCAGAAAAAAGCGGACTGCCACCAGCAGGCAACTCTGAAATAGTAGCCCCCCAAGCCCCCCCCCAACAAGGGACCCAAACCCTGATGCCCGCAGGCTCTAGACCGCACCACTGGGAGCCGACGAGCGCACGTACCCGGCATAAGCCCCCAAACGCCACCTGCCAATGCGCTGAATAACCTGAGCGTCCAAACCCACAGCCGCCGCACTAGTGGCCGCCCCAATACGGAACGAATGCGAAGCATACCGGCGGTCAGCGCAACCCAAGGCACGCAGCACCAGACGCAGCACGGCCGTGAACTGGAACTGAGTCACCGGGTTGCCATCCGCGTGGATGAAAAAATAGCCACACGCCGCCGACCGCCGCTGAACGTAGGTGCACAGCGCGCGAACCGGGCAGGATAACAAGGGAGGGATGGGACTTAAGAGGACCCAGCTCCCCTTCCCAGACTGATCAGTCTTCGAACGCGGTATAAAAATCCGCGCCTGTTCCGCGTCCACCCGAACGTGCGAAACATCGAGCCCGCCAAACGCCCCGCGCCGTGCGGAGCGGGGAACAAGCTCGGATACCCGAAACGCACCAAAGAAAGCTGTGGTAAACAACGCATGAAACAAGACGGCCTCAAAACCAGAGGCCACCAGGCGCGGTAAGGCCTCGCAGATTCGCAGTAGAAGCTTATGCGAAACCGGGAGCCTCCAGTCCCGTGACGCAGGATGCACCCGAGCCCAGCCCGCCAGGAACCGCCGAACCAGAAAGGACATGCGAGGGTTACCCCAGCCAGCGGCCTTACAAAAGAAGGAAAACCCCGCCAATGCTCCGATGACCGCCGACCGAGCCCAGACCTCCTTCTTAGCCGACAAAACAAACCGGCCGACAAGTCCGTCGGGTACCACCCCCCCTGACCAACCCTGCACACGAAGGAATGCACTCACCTGTGAGTAGCCCCGCCGGTAAGACGCCCAGGTACTGCGTGCCACCGACGCGGCCAACAAGGACATCACTTCAGGGTCCCAACTGTCCAGAGATGGTCCGGGACCCGTGAGGCCAGCTCGTCCACACCCGGGGCCAGTCGCCGGAACAGTGCCCACTGAAAACGGGATAAAGCGTCAGCAATGGAATTCTGGGTGCTCGGCACATGCCGCGCTCGAGCGGTGACATTCAGACGCAAACAGGCCAACACGAACACCCGCATCAGCGCAGCTACACGCGGACAACGAGGCGCGTGCCGGTTAATGACCTCAACCACTGCGGCATTGTCACACCAGAACACCACCCGCCGGTCACGCAGCTTGTCCAGCCATATCCAGAAAACCGCCACGATCGGGAAGAGCTCCAAGAAGGTGATGTTCAGAGTCAAACCGGAACGAACCCAATCCGCCGGCCAAGGCTCCGCGCACCAGGCGCCGTGACAGAAAGCACCGAAGCCAGAACTGCCAGCTGCATCGGTAAACAACTGCAGATCGACATTCGAGAGCTCAGGCAACTAAAGCACGGAGCAACCATCGAAACCAACGAGGAACGCATCCCAAATCCGCAAATCCTCCCGCATCCCTGCAGAGACCCGGATCCAATGATGAGGGAGACGGAGGCCCGCCATCGCCAAAGATAAGCGCCGTGCAAAGGGGCGCCCCATGGGAAGAACACGGCAAGCAAAATTGAGGTGCCCAAGCAACGACTGAAGGACCCGGAGGGAAACCTTAGCGGCGGAGCCGACCGAAGCCACCAGTTCACGCAGCCGCTGGACCTTCGGCGCCGGCAAACGTACTACCATCACGACCATATCGATCTCAATGCCCAAAAAGGTGAGGCAGGTGACCGGCCCCACCGTTTTCTCGGCCGCAATAGGAATACCAAAGTCAACGGACAAGCCCAGGAAAGTCCGCAGGAGAGTGGAACACGTAGAAGTCCGCTCCGGCCCGACAAACAGGAAATCGTCGAGGTAGTGCACCATGCTAGAGACCCACGACTGCCGCTCGACCACCCAATGCAAGAATGTGCTGAAGGCCTCGAAATAGGCGCAGGAGATCGAGCAACCCATAGGCATGCATTTATCGAAGTAGAACTGCGCCTCGAAGCGAAAACCGAGCAAAGGGAAAGCCGCAGGATGGACCGGCAGTAAACGAAAAGCTGATTCGATGTCCACCTTGGCGAGCAACGCTCCAGGCCCACACTGGCGCACCAAGGAAACGGCCGCATCGAAGGAAGCGTAACGTACCGTACAGAGCTCGCAGGGTATGCGGTCGTTGACAGAATCACCCGGAGGGCAGGAGAGGTTGTGGATCAACCTGAACTTACCCGTCTCCTTCTTGGGAACCACCCCCAAGGGCGAAACCGTGAACGGGGAAAAGGGGGGCGCCGAAAAGGGGCCCGCAATCCTACCCAAAGCACACTCCTCTGAAATCATCCTACGCACGAAATCGCCGTGTTCCCGCACCGACACAGCGTTCCGGAGCCCACCCCGTGCGGATGCACCTCAAACCGGGATACGGAAACCCCCCAAGAACCCCTCTAAAAGCAAAACGGCCGCCTGCCCATGACGAGACCGCCCGTACTCCGCCAACCACGGACGCATCGCCTCGATCCGCACGGGCATAGGGGCAAGACCCCCACCCCCGGCCTCACTTACCACCAGAGGGGGCTCCCGCGACCCCTTTTCGGCTACACTTAGTGGCCGCGTGGGCGCCCCCGCACAAGGAACAGGCATGCTTAAATTTGCAGTCGGGAAAAGGGCAGGATGCCTTGTTGAAGCGCCAGAAGACGTCCCGCCCGACGGTTCCCCCTCGGGACTGAGGCGGGGCCGGGACTGGGACTCGAAAGGAACGCCCCCCCGCCGGGACCTGAGCGGAGCCCCCCCTGCCAACCGCAGCACCCGATCCCACAACTCGCCCTTTCACGGACATCTGGGTCAACCAAAGATTGATGTCCTTCGTCCCCCATGACAAGTGACAATTTTCTTCCATCTGATCCCGGAATTCCTCATCATAATTCAACCAGGCCCACCCATCGTGAGCCTGGGACGCCGCCAAGATGTTGTCGGCATAAGCCAGTAACGCCCCGTACTGATCCGGGAAATAGTGACCCCAGACACTCGCTAAACGCAAGAAGGCACGGGTCCAATTGAGCGTATTCCGGGAGGCCTTGCGGACCCTACCCGCCTTTTCGTCCTCCCGGCGCTTCTTCCTGCTATCGCCAGAACGCTTCCGGCCCTCGAGCAGGCGGAAGATATCGATGTACCTGCGACGCTTGATTCGCCGGCGCAATTTACACGGAACGCCCTCCCACAACTCTGCACAGCGGACGACTGAGGTCCCAACACCCGCCCCGGCGTCAGACGTCCCAGGCGCCGAACCACGGGAAGAGGCCGAGGACGACGTCGAGGAGGAGGAAGACGAAGACGCCTGCCGACAGCGGCGCCCCCGCCGGTGCTTTGCCCTCTTTGCCGCAGGCAACCCGGGAACGGGAGCAAGGGCCCCTCCCACAACCCCACCGGATACCCCCGCATACTCACCAGTCCCGCCGGAAGCGTCCACCGGGGCACTCCCCGGAGACAGCCCAGGCGCCTCAGCCACCAGCACATTCATGGGACACGAAGGACCTGGACCGGCCCCCGCGGCAGAAGCAGCCATGGATGTCGCAGGTGTCGAATTCCACGGGACCTGCGAAGAGAAAGAAGAAAACCCAGCAGCCAGAGCCGCAGGAGTACTAGGCGCTGCACGCGGCCCGGCTCCCCAGCCTTGCGCCGAGGACCCCAGACCACCGGCATCCCAGGCCGCCGCACTCCCGGCTGCCCCATGGCCATCGCCAAACCAACCGCCTCAGCCCCCCCCCCCAGTGCCCCAGACCCCCCCATGGGACAGCCCCGAAAGCCCATGGGCCCGGGGGGGCGAGGAAGCCTGGAGGGGAAGGGGAACCCAGAGGAGAGGGGGAAGGGCACCCCACCACCGGAGACGGCAGCAGGCCCGCCAACCACAGCGCCCGGGGACGAGCCAGCCAAGATCCCCGAGGACTCCGCCCCACCACCGACCATGCGGCCAGAATCCGCCAGACCATCTAATGCCGCTGAGGCACCGACACCCTCCACCCCCCCCCGAGGGGTGGGACGGCGCACTGAGCGTGCACTCGGCCCCATGGGGAACAGGAGGTACCCGAGCGGCCCCACGTCCCCGTGCCCCTCGGGCAGCGCTACACCCACGCCCCTGCCTGGCCCCCCGCAGGATACTGGGACCCGGGGAGGAGGGGCGCCCAGCCCTACCGTGGCCCATCGGTGCGGCCCCACGCCGTACAGTTCCGTGCCCACGAGCCAACCCCCGCGGCCCTTTGGCCGCACCTCGCCCAGGAATACGCCGAGCCATGCTCCCCCTAAGACCTGGGACTGCAAAGGGCTAAGGGCGGATCCCCTTAGCACCCTATTTGCTTTGCCCTTTCCCTTTTTTTTTTTTGTTTTGTTTTTGTAATAGTCAAATATCTGTTAGATATTTTATCCTAAATCTTCCCTTTATATATATATATATTTTTTTTTTTTTAACAATGAAAGCTACGAGGCCCGCCCCTCTATGATTTAAAATAAGGTGGTGTAAAATAGCTAAAGGTGAGGAAGAGCTGCAGGGCGAAGCAACTAGCCCCCCCCCCCCAGCAAAGACCCCCCCCGTCCCCACCGGGACACGTATAGGCCACAGGGGAAGAGGATCGCCGGTCGGGCGTCCACCACGTGGCTCTCCAACGGGAGAATTAATAAGTAATATGCCCGCGTTAAGGTTTGGGATTATGTTTTATTTTATTTTATTTTTTTTTTGTAGTGTATGGTATTAGGAAGGGACGGCGCAACGCGAGCCCCCCCAGCCGACCCAATACAAACCCCGATTCCGGAGGAGAGGCCCGGATCCCCCCGCAGCGCAAAGACCAACCTGCCGGCAGCGCGAGCAACCAGAAAGAGGGAGGACGCCTCCCGGCGCTCCCTCGTTGCTCGCGGTGCCCCCGCCCACTGACCGCCCGCGTGGTCCAATCACCGGGCTCCACCTTCGAGCGTGGAGCCCGAGCGCGGAAGCCACGCCCGCTGTGAACCGGGGCTGACCCCCCCTCCAGGAGACAGGCCTGCCACGCGGTCGGGCCCCGGGGACCCGGTTACTGGGCCGGCCGCGGGACCGGGGCCCGGTGGCACAGCCCGTACAACTCCACTATTCACCTTTCTCAATTGAGAAAATTTACTTATTAGTCCTACTTTGTTTTCTATCTTTCAACCGTTTCCTAATCCAAAATAGTACATTGCCTACTATCTCATTGCTTTTTAATTTCCCCTAGGGGCTGTCATGAGAGACTTTGTCAAAAGCTTTCTGAAAATCGAGATACACTATATCAACCGGCTCACCTTTATCTACCTGTTTATTTACACCTTCAAAAAAATATGAGAGACTGGTGAGACAAGACTTTCTGCCATTAAATCAAGACTATCAATTCAATAAATATATTAAATTTAAAAAAAAATCAAGACTATCTACATGCTCAGTAATTTTGTTTTTTATAATGGTGTCTACCATTTTGCCTGGTACTGATGTCAGGTTCACTGGTCTATAGTTTCCTGGATCACCCCTGGAGCGCTTTTTAAAAATTGGCATTACATTGGCCCACTCTCCAGTCTTCAGGTACTACAGATGATTTTATTGATAGATCACAGATTACTAAAAGTAGTTCTACAATCATATTCAGCACCCTGGGATATATGCCATCTGGGACAGGTGATTTGCTGCTCTTTCATTTATCAATGAGCTGTATTACATCTTCCTGATTTATTGATATTTGTTTCAATTCCTCCGATACATCACCTTTAAATAAAATTTCTGGCATGAGTAAGTTTCCTACATCTTCTTCAGTAAAGACCGAAGCAAAAAATTCATTCAGTTTTTCTGCTATGCTTTTACCTCTCCATTATCTAATGGGCCATCTGACACCCTTACAGCTGTTTTGCTGCAAATATACTTGAAAAAGTTTTTATTAAGCACTTTTGCTTTCACGGCAAGCTTCTTTTCAAAGTTTCTCTTTGCCTGCCTTATTAATGTCTTGCATTTAACTTGCCAGTACTTATGCTTTTTCCTGTTTTTGTCATTTGGCTCTTTTTTCCATTTTCAGAATGATTCTTTCTCAGCTATAACAGCCTCTCTGACCTCACCTTTAACCCATGCTGGCTATCATTTGGCTTTCCTTCCACCTGTTTGAAAACATGAATTACATCTAGTCTGGGCTTCCAAGATATCATTTTTAAATAACGCCCAGACCTAGTGTAAGCTCTTAACCTTTTCAGTTGCTCCTTTGAGTTTTTTCTTAACCATTTTCCTCATTTTATCATAGTCTCCTTTTTGAACGTTTAGTGCTAGCACAGTCAATTTACTTGCTCACTTTGAGCCCTGTAAATACATATAATGCATGGAATATTTAATAGACCCCAGGGTCAGTGCAAGGACATAGGATGCCCTTAGCGAACTCCCCTCTCTCCCACTCCTGCCTCTTTCCTTGCTACAGCCTGCTTCCTGGCAACTCACCTTCCAGCATCCTGACTAGATTCTGGGGGTGCAAAAGGCCATGGCAAGTAGTTTAAAATCCTTCCCTCTGCTGGAGGTCTTATCCCAGTGTTTCCCTCTCTAGTTCGGCTCCTGTTCCCAGCAAGAGTAAGGACCCATAACAGTGCATTAGTTTCCTCTGCTGTGCAAGGCCAATCTTGCGGTATGAGCCACAAAGTTGTGGGATTTCGCAACTCATATTGCAAGATTGATCGCATGGCAGACATGAAACTGTGCTTGTAAGTGCCCTTCTTCCTGCTGGCCCTGGGGGAGGCAATGGGACAGGGCCTCTGGAGGAGGAAGGACATTTAAAATATCTGACTGCTGCCTTTTTGTCACCCCAGAATCTTGACACTCTAGGCAACCACTGGCTCTGATAGACCCAGGATCCAGTACCTTGTAAAACAGGGTAAAGAGAAAGCAATTGTGCACTGGGTTTGACTACATAGAAACATAGAGGCATGACAGCAGAAAAAGACCACATGGCCTATCTAGTCTGCCCTCAAATTAGAAATTATACGTGTTGAATGTCCTATTCATTTATCAGAACACTTCTTTTAGGCTAAAGAAATAGAAAAAAGCTATTCATTTAGTTAAACATATTTAGAAATATGCCATGTCTTTTAATTAATTCAAGTTCGATGATCAAATAGTCTTCCAGTCAGGACCGTACCTAGCCCTGTGCGAGCAGTGCGGCCGCACAGAGCGCAAAGGCTTAATGGGCGCATTTCAGCTGTCTGCCGCTGCCTGCCACTGCCACTTTTTCTTCTCTCAGCGGGAGCAGGCAACGGCAGACAGCTGAAATGTGCCCCTTAAGCCTTTTCGCAACACTCTAAGCAGGTCTGGTCCCTCCCTCCTCTGACACGGCGTCAGAGCACGGAGGGACAAATCTGCTTAGCGCGCCAGCGACTTGCACATCAGGCATGCCTCTTCTCTCCCACCCCCATCCAGAAAGTGGCTAGATGGAGGTGCCAGGGGGAGGCGCGCGCCCGATGTGCAAGTTGCACAGGACACGATTCATGCTCGGTATGGCCCTCTTCCAGTGCATCATTTATACAGTAACATGAAAATATCTGTTCATCTCTGACCAAACAGAGATACCATTTATTAAATGTAAGAGAGGAAATCAGTTACGAATTGTTCAGGATCAGATTGGAGCCTTCAAAGATATGGCTTCTGCTGTCTTGTTTTCATCAGGTCTTTTCATGGCTCATTTCCCTGTGCCATACTACCAGGTTGAGGGCCATACTGTATTTGTCTAGAATGTTCTTAATGAATGTGATGCACAATGAAAATGTGGCTGCCAGCCTTAGGACCAAAAATTGTGATGTCTAGGTTTGTATGTTAATCCTTCTGGGAACATCTCTGTAGAACACCTAGGGACAAATGAAAAAGTGGTGTCTTGGGATGTTTTCCCTTTCAGAGCAGTGCAGCATGACAGCTGAGTAGAGGTTCAGCTCAAGTGCAGTGAAAGGAGAGGAGAAACGGGATGACTGACTAGCCCTTGTGTAATTGTATTTTGACCTTCCGAAGCAGTCGCTATGAATCAGCCACTCTTAGGGATGGAATTGCATTCTGATAAGTTTGCAGGCTCTGACCTAATCCCCTGACTTCTATCAGACATTCATTTTTCCATTAGCAGAAGTGTATCTTTCCTTTTTTCCCTTCACACAGAGGGCATATCTTTCTTTCATTTAAAATGATTACCAGGGGGATCCTGATAGATTTTATATGTGGACAAAAGCCTAAATTCCGGTCTATTGTATTTCTGTGCAGACTGAACTAACAATTCAAGCATAAAACAGTTTTAGACGCCTGTTGTTCACAGGTGGCAAACATAAGATATGAGCATTGAATAATTGCACAGTATTAAAATTCTTACAGTTGTGCAGGAAGTCACTTTTAGGGTAAGAGGGTATGTTGTTCTTAGTATTGTACCTATAAATGATTGAAGTGCAGCAGAGATGCACATTTTCTCTGAAAAATAATGCCTCACTATAGTATCTAAGTTACTGCCTGTTGCTCATTTCAGGGGAAAAATACAAAACATGGGAATAATTATTGAAACTGGCATGCGTTAGCCATCATGCCTCCATGGTAGCTGTTACTGCAGGCCCGAGCATGTAGTTCATGCGTGCAAATCATAAGCTAACTGCATAGCACACTTTAGTAAAAGGGCACATAGATATTTCAATTTAAGGCCTATGCAATGAATCTGGGTTTTAAGGGAGGCTACTTGTACTAACATAGTAAATGATGGTAGATAAGACCTGCACGGTTCATTTCATCTACTCAGTGAGGGTGGTACCTGCTGCTCCATTCCCTCTGTTTAGGATTTGCAAGTTACCCTCTCAAATTTTTATTTATTAGTAGTTAGCTCAAACCTTTCCAGTAGCCATTCAAGGGAGTTTCATTTAGGTACTGTAGGTATTTCCCTGTCAGGCTTACAATCTAAGTTTATACCTAAGGCAATAGAGGGTTAAGTGGCTTGCCCAAAGCCCCAAGGAGCATCAGTGGGATTTGAGCCCTGGTCTTTCCATTTCCAGGCTGCTGCCATTTCCAGATGGATTAAGGAGGCGATTGCATTGGCATATATATTGTAAGGGCGTCCGGTGCCGGTGGGGTTGCGGGCACACTCTACTAGAGCGCAGGCGACGTCTTGGGCGGAGCACAGCTTGGTGCCACCAGCAGAAATTTTCAGGGCAGCTACCTGGTCTTCCCTTCATGCTTTCAGCAAGCACTACCATCTGGACGTTTTGGCAGCGAGTGATGCCAGCTTCAGATCGTCCCTCCAAATGAGGACTGCTCTGATACATCCCAGAGGTGGAGGACTAAACTGGAGGACCGATAAGGAAATGAAAATTACACTTACCTGGTAATTGTTGTTCTTTTAGGGACTCCAGTTTAGTTCTCATTCCCACCTGGGAAAGAGTTTCTTTCAGAAGTGCGCTGTGATTTGGAGAAGAGATGGCTTCCGGGCTTGGAACCTTTGGCTCGTGCCAATTTTTCTTTCATCTCTTTATCTCTTTCTCTATCTTGCTTAGCCTTTTTCTGTTTCTGTCACTTGTTCTGGGATGATGGGGCAGAGGCCAAGGGTGGAATATTGGCTCCCTCATTATCTTCTCGTGGGGGGGGGGGGGGATCAGGTTGATTGTCTCAGGTTAATGTTTCTCCTTATTAGTTTTACAGTTGATGTTAGACAGTTTTCTTAGCTACTTGTTTGTTGCTCCTTTAAGTCTGCTTTGTCAATAGTTCACTGGGGCTGATGGGATCTCCAGCAGGATACATCCAGTGAGGACAAGATTCTGATTGGTCCATTCTCCATGCTACAGGAGGAGGTGCACTACCCAGAGGTGGAGGACTAAACTGGAGTCCCTAAAGGAACAACAGTTACCAGGTAAGTGTAATTACAATTTTGTAGTGATAAATACTTCATTTTTTTTTAGGTTGATTGAGAAGTTAACTGAGTTGAGCCAGTGTGAGACATCATTGAAGCAGTTGATGATTTTCTCGTAGTTGGAGTTTGTTGTATCAAATGTTGTGAATAGCATGATGTAATCTGCATATATTCTGTAATTCACATTGTGTGATCTTATGATGTTGCAGATGGGTTGAAGGTAGATATTGCGGATAACGCAGATCCCTGTGGGACACCTTGAGTCTGGTTGAATTGGTTAGAGAGGATGGTGTTGAAGCTCACCTTTTGGGTGCAGTTGGATAGGGAATCTTTAAACCACCTTAGTATGATGCCTCCTATTCCAAGGTGTTTTAGGCAGTCGTTTAGTATGTTATCATTTATGGTATCGAGTGCTGAAGAAATATGAGGATGAAGGCCTATTTCATGTTGTCAATTCCTTGTATAATTGAGTCGAGGAGGGATGCTAGTAGGGTTTCCACTTCATGATATGCTTTGAATCCATATTGATGTGGATCGAGTGGAGTGTTTGAGTCAAGGAAGTCTTGAAGTTACATCTGTACTATTTTTTGATGACTTTGGCTAGGAAAGGGAGGCTTGCTGTTGGTCTGTAGGCGCTGGGGCAGGACTTGTTTAGTGTATTGTGTTTTAGAATCAGGCAGATGGAAGCTCTTTTTAAATCCTCTAGTATTTGCCCCTATGATAGTGAAAGAACATAAGAACATAAGATATGCCATACTGGGTCAGACCAAGGTCCATCAAGCCCAGTATCCTGTTTCCAACAGTGGCCAATCTAGATCATACGTACCTAGCAGTTTACCCAAAAGAGACAGGTTCCACAATGCTTGTACTGGGTCAAGCATTGATATCCTGGGTCCCTTCTTAATAATGGTTTATGGACCTTTCCTCCAGGAACTTGTCCAAACCTTTTTTAAACCCAGCTACACTAACAGCCTTTACTACATCCTCCGGTAACAAATTCCAGAGTTTGATTACACGTTGAGAGAAAAAATATTTTCTCTTATTAGTCTTAAATAGTTTACCCTGTAGCTTCATTGCATGTCCCCTAGTTTTTCTATATTCTGATATTGTAAACAATCGATCTACGTTTACCTGTTCCACTCCGTTCATTAATTTATAGACTTCTATCATATCTCCCCTCAGTCCTCTTTTCCAGGTTAAAGAGCCCTAACCTTTCTAGCCTTTCTTCATAGGAGTATCCTTCCATCCCCTTTACCATTTTGGTGGCTCTTCTCTGAACCTTTTCTAATAACGCTATATCCTTTTTAAGATACGGTGTCCAGAATTGCACACAATATTCAAGATGTGGTCTCACCATGGAACGATATAGAGGCATTATAATATCTTTTGTTTTATTTTCTATTCCTTTCCTTATGATACCTAGCATTCTATTTGCTCTCTTGGCCGCCGCTGCACACTGGGCTGAGGGTTTTAACATGCTATCCACAATGATGCCTAAATCTTTTTCCTGGTGGGTGATTCCTAATGCGGAACCTTGCATCGTGTAACCATAGTTTGGGTTGTTCTTCCCTAGGTACATAACTTTGCACTTGTCCAGATTAAATTTCATCTGCCATTTTGATGCCCAGTCTTCCAATTTATCAAGATCCTCTTGACATTTTCCACAATCCTCTTGGGTTTTAGCAAGTTTAAATATTTTTGTGTCATCTGCAAATTTGATAACCTCACTCGTTATTCCACTTTCCAGGTCATTTATGAATATGTCAAAAAGCAGCGGACCCAGCACAGATCCCTGGGGTACACCACTATTCACCTTTCTCCATTGGGAAAATTGGCCATTTAGCCCTACCCTCTGCTTTCTATCTTTTAACCAGTTCCTGATCCACAATAGTACACTGCCTCCTATCCCATGACTCTTTAGTTTTGCCAAAAGTCTCTGATGAGGGACCTTGTCAAAGGCTTTCTGAAAGTCCAGATACACTATTTATTTATTTACATTCTCTTATATACTGCGCTATTCTGCATCAGTGTGGTTTACATTGAACAAACTGAAATTACATTGAACAGGGCATTATAACTTGGAGATAACTATTTTACAGGGAACATGGGCTATGGAGGGTTAAGTGGCTTGCCCAAGACCACAAGGAGCACCTGTGGGACTAGAAACCCCAGTCCTTCTGGCCCAAGGTTGCTGTCCTCTAGTGGGAATTGAACCCCCGACCTTCCGGCCTGAAGTACCTTGCCCCAACAAGGGCAAGGCCGGTTTTTTGATTAGATTTTAGACAATGAGGAATTCACTTGGTCGGTTTAGTGATTTTGTTCGTATTTTTGAGAAATATTCTTTTTTTTAATCTGTGATACTCTGGCGGTATAGTTTTAGTGAGTCCATATATTTGAGTCGGTCTGAGTCAGATTTGGTGGATCTCCATTTTCTTTCGTCTTTTCTTACGGCTCTCTTCATTTCTCTCAGGATTTGGGAGTACCATGGTTGGGAAGACCTGTGTTTCTTTGGTGGGTTCCTTTGATGGTTAATTGATGCTGCATTTAAGGTGGTGTTCCAGATCATAAGGAGGGCATCTATGTTGTCACTGTTATTTGTCAGTGCAGGTATGATGTTCTTCAGGAAGTCTTTTTTATCGAATGTCTTGAATCATTTGTGTGTTTGTTGTTCCTGGTCTTTGTTTGTTGAGTAGGGGTCTAGTTCTGTAATGAATTGTATAAGAAATGAAATATGAGATTGCAGACCTGCTATTAGTAATCAGTGAACTATCATTAAAATCATCTGTAATACTTGAAGACTGGAGGATTGCCAGTGTAACGCCAATTTTTAAAAAGGGTTCCAGGGATGATCCAGAAAACTACAGACCAGTGAGACTGATGTCAGTACCGGAAAAATGGTAGAAACCATCATAAAAAACAAAATTACTCAACATGTAGAAAGTCATGGCTTAATGGGAGATAGCCAACATGGCTTTAGACAAGGAAGATCTTGTCTTACTAATCTGTTATGTTTTTTTGAAGTCAGTTGATATAGTGTATCTGGACTTTCAGAAAGCCTTTGGCAAGGTCCCTCATCAGAGAATTTTGGCAAAACTTAAAAGTCATGGGATAGGAGGCAGTGTACTATTGTGGATCAGGAACTGGTTAAAAGATAGAAAGCAGAGGGTAGGGCTAAATGGCCAATTTTCCCAATGGAAAAGTGAATAGTGAAGTAACCCAGGGATCTGTGCTGGGTCCGCTGCTTTTTTGACATGTTCATAAATGATGTGGAAAAGGGAATAACAAGTGAGGTTATCAAATTTGCAGATGACACAAAACTATTTAAAGTTGTTAAAACACAATAGGATTGTGGAAAATTGCAAGGTGAGCTTGATAAGTTGGAAGACTGGGCATCCAAATAGCAGATGAAATTTAATGTGGACAAGTGCAAAGTTATGCACCTAGGAAAGAACAACCCACATTGGGAACAACCACCCAGGAAAAAGATTTAGGTGTCAACAACATGTTGAAACCTTCTGCCCAGTCTGCAGCGGTGGCCAAGAGAGCAAATAGAATGCTAGGTATCATAAGGAAAGGAATAGAAAATAAAACAAAGGATATTATAATGCCTCTGTATCGTTCCATGGTGCAACCACACCTTAAATATTGTGTACAATTCTGTTCGCCGTATCTTAAAAAGGATATAGCATTATTAGAAAAGGTACAGAGAAGAGCCACCAAAATGGTAAGGGGATGGAAGGATACTGCTATGAAGAGAGGCTAAAAAGGTTAGGGCTCCTTAACCTGGAAATGAGACAGCAGAGGGGAGATATGATAGAGGTCTATAAATTAATGAATGGAACAGAATGGGTAAACGTAGATCAATTGTTTACATCATCAGGATATAGAAAGACTAGGGGACATGCAATGAAGCTACAGGGTAACCTATTTAAGACTAATGAGTGAAAAAATATTTTCTCTTAACGTGTAATCAATCTCTGGAATTTGTTATTGGAGGGTGTAGTAAAAACTGTTAGTGTAGCTGGGTTTAAAAGAGGTTTGGACAAGTTCCTGAAGGAAAGGTCCACAAACAATTATTAAAAGGGACCCAGGATATCACTGCTTGACCCAATACAAGCATAGAGGAACTTGTGTCTTTTGGGAACACTGCTAGGTACTTATGACCTAGATTGGCCACTGTTGGAAACAGGATACTGGGCTTGATGCACTATACTTTTCCCATGCCTTTAACCACAGAAGGTCTAAAAGATTAATTAAGTGGGATATGGCCTGCACTAGAAGAGTGTATCTAGTCAAGATTCTACATACCAAATGAAATAAATCTGTCTATATCAGTAATTAAGTTATAGTTGGAAAAACATATTGAATGAAGATTAATTGTTAATTCGCAAATTCAATGTTTTTTTTATCTTAGCATAATAACTGATAAGTTATTTGTTAGCATAGAAATATCAAGGTTAAATAGTATAAGTACTTAGCCAAATTATACACATTGAATGCAAAAAAATTACAGCATGCACTTAGAAAATTGTTATCCAGTTCAGATAATTTGCAAGGTCAATGATCCAAACTAGGGTCTGAGAGTAATTTTGTTGTTGCCAAAGAAAACATGAAAAACTGAAAGAATGGACAAGGATATGCAAGTTCTCCTCCAGAGTAGTACGTACTGGAACATATTGTATGAATATATAAAAACTAGCACAGCAGGCGGACTAATATTTTCTATAAACAACTAGATATGGTCTGATTTTTGGGCCAGAATAATTCTGCGCTAACTTTCCCTCTGTTTCTGTATGAAGCTCCGCTGCCGTGGCGTTTCATCGCCATGGCACTGGGACGCCATGCAGGAGCGTCAAAAGACCCGACACCCCCTGAACTTCTTTCTCTGCTGCCCGGCCCTCGGTGGGGACTGCTGGGATCAGGTGGCGGACAATTACCTCGTTTAGCCCTGTCTCTTTGGTGGCCCTGCACGCCCCGATACCCACTGTGCATGGGACTTATTCCACCTTCGAGGAGGAAAAAGACTCATGTCTCGCCAAACCAGGATGTACAGGGTCGTGACCTGAATCGGCCCTGTACATCTGGGGTTGTGGGTCCGCCTCCTGCCCACCCACTCTCTGCCCCCTCCCGCCCCTGTTCAGAGCTCTCCGCACAAAGACCTTGTACATTGAGGGAGCACTGGGTTCCTGCAAATAGTGAGGGTTGGACATCCAAACCGGATCTACATCCTTCTATTTGCAGTTTGGAATGACCGCCTACTGTTACTGGTCTATTCCTATGAGCAATACTGTAGATAAACTAGAAACATTTCCTCACCCACATGCCCTAATATTTTTTCTAAAATTAAATGTTTGCTTTTGCTTTATTTACTAAGCTAAAATTTTCAATAGTTCGGCCCCTTACTCCTTTGAATCCGAGTCACCCACCATCTATTCTGTAGGACTTCAAAACAAGTAGCTTTTCACATTCATGATCTACATAGGCCATTGATTTAGGCAAAAACAAATCTGCATATCTTGATAAATAAAGCATGATTTTGTTGTTCCTTTACAGGGTTTTGGGTTTGTTTTTTTTTGATTGGACAAAAAAGATAGAGGAATCGCAGAATATGCACAGGTGGAACAGAGGCAAGCCCTTTCTAGAACTTTCATTTCTTACTCCAGTAGCAGTTTTTATAAGCCTCAGTGAGATCCATAATTTAGAACTAGAAATGCAGTTTTGGTTGTGCTCCCTCTTTCTGATTTGTCTCTGGTGCATAGACAGTAATCGCCCCTGTTTGACACAGCTTAAAACATTTAGAATTCTCTAAACTGACAGTAGGCGCATTGTGCTTAAAAGGAAATGCTTGTCTTCTGCTTCCACAATGTGCCAACTGTGACCACAGTGTAATATTTAATTGCGTTTTCTTAATCTTTACCCCTGTATCACTAAGCTTTCTAATACCTTGAAAATACCAAATCTCTGGCTTATCCTAATTAAAGAATCTCAATTTAATCCATATTGCATGACAATTCAATTTGTTGATTGCTTTTTCTCCCCCTCTTTGTGAAATTCCCGTCAAATGTATTAATTCAACATGATGAATCCTGTATTCAACCCACTGGAGTGAATAATTAAAATTAGCTGATAAAACTTTCAGCAGAATTACTTTGTGAAATTGCTGAACAGATGTGTCATTTTAATGAAAATCTACAGACAAGCGCCTTCCCCCCTCGGCAGGATAAAAATATTATCCCCACGGCACATACTTAATTTGGTGGTAAATACACTCCGAGTGCTTGCTGGAAGGGAAGAAAAAGCAACTTGTCACACTTAGTAACTTGATTTTTCCCTAGCATGCAGTAACAACTATCTACAGTAATTCATAGTGCTCTATTGTTGCTCCAAGTCCCAAAGAGAACTTATTAAAATGCAATAATCTCCTATTTAAACAGAAACAATAACCATTAAATTTCCTGTGGATCCAAAATTGAGCACAAGCCCCATCTGGTAAGAGTGATTAGAGGCCTGATGAGGGAATTTAATTTGCAACATTCAAAGACTAAATCAGAGCAGATCGTGTCACCTGGGAGTAGAATGCAGCCTGCCGTTGTCTTAAAAATCTCAACCTAGACTGAAAATGGATTGTAGAAGTGAAAATGTTGCCCTGGGGCCACACCTGATGGAATTGTATATCATTAAGAGGGTAAATTTACAACAGGCTGCCTAACTTGCGAAGCCAGTGTGTTCATAAGTTGCACTCGTTTCCTAAGGGAGAGTATGCACATACTATCCCTTTGAAAATTACCCTACTGAACCTACCCACGTGCACTGCATTTATTACACACAAAACGTTTCAGAAAATTTACTGGCCTGCTTTGGAAAATCAAAATGTTTGTGTGTAAGTCCAGACCCTGCCAGAACTCCAGAGCCAGGAACACATTTCTTGTTTGCTGTTAAAAATATATGCAAAATGGCATTGCATGCATATATTCGAGGAGTCATTTTAGAAATGCTATTCATGATTCTCACGTCTGAAAACACCCATTCAGGCAAGCTGATCACATCAGTGTCCCAAGAGCCATTTTAGAATGCCTGAAGTTTACACATGTGCGGCGTGATTATGTCTGTGTCACATAGGTATATGCCGGAGGTGTGCCTGGAGTGTTCCAAAAATGTTACACAGTTGCGCCTGATTGTTGAATGACAAATACGTCCATACGTTTCAGCAACCAAAGACTTTACAGAGAAGAAGATAAAGCCCTCTCACTCCCTCAGTAATTTTCGCCACTCCTAAAAAGCATACAGGTAAATAAAGAGATCGTTTTCTTGGCTGCCATACCATTGCACATCCTTGCTTGCAAAATGGCAGGCCAAGACATGTATGTGGTGAGAGTTACCCATGCCTGTTCCAGAATGCCATCACGGATACATCTACTTTGCTGGACCTATGGCCATTTACGTATATCAGACATGGACAAGTTTCTAAAGATGTCTCAAAGCTTGCACGTATCTGGGTACAATTCTGCATGTCACTGGTTTTTTTTTCTATCTGATGGACACATTTATCTTTGAGTGGAGATGATTTTTGAAAACACTTACCTGTGCCTGCCTCCACTGCTGCCTTTTCCACAGAATTTCAGACGTTTTGACTTACACGGCCTTTCTAACATTTGCCTTTTGTTCTCATAGGGATTTATTTATTTTAAAAGTTTTTATGTAGCATCTTTGTGATGTAAGTCATTCAAATTGCTTTATCAATCAAAATAAAATAATCAAAGTTTGAGTCATGGACCCTTCCTCTCTCTTGAACTTCCACCCCATCTCAAATCTGGCATTTCTCTCAACTTCTCAAACAAAGTATGCTCTCCCTGCTCCTTCCATTTCTTTAAAAAAAACTCTCACCCTTCACCCTCTACAGGCTAGCTTTTATTCTGGATACTCAACTGGGCTCTTATGAATGAATTCTGTTCCTCTTTAGGTCATGATAATTTGGTTATTCTCATCACTCTAGATCTTTCTTCAGCATTACATAAGAACATAAGATATACCATACTGGGTCAGACCAAGGTCCATCAAGCCCATTATCCTGTTTCCAACAGTGACCAATCTAGATCACAAGTAGCTAACAGTTTCCCCAGAAGATACAGGTTCCACAATGCTTATATTGGGACAAGCAGTGAATTTCCTGGGTCCCTTTTAATAATGGTTTATGGACCTTTCCTCCAGGAACTTGTCTAAATCTTTTTTAAATCCAGCTACACTAACAGCTCTTACTACATCCTCTGGTAATGAATTCCAGAATTTTATTATGCATTGAATGAATTTTATTTTCTTATATAAGTTATCCTGTAACTTCATTGCATGCCCCCCAGTCTTTCTGTATTTTTGGTGGTGTAAACAATTGATCAATGTTTACCCATTCCACTCCATTCATTAATTTATAGTCCTCTATCATATCTCCCCTGAGCCATCTCTTTTCCAGGGGTATCTTTTTATCCCCTTTACCACTTTGGTGGCTCTTCTCTGTACCTTTTCTAAGTCTGCTATATCTTTTTTAAAATATGGTAACCAGAATTGTACACAATATTCGAGGTGCGGTCGCACCAAGGAATGATACAGAGGCATTATAATATCCTTTATTTTATTCTCCATTCCTTTCCTTATGATTCTTAACATTCTATTTGCTTTCTTGGCCGCCACTGCACACTGGGCAGAGGGTTTCAACGTGTTAACCACAATGATGCCTATATCTTTTTCCTAGGTGGGAGTTCCTAATGTGGAACCTGCATTATATAACCATAGTTTGGGTTGTTCTGTGCTAGGTGCATAACTTTGCACTTGTCCACATTAAATTTCATCTGCTATTTGAACGTCCAGTCTTCCAATTTATTAAAGTCCTCTTGCAATATTTCACAATCCTCTTGGGTTTTAACAACTTTGAATAATTTTGTGTCATCTGCAAATTTTATTACCTCACTCATTATTCCCATTTCCAGGTCATTTACGAATATGTTAAAAAGCAGCGGATCCAGCACAGATTCCTGGGGTACTCCACTATTCACCTTTCTCCATTTGAAAAATTGGCCATTTAGCCCTACCCTCTGCTTTCTATCTTTTAACCAGTTCCTCCTCCTTCAACAGCTCTATGCTATCGGGATCCTCAATGCTGTGCTTTCATGTAGTTGTTTCTCTTCTTACCTATCGGACCGTTCTTTCCAGGTTTCTGCTAGCTCTGTCCACTTCTTTCCTTCTCCTTTCAGGAGTCCCTAAGGGCTCTCTTCTTGCTCCCAGTCTGTTTAACATTTTTATGGCCCCTCTCCCCCTTTTGATTCAGTCCCTCAGCTTCACGCCCTTTTTTGCCCTTTGTTGCCTTTGTTCTGCCCAATCTACTTTCACTCAGACTCAGTTCACTCAGCTAGTTCTGGCTCTCGATATTCTACATATAGATTACTGCAATTCCTTGTTCTTTGGCCTTCCCCAGTATTCATTTCGTTGCTTACAATTGATACTATCCACTGCTGCCGGACGTATTCATAAGGCCCATCTGCTCGATAATGTTTCTTCTCTTCTCATCTCTTTGCACTGGCTTCCTATCTCTTTTTGCATTCATTATAAAATCCTTATTCTGATCCACCGAGCTCTGTTTGCATCATGCTCTCCTTACCTGGCCACGTTTATTTCCCTTTACCTTCCAGGTTGCTCTCTTCGTTCATCCAGTGCCGCTCTTCTCTCCCTCTTCTCTCCATCTGCTCTGTGCCTTTTTGTTTCTAGAAGCTATTCCTTTGCCTACACTGGCCCATCCCTGTGGAACTCTCTCCTTTTTTCTTTTCTGTCTGAGCCCTCTTTCCCTATTTTCAAGAAGACCAATGCCCCCTTAATCCCTTGTCTTAGCCAGTAGCCTGCTTACTTTATCCCCTTTCCTTCCCCAATCCCCACATTGTAATTCCCTACTCTCTTTCCTTTTTTCTTTCTTTCTGTTTGTTTTTCCCCTTTTATAGTTAATTTGTAAACTTCTGCAATAGCTTTTTTGCTTGTCGGCAGTATATCAAGTGACTGAAATAAATAATTGAATTAAAAGACAGATCAAAATAGAGAAGATGATTTTATAAAGGCCCAGGAGGGATAGTTTTATAAGTCGTGCCTAGTAAATCTAGATATTTTAGCCATACATGCACATAAATGGCCATTTAGACATGTATTTGATGCGGTTATTATTCTGAAAGTACATGCATCTGGCTGATCATGTGTACTTTCATTGAAGACGTGTACATGGGCTGAATTTGGGTGGAGCATAGGCGACACCTAAACTTGTTGTTAAGTGCCGTCGAGTCGGTGTCGACTCATGGCGAGCCTCTGGATAGTTGTCCTAAACTGTATTCGGTCTTCAGTCAGGCGACTCATTGTTGAAAGAGTGGCACTCATAGCTGCTGTTATTGTATCGATCCATCTCATTGCTGTCCTTCCTCTTTTGCATTGACCTTCTACCTTGCCAAGCATGATGTCTTTTTCTAATGATCTCGCTCTTCGCATGATGTGTCCGAAGTATGAAAGTTGAAGTCTTGTCATCTGAGCTTCTAAGGAAAGCTTAGGTTTGATCTCCTCTAGTACTGACTGGTTTGTTCTTCGGGCAGTCCATGATAAACACAGTATTCTGCGCCAGCACCATAACTCAAAGGCTTCAATTTTCTTCCTATCTTTTTCACTGTCCAAACTTTGCATCCATATGACATTATTGAAAATACCATGGCTTGAACAAGTTGAATCTTAGTATGGAGAGCGACATCTCTGCTCTTGAGAATCTTGTACACTTGTAATATGTACACCTTAGAGGAAAGGCGGTGATATGATTGAGATGTTTAAATACCTCCGTGGCATAAATGTTCAGGGAGAGAGCCTCTTTCAATTGAAAGCAAGTTCTGCTACGAGGGGACATGGGATGAGGGTGAAGGGAGATAGATTCAGGAGTGATATGCGGAAATATTTCTTTACGGAAAGAGTAGTGGATCCGTGGAATAGTCTCCCAGTGGAGGTGGTAGAGATGAGGACAGTAACTGAATTCAAAAAAGCATGGGACCAACACAGAGGATCTCTAAAGGTAAAAAGTGGACTGTTGTAGTTGTTGATATGGAAGGACAGACTAGATAGGCCATGTGGTCTTTTTCTGTTATCATGTTTCTATGTTTCTAGGTCCTTCATAGCCATTCTGCCAAGAGACTGTGTCATTAGATTTCTTGACTGTATGTCATTTCTTTATTGATACTTGATCCAAGTAGGTTAAAGTTGTCAACTATTTCAGTTTCGTCTCCATCAACGATGAACTTTTTATTTTGCCATTTGTCAGGATCTCTATCTTCTTTACATTAAGGTGCAGGCCCATTTTAAGACTATGTTCCTTGATCTTGAGAAGCAAATGTTTGTTCGTCTTCACTTTCAGCCAGTATTGTGGTATCATGAGCATAGTGAAGTTTGTTGATGGGTCTTCCACCAATCTTCACACCTCGGTTATCTTCATGCAGTCCTGTTTCTCTGATGATTTGTTCTGCACATAAATTAAACAGTAGGGGGAAAGTATGCAGCCTTGTCATACACCTTTGCTGATTTTAAACCATTCTGTTTCTCCTTGTTCCATTTGAACTGTTGCTTTTTGATCACTGTAAAGATTGTGCAAGAGAACTATCTGGTGTTCTGATATGCCCATGCTTTTTAATGTATCCCAGAGTTTATCATGGTCTACACAGTAGTCAGTAAAACGCATGTAGATATCTTTTTGGTATTCTTTAGTCTTTTCAAGGATCCATCTCACATCTGCGATGATGACTTTCATTCCTCGCTCTTTCCGGAACCCTGCTTGAATTTCAGACAATTCTCATTCCAGGTATAGTTGAAGTCTCTGCTGAATAATATTCAGAAGAATCTCACTAGCTTATGTGATCAGAATGATTATGCAATAATTTCCACAGTCAGTTGGATCACCTTTTTTTGGTATTGGTATAAACACAGATCTTTTCTAGTCAGTTGACCATGATGACGCCTTCCAGATTTTTTGGCAGAGCCTTATAAGTATGTTAACAGCTGTATCCGATTGCTGTAATACTTTGATGGGAATGCCATCAATGCCCAGTACTTTGTTCTTTGATAAGGCTTTTGATTCTGCTTATACTTCTTCTTTCATCACCAATGGTTCCTAATCATAAGGTACAGGTTGAAATGGCTGTTGGTCCACTAGATCTTTATGGTAGAATGACTCTGTATATTCTTTCCACCTTTTCTTGATCTTCTCAACATCATTCAACATGGATCCTTGAGCATCTTGTAGCACTCCAGTTTGAGGCTGGAATTTTTTCTTTAACTCGCATAGCTTTAGGAAAGTTAATCTTATTCCTCCTCTAATAATTTCTGCTTATATTTCCTTGCATGAGTCATTGTATTACTTCCTGGAGGAAAGGTCCATAAACCATTATTAAGAAGGGACCCAGGATATCAATGCTTGAACCAATACAAGCTTTGTGGAACCTGTGTCCCTTGGGGAAACTGCTAGGTACGTATGACCTAGATTGGCCACTGTTGGAAACAGAATACTGGGCTTGATGGACCTTGGTCTGACCCATTATGGCATATCTTATGTTCTTATGTTCTCCTTGTGTTGTCTTGCTGCACATTGGAAATCCCTGTTGAGTTTTGCGATTGCCTCTCTTTCTCCTCTGGCTTTAGCTTCTCTGCGTTTCTGGGCAATTTTCAGAGTTTCTTTGGTCATACATTTTAACCATTTTTGATTTTCACCTTTTATAGAGACTTTTCACTTTCTTCCAACACAACCTTCTTGATGTCATCCCATAACTCTTCTGGAGCTCTGTCATTTGTATTTAAAGCAGCAAATCGATTTGACATGCAATTTTTAAATTCCGGTGATATATTCTCAAAGTCATATTTTGCTACTTTCATGAATGACTTGCTCTTTTTCAACTTTAGCTTGAGTTGGTGATCTGTACCACAGTCAGCTCCAGGTTTTGTCTTGTTGATGTTCTAGAACTTTTCCATCGTTGTCTTCCACAGATGTAGTCAATTTGATTTTTGTGTAATCCATTGGGTGAAGTCCATGTGTACAGTTGCCATTTGTGTTGCTGAAAGAAGGTGTTTGAGATGAATAGATTGTTGGTCTTGCAGAATTCTAAGTCTATATTGTCCAACCACTTTGCCTTCTTCTTTGTTGCCAACTTTTGCATTCCAGTCACCCATGACTATCAGAATATCCTGTTTGCATGTTCTGTCAATTTTAGCATGTACGAGCGTACTTGTTCATACAGCTCATCAACTTCATCCTCTTCTGCAGCTGTTGTTGGGGCATATACCTGAATTATAGTTGTGTTGATGGACATTCCTCATAGACGAATAGAAATTAAGCGTTCACTGATTGTATTGTATTTCATTACAGTTCTTGCAATTTTCTTCTTGATTATAAATGCAACACCATTTCTTCTTTATCTTTCATTTCCAGCATAGTAGACCATGTGATCATCAGATTCAAAGTGCCCAATGCCAGTCCATTTCAGTTCGCTTCGTATGTTCCATGTTCCAATATGTAAGACATCTTTGCAACTTCTGACTCTCATTTCATGCGGAACTACCTTGGGCCGGAAGGACTGGGGTTTCTAGTCCCACGGTGCTCCTTGTGGTCTTGGGCAAGCCACTTAACCCTCCATTGCCCATGTTCCCTGTAAGTATTAGTGCATGTGTCTCATATCCCCCATGTTAAATGTATCCCCCAATTGTGTTGTGACCACTTTGATTGAAGGATAAGGTGGTATACAAAACTGTCTAAATAAATAAATAAATAAAAACTACATCAGCAGTCAAACATCCCATGGGCTTTGATTCAACCACATCATAAATGCTGGCTTTACTCTGAAAAGTCTTCAGCTCCTCTCCAGTAGCCAGTTGAGTGCCCTCCAACCTGGGGGTCTTATCTTTCATCACTATAGTACAATTTGTTTTGTTGTGACTATCCATTGTGTTTTTGTGGCAAGATACGGAAGTAGATTGCCATGCCTTTCTTCCGCACAGGTAATTCTAATGTTGTTGCCGTTGTCACAGAAATGTGATCCTCTGCCACCAACACCGTCCTATTCTGCTGCTGCCCAGATGGGTGGTTTGTCTTGGTCTGGCACCTCACCTGAGAGCTGTCTATCTTGGGAGACCCTGCCAGTAGTTAAGCTACCGATAGCTTAGCTCTCAGCACCACTGATTCACAGAAACCCTCACAGCACAAGTTGCAAACCAAGTGAGGGCTTGTGTTACATGTATAAATTATAGAATGCAGTAATTTACATGCGTAAAAATCTAGGCTTGGGCATTTGCACCAGCCATAGTGATGTTGTGACTGTTTGCAGCTTAAATTAATGCACATTTTCAACAATTTATGCCCCTATTTTATAAAGTATACATGTACCTCACTTTTGAAAATAAGAGCCCGATTCTTGAAGCAGGACGTCTGGGCTGGCCGGATGTTCCCGCTGAAGACGGGGCCACTATGATCCAATTCTGGTCCGCGGGAACAAAATATTCCCTCAGGAGCCAGAACCGGGCCCGAGGATGGCCTGGCATGCCCCAGACAATTGCGGCTCCGGCCCCCAATATCCCCACCGCCCGACCCATGGCTGGCCTCCTGCAGTCTGGATTGGGTGGCGGGGACCCCCTGCCCCGTGGGTGACTGCCATGCTCCCAATCTGTGGAAAATACTGCTTATACCACCTCTGAGGTGGTATGAGCAGTACAGTCCAGCAAGCCAGTTAGCATGTACAGGGCCATGTCCTGAATCAGCCCTGTACATCCTGCCGGGTGGCCTTCCCCCGATCCCAACCCTCTTGCCCCCTGCTGGCTCTCCCCGTCCTGAAGCACAGGACGTATAGGGAGAGCCGGTGCGGGAATAGTGTTTAGATGGATTGCGGGACTGCATGTCCCAGCAGGATGTACAGCCCCGCAACACGCAATTGTGAATGAGGGCCTAAGTGTGTAACGATATACGTTAATGTAGATGTGCCTTATAAAATGACAGCTGACATTGCTAATATGCGCTACTGTGTTAGCATGCACTAACAGTGTTAATGTGTGTTATTTTACTACAGATCTCTTTATGTGCAGTGGAACCTAGTAATTAATAACAGACAGCAGCTTTAGTGCACATTAGTAGCTTGTGATAAGGAAGCTTATCATAGCTCAGGTAGGAGCTATAGAAAAGATGATGTGACTCTGAACAAGCAACCTGTCAGTTCTGGTAGAAGCAAGAAAACAGAGTTTTCACATAAAAGACTACCAGTCCCAGAATGCACCAGGTTTCCAGCAGCCATGAGAGGGGCTGAAGTGAGAGAATGTGTGTGCAATCAAGAGAGCTATGAGGTAATCCCTAAGCACTCATCTCAAAGGGCAGGGCCTGATTCAACACAGCTGCGCTGTGTTAGGGAGCAGCACACATTAGGACAGAATAAGAATAGAGCTTATTCTTCAGATAACAGTTACTACAAGCTCCAGCCTGGCTTCAAGGAGAGTTTGAAGAACAGCTTCAGCAAAAGCCAAGCAGATAGAGAGAGAAGGAAACTCTCTGGAAGGAAGAGAAGAAAGCCCATTGGAAGGTCTGGGAGATTCCAAGGCAGTACCCATACTGGGAGGTATTCCAAATGCCAGCAGAGTCCATTGGACTGGATTCAGCCAGAGGAATGGATTGGCAGAGATAGGAATCACCAGTGGCTACCTGGAAGAGAGAAGACTGCATGTGGAAGGGACTTTCAGACCAAGGCCAGAAGGTATGTGAGAGAAGATCCAGTGTCCAGGGATCAAGATTGGAAGGCTGGACATCAGAATTGGGTTACATATTGGCCAGGCTATACAGAGAGGAATAATGATAGCAGGAGAGGCTCAGGTATGAACACTGATCCAGACCCTATCTATAATAGAGAATGGCAGCAAGGGAATAAGCATTCTCATGATAGTGCCTTAATGAAAGACTCATCTGTGCCAATGTATGATATTGACCCTATGATTGTTGATGAAGGGAGAGATACAGCAGATGAAACTATTTATATGGACTGTTCTCTATCTAAATGCTAGCTTTCTGTGAGCAAACACATCAGCCATCACAAAGAAACCTAACTTTGTTCTTTATTTCCACTGCAAACAGCTCTTAAAGCAGGATTTGGGCTCACACAGTAGCAGCCAGCCAGCTAAAAGCTTTCAGCTGGTCCACTGATAGTAATTAGGGCTGCACCTGATTGTGTGTGTGAGCAAGGGAGAATCACTGCTGAGATCGGCGTGGAAAATAAGCAGAAGTTAACCTAACCAGCAAAGTTTATTCTTTACTTTGTGCCTTTGTATTTGATAATTACTTGCTAGGAAAACATTAGCTAATTGCCTGACAAGCAGAAGGTTGTTTTCTGGTTTACTTTGTGACTTTTTTGTTATCCATTTTAAACACTGCAAGCAAGTAACCTCATTTATAGTGCTATCAAGCATACATGTGCTGGGTGAATTAAACCCCATCAATAAAAGAAGTATTTTATTGATCTTACCACTTGGTTTCACAACTCAAATTATTGTCATCAGCTGTGTTTGGGAGTGAATGAACTACAATACCCACAATACCTTGCAAGAATCATATGAATATATGCATCGTCAAGATTGTGTAAGTTCTCACCCTAGGCAGCCGTCTGACAAGCTCTAGCTGGAAACTGCTTGGAATAAGGCAGTGGCTCGCATTTGGCTTGTGATCTTGAGCAGATCACTTAACCCCTGTTGCTGCAGGTACAAAATTAGATTGTAAGCCTACCAAAGATAGGAAAATATTCGCTTTGAGCTACTAAAAGAAAAATAGATATGAGCTAAATCAAAAATCCCTTCCCTTCCCCTTCTTCAAATGCTTATTCTGTAGGGCATACACTGATGCTGTCTCTTCCTGTGATGCTAATTGAATAAGTAAGGATGGGTCTTTGATGCAGATCTGTTCCCTTACTCACTGTAATTTGTATGTGTTGCACCCTTCACATACTCAGGAGGAAGCAGGACATTTAAAGTTTGCTTGATTAGCAGCACTTTCTCAATTTTGGTTTGGATTTTTATCTCCCATTCTGGAATAGTGACACTAGAATCAGATCTCATTACTGGCCAGGATAATGGCTTATAGCAAATCTCATTGAATTCACAGCTGATTCCCAATTGTTTAGTGTTCTATTTTGAATCCTCCATGCTGGGAAGCCAAACATGCAGGTGTGACAGTGATTTTATAATTAAGCCATAAGGCACAAGAGAGTATTTATTAATGTTAGATGTCAGTACGCCTTTAGTGCGTTGTGAAACATACAGTCAAAGGCTTTGTACTCCTTAAAACCTTATTAAGTTTACTTTGGGGGGAATTCTGCATGAAAAAAAAGAAAAATTGTGCACAGGGTAGTTTCAGATTCTTATTCTGCATACTTTATGTCCAAATAAGTAATACAATCACTGATAATTTAAGACAATACAGAAAAAAGCTTTTATACAAAAATGTGCAGAATTCCATAGAGCCCACATCTCACTCACCAGAGACTTAACCACCTCTGCATCAACCTTTCAATTATTTTTATTTATCTATCAGCTTTTCTATACTACTGTATCAACCAGACACAGCGGTGTACATGGAAGAAGTTTAACTTTACATAGAATGTACAGTCAAACCTCGGTTTTCGTGTGCCCCGGTTTTCGTTGGTTTCGGTTTTTGACGTCTTTTCTAACTCAGATCTTGTCTCGGTTATCGGTTTTCGCCTCGGTTTTCGTCAGGAACCAGTGCTGCCAGATCTGAAAATCTACACCCTCGCGCTGGTCTGCCCGCCCAGTCCCGGCAGCACTACCCCCCCCCCCCGGACTCACCCGATCGCGTGTTGAGAAGCCATTGTCAGCTGAGCAACATCCTCGAGCCAGAGATGCAAGGATTGCACAGAGAGGAAGGCCCCGATCTCTCCACCGCCTGCCTGTTCTCTGGAGCGCCCCCTCAGGCTCGGAGGTAGCAGGGTAGCTGTCAATGTAAGCAGGAGATGTTGCATGGATGTGGGAGGCAGCGATCAGATTACAGTGCCGTACAGTACAATATCTGTGTGTTTGCTGTCCTGTGGACGATCGGGCAGGTGAGAGAAGTGACAGGAGCTGGGTGTCTGGAACGGATTACATTGAATTTACATTATTTCCTATGGGAAATATTGCTTCGGTTTTCGTACGTTTCGGTTTTAGTCAGACTGCTTAGAACGGATTAATCATTAAAACCGAGGTTTGACTGTAGTTAATAAATGTAAAAATACTTATCAGAATTATCACACCGGCTTGACTCCACCCCACATCTTTCCACAGCTTTCAGTGCCCTGCCCCCTTCCTTGTTCTCTCTGCCCAGTCTCAAGCCCTCCTCCATTTTCTTTCTTCGGATCTTCCGCTTCTACCCCTTTACCGCAATGACAGCGAGGACCTGTGTTTCTCCATAGTGGTTTGTACGTGCCGTGCTGGAAACATCTGTGTCCCTGATTCCAGAATCATGGGTGCGTCTACACCCGCGTTTGCAGAATCGGGTTTGTCTTCGATTAGGATGTACCTGCGGGCTGAACCTGCATGATATGGAATCGGAATCTATAAGGCACATTCCATTGTGGCCGTCCAAACCCCTGTGCAGCTGATCAGAATCAGGACACAGTGCCATAGCGTCCTATTGCCATGGTACCACAACTCCATTCAAGAGCCGCGATCCCCAGCTACCAACCACAATCTTCTTTTCCTGTAGCCCGACTGCCGATCAGGCCTTCCATGGCCAGGGTCAGGCTACAAGGAACACCTTACACCCCCTCATCTTTCTGCCGCTGCCCAAGTCTGCTGTCCCCCGATGTCCAGAGGGACTTATTCTACTTACAAGTTGGAATAATTCCCCCGTCCAGTTTGCTGACCTAGGACGTACAGGGCTGACCTCAGAATCGGCCCTGTACGCCTTGGGTCATGGACCACCCATGCCCCATCCTCGCTCCGCCTCTGGAATGCTCCCTCCTGCCCCGTCTAAGCCTCCCTGTACAATCACATTCTTTGTATGGGGAGGCTTTTGATGGGGCCAGCAAGGGGGCGAATAGTGGGATGAAATAGACCCCTATGTGTTTTGTCTTGATTAGATTTTAAGCTCTGATGAGCGTGGACTGTGTCTTATATTTATACGTACAGTGCTGCATATGCCTTATTGCGCTATACAAATGATTAGTAGTAGTAATAGTGATCTGGACACTTACACTTGGATTTTGTTGTGCAAAGAACCTTCAATAGCCAATTATTTTGGGGTTTGTTTGGGTTTTTTTGACCAATACTTTCCTTCTCCTTTGAGTTTCCAGCTCTAGGAACAAGTTCCTACTGGCGTTACATTGAAACTAATCAGGGTTTTCTTTCATTTTAACCCTCTCCCATCTAACCCAGTCATCTCAGCATCATCACTTGACCAGGGGCCACAAACTGTGCCTCCACAAGAATCCAATCTGTGCACTAGGCATCGCCATTATGCAGAGGCTGCGGTTCTCTCCTCTCAGGTGCTGTGCATTCCTTTGTACTATTTTCTTAATATAAATTATGTATCAAGCACATTCAATTGGATCCATTCAAGAGTAGGGCGAGGGTTATCGTGTGATAGCACTTGGCTACCATGGTACTCGCATTATTATGAACTCTTTCTTGGACAGTTTTGCTTAGATTTCAGTGAGCTTCATGGCCTAATATATATTTGAAAAGGCTAGAAGCTAGAAAGACTTTGAAGGTTCCATTGCATATAAATTAAGGCTATGGGCAAAGAGTGTTGCTTGAACGGCCAGTCATTTTGAGTGATATAAAACTTTTATGAGAGGTCTGCTGGTAATGGACAGCAGCTGCTGGGTTATAAATTAATGTTAAGTTCTTGATTAGGAACCTTTTTATTATAACCAAGCATTAGCCCATTAGAACATATGTTTGGAGCCTACCGTAGCTGCGACCAGTTGAATAAGGATCAATCCAGTGAAAGCCTATAATGCCTTCTCTGCCCTTTAAATGTCCTTGTACTCTTAACTCATTAATTTATCATATCTCCTTTGGGATGTTAGTGTCTTAACCTTTACAGTGAGATAGGTGTGTGGAACGATTCCAGCTGCATAGACATAGCTCTAATTCTCTGCAGGACAAAGTGACAAACTAGGTACTACCGTATGCCATGGAGTTGACCATTATTTCATTTGTCATCTCAGTTACTCGGACTGATACATCTTCAGATTATTTAGTTAGAATTGAACTGTAGTAGCACATATCCACTTCTTGCACAAAAAGGAGATATTTAAAGCTGTTATAGGTCAGTTCATCATTAAGACAAGACAGAAAGACCAGATTAGTCGATATTCGAAGGCAATTATCCAGATAATGGCAGCAGATATCCGGATAATTCCCTTAGCAACACTATTCATCCTGGCACTATCTGAATAGTGCTGGGGCAGAGTGTGTGTGGAGCAAAAAAAGTTGTCCTAAATTTATCCAGATTGCTATCTGGATTGTGGACTGGATATCACTGCTTTCTTGATAATGAGCGGCATCATTGCTCTATATGTATGTTCGGTGTAGCTCGCTATCTGGATAGAGGTGCAGAATATGAATAGTTTAGTTATATGCTAAAGTCAGTATGTAAAACAAACACCAGCTATGGAGTTTAACTATCAACATGTTAACTTATTACTACAGTACATGCATTAAGGACCCTAGTTACAAAGACACATAAAATAGAACATTGTTTAATATATTCATAAATGATATGGAAAAGGGAGCAATGAGTGAGGTGATCAAATTTGCAGTTAAAACACACAGGACATGAGGAATTGCAGGCGAATATATTGTATGTGATTCATTATGCATGTTTTTATTTTGTGATGAATGGGAAATAAATGTTGATAAATGAAATGAAATGAAGAATCACGTGAGACTGCGTAACTGAGCATCTGTTTGTCAGGTGAAAATTAATATGAACAATGTAGACTGGGAAAAATAAGAGAACGTGGTAAGAAACAACCAAGGAATAAATTAAGTAAAAATGACTTTATTTGACACAGGCCGTGTTTCGTTTAAAACAGGCCGTGTTTCATTTAAAAACTTCCTCAGGGGTAAGGCAAACTGGGGTCAGGAAAATAAAAACAAACAAATCATCATAAATAACATGAATAAATATCATAAAACAGAAACATCACTCAATAATAAAAACAAAATAAAGAACAAGTAAAATTGTATAAAATACATTCAAAACATATATAGAGGAATATATAAAAAATGATATATAAAATGTGGAAGTCAATCGCCCGATATTTCTATAGTTAGGAGAAAATCAACATGGATGCCACCTGCACAAACTGATCCTGTTATAGTGGCCTTTGAAAAGATAGTTTCACGACAGGTTGATCAGATTTGCATTGAATCTGCCCCTACATATAGCAATCTTACGAAAGGAGAAAGTGAGGCGATTACTTTGCAAAAGAATAACATGATTATTATCAAACCTGCTGATAAAGGTGGAACAGTGGTCGTTATGGATAAAAAAATGTATATAGACAGACAACTTAAGGATCAGACTTTTTATCATCGCCTTACAGGGGATCCTTCTGCAAATTTAAAAAGTAAGATTGATAATCTGGTACAGACAGCTTTTGAAATTGGGATATTTTACTAAGAAAGAAAGAGATTTTCTTATTGTTCCATCGCCGGTGATTCCAACAATTTACATCCTTCCAAAGATTCATAAATCTCTGACAGCTCCCCCGGGTAGACCAATTGTCTCTGCAGTTGGTTCTCTTTTAGAACCTTTTTCTCAATTCTTAGATTTATTTTTATGCCCCTTTGTGCTCTCTATGTGGTCTTATGTGCGTGATTCATCCCATGTTATAGAGATGCTGTCTAAATTTTGTGATATAGATTCCAATATCATTTTGGTTACTCTGGATATTGAATCTTTATACACCAATGTTCTTCAAGTGGAAGCCCTGGTTATTCTCGAACAATATCTTCTTAAAAGGTCGGTGCACAGACGGATTCCCACTGAGTTGCTACTTACGCTGGCTAGGATAGCCCTATGCGAGAACTTTTTTTGTTTTAGAGAATTGTTTTATCAACAAGTTAAGGGAGTAGCCATGGGCTCATCGATGGCTCCCGATATTGAAAATTTGTATGTATTTGAATTTGAAGAGAAATTTTTAAAGGAACACCCATATAAGAATAATATTAAACTTTGGATAAGATACATTGATGATATCTTGATTTTGTGGGATGGGACTGAAGAAGTTCTCTCTAGTTTTAATCAGTGTATTAATGGTTTAGATGTTAATTTGAGATTTCAGTTGACATATGACTACCAGCAGATTCCCTATTTGGATTTACTTATTAAAAAAGAAAATAATTGCCTAGTTACATCATTGTATAGAAAGCCGACGGACCGTAATCATTTGCTACATTTCAGTAGCTTCCACAATCCGGCACTTAAAAGGAACCTTCCCATTGGTCAGTTTCTTAGGGCTAGAAGGGTCTGTACCAATGATCAAGATTTTGAGTCACAAGCAAAAGAAACAGTGACAAGGTTTGCGGAGAGATGATATCTTTCTAGATATATTTCTCACGTACATAGAAGAGCACAGTCTTCTACTCGGGAGTCCCTTCTCAAACCCATTCAGAAAAAGGAAGATGTAAGGATGGTGTGCCCTCTTTTATATTCAACCGTTTCCCTGAGATTGTTAAGATTTTGAAAAGTGAATGGCATCTCATTCAATCCCTTGATGGATTCCACGATATACCCCTCACTATAGCCCATAGAAGGAATGTCAATTTGAGGAATCTTCTGGTACCCTCAGCATTGACAGAGCGGCCCTTCTTATCTAAGTATAAGGGACAATTCCAGTGCGGGCGGTGCTCTGTCTGTACTCACACGTTACCAGAAAGGGATTTTTTTATTCATCCCTTTACAAATAAAACATTTTTTTAAATGACTATTCTGTGAGACTTCTCACGTTGTATATGTCATACAATGCCCATGTAAGAAGCTTTACGTGAGTAAGACCATATGCAGTATCTGAGTTAGGATCATAGAACATAAGAATGCTATCAAAAGAGATATTACTGATAAACCTCTTGTGGGACATTGGCAGGAACAGGCACACAAGATATCAGATTTAACATTTTTTGTCATCAAAAAAGTTAAAATGAATTGGAGGGGTGGTGATGTTGATAAGACCATAATGAGACTTGAACAAAGGTATATCTTTATGTTGGACTCTATGGTTCCTAATGGGTTAAATTTAGATAGTGATTTATCTGTTTTTCTTTGATAGGTTCCTGGTAAGCCCGCGATTATGGTTTTTATTCTTTTAGTCTTTTATCTATGTTTTATTATTTACGGTTGATAGTATATAGTGGGATCTGTGGGAAGGGAAAGAAGAGTATCTTCCGCAACCAAAAACCAGGGGGGACCAGCGGAGGAAAGACCACAGCCTACCAGATATGTTAGTAATTCTTTATTAGGGACCCGTACGAACAGCACGAATAGTTTTACCAACATATAAGAGAGGACAGGGGCACATTATAACATATACTACATGAGTTGACAGACAGTTGGTATAGGCCTGTAATGGATATTGGATGTTGGTAGAAGGATGCGTGAAGGAATCTTTTATTTCAATGGTATGTTTGCAAATGCTGCATCTGTTACATTTATAATGGCCCTTTATTTTCTGACAAGACGTGGAAACCGGGGGCATGAACGAGGAAACTAACATGTCACCTAAGTTGCGTTGTCTGCTGTGAGCTATTGTGAGATGTAGATTTGAAAAACACGGATGTGTTTGTAAAATATGCCAATGGGCTCTCAGGGTTCTTTGTATTTTAGAAGAAAGATGAGAAAACCGGAGCACACAAACAAATTTGTCCTCAGATTGCTTGTCTTTGGGTAGAAGTAACTGTGTTCTAGAGGTAGAACGAGCCCGTGCAAGTCCCTTTTGGACACATACTTTGGGGTATCCCCTATTATAAAACCGTGCTGCCATATGAGATGATTTTTCTTTGAAATCATCTTTGCTGGAACATAGGCGGCGCAATCGTAAAAATTGTGACAGAGGGAGGTTTTTTTTAAGGTGACTATTGTGAAAACTGTCAAAACGAAGAAGTTTGTTACGGTCGGTAGGTTTACGATAAATGGTAGTGGTAAATCCTTGCTGTGATTTGCCTATGAGAATGTCAAGAAAAGGAAGTTCTGTGGTGCTATATTGCATCTTGAATTTTAAGTTGATGTCTAAACTATTGAGCCATTCATGAAACTGATGTAACTGAGAGTCACTACCTTTCCATAATACTAAAATATCATCGATGTATCGCTTCCAGGAGACAATGAAAGATGCAAATGGACTATCCTGTAAGTGAGACTCTTCAAATTGTGCCACATATAAATTTGCTATATCAGGTGCCATGGCTGCACCCATAGCTGTACCCTTTATTTGCTGAAAGAAGCGGCCATCAAACAGAAAGTAGTTTTTTGTGAGTGCTATGTGAGCCAAATCTACCAGAAAATGGGTCGGGATACGTACGGGTGGAGTGCGTTGGTCAAGATATTTAGTAATAACCGCCATGGCCCCATCCTGTGGGATATTGGTGTAAAGTGACTCAATATCGAAAGACACCAGTGTGATGTCTGTATGATTACCATGAAAAGTGTCTAGAAAATTGCGGGCGGTGCTCTGTCTGTACTCACACGTTACCAGAAAGGGATTTTTTTATTCATCCCTTTACAAATAAAACATTTTTTTAAATGACTATTCTGTGAGACTTCTCACGTTGTATATGTCATACAATGCCCATGTAAGAAGCTTTACGTGAGTAAGACCATATGCAGTATCTGAGTTAGGATCATAGAACATAAGAATGCTATCAAAAGAGATATTACTGATAAACCTCTTGTGGGACATTGGCAGGAACAGGCACACAAGATATCAGATTTAAAATTTTTTGTCTTCAAAAAAGTTAAAATGAATTGGAGGGGTGGTGATGTTGATAAGACCATAATGATACTTGAACAAAGGTATATCTTTATGTTGGACTCTATGGTTCCTAATGGGTTAAATTTAGATAGTGATTTATCTGTTTTTCTTTGATAGGTTCCTGGTAAGCCCGCGATTATGGTTTTTATTCTTTTAGTCTTTTATCTATGTTTTATTATTTACGGTTGATAGTATATAGTGGGATCTGTGTCAACTGAAGTGCTCATCTCAGTTTTTGGGAGATGTAGTTTTAGATATTTATATAATTTTATGCTTTTTTATATATTTATCTTAATTATTTATTTTGGTTCTTTTACAATAGGGTTTTATGTAATACTCTTTTAAGTTTTAGGTGGTCCCCTTCCCTTCCCTCCCTCCCCTGCTTTTCCCTTTCCCCCTTTTTCCCTTCCTCCTTTCCCCCCCCCTTCCCCTCCCCCCCTTTTTCTCTCTTCTCCCCTTTTTTCCCCTTCCTTCCCCTTCCCCCCCTTCCTTCCTCCTAGTTTTTCATACTAATGATTATAAGGAGAAAGAGTATTGTGTGTTTAATGCAAGTTGAAGTGCTTACATTTGTTTTTTGGAGAGTTATATATATATATAACTCAAGATATATATATATATATCTTTGGTTTTATAAATTTGCTTCATTCGGATTTATTCATGTTATTTATGATGATTTGTTTGTTTTTATTTTCCTGACCCCAGTTTGCCTTACCCCTGAGGAAGTTTTTAAATGAAACACGGCCTGTGTCGCATTTTATTGGCAAATCAAATAAAGTCCTTTTTACTTAATTTATTCCTTGGTTGTTTCTTACCACGTTCTCTGACTGTGTGCTTCATCTGACGTGGCTTTTTGCTGTGTGTTGGATGCGATTGGGAAAAATAATCCTATATCAATGTATAAACAATGCTGATCCACATTTGAAGTTAACACCTGTCTTCTTGAGGTTAGAGATAGTTTACTTTCTATTGGATTACAATTGAGTTAGCAGCTTACAACTATTACTTATGTTATATTTGAATCCTGTTCTTGCAAGAATTAGGGGTTCATCTTGGTTCAAAGTTATCTGGAAGAGAGTCAATGGAGGCAATGAGACAGTTGAGATATTATATGTCTTTGCATGATTTCCATCTTATATTATGGACACTTGTATTAGGATAGTTGGACTACTGCAATGACTTTTTGCTTGTTTTGCTAGGTGAGATCATTCATATCTTGTAGTTGGTTCTAAATTTAGCTGTGTTCCTGTTGACAGGAGTAAGTCGATTTGCCAGTATTTCCTCAGAATTAATAGTCCTACAGTGGCTCCCAGTACGGCAGCAGATCCAATTCTGAGGGCATGCCTTGTGACTCAAGAGAACTGCTGGACTGGTATGAACCAGGGTGGGTGGCATGGAGAGGGGTACCACTCATCAGTTGGTGGTACCAGGATTGCATGTTGAAAGTGATTGTGAAACTGTTCAGTTGCTAGCCCATTGCTGTGGAATATATAGCCAAGTCCTTTGATGAGGAACAGAAGTACTCCCAGTTTTGATGACTTTGAATTTGGCAAAGGGCTGATTTTTGGCATGTTATATTATCTGTAATTCAATGCTATTTTATAAATGTTTGGTTGGAATCCACCTTCATCATGTTTTGCTAGATAGACTGTAATCTTCAATAAATAAACTACCTTCAGCTGGATACAAGCTTTTTCGATTTCCTTAATATTGTTCTCTGTAAATAATTTTTTCATCTTTGACTGTCAGTATATTAAAAACATTGGTTTGGCTGTCACTTGCTCTCTCTTCCTTAACCATCCTCTCCCTAGACAGACAGAGCGAATTTTTTAATGAACCCCAGAGGTAATCAGAAGGAAGCCAGCAAAATGAAAGAACTGATTGTAAAATACCCTGAACACCTACAGGGAATAGTTAATGCAGAGAAGGTCAAGGTTTTGTAATGTTAATTTAGGAGTTGTTTGAAAGGATCCATCATTTTAAAGAGCAATGTTGCCATCTGTGATAAAAGTTTGTTTTAAATACGGATATGTTGGATTTTAGAAGGAATTTTAAAGCATTCTACTTTCCGACAAGCTTTTTCACTTTAGTTGATGAAACGTCTAATGAGATGAAAGCGCTAATTTTGTATGTGTATTTTTGTAATTTGTAAGGTGCTTGTATGTTGTAATTATTAATTATGTGTGATAATTTGTGATCCACTAAGGACTATAGGATCAATGGGATATAAATTATTTTAATAATAATAATAATAATAACAGTAACGTCTTCAGGCCCAAAGCATTTTAAGAACATAAGAGCAGGTAGATATCATCCCAGGCTTTTAAGAGTCAGAACACATGACCGCGCCATGTGCACTCAGTCTAATATCTTGGAGAGGAGCGAGTTGGTCTTGATCTTGCTGCGATGGTCATTCATTACCATAACAGTAAAGTCAAGAGAAAACTTAGGGGTATGTTTGTTTTTGTTGAGTGCTGTTGACTCCTGACTTTTGCGTTAACAGATTTTACCATGCATTAAGTGCCACTGTAGCCATGGGCCACGGTGGCACTTAACACACAGTAACGTTCATTAATAGGCATTAACCTTTAGTAAACATGCCCTTTAATTTTCATCTGATACCACAGGATCTCAAACTCTGGTGTGTTTACTTAGTTAATTGGATTTGGTTCACATCTTTTCTCCCTAGTTCAAGGTGAGTTGCATTTAGGTGTAGCAGGTATTTTCTTGTCCCCAGAGGGTTTACAATCTGGGGGCTCGATGCAGTAAAGTGCAGTGACATTAGTGTAAGCAATAGTGCAGTGTTTGCACACAGTTTTCTGAGCTAGTGTGGGTGCAGAATGCAGGAAGGGATCTAAAGTGAACATAATCAGTGTGCAAATGGCTGCTCTAATGGCAGTACACGGTGACTTTAACTCCATGTAAGTGATGCTAATGAATCAGTAGCTATGTAACGCAGACGCAGAGAAGTGTGCAGAAGACCAGAAGGCTGGGATTTAGCACGAGGCCAGAAGAGACATTAAGGGTTAGCTCATAGGTCTACGGTCAGCACTAGTGAGGAATTTATGTCTGTTTCTTGAGCATACAGCACCTGCAACATTTTTCTAGCTTTACTGAAGAAGAGTGCTGAAAGAAAAGTGGCCGGGAAGTGTGCTGGGACACCGGTGTGCACATGTTATCTGGCCCAGAGTTTCTGTTCAGAATTGCCGTGCAGAATAACATTGCTGTATGCATCAGATAACATTCCAGCACATGCACACAAGCGGCAAACCATTTTTTTTCTGTGCACTAGATATAAGTGCTGCTGACACAGACCCCTGTTCACACAAACCTAGTTTGCTCTTCTTGTTTAACGCAGACCCTTTGCATGCAACTCTTTTGCATGCTGTTTGCTTGCAAAATTGCTGAGCAAAATGTCTGTACTAGGAAACCTTACGATAGGGCTTTAGCATAGGGTTACTGCATCAAGGCCTCAATTTGTCCCTAAAGCAATGGAGGGTTATGCGACTTGCTCAAGAGCACATGGAATAGTATAGTAAGATTTGAAACCCAGATTCCCTAATTTTAAGCCTGCTGCTTTAACTATTAGGCTGTTCCTTCGTTGAAATTGTGTTGGTAATCTCTGGAAACTTCTTTGAGGTTTATGGGACAGAAATCCAATTTGTAAATGTTCTTATTTGAGAAAGCATCATTAGGTTTCATAGTTATTGCTTAATAGCAGAGTTCTAGTAACTATATCGGTCCTAGAGAAAAATGGAAGCCAGGTAGGTTTTGACACCTTCTATTAGATGTGCGAAAGGCAGAACCATATGCAAAGTAAGTTTATAACAGGGCGCCTATGTGCCAAACCTCTGTTATAAAGACACATAAGCACCTAGGTATCTTTATAAAATACCAGCACAAATCCTGCAGAAATTGTGGACATTTATGTTTGCTCAGGAGCACGTGTAAATGCTCGTGCATAAAATAGGCTGGCACAACCCAATAGACAAACTAGACAGACGCCTAGAGTGCCGCCAGCATTATCAGTGCGGCCCATTGCTGCTGTACCTTCGCCCTCTGGGATCTGCAGCGGCAGCAATGGCAGCTCTTGCTGAGCCCTCTGATGCTGCGTTGTGGTTCCTGCCCTCTGTGACCTGCCACTTCCTCCCCCTCTTATGCAGATTTTCTGTTTGCATGAGGGTGGAAGAACAGCCCTGTATCTTATCTGAATAGCGGCAAATATAAGTACGGCAATTGGCATATATATATATGTATACAAGCTGCAATTTTTGGAAAAGGCATTACTTATACATATCAGGCCCAATATTCCAAAAGGCCGATATTCAAATGCCATGGCGATCAGCCTCAGCTTAAATATCGCTGGGATATGTAGTGGTAATATCTGGCTAGGAGCTGCTGCTGAATATCTGGGCTGAATAGCGCAATTTGGATAAGTACCAGCACTTATCTGACCAGCGCAATATTCAGCCGGCACTTATGTGAATTGCAACTTAAGACAGTTTTTCATGTGGCCTAAGCTGTCCGAATAATCCCACTAATTGGATAATTCTGTACTTATCCATTTTATGCTGATACCCCCCTTGCTCTGTCTCTGAACCACACTTGGGTGGTCTGTAGAGATATTCAGTGATACAGTCTGGATAGTGCTGCTCAATATCATGGTCAGCACTCTTAACCAGACTGCTTCCCATTTGCTGGCTGGTTAAAGGTTCTGTATATCGGCCCCATAGATGGCAACATAGAGAAATTGTAAAGGGACATCTTCCAGGCTTGTTTCAGGTGTTCCTTCAAAATATATCCATATCCCATATTTTTTGAACAGCACTTTTCATGTTGCCATTTACATTTTTACCCTCAGATAACTACTTATTGAAACCTGGGGTTTGAGGAGTGCTTCTTCAAAATGTATTTCTGCAATATTTAAAGATAATATTCTCAAGATATGCCTTGACATCAGTAATACGAAATAGCCATGGAGCAATATGGAACTCAATTACACAATAATATGAAAAATGAAATAAAACTCACAATACATCTATTTCTATAGAAATGAGGAGAATCCAAGAAGAAGATAAGGAGAGCCCTTAATGAAAAAGAGAATAGAAAATTTTAACACAACCCTGCCCACCAAACTACATTCCATATATGTGCATCCATCCTGATCCATGTCCACTCACAGAATTGTCAACATTGTGAGAATTATGAGATGTCAACACAGCTCTCAACTGTTTAGGGTCAAGGAAAATGTACCTATTACCTTCATATTTAAGCAAGCATTTACAAGGATGGCTAAGAAAAAAATTATATGACCAAGAGCCACAGCATCCTGACACATCAAAAGAAATTAACGTCTTCTGGTGAATGGACTCTGACAAAAATCTTGAAAAAACAGATCTTTTGACCCAAAAAAACATTTTTTTTCATGGCCTCTGAAAAACATTTTCAAAAATCAGTCCTTGTCTAATTCTAGAGGAAAGGACACCCAAATGTGACATCTCCTTAAGGGAACCCTTCAAGACCGGAGTGAGGACTAGACTTTCTATGGAAAGTTCATCCTCTTTTCTAACTGCCAACACCTATTTAACAAAAAGGTAGTAGATCTGAGTAAGAAGAGGAAAAATCTCACCTGGCATCCCCAAACCTTTAGTGCCATACCTCTTCAAAATCTCTTTGGGGGACACAGTACTGGATTTTGGGAAATGTAAGAGTGATAAAATTAAGTCTCCTGCATTGATCTAAGCTACATAACAGTACCTACTACTACTAGTCCTTTGTATAGCATTACAAAGCATACGCAGTTCTGTACAGAGGCATGTACGAGACAATCCCTGCTCTTAAGAGCTTACAATCTAGTCAAGACATACAATAGACAAATGGGGACTAGGATATATCTAGGCAATGGTAAGGAAACACATAGGAGGTGAACAGAAGACTAGGGGGATCAGGATCCAAAAGCAGTCTCAAAGAAGTGAGGTTTTAGCCTGGAGTTGAACAGGGCCACAGATGGCAAAATTAGTTTTCCTAAAGTCTAGGATCCTCACATTCGAATGTACCATCTCTGTCTTTGTCCTAATACTGAATCACATCAACTCTCTCCCATATAAGTAGAGTTAACAGCTTCTAAATTTGGAATCTTCTGAGGGAAACAAGCTAACCAAATTCCCATAGTGTTGCTCCTGGACACCACAAAGTCTTGGGACTTTTTTAAATGTTGAAAGAAAAAAGTAATTAGTTCACAGTTGGGCGTGAACAAAGGTTACAGTGTGTTAAGTGCTGCTATGGTCTATAGAAATGAATGGGCCGTGGAAGCACTTAGTACACATTATCTTTTATTAATGCATGTTAACTTTTAGTAAACGTGCTCCAGAGTTTATTATTGAAGATCATCATCCATACTGAGTCCAAGGTGACAATTTCTGGCTATCCTAGATGACCGTGCTAGACTGAGGAAGCTGATGTCAGTACCAGTATCTGAGGAACATCTGAAACTGCCATTGAATTCCCTTTCCCCACTGCCTGACACCAAGGCCACTTGACACCCATTTGCTCTGTGGTCTGGACCCGCTTCAATGCAACATCTGTTGGAACACTTGCCCAGAGAGAAGCCATGTCTGCAAGCTTGGCCTGACAAGGCTCCAGTTACACTAGGCTACGATGCAGCATATAATCTTTGTGGCTGAATGACACATCCAAAGTCCAGTCTGGGTAGTGCCCCTCCTTCTTCACCTGCAATGGACACACTTGAAGAAGCTCCCTTGGAAGATGACCCACTGCACCAGGTGATAGAAACTTGCTACTCTCAATTTCAGGACACAGGCTAAGTTTTTACCCACCCTTTATGAGGTATGGTCAAAACGTATCGAAATTTGTTGTGTAGCTATATTAGAATATGTTGCACCACAATGTTACTAAGCATGCAGTGACTTAATTATGAATTCTGCATGTGCAGTGTGTAGAGAGAATTCAGCACATTTGTACTACTTTTAATCACGTGATGTTTGGTATAGTGTAAAAACCGAACAGCAAATTTGCATTAAATTCTGCCAGAAACTTGGGGATTCGTGCAAAGAGACTTATGACAAGTTACAGCAATGAATGCATGAGTCATGCTTGAGTTTGACTGGTACAAAGTTTCCAAGAGGGCTGCATTGACAGTGACAAACGTTCTGGAAGGCCAACTATGAGCAGGAATGAAGACAAAGTTGAAGCAGTGCGTGCCGCAGTACACTCAAATTGACTATCAGGGAGCTTGCTGAGGACATGGACATCAGTTTTGGGTCGGTACAGTCCATTCTTACTGTTGATTTGGGGATGAGATGTGTGTCTGCAAAATTTGTGCTGAAACTCCTGTCCCCTCACCAAAAAGAAGATTGACCTTCTGCAGCCAGCGAGTTGTTGGCATGTGTTGAAAATGACTCAGATTTCATCAAAAAGATGATTACTGGTGACAAATCATGGGTTTATGGTCATGACCCGGAAACTAAGGCTCAGGCCTCACTATGGAAGACTCCAAATTCTCTCAGACCCAAGAAAGCCTGTCAGGTGAGGAGCAATGTCAAGGTCATGCTCACAGTTTTCTTTGATTACCAGGGTATTGTTCATCAAACCATCACTAAGGAGTACTATGGTCAAGTTCTGACTCATTTAAGAGAAGCAGGTTGTCGTAAGAGGCCAGAGTTGCACAGGAATGGTGAACGGTTGCTTCATCACGATAATGCCCCAGCTCATGCATCACATCTTGGAGTAGAGGAGTGGCCTAGTGGTTGGGGCAATGTACTTCAGGCCAGAAGGTCAGGGCTTCAAATCCCACTAGAGGACAGCAACCTTGGGCCAGAAGGACTAGGGTTTCTAGTCCCACAGGTGCTCCTTGTGGTCTTGGGCAAGCCACTTAACCCTCCATTGCCCATGTTCCCTGTAAAATAGTTATCTCCAAGATATAATGCCCTGTTCAATGTAATTTCAGTTTGTTCAATGTAAACCACACTGATGCAGAATAGCACAGTATATAAGAGAATGTAAATAAATAAATAAACTAAATCTTATCCAGCAGTTCTTGGCCAAACACCAAATCATGCAAGTCCATCAGCTTCCATACCATCCTAACCTCGCACCCCATGCCTTTTTCTTATTACCACTGAAAGGAAGGAGATTTGATGACTTGGAGACCTTAACGAAAGAGGCATTTCAAAATTGTTTCCAGCAGTGGCAGGAACGCTGGAGGAAGTGTGTTTTTTCGGAAGGGGACTACTTTAAAGAAGACTGAGTACAATAACTGTCAGTGTTTTACTTCTTGTGTTATTGTACAAGTCTTGATACTTTTTGATTGCACCTCGTATGCTTCCCCATCATGAAGCATCAGTTAGAAAACTTGGAAACCTTAAAAGAAAAAGGTGAATTTCCACCACAGGACAGTGTCTGCCTACATGTCAAGTGGGCAATGGCGTCTTGAGAAGTGCCCTCTGAGGGAATAGTGCTAACCTCTCTGGCATTCAAAACAACCTCCTGTTGCAAAAGATTTGCTTTTGAAAGGACAACTCCCTAATCAGGAGTTACAAAATCACATTTTTTATGTGTATATAGTACTACTATATATACACACACAGACACCTTACTTAGATTGCTCATTTAGTGAATGTGTTCTTTTATAAAATGGTCTTTTCTGTTGTGCACGGCACCATTAGTGTCACGCCCCTCCAACAGCTAGCATGGAGGCTTTGCACTTACAAACGCACGTTACTAGGATTTAGTAAAAGAGCCCATAATTTCTCATGTTTTTTTTATTGTTGCCTTTTTGTTTGTCTATATTTGTTAATATGGCTGTATACTTTTTTTTCCAGGTATCTGAGAGAAACACATAAAAAAATTTGTTCCTTCCTGATTTGGAGAGAATGGGCCTGATTCCATCCCGGACTTTGATCCTCTATGTATGTCCGGTCTGAATTGGATGTACAGAGGGATCATAATTCTGATCCCGCACGATCAGAATCGCAAACAGTCCTGCACATGCAGGCCGCAACTCCGATTCAGTCCAGCCTGCACATACAGGACTGTCCCCGGCTAACTCAGTGAAGGCTCTTCAATGGAGCCGTGATCCCATGGCGCCATGTTGCCATGGCACTGCGGCTCCATTGAAGAGCCGAGATGCCGGCCGCTGGACTGCAGGACCTCATTCCCTGCAGTCCAACCCCCGATCTGGCCTCCAAAGGCCAGGGTCAGGCTGCAGGGACTGCCTTCAGGCTCCCCCTGCTCACTGCAAACCCCGGCCGCCGCAAAATGGCATCTGGAAAAGTTATTCCACCTCAGAGGAGAGTCACCAGCCCTGGACGTAGAGGGCCAACATTAGAATCTGTGCATCCAGGGCCGTCGACTGCCCAGACTCTGCCCCTTCCCCGACCCTGTATAACTTCCCTGCACAACTGGCAGGGAAGTTAGTCGCGGCTGGGTGAAGGCACGAATAGCGATGATGGATGTCCCATTGTGCCATCCATCCCTGCTATTTGTGGCACGGAATAACCCCCAATGTGTTTATTTGCTTTAAAGCTAATGTTGTTTTACAGAAACACTAAGGGATATGTTTACTAAACTGTGTTAGGCTTTTGCAGCTAACATGGTGCTTTTGTGGAAACACTTCAGTGTTTGCTGCAAAAGCTGTGCGGGGTCTGTGGGGGCATGCACAGCATTTCCCCAGCACATATGGCACTGAAAATGCAGAGAACAGGGCCCAGCAGCACCATGGATGCAGCTAATGCCGCCCATTGAGGAGGTGTTATCTGCACCCTCACTATCTGCGATTTTGGCACTTATCTGGGCAACTGGTAAACCGTGTATCACAGACACCCCCAGTCTCCACCCATATCCCACCCACTCATGCAGCTAAGGCAAAGTGTGCAGATAGAGCAGAAAATCACTACACTATCTGCATTGTTGCTGCACTTATCTGTGCGTCAGATAGAATACTCTCTCTGTCGTGTTAACAGCACAGCTTATTGCTATGTTTGCAGTAGGTACACACTATACACTTGTACACAATTTATTTTTCCATGTATCATTTGTCATTCCCTCTCATGCATATGAATACATAGGGCCTGATATTCAGCACCGGCAGCTAGCGCTGCTATTGCGTGTTAGCGCCACTGAATATCCCGTTCACCGTGATTAACACTTTTAACACCTCTGCTAATTACATTCATTGCTGTGAATATCGGACCCATCAATTTTTAGCCTATTCCTGTCTAGCCTTTACTATACATAGATACACCTTTAAAAATGTTTCTCTTTTTCATTTTACCTGTTTACTTATATATGTTTTAAATAAACAGGGTCAGACATAGGTTGTCCGCATGGCATGTACCAACTCATTTTTTTTTCTCATTTTTTTATTTAATTTTTTTCCCTCTTTTGCTCTTGGGTTCCTATTCCTTTTGGTTTTATGATTTCATATTTATGTTATACTTTTATGCCACTAATAAATGCTGATTGAAATGTGCTTTCATTTACTTGTTTAGAATTTCATTTATATATGTATATTTTATTGCATTGGTTTCCATTATTTATGCATTTGTGTTTACATTTTATGTTAATCCCTGACGCAGGCTTATTGTGCTGAAACACATCCATGTCAGGTTGCTTAAATAAATATTCTTTCAGCATTGCTTTGAAGTCCTAGCAAATTTCCTGCTATCTTATTTTTGCTTTGAATTTGAGCTGCAGGCCTAAATAGCATATAACAAAAGCAACATCTTATTCCAAGGGGAACTCAGCCAGCAATCATGAGCCTACCATGGCAGATATTGGTTGATTGGCTTTACTAATGAGCTCTGGAGACTGGGTCCCATGAGGCAGATCAGAGCAGGTAACAAGGTTCAACACAACAGATCTGCTGCTTCATAAGAACGTTACATGAACACCCACTTGAAATGGGTATTTTGAGGCCTAGAGATCGTTAATCTTTATTTAAATTGTCTTCATTGGTTACTAATTGAGAAGCGCTGTATCTTTAAAATCCTTGTTCTGGCTATTAAATATTTTTATGGTCCGTTTCCAACTTATATTGTACTTAAATTGCAGAAGTATACCCCAGTCCGTACTTTGAGGTCTCAATCAGGTTATTTGCTAGTGGTTCCCTCTTGCAAACATTTTCATCTTGAGTGTGCATGTCGTAATGCGTATTCATGCTCTCTGCCATTACCGTGGAATGGAATACCACAAATTTACTGTTCTATGGACAATCTGTTATATTTTCGGAAGATGATAAAAACATACTTTTTTCCTGAGACAGGATGGACATTGTAGGATTTTGGAAATCAATTGCCTTGGGGTTTTTTTTCCCTTTTTTATAATTTTATGAAGAATAGATATTTTGTGTTATGATGAAGTCATGTCAGTCTGTGCTATGTTATTTGTTGTTGTTATATATTTATTTATGGTTTTCTTCTATAACGCCCCTTCCAGAGATCAAGGGCGGTTTACAGAGAACATTTGTAACTTGCCCTGAGCAGTTTGAGAGGACAGGATAAAAATCCAACAAATAAATAAATTAAATAAATTAGAACAATTTTCTGGTAACTAGAGTAGAGAACTAAAATCAGACTATTGCTGGCCAAGGATTATGGAAATGGGCTAAAAGACTGCCCATGTTGGGAGTATTTCCTTAACACAGAGAGTTTAAGCAAATAGGTATTGTTCAGGATTAAATAACTTATCTGTATCAAGGATGATACAACTCATAAATTTAATAAAATAAAACTTTTGAGCTTTGTTGGTTCATTAATATTTCCTTAAATATTTGTATTTTGGTTGTGCATATAGAAAATCTTTTATTTAAAAGGGCAACTGTAAGCTTATTATTTGGTTCTAATATGATTTTTCAAATGAACATTCTGTTAGTTTTATGTCTTGTAAAAAAATGTATATATATATATATATATATATTTAGTAGTTAAGTATTTGAAGGATAGCATGAATACTGTTTTTAAAGGTGTTATTGCTTTATCAATGGTCATGCGGGTTGCATTAAGCAGGTTCCTTTATAATGAATCATTTTTGATAGATCCCTGTGATTAGCACAGTTTTTAAACTTCAGCACAATTATGTAGAAAAGAAGAAAGGGAAATTTGATCTTAGCATGGCTTTGTTATAGCTTTTTCATTTGCAGAGTAATGAATGTGTAGGAAGCTAATGATGTACTCTCTAGGTGTTGCTTTACTGTAAAGTGCTGATAATGAGTTCTGAGTAATATGGTGTAAGTCCCTCAGGATGAATTCTGATTACCTTTGAGACAGCATTCCCTGTCTGCCTCTCCTGCTTGTATGTTCTTATGAATAACAATAGGCGCTTGATGAAGATATTGCAGATGTGACATTGAGGGACCTTTTATTAAAGTGCGTTATGCAGTTAGCGCACATTTCAGCGTGTGTTAACTGCTTCCACGGGCCTGTTACCGCACAGGTGGGACAATTTCTGCATGCTAAAAGGTGCTTATAAGGTGAGGTCTGGGTAGAGTTGGTGCGGGGAGTGAGCATTGACTACACATTGCGGTTAGCACTGATGTCAGTAAAGGGTGGTAATGGTGATTGTTAGAGCTAGTATGGGTGCATCTACCACTACCTCAATAGGTGGCGGAAGGTGCACTCTTGCTAATTGTCAAGGGGTGGAACAAATGCTAAGGGGCTTGCCTGCATGATAACTGTCAGGCACATGCTGGTCATGCAATAAACTAGCAGTTCCCAAACCTGTCAGGATATCTACATTGACTATGCATGAGAGAGATTTGCATACAGTGGAGACAGTGTACTTAAATCGCTTTCATGCATAGTCATTGTGGATATCTTGAAAACTCGACTATCTGGGGAGCTGCCAGGACAGGTTTGGGAACCACTGCCCCAAACAATTATTGCAGTGTGCTGGCACCTAATGTGCATTGATTTCACATTAGGAAAAAAAGTACCACACTTTAGTTGGTATTTAATTGGATATGAACTTTGTTGAATAAAGAGAACTGGGCAGTGCAGAGAGTGTAGTTGACATTAAGTAAATATTTACTACTACTACCGCTACTAATCACTTGTATAGCTCTTCCTTTTTGAACTCTCTTTACTTTGAAAACCATAGAGCACTGTATGGATGAAAAAACAAATTTGGGGTGAAATATAAAGCTATCTGTAATCTTAAATATTGTCACAGCACCTTAAATTGTGGCGTTTAACTTCCAGCAGTCATTGATAAGCAAGTCCTCATGGAATTCACTACTCTCATCTTTACATTTCTTCACTTCCAGTTTTCTATCCTATATGTCAGAAGCATCTCTTTTTCAGGATTTTCCTATTCGTTCATTAGTTATTTTTGCCTTGGATGTACAAACGCAAATGTTAAAATAACTATAGTATTAATAACTTTGATCATGAACAGGTAAATCATAAGTGGTCTACATTGCTGCAACATCCATTGAAATTCAATAAGCTTTGGGGGCAATGTTCCCTCTAATTTTCTGTAGGCTGTGTGCGCATAAAATATCACCTGTGCAGCTTTTGAAGGAAGGTTAAATGTTTGTGCGCCACATAACGACACTCGGAGTTATATACTTTAAAATTTGACTACACGTCAGAATACAGTATGTACACCACATTGATTGCACTAGAAAATATTGTAGAACTTGTGAAAACCGTAAATACACAACAACTTTTAAATTTTAAGACGTCTGTGTTGTTTTCTATCAGAATCAGAACCGAAATTTTTGTGCGCTCTGTTGTATTTATTTATTTATTTGCATTTCTTATATACCGCACTATTTGCGATCAGCGCGGTTTACATAGAACAAATGGTATCCAACAATGAACAAAAGTCAGGTCATTACATTGAACAGGAACAAGTAACTTGGAAAACAGGGTAAACTATATACATATGCGTAGCATTGAATAGGTAACTATATACATGTCAGATGGAGTTATTGGGTATTGATCATATTTGGTGGCTGGGGTTCGGGGCAGTCAGTGAGGTATTTGATAAAGAGGAAGTGTTTTAAGGCCTTCCTGAACTGGCTCAAGTTGGGGATTGCTCTGATGTGTGGTGGTAGGGAGTTCCAGAGACTTGGGGCGCATAGTCTAAAGGCTCTGTTCGATGTTGCCTTGGAGCATTTTGTCATGTCTCTCGGTAAAGTATGTGTGCTCGCTCGGCGAGGTGTGTGCGCGCACATGCGCACAGCTTAGAGGGAACAGTGTTTGGGGGTCATTCTGAGGCACGAATAGCGGGGATGGACGTCACTATGGCACCATGGCTCCATTTAAAAGCCCTGGCTGAGTTCACTGGGCAGTGCCTGTACGTGCAGGCAGGGGATGAATTGCAGTCCCAGCCTGCATGTACAGGCTTGTTCGCGATTCTGATCCCGCAGGGCTAGATGTGCCCCGTGGGATCAGAATCACGATCTCCTTTGTATGTCCAGGTCAGCCTGGAAGTACAAAGGAGATATACGTCGGGATCGGAATCAGGCCATTTGTGAATAATCTGGTGTATGTTTGCTCTGTTTTGTCACATAACAAGGCATAAATGACAGGAATAGCCGTATTGTCGATGAGAACATGTATGGTATATACTTGGTGAAATAATTCAGGATAGACTTTAAACGTTCCGTCAGCAAACCAGTGACCGTTTTCCACTATCAACTGTAAATTTTCATTTGTACCAAATAGAAATATTCTTTTCAGATCGTTACTCACGGAATCCCAGAGGATGAAATTCTTGCCTCTTGCTGTTGTCAAGAGCGTCTGGAATGTCAATTTCTTTGTCTATGGCAGCTGGTGTCGTTTCCATTGCCATTGAATGGTTCACTGTGAAGACCCATATTCTGGAAGATAAGTTGCTGCCTCTAGTAAAATTCCATTAGTAATATGCTATATTATTTGCCGCGGTTTTTCAGTTGATATTTTTGCTCTTTGATGCCTTAAATCCACCACTCCTAAAGCTTCAATCCACATGATTTATGGCATGGCCGTGCTGTGTTTTAATGGCTATGAGTGGTTTTGTAATGTTGACTCATCCCTTGCAACCTGTTCTTGCGCATTTCCATGTGCTACTTCCATCTTTGTTGACTCGATCTTTTCTATAGCGGTAGCGTTCGTGAATTATCATTGTTTTTCCTCTTTGTGAATTGATTGTTTCCATCCAGTACTCCAGGATGCAATTTCTACTTAAGAACATAAGAAATGCCATACTGGGTCACACCAAGATCAATCAAGCTCTGTATCCCATTTCCAACAGTGGCCAGTCTAGGTCACAAGTACTTAGCAGTTTCTCCAAAGGACACAGGTTCCACAATGCTTGTATTGGGGCAAGCAGTGGATTTCCCAGGTCCCCTTTAATAATGATTTATGGGCCTTTCCTCCAGGAACTTGTCCAAACATTTTTTAAACCCAGCTATACTAACATCTTTTGCTACATCCTCCCGTAACGAATTCCAGAGTTTGATTACGTATTGAGTGAAAAAATATTTTCTCTTATTACTCTTAAATGGGTTACATTGTAGCTTCATTGCATGTCCCCCAGTCTTTCTACTTTTTGATGGAGTCAGGGCCGGATTTACCTTGAGTGAGGCCCTACGCCAACAAAAATTGTGGGCCCCCAGCAGGGGCGGCCCAAGGGGGGTGCGGACCTCATTTGCATAAGGGGCCTCATTTGCATAAATATTTGCATAATGTTACCATATACTAACTTTTAGTAAACGTGCCTCTTAATGAGTGTATGGATAAAGAAAGACTAAAAGATTTCTACATTACTATAATCCAGTGCCAACTGCCAGACACATTAGGAACTACTACAAACACTGCCCATAGTAAACCCGCCGTATCCTAACAGCACTACCAGGACTCACAAAGCACCATACTCTACCAATCAAAAGGCAACACTGCAAATATTAAACCAATACATTTCAGAGAACAACAATACATGACCTACTGGGGAAAGAGAACAAGTGGCAATGTCAAATAGGAATTATATAAACAGAACACCTCAGCTCAGTTACACATGCAGAACATAGACCATCACCAAACAAGTAATCACAATTTAGAAATAGGAAGACAATAATTAAACTGGGAATCCCAAAAGCCAAACTTGGAATGTACAACACTGTAGAAATAAAACTATACATTAATTTGCTCTTGTACTAAACAAAGCGCAGATGTTAATGATGCACATTTACCAGAGCTGACATATTCCAATTAATAAATTCAAAATAAAGAGATATTTTTCTACCTTTTGTGCATTTTTTTCAGCTGCAATTGCTCCAGCCACTTTCTTCTGGTTTCTTCGTGTCTTCTGCTAACTCTCCATCGTCTGCTGTCCATTTGTCCTTTCTTCTCTCTTCTAGATTTTTTTCCATTCTCTCTCTACATCTGCTTTAACATACTAATCTTTCTCCTTTTGCTCTTTCCTCATTCCTATTTCATCCACTCAAATTTTACCCCTCCATCCTCAATCCCCACTTACTCTCCCAATACCCGGCCAATTGTAGATTTTTTATCCCTCCCACACAAAATATTTTTCCCTTCTCCATTTTACTCTTCCAGCCCCATCCCATTCTAATCCTCCCCCAACATCAGCTCCCTTCTAGTTCCAGCCTCACCCAGCATCCATTCCCTTCTAGTCCCTGCATCAGCCCATTTCCAGTCCTAGCCATCCATCAGCCCATTTCCAGTCCTAGCAACCCCCCAACCCAATACCAGTCCTAGCCCCCCCATCACCCCACTTACAGTCCTTAACCCCCCATCACCCCATTTTCAGTCCTTAACCCCCCATCACCCCATTTTCAGTTTAAGCCCCCCCTATAACCCATTACCAGTCCTAACCCCCCATCAGCCCACTTCCAGTCCTAACCCCATCAACCCATTTCCAGTCAGCCCCCCATAGCCCATTGCCAGTCCTACCCCCCCCCCCATCAGCCCATTACCAGTCCTAATCCCATCATCCCACCTCCAGTTTTAACCCCCCAGCCCATTTCCAGTCCTAGCCCCCCATAGCCCATTACCAGACAACCCCCATCAGCCCACAGCCCATTACCAGTCTTAACCCCCCCAAAGCCCATTACCAGTTCTAACCCCCCCCAACAGCCCATTACCAGTCCTAACCCCATCAGCCCACCTCCAGTCTTAACCCCCCAGCCCATTTCCAGTCCTAGCCCCCCCCATAGCCCATTACCAGACAGCCCCATCAGCCCACAGCCCATTACCAGTCTTAACCCCCCCCCTAAAAGCCCATTGCCAGTTCTAAGCCCCCCCCAACAGCCCACAGTCCATTACCAGTCCTAACCCCATCAGCCCACCTCTAGCCTTAACCCCCCCAGCCCAGCCCAGCCCAGCCCCGCCCATTTCCAGCCCCAGCCCCCAATTGCCCATTACCAGCCCTCCCCCCCCCCGTCCATTTCCAGCCCCAGCCCCCCCAATAGCCCATTACCAGTCCTACCCCCCCCCATAGCCCATTACCAGTCCTACCCCCCCCCCCCGGCCTAAAGAAAAATGTAATTTAAAAAAAACCTGGTGGCTGCCGCCGCGGGGCCCCCTCTGCTGCCGCGGGGGCCCCGTCTACAAGCTGAAGCGGTGCGGTGCGGTCGGGTCGGGTCCTGTCGGGTCTCTCCCTCCCTCCTTCCCTCCCTGCAGGCTGCGAGAGACGCGAAGATAGAGCGTCTCCTCGCGTCTGTGTTAAGCCGGCAGGGGCTGATGGGAAATCCCATCAGCCCCTGCGGGCTTAACACAGACGCGAGGAGACGCTCTATCTTCGCGTCTCTCGCAGCCTGCAGGGAGGGAAGGAGGGAGGGAGAGACCCGACCCGACCCGACCCGACCGCACCGCACCGCACCGCTTCACCTTGTAGACGGGGCCCCCGCGGCAGCAGAGGGGGCCCCGCGGCGGCAGCCACCAGGTTTTTTTTTTTAATTGAGTTAAAAAAAAATTACCTGGTTCTTTTTTTGTGGGCCCCTGCCGGCTGTGGGCCCTACGCCATGGCGTACATGGCGTATAGGTAAATCCGGCCCTGGATGGAGTAAATAACCTATCTATGTTTACCCATTCCACTCCATTCTTTAATTTATAGACCTCTATCATATCTCAGCCATCTCTTTTCCAAGTTGAAGAGCCCTATTCTTTTAAGCCGTTTCTCATAGGGGTATCCTTCTATCCCCTTTACCATTTTGGTGGCCCTTCTTTGTACCTTTTCTAATTCTACTATAGCCTTCTTAAGATATGTCCACCAGAATTGCACACAATATTCAAGATGCGGTTGCACCATGGAATGATACAGAAACATTATAATATCCTTGGTTTTATTCTCCATTCCTTTCCTTATGATTCCTAGCATTCTATTTGCTCTCTTGGCTGCCACTGCCCACTGGGCAGAGGTTTTCAGCATATTATCCATGATGACACCTAAATCTTTTCCTGGGTGGTAGTTCCTAATGTGGAACTTTGCATCATCTAACTGTAGTTTGGATTGTTCTTTCCTAGGTGCATAGCTTTGCACTTGTCCATCCCTTCTTCCAATTTATCAAGGTCCTCTTGCTTTTTTTCACAATCCTCTTATGTTTTAACAACTTTGAATAATTTTTTGTCATCTGTAAATTTGATCAGCTCACTCGTTATTCCCATTTCCAGGTCGTTTATGAGTATATTAAAAAGCAGTGGGCCCAGCACAGATCCCTTGGGATACTCCACTATTCACCTTTCTCCATAGAGAACATAAGAACATAAGAAATGACATACTGGGTCAGACCAAGGTCCATCAAGCCCAGTATTCTGTTTCCAACAGTGGCCAATCTAGGTCATACGTACCTAGCAGTTTCTCCAAAAGACACAGGTTCCACAATGCTTGTACTGGGTCAAGCATTGATATCCTGGGTCCCTTCTTAATAATGGTTTATGGACCTTTCCTCCAGGAACTTGTCCAAACCTTTTTTAAACCCAGCTACACTAACAGCATTTACTACATCCTCCGGTAACAAATTCCGGAGTTTGATTACACGTTGAGTGAAAAAATATTTTCTTTTATTAGTCTTAAATAGTTTACCCTGTAGCTTCATTGCTTTCTATCTTTTAACCAGTTCCTGATCCACAATATACACTGCCTCCACAATAATACAGTCTTCACATACTGTATAAATACATAAATACAAAATTAAAATAACTGGTGTATTTATTTTGTTAGCCACTGTGTGGTTTTAAAATGTAATATCAAATAGAAGAACTAAAATAAAATGGTGGAGCTAGTATAGGTTTGAAGCCCCATGATAATGCAACTACTGTCCTCAAGGCTTCTGGTGTTATGCTGGCTGTGCTGGCGTTATGCTGGTTGTGTTGGTCCGATCGTGTATGAGAATCTACAATTTCATTGTGCTCTTCCACTGGAATCTTTTGTCTACAGAACTTAAATAAACTGTATAAATTCAGAGCATTTAGGTATGGTATAGTTCCTCTTAGCATCGTATATATTCTGTTGTCCAATTTCTTGTTGAGCCAGCTGCTATGCCAATTTAACAGGCATCATGTTACATATTCTATCGTAATTTATCTGCCAGTTTGCTTCATGGAGACAATAATTGGTTATGGCAGGGCTGTAATATGTTGTCAGCACAGGTTACTCAGTTCTTGCTGGTTGTAGCCTTACATTGTATGAGACACAAGTGTCATTCTGAAATTGTTTGACAACATTGATACTATAGTTATGTTAAGCAGTAACAACTGCAGAGGTCAAAGAAGGGCATTCAAGAGCGATGTCTTCCTAAGGCAGGGGATGTTCAAGGAATAGTAACCAGAGCACTTCCAAGTATCACATGAAAAGTCCTGTTTTCTGCTGTTCTAGGGGCCAGATGCATTATAGCGTTTCCACCTTCCACCTGGTCCTGCAAGAGCATGTTTGTTTTTGAAGTACAGCGATGCATGCCAGCCTTCAGCAGCTCTTGAGAGTGAGTAGAAAGAGAAGAGGAAGCAGCTATCCTATTCCCATAATCAGTGACATTCACGGAAACAAAACACATCATTTTTAGGGGGTAGGCTGTGATCAAGGATAACATTTTTGGGTATCCTCCAGCTGAAAAGATACTCAGTCATCTGTAATATGTTCCAGAATTACCCTCAGGCCTTCTTCATTAGTACAGTAAAATTCAGATAAGGCTCTTATTCCTAAGGGGCTTTTATCAGTTTCCTCTGAATCTGAAACACATCTTGATTGAATAAGGCCCTGAAAGAATAAAAATATTTTGCAGTTCCATCAGGTCTATTATTAAAGGTTTGTATGTTTGATGCCCTTATATCTAAAGCAAGTCTTGAGTGGAGGAACCACACCACATGCACAAGCTTTTCATTTCCAATGACTTCTTCTGTTGCCATTAGTCAAATTGCACATTTTCCTTTCATTCTCCTGCTGGGATAAATTATACCCTAATAGTTCTAATAAACAGGAAAATGCCCAGCTTCAAGAAATTGTTTTGACAAAGCTCTGTATTAAACGCTAAGAATAGTTGAAAAGAGCATGGGGGTGCTTGGCTGACTTGGTGGAAGAGAGAGGAGGCTTTGTCAAAGGTTTGGGCTTCCAGCATTGCCAAAAGCGCATTTTACTAACCCCCATGTCTTTATATTGTTATGTACCAATGGTGCTGTAGAGCTTTAGGAACAGAAACAAGATTTTCACTGCACAGCACCTTGAGCATTTATGACCTATAACTTTACTACTGTGGATATGAATTTCAGATGTGCTCAATTAAACTCCAGCCGTGCATGTATTTAATAAGGATCACGCAAAAAAGCTAGATTCATTTAAAGTGCATTGATGACATTCTAAGGCAATTTTCAAATGTCTGCACTGGGCAAAGGCTATTGGCACTTTCAACCTGCGGACATTACACCAATTCTCAGAAGGAAAGTATGCACAGAAAGTGGACATTTGAACCCGTTTTTACAGTGGTGCTTTTGATGGAAAATAATGCACGCATTAAAATTGCAATCTGCATGCATTGATTTCCCCTCACTCTAAATGCCTTCAAGGAATGTTTTCTCTTAATGTATCTAAAAGTATGCATGTGGGCTTTTAACAGAACTGAAGGAGGGCAATTTTCATGCAGCTGGTTAATGTAGGTAGAGCTTTTTAGCCACGTAAATTGCTTTAGAAATGGACCTCTATGCAAACTACGTAAGGACATTTTTCTTCATGAAAAGCATGGTGGGTGCATGAAATGGACACCTTCCAGTGAAGGCAGAGAAGACCAAAACAGTAATGAAATTCAGAAGAGCTTAGGATAAGCACAAAGAATTCTTAGTAGCAAAGAAATGAAGGGAAAGCCAAACGTCATCTGGAGTCTGTTATGCGCCAGGGAATTAATTGGGCTGGCTAGATGGGCCTTACAGTCCATATCTGAGCTTTCAATTGAAAGGAAACTCTGGAACGAGGCGTCATAGGATGGAAGTAAAAAGGGAATAAACTCAGGATTAAAATAAGGAAATACTACTGTACAGAAAGAGACATGAATGCATGGAACAGCCTCCCAGTGCGGGTTGGGGGGGGGGGGGGAGGAGATGAGAACTGTATCTGAATTCAAGAAAGCATAGGACACATATAGATGATCTTTGAGGACAAGGAAATATTTTTGTGGATAGGCAGACTAGATAGGCATATGCTCTTTATCTGCAATCATTTCTATTTCTAGGTATGTTTGTATTCTAGTTATTATGATTATTACATATGTTGCCTACAAGTTATTTGAGTTACAAGATGGCTCACCAAATTGGAATTTTTAGAAACTTAAGGAAGGAGTTTTAGAGAGGAACGATAAGAGGCTACTGATTTTGTTTCAAAGTGAAGAAAACAAGTAACATTAAGAATGTGCTCTTGCTTACAAACATTGTGAGTGACGTAGAGCCAAGCTCGGCAGAGGGATGACAATTGTGTCCCTCACAGCAATGCCGCAGGAAGTAAAGTGAGGGCAAGTCCTGACGCTTCCACCCCATTTACCAGTTGTGCATAACGCACGCATGGGGAGCCTTCAAGTCTCGAGCAGCCTGTTCTGAAAATAAATCCTAATCATTTCCTCTCTAAATACTACTACTTTTTTCCATTTGTGTCCTGCAGTATCATTGTGAATGATGTCAGTTAGCACTAGGAAGCAACCTGTGCTAGACAGGACCTTCATTTCCATTGCTTGTACAGCAACAGAGTTAAGTTCAGTTACAAGTATTACAACTGGGTTTATCATTTGTTCCCTCACCTCATTATGATCCATTTCGCATCAGAGTTGCCTTACATCAATTTTTTCGAAAATTACAAGTCTCGAAGTTTTTTCAGTCACGATCAGGAATGAGAATTGAGGCGGAAAATTATTTGATACGAAATCCATCGAAATGGATTCCTCCTGGTCCGATGGATTCTTCCACTGAGACATTTCAAAAATTAGTACTGCGGGACCTTCACGTTTTGGAGAAAGACACCTTGCTATACTCCTTTTCAAATGTGACGAGGGAGCAGCGCATGGCATTAAAATCTTTAAGTATGCGACGGGATATTAAAATTCATAGAGCTGACAAAGGTGGAGTGATAGTTGTGCAAGACCAAGATCAATATCAGAGATTAGTTAATTCGCATCTTTTGGACATGAAATACTATAAGCTTTTAAGTGATGATCCAACTACTGATATTCAGCGAGAAATTAATGAATATAAAACATTAGCTCTAAAACGCAATTGGATTATGGCTAAGGAACATCAGTTCCTGAATAAAAAATTCCCTATGCTTCCCATCCTTTACATGGTACCTAAGGTTCATAAAGATCTTAAAAATACGCCAGGCCGTCTGATTGTGTCCTGTCGGGGATCCCTTCTAGAGCCATTGTCACAATTTTGTGACCTATTTTTTCGCCCATTGTTGCCAACAATATCATCTTATATAAAGGATTCTTTCCATTTTTTGTCGATATTAAAAGAAATGATGGGGGACAAGACTGATTGGTTTATGGTGACTATGGATATGCAAGCTCTATATACCAATATAGATCAGGAAGCAGCTTTGAGGATGGCGATGAATGTCCCTTTTGTATTACCAGATAGATTGCCTAAAGAATTTGTGTTAACATTGTTGAGAATTGTGTTAACAAAAATTTTTTTTCGAAAAGCAGTCCAACGAAATACTCTACTACATTATCGAAGTTACCACCCGGGCCCCCTGCGGCGGGGCTGACCTATAGGGCAGTTTATTAGATTACGTCAAGTATGCTCTTCAGTGGAGGACTTTAAGGTGCAAGCATTACAATTGAAGACTCAGGTATTAGAATGGAGTTATCCTCAAAATATTATTAATCGTGCATATTGAAGGGCCCGATTTAACCATGGTGAATGGTGGAACTTGGTATCACAAAATTCTTTTACAACTATAGAAGGAACCCCCCCTTATGTTGGAGTGTTACTGTATATGCCACGAGCGACAGAAATGATGAATATTATGAAAACCCATTGGCCAGTATTATCATTACATCCATGTTTTGAGAAACCGCTGATGGTAGCATTTCAAAGAGGGAAAAATGTTGCGGATTGGATAGTGCATAATTATAGTCGACCTCTGGAAATGGGGACTCCAGGGCACTTTAAATGCACCACCTGTGATTTTTGTGACTTAACATTGGAAGGTGCGGTATGGGAGCATCCCTTACAGCATCGGAAGTATTTAGTACATTTTCAACTACCTGCCAAACATCATTTGTCCTTTATATATTGATTTGCCCATGTAAACAGATTTATGTTGGAAAGACATCAAGAACGATGAAGAAACGTCTTCAGGAACATCGTTCCCATATAAACAATGTCGTATTAACAGCTCCGGTAGTTGCACATTGCCAAGAACATAATCACAAATTCTCTGATCTCCATTGGAGAGTGTTAGATCATATACCGCCTAATGATAGAGGTGGCGATCGAGATTTTCGTTTGCGCTATCGGGCACAATTTTGGATCTACACCCTGGAATCCTTAATACCACAGGGTTTGAATTCAGCCTTGGATTGGTGGAGTATCCTGTGATAGGGCGGTGAGGGCTTTTAACTCTCAGCAGCTATTGGTTATCAACCGGACACGTGATCATACCAGGAAGTTTAAATGTGGGTAGTTTCCAGGTATGAGTTGGAGCAACACAGTTTGAAGAAGGGCCAAGAGAATCTTAGGCTTGAAACACAACGTTGGGTTACTGCATTTGGGATTTTGATTCCGAAAGGATTGCTATAAAGAAGGTTTTGGAACGTTGTTGTTAGCTATGACTTCATTGCATTTCCTGTTGTATGGTTCGGGATGGCGTGAAGGTCTTCCCCAAGATTAGAAGGGGAGTTTTGTGATTTGTTTTCCTGACCTTCAGAAGAACGAAGAATGAAGTCATTAAGACCCCTACATTTGGGATGAAAGTCTGATCAGCTAAGTGACTTTTTTGGGTTTTATACCTATGATGAAGGAATTTGGTTTTACCGGTTGATGTTGAGGGGTTAATGTCCCCTTAAAACTTATGTTAGGGTTGCGCCCCTAAAAAAGAATAAAAAGGAACATCACACTACAAGAAGGATTTGTTTTCCTTCATGGTGTAAGTTCCGACAAAAAATTTGTTTGCGTGTATGTTTCCCTTGTTTGTAGAAATACAAGTTATTTGAAGCAAGCTAAAATATCTGAGTAGATGTATTTGTGCAAAGAAAGATTAAGATGTGAAGTGACACTTTAAAAGAGATGTCTAGGAAAAATCTGAGAAGTCTAGAGCAGAAAGTCCAAAAACCATGAGAGCGTCCGAAGTGCCTTCTGAGCGTTCCGTCTTCACCCTGGCAAATGAATATCTCAGTAACCGCTTCTGGAGATGGACGCTCCGCAGATAGCAAGGCTGAGTGAGTGGACAGGTATAGGCCATTTTACAAATGTGGACGTCCCCAAAATGCAGCCTCGCAGAACCGGGTTCTTGGATGCCCCGGCCTGGGTAGTTTAGAAGGGGGGTGTCTATATTATGAGACTGGCATGCCTTGCCCTGCCATTTCAGATACTCAGATGCGCTGCAGTGGACTAGTAATATGTCTGGAGTATGCATTTAATGGCAGGTTTCTTCGGTGAGGAAATAACTGGGCCAATGTAAGTATAATTTGCTCTTCCCCCTGAAGTGTTGGAGTCATGAAACAAGTACTTTTTTGCACCTTATTCATGGTCAGGAGCAGGCATAGACATGGACGCCTCAATAAATAGGACCTGATGTGCTTTGCCAATCTGAAATCTCACCGCAATGTGCAACTCCTTTGCTCTGCATAGGACACGCCTCCATGCTACATGGATGTTCTCGTATTGGGGACTAAAATGATTCCGGGGATGACTCCATGATTTGCACATCTGTGTGCCTATTTTCAGACATACAATTCACAAATCACACTTCTAAAATATCCCCCTTAGTAGCACGGGCAATGAGTACAATACCAATAGAATAAAATCAATAGATAAACTGAGTATAAAGTGAATATGCGAATAAAGAAAGAGCCTGATGTAGTAAGGATTTTCTTTCATTTCATATTTCTAGGGGAAAAACTTAGTAAATCGAGTCCAGAGTACATGAGCTCCTATAGGTCACAGTAGAGTGTAGTCTACCATATATCAAAAGCTTCTCATTTGATTTAAACCATTTTTTATACAGCATTGAAAGTATGTTGAAAAAAAATCTGTGATATTTTCTTGTTGACTTGCTTACTGTTAAATGGCTGGTGTGCAGGAATTGGGGATGGGGTGGTAAATCAAGAGGACGTTAGTTGCATTCATCTGGAAATTGCTCAGCAACAGGAACAACATTAAGAGGTTTTCTCAAATGCTGCAATTTTATTGTACAAAACGCCTCTTCACCCTTCTTTATGACTGTCAGTTGCTTTGTTGCCTTGGAATGTATAGAAAATGTCAGTGTTTACTTGCCCCAGGGTCATATGATAGAATTTGAACTCAGAAACCTCTAAGGGATTTTTGGGATAGGGATGTGCATTCGGTTTTGTGTGTTTGGTTTGGAAATTTTAAGTGGCATTTTAGAAAGGGTGCCCAAATGCTATCTGGGACATCCAGGGCAAAATGTACAGAAAAATGCTGGGACATGTATGTTTTGGCCGGATTTTAGAAACATAGATGCCCCCTACTACTATTAATTATCACTTGAATAGGGCTACAAGGCGTACATAGTGCTGTACTGAGACATGTAAGAGAGAATTCCTGCTCATAAAAGCTTACAATCTAGTCAAAACAGACAACATAACAGTTAAGACAGACAACTTAACGGGATTAGGATATATCTAGGGGAATGGTAAGGAAACTACTACTACTACTATTTCTATAGCGCTACAAGGCTGTGCTACAAGACTACGCAGCGCTGTACAGACACATGTAAGAGACAGTTCCTGCTTATTGGAGTTTATAATCTAGTCAAGACAAACAACACAACAGTTGAGGACAGGGATACAACTAGGGGAATGGTAAGGAAACTAAGCAGATCAGAATCCAAAAGCGGCCTCGAAGATGTGAGTTTTCAGCCTGGATTTGAAAAGAGCCAGAGATGAAGCCTGTCGTACAGACTCAGTAGTTTGTTCTAGGCATAAGGAGCAGCAAGGTGAAAGCATCTAAGTCTGGAGTTGGCAGTAGAAGAGAAGAGCACTGATAGAAGCGATTTGCCATAAGAGCAGAGTTTCCGAGGAGTGTTGTAGGGCGAGATGAGAGAGGAAAGGTAGTGAGGAGCAGCAGAATGAAGGCACTTATAGGTCAGTAGGAGAAGTTTGAACTTGATATGGGAACAGATAGGGAGCCAATGAATCGACTTGAGAAAAGGGGTTATATGAGCATATCAAGACTGGTGGAAGATTAGCTGCGCTGCTGAGTTTTGAACATATTGAAGGGGAGTGAGAAAGTATGGGGAATATGAATGTACCTCCCTCTCCACATCCTCTGGATGTTTGGCTGGCAAAGCAAGCACTTTTATGATGCCTATTCATGTCTGGAGCAGGTATAAACTTGGACGCAGTTCGGGATGTGCAGGGTGTTTCTGCAATTGGGCAAGGACATTCAGGTTCATGGGAACACTCTGGTCACACCTACACCATGCCTCTTTCTAAAATGGCTCTGGTGACGTCTCAATGCTTTGACTGTTGTCCAAAGCATAAATAGGGCCTTTAAATTAACCCTCTACATATGTAAAATTAATGCACATAAATCTGATTTATACAAGTTACAACATTTTATAAGCTTTTGTCAAATTTTGTATTCAATAATTTCTAAAACCGAGAAATGACTGAAAATGAGCCACAAAACACATAAAATGATCAAAAAATGAACCAGATTTTTTTTTTCTGTACGCATCCTTCTTTTTGGCTGATAGATTAGTTTAACATTGCAACCAGTAGACACTATATCATCCCTGTTTGTTACATTGTGATTCCAACATAGTCTGATTAAGTGAGAATTTCCTGATGTTAAATACAGTATCTGTTACTGAGAGTATACAGTTGGTCCATCTTGACTTCTAATCCATTAAAATGTAAGACTGGGAGAAAGATTGGGGTTACAACATTCACATAAAGACTGATGTTTTATGAACTACATTGGCTCTTGACCAACACTCATATAATAAACACAAGTTGATAGGTCCATGCCCCCACATAGTTTACATTCTAAATGAAGATACACAGAAGAAGTTGGAGAACAAGCAGTTGAGCACCACCAAAAGAGGTGGCGTTTGCATCTGGTCAGATTGTGAGAGAGGGAATTCAGCTCTGGCAGATGGATGGCTTTTCTTTTTCACATCTCTCTTGTTCCACATCCTGTGGAACAAGAGTGCCAAACTACCATCCCCAAGGGTTGCAACCAGGTTGGTTTTCAGGTTATATTTAATGAATGTGAATGAGATGAATTTGCATTTGATCGAGGCAGTGCATGCAAATGTATTTCATAAGGGACAGCCTGAAAATCACACTGATTTATGTCTCTTGAGTATTGCAGTGACACCCCTTCTCTAGAGGGTAGGCAACATTCCTAGCCACAGAGCCTACTAATGTGAAATCAGTCTACTTCCTTCCAGGGCCTAGCTTCTCTTCTCTGCCACCCCCATCATGTTTGATGTTTAAAGACAGCTGACTAATGGTTTGTTACCTTTCATATGCTTTTATAGTTTGATCTCATCTAGAAAGGACACGCACGGAAAATGACAGTCGGTGACTGGCATCATATAGCTTATGACTGTGTTGGCATGCTCATTGAGGGGAACCATGTGTGCTCTGTTGACACTGGGCTTCAATCATTTCCTAGTGATTGTTTAGCCAGATCGCTATCTCGCTGGTTCTCATGCCAGCCCCGTTACTGTCATGCCAGAATTGTGTCAGAATAATATGTTCTGCCTAATGTTAGTCAGGATTTGAAAGAAGCCTCATTTGTGTAGCATGCTGAATTTAACAGTCTATAAAATCATGACGAAGGGTAGAGTCTGCCTATGGATCTAGCACTTACATGACGGTGATAGGTCCAAAGAGGCACGTGTGTAGATTTCAGAATCTAGCTGTCCAGTTTTATCCAAAAAATTAGGACAAAAAATACTAGCTGTAGTTTTTAATTTTATTTATTTGTTACACTTTTCTAAAGGAACCAACATATTACATATAACAGGTATATGAACTTTGTACATGATAATTTTAACATGAGGACAGTTTGTAGTTCTGTTTTTAGTTGAGAGAAACTTGACACGGTTATTTTGGAAAACACATTGCCAGACGGAGAAAAAGCAACCATGAAGAAAACACCTGAAACACTGGCCAATTGGATCAAATTACTGCAGGAACAATCTAAGCGAATGTACCTTTACTTCTGTACAGTTCTCAAAACTTCACAAAGTAAACTAAATTACTTGACCCCCTGCTAACTTCCACTTAGCACATATGGGTACAAATTGTTTGCCTCAAGCTGGGTGAAATATACATTCAAATTCAGCTTCTCGAATGAAATTATTAAGCAGAACCATATTAGCTTTCTCTGAAGCACACTCCGTTTCTATATTGCCACTGTATAGACCAATTATGTTACCTTTCCATGCTGAGAAATGATTGTTCTGCTAACACAGTTCTGGTAAAAATCAAAAGCACTACATTTTTAACCTTGGGGGATTTTTGTTATTGAATACTCCCTTGCAAGCTCCTTCAAATGGAAAACATCTTCCATTAATCTAAATGCAAAATTTGTTTCAGCTTTCGAAAGTTACTTGAAAAATGTTAAGCACAAGGCAATAAACTTTTTATGCTCTTAAGATCAGTAATGCTATGAGCTTCATACTCATTTTGAAGAAATGAACATTTTATAGTTCACCAAGAAATAGCTCTATGAATAATATCTGCAATTATGATGCACAGGGCAAAATAAAAAAAAAGACTATGCCTTTGTAAACTAGATAATCAGATGTGAGATTTTCTCTGCTAAATCCACCGCTTACCCCGAGATAAGCATTGTGGAACCTGTGTACCTTTTTGGGAACCTGCCAGGTACTTGTGACCTGGATTGGCCACTGTTGGAAACAGGATACTGGGCTTGATGGTCTGACCCTGTATGGCATTTCTTATGTTATGTTATGTTCTTATGTTCTCTAGTGAATAGGAATTCTGATCTTGTTTAATTCTCAGTTTAAAATTAGCAATCTCATGCTGCCACTTACTGAACCCATAGGGGTCTGTTTACTAAAGCACATTAGTTGCTGTGGTAGCAGCTAACGTGGGCCAAATGCAGCCATCGCATCGATTTTCTGTGATGTCTGCATTTCATGAGGAAGCTGCAGGTCTGGGTGAGATTAGGGCAAAGACTGGGCATGCCTGCAATGCGTAATTACCGTAATCTAAACATCGCACGGGAAGCATTAAAGTTGCAGACACCACAGGTGCACGTAACGCCATCTCAGTGGGTGACGATAACTGCATCCGTGGTGCCTGCTGACCACGATCCTTGAATTTTCAGCACGATATTTGCAGGGGAAATGCTGTGCACGCTCCCAACAGATAACGTGTGACGTTTGCAGCTACTGCGGAGTTTTTGCAACTAATGCCCAGTGCTAGCTGCGAAAGCTGATTGCGCTTAGTAATCATACCCTTTAGGGAGGTATTTTTATGACTGTTCGCACTGGTGAAAGGTACATGTGCACGCTGCAGACTTTGTAGTGTTTTCAAAATAAAACAGCACCTTGCAGATTATCCCAAGAAAAGTGCCACAGATATTTAGGCCTGCTAATTTGTGCAAATGCTTTTTCTGAGTTAAAATATGCACATGTGCTCAGAGTTCCAGAACGCATCCCTAGCACTGCCCCTCCCTTCAGCGGGTAAAAATATATATGAAAAGGCACCATGCATGAAATTTTGCCAAAATATAGGGCAGGCAGTTTTAATAAAGCTCATGTCCGTGGAAATGACTGAAAATTATCATCATGAGAGTAGCTTTAAAAGCCCTGGGGCTGATCAGCAATGGTGGCGAGGCTCTTTAAAGCACCTAGCAGCTTTAAATAAATCTGGATATTCAGAACTTATCTGGTATCTGGCACTGAATATCAGGTTTGCTGGTCGGCATGTCGCTATCTGGTTAGCGGTGATATCCAGTTACTAACCGACTAGCGAAAACAGGTTAAAGTTAGGACAGCCATTCCCTTGTCCTAACTTTAACTGGTTAAACTATCTGGTTGGTTGGCAGTTGAATAGTGATTGGCACCCACAGTCCGCCCTGGTTTTATCCGGGCATGTTTTATGCAGTCAGTGGGGATATTCAGGAGCACTAACCAGTTAGCACTGCTGAATATTGGGCTCAGCTTGTTTTAGATGGTTAGAAGATCTATTGTCTGGCTAAAACACTTTGAATATCGCCCCCCCCCCACCCCCGAATTTATTGCACAATTAAAAGACATTATTGCACAGAATTTGGAAATAGCATGCTTTGGGCTAAATTTACTAAAACACACTACCACGTTACCTTATGCAAAACCATGTCAACATACATTATTTGCCGCAGGCGCCATTTTAAGCAGTGGGACCTATTTGCTAATAACATACATTAAAGATGCTAATGTTTGCTTAATATGGCAGCACACTTTATGGCCCCTATTTACTAAACTGTGTTAGAATTTTGCAGTTAACTTGTGCTGACTAGAAAAGCTAAGCTGTAATAGTAGCTCCTACACTGCTGCAGTGCTTGTTGGGGAAAGGCACCTGTGCAGCTAACATGGGGCAGTGGTGACTATTCCGCATTAAAGACGCATATGCTAATGTGAACTATAGGTAACTATACCTCTGGAGGTGTAATTAAGCTGTCTACATTATCTGCCGTACTACTACTAAATAGACAGAACAAAACTCCAAAAAAAGTCACCAGGAACTGCTGCAAAACACACAAATAAAAAAATCCTGGATAATGCTAAAAAAGACAGCGATACTGCTACATTAATAAAGAATAAAGGGCCATCAGAAATACAAGCAACTCCCCCAGAAGTTGTTGTGCTTAGGTTGGGGGGCTCATCTTTTCAGTCGTCAGCCCCAATTCACTTTGTTAATGTCACTTTGCTTATAGTTTTGCTATTTATAAAAATAAAAGCATTAAGCATTCCAGCATCTAATGTTTATTGAAAAATTATATGGGGTACAGCAACGCTCAACACTGGCTCAAAACCAGAGATACAACACAGGAAATTACTTATCTGAGCTCAAAGCTGTGCTGATCCACCTTTCATGCCATAGTGATTTGCTGCAGTTATACTTAGATAAGCAGGGCTGGCCCAAGGATTTCTGCTGCCCTAGGCAGGCCCGCACATCCTACTGCCCGCTCTTCCCACTCCCCCACATCCATCATCTCACCTTGGGTTGGGGTGGGTGGCAACACAACCCCTCCATGATTTTTCAAAGCAACAGCTTTATGCTGCCACTTTGGCAGGCCTTAAAGAACCCGAATTGGAGGGGCAGGAGTCAGGTCATGATTGCGTGCACATGCGTGGGTTCTTTGAGGCCTGCTGATGGCACCAAAAATTGTGGAGGAGTCATGGTCTCATACTGCCCACTGAGGTCTGCCACCCTAGATGGCCACCTAGTTCATGTGGTAGATGGGCTGACCTTGAATATAAGTCATTTTCTGTGTTGTGCCTCTTGTGTTGAACCATTGTTTGAGCATTGCTGTACCCCTTATATTTTTCCGTGAAGATTAGATGCTGGAATGCTTTGTGTTCTGGGATCCTGACCCTTTACTCTCGTATTTATCACCCATGTGTGTTAAAATTAACTCTTGTCCTCTTTTTGTTGTGTATGTTTTACTTAGACTGTAAGCTCTATTGAGCAGGAACTGTGTATATATATATATAGTGTATGTATATATATACACACAGCTGTGTATATATATACACACAGCTGTGTATATATATACACACAGCTGTGTATATATATACACACAGCTGTGTATATATATCTATATCTATATATATAGTGCTGCATATGTCTTGTAGCTGTATACAAATAAGTAATAATAGTAGTAAATAACAAAGATACACAAAGAGATGTTAATGAAATAGATTTGGGCTAATGACTGAAAAGATAAGCTTCCTAATTGTAGCTCAGTAACCTTTGGTCAGTTGCTTGTATTTCTGTTGGTCCTTTATTCTCTCTTTATATAGAACAATCACTATATTTGTGTATGTTGAAATAAGTATTAAACACACATTAACTATAAGGTACAAGAAATTGAAACAAATCTCAATAAACCCAGATGATGTAATACAACAATTTGATAAACTAAATAGTAGCAAATAACCTGGACTGGATGGTATACATCCCAGGGTGCTGAAAGAACTCAAAAGTGAAATTGCAGACCTACTATTAGTATTCTATGAACTATTATTAAAATCATCTGTAGTACCTGAAGATTGGAGAGTGGCCATCGTAACGCCAGTTTTTAAAAAGGGTTCCAGGTGTGTTAACTACAGAGCGGTGAGCCTGACATCAGTACTGGGCAAACTGGTAGAAACCATTATAAAGAACAAAAGTACAGAGCACATAGATCACTGGTGAGTGTGGGAAGGAGCTCCTCCACACGTCGCTTAACCACCAATCACCCGCAGCAGCAGGACTTTTAAAACTACAATGCTGAGGGCACACCTGCACCTGTGGGCCTCGCCAGAGGGCCCTTGGGCATGACCCTTAGGTGTGGACCAAATCCTGCACCAACAGGAACTCATTACCAACCAAGATCTATGTGCCGAAGGACCCGCAGCACATCCCTGAATCTGCATCTCACATCTTCACCTTCAACCGGTAAGCTCCCACAGATACGCAGAATCGAGTTTGTCAGCCGACCTCCAGCAAAACACTGCTGCAGATTCTATCAACACAACTATGGCTCCACTAGCCATCTTCCTAGTTCTCTGCCTAACCCCACTCCTCACTACCATCACAGCTCTTACTCCCGCCTATATTTTCTTGCCTAGTATTCATACATACCCATTCCCACTCATCCTAACACCCCACACTATCCCCAAAAACAAACCCAGACTCACACACCACATCATACATATTAAAACACAGGCACCCACACCCATCTCACCCACATACAGACACATGTACAGCACCTCACACCTGAAATGCAGCCTACTCAACGCTAGATCAGCAAGGAACAAAATTCAACTCCTCATGGATCTTCTGCTGGACAACAAAATAGACATATTATGTGTCACAGAATCCTGGTTCAGGGAGACGGATAATATCCTGTTGAATCAGCTGATGCCACATGACTACAACCTATTCCACTCACCACGGATGCAGTGTTGAGGGGGAGGTGTATACATCCTAGCTAAGAAAACTCTCAACTTCCACACCCTCACCAAGATCTCAGGCAAAGGACTGGACACAATAGCAATAAAAAATGGCAACATAACCATCATACTTGCCTACAGATCACCCAGTGCCAGCCCTGACTAACTTGACACACTAATAGAAGCAGCATGCATCTCAAATCACAAACCAACTACCTCACCCTCGGTAACCTCTACCTTACCTCCACCATACCAAACAAAGCAAAGGCCTTCCTGGAAGCCATGAAAGCCCAAGACTATGCTCATCTCATCCTTCAACCTACCCACAACAAAGGAAGCACCCTTGACTTGATCTTCCTACTACAGAATACCATCAAAAGCCACTTCATCTCACTTCCAACTACCATTGATGTCTCCTGGTCCGATCACAAAGTAATCTCCTTCTTCATAACCCACAGCACACTGAATCGGAATCCACTCAAATCTGAACCTACTACTCGTATGTTCCTAAATCTTGACAAAAAATAATTCCTAGAGAATATCCTACCTGACCTCCAATCTACTCCAGAAGACCTTGATGGCCTCGTGCAAGCATGGAATAAAACCATATGCAACACAGCGACAATGCCACCCAAGCCCCTACTGCAAAAAAGACATAGATCTACAATATGGTACACAACACAACTAAAAAACATGAAATGCACCCTTAGAGCCACCGAGAGGAAGTGGAGAAGCTCCAGAACACCTCACAGTCTCACCTCCTACAGAACCAAACTCAAAGAATATCAAACAGACATGCTACAAGCAAAAAAAGAATACTACACAAAATTGATCCAAAACTCTATCAAACACCCTTCCAAACTCTTTGATGTATTCAAGACCCTCACAAAATATAATTCCCAATGAACAGAAGGAACAAATCTGACCTCACAGCAGATGGCTGACTACTTCCAAACTCTAACCTCCCCCAACAATAACACCACAAGCATCCTTCTAGATACCCCACCTCAGGAATGGTCAAAACCGCAGCACACTTGGAAGACATTTTCAACAGTCACACCTGAGCACCTAGAAGATATACTCACCAGCATCAACACAACCACATCCCCTCTTGACCCATGTCCAGTCAGATGGATCAAGATCACCAGACAAGAATTCTCACCAGAATCCACAAGATCACACAGCTCTCTCTACAACAAGTATACATACTACCTGAACTCAAAATGGCCTCCATCCGACCAATAAGAAATGAAACTATCAATGACATCAACCAGCCAACATCCTACAGACATATAGCTAACCTTCCATTCATGGCCAAGATACTAGAAAAGATTGTACTCCGCCAGCTTCAGGATCACATTGACACATACTTCCCACTCGACCCTCAACATTATGGCTTTTGACCCTAACATGGAGTAGAATCCCTCACAACACCACTCCTAGACAAGTTAATAACTTGCTTATCTTCCTCAAAGTCAAGGCAACATTCGACTCCATATCTCACACCCTAATCATCAAGAGACTGCAAGCAATAGGATTAGCAGGAACCCCTATGAACTAGTTCAAATCCTATCTATCAAACCCATGACTTCAGGTAAAATCAGCCTTTACAGAGTGAAAACCATACACCCATAATATAGAAACATTTTGGCAGAAAAAGACCACATAGCCTATCTAGTCTGCCCTTCCATATCAACCACTACAACAGTCTCTTTTTTCCTTTAGGTATCCTATGTGTTTCTCACGTGCTTTTTTGAATTTAGATACTATCCTCATCTCTACCATCTCCCCGGGAGACTATGCCATGCATCTACCACTCTTTCTGTAAAAAAATATTTCTGCATATTACTCCTGAGTTTATCCTTTCACCCTCATCCTATGTCTCCTCGTAGCAGAGCTTGCTTTCAATCTAAAGAGGCTCTCCTCCTATGCATTTATGCCACAGAGGTATTTAAACATTTCAATCATATAACCTCTATCACGCCTTTCCTCTATACATATATTAAGATACTTAAATCTGTCCTCATATGCTTTATAACGAAGACCACAAACCATTTTAGTAGCCACCCTCTGCACTGACTCCAGCCTGTTTATATCCTTTTGAAGGTGCGGTCTCGAGCATACAATACTTCAAATAAGAACATAAGATATGCCATACTGGGTCAGTCCAAGGTCCATCAAGCCCAATATCCTGTTTCCAACAGTGGCCAATCTAGGTCATATGTACCTAGCAGTTTCCCCAAAAGACACAGGTTCCGCAATGCTTGTACTGGGTCAAGCATTGATATCCTGGGTCCCTTCTTAATAATGGTTTATGGACCTTTCCACCAGGAACTTGTCCAAACCTTTTCTAAACCCAGCTACACTAACAGCCTTTACTACATCCTCCGGTAACAAATTCCAGAGTTTGATTACATGTTGAGTGAAAAAATATTTTCTTTTCTTAGTCTTAAATAGTTTACCCTGTAGCTTCATTGCATGTCCCCTAGTCTTTCTAAATTCTGATAAGGTAAACAATCGATCTACGTTTACCCGTTCCACTCCATTCATTAATTTATAGACTTCTATCATATCTCCCCTCAGCCGTCTCTTTTCCAGGTTAAAGAGCCCTAACCTTTTTAGCCTTTCTTCATAGGAGTATCCTTCCATCCCCTTTACCAATTTGGTGGCTCTTCTCTGAATCTTTTCTAATAACTCTATATCCTTTTAAGATACAGCGACCAGAATTGCACACAATATTCAAGGTGCGGTCTCACCATGGAACGATATAGAGGCATTATAATATCTTTTGTTTTATTTTCCATTCCTTTCCTTATGATACCTAGCATTCTATTTGCTCTCTTGGCTGCCGCTGCACACTGGGCCAAGGGTTTTAACATGTTATCCACAATGACGCCTAAATCTTTTTTCTGGGTGGTGGTTCCTAATGTGGAACCTTGCATCGTGTAACCATAGTTTGGGTTGTTCTTCCCTAGGTGCATAACTTTGCACTTGTCCACATTAAATTTCATCTGCCATTTTCATGCCCAGTCTTCTAATTTATCAAGATCCTCTTGCAATTTTCCACAATCCTCTTGGGTTTTAACAACTTTAAATAGTTTTGTGTCATCTGCAAATTTGATAACCTCACTCGTTATTCCACTTTCCAGGTCATTTATGAATATGTCAAAAAACAGCGGACCCAGCACAGATCCCTGGGGTACACCACTATTCACCTTTCTCCATTGGGAAAATTGGCCATTTAGCCCAACCCTCTGCTTTCTATCTTTAACCAGTTCTTGATCCACAAAGAGTTATACAGAGGTACTATCACCTCCTTTCTTTTGCTGGCCATTCCTCTCCCTATGCACCCAAGCATCCTTTTAGCTTTTACCATCACCGTTTCTACCTGTTTAATTATTTTAAGATCATCAGATACAATCATGCCTAGGTCCTGCTCTTCTTCTGTAGACAGAAGTACGTTGCCCCTATACTGTATCGCTCCCTTGGATTGCTGTAGCCCAAATGCATGACCTTGCATTTTTTAACATTAAATCTCAGCTGCCAAATTCTAGACCATTCTTCAAGCTTAGTTAGATCCCTCCTCATGTTATCTACACCTTCCTGGGTGTCTACTCTATTGCAGATTTTGGTATCATCCGCAAAGATGCAAACCTTACTTGACAGACCTTCTGCAATATCACTTACAAATATGTTAATAAGAATCGGACCAAGTACAGATCCCTGCGGCACACCACTGGTAACCTCCTCCTCCTCAGAGTGAGATACATTTACCTGTACCCTTTGTCGCCTCCCACCTATTTCTAACCCAAGCAGTAACTTTAGGGTCAATCCCTTGGGTGCTCAGTTTGTTTATAAGTTGCCTGTGCAGAACGGTGTCAAAGGTTTTACTGAAATCTAAATATACCATATCTAGGGCTCTCCCTCAATCCAATTCCCTGGTCACCCAGTCAAAGAAATCAATCAGTTCCCCAAGGATCAGCCCTCTCAGTGCTGTTATTCAACATCTTCATTCAGCCGATCTGCACAGTCATACAAACATTCAATGTCCACTACCACATATATGCAAATGATGTCATGATCTATTCACCTATCAATACACTCAACCCTGACATTACAAACTTAATAAAATGCTTCACCACAATCAGTTCATTGCTCATCACTCACAACATGACCATAAACCTCAACAAAACTGAAGCCCTGTATATCAACAGAGATAGCAGTTTCATCCCACCAGACACCATGGGCCCAATATTCAAAAGGTATTTACACAGTTAACAACCAGTTAATCGTGTAAATACCTGCTAACCAGATATTCGAAGGCACATTCACGAGTAGTGTCATCGAATATCCCCAACTAAGTCCCCTATCCACCCCGATGCTAGCTGGCTAGCATCGAGGCGTCCTGGGGGTGTTCCGGAGCGGAGTGGAGATGGGGTCTGGCGCTAACCATGCAGCACTGATATTGGATGCTGCACAGTTAGCGCTTGGTGCCTATATAATAGGCAAGGAAAACCCTCGCCTATCTTATAGGTGCCAAGGCTAACCGTGCAGCATCCAATATTGATGTTGCACAGTTAACCTCGGCAGCTTCCAGGCAGCGCTGCCAGACCCGGTTATTCACTTCTGTTTCCACAGAAGTGAATATCTAGGATTAGGGGGTCGGGAAGGACTAAGAAGCTACGGCGCTTAGCCCTGCCCAATGATTATTGGGCCCCATAAGCTTAAATAGAATCCAACTTCACGTATGACAAGAGATACGATATCTGGGTGTCATCCTTGATCAGCACCTAACATTCTTAGCCCACATAAAAAACATCACCAAAAGTATATACTATAAATTCAAGACTGTACAGCACATCACGCCTCTCCTAAGCCACCAAAACCTTTGCACAGTCCTTCAAGCTGTCATCTTCCCACATCTGGACTACTGCAACCTCATCCTCCAAGGCCTACCTAAGACAACAGTCCACCTGCTCCAATTAGCCCTCAACACAGCAGCACATACCCTCTGCAATGCAAGCATAACCAAACGCATAACTCCCTTGCTCAAACAGCTACACTAGCTACCTGTCATTGAAAGCACAAAATTCAAAGCCATCCTTACAATTTTCAAGATCCTCAATGGGCTATCATCCACCCACCTTCAAACAATAATACATGAGACCAAAGATGATTGTATAAGGCAAACCAGATCCCAGAACACCATAACTACCCCAGCGTTTTTCACCACATCCAGAAGAGCCTTCTCCCTCTATGCACCTTCCCTTTGGAACTCGATCCCATGCAAACTCCGGGCCACAAAGGACCTTCTAATATTCAGAAATGTCCTCAAGACTCACCTATTTACAGCCTACTTCACTAAAGACAGGACATAATCTCTTCACGCAACTGCCTCTGTCCCCTGTCAACCCATCCCCTTCCTTTTCCCCTTCTCCCCCCACCCCCACCTTCCCTACTGTTCTCCCCACCCTTCCATGAGCAGTGATCCCACTTAACCCTTTCCAGGCCGAGCCCAAAACTCTCGGGATCCAAAATTCTGACTAAATATTCCTATCAAATGGTATATAATACATGACCATAGCAGAAGGAAAATCACTATTAGAACATATTGAATAAGACGGGTACAATTTTCCTGAAATATGCAAAAATTAACCCGGCTGCAGAATGTGGATTAAAAATTTAAAGTAGGCCTTCAAAGGGTTAATATTAAGTTCTCTCCAAATACATTACTCTGTTACAATGTATCAACTTCTGTTTCATTGTAAAATGCCTTGACCATAGGATAAAGCGGTATAAAAAAGCTGTTAAATAAATAAATGGGTTAATTGGACAAAACCAACATGGATTTAGCCAAGGACAGTCTTGTCTCACTGATATGCTATGTTTTTTTGAAGATGTGAACAAACAGGTACAGAAAGGTGAGTCAGTTGATATGGTGTATATGGATTTTCAGAAAGCCTTTGACAAAGTCCTGCATGAGAGACTCTTGAGGAAATTAAAAAAGTCATAGGTTAGAAGGCAGTGTACAATTGTGGAATGAGAACTGGTTAAAAGAGAGTAAGTAAAACTAGAGAGTAAGGCTAAATGGCCAATTTTCCCAATGGAGAAAGATGAATAGTGGAGTACCCCAGGGATCTGTGCTGGGCCCTCTGCTTTTTAACATATTCATAAATGCCTTTGAAATGGAAACTGCCTAAGGTGATCACATTTGGAGATGGCACAAAATTATTCAGATTTGATAAAACATAAGAGGATTGTGAAAAACTGAAAGAGGACAAGTGCAAAGTTATGCACTTCGGGAAGAACAATCCAAAATAACATTACACAATGCAAGGTTTCACATTTGGAATCACAACCCAGGAAATGGATCTAGGTGTCGTCATGGATAAAATGTTGAAACCATCTGCCCAGCAAATAGAATCCTAGGAATCATAAGGAAACGAATGAAGAATAAAACCAAGGATATTATAATGTCTCTGTATCGTTCCATGGTGCGACTGCTCCTTGAATATTGTGTGCAATTCTGGCAGAGGCGTAGCGTGGGGGGTGCAGGGGAGGCCGGCCGCACCGGGCGCAACATGGGGGGGGGGGGCGCCAGGGCCGGATTTACCTATACGCCATGTACGCCATGGCGTAGGGCCCACAGCTGCAAAGGGCCCACAAAAATGGAACAAGTTAGGCTTTTTTTAAAAAATAAAATAAAAAAAAAACCTGCTGGCTGCCGCCGCGGGGCCCCCTCTGCTGCCGCAGCAGCATGGACTGACCCGCGGGGGCCCCCTCTGCAAGCTTGATCCCTCCCTCCGTGCCTCCCTGCGGGCTTAACAGAGACGTGAGGGAGACAGTCTCCCTTCGCGCCTCTCACAGCCTGCACGGAGGGAGGCACGGAGGCACGGAGGGAGGGATCGAGCTTGCAGAGGGGGCCCCCGCGGGTCAGTCCATGCTGCTGCGGCAGCCGTGGGGGCCCCGCGGCGGCAGCCAGATGTTTTTTTTTTTAATTAAATTTTACTTTAGGCTGGGGGTGGGGGTAGTACTGGTAATGGGCTATTGGGGGGACTGGGGCTGGGACTGGAAATGGGTTGGGGGATTAAGGCTGGAGGTGGGCTGATGAGGTTAGGACTGGTAATGGGCTGTGGGCTGTTGGGGGGGTTAGAACTGGTAATGGGCTTTGGGGGGGAGTTAAGACTGGTAATTTGGTGGCTGTCTGGTAATGGGCTATGTGGGACTAGGACTGGAAATGGGCTGGGGGGGTTAAGACTGGAGGTGGGCTGATGGGGTTAGGACTGGTAATGGGCTGTTGGGGGGGTTAGAACTGGTAATGGGCTTTGGGGGGGGGTTTAGACTGGTAATGGGCTGTGGGCTGATGGGGGCTGTCTGGTAATGGGCTATGGGGGGGCTAGGACTGGAAAGAGGCTGGGGGGGTTAAGACTGGAGGTGGGCTGATGGGGTTAGGACTGATAATGGGCTGTTGGGGGGTTTAGAACTGGTAATGGGCTTTGGGGGGGGTTAAGACTGGTAATGGGCTGTGGGCTGATGGGGGCTGTCTGGTAATGGGCTATGGGGGGGCTAGGACTGGAAATGGGCTGGGGGGGTTAAGACTGGAGGTGGGCTGATGGGATTAGGACTGGTAATGGGCTGTGGGCTGATGGGGGGGTAGGACTGGCAATGGGCTATGGGGGGCTGACTGGAAATGGGTTGATGGGGTTAGGACTGGAAGTGGGCTGATGGGGGGTTAGGACTGGTAATGGGTTATAGGGGGGGCTTAAACTGAAAATGGGGTGATGGGGGGTTAGGACTGTAAGTGGGTTGATGGGGGGCTAGGACTGGTATTGGGTTGGGGGGTTGCTAGGACTGGAAATGGGCTGATGGGTGTCTAGGACTGGAAATGGGCTGATGCAGGGACTAGAAGGGAATGGATGCTGGGTGAGGCTGGAACTAGAAGGGAGCTGATGTTGGGGGAGGATTAGAATGGGATGGGGCTGGAAGAGTAAAATGGAGAAGGGAAAAATATTTTGTGTGGGAGGGATAAAAAATCTACAATTGGCCGGGTATTGGGAGAGTAAGTGGGGATTGAGGATGGAGGGGTAAAATTTGAGTGGATGAAATAGGAATGAGGAAAGAGCAAAAGGAGAAAGATTAGTATGTTAAAGCAGATGTAGAGAGAGAATGGAATAAAACTAGAAGAGAGAAGAAAGGACAAATGGACAGCAGACGATGGAGAGTTAGCAGAAGACACGAAGAAACCAGAAGAAAGTGGCTGGAGCAATTGCAGCTGAAAAAAATGCACAAAAGGTAGAAAAATATCTCTTTATTTTGAATTTATTAATTGGAATATGTCAGCTCTGGTAAATGTGCATCATTAACGTCTGCGCTTTGTTTAGTACAAGAGCAAATTAATGTATAGTTTTATTTCTACAGTGTTGTACATTCCAAGTTTGGCTTTTGGGATTCCCAGTTTAATTATTGTCTTCCTGTTTCTAAAATGTGATTACTTGTTTGGTGATGGTCTATGTTCTGCATGTGTAACTGAGCTGAGGTGTTCTGTTTATATAATTCCTATTTGACATTGCCACTTGTTCTCTTTCCCCAGTAGGTCATGTATTGTTGTTCTCTGAAATGTATTGGTTTAATATTTGCAGTGTTGCCTTTTGATTGGTAGAGTATGGTGCTTTGTGAGTCCTGGTAGTGCTGTTAGGATACGGCGGGTTTGCTATGGGTTCTAAATGGGCAGTGTTTGTAGTAGTTCCTAATGTGTCTGGCAGTTGGCACTGGATTATAGTAATGTAGAAATCTTTTAGTTTTTCTTTATCCATACACTCATTAAGAGGCACGTTTACTAAAAGTTAGTATATGGTAACATTATGCAAATGAGGCCCCTTATGCAAATGAGGCCCACACCCCCCTTGGGCCGCCCCTGCTGGGGGCCCACAATTTTTGTTGGCGTAGGGCCTCACTCAAGGTAAATCCGGCCCTGGGGGGTGCGCTCGCACTCGCAGCTCTCTGCAGTGCTGGCTGTGCGAATCCGATCCGAGCCGCCGGGTCGCCGCCCACTGTGGAGGGGGGGGGGTGCCAGGCGTGCGGTGCGGTGGGTGCGAAGAGAGAGCGAGGGACTATCTGGGGGAGGGATAGTGCAGCGCTGATCGCGGGAGAGAACCACACCAGACCAGGGGGGCGCAAATTACTTGCCTTGCCCCGGGTGCTGACAACTCACGCTACGCCACTGAATTCTGGTCACCATGGGCCCAATATTGAGATGGGCAGGCTATGCACTGTGGCGGTGCATAGCCTGCCCGCCGATCCCCCTAACATGGATATTCACTTCCATGCTGGCAGAAGTGAATATCTGGGTTAGTCCAGACACCCCGGCAGCCTGCAGAAGCTACACGGGTAGCAGCGATTTTCATTGCTACCCGCATAGCCTCTGCACCTTAAAGATAGGCAAGGCTATTTTCGCCTATCTTTAAGGCACAGAGGGCTACGTGGGTAGCGGCAAAAATCTCTGCTACCCGTGTAGCCCCTTTGTCTGCTCCTGCTCTGCCCCAGAACATCCCTAACACACCCCGATGATGTGCTATGCTGCTGGGCACGTTAGGGACTTCGCCGGGATATTCGAAGGGCACTACTTGTGTAGAATCTCCTGGATAAGGCCCTTACAGGGGCCACTAAGGAAGTTACCCGTGTAAGGGCCTTTGAATATTGGGCCCCGTATCTTTAAAAGGATATAGTGGAATTAGAAAAAGTAGAGAGAAGAGCAACCAAAATGATAAAGGGGATGGAAGAGCAACCAAAATGATAAAGGGGATGGAAGGATGCCCTTATGAGGAAAGGCTTGAAAGGTTAGAGCACTTCAGCCTGGAAATAAGATGGCTGAGGGGAGATGAGATATAGAGGTCTATAAAATAACGAGTGGAGTAGAACGGGTAAACGTAGATCGGCTGTTTACTCCTTCAAAAAGTAGAAAGACTAGGAGAGGTGCAAAGAAGCTACAGTATAGCACTTCTGTAAATTCCATATCCTTTCTCTGTCCCTTCCCCACCTTCTATCATGAAATTCCGTGTGTGCTGTTTAACATAGCCGTAAGTGTGCTAACTGGTAATGTGCTGCATTCATTCTCTTTGAGTTCTACATTAACAATTTGCCCACTTTTTGCATTAAGCACCTTGCATGGTTCAGTAAATAGGGGACTATAATTTTCAATTGCATGCACTATTTCTAACCTGATAAATCTGGTGCAGTGTTGAAAAACAGTTCATTAGTATGACAGTGGAGTGGCTTGCAAAGACATTTTACAAACTTTGCTACTCCATGAAAGTTGACTAAATCTCAAGTCTTGTAGTTAACTTTCTCCTAAAAGCATAGTCAGGCAGAGGTAATTGGGGATACTCCTGAAGCTATAATTTTCATGAGTCTGCAAGGCCTCTCTTCTAAATGGCACATGTAGGGAGCAAATTAAAAGCTGCCTTGTTTCTCCTTACTCTTTGGTATATTGACAGGTACCCCTAAGAAGCCCTTCCCTGGCATCCGAATCCCATCCATAACAAGATTTTCATAGAGTTTCCTCATGCTGTCCCTCAGCCCTTTCCTGGACGTCCTTCCCAATCCAAATGCCTCCACAGCAATCTTCATTTGGCCCTGTCCCACTGGTACCATAATTCAAAATGTCTCCGCCTGACCCACGGCTCTCTTTTGCTCCTTATGTGAGGGTTTTGCCACCATATTTGATGATTAAGCTTCAAGAAAGATGAGGGGAGATTGCTGATGGTAAACACAGCATCTCTTTCACTGAGAGGATGCAGTTGGTACATCCTGACTTCAAAACTAATAATGTGAAAAGTTGCAGGAGCTACTATGACAATGAAGTAATGGGTGTTGCTCAGCTGTAGATATTATAACGATGACACTGTGTGGAAGATTTATGAATTTGGGGCTCCATTTCTTCTTAAGGGCTGGATATAACATAAAAAAAACATGGCCTGAATTTCGTTAGCTGTGTGACAATGACAGAGAAAAGTAGATGTGACAGATATGAATGATGTACTGTCACGCACTTCTGAGTTCAGACCCAGATAAATTGACACTGCTGTCAGACAAGCTATGGAGAGTAGAGACCTCTGATGAACCTTCTAATATGGTAAATGGGAGTCTTAATTCTTCATTAACTGGAAAAAGAAGATTTGGCCATGTAATTTTCTCCTTGCTGCCCATTTTAAAGAGTCCAATAACCCAGCATTTACAGTTGGCTAGACAGGGATTGCTTTTTTTCTATGCTTGCAACTTGCCGGCTGTGAAATCTAAGGAAACGCCGCTTAAACACAGACTTATTGCCTTGGTTATCTTTAATGACTTTGAAATCTATTGGCCTCATTATGGAACAGTGTAGTTATCAATTCTTCTAATTAGGTGATGTGGTCCTGTAAGAAATTTCACATTAAAGTGCAAAAATGTGTTAGAGGCGTTGGTGGCTGGCAACTTGGGTGTCGTCATGGAATTTAACGTTGCTGCTTCCTTTCCTGTAGGCAATAAATGTAATCAGTAAAGTAATAAGTTTTGTAAACCTGCAGCTTTCTTGGAATTTACTTCTCCCCTTATTGCCTTTCATTTTCCTTTTAAATTATTCTTATGGATTCATCAGTGAACTGCCCACTTTAGCCCAAGTGCAAAACCATTATTTTTTTCTACCAGTAGTAATGGCAAAAAACATGATTTTCTCTGTAACCAATGGAAGTATCCCAGTATTTTCAATGGTAGAAACACCAGAGGACTTATTTTTGCACTGGATCAAATGCACAGCAAAATTATCATAAATCTCCACCACTTAGGTATTTAGACCTCTATTTACTAAGCTGCTCTGGCTGTTAACATGGGCTTGAACATGTGCTAATGGCCCCCGATAAAAGCATGCATGCTGAAGAGACAGCACAGGTTAATTGCATGCTGTCTGCTTAGCGTGACACACTGAAGGGAACTGGGTGGAGTAGGGGCAAAGCATGGATATTTCTGCACGTTGCCATTTGCGCGGACATAGACAGTGCAAATTCGCCCTCAATATTGCAAGTAGCAGGGGTGCACTTAACACCACCACAATGGGTGGCTTTAAGTGTACCTGCATTGCCAATGGTGCACTTTCGGGTCCGAATCAGTGCGGTATGTACTAGGGGCATGCTATGCATGCACCTACAGGTAGCACGCAACGTTTGCATGTACTACATGTTAATATCTGCCCTAAACGCACAATACCTGCAAAACCCTAATACACATTAGTAAACATACTCCAAAATCACTTTCTGTAGCTGTAAAACTTCATTGGTAAATTGTAAGGTTCCCGGCACTCGGAGGAAGGCAGTCATGGGGCACTGGTCACTGCCACAAGTTAATGGTGTGCCTTTAACGCAGAATGCAGTTCACTACACTTCTGGAAGTATAGTTAGCTGTTCCTCATTATCCATCATGTTAGCAGTTCATTAACAGCAAAGCGCACACCCCACTCCTTCCCTGCCTCTAACATTTAATTGCATAGCACCATAAACCCACATTATTAGTACTGCATAAAATGGGGCCTGTGCTAAAATTACTTGATAGCATATTAGTAACTCTAGCTGTACATTTTCCATTCAATTTAGCTACCTAAGCAAAGCACTGTGCATTCTTTCACAAAATTGATTGCAAATGTCTAGCATCTTGCTGAAATTTCTTAACATTTTCTCTGAGCTTGCCTTTATCTGCTCTCATGTAGAGCAGGGGCAGGCAAATTATGGCCTGTAAGTCACATTGCCTGCCAGCACCAATATTTAGGCCCTCCCTGCAGCATTGGACCAACATTGCAGTGCCTTCTGCAGACACCTACCCATGGTTTGAGCTGCCAACATTTATTACCCAGGGTCTTGAATGTCAGCTTTTAATGATGTGCAAATATCAGCATGTCAGTGAAACTTGACATTCAGAGTTCCGATTGATGATGCTGAAGTTTCCTGCACTGCTTGGCTGGAGCATGTGAATAACCGAAGATCCATCAGGGGAGGCAACCACCTCCATCCCTCACTGGCTCCCCAAGCTTGATGGCTTACAATGTGGCCCCTGGCCTACAATGTTTGCCCACCCCTTATCTAAAGCATGACATTACTGTATACCTGAGTCAACAGAAAATCTGCAGGTATCTATCCAAGATTAAAGAAAGCCTCTAGCACATCCATCAGAGTTCTTGACAGGAAGCTATTTGTTCATTTGAGTTACAGAGATCAATAAAACGTCTTTTCCATGAAAATTTGTTGTATTTATATTTATTCTATTCCTAAACATCTAAGGCTGACTCTATGTCCTTAGATAGTGCCTATGATTGTTTCAAGAACAATCAGCCTTTGATTTTCCTTTTAAAGTGATAGTTCATTGCACTATATTAGATTAATCTCAACGTGTAATCAAACTCTGGAATTTTTTACTGGAGGATGTAGTAAAAGCTGCTTGTGTAGCTGGGTTTAAAAAAGGTTTGGACAAGTTCCTGGAGGGAAAGGTCCATAAACCATTATTAAAAGGGACCCAGGATGTCACTGCTTGACCCAGTACAAGCATTGTGGAACCTGTGTCTTTTGGGGAGACTGCTAGGTACGTATGACCTAGAATGGCCACTGTTGGAAACAGGATACTGGGTTTGATGGACCTTGGTCTGACCTAATATGGCATATCTTATGTTACTACTACTACTGAGCATTTGTAAAGCACTACCAGTCATACGCAGCGCTGTACAGACATGTAAGAGACAGTCCCTGCCCGTCAGAACTTACAATCTTACAAGATTCTTATGTTCTTACTACCTAACCTTTTAAGCATGGAACTAGTTTTCTTGTGTACTTGCCTACTTTGCAGGCAGGGCCATCTTTAACCATTAAACTAGGCAGGGCAGCAGCTAAGGGGTGTGCGGGGGGGGGGGGGGTGGAGGGGAGAGGAGGGAGGGGGGAAGCAACAAAGCTGCAATTGAAGCAAAACAATACATCCTGACAGGTAAACAACTCTAAAAACCATCAACACTTACTTTACCTGTATGGAGGTTGGGCAGTTTTCAAATACCCAATTTACCCGAACATCTGGCAGAAACTGTGGACTTTGTAGGCTAACAATGTCTCAACAGATCTATGAAGCCTCTATATGATATGATGCTTACTACTCTGGCCATGGTGCTGAGAACTGTGTGGTGACTTTCACTGGCTTATTGACCATGAGCTGTGACCTAACCATAGGGTTCTTTGGCTTAGTGATTGTTTTATGTTTATCCTCCTCTTTTGACTCAGACCTTTTTTGACGTCACTTGCCCCGTGGACTCTTAGGATGCTGGACTTTCAGTTTGGAAAGTGCAGCTCCTTTTAAGATGTTGCTGCTCCTATCTACCCCCCACCCTTCTTTAATTAAAGGGTTGATTGGAGTGGCTGGGTTCACATGTTTGCATATTGTTTTGTTAACTTACACTATATTTTTTTCCCTTTGTATAGATGTCTTGTCCCGTTTTTGGTCACTTCTCCTTTATGTATGAAGAGGCTGAATGCTCTGGTGGAGCAATAATGTTTATGTGGGAGTGTGTGCATGGCAATAGTTGAATGAGCAGAAGTTCCAGAAGCAAGTATAGGAGTAGCTGTAGGGGGTATGTTGTTGCTGAGGTGGAAAGGGAGATCCTTAATTTGAGGTATTCAGCTTTGAGTCTGAGGGCTTTTAGAGGGTTTGCACAGTCGTGGTGCTGAATGGAAACGGAGATTCTTAAATGTAAGTGCATGACTTGCCTACTTTATCATGACTGTGGTCTCTGTGAGAGAGATAAGTGTTTGTCTTGTTGAGTGGCCTTGATCTGGACAGTGTACATGTACCATGATGGAGATGGAAGTACGAGTGACTGTTAGTTGGGATATATTTCTAGAGGGCAATGGAGAGGAATTTGTTGGGGCTCTGTTTGCCAGAAGCATAATCTGTGTGTGACTTTTAGGGGGCTGGGTGGGAGGTGGTTCCTGGGCTTATATATGTTTTGGTGGTAATAGATACTAGGCTAATTTCCTTGATGGTTGGGGTAGGGATTGGTCACCCCAGTCTATTCAGATTTGTAAGCAAGTCAGTAACTGTTTTACTGACTTGCATTATGACATCTACTGATGCTTTAAGTATTGTATCATGGAATGTCTTAGGCACTGGATTTCCTATAAAAAGATTTAAGGTTTTGCAGACACTGAAGCGCCAGAAGGTTCATATTACCTGCTTGTGAGAAACTCGGCTATCTGATGAGGAGCACCAGAAATTGAGGCGATGTTGGGTGACAGAATTTACTTTTGCCTCAACAGGAACCATGAGGGCATGAATGGCCATATGTTTTAATAAATCATTGTCCTTTAAGGTGCTTGAGGTTATGGCTGACCCTCAGGGATGTTTTTTGTTTGTCAATGTGAACATTATTAGTAAGGAATTGGTCATAGCATCTATTTACGTGCCCAATGTGTCAGGGGCAGACTGACCAGTTGAGCCATAGAGTAGTGTTCAAGGGCCTACAGTAATAGGGGGCCCACTCTCCCCTTGTCTCCATTTATGCTGGATGGGTGGTTGGGGCAAATGACCCTTAATGCCCAGAGGCCCAGATTACTGTCAGTCTGCCCTTGCATCATATTTACTTACAATTCTTTTCTTTCCTGAAACAGTTGGCTCTCAGTTTTTTTGAAGCACATTTGGTTTTGACTGGAGACTTCAATATGACCATGAGCCTCACTTATAGATAGGTCCCCTGAATCCCAATGGGGATTGATCATGTTTCTAAAGGTCTACTGTATTTTTGTAAAGCCTCAATTTGGTGGATGCATGATGGTTTCATCACCTGAAGGAATTGGACTACACAGATGTGTCTTGGGTGCACAGCTCAGTGTCTTGTATTGATTATTTCTTGGTTTCCACTCTGCTGTTCCTTAAGATGAACAATGCCCAGATTGTACTCCTAGAAATCTCAGATCAGGCCATGATTTGGATTGAGCTGGAAAACTTTGCTGGACCATGTGGGTGTGGAAGGTGAATATTTCCTCCTTACTTGTACCAGGCTTACTTAATAAATGGAATGAATACGCTATGAATAATAGTGAATTTAGACACTCCTCTTTTTTGAGAGGCGGCTAAAACAGTCTTGAGGGGAGACATCATTGCCTTTGTAGAAGGAAGAGGACTACCACATCTAATATTAATAGATTAGAGCTACAGTTATGCAAAGATAAGGAATTATAGGCCTTGAAGCCTATTCTAGAGCATAAAGACATATATGTGGTAGCTCAAGTAGCACAGAATACATTAATTCATGAAAGTACAAAGAAAATGATGTACTATAAGTATAAAATCTTTCATTTCGGTAACCAAACGGGTAGACTTTTGATGAACCTCTCTTGGTGTTTGATGAGTCTGCCATTCATAATGGTGGTGAGAGGCACTGGGAGTAGGGTTACTAAATTTGCTGTTGAAACGGCACTGTTCTCGTGACTTTTAAGCTCTGTTGTATTCAACGGGGCCTCCTCTATCACCAGATGCTACACATGAATGGCATCGGTGCCTCTTCAAAGGCTCCTCCCATCTGCATTAGAACAATTTAATGCTCCTGTTGTAGCAATAGAAGTGTAAAAATCCCTAAAGTCCTTAAATTTCCAAAAAACAGTGGGGCTAGATAGGTTCAGCAGGGAGTTTTATCAATTCTTGCACATGCATGTTTCAATTCCTTTAGGGGTACTGTATAATGAGGCAATACACAGGGCCATTTTTGGGAGGGCACTTATGCTCATTCTTAAACCTGGTAAAGACCCATTACTCCCTGAATCTTATCGACCTATTCCGCCTTTCAACATGGATACCAAGGTTCTTGCAAAAATTGTAACTGTATCACCTGGGAATTTTCATGCCTTATTTAATTGAAGAAGAGCAAATGAGAGTGGTTAGGAGCCATCAGACAGTAGTGAATGTTCAGAAGCTACTGTGGGTGATGGAATGGTGTAAGACTGACCCTTTTCCTGCATTGGTAGTCGGTTTTTGCACCAATAGAGCGTTTGATAGGGTACAGAGGCTATTTTTTTTGCTGTTCTGCAACATGTGGATGTTGACTATTTTCTTCAGGCCTTAAGAGCTTTTTACGCTTCTCTAGTGTCAGAGGTAGTTGTGGATAGGATAGTGTTGCAGACTTTTCATTGGAAAGGGGGGACTCAGCAACATTGCCCCCTGTCACCACTTTTATTTTTATTATTCTCAAAACCCCTGTTGACCTGCTTGAAACTGTCACCAAGTGCAGTTTATGCCTATTTAAGGTTGGTTTGTTACAGTAAGCAGTAGATAATGATCCCCAAATAACAGGGATGTATGTCCAGCTTGGACATTCACCCCCTGCTATTCGCTGGGACCGTATTCTGATCTGTCGGCTCCCCACACATACAGAGGCTTTGTGCGGAGATCGCTGGATGGGGGCAGGAGAGGGTGGGCCAGAGGCGGAGAGGGGGTGGAGCGAGGGTGGCCCAAAGTGACTAGATATACAGAGTTCATCCAGGTTGGCTCTCTGTATGTCCGGCAGCCCCGATTTGTATGCCCGGCTTATCCCACCTCAAAAGTGGAATAAATGCAGGGCACCTGTGCGATAGGGGTATGCTGCCCTCCCCCCCCCCCCCAGCACAATGGGGCTGCTGCAGAAGATCCCCCGCCATCTGATTCTGACCCTTGCTGCCCCCGCCAAGGGTCGGGCAGCAGGGAAAAGGTATTTTGATGTGGGCGGCATTTGGGCTCTCAGTCTGGATGTGCCAGTGCCATGGCGAGAAGATGCCGTGGCACCGGCACACCAGCCAAAGTCTTGAGTGCTGGGGATGGGTACGCACTTAGACGTCTCCTGACTCAGAATGCTTTGCACGCCAGGCCATCCAAGTGCCCTGATTCTGCAACCGTGGGAACGTATAGCTCCTATGATTAGAGAATCAGGTCCAATTCAGTGCCATATGTTTTCTGCACATTTGGATGGCCCAGATGTGTAGACATCTGAATCGGCCTCCACATGTTTAGCATTTGCAGATACTACTACTATTACTATTTATCATTTGTATAGTGCTACAAGGTGTATGCAGTGCTGTACAGAGACACGTAGGGGACAGTCCCTGCTCATAAGAGATTACAGTCTAGTCAAGACAGACAACACAACAAGGGGGGACTGAGATATATGTAGGAGAATACTAAGGAAACACATACTGTAGGAGGTAAACAGGAGACTAGGGAGATCAGGATGCAAAAGCAGTCTCAAAGAAGTGAGTTTTTAGCCTGGATTTGAACAGGGCCACAGACGGAGCCTGACATACTGACTCAGGTAGCTTGTTCCAGGCATCAGGAGCAGTAAGGTAGAAATATCGAAGCCTGCAGCTGGCAGTGGAAGAGAAGGGCACAGAAGGGATCTGCCAGAAGAGCGGAGTTCCCAAGGAAGAGTGTGGAGAGAGATAAGAAAGGAAAGGTAGTGAGGAGCAGCCAAATGAATGCACTTATAGGTCAGTAAAAGTTTGAATTGGATGCAGAAATGGATAGGGAGCCAATGAAGTGACTTGATAAGAGGGGTGACATGAGTATAGCAACACTGGAGGAAGATTAGCCATGCAGCTGAGTTTTGAACAGACTGAAGTGGCGAGAGATGATTCAGAGGAAGACCAGCGAAGTGGAGGTTGCAATAGCCTAAACAAGAGGTGACAAGAGAATGGATGAGGGTCTTTGTAGTGTGTTCAGAAAGGAAGGGATGCATTTTGCCAGTGTTATAGAGAAAGAAGCGACAGGTTTAGCTGTCTGTTGGATGTGTGTGGAGAAGGAGAGGGAAGAGTCAAAGATGACATAAGGATTATGAGCTGAGAAAACAGGGAGGAGTAAAGTGTCATATACAGAAATAGATAAAGGAGGAAGGAGGGATATGTACTTAGGGGGAAAGATAAGGAGCTCAGTTTTGTCTATATACAATTTCAGATGGCAGTGAGTCATCCAGGCAGTAATATCGTATAAGCAGGCAGAGATCCGGTCCTGGATACCTGGTGATATTTCAGGTGCAGAGAGGTAGATCTGGGAGTCATCAGCATAGAGATGGTACTGAAAACAGTGGGAGGAGATGAATGCACCAAGGGACTAAGTGTAGAGAGAGAAAAGGAGACAGAACCCTTGGATATACTGACTGAAAGTGGGATAGCAGTAGAGGAAGATCCACCAGAACATACACTAAAAGTGCGATGGGAGAGATAGGATGAAAACCAAGACAGGACAGAACCCCTAAATCCAAGTGAGGACAAGGTATCGAGGAGAAGGTGGTGATCAACAGTATCAAAAGCAGAAGAAAGGTCAAGAAGGATGAGGATTGAATAAAGGCCCTTGGATTTAGCCAGGAACAAGTCATTGGAGACTTTGACAAGAGCCATCTCAGTAGAATGTAGAGCACGAAAGCCAGATTGCAATTAATCCGAAAAGGACTCAGAGGAGAGAAAGTCAAGACAGTGGTGGTGAACCGCGTGTTCAAATAGTTTAAAAATAAAGGGGAGGAGAGAGATGAGTTGATAATTAAAAGGACAGGTAGGATCAAAGAATGTTTTTTTGAGGAGAGGTGTAACCACAGTATGTTTGAAGGCTGCAAGAACAGCGTTAGGTTGAGAATATGACAGATGTAAGTGCAGCAGTCTAGGAGGTGGAGTTTAGTAGATGAATGGAAATGGGATCAGAAGAGCAGGTAGTATTATGTTGGCGACTACTAATCCGGTGAACTCTACAGTTAGCACTGATAGGTTTTGAATTGTTTGATAGGGTCTCGCTTGAACATGATTGAGCTGCAGGCTCTTTCATTAAACTTGTGCATTAGGGCCCTGTGGGATAGTTTTTCCCTTTGAGATTAACTGGTAATTTGATTTGCTGTTTAAGGGTATGAGTACCCGCATACCTTTCTACTTTTTATTAGGTTAATGCGTGGCCTATGCTTCATGAGATGTAAGAGTGTCTGTTGGGTTGGGATAGATTGTTGCTCTTGATTTTGGGTAGAAATGTTCATTTCATATTGACCCCATGCAAACAGGAAGTCTGTGTCAGAGGGGGAAGAAGCAAGGCTCCCACAGCATCTCAGCCCTGGAGGTTTTTTGTAAGTGTTGTGGTGCAATTTTAAAGGCATTGTAGTCACTGCAGATCCCAGAGAAGGGCAGAAGCAATGGCAACGGGAGCGAAGGCAGAAACAGGGGGGTGGCAGGAATGAGATTCACCTAGGGCTCCTCATAGCCTTGCACCGGCCTTGAAAGAAAGTGGATGTGAGTGTCTTGAATCAGGTTTCGAGGCACTTCCTTTGGTGAGGTGGTAAAGCCAGAATATCCTTACAGAGGTTAATGCTTTCATGTACCCAGAGCAGTTTAGGCATACTGGATATTTTTCGCTACAATTTGCTCTGTAGCTTGAGCTGTTTTAGTGTGCAGGGCAATTCTGATTTTATACCTGGACTTGTGGACTCAGTGTTTCGGGCCTGGCAGCAAGCTGGAATGAGTACTGTGGAAGACTTGGTAGATATTGATGAGCATGTGCATTGTTTTCAAACAGTTAAACAAAATGGAAATTTTTTGCTTATTTGCAGGCACGGCACTATCTTGGTACTTTGGGATCTGGTAACCTTGAGGATTCAGTGTTAGAGTTAGAGGATTATTTGTTTTTGCAAGCTGACACTAGCCATAAATTGGTCAATTATCATCAAGCTTTGTGGTCTGAACAAGAGGGCCTTTACTATAAAGCTTTGGCATTGACTAGTTGCAGGATTTAAGAAAAGAGATTATTCCTGAGTGAATCTAATATAACCTCAAGCACCTAAGAAATCTGACTTTTAAAATTTTCCTACAAAAGCAGCAATATTAATTTAGTTTCTGGGTGGTTATTTCACCCTTGAGTGCTTTTAGAGCCCGATTGAATTCTAGTCAGGGCCAGTGCTACCTTTTTTTTGCTGCCCCGTGTGAGTAATTACTGTGTTGTCGCCCCTCTCCAATCCATTCCAATAGAGCCCTTCACAGTCCTCTGTTTTGTCCCAGTAATAACTTAATGAGCGTATGAATACATTTACATGTACAGTGGGGATAAAGAAAGCCATGTAGAAATCTGGTAGCCTATCTTCCAGTGCCAACTGCCAGGTACATTAGGAAATACTAAAAAATTCTGCTGATTTAGAACCCATAGCAAACCCGCCATACCATAACAGCACTATCAAGACTGACACAGCACTAAACCCTACCCATCAAAAGGCAGCAGTACAAATATGAAACCGAAACATCTCATAGAACACCAAAACTTCTCCTACTAGAAAAATAGAACAAGTGGGACTGCTACACAGAAACTACATGCTAACAGAATACCACATTTCAGTAACACACACAAAACACAGGCAGACCATCACCTAATATAGACCAAGGGAGCACAGTTTAGAAATATGAAGACAGTAATTGAACTGGGAACCTCAAGAAGCCAAACTTGGAATGTACTGCAACACTGGAGAAATAAAACTAGAAATTAATTTCCTCTTGCACTGAACAAAACACAAAGACATCAATGTGCAGATTTCCCAGAGCTAAAATATTCCAGTTAATACATTCAAAATAAAATACTTTTCTGCACTTGTTGTTTGGGCCTTTTATTTTTCAGTCACGATGGCCCTAGTCTCTCTCTTCTCCTTTCCTTGTCATTCTTCTGCTATCTGGCTCTCTGTTTGTCCTTCCTTCTCTCTCATCCTGTCTTTACATTCCCTTCCTACAGCCGTCTCCTACATATTGATTTTTCTTCTTTTTGCCCTTTCTCCATTTCGTTCTTTACTCTCTCTGTCCACTCAAATTTCTCCCTCTCTCTCGCCCTGTAGCCTTAGTCCCCTTTTGACTTTTCACCAGCTCCTCCGCTGATGTCCTGTTCAGTCCCTCACTCCAGCACCATCCTGCCTAATTTCTCCTCCAAGTCACCAGAAGCAGCTGGTGTTGCCTATAGCATTCACTTCCAGTGCAGAATTCAAAGGCCCTGCACACCCGAAGTGACTGCTATAAACAGCACTGGCGGCTGCTGCTGCTGACATGGAGAAGGAAAGATGAAGCCAGGGATGGTGCCGTGCGATCTTTCTGCCACTGCGACCACATGGCAAAACCATATTCAACAACACTGTGGTTTTCAGCCTTGTTTTCAGTAGGACACTCCTGATAGACAAACTTGCATACATGACACTCTACAACTCTGCATCCACAGAAATCCTCTCCCAACAACGGATGGCGAGCAGAACTTGGACGTTTTCCCATATAACCCATCATACAAAAAATATCCGGTTTAACTCACGCTTTTTCAGTAGTAGCTCAAAATGAGTTATATTCCAGTACTGTAAGTTCTGATTCTGATAGCAACACCACCACAGGATCCATTCACTATCACACACATTGTGTAATAATCCAGACAAAATAGCAAAGGGGCCACCAAGCTGATGAATAAGACAGTATAATACAAAAAAATAAAAAAGGTAGTTATTCTTTTAAACAAAGCCCTATAAACTAAGTAACCTAAGTTAACCAAACATTGCCATTTTTCAGCATTGCACCTGCATCAGGGGCAGCTACATTTCTCCCATTCCTCTTGTTGGCCTTCCCTCCTCAGCTCAGTTCCCCTGTCTATGCTAAACCTCTTCCCCCACTGCCTCTGAGCCTTTGTTTTCCCCTCTCCACTCAAGGTTTCTCGTTCTCCAATCAGCCTCAGAATCCCCGCTCTCCTCTTCAAGTTCTCATTCTCACGCTTGGTCTCACCTCCCTCACTTACTCACCCTTCCCAAATGCAGTCCGAGTCCTTGCTTTTTCCTCACCAGGTATCTCTAGGACCCCTCCCTCCCCCCCATTCACCAGCCCCATTCTCCCCTCATTACTCAGATCTGTTTTTTAATTCTTGCCTTTTCCCAAAATCACTTAGTCCCCATCCCCATCCCCACCCAATCTCTCTTCCCCTGTTTTCTCCCTCTGCCTTTCCTGAGCCCCTGCTGCCTCCTCTTCAGGCCTCCCTTTCTTCACATACCATTTCTCAAGCCCTGATAATTCCTTTATCCCATTCAACACTCATCCCCTCAACAAGTCCCTTCTTTCCCTCCCTCCCGAGTTCTCATTTAATTTGCCACTCAATCCCCAAATTCTAGCTTACCTACTAAACTTCCCAGTCCCTGCTCATTCATCATCCAACATGCTCTTCCTGCCTTTTACTTAATTTCCCCTGTCCCTCTCTCCCGATGTGTGCCTCTTGCCTCTCATATTTACATCCCTCACCCAGCATAGGATGTTTCCATATCTCTCCAGTGTGGGCCTCTTACTTCTGTGGGACATCTGCTACTGGTCTTGCCATTGCTCATTCTCACTCTCTGCCTGCTTCTGAGCACACTGAAAACGCGCAAGCAAGCATGGCTTTGATGCCAATCTCATGATGAACGAGATCGACATCAGAGTTGGGCCTGCCTGCATATTTTCAGCATACCCACATGCAGGCAGAGGCCAGAGTTTCCATTTACATGCTTACCAAGTAGAGGAAACTGTAGTTGGCTTGAAGAGCCAGCAGTGCAGCATAATGTTCACGCCCACAGTCCAAATAGCAGAGGAGGAACGATTAACTGCATCCCACAAAGCCTCAAAGGAGGAGGAAATGCAGCAAGCTGCTGGGCCTCATGATACACAGACTGAGAATCACTTTTGTAAGCCCTCACTGGCCCCTTCGAACAGCCACCCTGTGCAAGTGCACCATTTGCACAATCAGGAGTGCAGGGGCAGAGTTGCAAGTGCACATACGGAGCCCGATATTCAAAGTGATGAACTGCGTTAATCGCGTCAGCTGGGATATTCAGCGGCAGTAACGCGGTTAGTGCTGTTGAATGTGTAGGTGCTGCCGTTAAGTCAAGCGGAGGGATAACCAGGCAGCAGGCAATATCCAGCCGCTGCCCGATTATCCTCAGCACTGAAAGTTAGGCCAAGTAAAGACTGTCTTAACCTTTGCCAGTGAAGCTAACCGGGCAGTGGCTGAATATCGTCACTGCACAGTTAGCTTCTCTGCTATCCAACCGGCCTGGATGTTTGATGCCGGCGGCTGAATATCGTCACTGCTTCTCTGCTATCCAACCGGCCTGGATGTTTGATGCCGGCGGCTGAATATCGTCTCTGCACAGTTAGCTTCTCTGCTATCCAACCGGCCTGGATGTTTGATGCCGGTGGCTGGATTTGGCCCCGACATTGAATATCCGGGTCTTAGGTTCATCGGCGATGGCTAGCCACCAGCACTGATTTTATAAGATAGGCGGGTGCATGCATGAAGTACACCTCCTTCAGAACAGCTGTAAATTTGTGTGTGCACATTTGTGCACTTTTGGGGCTGGCACTGGTTGCCTATTTTATAAAGATACATATGTTGCCTTTATCAAATGGGCACTTTTTTAAACTTTTCACACGGCACTGTTCCTATCGATTCTAGATTCTAGTTGATTTATATATAGAAAGCATCATTATGGTATTGAAATGCATTATTTCAGCAAAACTATGACATGCGTCTCTCAGCTTTGTTGCATTTTGTAGTCGCAGCCAATTTTTGGAGAGATGGGAAATGAAAATACTTTAAGACATATGCAAAGTGGTGAAATTCAGCCGGTTGGTGCAAACCAGTTCTTAGCGTTTTCCACGTTCGCCCTCCCAGTCCCAACAGGCCGTCTCACTGCTGCATCTGCATTGGCGGGACTCAAAACACCCAATAGTGTTTTCATAGCATCGGGGGATGCCATCAAAATACTGCCGGGTGTTTTGAATCCCACCAGTGCAGATGCAGCAGTGACCCGGCCTGTTGGACTGGTGCGGCAAACATGGGAAATGCTAGGAACTGGTTGGCGCGAACCAGTGCAACCCGGCTGACTGTAACCACCAATTGAACCGGTTCCTAGGAGGTTTTGAACCTCACCACCGCATATACATATTTTAAAAAAGGCAGTAGTTTTTCTTTTAAAAAAATTACAATGCACAATAGAGCATTTCCTTAACCTCTGAGAGCTTGTCAGTAAAAAAGCAGGTCTTCCATTTTAACAAAGCAGAACCCATCCCATCTAAACACACACTTGCCCATAAGAAACGAATATACTTTAAATTCCTCCCCTGTGGACAAAATATTGTCGCTTCAAGGCCAACTGCTTTTTCTTTGAATGAAGCTACCTTGTGTTTCATCACCCACAAAACACCTTCCTGTCTTAAAAAAAAAAAGCCCAGCCTTTATGTTTAAATGCCTTCTGAATTATTTGAGCCAGGGCCACTGGCCAGTGTGAGTCACCACAATTTACAGCTAGCCGTCACTTTTTACATGATAGGCTTGTAACAAATATGCGCCGCATATTGTTAAATTAATCTTCCATTTAAAATTAATGGAGTTAGACTCCCCAGGTTCAATGTAATTTCATGTTCACGGGCAGGGAGAGACGTGCACCGCATGCAAAACAGAGACGCGGCCAAACGCCCCCTAATCTTTCATCACCTTGAACCGATGACTAGGACATCTTTGCAGCACTGGCTAATGAGATTGAGCTTTGCGTTTCTCCTGGGGATTCCAGTTCAAAGATGCTATTTTTTTTTCTGCTAGATGCAGCAGGCTCTGTCTTATTTTAATAATTCCTTAGATACAACAAGCATGAAGGTATGGAAGATCCAGAGATGAAAAGGAAGTTTATGCTATTAGTTCAGACCCAAAACCAGCTCAAGCAAGGCTGTCATGGATAAATAAGCTGTAAGCATTTTAACCAGAATATACAGTAAAACTAAGCAGGCATGATCAAATTTCTTTTCTATTTTTTTATTAATGCACCATCACCTTAATCTCATCTTCTGTCAATCTTGGACCTATTTATGAACTAATTAAATACCACAGATGAAAGAACAGACTGTCCAATAAGCATTTTGAGCCCTCGCAGAGATTTGAGTCCTTACGGAATATATTGCTCTGCTCCTTGTAGACAATTTATTTTTTTTAATGAATCCCTCTGCTTTGTGCACTGTTAATTAGAACAAATGCAAACCACTGCTTCAGAATGTCTGGGTCTGATATTTTGAGCATATATGTGTGATGACTTTGATTTTAATGGCTTTAGTGATCCTCTTTAGGGGAAGAGTCAGGGCCTGTTAGTGTCAGGAGTGTAGCCTCCATCGGTTATGACACATTTGGGGATGTGTGAAAGAAATCACATGCAGGGATATTTACAGGGGAAGTACCAGGGATTAAAAATAAATTTGAATTCAGAATCACTTGACCTTGGGAGTTAACCAGATAAATTGTTTGCTTTTGGGTGCTCTAGCCGCTTAATTTTCAACAAGATAGCTTGATTGTTTTGAGTTAAACTCTGCACAGATAAGGTGGTATAGAAGTATGACATGACGCAACATAACCTAAAGGGGCATGCTTACTAAAATGTGCTACAGGATAGTGTGCTGTTCAGTGCATGCCAAGGGCATTGCAGTTAAAATGTATCGCCTGCTGAAAATGTGGTCACACTAAAAACCATGTGCTAACCAAGTAGGACGGTTTGGGGGTAAAGACTGGACAGATGGAACGTTTCTGTTGCGTGTTCTCCTGTGATGTAGCACTTAGCATGAATGCACTTACCACATCCTCAGTGGGTGGTGTTATGTACGCCCGTGCTGATCACGCCAAAGTTGACCAGCATGGGAGTGGCTCCTGGACACAGTCGGGCATGCCTCTGTTTTCTAGCATAGGTCGAAATGCCAATTCTGTGCTCGTTTTCAGGATTGATCGTGAACTATCCAAGTAGAGTTATCTGGAGCTAGAGGCATGGTTAGTGTGAGTCAAACCTTTACCTTGATGATGTCAGTATTAAGCACGATCTGATCAGAGTAAACTAGTTAAATAAACTGGATAAGTTAACTTTAACCTGTGATATTTCATTGCACCAACTTAACTGGATATATGTGGTTAAAATTAACCATATCTTTTCTGATTAACCAGATAAAATGCCATTAAATATTGATCTCAGTGACTTTGGTTTGTGTTGCGCCTTTCATCAAATCAAGGTAGTAATGTTTTCCACGTTAATCGGTCAGAAACATATCCAGCTTTGTGGAGGGCCAAGACTACATACAAGCTGCTAAATGGTGGGAGAAGAGAAGATAAAAAATAAAAATGTTCAAGATTAGTAATTTGGATTCAAATGCATGATCCCACTTTTGTTTCTTAATCCTATTGCTTCATCTGGTGTCCTAAGAGTTCTGACGCTGCCTTAGGGACTTTAAGACCTGTCGAGACTTAGGCTTACAGTTATGACTCTGAATGCAAACATCACACTTGCCAATTAACCCTACATCTTCTGTGCGATTTGAGGCTTTTTCCTATTTCTTCCATCTAACTGCACAAACTTGTCTTTGTACTTGGGAAAATTTAGTTGGTTAGTAGTACCTGGCTAAATTGTAAAGCTTGACCCCAGGCATGCCCTGACTCAGCCCCTTTTTTTTGTCCAACTAAATCTTTTCAGACGGTGATTTTGGACATATTATAGCCAGACTAGGGAGGGGGATGAATGAGGGGGAAGAATTTCTACCTGGTGAGACTGATGCAGTTAAAAACCCATATTAACCACATATAACATCTAAAAATTGACCTCTGGGCAACATTCAAAGCCCTGAGTCTCAGTAAGCTGGCCAAAAAGAGGTCGGCTGGCTAAGGGGGCAGATCGTGATATTCAGTGGCACTATATGGTCTGTGGGCAGAGTAGTGATAATATCATACTAACTGGGTAAGGGCCAAGACTTACGTGGTCCGCACGATTTTTAGTGGCCCCTCTCTGAACAACTTATGCTGTATGAATCCAGCATAAGTTGCAATCCAGGCAAGCGTTGGTTGAAAATCACATTGACTGGATATGTGCCAGCACTTACCAGGTTAACACTGCTCTGTCCTGATATTCTATTAGCAAAACAAGAGGTAAGGTGAACCCTACAAAAGGTAAACCCAAAGGACAATAAATAAATAGGCTATACTCTCTTAAGCTGCCTATTGCTGTGTGATGTCACCAATGAATTGTTAATACCATCAACCCACACACCCTAAAAGGCTTCAGAGATGGGGGAAGGGGCTGCACTTGCAGTTGTATTCTCCCACTGCAAAGTATCCTTCTCATGTGCCCCCGTTCTCATTCATAAGCCTTAGATCTGTTTTTACAATTTTAAATGCTTTTAAAATACTTGAAAAAACTTAGCTTACAGAGTCTCCAAATCCTGACCCTCCGAGCTGATGTCACTGCTAAACCTCACGTCGACTTGAGTTTCGCCTGTCAAGTTGCAGGGCTGCCTCAGGACAGGATAAGCAGCTGTTCAACACCCCTTCTGGATTCCTGAACAGCTGCTTATCCTGTCCTGAGGCAGCCCTGTAACTTGGTAGGTGAAACTCGAGTCGACGTGAGGTTTAGCAGTGACACCAGCTCTGAGGGTCAGGATTTGAAGACCCTGAAAGCTAAGTTTTTTTCAAGTATTTTAAATGTATTTAAAAATTGTAAACTACTTCAATTTCTTCTCCATCAACAATGGAGATTTTGTCAGTTGTCAGGAGCTTTGTCTTCTTTACATTAAGGTGCAGGCCCATTTAAGATTATGTTCCTTGATCTTGGGAAGCAAATGTTTTAGATCATCTTCACTTTCAGCCAGTAATGTGGTATCATCAGCACAGCGGAGGTTGTTGATGAGTTTTCCTCCAGTCTTCACACCTCGGTTGTCTTCATACAGTCCTGCTTCTCTGATGATTTGTTCTGCATATAAATTAAACAGGTAATTCTTCTGTATAATCTTAAAATATGCAAGAATATACCTGTTAGTAAATATAAGGGTTATGGAAAAAGTATAAAGTTGTGAATGAAGAGATTTGTAATTTTCATCGAAATGGTTAATAAAAAAATTAAAATGGAAAAAATAATAATATTAATCTCTTATAACACTTATCATTTGCAGCACTGCAATATTCAGAGGTAAGATAAACCCATCATGAATGGAGTACCAATTCTTTTGAGAATATACTGAATAAAGAGCTTTAAGTTGCATTGAGCCCCTGTAATATATACATAGATGAATTCTGCCATTTCTTTGCCCCTGGGAACATAATTAGTGTTCTGAAAATGCATATACTATATATGTTGCATGATCCAGCTGGTGCTCCCCTTGGCCACCATGGCATTGGTAGCATCCTCGCAACTCTTTAATCATCCACTTACTACTACTTATATTAGCTCTTATTCTCGGTTATGTTTCTTCCATGTTTGCTGCTGCAGTGGATTGCTTCCCTTTATGTAGCGTGTGGTATCCATGTCATACTAGTCATGCTTAGTACTCAGCAGACCCCATTGATTTATCAGGAATTTTATCCTCTGTACCCCAGCAAGCCCCTGTGTTTTCTGTTTATGCACAGGAACCCATGCCGTAATCATTTCACCACACCTTGACTATGGCAACGCTCATCTGTGACTTCTACAAATCCAACCACTTTGCTCTTTTACAGTGTCTTTAGAATGCAGTCAAGAATCATTTCACCCATCAAGCAAATCCTTCTTTTCCTTTTTGTGTGCCTAATCTAGCGTCCCATCCACTTTTGCATGAAATCATAGAAACATACAAACATGACGACAGAAAAAGACCACATGGCCTATTTAGTCTGTCCTTCCATATCAACCACTACAACAGTCCCCTTTTTTCCTTTAGAGATCATCTGTGTTTGTCCCATGCTTCTTTGAATTCAGATACTGTCCTTATCTCTACCACTTCCACTGGGAGACTATTCCACGGATCCACCACTCTTTCCGTAAAGAAATATTTCCGCATATCAATCCTGAATCTATCCCCTTTCACTCTCATCCTATGTCCCCTCGTAGCAGACCTTGCTTTCAATCGAAAGAGGCTCTCCTCCTGTGCATTTATGTCATGGAGGTATTTAAACATCTCAATCATATCACCTCTATCCCGCCTTTCCTCTAATGTGTACATATTAAGATCCTTAAATCTGTCCTCATATGCTTTATAATGAAGACCACTAACCATTTAAGTAGCCACCCTCTGTACTGACTCCATCCTGTTTATATCCTTTTTGAAGGTGCGGTCTCCAGAATTGCACACAATACTCCAAATGAGGTCGCACCAAAGACTTATACAGAGGCACTATCACCTCCTTTCTTCTTCTGGCCATTCCTCTACCTATGCATTCAAGCATCCTTCTAGCTTTTGCTGTCGCCTTTTCTACCTGTTTAGCTACTTTAAGATCATCAGACATAACCACGCCTAGGTCCCGCGCTTCTTTAGTGGACAAAAGTACTTCACCCCCTATACTATATCTCTCCCTTGAATTGCTGCAGCCCAAATGCATGACCTTGCATTTTTTAACATTAAATCTCAGCTGCCAAATTCTAGACCATTCTTCAAGCTTAGCTAGATCCCTCCTCATCTTATCTACACCTTCCTGGGTGTCTACTCTATTCCAGATTTTGGTATAATCCACAAAGAGGCAAATCATACCCAACAGACCTTCCGCTAAATCACTAACAAAGATGTTAAAAAGAATCGGACCAAGGACAGATCCCTGGAGCACACCACTGGTAACATCCTTCTTCTCAGAGTGAGCTCCATTTACCTGTACCCTTTGTCGCCTCCCACCCAACCAATTTCCAACCCAAGCAGTAACTTTACGGTCCATCCCTAGGGTGCTCAGTTTGTTTTTAAGTCGCCTGTGAGGAACGGTGTCAAAGGCTTTACTGAAATCTAAATACACCACATCTAGGGCTGTCCCCCGGTCCAACTCCCTGGTAACCCAGTCAAAGAAATCAATCAGATTTTTCTGTCAAGACCTGCCTCTGGTGAATCAGAGCTTACAATCTAATCGAGACAGACAGAACAATGCAAGAGAAACAAGGAGTTTCAAATAGGGAAGACGATAAGGAGAACAAGGGATTAGGCTCCAAATGCGGCCTCAAAGAGGTAAGCCTTTACCATGGATTTGAAGAGGGGGAGAAAAGAGACTTGATGTAAAGATTGAGGAAGTTTGTTCCATGCATAAGGAGCAGCAAGATGAAAAGATCAAAGTCTGGAGTTTGTAGAAGAAGAAAAGGGCATAGAGAGAAGAAAGCCAGAGGAGAAGCGGAGTTCACGAGGAGGGCTGTAGGGGGAGAGGAGAGAGGAAAGGTAATGAGGGGCAATAGACTGAATGCATTTATATGTTAGAAAGAGAAATTTGAATTGGATACGGAAATGGAAGGGCAGTCAGTGAAGTGATTTTAGAAGAGGGGTTATATGAGTATCGGGGCAGCGGAAGATTAGCCGTTCAGCAGAGTTCTGGATAGATTGAAGAGGAGAGCGATGACACTGAGGGAGACCTGCAAGGAGGAGGTTGCAATAATCAGGACAGGAGATGATCAAAGAGTTGACAAGAGCTCAAAAATGTAAAATAATATATATGATAGTCAATTGCCATCTATGCTTTGGAAGGCTAAAATGGAAGCAGGCATGATTTAAGAGATAATAAAAAATAAACTGAAACAAAGTTGCAATATCTGTGTTCATGAACAATTAAGATACATTGTCGATGGAACTCTAGGTAACTACATCAGAAAGCCAGTACTGAGGAGACTTTGTTGTTTCTGTACAACACTGAAAAAGTTCAGGAATCAGCCTGTTAAAGCTGGTTTATTATTTGCTTCATTCTTCTGGCTTTTTAACTTTACTGATTCCCTTCTGTCTTCCTAGTCTCTTAAACAACCTATAAAGATCACCCTAACCCAGTGGTCTCCATTTCCACTGTCCACAGCAAACTACAAGGTGGTGTGAAAGTGCTAAGCCTAACATTACTCCGAGTCCCTCTGTCTCCTCTTTCTTGTCTCTCAGGCTGCATGTATATCTGGGAACAGAGATGGAGAGCTATAAATCACAGTGGGAATTTCTGACCTTCAAGTGGCAAAGCAGCGAGCGGAACCATGATTGTTAAGAGCATTGTCTTAATAATCTGCCTTCTGGTATACTGTGTTCAGTGTGTATCTCTTGCTGGGTTTGATTTAAAATCTTAATATTACGTTTTTAAATGTTCCAGCCCTAAGAGGTCTGGAATTATGCATTTCGATTATAAACTATCTTTCATTTCCCCCCGGGGTATTACATTTCTATGAAAGACATTATTTCTAATGTTCTTATGCATTATTAAATCTATATGGCCCAGACATAACTCTTTTTTTCTGTCTGATTGATCAGTAAGGTTTGTTGGAAGAACTTTCCAAATGAGAGAAGCTATTGTTCACAAATTTTGCGACCACAATAAGCCCTTTGACTCACTGATGCTGATTTCACATTCTGCTAATGTTTTTCTCCTGAGTAATAATGTAAGAGATGTTCTTATAAGAAGACAATTGGTTTTGAATATTATTGTCATGATGTGGCAATCATGCAGCGAAACATAGTAGTTACGATACCAGACATCTAGCGGAATCTATTTATTAGAATAAAGCAATTTGTGTCAGCCTCATTAGGATATAGTGTTGTATGGATAGGAACAGCAAACATCAACTTGTTTTGCAATCTCTTCTTTAAAAGGAATGAAATAGTGTATCTAGACTTGTGGCTAATTTTCTCTTAATATTTTTGTCAGCAGACTAGCATCTATGACCTGCTCTGAACCTCTGTCAACTCACTCAGAACACCTGTCTGGTCAAGCTTTTGCAACAATATTCTTATTTTTCTATAGATTCTGTTCTTTCACAAGTATAGGTGAACACCATGTCCCTGAGACAACTGCGTATTCCAGTCCTATACGTGTTTACAGTGTAACTTAATGGCTCATTTCCCCATTCATAGTCTTAGGTTGTCTGTGCCGGGGACTCAGTTGAAACAGCCATAGTAAAGTATGGCTCACCAAGCTGAGGGTTGGTAGAGATAGTGGGTATGGGGTGTATGTGAGATCTGTTTGGAGGGTATAGGTATGTTGGGGGTTAGGTGAATATATGTATGAGGTGGTGGGTATGTTGGGTGTATGTGGTGGTGAAGGGCATGTTGTGGATGTGGAAGTGTATGTGGGGAGATAGTTAAGTTGGGATCCTAAGGGGTGGGGATGTATGGGAGAAGGATTGTGGAGGGGTCAGTATGTGGAGGGCTGGGTATGTTGGGAGAATGGTATGTTGGAGTGTGTATATGTGGGAAAGGTGTGGACAGAGTGTGTTGGGGTTATGTAGGGGGATGTGGGTGATGTATGGGCGGTTGGGTTGTAATGGGTATATTGAGAGTGTGTGTGTTTTGGGATGGGATATAGGCTTCTTTCTCCTGTCCTCCTGAATTCACTCTGTCCCTTCAAACCTCTTGAACGTTTCCATCTCTCTAACGAGTCCTCCTCTGCTCCTGCACGCCCCCCCCCCTTCCCTGGAACCCTATTGCACTCTCCTCTCACTCCCCTGCAATCTGCCCTTGCACGCTTCCCTCCTGCACTCTCTCCGCCCCTTTCCTGTCACCCCCTTAAACTCTCTCCTTCTCTCCTCTTGAACTCTGTCCTATCATGGAGGTATGTATGTGTTGACAGTGCGTGTATTAAGAAGCAGTGCATGTGGCTGTGGACATGTGGGCCTTGCTTTTCCCTTGCATGTTTCCCTTTTTCCCTGCAATCATTACGTGTTCCTGTCACTCTCTTGCACTACTTCCTCTCTACCCCTTGCAAATCCCTAACATCGCCCCGTCCTTTGTGCTCTACCCCTCATCCTTCCTCTCTTCCCCTCTTCCACTTCACATCTTTCCTCCTCTTGAGCATCACCCATTCCATTATGCTTTGCTGCTCCTCTCAGTATCCCCTGCCCCTCCCCTCTGCCTTTTATTCTTTCTAATCCCACCTCTTCTCTTATTCTCCACTCCCCCTCTCCCCTCTTTCCACCCTTATATCTCCTTCCTTTCCTCTGTCCCTTCTTTGAAGTTCTACCAGTCTTTGCCGGCGGGACTCTCGCTGACTCATCCGTGCCGTTCTGTCCTCACAGCTAGCGTAATCTGGGGAGTCTGCCAGCTTGGCAGCGCCTTCCCTCTCTCTTCTTGGTTGGGAGGATCCAGGGACTCCTGTCAGCACTGCAGCGCCACTTCATTTGCCTCTGAGCCGGCAAGGCCTGCGGACCCCCATTAGTGCTATTCTTTTCCCACTGCTCGGAAGCTTCTCATATTGCTTTGTATTCAGTGTCTCATAGAAGACAGGATAGAGGAAAGAGAACAGTCTGGTCAACTGTTTATAATCCAGACTTGAAGCACTTTTAAAAGAAAATCTATAGTAGATCTATTAGAATTATATTTACTGAAATATGCAAACCCACCAGCACAGTTTAAAGTGGTCTAGTCGCTTCAGTGCTGAAAGCTACTATATAAAGTAGTCTACAAAATGAAATGGGCTGTTTCCTCTTGGCAGTTCTACCAAACTGCCTTGCTATTACTCTGCTTTACTTGCAAGGATAATCAGTGGCATCTTATAATACAGCAGTGTCCATAAACACACCAGTGACCTTGGATTAAAGAAGCACCCCTTGAAGCCTTCCCTTCTGTGGGCACTTTAGTAGGTGATGCTTATGACCTTGGAATTTATTAACCCTCTTTTATTATTCCAGTCAGACAAAAGTGAAGCTCTAAGGCTCGGCAACCAGGAGTATAAAAACTTTCCTCCTTTGCAATGCAATTTGATTTGAAATAAAGATGACTGATGGCTGCTGGTGTTAAGACCTCGGTTCATTCCAGTGATGATAAAGGGAGCCTATTAGCTGGAGTTACAACTTATTTAAAAGCAGCGCGTACAGATAATAGGGCTGAAGCAATTCTGGAAAGTTCAGATTTAAAGGGTTCCCTATAAAAATGAATTCACTGCCTAACATATTGTTGCCAAGCCCAGATAAAGTTCTCTGGTGGCTCTGAATTCTGTACTCTGCAAGAAAGGAGGAGGACGCGGAACTGAAGATCAAATAGATGTTATGCCCAAAGGCTGCCTAAAATCTGAAGATTAATGTAGTGACTTAATTAGACCTAAAATGCATGTTGCAATAAAATGATCTGGACTTCATTGTGACATGAGATTTGGCTACTTAAGATAATACTAACTTATGTCACTGTAACCCTATTGAGATACTTCAGTAACAAGCCTTGTTCCAGCTGCTTTATATTTAAATGCAAACATTTTCTGTCATTCTGGGGTTTTCTTCATTTGTATACACCCCTGTTCATGCATCCAGAGAATTGCTGTTTTTATAAACTAATTACCCAAGAACTGGCATGTGTTCGGTAACAGCAATACGTTTAACATGTGACTGCCCAATACCTCATCTATGGCAAATCAGCTAGGTAATTACAGAGTTAATTTTCTAGCATGGGAATCATAAGGTCAGTTTTCAAAGATTTGGGAATCTGTTTACGGAAGGTTTTCTCCCAATTCTATCTGGGAAAAATGCAGAGTAAATCAGGCCCAGAGTGCCTTATTTATTAAAAAGCCAGTATTCAAAATATTTCTCTGGGAACAAGCAGGAAGTCAGTCCTCACATATTGGTGACGTCGGCACTGATGGAACCCTCGCGGAAACATCCCCCCAGCTTTCAAAGAAAGCCTTTGGGAGATGCCACCATGCAGGGGCGGCCCAAGGGGGGTGCGGGGTCATGTGCGGAGACTCGGTGCGGGGCCTCATTTGCATAAGGGGCCTCATTTGCATAAATATTTGCATAATGTTACCATACACTAACTTTTAGTAAACATGCCTCTTAATGAGTGTATGGATAAAGAAAGACTAAAAGATTTCTACATTACTATAATCCAGTGCCAACCGCCAGGCACATTACAAACTACTACAAACACTGCCCATTTAGAACCCATAGCAAACCCGCCGTATCCTAAGAGCACTACGAGGACTCACAAAGCACCATACCCTACCTATCAAAAGGCAACGCTGCAAATATTAAACCGATACATTTCAGAGAATAACAATACATGACCTACTGGGGAAAGGGAACAAGTGGCAATGTCAAATAGGAATTACATAAACAGAATACCTCAGCTCAGTTACACATGCAGAACACAGACCATCACCAAACAAGGAATCACAATTTAGAAACAGGAAGACAATTAAACTGGGAACCCCAAAAGCCAAACTTGGAATGTACAACACTGTAGAAATAAAACTATAAATTAATTTCCTCTTGTACTGAACAAAGCGCAGACGTTAATGATGCACATTTCCCAGAGCTGACATATTCCAGTTAATAAATTCAAAATAAAGAGAGATCTTTCTACCTTTTGTGCATTTTTTTTTTCAGTTGCAATTGCTCCGGCCACTTTCTTCTGGTTTCTTTGTGTCTTCTGCTAACTCTCCATCGTCTGCTGTCCATTTGTCCTTTCTTCTCTCTTCTAATTTTTTTCCATTCTCTCTCTACATCTGCTTTAACATACTACTCTTTCTCCTTTTGCTCTTTCCTCATTCCTGTTTCATCCACTCAAATTTTACCCCTCCATCCTCAATCCCCACTTACTCTCCCAATACCCAGCCAATTGTAGATTTTTCTTCCGTCCCACATAAAATAATTTTCCCCTCTCCATTTCACTCTCCCAGCTCCATCCCATTCTAATCTCCCCCAACATCAGCTCCCTTCTAGTTCCAGCCCCACCCAGTATCCGCTCCCTTCTAGTCCCCGCCTCAGCCCATTTCCAGTCCTAGCCCCCCTCATCAGCCCATTTCCAGTCCTAGCTCCCCCATCCATTTCCAGTCCTATCCAAGTCCCTCCATCAGCTCATTTCCAATACCAGCCTCCCATCAGCCCATTTCTAGTCCTTTCCTAGCCCCACCATCAGCCCATGTCGAATCCTAGCTCCCCTCCCCTCAGCCCATTTCCAATCCAAGCCCCCCATGAGCCTACTTCCAATTCTAGCCCCTCCATGAGTCCATGTCAATCCAAGCCCCCACCACAGCCCATTTCCAATTTTAGCTCCCCCCAACACCCAATTCCCAGTCCTATCCTAGCCCCCTCCATCAGCCCATTTCCTGTCCTAGCTCCCTCCCCTCACAACCCATTTCTATTCCAAGCCCCCCTCCCCATCAGCTATTTGCAGTTCAAGCCCCCCTTCCACTCAGCCCATTTCCATTCCAAGCCCCCCTCCCCATCAGCTATTTGCAGTTCAAGCCCTCCCTTCCCCTCAGCCCTTCCAAGCCCCCATCCCCATCAGCTATTTGACGTTCAAGCCTTCCCTTCCACTCAGCCCATTACCAGTCCTAGGAACCCCCCAACCCATTACCAGTCCTAGCCCCCCCCCCATAGCCTATTACCAGTCCTAAGTCCCCATCAGCCCACTCAGTCCTAATCCCATCAGCCCATTTCCAGTCCTAAAACCCATCACCCAATTTTCAGTTTAAGCCCCCCCATAGCCCATTACCAGTCCTAACCCCCCATCAGCCCACTCCCAGTCCTAATCCCATCAGCCCATTTCCATTCCTAACCCCCCATCACCCAATTTTGTGTTTATGCCCCCCATAGTGGATTACCAGTCCTATCACCCCCCATCAGCCCACTCCCAGTCCTAACCCCATCAGCCCATTTCCAGTCCTAACCCCATCACCCAATTTTCAATTTAAGCCCCCCCATAGCCCATTACCAGTCCTACTCCCCCCATCAGCTCACTTCCAGTCCTAACCTCATCAGCCCATTTCCAGTCTTAGCCCCCCCATAGCCCATTACCAGTCCTAACCCCCATCACTCCATTTCCTGACTTAGCTCCCCATAGCCCATTATGTCCTAACCCCCTATCAGCCCTCTTCCAGTCCTAACCCCATTAGCCGATTTCCAGTCCTAACTCCCACCCCAACAGCCCAGGGAAAATTTTAAATAAAAAAAAAGCTGTCTGCTGCTGCCGCCGCTGCCGCAACGGCAACGGCAGAATCGAATATCCCGCAGGGCCCCCCACTGCCCGACAGAGCCTGCCCTCCCTGCATCAGCTCCGTCTCCGCAGTCGCACCGGCTTTCAGAGCACGAACGGAGAGTTTCTCCCTCGCGGCTCTGTTAAGCCCGCGGGAGCTGATGGGAAAGTCCCATCAGCCCCTGCGGGCTTAACAGAGCCACGAAAGGGAAACTAGGGGCCCTGTGCAAAGAACATTCTTGCTCAATGGACGGGCCGGCCCTGCCACCATGCATGCACAGTCCCCTTCCCGTCAAAGGGTACCATCTTGCTCAGTCTCCTTTTTTCCGAAGAGTCCTTTAGACGCTGTCTGACTTTCCCCTGGAAAAAGTTGATTTTTTTTGTGACTGAGTTTTTCAATTCGACTTCGGTCTTGCACTGGTACTCTTCCCGCCTACCTTCCTCGGTGCCTCGGCGTCGAGTTCGGTCCATTTTTCATTCTTTTTATTTTCTGGTGCCTTTGCGCCTTTTTCCCCGCTGGCAGCCCAGAGAGTCTTCGACCTCGCAGGGGTAGTTTTTTCCCCCATGTCTACCGGTGGCTTTAAGAAGTGTGATCGGTGCTCTAAAATAATGTCCTTAATCGACACACACAACTGCTGCCTCCGTTGCCTCGGGCTGGACCATGACCTGGTGGCCTGCGGTCTCTGCAAAAGGATGTCCAGCAAGGCCCTGAAGAGCCGCCAGCAGCAGCATGATAGGTTCTTCCCTGAATTCCCAGTGCCTCCGAAGGCCAGGACCTCATCTGAGGCTCCGACATCTCGGGAGGAGCTCTCTGAACCCGAGCGTCATTGTGGGTCCTTAGAGAGGGGGGGTCTCCCTCGAGGGAACACAGGAAGAAGAAGAAACCCTTGAAGGCGGCATCCTTGGATGGTACCAACCAGCCGGTAACCTTCTGGACCCAGTCCCACAGTCCAAGGCGCTCATCCGAGGTGTCATAAAAGGAGAGACCTGCCAAGGTGCCCCGGAAAGACCCGGCCACAGTTCAGCCTCTTTCCCCAGACACTATCCTCATTGAGGATTCCCCTTCAGGGGAGCCGGCGTCGGGCCCGAGTCCCTCGGTGCCTGTGCCGAAAGCTGCAAAACCTTCTGGCCTAGAGTCCAGAATGGCAGCCCTTGACTACAGATTGTCTGCCTTCAAGGGCCAGCAGTGGGCGCTGTTATCCTGGTTCATCCGCCCCGACCATCGGGCATTCGATGTCCAAGATGTCCCCGTAGGCCGAGCCGATTGTTGAGGTCTTGCGACCTCGAGTTGATCCTTGGCTGAGGTCCCGCTAGGAGTCCCGCTCTACGGGACTTCGGTCATGCCCAGCGAGTCTACCGGATGTCAACCACAGGGCTTCAGGGGCCACGAAGCCCATGGAGCAGCCATCTACGAGTCATCCTCAGAGCACTCTGAATGGAAAATGGAGGATGAGGAGTCTCCTGATACCCGTCACCACCGCAACATCCCTTATGATTCTCCAGTCTCAGAAACTCAGAGGTGGTCCCTGCCGGAGGACATGGGCTTCTTGGACTTTGTCAAGGTCATTTCCAAGGCCCTAGCATTACCGACCGAGTCAGAGGAGGACCCTCGGGCAGATGAGCTGGAGATCCTCCAGTATGAGGTCCCTCTTCGAGAATCACTCATGGTACCCATTCCTCCCATCTTGAAACGGCTAATGCTCTGCATGTGGGAGACACTGGCATTGGTGCCAGTGGTGTGCAGACGGCTCAACTCGATGTATCGGGTCTGCTGGAGCCCGGGCTTCCAGATGTCATAACTGCCGCACAACTCCATGGTAGTGAAGCTGGCCATGTGTCGGCTGAAAAGCCAGAAGATACACTCCTTGGTGCCCCCAGGCAGGGAGGCCTGCACCTTGAATGCCCTCAGCAGGAAGTGCTACCAGGGCTCGATGCTCATCTGCCGGGTCCTGTTCTACCAGCTGTACATGAGCATGTACTTGAGAGACCTTGTGAAGGAACTTGCCGGGTTCTCGGCTGGTCTCTCTGAGCAACCTTTGCAGCGATTCAAGAGCCTGTCCAAGGCCATCCGTGAGTGCTCCAAATTTATGTCTCGAGCAGCTTATGACGGGTTTGAGTTGGCAGCCCAGGTAGCCGCAGCAGGCATTGGTGCATGCCGCCAGGCTTGGCTTCAATCGTCCGACCTCGAGCAGTGGGTTCAGGACATATTGGTTGATGTCCCATGTCAAGGGGAGAACGTCTTCGGCAAACCCATGACTGACAAGGCTGCTGAGCTGGAGACAGAGTTCATGACGAGGACTAAGCTCTCCAAGAAGATGACTGCCCTTCCCTGATGAAAGGGCTTGGGTAAAAAGGAGGGAGGGAGTGGCTCAGTGGTTGGGACAGGTTACCTCAGACCGGAAGGCCGGGGGTTCAATTCCCGCATGGGGACAAGCAACCTCAGGCCAGCCACTTAACCCGCCATTGCCTCAGGTACACTTAGATTGTGAGCCCTTCGTGGACAAGGGAATAAAAAGTACCTGTTAGTATACATGTAAACCGCACTGATTCTAAAGAGCGCAGTATAAAAAAGAAATAAATAAATAAAATAAAAAAAGCCCTTGTACCCGAGGAATGGGACTGCTTACCAAAACTACCCAACCTATCAGGCCTCCCCAGCTCCCCAACAGGGTCAGCAGGCCAAGAGACATGGGCTTGACCCGCGTAAGCAGAGGGTTCCAAAACACCAGGCACCAGCCCCGGCCCAACCAGGGGGGAGATTTTGACTCCTTGAGCATAGCCTCTCTACCCCATTGAGATTAGTAGCCCACAGGGGGCTGTCTGGCCCTCTATGCCCAGAGGTGGGTGCCCATCACCACCGATTCCTGGGCACTGAGGGTAGTCAGGGAGGGTTACCTCCTCCACTTGACTCAGACACCTCCCCCTTATATTCCGGGAGAACCTCTCAGGTCTCTCCCCACCGGGACCTTCTCCTGAAGGAGTTGGCAGGTCTTCTTGAGGATAAAGCAGTGGAACCGGTGCCCCACAACCTCAAGGGCGAAGGGTTCTACTCGAGATACTTCCTCATCCCAAAGAGGACAGGGGGGCCTAAGGCCCATCCTCGACCTGCGCAACCTCAACAAATTCCTGGTGAGGGAGAAGTTCAAGATGCTCTCCCTTGGAACATTGCTGCCATACCTCCAGCAGGGAAATTGGCTATGCTCCTTAGACCTCAAGGATGCTTATACCCACATCCTTATCCACCCCAACCACAGGCAATACCTGCAATTTGTGGTAGGGGGCAAACACTTTCAATACCGGGTGCTTCCCTTCGGCCTAGTCTCTGCCCCAAGGGTCTTCATGAAATGCCTGGCAGTCATGGCCGCCTTCCTCAGGCTTCAAGGGGTCTTCGTGTTTCCCTACCTGGATGACTGGCTGATAAGGGGAGGCCCAGCCTCCGAGGTGCAGCAGGCCACAGCTTGCACTATCCAGGTTCTGCAACACTTGGGCTTCGTCATAAATTACCCCAAGTCTCACCTCCTTCCAGCACAATGCCTGGAATTCATCAGGGCAAAGCTCAACACCCTCCAGGCCAAGGCCTTCCTGCCGAAGGACCAGGCCGATCATCTCAGATCTCTGGCTCAAGACATACAGCACCATCCCTCAGTGCCTGCCCGGCACCTTCTGTGTCTCCTCAGGTACATGACCTCCACAGTCCATGTCACCCCAGACACTCGCCTCCACATGAGGGCAGCGCAGTGGTGTCTCTGGGACCAGTGGTCTCAGGTCACAGGCCGCTCTGAGACAGATTTGCGGTGACCCGCCAATTGGCAGATTCTCTGGTCTGGTGGCAGTCGCCCCAACACCTAGAAGCAGGCATGCCCTTCCAGACTCCCAGCGACTCGAGGGTTCTCACCATGGACGCCTCCCTGCTCGGCTGGGGAGCCCACTGTGGAGCCCTCCGCACTCAGGGCACCTGGTTGCCAGACAGGAACACTCAACAGATCAATCTCCTGGAGCTCTGAGTGATACACCTCGCTCTGATGGTTTTCTGTCACCACCTGTGCCACCAGCTGGTCCTGGTCCAGACGGACAACCAGGTGGAAATGTTCTATGTGAATAAACAAGGGGGCACGGGGTCCCGTGTCCTTTTCCAGGGGGCACTGGGTCTCTGTTCATACACAGTCCAACAGGGTATTCTCCTAAGGGCAGCGTACCTACTAGGCAAGGACAATCTGCTGGCCGACAGGCTCAGCAGTGTTCTCCAGCCACATGAGTGGCAGCTAGACCCCAGGATAACCAGCCGGCTTTTCCGGCTCTGCGGGGGACCCATGATGACCTTGTTCGCCAGTCCGGACAGTTTTCAGTTGCCCCACTTCTGCACCCAGCAGGCCCTTTCCTCCAGGGTGGCAGCAGATGCATTTCTAGTCTCGTGGTCGTCAGAGGGAAGGCCTCATATACACCTTCCCTTCGATGCCGCTGATCGCCAAGACCTTGTTCTGGACCCTCTGTGACAGGATCTCGCTCATCCTGATAGCTCCCAGGTGACTCAGGCAGCTGTGGTTCCCACTGCTTCTGCAATTGGTAGTGGAGGGTCCCATCCCCTTGGGCACCTCCCCAGGACTCCTACCTCAGGAGGAGAGCTCTCTTCTGCGCCCCAACCTGGGGTCCCTCTCAGCATGGCTGCTGAGAGGGACCTTAGCTTGGCTGCTGAGAGGGTGATTCTCGCCCCCCTCAACCTTCTGGTTGGGGTCGAAGACAATCTGCTGGCCTCTCGCAAGGCCTCTACTAGGAAAACATATGCACTCAAATGGCGCAGGTTCTCTGTTTGGTGCACTGATCATGGGGCTGATCCCTTCTCCTGCCTGGTGGCTTTGGTGTTGCAGTACCTTCTCCACCTCTCCCAATCCGGGCTCAAGTCTAACTCTGTCCGAGTGCACCTTAGTGCCCTGGCGGCACACCACCACCTGGTGGATGGTAGGCCCCTCTCGGTCCAAACTTTGATGACCCGCTTCCTTCGGGGCTTGCTCCTGTCAAAACCCTCAGTTTGCCCACCGGCGACTGAATGGGTCCTCAACATAGTGTTGTGGCAGCTCACTCACCTGCCCTTGGAGCCTCTGGTGACTTGCCACCTTGGCTACCTCTCTTAGAAAGTGGTTTTCCTAGTTACACTCACCTCCGCTCACAGAGTTAGCGAGCTCGAGGCCCTTGTGGCAGAGGCGCCCTATACCAGGTTCTACAAGAACAGGGTGGTGCTTTGCATGCACCCCAAGTTCCTGCCGAAGGTAGTGTCACCCTTACACCTTAATCAGGAAGTGGTGCTTCCTACCTTCTTCCCAAGACATTACTCCAGTCGGGCGGAGATGGTCCTTCACTCATTGGGCTGTAAGAGGGCCTTATCCTTCTACATCCAACGCACCCAAGACCACCGCAAAGCTTCTCAGCTTTTCATCTCCTACGACTCCAGTATGCTGTCCACTTGGGTGGCAGACTTTGCTTATGGGCAGGTGAGGCTCTCACTGGAAGGCGGTGTTACAGTGCACCATGTCCAGGCCATGACAGCTTCGATGGCAAACTTGCGCTTTGTCCTGATGGTGGACATCTGCCAGGCCACCACCTGGTCTTCATTCCATACTTTCGCAGCTCATTACTGCCTGGAGAGAGAGTCCCGACGGGACAGTGCCTTTGGCCAGACTGTGCTCTGTAATCTTTTCGGGGTCTAGGCAACTCCTACTCTCTGACCCTTCTGTGTTCAGGCTACCAGAGCGCTAGTTTCTTCGGACACAGGGGTCCTACTGTGGTCTGTGTGTATGGAATCAAATTGCTGCTGTTTGCGACTCCCCTCGTGGGAGCCCTGTTTTTGCTATGGGATTTCGGTAGCCTGTAGCTGGGGAGTACCATATGTGAGGACTGACTTCCTGCTTGTTCCCGGAGAAAGCATAGTTACTCACCTGTAACAGGTGTTCTCCGGGGACAGCAGGAATCAGTCCTCACAACCCTCCCTCCTCCCCTTGGAGTTGCTACTGTATCATCTTTTATGTTTGCCGTCTTTTCGCTATGTCATTTGACTGAACAAGATGGCACCTTTGGGCGGGAAGGAGACCGTGCATGCGTGGTGGCATCTCCCAAAGACTTTCTTTGAAATCTGGGGGGATGTTTCCGCGAAGGCTCCGTCGGTGCTGACTTCACGCATATGTGAGGACTGATTCCTGCTGTCTCTGGAGAACACCTGTTACAGGTGAGTAACTATGCTTTATCTGAGTAACTTCGCAAGTTAACAAGACCAATCCTAGCTTTTTAAAATCCCCACTTTGCAACATTAAAATTATGTCCAACTAACTCACACTCCAGATGAACTGTAGCACTAAAGACGTTCTGGGGGCACACTTTGAGTTTAGCTGGACGACTGTGCCTATTCTGGTGAGCTGTCCTAAAGTTAATTGGATATCTTTATCCAGGAAATTTTATCAAGTTATATTTGTTGACACTAAGGGGCCATTTACTAAAGTGTATTAGGTTTTTGCACTTAGTGTGCATTTAGTTTGAAAAATTACATGCGTTAGGTGTGGAGCTTCTGCGGTAATGGTTAGGGACAGACAGTACGTAATGCATGGCACTATTACCATGGCTGTTCTTAACCTCCACTCATGCTAGTTGCAGTGTGCTCCCCGCATCCACTTTCTGCCCCTAACCTGCCCCTTTGGTATCCTGACACATGACTGGCAGTTAGTGTAAAAATTGGCATGCATGAACTGTCAAGGCCCTACTGCAGCTGTTACCACAGGCCCGATTGTGCAGTTAACTGCATAGCGCATATTAGTAAAAGTGCCCCTAAAGTGTCATAAAATATCAGATTAAAGTTAACCAGATAAATATGTGGATAGCTTTATTGCTTACTTGCACTGCATTTTAGCCTCTGAGCTTTTCTTTTCCTTTTTTTTAAGCACATACACGGAAAGGGAGTAAAGCCTTAGGAACTTGGTGATGTTTTAGTTGGATATAAATAGAGTTAAACCACTTAAGGCAGTCATATGTAATTAAGTGGATTATTAGTCATCTGTCATAGGTCTCTTCTTAAGGTAACTCTAGTTTGCATTAAGCTAGATTGGGCAAGAACTGAGGGGGAGGGATCTAGTGTTTGTATTTCAATTAGAACTAGTAAGTGGAGTTACTTACCTGTAATGTAGGTTCTCCTTGGACAGCAGGATAAGTCAGCCACACTTGGTGACATCATTCAACGGCGCCGGGGATGGAGTGCACCCCTGGGCCCGCCCCTACTTGGCTTAGTTTGTGTCAAGAGTAAGCATCTCCGGCAGGTAGGTGTGGGCCTTGATGTCGATGGATGGACAGGCATCCTTAGGGGAGGAGGGTGGGAATGTGTGGCTGACTTATTCTGCTGTCCAAGGAGAACCTACGTTACAGCTAAGTAACCCCACTTTCTCCCTGGACAAACAAGATGTCGTCAGCCACACTTGGTGACTCCCTAGCGAGGCCAGAGGCCTATCGTTGCTGCGGGTGGGTGGCCCGAGAGTCATTAGTGGAGTTCAGAGGTACTGAGACCAGAGTGTGGTCATGTGGAATTTATTAACACTCACATAAGAACAATAATGCAACAACAATGGTTGTGGCACTACAATACAAACATAAGGTATCCTTCAACAAGTGTCGTATAACATAGAACAGAGTGACCCAGTTGCGCTGAGCAATTTAATAGAGGGCAGGTTTAGAAGGGAGGGCCCGAAGGCTGTCCCGTGTCCGTGCTGGCACTCAAGACGGTCCGTCTGAAGGCGTCGTCGCTGCGGGCCAGCTGGTCCAAGCAGTAGTGCCGCTGAAAAGTGTGCACTGAGGACCACGTGGTGACCTTGCAGATGTGCTGGATAGGCAGGGCATGGAGGTTAGCCATGGTGGTGGCCATGGCCCTGAGCTGGTGTGCATGCGCATTAGGTGGCTGCGTCCCCACCTGGGAACAGCAGAAGCTGATGCACGACAAGATCCAGTGGAAGAGGGTTCTTTTCGTGATGGGTGACCCAGTCTGCCAGGGTCAAAGGAAACAAAGAGCTGCAGCCCCCTGCAGTTCCCCTCCGTGCAGCTCAGGTAGGTATGCAGAGCCCGTATGCAGTCGAGGGTGTGGAGGCAGTGCTCTTTGGCGTTGGCATGAGGTTCGGGGTAGAAGTCTGGGAGCTCAATGCTCTGGTTGACATGGAAGGTGGACACCACTTTGGGTACAAACTTGGGATGTGTCCGTAGTGAGGCGTGGTCCTTGTGCAGGACCGTGTACGGATGGTGTGCGACTAGGGCTTGCAGCTCACTGACCCTTCTGGCAGATGTAATAGCAATCAGGAAGAGGGTTTTCCAGGAGAGGAACTTCAGCGGTGCCTCGTCTAGAGGTTTGAAGGGGCACTCGGTGAGTGCGTTGAGGATGCTGGGTAGGTCCCACTCAGGTATCGGTTTCTGTAGTGGTGGGTGTAGTTTGGAGAGGCCCTTCATGAACCTGTGGTTAATGGATGGGTGGAGACCGGGTTGTCCTCCACCTTGTCGTGGAAGGCGGAAATGGCAGAGGTGTGTACCTTCACTGACGATTCTTTGAGTCCTTTGTGGACTAGAGTGGTCAGGTAGCGGATGACCTGCGGTTGGGGGCAGGAGATAGGGTGGAGGCCCTCTCCCGCACACCAGGCATTGAAGCGTCTCAACTTCATCTGGTAAGAGCGGCGTGTGGAGTCTCTGCGAGCTGCAAGAATGATCCGTTGGACGTCCACTGTCAGGTGCATGGAGGATAGGTGGAACCTTTGAAGCTCCAAGCAGTCAGTGTGAAGGTGGCCAGTTTGGGGTGAAGGGTGTTCCCTTCGTCCTGGGTGATGAGGTTCGGTTTCGAGGGTAGCCGGATGGGCGTCCTGTCTGTGAGCGAGCTCAAGATGGGGAACCACATCTGCCTGGGCCAATTGGGTGCGATAAGGATGACTGTGGCCCCGTCATGCAAAATCTTCTGTAGCACCTTGTGGATCAGTGGAGTGGGGGGATAGGCATATAGTAGTTGGAACTCCCCCCAGTATAGGTTGAAAGCGTCTGCTGCCGTCCTCTTTAGAGACGGGTGTCGAGAGCAGAATTGGTGGCATTTGGTGTTGGAAGGGTGAGCAAAGAGGTCCAGTTGTGGACGGCCCCATTGCCGGAACAAGTTCTCTGCCACCTCCTTGTTGAGGGACCACTCGAGTGGTAGTAGCTGGCGGCTGAGTTTGTCCGCCAGCTGGTTATCCGTGCCCGGTAGATAAACAGCTTGTAGTTGACAGTCCTTGTGGAGTGCGAGGGTCCAAGTTTGGAGGGCCTCCCTGCAGAGGGGTAGGGATCCCATGCCCCCTTGTTTGTTGACGTAGAACATCACAACTTGGTTGTCAGTCTGGACACGTAGAGTGGCTCCACATAGCCACTTCGAAAAGGCCCGGAGGGCATAACGGATTGCGCGGAGTTTGAGGAGGTTGATATGCAGATTGCGCTCGGTCTCTGTCCACATTGCTTGTGTGCGCAGGTGACTGAGGTGCGCTCCCCATCCCGTGTTAGGAGCATGTCATGGCAGGGTGCCTGGAATGGTTTTCCCTAGGCCAAGTTTGTCCTGATGCGCCACCAGCGGAGGGCGCTTCATGTCCTGTGGTCAACGTTGATCCTTGTGGACATCGGTTGCGTTCTCTGATTCCAATTCTTTCTCAGGTGCAACTGAATGGCCCTCATGTGGAGTCTGGCATGTGGTAGCACTTGTGTAGTCACTGACATGTGGCCTAGGAGGCGTAGCATCGTCTTGGCCGACACGCTTTGGCGTTGGTAACTGACGTGGAGAGGGAGATGATGGTGTCCGCTTTCGGCACGGGAAGAATTCCTTTGCCATGGTTGTATGGAGGGAGGCTCCTATGAATTCCAGGGTCTGCGTGGGTTGTAGCTGGGACTTCTGGAAGTTGATGAGGAACCCCAGGTTCGAAAGCAGCAACACCATGTCTTGCACCGCTCTGTGCGTCTTGTCTTTCGAAGGGGTGGAGATGAGCCAGTCATCGAGGTAGGGAAACATGCAAATTCCTTTCTTTCGTAGGTGTGCCGCTGCTATGGCCACACGTTTTGTGAAGACCCTTGGCGCTGGGGAGAGGCCGAAGGGGAGTACCCGGTACTGATAGTGTTGCTGGTTGCAGCTGAAACGCAGGAACCGTCTGTGTGAGGGGTGGATGGGGATTTGGACATAGACGTCTTGGAGGTCCAGCGAAGCCAGCCAGTGGTGTGGTCGCAGAAGCAGTAGGGTAGACCCCAGAGCATACATCTGGAAACATTATTTGCAGATGAATTTGTTGAGGCCTCGGAGGCCAAGGATGGGGTGGAGGCCACCAGATTTCTTGGGTATGAGAAAATACCTCGAGTAGAACCCATATCCCCACTGAGCCAGGGGTACCTCCTCGATAGCTCGCGCTGATAGGAGGGTTCGACTTTCTGTATCCTTAGTGGCTAGGAGTTTATCCGGTGTGTGGCTGGAGGGGCGTGAGCACTGGGTTGGGGTTGTGGAGAAGCGCATCCTGTATTCTGAGCATATGATCCTTAGGACCCAGGCTTTTATGAATGCAGAGAGGTGCCCCCCCCACTACCACCTGTGGGGTCTTGCTTGGCGGATTGTCAAAAGGAAGGTGGGCTCTTTCCCGAGGATGAAGAAGGTTGCTTTTGCTGTCTGCGGTCCTTCTGTCGTGGTTTCTGTTGGTAGGACTGGTACTGGTACTGCTGTTGCTTGGGTCTATTGGGTTGCCATTTCTGGTACGGCTGGTAGCGCTTGGAGGCTGTAAAAGCTCTGCGTTGGTAAGGACCCTGTTTGTTGCGTGAGTTAGGATTGCGCTGCATGCCTTCAGAAGCTAAGGTCTTGAGGGTGGAGCAGCGATCTTTCATATCGTCCACTGTTTCCTTAACTTTCATCCCGAAGAGGTTGTCCCCCACGCATGGCACATCCACCAGCTTTTCATGGGTGTCCTCCCGAAGGCCAGAAGTTCATAGCCATGCCCAGCATCTGGAGGTAATGCCGTTAGCGGCTGTCCTGGCCGCTGAGTCAAAGAAATCAAAGGCGGCACGGATGAGGTGTTTGCTGCATTGCTTCAGGTCATTGAGGATGGTCTGGAAGGAGGTTTTTGCCTCAGTGCTGAGTCCCTCGATCGCTCCCCTGAGATTGTCAAGCACTGTGTCCATGTATAGCACCTGTTGGAAGCTGTGCGAGGCGATTTTTGTGCTCAGCATGGCTGCTTGGTAGGTCTTTTTACCGGAGTCATCTAGCATCTTATAGTCCTTGCCCGGGGGGTGCGTTGGAGTGTGTCCATGTGCTTTTGTTGTGCTTCAGCACTGATTCCACCACAATGGATTGGTGTAGGAGCTGAGTTTTGTCGAAGCCTGGGGTAGGAGTGACTTGATATTTTGCCTCAAGTCTCCGAGAGGTCATATCGCTGGATGCTGGGGTTTGCCAAAGCTTGGTGAGGTTTTCCAGGAGCAAGTGATGCACTGGGATAGAGATTATGGACAAGGGTGTGCTGAGGAATTTGAGGAGGCCGAGGACTTTGTTTCTGGGGTCTGGCGTGTCCGTGGGCGTGAGTACCAGACGTGTTGATATCTTTTGCAGAAACTTGGAGTACGTGAGGTCCTCTGGTGGAGATGGCGGCAAAGGTGGTGACATCGGGGTTGGTGGTGAGGGAGGGCGGGACCCTTTGCTGGAGAAGTGGTGGGAGTGGCTTGAAGGAGATGGTCCCGCTGCGTGTTCCTCATCATTGTCCGTTAGCAGCTCTGGCGAAAAGCCTGGTAGCACCGGAGACCCCGGTTGAGAAGGCGTCCTGGATTGTGGTGAAACTGACCATGAAGAGGGTGATGAGTCACGCTTTGGTGGGTCCGGTGAGCGGTTCCGTGTGGAGTGCTGGCTGGAGTCTTGCTGCGTAAAGAGCTTAGACAGGAGCTCTATGAGTGTGGTTTGCGTGTCTTTTGGCTGCCGGCTGTCACGGGAGTTGTGCCGGGCATCTCCACCTCTTTTGCCGGTATTCCCTGAGGTTCTGGAGTATTTTGCTGGTGGGGTGAGCGTGCCTGAGCGTGATCTGTGTGGGGAAGCTTTTCTGTGGCGTTTCCTGCTTCCATGATGGCTGTGGGAAGAACTGGAGCTGTGTGATCTGCTGCCACGGTCCCTCCGATGTGCTCTGCATTGCGAGTTTGAGCAGGGTTCCCTGCTGATTTTTTCCATGTTTGAAGAATTACAAAGGAGAGCTGTAGATTCCGTCCTGCAGGCAGGCTGACGAAGAAAAAACTGAGCCAGGTAGGGGTGGGCCCAGGGGTGGGGGCACTGGAGCATGCTTAGAAAGGCTTTGCCTTTCTGAGCTAAAGGAGAACACTCCATCCCCGGTGCCGTCGGATGACGTCACCAAGTGTGGTTGACGACATCCTGCTTGTCCAGGGAGAATTAGAGAATTTTCATGTTTGAAGTTTGGATCCAGAAGAGATCTTAGCGGTTATTTTATAAAGCAGATGTGTCATTCACAGATGATTGTGTCTAAGTAGCGATTTTAGAAAAGCCGCCACTTCCTCATGTTTATCTGTGGTGTGCACAGTTTTGGAAGGACATGTTCAGAACCATTTTAGAAACCGGGTCTGTGAATGTCCAAGTCTGAAGGGTGGTGATATGGCTGAGGCATTGCAGGAACCTAGTCATCCCTGCCTGATCTCAGAAACATTCCCGACGTCTGGCATCATGTTTAAGTTTAGAGCTGTCTAGGCACCTGAAAAGTACTTCTTTTGTTTGAAAAGCATCAAGAGAGTACAGAGGAGATAGCACAATCCTTCAAGTCAAGGCTCACCCCTCGCGACCCAACAGCTCCTGGATTTTCTTGACATTGTGATCGGAAGTAGATTGCCACGCCTTTCTACTGAGACAATGGAAGGTTAAGTGACTCCTTCACTCCATCTTTAGTACTCAGCACAATTTCAGTAATAGCAGTAGTTGTATTTGAACGTTGCCTTCCTTGCTCGTATTCTATTACTCCAACCATTAAGTTATTCCTAGATATCTGAGTTACATAGTAACATAGTATATGACAGCAGATAAAGACCAGTATGGTCCATCTAGTCTGCCCAGCAAGGTAGCAAGAGTAGGTGCACCTGCAGCTCCATGCAGGTCACCCCTCCCCATGCCTTTGTTTAGGGGTGTACCCACCGCTCCATGTAGGTCACTCTTATTTGTTGAGCTATAAGAGCTAGTTATGGTTGTTTCAATTTTATTCTGTTATAAGGGATCCACTGTGTCTGTCCCATGCCATTTTGAATTCTGTCACTGTATTTGCTCCCACCACTTCCATCGGGAGGGCATTCCAAGCATCCACCACCCTTTCAGTGAGAAAGTATTTCCTGACATTGCCTTTCAGTTTACCCCCTTGCAGCTTCATGTTATGCGCTCCAGTTTTACAGCTTCCCCATCTTTGGAAGAGGTTTGTTTGTTCATCATTTCTCTTTAAGTATTTGAAGGTCTGAATCATATCTCCCCTGTCCCTCCTCTCCTCCAGAGTGTACATATTTAGGCCTTCAAGTCTTTTCTCATAAGTCTTCTGATGCAGGCTCCAAATCATTTTGATTGCCTTCCTTTGAACCGTTCCCAGTCTTTTTATATTCTTTGCGAGATATGGTCTCCAAAACTGAATACAGTATTCCAAGTGAGACCTCACCAGTGACTTGTACAGTGGCATTAGTACCTCTTCCTTTCTGCTGGTAATTCCTCTTTGTATGCAACCCAGCATCCTTCTGGCTTTTGCCACTGCCTTGTTACACTGTTTCGCCACCTTGAGATCCTCAGAAACAATCACTCCGAGGTCCTTCTCCTGGTCCGTGTAAACCAACCTCTCGCCCTCTATTACATACAATTCCCTTGAATTTTTGCATCCCAAGTGCATGACACTGCATGTCTTCACAATAAATCTTAAATGACAAGCATTAGACCATTCTTCCAGCTTTTGTAGATCTTTTCTCATGTTATTCACCCCCACAGGGGAATCCACTCTGTTGCAAGTTTTTGTGTCATCTGCAAAAAGACAGACTTTTCCATTCAGTCCTTCAGCAATATCACTCACAAATATAATGAACAGTACCGGTCCTAGGACCGAGCCCTGGGGCACACCACTAATCATCTTTCTTTCATCCGAGTGAGTTCCGTTTACCATCACCTTCTGTCGTCTGTCAGTCAACCAATTTCTAATCCAGTTCACCACCTGAGGACCCATCCCCAAGCTGTTGAGCTTATTGATAAGCCTCCTATGAGGAACAGTATCAAAGGCTTTGCAGAAATCTAGGTAGATCACATCCATCACATGCCCTTGATCTAGTTCTCTGGTCACCAATGTTCCCTCAAATTTTCTGTAGGCTGTGTGCGCATAAAATATCAGCTGTGCAACTTTTGAAGGAAGGTTAAATTTTTGTGCGTCACATAATGATACTCGAAGTTCTATACTTTAAAATTTGACTACACGTCAGAATACAGTATGTACACCACATTGATTGCACTAGATAATATTGTAGAACTTGTGAAAACTGTAAATACACAACAACTTTTAAATTTTAAGATGTCTGTGTTGTTTTCTATCAGAATCAGAACCGTAATTTTTGTGCGCTCTTATAAAGTATGTGCGCTCGCTCAGCGAGGTGTGTGCGCGCGCACACGCGCACAGCTTAGAGGGAACAGTGCTGGTCATCCAGTCAAAGAACTCAATCAGATTTGTTTGGCAAGATCGTCCTTTGGTAAAAACCACGTTGCCTCTGATCTTGCAACCTGCTGGTTTTGAGAAAGTCCACTATTTGCTTTTTCAGGAGCACCTCCATTACTTTTTCTGCTGCCGATGTAAGGCCTGCAGTTTGTCACTTCTTCTCTAATACCACTTTTGTGAAGAGGTAGCACATCAGCCCTTCTCCAGTCCTGTGGAACTTGTCCTGTCTCCAAGGATCTATTAAAAATTGCCCTGCAAAATCCTCTGAGCTCTTTCAGTATGCTGGGATGTATCCCATCCAGTCCCATGGCCTTGTCCACTTTCAGTTTTGCAAGCTGTTCTAACACATCATCTTCTGTGAATGGTGTGTTATCTATTCCATTCCCATTTGTATATATGTCAATCACACTTGGTCCTTCTCCAGGATTTTCTTTAGTAACAACAGAACAGTAGTATTTGTTTAGCATTTTCACATTTTCAATGTCACTTTCCACAAATCCGTTCCCTGCACTTTTTGAGTCCTCCAATTCCACCTCTGATTTTCCTCCTCTCCCGAATATATCTGAAAAAGCTTGTCGCCACACTTCACATCTTTAGCCATCTTTTCTTCTGCCTTTGATTTTACTATCCTTATTTCTCTTTTTGTCTTTTTAGTTTGATCCTGTATTTTTTTCCGTGTTCCTCTGTTTGCAAACTTTTGAATTTTGTGAAAGCTGTGGTTTTTGCCTTTATTTGTGCAGCCACTTCTTTGGAGAACCAATAGGTTTCCTTTTCCTCTTGTTTTTATTTACTTTCTTTACATATGTGTCTGTTGCCCCTTTTATTGCCACCTTTAGTTTAACCCATTGCAATTCCACTTCCCTTATCCCCTCCCACCCTTCCAACTTCTCCTTCAGGCACTTGGCCATTTTGCTGATGTCAGTGTTTTTAAAGTCTAGGACTTTGAGCTTGCTGTGATTGGATTCTACCTTGGCTTTTATCTCAAACCACACTGTGTGATGATCGCTGCTGCTCACAATGGCACCCATTCAACGCGCTATCTCCATTGGTGAGTACTAAATCCAGCATCAAGCTTTCCCTGGTCGGTTCCATCACCATTTGTCTAAGTAATACATCTTGGAAGGCATCCACAATTTTTTTTACTTCTTTCCAGATTTGCAAAAGGAATATTCCTATCCTCGTCAGGCAGATTAAAGTCACCCAATATGATCACTTCCCCCTTCATGGCTATCTTTATAATATCAATAATCAATTCTCTATCCATTTCTTCGGTTTGAGTTGGAGGCCTGTAGAATACCCCAGTACGGATGACAGTGCCATCTTCTCTTTCCAACACAATCCACAGTGCTTCGTCTTTTCCCCATGTCCCCTGCCTTTCAGCAGCTTTAATATTGCTTTTGACATATAGGGCTTCTACTCCTCCTTTTCTACCCTCTCTATCTTTTCTAAATAGATTATAGCCAGCTATGGCTAGCTCCCATTCATGTGACTCGTTAAATCATGTTTCTGTAATGGTCACAATGTCAAAGTCCATTTCCACCATTAGGGCTTCCAGGTCGGGAACTTTGTTGGCTAAGCTTCGAGCATTTGTGCTCATTGCTTTCCAGCATTTGACTGGCTTGCCTGTATTTTGCATGGATTTTGTTCTATACACCTCTTCCCACATAAGAACATAAGATATGCCATACTGGGTCAGACCAAGGTCCATCAAGCCCAGTATTCTGTTTTCAAACAGTGGCCAATCTAGGTCATATGTACCTAGCAGTTTCCCCCAGAGACACAAGTTCCACAATGCTTGTACTGGGTCAAGCATTGATATCTTCGGTCACTTCTTAATAATGGTTTATGGACCTTTCCTCCAGGAACTTGTCCAAACCTTTTTTAAACCCAGCTACACTAACAGCCTTTACTACATCCTCCGGTAACAAATTCCAGTGTTTGATTACACGTTGAGTGAAAAAATATTTTCTTTTATTAGTCTTAAATAGTTTACCCTGTAGCTTCATTGCATGTCCCCTAGTCTTTCTATATTCTGATAACGTAAACAATCAATCTACGTTTACCCGTTCCACTCCGTTCATTAATTTATAGACTTCTATCATATCTCCCCTCAGCCGTCTCTTTTCCAGGTTAAAGAGCCCTAACCTTTTTAGCCTTTCCTCATAGGAGTATCCTTTCATCCCCTTTACCATTTTGGTGGCTCTTCTCTGAACCTTTTCTAAAATCGCTATATCCTTTTTAAGATACGGCGACCAAAATTGCACACAATATTCAAGGTGCGGTCTCACCATGGAACGATATAGAGGCATTATAATATCTTTTGTTTTATTTTTATTTATTTATTTATTTATTTAGACAGTTTTTGTATACCGCCTTATCCTTCAATCAAAGCGGTCACAACACAAGTGGGGGATACATTTAACACGCGGGGATATGAGACACACACACTAATACTTACAGGGAACATGGGCAATGGAGGGTTAAGTGGCTTGCCCAAGACCACAAGGAGCATCTGTGGGACTAGAAACCCCAGTCCTTCCGGCCCAAGGTTGCTGTCCTCTAGTGGGATTTGAACCCCCGACCTTCCGGCCTGAAGTACCTTGCCCCAACCACTAGGCTACTCCTCCCTCCATTCCTTTTATTTTCCATTCCTTTCCTTATCATACCTAGCATTCTATTTGCTCTCTTGGCTGCCGCTGCACACTGGGCACAATGACGCCTAAATCTTTTTCCTGGGTGGTGGTTCCTAATGTGGAACCTTGCATCGTGTAACCATAGGTGCATAACTTTGCACTAGTCCACATTAAATTTCATCTGCCATTTTGATGCCCAGTCTTCCAATTTATCAAGATCCTCTTGCAATTTTTCACAATCCTCTTGGGTTTTAACAACTTTAAATAGTTTTGTGTCATCTGCAAATTTGATAACCTCACTCGTTATTCCACTTTCCAGGTCATTTATGAATATGTCAAAAAGCAGCGGACCCAGCACAGATCCCTGGGGTACACCACTATTCACCTTTCTCCATTGGGAAAATTGGCCATTTAGCCCTACCCTCTGCTTTCTATCTTTTAACCAGTTCCTGATCCACAATAGTACACTGCCTCCTATCCCATGACTCTTTAGTTTTGCCAAAAGTCTCTCATGAGGGACCTTGTCAAAGGCTTTCTGAAAGTCCAGATACACAATATCAACCGACTCACCTTTGTCCTCCTGTTTATTCACTCCTTCAAAAAAACATAACAGATTAGTAAGACAAGATCTTCCTTGTCTAAAGCCATGTTGGCTGTCTCCCATTAGGTCGTGACTATCTACATGCTGAGTAATTTTATTCTTTATAATGGTTTCTACCATTTTTCCCGGTACTGACGTCAGGCTCACCGGACTGTAGTTTCCCGGATCACCCCTGGAACCCTTTTTAAAAATTGGTGTTACATTGGCGATCCTCCAATCTTCAGGTATTAGAGATGATTTTAATGATATTTCACAGATTACTAATAGCAGGTCTGCAATCTCATATTTCAGTTCTTTCAACACCCTTGGATGTATACCATCCGGCCCAGGTGATTTGCTACTCTTCAGTTTATCTAATAGTTGTCAGACATCTTCCCGATGTATCGATATTTCCTTCAATTCTTCCGCACCTTTAAATACCACTTCAGTCATGCGTAACATCCCTACATCTTCCTCAGTAAAGACTGAAGCAAAGAATTCATTCAGTCTCTCCGCTATCGCCTTGTCGCCTCTTAGTGCTCCTTTAACCCCTTTATCTTCTAATGGACCAACTGACTCTCTCACAGGTTTTTTGCTACGAATGTACTTGAAAAGGTCTTTATTTCGTGTTTTTGCTTCCGCAGCAAGCTTCTTCTCAAATTCTCTCTTTGCCTGCCTTATCAATGCCTTGCATTTGACTTCCCAGTGCTTATGCTGTTTCCAGGTTTCGTCATTTGGCTCTTTTTTCCATTTCCTGAAAGATGCTTTTTTGGCAACAGCCTCTCTGACCTCACCTTTAAACCATGCTGGCAGTTTTTTGGACTTCCTTCCACTTTTCTTGAAGCGTGGAATACAGCTGGTCTGGGCTTCCAAGATAGTATTTTTCAACAACATCCAAGCTTAATGTACGTCTTTAACCTTTGCAACTGCTCCTTTTAGTTTTTTCTTAACTGTTTTCCTCATTTTATCATAGTCTCCCTTTCGAAAGTTAAAGGGTAGTACTGTGGATTTCCTTACTATCCCTCCTCCACTAATTAAATCAAAGACGATCCTGCTATGATCACTATTGCCAAGTGGCCCCAACACCCTTATCTCTTGCACTAGATCTGGTGTTCCACTAAGGACTAGGTCTAATATGGCTTCCCCTCTGGTCGGTTCATGAACCAGCTGCTCCAAGAAGCACTTATTAAAAGAGGGCTGCTACACAGTACCCTGTTCTGTGCTGCTGAGGTAAGCTATATTCTGATTTGATTTAAATTATAGCTCTTTGCTGCTGCTAGGCTCTAAACTATTATGAAATTTAAACTACAAGCTCTCTGCTGGATTCTAAATTTAACCAGAAAGCTCTCTTCTGTGTTTTAATTTGAAACTAAAAGTACTTAGCTGATGCTAGGCCCTGAGTGACTATGAAATTTAAACTACAAGCTCTCTGCTGGATTCTAAAGTTAACCAGAAAGCTCTCTTCTGTGTTTTAAATTGAAACTAAAAGTACTTTGCTGATGCTAGGCCCTGAGTGACTATGAAATTTAAACTACAGCTCTCTACTGGGTATGAAAGGTAACCAGAAAGTTCTCTTCTGTGTTTTAAATTGAATCTTAAACTGTTGCTACTAGGCCCTGACTGATTTAACAAAAAATAGTGGGTTCACAGATTAATTAGCTTTAAAAGAAAAAAATTCCTTTCAGAAAAATTCCCAGAAGTATATACTCACAATTTCAGATTTCTCTCCAGAAGTAACAGCCCCCCTTTCTAGTCCTTCAAGACACGTGCCATTGATGGGTGGTTTAAAAGTGTGACTGTTTCCAATGTTACTATGCTTTTGCTGGGAGTGATGTCCTGAACTTGTCCTTCTCCATCCATCATCCCCCCCCCCTTCCCTAGTTTAAATGCCTGTCCACATACTGCCTAAATTTTTCACTTAGGTCCTTTTCCTAGAGACGGAGAGATATAGTCCATCAGCACAGTATAGTCTCTTGTTGATCCATCTTTTTCCCAAATAAGGAGGATCCATCTAAATCCTCCTTATTTGCATCAGGTTTGGAGCCATGTATTAAAGTTTTTTATGTGATGCAGCCTTTCTGCCCCCTTAGCAAGAAAAGGTAGAACGTCTGAGAATGCTATAGTGTTAACAATGGGCTTGAGTTTCTTTCCCAGAGTCTGGAAGTCCCTTTGAACCACAGAGGCACTGTTTCTAGCCAGATCATTTGTACCCAAGTGGATGACAGCATCAGTTTTGAAGTGTTTATTTTCTGCACTAACGATACCAGCAATTTGGTTCATATTCCTGCTGGCTGAACAGCCTGGAGGCATTTGACCATCTTCCCTCCTTTGAACTGTGTTCGCAAGTTGGTGCCTCTGATGAAGGAATCTCCAAGTAGTAGTAGTTTTCTGTTTTGTGATTGTGGTAAGCATGCTGTGCTTAAAGTTAGCATGAGGCCAATTGTAGATTTTTCTTCCCACACACACAAAATATTTTTCCCCTCTCCATTTCACTCTCCCAGCAACATCCCATTCTAATCCTCCCCCAACATCAGCTCAGCTCCCTTCTAGTTCCAGCCCCACCCAGCATCTGCTCCCTTCTAGTCCCCGCATCAGTCCATTTCCAGTCCTAGCCCCCCATCAGTCCATTTCCAATCCTATCCTAGCCCCCCATCAGCCCATTTCCAGTCCTAGCTCCCCCATCCATTTCGTCCTATCCAAGTCCCTCCATCAGCTCATTTCCAATCCCAGCCCCCCATCAGCCCATTTCTAGTCCTTTCCTAGCCCCACCATCAGCCCATGTCAAATCCTAGCTCCCCTCCACTCAGCCCATTTCCAATCCAAGCCCCCCATGAGCCTACTTCCAGTTCTAGCCTCTCCATGAGTCCATTTCAATCCAAGCCCCCACCACAGCCTATTTCCAATCTTAGTACCCCCCAACAGTGCATTTCCAGTCCTATCCTAGCCCCTCCATCAGCCCATTTCCTCTCCTAGCTCTCCCCAAACTCGCCCATTTCCAGTCCTAGCTCCCTCCCTTCACAGCCCATTTCCATTCCAAGTCCCCATCCCCATCAGCTATTTGCAGTTCAAACCCCCCTTCCACTTAGTCCATTTCCAGTCCTAGCAACCCCCCCAGCCCATTACCAGTCCTAGTCCCCCCTAGCCCATTACCAGTCCTAAGCCCCCCATCAGCCCACTTCCAGTCCTAACCCCCCATCACCCCATTTTCAGTCTTAGCCCCCCTATAGCCTATTACCAGTCCTAACACCCCATCAGCCCACTTCCAGTCCTTACCCCCCCTCAGCCCATTTCCAGTCTTAGCCCCCCCATAGCCCATTACCAGTCCTAACCCCCCATCAGCCCCTTTCCAGTCCTAGCCCCCCCCATAGCCGATTACCAGTCCTAACTCCCCCATAGCCCATTTCCAGTCCTAGCCCCCCATAGCCCATTACCAGTCCTAACCCCCCCATCAGCCCATAGCCATTAACCAGTCCTAACCCCCCTCCCCTCCCCCCAATCAGTCCCGGTAAATTAAAAAAAAACAACTGGCGGCTGCTGCTGCCGCCATGGCAGCAGCAGAATCAAGTGTCCCGCGGGCCCTCCCGCCTGCCCGGCAGAGCCCTCCTTCCCTGCATCAGTCCCTTTCAGAGCCGTGAAGGGAGATTTTCTCCCTCGCGGCTCTGTTAAGCCCGCCGGCGCTGATGGGAAACAGGCATAAAAGGTCACAATGGGTATTTGCCGAAAGGCACATTCCCCTCCCCCTAGAACACACACACAAGCACTCCACAGCACACACTCACACACACAGTCAGCCCACCCCTGTAGGACAGACATGCACCCCAGCTCCACACCACATACACAAGCAAACACCTAGGCATTTCACCTCCGTTCACACACACACGTACAGACATGGGCACCCCACCTCTGCACATCACACACAGAGACTCCCTAGTTCTGCAGCGCACGCGCATGCACTGCAGTTCTGCATCCCACGCACACAAAGACACCATTGTCACATCCCACGCACAGACGGGCAGCCCACCGTTGCAACACAGACACTTGCTATCTGAAGCTATAACTGTTATCTAAAGATGATGCACAGTGTAGGAACTCTGGTGCTGGTCTCATGGGGCTTGAGAACATGAGGCTAGTGTGAGAGACAACAGGGGGAGGGGGACATGAGGCGATCACAATCACTGGCTCCTAAATCCACACTAAATTTGTCAAGACCTGATGTATGCACATATCTCATTACCACACCATGCAGGCTAACCTAAACTGAATATGATCAATACTTATTCTCTAGTAGCATGTAGCGGTAAAAGATATTTTTGTGCACGTATTACAATTTTTCATCCCATTCGCTGTTACTAATATGCTATAAAAATTGATGACATCTTAGAAACTGGAAGGGAAATAAAGGTGCATGTTTACTGAAGTGTGTTAAGCAGTTAGTGTGGGATCTAACATGCACTAATCGTTAGCACGGGCCTGCTATAATAGCAAATGCAAGGCTAAAGAATGTGACACCCCAGTATAAAAACTTTAGAAGTCAAGCACAACACTTTGAAGTGGCACCTCTGTTCCACCGATAACCAATGTAAATCCTTCAATACTGGCATAATATGATAAAACCTCTTTTTTGCTGTTACCTGTTGAGCCACAGTGTTGTGGACTAATTTCAACCTCTTCAAATGTCCCTGTCCAATCCCCAGGGTCTTCCTGGCAGTACAGTCAGGCATCTTATATTCAAGTTGACATAAGCCTTAAATGGAAACCAAACACCGGTCTACTGTCTTCAGTATTAGATTCATGCAATCTGCTTCCATGTATATCACTATCTACATTTGTAGCCCTTGGTTTGTCCAGGCCCCACCTAATTGAACCACTACTTCTCTTGACATTCTTCTGTTCCCCTGACATTGGGCATTCCTTGCCAGATTTTCTGAGGTACTTCTCATTCTGCCCATACTACATCCTATTTGTTGACACTTGTCTTCATGGCTCCTGGGCCCTTGGAGTTACCTTATCCAACAACCTTGCGCCTCTAATATAAAGCCTGTTTCCCTTTATTCATCCCTTTGCAGCACCACCTGTTTCCTTAATGGTGTGACTGTGCCATACCTATAGTTTGTTCCCAGCTGGGCAGCATTCTAACTCAAAGAAACAGAGAATATAATGGCCGACAAAGACCATTCTACGAAGTCCGCCCAATCCCACCAGCTGCTTATCAGCTCTCCAATCCTTTCTTCTCTTTCTAAATAATGCTCTTGTTTCCACTACCTCCTTTGGGAGGCTGCTTCATGGATCTACTATCATTTCTGTAAAGAAATATTTCCTTAGATTATACATTTCACCCTCATCCTATGACCCATTATTCCAGAACTATAGTTTACAACCCTCAAGAATCTCCTTTTCAAAATGACACTCTTTTTTTCTCCTCTTTTTCTCTTGCTTTTTGTGTCACTAATCACCTATCCACGCTCTGTCTTTAGGCTACTTCCTTATCAGGAGTATTGTGTCTAATTCTGAAGGCCACATCTCCAACAGGATGTTGACGAACTAGATGCATTGCACAGAAGGGGCACCAAAATGGTGCAATTTCCTGCATGAGTCCTCTGAAATAAGACTTTAAACTGCTCGCGTGCTGCAAAGTCGGTAGATGCTCTTTAACTGTGATCTTTGCATTGATTTTGAAAGCCTTTGCTTGACTTCATAATGCCTAAGTAGGAGGGATTTTCACACATTTTAAATGCAGCTTTCTCCTGGGAAAATGAAATAAAAAGAAAACTAAAAAAGTGGATGCTAGATTTTTGTTGTTTTAACTTTCGACTAATTAATCAGCCTTTTCTGGCCAACACTGTTGCTAAGAATATTTCTGCAGCGTGTGTCTTCCAGCAAATGGAGACTATAGAAGGAGCTGGTGCATTTTTGCAGTTATGAAAAGTAAGCTCTAAGTATGTCAGGCTGGATCCAGGCATAGTGCAAGCATGACACATAGCAAAGATAGACTTACAAGCCACTCAAGGCCTCCGGTGCTATGACCATACATTTTGGCGGTGTCACATTACTTGCCACGTGAAAGCAAGGTCATCTCCAAATAGTTCTGCAGATGAACCTCATTCAGACTTGCAGTATTCCAGTTGTTCAGGGTGAGGCCCCATCTCTCTAATTATTTCCACTAAGCCGCGTGGTTATTTTGTGCTGTAGACAAATGTCTGTTGGACTCCAGAGTGAGATATGTGACCTAAGCTAAATGGATAGGCTGTACTTACATTTCAGTGAAGCTTTCAACACTGTCACACAAAGGAGACCCATAAATAAACTGAGCAAACAAGCTGTGGGTCCTAAGGTGGTAAACTGGGTTTTGAAGTCAGTAGAATGATAGACAGTAGAGGAGAGCAGTAAATGGAATTCACTTCAAAGAAAAGGAGTGATCAGTGGTGTATCCAAGGGCTGAGTTCTGGGGCCAGTTCTTATTTATTCTTGCATTTATTTTGTTTAAAAGATTTATTACTTATGCCATCTGCAGTCCTGGGTGAGGTACAAGTTACGTACATTAGAAATAAAACAACAGAAAATCAACCAAAATTGCATTTTTCGTATTGTAAATGTACTGCCAATTTTTAAAGACCAAGTCATCTGATGAAAAAATCATTTGCTTTCATACCCCCTTCCCCCAAGATTCGCTTGCCTATGATACTTATGGTCCAAAGAAGAGTCATCTACAATTGCTTCTGTCCCACCAGTATCATGCTTCAAAATGCCGACGGGCTCAGTTCAGCTGGCATAATTTCAAAATATGGCAGAAATGGGGCAAGAAGGACCAGGGCTCACTCTCGCTCCTCTTTGGACCTTGGGCTAAGGTGGGTCAGGAAGATCCAGGACTGGGAGAACGCCCAGGGTGCTTTCTTTTAATGGAGCAGAGCAGCTTGGGAGTGTTACAGTGACAGCACATTTCAGTGGTTGGATGGGGGGAAGCTCCAATAACATTCTGAAAAAAAGCCAAAATGAAACATTTCCCATCCACTACCAAAGCAAACTCCATACATGCCTCTAATACATAATAGCTATGATATGCTGATTTGCCTTGCACCGTATGCTTGGAACAGAGGCTGTTTTTGGATCTTGACCCTTTACTCTCCTGTTTATCACCCATGTGTGTTAAAACACTCTTTTCTCCCCTGTTTGTCTTGCGTAGATTGTAAGCTCTAAAGAGCAGGGACTGTCTCTCGTGTGTATATGTATAGCGCTACGCATGCCTTGTAGCACTATACAAATGATTACTAGTAATAGTAATGGTAGATATGCATTGACCAGGAGAAGGATCGTGATGTGACCATGTCTGATCGTATCAAGATTGCGAAGCCATGCAGAAGACATTGAAAGGAGGCAGGAGAATGCTGGGGAACATATAGAGAGGCACAACCAGTGAAAAACGGAAGCAATGTTTCTGTGGAAATCACTGGTTGCCGCAGCAATTTGATTCCTTTCTGATTTAAATTGAAGGAATTAACTCTGCATGCCAGACTCCTATCCTATCTCACACTCTCAGTGGATAAAGTTCTTTCAAGTTTCCAAAGAACAAGTTAAATTTACTATTAGTTCTCTTAATGAAACCTCTAGCCTCTTAGGTGCTTGTCCCATAAGATCTTTAAAGTTATGAATGCTGATCTCTGTTGTTTAATATGGTTAATCAGTCCTTTACTGAAAGAGTTGTTCCAAAAGCTTTGAAATAGGCAAGCATTTGCCCAGTATTTAAAAATTCCTCTTTGGACCTCAGCGATCCTGTTAACTATTGGCCAATTTCACTGTTGCCATTTTTGGCAAAAGTTATCAAAAAATCTAGCCTTGCAACAGTTACAAGAATTTGTAGGTACCCATAATATTCTGCGTCCTTTTCAGTTTGGATTTTGACCCCATCACAGTACAGAAACTTTATTATCACAATCAAAGAGATGCTTGCTACCATTCATCTAGAAAATGCCTAGGATAATAAACACAACTTCAGCTTTTTCTGAAACACTGTAATCTGAATTAATACCCTAAATTCAATTGGTAGTGAATTCCAAAGTCTCAGTGCAGCTACTGAAAATATAATATCCCTTAATGCATAAAACGAGAAAGAATCGACTATCCAAGTGCATGGAATCTTGGGATTGCAAGGGCTATGGAGGCTGATATATTTTCAGAACAGATGATACGCTTTGTGATGCTTCATGACTTAATTCTTTAAAGACTAGCAGTAATACTTTGAAAATGATACGCCATTTAAAAGGCAAACAGCACAAGGTGTGCAATGTGGATGAGATATTATCCCTACAGCCAGAACCATCAACAATTCGCGCTGCAGAGCTTTGGACTATTTGGGATGTCTGAATGACCTATATAGGAAATCCTAGATATAGATTATTAAAGTAGTCTAAATGGGATATTACTAATGCCTGGATTACTGTATGCAAATTAATATCCGACACAAAGGGCGTCAGTCTTCTTATTATCTGTAATTTGTATAGTGCAGTTTTGACCAACTTCTGTGCTTCAGACCGCATGTTCAATTGAGTATCAAAAATCACTCCTAAGTTCCTCACTTGTGTAGACACCTGACTGGTCCAATCATCTATGTTAAATTGGGAAGGTATGGCTAAAAAGGGAGTGGAGGAGTAGCCTAGTAGTTACAGTAGCAGCCTCATACTCAAAAGTTCAACGTCCAATTTCCATTGTCACTCTTTTTGACCTTGGACAAGTCACTTTACTCTCCATTGCCTCAGAAGAAAAGGCCTGGCAATCTACTTCCAGTCATACCTTGCCAAAAAAAAACCCCAGGGGCTGCTGAGTCAGCAATGACTTGAAGGCACTTTAAAAAAATGTACTGATTGCTAGAGTGGAGGAGTAGCCTAGTGGTAACCAAAGGACCAGGGTTCAATTCCTACAAGCACTCCTTGAGGTCTTGGGCAAGTCACTTTATCCTCCATTGCCTCAGAAGAAAGGCCTGACAATTCTAATCATGCTGACAAAAAACCCAGGAGCTGCTGGGTCAGCACACATTGCATGGCTAAAAGGGAACATCAATGCTTTGAATATTAAGGACAAGTCTGTTATGTATCATTCAGGTATTTACTATTTTTATATGAAGTGAGATATAGTCAATGGATATCAGCATAAATTCAGTAATTTAAGTCAAGCCAGCAAATCATTTACATATCAGAGTCACGTATATATTGAACAAAAGTGCCGAACATGCAGATCCTTGAGGGACCCCAGGGTAATGGAAACCAGGGAGCTTGTTTTCCTGCATTGCTAACCTGAGCCTTTTGTTCTTCCAATTAAGACAGAAGCTAGTCATGTAACACCAAAGATACCCCATTGCTGCTTAAGCATTGCAGCAATATCGAGTGATTCACTTTACTGAATGCTCCTAATATAGCAAGCAAAACCAGTGCAAAGGATTTACCCTGATCAAATCCTTGCAGATAACAGTCTATAGAGGATAATTAGGAAAACTACCCATGTTGATGTATTTAGTGGGTTGCCAGATTTACTGTATGCAGCAGCTTTATTACCACTATCTAGCAGGTGAAGTTTATGTATTTTGTCATTGTCTATGTGTTTACATAGTTTTGGATTGTATTGCTTTTTGGATTTTATGGAGTATGTTTACCAAAGGTTTGAATGTGTTTTCATGAGATTAATGCACATTAAGTATCCCACTGTCCTTTAATTTCTATGGGTGCAGTTGCTCTTAATGTGCGTTCATTTCATTAATGCGCGTTAACTTCTAGTAAAAATGTTTGATATGTCTTTCTGTTTATATAATACCCTGCTCGTATTATTAGTTACATTTGTCTATTCTGTTTTAGAGGTGGAGATGTAGCTTGGCAACCAAGAGACCAGGGTTTGATTCCCATTAGCATTCCTTGTGGCTTTGAGCAAATCACTTAACTCTTACCTCTGAATAAAGGCTTGGCAATCTTCTTCCGGTTACCCGGCCAAGAAAACCCAAGAGCACTGATTTAAAGATACACATTCCATTCCATTTTATGTGTAGCTATTACCTGTATAATATTATGAGTGTCATATTGTAATCTGCCTAGTTCTTTATATAGTGCCAAAAAGAAATGGGCAAAACTGAAATAAATCATTTCTGTCTATTTATGCATTATTTGATATATCACCTTTCAAACAATAATTGACAATAAGGCAGTTTATAACTCTCAATTGAATAAACAGCTGAATTAATAACAAAAGTACAAACATTACATACAATATCCAGACAGTAGGAAGGGCTGTATAGCATAACAATATTTAACCTTTAAAGTTGTAATCATATTGAGAAACAAAAGGATAAGGAGACACCAAAACCCTAAGAATCAATGCCATTGCGTAGAAGAAACATAGAAACATGACAGCAGAAAAAGACTGTCTAGTCTGCCCTTCCATATCAACTGTAATAGTCCCTCTTTTTACCTTTAGAGATCTTCTGTTTGTCCCATGTTTTCTTGAATTCAAATACTGTCCTTGTCTCTACTACCTCCACTGGCAGACTATTCCCCGCGTCTACCACGCTTTCCATAAAGAAATATTTCCACATATTACTCCTGAATCTTTCCCCTTTCACCCTCATCCTATGCCCCCTCATTGCAGAGCTTACTTTTAACTGAAAGAGGCTCTCCTCCTGTGCATTTATGCCACGGAGGTATTTAAACATCTCTATTATATCTCCTCTATCCTGCCTCTCCTCTAACTTGTTCATATTGAGATCTTTAAGTCTCTTCCCATATAGTTTATAACGAAGATCACTTACCATTTTGATAGCCACCCTCTGCACACAATACTCCAAATGATGTCACACCACAGACTTATACAGAAGTACTATCACTTCTTCCTTCCTGCTGACCATTCCTCTCCCTATGCACCCAAGCATCCTTCTGGCTTTCACCGTCACCTTTATATCCACTTTAAGATCATCAGAAACAATCATGCCCAGGTCCCGTTCTTCTTTCATGGACATAAGTACTTCACACCTTATATTCTACTCCTTGGATTTTTGCAGATGCTGCATTTTTAGCATTAAATCTGAACTGCCAAATTCTCAATTATTCTTCAAGCTTAGCTAGATGTCTCCTCATGTTATCTACTCCTTCCTGGGTGTCTACTCTATTGCAGATTTTGGTATCATCCGCAAAGAGACAGACTTTACCCGACAGCTCTTCCGCATATCAGTAACAAAAATGATTAAAAAATCAGACAAAGTACAGATCCCTGTGGCACACCACTGGTAATCTCCTTCTCCTCAGAGTGAGCTCCTTTTACCTGTACCCTTTGTCACCTCCCACGCACCCATTTTCTAACCCAGTTAGTCACTTTAGAGTCTATCACTAGGGTGTTGAATTTATTTATAAGTCGCCTGTGTGGAACGGTGACAAAGGCTTCACTGAAATCTAAGTACACCACATCTAGGGCTCTCCATGGGTCCAACTTTCTGGTCACTAAGTCAAAGAAATCAATCAGATTTGTCTAACAAAACCTTCCTCTAGCAATCCTATGCTGCCTTGGATCCTGCAAGCCATTGGACTCCAGAAACCTCACTATCCTCTGTTTTAGCAGTGTTTCTATTAATTTATTCACCACAGAGGTCAGACTAACTGGTCTGTAGTTCTCAACTTCATCCTTACTTCCACTTTTGTGTAAAGGGGCCATATGTGCCTTTCACCAGCCCTCTGGGACCACTCTGGACTCAAAAGAAGCATTGAAAAGGTCAGACAGTGGAGCCGCTAGAATGTCCCCAAATTCCTTCAATATTCTCAGATGTATCCCATTATTGCTTTATCTAATTTTGGTTTAGCTAGTTGCTCATGAACACAGCCTTCTTAAAATCGTTCAGGATCCCCTTCACTTCTGTTCCAATTTGCGGATGTTTTCTGAGGTCCTACTCCTGGCCCTTCATCTGTGAACACAGAACAAAGATTTGTTAAGCAATTCCTCTTTATCCTCATCCGCTTCTACATATTCCTCCCCTTCACCTGTGAGTCTAACAATACTACTGCTGCACTTCCTCCTCTTGCTAACATATCTGAAAAATGTCTCCCCCCCCCCCCCCCTTTTATTGCATTGGCTCTTTCTTCTTCTTTTTGTATATTTGTTTTCCTAACTAATTTCCTAGCTTTTGTAAGTTTTTGCAAAAACCTTTACATACCACCCTGGCACTATCCAGGGTATCAAACGTTTTGGATTTGAGACTTCGTCCTCATTTCGTACCAACTGAATTTTTAATTTCTTTGGCTACAATTGCTTTAAAGGAAAAGTATTTTTTATTTAAAGATCATTTTTTCTCCAGGGACAGCAGGAATCAGTCCTCACATATGGGTGACATTGGCGCTGACAGAGCCCCCGCAGAAGCATCTCTCCAGCTTTCAAAGAAAGCCTTTGGGAGATGCCACCACACATGCATTGTCCCCTTCCCACCCAAGGGTGCCATCTTGCTCAGTCTTCTTTTATACGTGGAGCCCAATGGACGTGTGTCCTGTTTCCCCAGAAAAATCCTTAACAAAACTGTTCCTAACAGTTAGTTTTCCAGTAAGCGTACCGGTTCCTCTTCCTGCCTCAAGTTGGCACCTCCTGGCTCTGTTATTGGCCCTTTTTTTCTCAAGGTCTCCCTCGACCAGCATTCGTGCCTTTTTTCACAAGGGGATCATCAACCCCAACCGGGTGTTTCCCACCATGTCTCCCGGTGGGTTCAAAAAGTGTGACCGCTGCAGTCAAACCATGTCCATTACTGACACCCATGACTGCTGCTTGCGCTGCCTGGGCCCGGACCATGACAGCACCTCCTGCGACTTGTGCCAGGCCATGTCAGCCAAAACCAACAAGAAAAGGTCGGAGTTGCAGGAAGAGTTGTTCCCTAGATCCGACTCTGCGCCGCCTTCCCGGTACTGGGCTCCAAGCCCAGCACATCCTGCAATGCCCGGGTGTCCTCAGAGTCCTGCGGCCATGGTTCCTCCAAGAAGACCACAGAGCTGGAGAAGAAGAAGAAGTCATCGAAGTCCACTGAGGCTGCATCAGAGAAACCCAGTAAAACTCCATGGAGGGACTCAGGTGACTCTGAGAAGCACTCCACCAAGGTCCTCAAGAAGTATTCCTTGGCCAGCGGAGATAGTGCGAGGTTCCTTAAGGCCATAGTCCTCATCGAGGACACACTCTCTAGAGTGCTGGCACCAGGCCCGAAATCCTCGGTGCCCACGCCGAAAGCTGTGGAGCCTTCTGACTTGGAAATCAGAATGGCGGCCTTGGAGCAGAACATCACTGCAATCCTGGCTCTGCAGCAGGCAATGATGGCCGGTTCCCCTGCCTCATCTGCCCTGACAACTGGGCCCTCAACTATGAGGGAGTCCCCGGTCGCTGAGCCGAGCATTGAACGCCCTCGGCCTCGAGACAGTCCTTGGCATTGGTCAAGGTCCTGGTCCATCTTGTTTGTATCCAGTCCTCACTGGCCAGTGTCCATGGCTCGGACCCCAGGTCCGCCACAGGCCATTGGCCCTTTGGCACTGGACTCGACACAAGGAGTCACAGGGTCTCGGATTCCTCGTCACTGCTCGACTCTGAGTGGGAGATGGAAGACAAGGCATCCCTGGACACCAGAAGGCACTGAGACATTCCCTCAGACCCTTCTCACCCAACGCCTCGACGCCATTCTCCTCCCGAGGACGTAGCCTTCCATGACTTCATCAGAGATATGGCCAAGGCCCTCTCAATGCAAACCAAGGCAGAGGAGGACCCATGCATTGAGAAGTTGGAGATTCTCCAATATGAGACTCCACCTAGAGAAACCCTCAGAGTGCCCATACAGCCGATCCTTGAGAGGCTGCTCCTCCAAATGTGGGAGACACCAGTATCGGTGCTCAGAGTTGACTGTCGGCTTGATGCTATTTATCACGTCTGGAAAGGGCCGGGGTTTCACAAACCCCAGTTGCCGCATAACTCCATGGTCATGAAGTCAACCAGGCAGAAGTTAAAAACCCAGAAAATACACTTTTCCATTCCTCCCGGCAGGGAGATCCGGGCCCTCAATGCCCTCGGGCTCAAATGCTATCAGGGCTCAATGCTGTGTTGCCGGATCCAGGCCTATGAACTCTACATAGGCATGTATTTAAAGACAAAGAACTGTCAGGGTCTGCAGCAGGCTTCGTCAGGGAACCCCTCCAACTGTTCCAGACCCTGACCTCCAAGTTCCTCTCCCAGGCTGCCTATGATGGCTTTGAGTTGGCGGCTCGAGTTGCGGCGGCCAGCATCAGGTCCTGGTGCCAGGCCTGTCTGCAGTCCTCCAACTTCGAGCAGTGGGTCCAGGACAAACTGCTCGATGTCCCCTGTAACGGTGAGAACCTCTTTGGCAAACACATGGCTGATAAAGGTGCTGAAATCAATGCAGAGTTTGTGACCCATCAGAGGCTCTCTAAGAAGACCTTATTCCATCACCCCAAAAAGCATTGGGGAAAAGGGCCCTTTTCCTGAGAAAAAAGGGTGCCTCTACACAGGGTCATCAGTATCAGCCCTACTCTGGCCATCAGCAAGGTTCTCATCCCAAGAGGCAGTGGCACGGGGCTCTGAAGGCAAAAACACCTAAGCCCCAGGCTCCAGCTCCCACCCAGCCTGGGGGGAACTTTTGACTCCCAGGGCGGGGTCTTCCCTCCCCCAGGAGACCTTCATCAGCCCAGAGGAGTACGCCTGGCGCTCTTCACCCACAGATGGGCCTCAATCACTTCGGACCTCTGGGTACTGCAAGTGGTCAGGGAAGAATATCTCCTCCACCCAGGTTCTTTCCCGGAGAGCTGGTGTGGCCCCTCCTTCACTAGACCGTGCTACTCACAGAGCTCACAGGTCTTCTCAAGGACAAAGCAGTAGAACCTGTGCCCAGACACTTGTGAAGTAAAGACTTCTACTCCAGGTACTTCCTTGTCCCAAAGAGGATTGGGGGCCTCAGGCCCATCCTAGACCTGCAAAACCTAAACAAATTTCTGGTGAGGGAGAAGTTCAAGATGCTCTCCCTTGGAGTACTGCTGCCTTACCTCCACCAGGGAGACTGGCTTTGCTCCTTGGATCTAAAGGATTCTTACACACAAATCCTGATCCACCCCTCTCACAGGCAGTACCTACGGTTCGTGGTAGGAGGAGGACACTACCAGTACAGGGTGCTACTCTTTGGCCTGGCCTCCTTGCCAAGGTTCTTCACAAAATGCCTAGCAGTGGTCGCTGTCCACCTATGTCTGCAAGGGGCCTTTGTCGTCCCCTATCTAGACGACTGACTCATCTTATTTTATTTATTTATTTAGCTGTATTTATATTCCGCTTTTCACCGGGTCAAAGCAGCAGCACGGCTGCAGAGACCTATCAGGCCACAGGGTGCACAACCCTTCTACTGCAGCACCTGAGGTTTATCATCAACTACCCAAATCTCATCTCTCTCCAGCCCAGAGCCTGGAATTCATAGGCGTTCAGCTGGACACCCTGCAGGCCAAGGCCTTTCTTCCCAGGGAAAGGGCAGAACGCCTCTGGGAGCTACTGCAGAGGTGCAACGCTGTCAGTCAGTGCCAGCCCACTTCCTTCTCTGCCTTCTGGGCCACATGGCCTCCATGGTCCACCTGACCTCACTAGCCCACCTACACATGCGGGCGCAGTTCAGTGGTTCCTCTGCTCCCCGTGGACGCAAGTCACAGGCAGGCTGCGGGACAGAATCAGGGTAACCCGTCAGCTAGCGGAATCCCTCAACTGGTGGCAACTTCTTCACCACCTTCGGGCCAGGATACCTTTCCAGGCACCCACGCCTTAGAGGGTCCTGACCATGGATGCCTCCCTCCTCGGTTGGAAGGCTCATTGCGAGGACCTTCGTTTGCAAGGCCGCTGGTCCCAGGTGAAATCCCTGCTACAGATCAATCTTCTGGAACTCAGGGTGATCTACCTGGCCCTACGAGTGTTCCATCTCCACCTGTGACACCAGCTGGTCTGATACAGATGGATAACCAAGTCACCATGTTCTACATCAACAAGCAGGGGGGCACAGGGTAATACTCCCTCTGCCAGGAGGCAGTGGCCCTCCTTTCCTTTACAGCTCGCAACAACATGCTTCTCTGGGTAGTCTACCTCCCAGGCCAGGACAACCTCCTGGCAGACAGACTGAGCAGGGTGCTCCAGCCACACAAGTGATGCCTGAACCACAGAGTAGCTTCATGGCTCTTCTGCCTCTGGGTGATGCCTGTGATGGATCTCTTTGCCACCCCACACCATATGCAGCTTTTCTGCTTTTCCTCGCAGCAACTGCCCCCGGCTAGTGTGGCGGCAGATGCCTTTCTGATCCCATGGATGAAAGGCCTTCTCTATGCCTTTCCACCAACCCCTCTGGTCGCCAAGGCCCTCTTAAAAGTCCAGTGCAAGGTGGCAGCACTGATACTAATTGCTCCTAGGTGGCCCAGACAGCCTTGGTTCCCATTGCTGCTCTCCCTGTCAGCGACACTCCCAGTCCAGTTGGGCCATTCCCTGGATCTCCTGTCTCAAGAGGAGGGCTCCCTCCTGCACCCCAATCTGGGGTCTCTAACGCTAACAGCATGGTTTCTGAAAGGGTAGCTTTGGCTCCTTTCAACCTCCCATGAGAAGTTGAGGAGGTCCTGTTGGCCTCCCGCAAGCCCTCCATGAGGCAAGCTTACATCTTTAAATGGCGAAGATTGTGCAGAGAGGTGGGAGAACCCATTTTCCTGCCCAGTGCAACTAGTGCTTCAGTACTTACTGCATCTTTTGTACACTGGGCAAAAGTCAAACTCAGTGAGAGTGCAACTGAGTCTGATCACCGCAAACCACCACCCTATCGAGGGGAAGCCCCTCTCGGGTCAGTCCCTAGTCTCTTGGTTTCTCTGGGGCCTCCTTTTGTCTAAGCCCCTTGGCGGTGGAATGGGACCTCAGCGTGGTCCTCTCACAGCTCACCAGGCTGCCTTTCGAGCCTCTAGCTACTTGCCATCTGCGGTATCTTTCATGGAAGGTTGCCTTCCTGGTGTCCTCACATCCACTCGCAGAAAAAGCTAACTTCAGGCCCTGGTGGCAGAGCCACCATATACAAGATTCTACAAGAACAGGGTGATGGTCCACACTCATTCCAAATTTCTCCCAAAGATGGTATCGCCTTTCCATCTCAACTAGGAGGTGGTCTTTCCCACCTTTTTCCCACGTCCACACGCTGGTCGGGAGAAAAATATATTCCATATACTGGGTTGCAAATGTGCCCTGTCCTTCTACCTACAGCGAATTCAGGGGCCATTGCAAAGCTTCTCAGCTTTTCATTTCTTACGACCCCAGCAAGTTGGGGCTTCCTGTGACTAAGCGAACTCTATCCACTTGGGTGAAGGACTGTATTGCCCTCACCTGTGAGCGAGCTGGGTTCACCCTGGAACACCGCATCAAAGCACATTGTCTGGGAGTGATGGCCACATCGGTGGTGAACCTGTGCTCATTGCTGGTGACGGAGATCTGCAAGGCTGCCACATGGTCATCAATTCATATGTTCACAGCTTACTACTGCCTGGAGAGTGAGCTACGTCAGGACAGTGGCTTCGGCCAGGCGGTATTCTGTAATCTTTTCAGGGTGTATGCAACTTTTGCCCTTTGACCCTTCTGTGTTCAGGCTACTGGAGTGACAGTGCCACTGGATACTAGGGTCTTGCAGAGTCTTTCAGTTGGGGACTCATCTTCTGCAGCTTACGGCTACCCAACTTGGTCGCCATTGGTGGTGTTGTGGTTCGGTCCTCGGCAGCCTGGAGCTAGAGAATCCCATATGTGAGGACTGACTTCCTGCTTGTTCCTGGAGAAAGCGTAGTTAATCACCTGTAACAGGTGTTCTCCAGGGACAGCAAGAATCAGTCCTCACAGCCCTCCCTCCTCCTCTGGGAGTTGCCTCCCTACCTTGTTTTATTTTTACTATCGTCCTAGCTATGTCATCTGACTGAGCAAGATGGCACCCTTGGGCGGGAAGGGGACCACGCATGTGTGGTGGCATGTCCCAAAGGCTTTCTTTGAAAACTGGGGAGATGCTTCTGTGAGGGCTCCGTTGGTGCCGATGTCACCGATAGTTGAGGGCTGATTCTTGCTATCCCTGGAGAACACCTCCTACAGGTGAGTAACTATGCTTTTTCTACAGACAGCAGGTGGGACAATGGGAGTTGCTTTTGCCCCTTCATTAGCCAATTTATATTTGGCTAGTTATGAAGAAGAGTGGATTGAAAAGACCCCTTTTAGTGATTGTATAAGGCTGTGGTGACCGTATATTGATGATGTGTTCCTTCCCTGTTACTGATCAGAAGGCCAGTTAATGAGTTTTTATCATTTGTTAAATATATGCAGTGAATATATACAATTTGATATCAGGTATTGTGGTAAGGAGAGCTGTGCAGAGGAAATGGAATGGGAGGAAAATGAGCCCTTTTCCTTTAAATCTGGAGAGAAAGGCAGTTCCCATAGAAACCACAAGCCTCCAAGGCAGAGTATTCCAAGTGCTAAGCTCCGCCCACCTAGTGATGTCAGGGCTAGGTTGAACACTGATGAGCTGCACATGGGCAGGAAGAAAGGTGTGGTGCCTGGAAACCAGCAGTTAAAAAGTGTTTCAGTTTTAGAACAAACAGAAAAGGAAAGGGAAGGGAAGAAGGAGCGCAACGAGAAGAGAGGGAAAAAGTACAGCAGAGAGGAACTCAGCAGCAGCAAGATGAGCAAGCAGTGTTTGGAGTCCGTCAAGTTCCAGAAACAGTTCAAGTAAGAGGAGCTGATTCTAAAGGGGACAAGCTCGGAAGCAGAGACTTGCTGAGTTTGGTGGATTCACAGGCAAGAGTAAAGGAGAAACAGAGGGTATCTGGAACCCAGTGCAGGACACAATTGTCAAGACAAAGAAGTGTTTCCAGATGGGGAAATAGTACAAGACAGCATTTAAACCCTGAAGGTAATGAGAATGTCTTTTCTTTATTTCCTAACCAAAGCCATACTGAAGGCATTGTTCAAGAGTTAAGAGACAGTGCTAAACGTTGTATGCCCCTGAACTCTGGAAAGCAAAGCTTTAGTAAACCCAGAACTTACGCCAGTGACTACCAAACCTCCACTCTAACAGAGCTTGCTAAATTCTTAAGAGGGAGAGAAACTCCGTTGCAAGAGCCTGTGGCTGGAGAGCATAGGGAACAGCTGTTGTTACGTTTGCAGGAGCTGATAAGGCAGGAGAATAACCAGACAGCTGATATTCAAGATAGACGCAGTGAATCTGGAGATGAAATGGATATAGACCTGCTGGAGGAACCTAACGGTTCAGATGTTGAAGAAATGCAATGTTCTCTGTGTCTGGCTAAGAGCATGAATAGCTGTTGAGTATTTGCCTAGCTAAAAGACTGTATCATGAAAGCCATTTAAAGACTTGTGCTGTGCATGGCTTGGAGAAAGGAAGCTGTTTGAAAGTAAATGACAAAGAAGCTAATCTGGGGTACAGATTAAGCTTCGGAAGCCTGTTCCTCACAGGAAGTGGAATACTGATGTTTTAAAAGGAAATCCTGTATTTTTCTGTTCAACCTGTTTCACATTCTTATTTTGCCTTATTGGAGAATTATCCAGTTTGAGTTGAGGTTCATTTGAATTCAATGCGGAGGGGAAACCCCAAAATAAAATTCTCTGTTTTGCCAATTTACCGTGTGGTCACACTCCTTGCTCAACAAAACTACATTACCCAGCAGCCTTCCTTGGCAGCCATATTGAAAGTAATCATAGAGAGTAAGACAGGCGAGTTCACCTGCTCCCAGGCTACCGCCTGGACGGGTGACCTACAACAGTATAGTAAGGAAGCTATTGCTTTTTTGGATGTCCAGATCTGAAACCATCATGATTGTTTTGAAACTACAGTATTTAGAAAGAAGAGTGACAAAAATATTCTACTTGACTATAGTAGTTTATACTTCTTCTTTGAAGAATAGTTTGCTATATTCTTGGGGCCCGATATTTAAAAGATATTTGCACAATTTACAGCCCAGCAAACCGTGTAATGCCTTAAATCAAGATATTCAATGGCACTCACATGGTTGGTGGCATTGAATATCCCCTTCCAACCCCGCTACATGCCCCAATGTTATGCGATTTAGCATTGGGGCATGTTGGGGGCATTCCGGAGCTGAGTGGAGGGAGAGATTGTCGATAGCCAGGTAGCGGTGATATTGCATGCTGCCCGGTTAGTGACTTGTGCCTAAAAGATAGATGAGAAAAAACCTTGCCTATCTTTTAGGTGCAGAAGCTTGCCCAAGTGAATATTGGGCCCTTGATTTTTAAGGTAGAGAGAAGAATTGGTTCAACTGTTGGTGAGCATAAAAAAAAAATCTGAGTCTTTAAAACTGAAGTTAATTTCCAGAGGATATCCTGTTGGAATTGTAAACAAGGCTTTTAAGAGGGCCCTGTATAATGATCAAGAACGTCTGTTAAAAGAAAAGATTAGTGCAGAATGGTGATGAAAATATAATTTGTGTCTTGAGATGTTCTCCTATGACCTTCATAACTGAAAACATTCTCAGGAAAATATTGGAGCATACTGAATATCTATGATTGTTTCAGTAAGAGACAAATATTTTCACATCCTAGATGTAAAAATGTAAAGGAGTCATTATGTTTAGCAGAATTTTGTGATGTTCCATTGATGGGACAGAGTTAAGAGGACATTTTAAGAGTGGACATTGCTTAGCCTTCTATGACACACTGCAGATTAATGGATGTATTAATCCTCAAAATGGACGTGTGTAAACTTAAATGGTTCATTACTTGTGCATCATATTATGTGATATACATTATAAAGGGTCTGTTTATGCTTCTATATTTATTTTATTTATTTAACAGGATTTTTATACCACTTTATCCTTAAGTCATATGTAGGAAAGACAGAAAGACAAATGAGAACTAGAATTGCAGAGCACAGATATTGTGTTAAATATTTCTCACTGCAAAGAGAAGAGACATGCATTTGATGCGTTAAAATGTTTTGCTATTGATCAAGTGAGGGTGAGTCACCGCAGGGGAGAGAGAGGTGGTTTATTGCTTCAGACTGAACAAAGGTGGATATATGAATTGAATACTGTTGCCCCTAATGGGTTGAATGTTGCAATCAATTGGAATATCTATATGAACTAATTGATTGAGAAATTTTGCTCATTTACTTGCTCACTTATACCTCATTGTTCCCAAATTTTCAAACCTTCTACTTACAGCTATTGCCATTCCCAGCTGATTTTCAGCAGCTAACAATTGTTGACCAAGTAAAAACATGGATCACTCATCTTTCCAATACTATTCAGCAGATATTAACTCAACCTAAAAAGGCCCGCTACACTCAGAATAAATTTTGCTGCCTAGTATCATGCAGACCTTAGTAAAACGTCAAATACAAAAAGCAGAAAGGAACTGGAGATGTTGTAGGATAGCTGAACCTCTGACACTAGTAAAGAATTAACAATGCTACTACCAATCACATCTTGATGAAGCAAAAAAGAAATGCTTCCTCAAACAAATAGACAATGCACACAATAAAAAAACAGCTTTTTTCCCTAGTCTCTGTTGACTGTTTCCCTCTCTCCTCCAACACAGATCAGAACAACTTCCCTCCCAACCGTCACAAACGTAGCAAATTATTTCACCAAAAGATAACAGATAATCAAGCCATGCTATCAGCTACTACTGTTATGACATCCTCCCTCTCCTACTCCACCACCCCGCAGAGTTCCTTAATCGGCAAGACGTATGGAACTCCTTAAAATGTACCACTTGGACTAACTTCAATCCCCTTTCTACAATTCAACTGTACAACATGCAATTACCCCGGTATCGACTGGGTCAGTGTCACGTCAGGACATGCTAGGGAGATAAAGTTCCTAGATGAAAAAAATGACTGCTTCTTGGAGCAGCTGGTTCATGAACCGACCAGAGGGGAAGCCATATTAGACCTAGTCCTTAGTGGAACACCAGATCTAGTGCAAGAGATAAGGGTGTTGGGGCCACTTGGCAATAGTGATCATAGCATGATCGCCTTTGATTTAATTAGTGGAGGAGGGATAGTAAGGAAATCCACAGTACTACCTTTTAACTTTTGAAAGGGAGACTATGATAAAATGAGGAAAACAGTTAAGAAAAAACTAAAAGGAGCAGTTGCGAAGGTTAAAGACGTGCATCAAGCTTGGGTGTTGTTGAAAAATACTATCTTGGAAGCCCAGACCAGCTGTATTCCACGCTTTAAGAAAAGTGGAAGGAAGTCCAAAAAACTGCCAGCATGGTTTAAAGGTGAGGTCAGAGAGGCTGTTGCCAAAAAAGCATCTTTCAGGAAATGGAAAAAAGAGCCAAACGACGAAACCTGGAAACAGCACAAGCACTGGCAAGTCAAATGCAAGGCATTGATAAGGCAGGCAAAGAGAGAATTTGAGAAGCTTGCTGCATAAGCAAAAACGCGAAATAAAGACCTTTTCAAGTACATTCGTAGCAAAAAACCTGTGAGAGAGTCAGTTGGACCATTAGATGATAAAGGGGTTAAAGGAGCACTAAGAGGCGACAAGGCGATAGCGGAGAGACTGAATGAATTCTTTGCTTCGGTCTTTACTGAGGAAGATATAGGGATGTTACCCATGACTGAAGTGGTATTTAAAGGTGCGGAAGAATTGAAGGAAATATCGATACATCGGGAAGATGTCTTACAACTATTAGATAAACTGAAGAGTAGCAAATCACCTGGGCCGGATGGTATACATCCAAGGGTGTTGAAAGAACTGAAATATGAGATTTCAGACCTGCTATCAGTAATCTGTGAACTATCATTAAAATCATCTCTAATACCTGAAGATTGGAGGATCGCCAATGTAACACCAATTTTTAAAAAGGGTTCCAGGGGTGATCCTGGAAACTACAGACCGGTGAGCCTGACGTCAGTACCGGGAAAAATGGTAGAAACCATCATAAAGAATAAAATTACTCAGCATGTAGATAGTCACAACCTAATGGGAGACAGCCAACATGGCTTTAGACAAGGAAGATCTTGTCTTACTAATCTGTTATGTTTTTTTGAAGGAGTGAATAAACAGGTGGACAAAGGTGAGTCGGTTGATATTGTGTATCTGGACTTTCAGAAAGCCTTTGACAAGGTCGCTCATGAGAGACGTTTGGCAAAACTAAAGAGTCATGGGATAGGAGGCAGTGTACTATTGTGGATCAGGAACTGATTAAAAGATAGAAAGCAGAGGGTAGGGCTAAATGGCCAATTTTCCCAATGGAGAAAAGGTGAATAGTGGTGTACCCCAGGGATCTGTGCTGGGTCCGCTGCTTTTTGACATATTCATAAATGACCTGGAAAGTGGAATAACGAGTGAGGTTATCAAATTTGCAGATGACACAAAACTATTTAAAGTTGTTAAAACCCAAGAGGATTGTGAAAAATTGCAAGAGGATCTTGATAAATTGGAAGACTGGGCATCAAAATGGCAGATGAAATTTAATGTAGACAAGTGCAAGGTTATGCACCTAGGGAAGAACAACCCAAACTATGGTTACACGATGCAAGGTTCCACATTAGGAACCACCACCCAGGAAAAAGATTTAGGCGTCATTGTGGATACCATGTTAAAACCCTCGGCCCAGTGTGCAGCGGCGGCCAAGAGAGCAAATAGAATGCTAGGTATGATAAGGAAAGGAATGGAAAATAAAACAAAAGATATTATAATGCCTGTATATCGTTCCATGGTGAGACTGCACCTTGAATATTGTGTGCAATTCTGGTCGCCGTATCTTAAAAAGGATATAGCGATTTTAGAAAAGGTACAGAGAAAAGCCACCAAAATGGTATTTATTTTTATTTATTTATTTTAATTTCTTATATACCGCACTCTTTGACATCAGCGCGGTTTACAGAGAACACAACAAAACCAGAACAACAGGCTGTTCGGAGTTACATATAACAGGATTATGAACTTGGATAACAAGGGAGAACTATTTACATGGAATATGCAATCTGTTAACTAGATCACATGCTCGAACTATGTACATGAATTAACAAGAGTGTTGGGAGCAAGGGAAAAACTGTAATTGGATATGTAGTGGGACTAAATGTTATCTTCATATGGGGTAGTATCTGGTGAATAGGTTGAATTTGAGGGCCTTTCTGAACTGGGTTAAGTCGGTTATGGTACGGATGTCGGAAGGGAGCAAGTTCCAGCATTTTGGTGTGCAACACAGGAAAGCTCTGTTCGCTGTTGATAGATTGTACGTTGTTATGGCCTTTGGTATCGATAAGGAGTTTAATGCTGCCTGTCTTCTGTTTCTGTTTGGTGGTACAGTTTGTATGAGCTCAGAAAGTGAGTTGGAAGATAGGCCCTTTGTGGCCTTGAATGTGAGAATCAGGATTTTGAACATCAGCCTTCCGTGTATGGGGAGCCAATGTAGTTGTTTGAGGATAGGTGTAATATGTTCACTCTTGGAAGCTCCTTGAAGAACCTTTGCGGCTGTATTCATGGCGAGCTGTAATGGGCTCAAGGTGGATTGTGGGAGTCCTTGCAAAACTGAGTTGGCGAAATCAAAATGTGGTAAGATTAGTGCTTGGTAAATGGTTCTGAAATCTTCTGGGTCAAGTAGGGAGCGTAGGTGCTTGAGCGTGCGTATCTTGAAGTACACAGCTTTTACGATATTATTTATGTGTGGTTTCATGTCGAGCCGATGGTCCAGTGTGACTCCAAGGTATTTTATTGCTTCCTTAGTGCATAGTTCAGCTCCCTTGACTTTTATATGTGAAGGTGGGGTGAAGTTGGTGTCTCTGGTGATAAAGAGAACCTCGGTTTTCTTGTGCTGAATGCGGAGGTTCTGTGACAGGAGCCATTCTGAGACTGCATCGAAGCAGTTTGTTATAGGTAGTAAATCCATTTGCTTTGTGGAAAACGGCATGTAGAGTAGGATATCATCTGCGTATACCATACATTTCACATTGAATGATCTGATAATATTGCAGATCGGCTGCATATAGATGTTGAACATGAGGGATGAGAGAGAGGACCCTTGCGGAACACCTTGTTTTTGATGGAAGGGTTTCGATTCTCCTGATGCAGATTTTACATATTGCATTCTGGTATCAAGGTATGATTTGCACCATTCAAGTGCTGAGTTGTGGATGCCTTTTTCTTTCAGTCGAGCGAGGAGAATTTCATGGTTTACCGAATCAAACGCTGCTGCTATATCCAGGAAGATTAGCACAACGCCTTGCTGTAAGTTGTCTATAGTGGTGAGAACATCATTGAATAGGGTGGTGAGCAGTGTCTCAACCCCATGGAATTCTCTGAAGCCGTGTTGGGAAGGGTCCAGAGGGGCTGCGGAATCTATGTGGTCTTGGATTTGCCGTTGTGCCTCTTTCTCAAAAATCTTTGCTAGAAGGGGGATACTGGCTATAGGCCTGTAGGAGTCGGGCCGTTTAGGGTCTAGTTTTGCGTTCTTTAGCAGAGGTCTAATGGATGTGAACTTTAATGCAGATGGGAAGGAGCCGGATGTAAAGGAGAGGTTAATGATTCTTGCGATGAAAGGGCTAAATGGTAAAGGGGATGGAAGGATACTCCTATGAAGAAAGGCTAAAAAGGTTAGGGCTCTTTAACCTGGAAAAGAGACGGCTGAGGGGAGATATGATAGAAGTCTATAAATTAATGAACGGAGTGGAACGGGTAAACGTAGATCGATTGTTTACCTTATCAGAATATAGAAAGACTAGGGACATGCAATGAAGCTACAGGGTAAACTATTTAAGACTAATAAAAGAAAATATTTTTTCACTCAACGTGTAATCAAACTCTGGAATTTGTTACCGGAGGATGTAGTAAAGGCTGTTAGTGTAGCTGGGTTTAAAAAAGATTTGGACAAGTTCCTGGAGGAAAGGTCCATAAACCATTATTAAGAAGTGACCGAAGATATCAATGCTTGACCCAGTACAAGCATTGTGGAACTTGTGTCTCTTGGGGAAACTGCTAGGTACATGTGACCTAGATTGGCCACTGTTGGAAACAGAATACTGGGCTTGATGGACCTTGGTCTGACCCAGTATGGCATATCTTATGTTCTTATGTTCTCTATCAGACCCACTACTTGCCCATTTGATCTCATCCCATCTAAGTGACTGAAAGACCCTTACTTAGATCTCTCTGAAACAATCCTTTTAATGGTGAATAGTAGGCAGCAAACTGGCATTGTCCAGGTTGAATGGAATCAGGTCCTGATCCTACTAAAGTTAAAAAACAAACAAAAAAACCCCAAATAAACATAACTCAAGTTGAACCTAGCAACTACCATCCCATTTCCAACTTACCTTACATCTCTAAAATTATCGAGAAAGACTTCTTGGAAAAAAACAAATACTGTGCTGGCTACAGCATAGAGGCAACCCTAATAGCCCTTCTCAGCAACATTCACAAACATCTTAATGATGGACAGATTGCACTTCTAGTCTCACTTCACCTATTTGCTACTTTTGATGTGGTCCATCATTAACGCCTACTCACTCAGCTATCACACATCAGCATTTTAGAGAGTAAACCATGGAAATGTCTTAAACTGGGACATTCAATGACACTTACACAGTTAGTGCCATTGAATATCACTTCTAACCCCGCTACATGCCCCAAAGCTATATGGCTAGCATTGGGGCGTGTTGGTGGCGTTCCGCAGCGGAGCAGAGGCAGAGACTGTCCCTAACTGGGTAGCAGCGATATTGCACTGCTACCCGGTTAGCGATCGATGGGTAAAACTAGAAGTTGCAAAAGCTGGCCTAGTTTTACCTGCGGAAGCTAACCGGGTAGCGATGCAATATCGCTGTTACCCGCTTAGCTTCGGCAGCTCCAGGGCATGTGCGGCGACCCCGGATATTCAGTGCTGTCGTCAGGCATTGAATATCTTGGGGTTAAGGATCAGTGGGCAGGGCTATGCGCCGTAGTGGTGCATAGCCTGCCCAGTTCAATATCGGGCCATAAAATTTTAAGAACACTTGCACTTTATATTTTTTTCACTTATGGTGTTTAAAATAAAGAAACACACCGGGAATTTTTTTTAATGACCGATGATTGAACCATTAAAGCTTATAGATATTGGTTTCAGAGAGAGCAAGAAGACTTGGATTATTTCTGAGGTCTTTTTCTCCTGAAAATAATGAGTATTTGAATGACATTATTGTGGCTAATGATATCTCCTGCTCCATTTTTCAGCAAAAAAATTCTGTCTTGTATATGTAATTGATTTTTGCTGGTTCCATTTTTTGTACTAGCCAGATAATGCCAGGGTGGAGCGTAGGTATTCCTTTAAATTAGCAGGATAGGAGTGATATTCAGTGCACTATCCAAATGACTTCAGATGGCAACAAGGCTATCCTAAAATTATCCAGATAGATATCTGGATAGTGCAATGGATATTGCCACTAATTGGGTAACAGAAGCACTCGCTATTCTTTCTGGATATTCAGCACCACTCACAATCTGGATAACAACGCTGCCTATACGTATTTTATTTAAAAACTGTGGCTGGCCTTTAAAAATAATGTCAACTATGTGTTTAGATATCAACACAGCAGTCTATATCCATGAATTCCTCCCCACCTTAAATACGCCTCCAAGAACGCTTATTTCTACTGCAGCTAAATATTTATGCTGTATATAACTCTTTGCATACTTTTAGCCTGGTTAAGGATGAGCCGTTTTCTGACAAGACTTTAACCCAGGTAAGTCAATATTTACCCAGGTATGTGACTTTAATAATGCACAAGAGACAAACCTTTCTCATTGGAGAAGTTGTTCTAGCATGAAGTATGATGAAAACAAGATTGAGAGGAGGAAGACTGGGGAGAAACATATGGAGAATAGTTCTTGACAGAAAAGGTGTTGGCTACATGTTCAACTTTTCAATGGAGGTGATGGAAGCAAAATTAGATAGAAATTCAAGAAAGCTTACAATAAGTACAGAAGATTCTTAGAAGCAAAAAGCAAAGGTAAAGCCAGAGATCAAGCGAAGTCTATAACCTCGGTCTTCAGCCCTAGTCCTCAGGGGCTGCCAAAGGGCCAAGTTTTCAGGATATTTCTAGTGAAAATGAGAAATTTTTATGCAATGGAGGTAGTGGGCAGGCAAACCTTTCTTATGCATATTCATTAGGAATAGCCTACTACTACTACTACTATTAAACACTTATATAGCGCCACGCACGCAGCGCTGTACAGACATACATACAAGAAGCCTGAAAACCAAAGTTGTTGGTGGCTGTCACAGACTGGGAGTGAAGATGAAAGGACTATAGTATTGCAACAAGAAGAGAATATGGGCAGATTCGATGGAGAAGAGGGGCCCTATGTGGTCTCAAATTCAATAAAGGCTATCTCATCTTACTGTAGGAACTAACTGTAAAAGTTTATTTTTTATACCTACTTCACTTACAGAGACATTGGCAGCCTAAATTGTGCATTTGCCAAATTATCTTCTAAATCCTAAGAAAACATCGGAGGACTGTTTTTTTTAAGTATCACCCCTTCTACTCTCCTCAGATACCCTCTTCCCTACCAACCTTTCTTCCCTTCCAGCTGACTGCCAGGTACAAACCTGGCATGCCAACCTCACTTCTGCACTCAACCAAATAGCTCCTGTTTGTCCCATTACTCTTACACAAGTTCACAATTTTTCCCCTTGGTACCATTCCGGTCTTGACCTCCTTTGCCCCCAATTGTGTCGTGCCAAATATCACTGGTGGAAACTCCTCTCACCAAATGCCTTGTCTCACTACCGTCTCTGCTACCAACACTACCATTCCTCTCTTCACATCATATCTCTTCCTTCACCAACACTTCCCAACAGCTCTACTCTATTCTTCTTACGCTCTCCGCCCCTCTGACCTCCTTGTCTTCAGCTACCATCCCAGCAGCTCCTGATCCTTCTTAATTAGCCACTTTTTTCTCCAACAAAATCTCTCAGCTCCATTCTACCTTTTCTACTTGTCCTTCACCCCTCTCTCCCAACCCCCCCCCCCCCCCACCTCCCTCTGGCTCACCCTCTCTTCTGCCCCCATCCCTGTCACATACCTGGTTTTTGTTCTATTCAGTCTCTGCTGCATAACTCTCCAAAGTGCTCTCCTCTTCTTATAAAACCACCTACCTTCTGGACTCTATCCCTTCCCACTGACTCTCTGAATCATCTCTTGTTCTCTTGCCCCTTATTTTTGGTATCTTCAATTCTAGCCTGTCTTCTGAAATATTCCCTGTGCTTTGAAAACACGCCGTCATCCGCCCTATACTTAAAAAGCCCACCCTTGATCCCTCTACTTTTTCTCACTGGCATTCTGTTTCAAACTTCCCTTTTCTTTAAAAGATCCTTGAGAAATTGGTCTCCGCTGAGCTCTCCACCCATCTTGACACCACCAGTGCCCTTCACCCTCAGCAATCCTGATTCAGATTGGGCACAGCACTGAAACTATCCTCCTCTCTTTTTTGAATGAACGTCATGTCTCATATGACTATGGTGAGATTTCTATCACTGTCTCACTAGAACTTTCCTCAGCTTTTGACCTGGTTGATCATCCCATGCTTCTCTCATGTTTCTACGATCTTGCCCTCTGAGGACCTGTTCTCTGCTGGTTCCGTTCTTTCCTCACTGCATGATCTTTCCCTGTTCACTCCAGCCCATCCACTTCCACTGCTGTCTCCTTTACTTGCGGTGTTCCCCAGAGTTCTGTTCTTTCTCTGCTCCTTTTTAGTAGCTTTCTGGCCCTCCTTGCACTCATTGTTCAACAACACACTGTATCAGCCTATTACTATGCTGACAGTATAATCATCCTCTATCATACCAGCGCCATCATCCTGACATTAACCTGCTCAACTCTTGTCTCTCTCATTACTCTTCATGGTTGTCTGTGAACTTATCTACACCTCAGTTCTTCTATGTCTGCCACAATCTGGTTCACATTCAGGGCCCCATGCATCCCACTGGCTCCCTTGTTCTCGTGCACTCCTGTCCTGATGATCTTGTCGCTTCGCTACCTTGGTGTTACTCTTGACTCACCCCTATCCTTTCATGATCAGCTCTCTTCTCTTGTCCTGCACTTTTTCCATTCCCTGCACCAGATTTGTGCAGTTCGGCCATATCTGACTCCTCCATCCATGACTACACTTCTTCTTTCTCTCGTCATCACTAGGATCGATTACTGCAATGTGGCCCTGGCAGTCCTTCCACAATATCAGTTACATCGGTTACAGCTCCTTCAGAATACTGTGGTTTGCATCATCACTCATTCCGCCTGCTCAGACCATGTCATTCCTCTCCTTATCCACCTCCACTGGCTCCCACTTAAATTCAGAATCCACTACAAGGTCCTCATCCTTGTCCATAAAGTTATCCTTACCTTTACTCCACAATATTTGACCTACCTCATCCACCTCCATGCCCCCACTGCCTGCTTCGTTTCGTTCATGTAATTGTCTATCCCTTCCACCTCTCTTCCGAGCCCATCTGGAACGCACCCACACCTCTGCTTTTTACTTTCTTGGCCCCGTACTCTGGAATTCCCTTCTCCATGCACTCTAGCTGGAACTATGTTTTCAATGGTTCAAGGCACTGTTAAAATCCCACCTTTTCGAACTGTTTTTTGATTTGCTTTGCTCCCAAGATGAATCATTCTGCTCTCCTTCCCTGCCTATTCTGTCTGCTGTATCTTTCCCTCTTTCTCACTGTTGATTATCTATCCACTGTCCTGTCAAATAATGGCGTTCTTTTCACGTGTCTTTACTATTGTAAACCGCCCCAGTGCTATAGCCTGGGCGGTATGCCAAGTGCCTGAATAATGAATAAAGAATAAAGTATGGTTTCAAAGGTGAACATGTAGCCTGAGCTATAGAAAACCAGAAATTTTTTTAAAAAAAATAAACTTACGCAAGGAGCTGCATATATAAGCTGAATTTTAAAAGCTGTGAGCTGCATTTGCTGTGCAAATACATGGAGTGAAGGATCAGACACTACCACTATCTCACCTGGGGAGCGAGTCCTGCAAAGCTTGAGATGTTGAAGAGGTCTGGATCTTGGTCATTACTTAAATGGAAGCCTGCAGTGGATCTCTCAGAATAAGAAAGTGGTCTTGGCCTGATGCTGCTGAAGTTCCATCTTTTCCTGAGATGTTAAATAAACTGTGGAAGAGTGTGTACACTAATCACAGTGTCATGTGCTAATCAATTATTTCCATAGACACAGAATTAGTTAGACATCTGAAATTGGGCATTCAGATGAGCAAATCATAAAGACTTCCCCGGAGCTAGTCTAGAAATGCTGAAGATACGCGTGTCCCAGGCGTTTGCATCCAAGTTGGTGAAGGGCGTGGCTGGGGGTGTGGCTGAGGCAGGTCGATAAAGATACATGTGCACATGTGATTTCAGATCAGCGCTGCACATCTGAAATTGCCATTGGGGACATTCATGGCTATACCTGCTCCAGGCACGAAAAGGATTATAAAAAGTGCTCATCTCTGTATCTTAACAACAGCAAGATGAAGAAGAACATGCCTGTGCACTTCAGTACTTTTGTCTCCTTGGAAGATACCTGCTAGAAAGTACAAAGAACATTTCTCCATGCTTCCGTGCTATGGCACATCCCGGTTAGCAAAATGGCAGGTCGTAACTTGTTAGGAGGAGAGATCCATAGTTGCATTCTGTAATATGGTCCGCATGCATGTTTATGTCACTATGCTGAGGACCAGCATGTACAACATGTGCTAGTTTCTGAAATCTGAAGACATCCTGCATGTGCGTAACCTGAAACCTCTATGTTCCTGTTTTCACCTTTATGTCGCAGACATGTGTATCTTTCAGTGTGGAAAAAGGACGATGTTATAAGGCACGCACTTGTGACCACCACCTCGGCTGCATCTCCCATCAGGGGCAGTGGAACACCTTTTTGGTTGAAAGGGTCAAACAAACCAATAACACATCCCAGCCTCCAAGTTCTCTATTGCTGATGCTGTGTTGAGAAAATATTGCTGGAACCATGGCCCCTGTGGCCCACCCCTTTCCATGGCCTATGCTTCTCACTGTATATCGGACATTTAGACTCGGATGTCTCATTTTGCAGCCCGACGACCTTTCTAAAAAGTACCTTCACTGTTTCAGCCTTGTTCTTTGTACATCACCTTCTATACTCTAGGTTTGTTCATGTTTATCTTTGTTGTATTTTTGGCCTGAAAGTTGCCTGCCACTCCTTTGGGCTTCCAGGTCAGGAGGAAATAGCTTCTGTTAGCCAGCAGTACCACAAGCCCTCTTTGCATTATAGTATTTTCCCTAAGTACTTTTCCTAGACTATCCATTGCAGTGATCAACTTTGGTCAGAGCCTCTGGAACTTGGTACATTTACCCTTGTTTCAGCCAGTAGATGTTACTATTATTTAAGACTGGTTCCCCCTTCTTCCCCTAAGGAACTTTGAACACTTCCTCTGCGGCATTCCCAACTCTTGCTAGACTGGGGAATGAAAACTGAGACTGGGAACCCAACCCATATCTTCTCCAAGGCAAGACTATGCTCTGCCTCTGAGTTACCAGGTCAGCTTGGATTATTAATCTTTTTAATGAATTTATTAAGAACCATGATTTCACAAAGGAAAAGAAATTAAGTTAAAAAAATGAAGAAATAGTGAGGAAACAGTAGAGAGAGGAGAGGGAGGGAGAGCGAGGCATAAGTTAAAAGACAGATTGAGGAAGACAAATGGGAGAGAGGTGAAATGGAGAGAATGATTAGAGAGAGAAAGACTGAACCAGAGCTGTGGAGTGCATGCAAAATAGGGGTCTGGTGGATGGTTTCCAGCAAAAGTGGTGTAAATCAATGATGAGTAAATTAATAGGGCAATTGTGCAAATGGGACTCAGTCATTTAAGCTAAGCATAATACATCATGGATGATTGAGAGATAATGCAACCCATAGGGAATACCTTTCAATCTACCAAAGATCAAGTGCAGGGCTCTGATGCATTTGGAAATGCAATGAATGACTAAAATGAAGATATAAAATATTTTTGGAAGGTTTAAAAATTAACCTCTTCTCTACTAGAGATACACTTTGCACAGAGATAGTATGTTAAAGAGCATCAAAAGAGGGTTATACTTTGCACAGGGAGTTAATGCATCTGGTTGCTGTTTTGCTGTTTCTTGGAAAAGCAAATGAGCAGCGTACATGAAAGAAAATGGATCTGAACTCCAGTCCAGATGATGATATTAGTATTACTGTTTGCGCTACTTATCTATTCTACAGTGCTGCTATGTTAATGCAGCACTTAATAGGCCAAGCAAACTAAAATGAAACTTGCAGATTAGAAGTGATGTTTTTCTGCAGAGTCATGATGATATAAGGCTGTGAAGTTATGAAAACAAAGGTGTGAATTAGACAAGATAATAGATGTGAAAATAAAATTAGTAAAATAGAAAAATACTTAAATCTTTAAGGAGAATGGTGAACATGCATCCTATCCAGACTAAACCCCACTCTTTCAAAAATACCTTTTCTGAAATCTAGGACGGGGATAAGTAAGCTTCGGGTCACAAAGATCCAACTGGGAGTCTAGTTCAGATAGGGGGCTAGTTAAGGCCAAGCATAGAAGCAGTGGGGCAAGGATCCTCCAGAGTTTAAGATGGTAACATGCTTTCAGAACCAAGGACTGTGACTCATCTTGCTGGATAGAAGAATTCTGCAAGGTGGATGTGTCCTTTAAGCAATAATTTGACCACTTCTTATCTTACATACCTTGCATCCTTGAGAACATAAGGTATGCCATAGTGGTCTGACCCAGTATGGCATATCTTATATTCTATAAGGTAAGAAGTGGCCAAACTATTGCTTAAAGAACACATCTATCTTCCTGGGGTATCAATATTTCTTTCAATTCTTCTGCGGCATCTCCTTTAAATACCATTTTAGTCATGGGCAACATCCCTACATCTTCCTCAATAAAGACGGAAGCAAAGAATTCATTTAGTCTCTCTGCTATGGGCTTGTCCCCTCTTAGTGCCCCTTTTACCCCTCTATCATCCTTGGCCTAAGGGCCCTTTAACTGTGTGCCATTAGCTACCCTACTTTGGTTGTAATCTACCTCCTCCTATATAGGATGCCAAATAATTTTTCAAAATACTAGTATTGGCATTTTATAACAATCTGGTTTAGATTTTTTCAGAGAGTAGACAGTGTAGTTCTTTTTGGTGGGCAATAAATAGTAACCACAATTTTAAGTTATTCAAGCTGGTATTGTTACGCCAATAAACAGAAATCACTAACAAGTTTGTTGTTGACCTTTATTTCTACATATCTATGTAGACTAATTCGAAAGCCACAATGTTGTATGGGGTCAAGCAAGTCAAATGCAAATTAAGTCCAAATTAAATGATATTAGTTATACAGATTTATTATACATACAAATATTTTAAAATCTTCCATAACTTGACCTTTTTTCACTGCCGATTACTCATCTTAGGTAGACATTAGGCCAGATTAACTAAACAATTCCCCATGGACACAGGAGAGGAGAAAACTCTTGATGAACAATATCAGTATTTTCAGTTTAGAAAAGCCCATACCAGATGATCAAATGGTGAATGTTTGCCACTTTTTACTAAAGGAGAGGAGCGATGGATGGAGTTCATTCTAAATCGTCTTCATGGATAGCATAAGAGATTCAGACCAAGACTTGATGTAGAGTACCTGACACCGTTATGTTTAAGACATATCAGGCCCGATATTTGAAAGGCGTTTGCACAGTTTACAGCCCAGTAAACCATGTAAATGCCTTAAACGGGAATATTCTACGGCACCAATATGGTTAGTGCAGTCGAATATCCCCTTCTATGCCCCCTATCCAGTTAGCATCGGGGCATGTTGGGGGCGTTCCAGGGCGGAGAATGGTGGCAACTGGATAGCAGCAATATTAAGAACATAAGAACATAAGATATGCCATACTGGGTCAGATCAAGGTCCATCAAGTCCAGTAACCATGTTTCCAACAGTGGCCAATCTAGGTCATACGTACCTAGCAGTATCCCCAAAAGACACAGGCTCCACAATCTTGTATTGGGTCAAGCATCAATATCCTGGGTCCCTTTTTAATAATGGTTTATGGACCTTTCCTCCAGGAACTTGTCCAAACCTTTTTTAAACCAAGCTACACTAACAGCTCTTACTACATCCTCCGGTAACAAATTCCAGAGTTTGATAACACACGTTGAGTGAAAAAATATTTTCTCTTAAATAGTTTACCCTGTAGCTTCATTGCATGTCCCCTAGTCTTTCTATATTCTGATAGCGTAAACAATTGATCTACATTTACTCGTTCCACTCCATTCATTAATTTATAGACCTCTATCATATCTCCCCTCAGCCGTCTCTTTTCCAGGTTGAAGAGCCCTAACCTTTGTAGCCTTTCTTCATAGGAATATCCTTCCATCCCTTTACCATTTTGGTGGCTCTTCTCTGTACCTTTTCTAATAACGCTATATCCTTTTTAAGATACGGCGACCAGAATTGCACACAATATTCAAGGTGCGGTCGTACCATGGAATGATACAGAGGCATTATAATATCCTTTGTTTTATTTTCCATTCCTTTCCTTATGATACCTAGCATTCTATTTGCTTTCTTGGCTGCCGCTGCACACTGGGCGGAGGGATTTAACATGTTATCCACGATGACTCCTAAATCTTTTTCCTGGGTGGTGGTTCCCAATGTGGAACCTTGCTTCGTGTAACCATAGTGTGGGTTGTTCTTTCCTAGGTGCTGTCACAGCCCCTCCCTTTGGCAACGTGCTTGGAGGTCAGGGTGGATATTTATTTCTTTCTTGAAGTGAGAAACTTCTTTTGCCCAGAGGGATTCTGGGACTAGTAGTTCACCTCTTTGGAATGAATAGTTGTGAATGCCAATATAAATGGCAAGGTAAAGGGTTTTATTCCCATACAGCACAAAAGGTTTCCAAATGAAAGCAAACAGGTTTCACCTTATTCTGGATTATCACCAAACATTTACCAAGTCCAAACTGTTATATGTGTTTCACAGTTCTTGTTACTTAGGCAGGTTGAAAGCAAACAAACAGGTCAAATAAATCAAAGTCAAAGCGTCTTCTTCTCAGCTTAAACAAACAGTGTTTTCAAGTATGTCCTAGCCACTATACTTCAGGTAGGGATTCCACACTCCCTGCAATACATAGTGTGCAGTCCATAGGACATTCAGACTGGGCTAATTCAGGTTCCACAAAGTCCAATTGCATAGCCTCTGGCTCTGCTACGTTAATTGCTAAACCTGGTTTCCCTTTGGTAGGTCTGGCAATACATCAGTGGTTCTCTCCAGGACTTGCCAGCCCTGCTCTGCTTGTTCTGGCAAACAGGTAATGTGCTCTTTGGCTAGTACTTTCTGTACAGGTTTCCACACCTTCTGCCTACTAGGTTTGCTATAGCCACGGCTCCCTGACTTCCAGGCTTCTCTAAGACCTCGCTCAGAACTAGGAAAGGAAATGTATCTGTACCTTGGCTCTCTGAGCTGTGGTTCTCCAGTGTATCGTCTGCAAGGCACTCTCCTGCTTTCTCTGTCTCCTCTGAAGACCTCTCTCTGGGGCTCTCCAATATGAGACTGTCCTTCCTGGAACTTGTATTTTCCCTGTAAGGACTTCCAGTTCAGCTGCCTTTCCTTTTGTAATTGGAGCCTTCTGCTTTCTCTCTCCTCAGTATCAGTAGGAGCTCTCCTCCTCTCTACAGCAGCAATGCTTTCTGCTTCTCTCCCTGGAATACTTCTCTTCTGAACAGGGCCGGATTTACCTTGAGTGAGGCCCTATGCCAACAAAAATTGTGGGCCCCAGCAGGGGCGGCCCAAGGGGGGTGTGGGCCTCATTTGCATAAGGGGCCTCATTTGCATAAATATTTGCATAATGTTACCATATACTAACTTTTAGTAAACGTGCCTCTTAATGAGTGTATGGATAAAGAAAGACTAAAAGATTTCTACATTACTATAATCCAGTGCCAACTGCCAGACACATTAGGAACTACTACAAACACTGCCCATTTAGAACCCATAGCAAACCCGCCGTATCCTAACAGCACTACCAGGACTCACAAAGCACCATACTCTACCAATCAAAAGGCAACACTGCAAATATTAAACCAATACATTTCAGAGAACAACAATACATGACCTACTGGGGAAAGAGAACAAGTGGCAATGTCAAATAGGAATTATATAAACAGAACACCTCAGCTCAGTTACACATGCAGAACATAGACCATCACCAAACAAGTAATCACATTTTAGAAACAGGAAGACAATAATTAAACTGGGAATCCCAAAAGCCAAACTTGGAATGTACAACACTGTAGAAATAAAACTATACATTAATTTGCTCTTGTACTAAACAAAGCGCAGACGTTAATGATGCACATTTACCAGAGCTGACATATTCCAATTAATAAATTCAAAATAAAGAGATATTTTTCTACCTTTTGTGCATTTTTTTCAGCTGCAATTGCTCCAGCCACTTTCTTCTGGTTTCTTCATGTCTTCTGCTAACTCTCCATCGTCTGCTGTCCATTTGTCCTTTCTTCTCTCTTCTAGTTTTTTTCCATTCTCTCTCTACATCTGCTTTAACATACTAATCTTTCTCCTTTTGCTCTTTCCTCATTCCTATTTCATCCAGTCAAATTTTACCCCTCCATCCTCAATCCCCACTTACTCTCCCAATACCCGGCCAATTGTAGATTTTTTTATCCCTCCCACACAAAATATTTTTCCCTTCTCCATTTTACTCTTCCAGCCCCATCCCATTCTAATCCTCCCCCAACATCAGCTCCCTTCTAGTTCCAGCCTCACCCAGCATCCATTCCCTTCTAGTCCCTGCATCAGCCCATTTCCAGTCCTAGCCACCCATCAGCCCATTTCCAGTCCTAGCAACCCCCAACCCAATACCAGTCCTAACCCCCCATCACCCCATTTTCAGTTTAAGCCCCCCCTATAACCCATTACCAGTCCTAACCCCCCATCAGCCCACTTCCAGTCCTAACCCCATCAACCCATTTCCAGTCAGCCCCCATAGCCCATTGCCAGTCCTAACCCCCCCATCAGCCCACAGCCCATTACCAGTCCTAACCCCATCAACCCACCTCCAGTCTTAACCCCCCCCAGCCCATTTCCAGTCCTAGCCCCCCCATAGCCCATGACCAGACAGCCCCCTTCAGCCCACAGCCCATTACCAGTCATAACCCCCCAAAGCCCATTACCAGTTCTAAACCCCCCCCCCAGCCCATTAGCAGTCCTAACCCCATCAGCCCACCTCCAGTCTTAACCCCCAGCCCATTTCCAGTCCTAGCCCCCCCATAGCCCATTACCAGACAGCCCCCATCAGCCCACTGCCCATTACCATTATAAACCCCCCCAAAACCCATTACCAGTTCTAAACCCCCCCCAACAGCCCATTACCAGTCCTAACCCCATCAGACCACATCAAGTCTTATCACCCCCCAGCCCATTTCCAGTCCTAGCCCCCCCATAGCCCATTACCAGACAGCCCCCATCAGCCCACAGCCCATTACCAGTCTAAACCCCCCAAAACCCATTACCAGTTCTAAACCCCCCCCAACAGCCCATTACCAGTCCTAACCCCATCAGCCCACCTCCATTCTTAACCCCCCCCAGCCCATTTCCAGTCCTAGCCCCCCCCATAGCCCATTACCAGACAGCCCCCATCAGCCCACAGCCCATTACCAGTGTTAACCCCCCCAAAGCCCATTACCAGTTCTAACCCCCCCCAACAGCCCACAGCCCATTACCAGTCCTCCTCATCAGCCCACCTCCAGCCGTAATCCCCCCAACCCATGTCCAGTCCCAGTCCCAGCCCATTTCCAGTCCCAGTCCCAACCCATTTCCAGCCCCAGTCCCAGCCCCCCCAATTACCAGTCCTACCCCCTCCCCCTCCCCCTCCCCCGGCCTAAAGTAAAATTTATTTTTTAAAAAAAAACCTGCTGGCTGCCGCCGCGGGGCCCCCTCTGCTGCCGCGGCAGCATGGACTGACCCGCGGGGGCCCCCTCTGTAAGCTCGGTCCCTCCCTCCGTGCCTCCGTGTCTCCCTCCGTGCAGGCTGTGAGAGACGCGAAGGCAGACTGTCTCCTTCGCGTCTCTGTTAAGCCCGCAGGGGCTGATGGGAAATTTCCCATCAGCCCTGCGGGCTTAACAGAGACGGGAAGGCAGAAGGAGACAGTCTGCCTTCGCGTCTCTAACAGCCTGCACGGAGGGAGACACGGAGGCACGGAGGGAGGGACCGAGCTTACAGAGGGGGCCCCCGCGGGTCAGTCCATGCTGCCGCGGCAGCAGAGGGGGCCCCGCGGCGGCAGCCAGCAGGTTTTTTTTATTTTATTAAAAAAAAAAGCCTAACTACTTCAATTTTTGTGGGCCCTTTGCAGCTGTGGGCCCTACGCCATGGCGTACATGGCGTATAGCTAAATCCGGCCCTGCTTCTGAAGACTCCCCTCTGAAGACTTCTTTCCTGAGGACTTCTTTCTCTCCTAATTGGGGACTGCTTATAAGAACGTTCCTCAGCTAAAGTTCCTGGCATTCTAAACAGGTGTGTTTGATTACTCTTTGAATTAGGCTTTGCCTCTTCTACTCTAGGGCATGTCAGCTTAGCTCATGAGAGTCCTTGCTTGCTCCCTCTAGCTGCACTTCTTTCTAACTGCACTCTACACATGTCTGATTCTTTAACAGAATCAGTGTTTTTTTCTAACTCCATAGGCTCAGTGGTGTCAGCTTCATCACAGTGCATAACTTTGCACTTGTCCACATTAAATTTCATCTGCCATTTGGATGCCCAGTCTTCCAATTTATCCAGATCCTCCTGCAGTTTTCCACAGTCCTCTTGGTTTTAACAACTTTAAACAGTTTTGTGTCGTCTGCAAATTTGATAACCTCACTCGTTATTCCCTTTTCCAGGTCATTTATGAATATGTCAAAAAGTAGTGGACCCAGTAGAGATCCCTGGGGTACTCCACTATTCACCTTTTTCCATTGGGAATATTGGCCATTTAGCCCTACCCTCTGCTTTCTATCTTTTAACCAGTTCCCGATCCACAATAGTACACTGCCTCCTGTCCCATGACTTTTTAGTTTTGCCAAGAGTCTCTGATGAGGGACCTTATCAAAGGCTTTCTGAAAGTCCAGATACACTATATCAACCGACTCACCTTTGTCTACCTGTTTATTCACACCTTCAAACAAACATATCAGATTAGTAAGACAAGATCTTCCTTGTCTAAAGCCATGTTGACTGTCTCCCATTAGGCCATGACAATCTACATGCTGTGTAATTTTGTTCTTTATGATGATTTCTACAATTTTCCCCGGTACTGATGTCAGGCTCACTGGTCTGTAATTTCCCGGATCACCCCTGGAACCCTTTTTAAAAAATGGCGTTACATTGGCGATCCTCCAATCTTCAGGTATTACAGAAGATTGTAATGAAAGTTCACAGATTACTAATAGCAGGTCTGCAATCTCATATTTCAGTTCTTTCAACACTCTTGGATGTATACCATCCGGTCCAGGTGATTTGCTACTATTCAGTTTATCAAATAGTTGTAATACATCTTCCCGGTGTAGCAATATTTCTCTCAATTCCTCTGCAGTATCACCTTTAAATACCACTTCAGTCTTGGGTAACATCTTCCTCAGTAAAGACTGAAGCAAAGAATTCATTCAGTCTCTCCGCTATAGCCTTGTCTCCTTTTACTGCCCCTTTTACCCCTCTATCATCTAACGGTCCAATTGACTCTCTCACAGGCCTTTTGCTACGAATATACTTGAAAAAGTCTTTGTTTCGTGTTTTTGCTTCCGTAGCAAGTTCCTTCTCAAATGCTCACTTTGCCTGCCTTATCAATGCTTTGCATTTAACTTGCCAGTGCTTGTGCTGTTTCCAGTTTTCTTCGTTTGGCTCTTTTTTCCATTTCCTGATAGATGCTTTTTTGGCAGCAACAGCCTCTCTGACCTCACCTTTAAACCATGCTGGCAGTTTTTTGGACTTTCTTCCACTCTTCTTAATGCATGGAATACAGCTGGTCTGGGCTTCCAGGATATTATTTTTAAACAACACCCAAGCTTGATGTAAGTCTTTAACCTTTGCAACCACTCCTTTTAGTTTTTTCTTAACTATATTCCTCATTTTATCATAGTCTCCCTTTCTAAAGTTAAAAGATAGTACTGTGAATTCCTTTACTATCCCTCCTCCACTAATTAAATCAAACACGATCATACTATGATCACTATTGCCAAGTGGTCCCAACATCCTTATTTCTTGCACCAGATCTGGTGTTCCACTAAGGACTAGGTCCAGTATGGCTTCCCCTCTGGTCGGTTCATGAACTAGCTGCTCCAAGAAGCAGTCATTTATTTCATCTAGAAACTTTATCTCCCTAGCATGTCCTGCCGTGACACTGACCCAGTCGATACCGGGGTAATTGAAATCACCCATTATTACTACTCTGCTGTAACTTTTGTTAGCTTCCTTGATCTCCTTAAGCATTTCATCATCCATTTGTTCATTCTGGCCAGGCGGTTGATAATACACCCCCACTGCCATTACCTTCCTCTTCATACATGGAATTTCAATCCATAGAGATTCTACAGCAAATTTTGTTTCCTGCAAAACTTTAATCCTTTCTGACTCAATGCCCTCCCTAACATAGAGTGCAACCCCTCCTCCAATTTGATCAGTTCTATCATTACGATAGTTTGTATCCAGGTATCACAGTGTCCCACTGGTTATCCTCCTTCCACCATGTCTCTGAGATTGCAATCATATCTAACCTCTCATTTAGTGTTATATATTCTAACTCTCCCATCTTATTGTTTAGACTTCTAGCATTTGCAAACAAGCATTTCAGAGAATGTATTTTATTAATATTAATCTGGCTATTGGTAGGCATGGGTAATTTGGAATCTTTATGCTCTGTCTGCACCATACTCAAGGGCATTTGGGCTACTTTACTCTTTTTTGGAACCTCACTGCTTTTGGTAGTATCCTTCAAGGATACCTTCTTCCAAACCATGCGCTCTTGGGCAAATGTCGGCTTTCCCCTATTTACTAGTTTAAAAGCTTCTCTATCTCCTTTTTAAAGGTTAATGCCAGCAGTCTGGTTCCACCCCGGTTAAGGTGTAGCCCATCCCTTCGGAAGAGCCCCTCCTTTCCCCAAAATGTTCCCCAGTTCCTAACAAATCCAAAACCCTCATCCTTGCACCATTGTCTCATCCACGCATTGAGACTCTGGAGCTCTGCCTGCCTTTTGGGTCCTGCACGTGGAACAGGAAGCATTTCGGAGAATGCTACCCTGGAAGTTCTGGATTTCAACTTCCTACCTAAAAGCTTAAATTTAGCCTCCAGAGCTTCCCTACCACATTTTCCTATGTCATTGGTACTGACATTTACCAAGACAGCAGACTCCTCCCCAGCACTATCTAAGATCCTATCTAGGCGGTGCGTGAGGTCCGCTACCTTCACACCAGGCAGGCATGTTACCAGGCGATCCTCACGTCCGCCAGCCACCCAGCTATCTACATGCCTAATGATCGAATCACCAACTATAACAGCTGTCCTAACCCTCCCCTCACGGGCACATGGCCCTGGAGAAACGTCCTCGGTGCGAGAGGGTTTTAAATCACCTGGAGGACAGGTCCTAGTTACAGGATCACGTCCTGCCACACCAGGGTGATGCTCTCCTGTCACGTGTCCTCTCTCCTCCATGGCAACAGGGATGCTGCCAGACTGGAGGTGGGACTTCAGGACTATATCCCTGTAGGTCTCGTCCGTGTACTTCTCTGTCTTTCTTATGCCTTCCAGGTCTGCTACTCTATCCTCTAGAGAACGGACTTGTTCCCTGAGAGCAAAGAGCTCCTTGCACTTAGTCCATACGTAAGACCTTTCACCAACTGGGAGAAAATCATACATGTGACACTCAATGCAAAAGACTGGAAAGCCCCCATCCTGCTGCTGGACTGTCGTCTGCATCTTAGTGTAAAGCTTGTGTTTAGGTCTTAAAATTCTGTATTCACTAAGAGTTGGTGTAGGTGCTTATACTAATAAAAGTGTATCTAATACCTCTAATATACCTTGTTCACCTGAAGCGTAATTAATCTCAGGTCCTCAATTATGACTGATATGGATAAAGAGCTGCACCTGAGAGCAGCCCCTTTCCTCTAAGATTTGTACGTACCTATTAAGCTACAATTACCCCAGAGGTGGGTGGGTGGGTGTTGGGGAGAGTGGGAGGGAGATAAGACCTGTTAAAAGAAGAGGGCTGTTACAAGGTACCCTTAGCAGGGGGGGAGGGGGGTAGTCCCTCAGGTAGGCTAGAGCAGGAAAAAAGTTTAAAACACAGCAGGTTCTGGGGACAGAGCAGGGAGAGATATTTAATTTAAAGCAACAGTTAACCTGGCTACCACACAAAAGCCAGTTAGTTGAGAGAGGCAAGGTAAGTTTACAGCTGAGGAGCTCAAGTGCAAAACTAAGAGAACAGGGAGGTGAAGTAGCACACCAATAAGACAATAAATAAATAAATAAATAATCAAATAGACAGCTAGAACTCATAGCAAGTTGTCACAGGAGTTAAATATCCACCTCTCTAGCAGAGCACTGAGGTCACTGCTCTTCCCAGAGCAGAGAGAGGCAAACAGCCTAACAGGGTAACGGCGATATTAGACTGCTACCCGGTTAGCACTCCACGGCTAAAACTAGGCAAGCTTTTGGCTTGCCTAGTCTTAGCCATGGATGCTAACCGGATAGCGGCCCAATATTGCCGTTACCCTGTTAGGCTGTGTGATGTTTCCCCAAGGCGCCCAAATCGGATATTCAATGCTGTTGGCGTGGCTTTGAATATCCGAGGTTAAGGGTGAGCAGGCAGGGCTATGTGCCAATGCGGTGCATAGCTCGCCCAACTCAATATCGGGCCCATCATTCCTACAGTGCAACAAGTTTATTTTGTTACTTGTGGTAAAATCTCTCTGAAGCAGCACTTGGTGAAACATGGTCAGTGTAGGAAGTTCATAACTTGTTCGAACAATATGCATGGGGAAAGCTTCTTCAAATCACTGAGATGACAACTAAGTTCACTACTTTGATATTTTTGTAGTAAATATTTTTGAAGCATCCTATGTGTGTGTGGTGATTATAAATTTGAAACTTCAGTGTTCCTTATGAACACACATTTTTTTCAATACAAATTTTCAGTATTTTGTTTTTGAAAATCTATTTTGGAGAAACACATTTTTAATGTTTTAGTTTATTTATATATATTTTTTGGACCGAGGAACTGTTTTCTATTCGTAGCATAGAGAGAGCAATTTTTAAAGCCACTCATAAAATGGACTTTTTGAAAATCGCCCACCCTGTTTGTGGGTAAAAGTGCTCACATTGTTCTACAGCACACATCCTTTTACTGGCGGAGGCCTTGTCAGGGGCTGGGTTTAGGCTAGGGATTGAAACAAAATGTGTGTTTTTCTATTTTCAACAGTGTGTGTATTATTTTGATTGAAAAATGTACCTACAGAAAAAGGAAGTGCAAGTACTTATGTCTTAGATAATTTTCAAAGTCTAAGGGGCTTGTTCACAAAGCCGCGGTAGCGGCTTCCGCTCAATATCGGAGCCACAGCCCCATTGAATTCCAATTCTTTGTAAACAAGCCCTTAAGTATGTGCCTACTTTCACTGAAAATTGATGTAAACCCTGTAGATAAAAACTCCCCACGGACTCTGCAGCTATGTAGGCAATATGAAAATAACACTTACAAAGGATGGAAGCTCAACTAGTACACACTCAGGGTTATTTTAGAAGCATCTCCAGTATAAATTTACAAGTGTAGATTGGAATACACATATAAATGCGATTTTAGAAAGCCAGTGTTTACATGTGAAGATCCACACCATGGATCTGCTTAGTTTGGGCAGGCCAAAAATCTACATGTGCATATCCTATTTTACAAATGGAATCCAAGTATATGGCAAAAAGATTTTAAGCCAGCTGAGAGGCATACATAGGTTTTCAAAAAGTTTCTGCGAAGGGCTTTACATGAGGGATTGTACTCCAAAATATAAAAGTTAAAAATTGTGGACTCTCTACTTATTTAGCAGGACCTACACATATAGTTTTCTAAAATAGCCCAGATAAATGTGAAAGTTGCAAAATTGACACTTCCGTGTGAAAGCTGCCGACTTGATGCTGCCCACTTTTCACACATGTAAATTTGGGAAATGGCTCCTCCTGCTGTGCGTGGAGGCAAATGCATGCCTGCATGCTACCATACGTATTTTACAAAAAGCTTCACATTTGGTACAGCCATTATAAAATACAGTGGGAATTTTCCACATCTCAACCTCAATGTCTTAATTCCCCTCTCCACCACCTAACTAAAATTGGCCTATTATTTCCTTGTAAAAGTTAAGCTGTTATGATGTAAACCGCCCCTGATCTCTGGAAGGGGCAGTATATAAATATATGAAAATAAAGTTCCCAGCATCAAACAATCTGAAAACTGGATTTAATTCTTTGCACTCTAATTTTCTGGAAGCCGTGGAGCATGATCCCCGAAAGGGCACATCTGGGACCTCTGAACACCCCCGAACAGGACAGGCCCATTAGGACCTGATTCTGCTCTGTGGGAGCCAGACGTTCCCACAGGTGCAGGATCAGGCCCTGAGACGGCCGGGAGTGCCCCTGCATCCCTGCAGGGATGTCCTCCTCAGATGCTGGTCACCCCCCAATTCTCCGCCGTCCGACCCTCAGCTGGGCTGGCCGGGGCCCGGATCGAGCAATGGGGACCTACCATCAGCCGATCCCAGCCTTGGGGTGGAGGATTCCAGGCCTGAGCACCACTTCCCCACTGCTTATTCCACTTCGAAGGTGGAATAAGCAGCGCCTACTCCCCTCACCTGCAGGACGTACAGGGCTGTGACCTGAATTGGCCCTGTACGTTCAGATGCATGGCCTGCCCTCGTGCCACCCCCAGTCTTGTCTCCCCACAGTGAGCCTCTGTGTGCGGGGAGACTTCCTCGTGAATTCGGCCCAGATTACTAGCGGGGCTGCACATCCCACTGGGACATACAGCCCCACTATTCGCCATGCTGAATCGGGCCCATAGTGAATCTAGAAGATGGCAATGTTAATTTATTATGCTATAATTGTTACCTAAATGTTTTTGAATAGACAAAATTCACAGCTGTTAAGGAATATACTGCACAGTGGGAGAATTTCCCTTGAAATGGATGCTGTGCTCGCCGTTTCTGTAACTATGCTCATCAAACAACCTATTTATTTCCCCACTGAGTCCATTGCATTCCCAAGTCAAACTGCACCCTCTCTTCTTCCCAGATTCAAGCCTTTGATTTAATGGAGGTTTTGACTACTGAGGCTTTAGGGAATTTTCAGTAGGCTTTCCACAGATTAGGTTATTGGAAAGTATAGTTCTTTGCTTGCAAAGTGGCAGTACTGTGTCAAAATTGATTTTCTCTGCTGCTGTGATGGTAAAACAGATAAGCTTTTCCTTTTCCTTCCAAAATATTTTAATACGCCTTTCATAATGGTTTTCCCTTCTGCTTTTCACATGAGATGCTTGGCTATAAATATGAATTGCCTATCTCATAGGGATGTGCTGTCATTTTTAAATGACGGGGAAAGCTGAACTAAATTTCTTGTTTCATTGCATCTTGTGTCTTATCTGAAATAACACAATAGCTAATTAAATTTCATTGATTTTTTTTCTCATTTTGTTGCTGACTTCCTCCAGCACATCAACATGTTTCTCTCCACTGACCAAGAAAGCTCTGCCCACAGCTGATATCCGCAATCCTCATGAAGTCCTTTAGCCCCTCCTCTTGGCCCCTACTCCGCTTTCCTAATGGGCTAGGAGTGACTTGATTTCTCTTGCCCCTTTGGGGAGGACGTGGTGGCAGATGATGGTGGCTGGGGTGGTATGGTGTTTCTGCAGCAAGGCGCATGGTGTGGGGGGAAGGTGACAGGCAAAGATATTAGCCAGGGGTTGGGCAAGCTTGTTGATGTGTTGGCTAAGGAAAGGGTCCGAGGGCATTTTTGAGGGGTAATTTTGTAACAGGGCATATAGGTTAAAAGGGCAGGAAGATCTTATTTTTAGCCTAATTTAGAAAACCACATAAAGGCCCTTTTACTAACATGCACTGGGTTTTTGCAACTAACGTGTTTTGCACAAAAGCTAACACGTGCTACTATGCAATCACTGTGTGCTAAGTACCAGAGGTCTGTCCATCATGTTTCCAGCAATTACTGTAATGAATGTTGCCTGAATGCACTGTAGCACCATACACAATTACTGCGGGTGCGTGTAAGTCCACCTACAATATTGGGGTGGCATTAGGTGAACCCACATGCAGTGTTTAGCCCTATGCTAACTGTGCAGTACTGACCACACCCACTCTCTGCCCCAACCCGCCTTCTTATCATCCCAAAATGCGATTCATTTATTCTGCAGTGCTGAGGGAGGAGAAGGGATTTCCCCTTCAAACTGTTGACTTTCAGTTTTGAGCCATTCCACCTGCTCAGGATCAGCCAGTTCCCGACTTCCCTGTTATTTATTCTACAGCACCTGGCAGGCCCACACCAAAGGGCTCTTTGGCGTGGCCCTTAGGCATGGAATGCAGCTCTGCATCTCTTTTTACCCGGCGTTCCACACTGGATGTTTAATCTTGAATGCAGCTGATACCAGATGTCGATTACTTTCATGAAAAGACGCCCTGATGCCAGCGCCGATCTGATCACTATTACTTGCTGTCTTCTCGTTGTATATATGAGTAGAATAGCTGTCGCTCTGTCAAATCGACCAGCTTATTCCACATTACGTCCGTCTGTCTGCAATTTAAATCCCCTTACTACCTCAGTCAGACTTTTACTCCTCCGTTCCTATTTCCACCTTAGTTCCCTCCCCCTATGCTTCTGGCCTCCTTAATTGCAGGTCACTCCATGCCAATACAATGCTATGCTATGATCTCATTTTCCAACACAGTTTGGATCTGCTATTGCCCACTGAAACCTGGCTCAAACCAGGTGAGGAACCTATTCTACACCACTGTTTCCCAGATGGTTTCTCCTACTTCTCTGCACCTAGGGCCACTTGCATTGCTAGCGGGGTGGCTGTTATCTATTGTTCCTCTCTCCACATAGCACTACTTCACTCCCACTCCCTTTCTTTCCCAGAGGCCATCCTCCTTGGCCTACCAACACAACCTGTGACTCATCTTCTTTTGCTTTATGCTTCCACCTCCCTATCCACCTGCCTCTGAGATTCCCTGCTTCTTACTATCTTGGATGTCACCACAACCTTCCCCAACCTTTATATTCTTGACAACTTAAATTGCCATGTAGACTCTCCTCTTAAACTATGTGATAAGCTGTTCTTGGCTCCCCTTAATGATAGAAACATAGAAACATGATGACAGAAAAAGACCACAAGGCCCATCTAGTCTGTCCTTCCATAACAACAACTACAACAGTCCACTTTTTACCTTTAGAGATCCTCTGTGTTGGTCCCATGCTTTTTTGAATATAGAAACATGATCTTCAACTCACTCAACACATCTCCATTCCCACTCATTCTGCTGGTCATATTCTGGATCTCATCATTTCAACTCTTAATCCACCTTCACAGCTCTTAAATTTATCGTCATTACCTCTTCCCTGGACCGACCATTTTCTCATCCTCTTTTCTCTCCTCCTTCCTCCTATCTTGCCCAGTACATCCACTATCCCCTGCCCCCCTCTGAGGTTATCTCGTAAACTAAATCTGGACACTATCCTAGCTTTCCACCTGCAGTGTCCCCTCCTCCTTCCATTTGATGCCTGTAGATAAGCATGTCTTTCACTGGGATTCACTTCTTCATTCTGTCTTGGATCACATCACACCAGTTCAGGCATTTTGATCTAAACAAAGACCTAGTGAGCCTTGGTTTCATCCTGGCATCTGTCTTGCCCATACGCATTTCCATAGAGCCAAGCACCGCTGAAGATGGTTCCGATCTCCCAGTGCACTCCAATGTTTTCGGGACTGCCATTATTTCTATCACCGTACAATTGTGTCCGCTAAGAAGGAATACTACTCTAATCTCATCGCCAATTCCTCTTCACAACCTCATCAGCTTTTCTCTATCATCTCCTCTTTATCAGCGTCTCTATCTCAGTCCTGCAATGTGGATAATTCTACTGCCACTCAGTTAGCCACCTTCTTTTCTGCCATGATCTCTAGTTTACACCAGAATGCTCCCCCAGCTCCTCCCCCTCCAGTCTCCGACCCTACATCCTCTTGCATGCCTCCAACACTTACATTGAAACATATCTGGAGCACTTTCAACCCCATTTTCCCCATCTCCCTGTCCAAGGCCCTTGCCGCTTCTTGAAAGACTACTTGTAATTTGGACCCCCTCCCATCAACCTGGCTTTCTGATAACTCCCTGGTGTTCAGACCAGTTATCCTCTCTTTAATTAACAATAGCCTTGTTAATGGTGTCTTTCTCCATGCATGGAAAGAAGCCTATATTTGCCCCCATCTTAAAAAGCCTTCCTTAGACAAGTTTGTTGTTTCTAATTACTGTCCAGTGTCAAACCTATCATTCCTCTCTAAACTGCTTAAGAAGCTTGTCTCCCAACAACTAGCCACCCAACTTGACCTCTCCAATGCTTTGCACCCCCACCAGTCTGGATTTTATACTGGTCATTCCACTGATACTATTCTTCTCTCTCTTTTTAGTAAAGTTCACCATTCAGTGGACCGTGGGGATGTCACAATCGCTGTTTCATTTGATCTATCTTCAACATTCGACCTTGTCAATCACAATCTTCTCTCGGTTGTACAATCTTGGTTCTCATGAGATAGTTCTTCAATGGTTAACTTCTTTTCTATCACTGTGTTTCTTTTGCATCATCAAAGGCCTGTCTGTTTTCTCCTCTCACCCTCTTTCGTGTGGTGTTCCTCAGGGTTCCATACTAGCACCTTTTCTTTTCAATATTTTTCTCTCACTCCTAGCTCTTATGATCCAACAGCTTGGCATTTCGACATTCTTTTATACAGACGACATTCTTCTTCTGTTCACATAGACCCATCTCTGCTGGATTTCTTCCCCTTGAATATATGCCTCACTCATGTTGTGGCCTGGTTTTCTATGAATCACCTTCTACTTAACTCTTTGAAATCTACTGCAACCTGGCTCACTGGTCCAAGTACCCTTCCTTCTGTTTCTCCTAATCTCGATGGGTCCTCTATTTGTCTCATGTCATTTTTTCACTACCTTGGGGTCATGTTGGATTCTTCACTCTCTTTCCATGATCACATCACCCAAATCATCCAACGCTCAATTTTCTTTCTTCATCGTATCAGAGCAGTCCATTCCCTTCTGACCACTCCTGCCTTAACCGCTTCTGTTGTCTCACTGATTGTATCTAGACTTGACTATTGTAATGTAGCACTTGCCGGCCTCCCTCAGTACTCTTTAAAGCGCCTTCAACTTATTCAGCACCCTGTGGCCAGATTAATGTTTCATGCATCCAAATTTGATCACATCACCTCCCTCCTCATCTGTTTACACTGGCTTCCTGTACTATCCTGTATTCATTACAAGATTCTCATCCAGGTCCATAAAACACTGCACACTGGTTCCCCAGATTACTGAGCACCCTCCCTTCTTCTGCTTTCCCCACAACGCTCTTTCCATGCAATTCATATGAACCATCTTCTCCTACCCTCTCCCTCTCTGTCCCATCTTCAGTCTGCTCGCCATTCAGCATTTTATTTCCTCGGACCCTCCCTTTGGAATAATCTTCCTCCACATCTCCGGTTAGAGTCTTCCTTTACAAAGTTCGAAGCCCAACTTAAAACCCACCTTTTCTGCACAGTTTTTGACCTCCCACTGGACTCCCTCAGTTGACTTCCTTATGTTTCCTACCCGCTCCCCTCCTCCTCCTCTCTCACCACCCTCCTCCAGCCCTGCCTTGTCACGTCTCATTTTCCCGTCTGTCCTATACATACTGGCATTCTTTTCATTTTCCTGCTTCAGTTTTTATTGTATTTTATTGTAAACCGCTTTGCTGTACCCACATTAAGTGGTATATCAAATCTTAAATAAATGAAATGGTTAACGTGGAAATCAACCCAGGCTAACTGTGTTGGCCCTGTGCTAACAGGTACCGTGAGCATCAAGGCATGCGTAATGCTCACCAAAACTCACGCTACTTTCATAGTGTACTTTAGTAAAAGAGCCCCATAAGCACCAATTTGTCTTTATAAAATGCTACCACAAACCTTGTAGAAATCATGCCTAGATTGAAGGCACAGGCATTATACTTGGTGTAAATGTTTACATATATCATTGCACATTTTAAATAGTATATGGAGTTCAGAATTGAGATGTTGAGAATTTTAGAAACAACCATGCAAAACATGGAGCTGTTTCTAAAATAAGCATCCATGTGCAGCGGGAGGACCCATTTAGCAAATTCATATCTGGGAAAAATTTGATGGAGGAAACCTTAGACGTGCAAGTTCTGGCATTTCAAAGTCAGTGCGTTTAAATGTAATAAAGTAATTTTACAAACACAGACGTGCAGCTGCAGGTACTTAATTATAGATGACACTATTTTTATTTAAATACAATTTGGAGTGATAAATAAACATGGGGGGATAATCCCCTTAATCCCTACTGTAATGGGGAATTCATATGTACATTTTTAACCTATCCTGGCCTTTCCCTAACCATGCGCGTGTAACCTAGATATGATTAGGACAGCCATGTATCTAAAATGGCTATTTACACATACATCTGCCAGCACATACACATATAAAACACAAACAAGACTTATATATATATTTTATAAAATGTATGTGTAAATTGCAGCTCTACCCATGCTCAGCCCACACTCTTCCACTGAGCATGCCTAGTCTACAGGTATGCGCTGGCCTGAATTACGTGTACTTTTAGGTGTAACCTAATTGTATAAGAGGCCTTTTACATGCATAAAATGGTGTTTTACTCATGAAAAATGTTTAGAAAATTACACTTGTGGAGGGTAATTTTATAACAGGGTACCTAGATTAATTGAGCAGGAAGGCCGCCTATTTCTCAACTGTTTTATAAAGAGAAATAGGCGCTTATTTGCCTTTATATAATAGCATATAATAGTAGCCCAATCCGGGCTCAGCAGCCAGGTTTAAATCTTCGCGCCATCAGGCGCCGGCACCAGGAAGCCCCCGTTACCACCAGCAGCTCCCCCCTTCCCGGGGATCGAGCCACCAGCGGCAGGAGGGGCCAGCGATCATCGGAGCCCAATCCGGGCTCAGCAGCCAGGTTTAAATCTTCGCGCCATCAGGCGCCGGCACCAGGGAAGCCCCCGCTACCACCAGCAGCTCTCCCCTTCCCGGGGATCGAGCCACCAGCGGCAGGAGGGGCCAGCGATCATCGGAGCCCAATCCGGGCTCAGCAGCCAGGTTTAAATCTTCGCGCCATCAGGCGCCGGCACCAGGAAGCCCCCGCTACCACCAGCAGCTTCTCTCCCCTTCCCGTGGATCTAGCCACCAGCGGCAGGAGGGGCCAGCGATCATCGGAGCCCAATCCGGGCTCAGCAGCCAGGTATAAATCTTCGCGCCATCAGGCGCCGGCACCAGGAAGCCCCCGCTACCACCAGCAGCTCTCCCCTTCCCGGGGATCGAGCCACCAGCGGCAGGAGGGGCCAGTGATCATCGGAGCCCAATCCGGGCTCAGCAGCCAGGTTTAAATCTTCGCGCCATCAGGCGCCGGCACCAGGAAGCCCCCGCTACCACCAGCAGCTCTCCCCTTCCCGGGGATCGAGCCACCAGCGGCAGGAGGGGCCAGCGATCATCGGAGCCCAATCCGGGCTCAGCAGCCAGGTTTAAATCTTCGCGCCATCATGCGCCGGCACCAGGAAGCCCCCGCTACCACCAGCAGCTCTCCCCTTCCCGGGGATCGAGCCACCAGCGGCAGGAGGGGCCAGCGATCATCGGAGCCCAATCCGGGCTCAGCAGCCAGGTTTAAATCTTCGCGCCATCAGGCGCCGGCACCAGGAAGCCCCCGCTACCACCAGCAGCTCTCCCCTTCCCGGGGATCGAGCCACCAGCGGCAGGAGGGGCCAGCGATCATCGGAGCCCAATCCAGGCTCAGCAGCCAGGTTTAAATCTTCGCGCCATCAGGCGCCGGCACCAGGAAGCCCCCGCTACCACCAGCAGCTCTCCCCTTCCCGGGGATCGAGCCACCAGCGGCAGGAGGGGCCAGCGATCATCGGAGCCCAATCCGGGCTCAGCAGCCAGGTTTAAATCTTCGCGCCATCATGCGCCGGCACCAGGAAGCCCCCGCTACCACCAGCAGCTCTCCCCTTCCCAGGGATCGAGCCACCAGCGGCAGGAGGGGCCAGCGATCATCGGAGCCCAATCCGGGCTCAGCAGCCAGGTTTAAATCTTCACGCCATCAGGCGCGCCCGCGCCTGAGGGCCCTTTGGCGTGGCCCTTAGGCGGAGCACGATAGGCGGCACAACAGAGTCCTCACCCACTACCTAACTGCCTGATGCCTGACTATTGAACCAGCGTCTACCAACGTCTGAACTTTTCGTTACCGTCATGCTGTAAGGCAAGATTCCATCTTCATATATCAGTTTCTCTCCCAGTCGGGGTAGAGCGGGCCGGAGATTACAACACCACCCACATGAACGCTTTGGCTGGCCATGACTCACATCCATGCCTCGCATGCTCAGTAACTTTCAAGATACTGCTCTCTCTCACTGCCTCAAGTAAGAGTATATACACCCCTATGTATTCTGCTAATTAACCTTATCCCTGAAGTCTCTCATGTAATTGTATACTGCTGAATAACCATCTCTCAGAAAGCTCTCACATAATATGTACCTACTAATTTGTACCCCACCGAACAGCCTTTGTCTCTAAAACTCAGTCAGAGATAGACATATTCTGAAATCTTTCATATACTTTGTGTACTACTTAATAGCTCTACCTCAAAATACTGTATTGCTGATATGTTTGATCCCATTTTGCCTGATGCACACTACTAGAACTTGCATAATTTACATCTGTGTACACCCTGCCCTCTTCGCACATCCAAGCTAGTACAAAATATTGCATTATCTCCCATTGGCAACTCTCAGTAGTCAGTGACACCCACCAACACAGCATAGACTTACCACCATCACCTTAACATCAAGGCCGACACCAGATCTTCAGCATTCAAGATCAACACTGAAATGGCCCCACCCATCACGGCCATAATGAGCGGCCTCCTGATCTTTTCTTGGATGATTGTTGAGTCCTTAGCCCTATTCCACGCTACTAGTCAAATTCCAATACTCCAGCACCATGCCAAAACATGGACAAATTCTTCCTATCCTAACCACCTAAAGAACACCCACACACGTCAATCTTATTTGTTACACATAGCCCTCCAACATACCAAACAAACGAAACCAGAGAAATCCTCTCTAGTTCTTAATTGTGCCCTTATAAATGCGAGATCTATTCGTAATAAATGGCCAGTTGTCACTGACTTAATTACATCCCACAATCTGGATATTCTCTTAATAACTGAAACTTGGTTATCCGACGTAGACAATGTAATTCTCAACCAACTACTACCCAACAACTTCACAATCCACTCCCGGCATAGAGAAATCAAAAGAGGAGGAGGGGCCCTTATTTTGACCAAAACGGACTTGCATTTTCATACAACAGACTCCTCAAGTACCAACAATCTTGATATCGTATCCATTGCAAACGACCAATGTGCCATCAACCTTCTATATAGAGCTCCCTCATCCTCAACTGACGATCTCTGCAACATCCTCGACCTAGCAGCCAACACTCGCAACCTCAACCTATCAAACTGGATACTAGGAGATTTCAATCTCCCATCACTTCACTCCAGTCATGCCACTGCCCTCCTAGAAGCAATTAATGATCTGGGCTACAGACAAATTATCAACAAACCCACCCACACCAAAGGGAACATACTGGACATGATTTTTGCCCCTCTGTCAGTACAAGAACCAAATGAAAAACTGGTGACATCACTCACCTCTGTACCATGGTCAGATCACAAGCTAATCAATTTCAGCATACCTATCAACAACAGTTCACTACACAACAATCGAACTTCAAGCAACACCACTTCTCGAAACTTCAGAGCCTTCAATAAAGATCTCATACTGGCAGAAACTCTTCCCCTATACGACAATGCAACCCTCAACCTCGACAACTTAATCTCCTCATGGAATAAGAGTCTTAGCTCTATTGCTCAAAAACCTACAAAGAACAACATCTCAAAGAATAGAAAACATTCCCCTTGGTTCTCTCCTGAACTATGTGTCTCCCGCTCACATTTACGGAAACTAGAGAAAAGATGGAGGCGTTCCCACTCCGCCGTAGACCAGTCAGCGTACAGAACTCACCTTGCAATCTACAGAGAAGCTATCCTAACAAATATGAAACAATACCATACCGACACCCTCAAAAGATCACTAAACAAACCACGTGACCTTTTCAAACTAGTTAAATCATTCTCTAAGGAACCATCCCCATGTCAACCTGAAGAGATCCACCCACAAGAGTTTGCCAACCATTTACAATCCAAGCTACTTCAAACTGATAAAGTTAATACGTTCATAGCACAAGACACCGCCAGTCCAACTTCCCTTTCTAAGTTCTCCACACCATCCAAGAAACTTGTTGAAGATACTATCGCAGCCCTCAACACCACGACTGCACAAACCGACCCCTGCCCCGCTTATTGGATTAAAAATTTACGAACAGAACTCAGCCCACTTATCACAAAAATGATGAACTTATCTTTCACAAATGGATCCTTCCCTGCAGCACTCAAGCAAACATCCATCAGACCTCTGTTAAAGAACCCTAAACTGGACCCAAGCAAAGTTGAATCCTACAGACCCATAGCCAGTATACCTCTCCTAGCCAAAATAATCGAAAAGGAAGCACAAAGGCAACTACAAGACCATATAGATTTAGCCTCCCCACTAGACCATCGCCAACATGGCTTCAGGGAATACCATGGCGTCGAAACCCTACTTACCTCTCTCTTCAATAAAATTGTCACAGGTATCGACAACATCCACCAAGGTTTCGCTCTCATCTTCATAGACATCGCGGCAGCCTTTGACTCTGTACACCATGGTCTGCTAGTAGAACGACTAAAAAAGAAGGGCATAAATGGCACCGCCCTCGATTGGTGCAGATCATACCTTGAAGGCAGATGGCAGCATGTAAAATCAGGATCAAGATCTTCCGAACCCTTCCATCAACGACAAGGCGTCCCCCAAGGGTCTTCCCTTTCATCTCTCTTATTTAATATTTACATGCAACCTATTTTCAACATTATCGGATCATTCAAGGTCGATTGTCTAATTTATGCTGATGACATCCTCCTCTTCATGCCATTTTCCACAGAACAAATGGACCTTTCGCCACTGATCGATTGCTTCAACGCAGTCTCCGAATGGCTTCTGTCACAAAACCTCAGGATCCAACACAAAAAGTCTGAGGTGCTATTCATCACCAGAGACCAGAATTTCTGCCCTCCACCTCATATAAGGGTTAAAGAAGCTGAGCTCCAAACCAAGTCAGCAATTCGGTACATAGGGGTCACCCTCGATCAACGACTAGATATGAAAACCCATATATCCAACATAGTCAGAGCCATATATTTCAAAATCCGGTCACTCAGACACCTGCAATCCCTTCTAAGCCCTGAAGACTTCCGGACAATATACCAAGCCCTGATCTTGCCACACTTTGACTTTGCCAACGCTATTCTCCAAGGTCTCCCTCAATCAACTCTCAATCCGTTGCAACTTGCCATGAATGCCGCAGCCAGAGTCTTAGTAGGAGCAGCAAGATGCGACCATATAACGCCTATCCTAATACAACTTCATTGGCTCCCCATACAAGGAAGGCTTGCATTCAAATCTTTGTTACTCACCTTCAAATCCATCCATGGCATTACCTCCCCCTCATTAACCGACATCATCCAGCCCATTCCTCCCATCAGAATAAGGAGAACCCCATCAACAAATGCGCTAGTAATACCAAAGGCTTCAACAAAGTACACAACCGCAACATCTAACAGGGCATTCAGTATCTATGCCCCAAAATGTTGGAACGCATTACCACCAGGCATCCGTGCGATTACTGACTTAACACAATTCAGAAAGGCTCTCAAATTCCATTTATTTACTCAGTACTACCAGATTAACCCAACCCCTACATAATTGCCTCTCCCCTTACCTCCTCAAGTTAACATATCAACCCTACTGTACACATGTACACCCTAAATTCTCAGCACTCAATCTCATTGTACATATGTAATTAGTTCAGTTTGCACCCCCCGTGTTATTCCTGTTCTCTGTAAAGCATAAACATGTTATCCAAGTTGTTACTCCTGTTCTATGTGAAGCCAAGCAGTTTGTTATGGTCATTTTGTTGTATGTAAACCGCGCTGACAATAGTGCGGTATATAAGAAATTGTAATAAATAAATAATAATAAATAAATAATAAACTGGCAGAAATCTTACATGTAATCCAGGCACAAACATATTAACATGTACGTCACACACAGATGAACGTATTATATAAAATATGTGCGTAAATCCCGACTCCAACCATGCTTCACCCAAACTCCACCCCTGAGCACACCTTCTGTTCATGTATGCTCTGGCTTGCTTGCACTGCGCATACTATTAGGCATGATCTAGTTTTGTAAGAGGCCTTTTTCATACATAAACTGGCATTTTTCGCATAGAAAAGATTTATAGAATTATCCCCTTAACGTATACTCCATGTGGCTTCAACTGGGGGATTCTTTTTTTAAACAAACAAACAAAAAATCACAATGAAACAAAGCACAGAAAGAAAGAATTGTTTTAACTTGCTTTTTCCAAATTCATAAATGACCTGAAAATGGGAACAACTGAGGTAATCAAATTTTCCGATAGCACAAAATTATTCAAAGTTGTTAAAACACAAGAGGATTATGAAAAATTGCAAGAGGACCTTGAGAAATTAGAAGACTGGGCATCCAAATGGCAGATTAAATTAATATGGACAAGTGCAAAGTTATGCACGTGGAGCCCGATTCCAAAAGGGGCACATCTGAGTCCAATAACCTACAGCAAATTTAGATCTAAATGTACTGTACTAGGAATGTAAATAGTTTCCCCCAAGTTTACCTCCATGTTAAATCCCTGTTCTATGTAGACGATGGCCTATTTTAACTGACCAAGTGTTATATTTTTCAATGTAAACCGCACTGATGACAAAGAGCGTGGTATATAAGAAATGTTAAATAAATAAATACATAAACATCTGGGACATCCAGATGTCCCCGTGCAGGATGGGCCTGTTAGGACCTCATTCTGGACCACGGGAACAAAACGTTCCCACCGTACACAGAATCGGGCCTGAGGACAGTCCGGCATGCCCTTGCCTGCCTTCCGGGATGTCTTCCCTGCAGGCTCCCTTGACTGGCATGGCTCAGCCCCCTTTTCCCCACCGTCTGACCCATGGCTAACCAGCCGGGACCTGGATCAGGTGGCGGGGACCCCTCTCTCCTGGCCCCGGCCCTGGGGGGTGGGCCTGATCACCGGATCAGTGTTGCTTATTCCACCAGTATACCAGTATGTAAATAGTTGATTTCTATTGTTCTATGTAAAATGTATACAAACTGTGTACAAGACTGTTAACCTGTTATATGTAAACCGCCCTTGATCTCTGGAAGGGGCGGTATAAAAGAAATAGTTAAATAAATAAATAAAATAAATATGTCCCCGTTGACCCAGCAGGACGTACAGGGTCATGACCTGAATTGGCCCTGTATGTCCTGCCGGGCTGTCCTGCCCCCTTCCGGCTCTCCACATCCTGCTGCTCAGGACGTGCAAGGAGAGCCAGAGGGGGAATCAGTCCAGGACGGCTTGCTCGACTCTGCATCGGGCCCTTATGGAAAAACAACCCAAAATACAATTTTTACACAATGCAAGGTTTCACCTTAGAAATAACCACCCAGGAAAAGGATCTGGACATCACTGTGGATAATATATTGAAACCACTACAGACATGGCCTCCTGTGGTCAGGGTGAGGAGCAGTCTGCCCCAAAAAACAAACCCCATGGCACTGTCATAGCCCCTCTAATGCATATATACCCCGATACATGGATCCCCATTGCAGGGAAGTCGGTGGTCACACAGCACAATTATATGCCAGACCTACAATTTGCCAGTAGTCACATCACCTCATTTGAATGCCCCACTTCAAACTGTCACTATTCTGTAAACATGTGTGTCATTCCTATTGTACATACTTTCAGGTTGAGTAGGCCCTGGGGCAGAGTTTGGGCACAGCATAAACTTGTATACTACTGTATAAGTTACGCGCATTTTTGAAAAATCTAGGCACAAGCATTTACGCCTGCCACAGAGAAGGCATACCTGCTGCGACTAATTTGATGTGTGTTTTCACACCACTTACACTCCTATTTTATAAAGTAAAATACAGATGTGCCAGCATTCGTCATATACGCACGTGCTGATTCACGTTAACACCGTGGGAATTTATAAAAATTGCCCTCTTGAAATGCACCTAGTGATGTCACGAAAAGCCTCAATAAAATTCTGTTTTGGTCGACTAAAAGCACAGTCTAGCTACAAAACAGTTGCATTAGGTATCATTAAAGTGCATCATTTTTAAGGTCATGTGATGATTATGAGAATAAAGCAGCAAAACCATTATTTCCAGCAGTCACATGCAGATGGTGTACCTACTCTTCAAGCTGATAACAGAACTGTTATCACAGGATCCCAGGAGATTAATGTATTTACGGACTTCTATAACGCATCGCTCCAATCAATTTTAACAGTCTCTGACAGAGACATAAAGGATCTATTAAATTAGATCCAAGTTCCTATTAAATTACTAGGCAGAAGCAGCTAGACTCCCCTTATCTGCCTCTGAAATTAACGGATGTTATTAAGGGCTTGAATTCAAGAAAGTTCCCCAGGAGGACAGGCAACCTAATAAAGCAAACCCGCTGGGAGAATTATGTTAGAACGAATTATATCACGAGTTACTGATTGTTTCCACATTAACCAAAAGGTGCTGACCTCCTACTCTATACATACAAGAGAAAGCACTCCCTCCCACTACCAGCCCTCCTACTGATCAAATTATTAGCAAAGTTATATTATTTGTAGTAACTAATTTTTAAATAAAATTGAATTGACCTAATTCATAGAGATGCAAATTTGCTTTCTTTATTTTAGGCCTCAGAAGAAGAGTCAATCGGTCATCTGAATACATGTTCTGGCAGAAATTAGTTGCCCATTAATATCAGAGATTATGATGTTGAATAAGAGAGAAAATGTCTTGCTTTTCCATTCAGTCATGGGCTTTCAGAGCTCCTTTTGCAATGAAAACTGTTTTCGGACCCCTTTAAACAGTATCAAATGCTTCCCTTTGACTTCCAAGAGAGGCGAAAGCTTCATTTCATTCAATAAACTCTACTAACAGCCTAGTAAATGCTTAAGAACTACGTTGAGCTTCGGGTATCTTAAATCAGAATTTGATTCACTCGAGAATTACTACACGTACTCCTTATTTCCATTGCCATGGTATAATTTACTCTGTCGTCAGTTCAAATAATGGGCAGCAGCTCGCTAAGAAAACTGTCTTGTCCCCTCTATAGACTCTAGGCTTTCAGTAATACTCAAATATAGTTCATTTTTTTATTGGACAGCTTATCGCTTCCTCCAAGCAAGCAGAATTACTGTTGATAGTGGACAAGCATGAAAGGAAGTCTTGAATTTTGTTAATTGATTCATCAATATTAGTCATTAAAATGTCGTGTTAATTGGCTTCCCGAATAGTACTCAGCAGCTCATATTAAACCTGGGAGATTAGTTATACTGCTGATGCCATGGAGCTGAATGTTTCTTCTGTAAAATAACACAGCTAGCCGGCCTAGACATACAGTTACATCTTGCTTCTGCCCTGCACTAGTAGGGATATCATTCGGTCTGCTACACAGGATTTCCAGAATAAACAAATTAAAATTAACGTCCTGAACTGAACAGTCACGTCAAAATGACACTGATACTAATGTATACATATAATTATTCCTTCACTTTACCAGTGTTTGTTCAGAGGACGGACGAACATAGATTGTGTTTTGTGATCCTGATTAACTCATTTGAACCATGATGGAGAAAGAGGATATTAGAAGTGCTCTTAAGACAAAGGAAAATAACCATCTAAGAAAATAGTGTAGCTGGGTTTAAAAAAGGTTTTGACAATTTCCTGGAGGAAAGGTCCATAAACCATTATTAAAAAGGGACTCAGTATATCACTGCTTGAACCAATACAAGCATTGTGGAACCTGTGTCTTTTGGGGAAACTGCTAGGTACGTATGACCTAGATTGGCCACTGTTGGAAACAGGATACTGGGCTTGATAGACCTTGGTCTGACCCAGTATGGGATATCTTATGTTCTTATGGTAATATGCTGATTACAGTTTCTAACCTATGAGTACTGAGATTACTTGTATTTCTCTTTTGGGACTGAGGTGTAGCATATGAGATGAAGTACTCATCATAGGGGCATATTTACTAAAGGTTAACACGTGTTAAGTGCTGCAATGGTCCATAAAAATGAATGGCAGTGGCAGCACTTAACAGGCGTTAACTTTACCTAATGTGCATTAACCTTTATTAAACATGCCCCATAGTCTCCCTGGTAAGTAGAGATCTGAAAGGGTTTGAAATGCATTGTGTTGAATGTGCCTGGACTTGGCAAAGAACAATTCTGGGTTAAATATAGAAATGCATTTTCTGTCCTTCATACCTTTCAAATTTCTGTGCCCTAATAATGCTTGAAAAGACGATGACTTTCAAAACCATCATTCAGGCTTGGCAGCCTTTCTTTGCTTTGCCGAGGACATCCAGAACAAAAGCATGATTTTTGTTGTTGACTGGATGACTGAAACTATAGGTAATGTGACAAATATAAAGGCCAGTGGAAATAACGATTCCCTCCTTTGTCTGTTGCGGTTTTATGTTGGTCCTCTGACATGTATTTGTCAGACTATTACTGGCTGTGGATAGAAGGTTAGATTTAAAGCACTGATAAATGGCCATCAATGAGATTTCCAGAGAATGGAATGACACCCTTGTAAGTAGGATGAAACACAGTCTTTGAACTCCATAATGGATCATCTGCTGTCCTTTTCCAGGAATCAGTGATAGAGTGGGTAATCTTTACAGATTACAACTTGTATTTCTTGAAGGACCATCTTGTAACAGATTGCAATTGCAAATATAATATAAAATATAGAGGACTTGAATTTGTTAAACATCTCTTTTTTAGTTGGAGAGCATGCTATTTATTTCAGACACAGTGGTGTGTTGGTGGTAGAACTGCTTTAGTATTCAATGCAAACATTTTAGCTAACCTTTTGTCCTTCTTATCACAGAGCATTTGAAGTATACCATAATTCAATCTTACCAATTCATTCCTTCCCTCCTAGGCCAGTTGCTCTGTCACCGTCACTGTATTATTCTGTTTGGTTGATCCAGCTCAGAATATTCATAAGAATAAAGTTGACTGAAAACAATTATTATGAAGAAATTGCGTATTTCATATTTTCCTCTTCAGAATTAATGCTGATAAAAGAACTCAAATTTCATCAACAGTGCTCACTATTGCTTAAATGTCATCATCGCTCCATAACAAAATTTCTGTTCTTTATATTGCTGATAGCTTTTTTCAATGTCCAGTTCTATAAAATATCAGCACACCTCATTGTTCATTTGTGCGTATATCACAACCAAAACTAATTAGAAATATCCATGTGCTTAATCCAGTAGCCACTGAACTTGTAGACGCACAGCAGATCCTATTCAGTGGGCATGTTCCGATATGCAGATCTGACCTGTTTGGTGGTTCTACTTTCTGTGGGGCTCCATCGGGGATAATAAAGCAACTGCTCCATGCTCCAGTGAGACATTCGAGACTGACAAAATCACTGGACCAAGATGAGTTGGCAGCCGAGGGTGCTAACAGTCGGTGAAAAAAATGTCCTCCGAGAAACTTTGGTACCTTCCCATAAAGTCCTTCTACCACCTATCCACATAAAATTGGGATTGATGAAGCAATTCGTAAAATCACTTCCAAGAGATGGAGAATGCTTCAAATACTTGGTCACCAAGTTTCTAGGCCTGTCGGAGGCAAAATTGAAGGAAGGTGTGTTCGTCGGACCAGACATTAGAAGGCTTATAGTTGATCAAGAGTTTGTCAATACCATGATGGATCCTCAAAAAAAAGGGTGGATTGCATTTAAAGAAGTCGTACAGAAATTTTTAGGCAATAACAAAGATCCTCACTACAAAAAGATCGTCTGATGAATGCTGAAAGCATTTAAAGCTTTAGGTTTCCTGATGAGTTTGAAAGTGCATTTCCTCCAGTCCCACCTTGACTACTTTCCTGAAAATTTGGGAGCTGTGAGTGAGGAACAAGGTGAACGATTTCACCAAGACATTAAAGAGATGGAAAGGAGATACCAGGGAAAATGGAGCATTACAATGATGGCAGACTACTGTTGGATGCTTCAGAGAGACATTCCAGATGCTACTCACAAGCGTAAATGCACCAAGAGGAGCGTCACAAGGAAGAAGAATCGAGTTTAGTGTGTGTAGGTGAGCTCATTTCAGTTCAAAAAAGGATTTTCATGAAAATATTGTAAAAAAACGTTAATTTTATAAGTCTATTTATAGGCTAAGGCATAGACGTGCGGCCGGAACTGCGATTCAGTCCAGCCTGCACATACATGCACAGCCCGACTAACTCAGTCATGGCTTTTAAATGGAACCATGGCACCATAGCTCTATTTAAAAGCCGCGATGTCGGCTACTATGTACTCACAACAATTTTCTCGTTGGAGATTACAGTCTAGCCAAGATACACAGATAGGACCTACTGAGAGAGGATTTAAAAGTGATGAAGACTTTACAGCATAGCTTAGTTGATTGTATTCTGACAACTAAGACCCAGCGCTATCAAATAGCACAGTTCTAGGTCAGTCCTGGATTTGAACTTACATCCCAAAGCAGAGTGGTTTTTGTAGTCCCTGATTCTGCCTATTGAAATCAGGGCTGCAGATCCCATAATGCAACAGGATGGGGTGGTTTGAAATCCAGGACTGGCCTAAAATATTCCCCCTGGAATTGGGTTACTTGGAAGCTACAAAAACCCTTGTCTAAACCATTTGGGTTCCCAAAACACTGATACATAGGCCTTATCCCACTATACTTTAAAGTTGTTTTAAACATCGTATATACCAGATACTCATTCTTGTTTCATCACACAAATGAAGCAGGTGAAATGCTTGTTAATTTTGTTTGTTCTCTTTCCTACTACCACCAGTTTATAACTTGTATACAACATACCAACCAGCTCCCTTCCTTCCTCTTTCCCTCCTCCCCTGCTTTTAAATTGCTAGCAGGTGACAAATAGCTACTGCTTTCCACTCCATTTCGCCAGTCACAGCTTCTTTCCTGTCCTCATGAGGTTTCTGACCTTTCAGTCGATGCCTTTTGCAGCTCCTCTCAACCCCTCCTGTGGGCTCTAGGGAGTTGTAATAGACTCACGTTAATTGTCTGTTGAAGGACAGAAGCAGTTCCTTGCAGGCTGATTGGTGATCCCCCTGTGTGTACAGCTGTCCTGGTCGGTGAAAAGATTGCTCTGACACACACAAACATTTCGGCTCACTGCTCAATAGGTCTCACACAGCATGCAGATAATCACTGCTCTGGCTTTAGTGGTTTGCTGTCTGCCCATACTGCACTGTGCTTCTGTTTTCTAACAGTATGACTCAGAGGAGAGAACAGGACTATTCATTCTAATCCCCTCATGGGTTATGGTAGTTTAGATAGAAGATACCCCCCAGAGTGCAGTTTAATCCAAAGATTTATAAAGTCTGACTTAAGGGAAAGGGAGGGTTGCTGTTGCTGGAGGTAGGTCATTTATACTGAATTAGAAAAATTCTCTGTATGTTCAAATACAGATACATTCTCTGAGGACAAGCAGGATAGCAAGTTCTGACTTACGGGTAACGTCATCCAATGAAGCCTGAAGGGAGAGAGATACTGTAAAACCCTCTAATGTTCAAGAGCTTTCCAGAATGGTGCACCACACATGCATGTGGATTCTTCTCATGCTGGCACTATTGTAACAGAAACCTCAGTATCACTTTTTTCTGGGGCCCATAGGGCACATGCTGATCCTCTCTAGCTGAGAGATACATTTTTGTGTGATTTTTCACTTTTTTTTGGCCAGGTTTCCACTTCAAGAAAACCTTCCTTTACCTCATAGAGACCCCTAATTGGTTTTTTTAAACTTAATTATAAGTTATCTTATTTTATACTGTGGCTGCAATTTGCACTGCTGTCAGTGAATCAGTTGGGATGTCTGCCATTGCGTCATTTGATTTTTCTGAGGCTAAGTTTTAGACTGTGTCCCAAAAGAAATGGACTCCTAGTGGCTTTGAGGTGTCAAAATACTCTAAAATAATGATAGAGGTACCCATGACTTGTGTCTGTCCTATCTAGGATGCAACTATGTTCAGTCTCTCTACATGTCCCATTTGCCAGAAGATGAAACTTTGAGGTCTTCATGGAAACCAGGAATACAAGGAAAAACGGGTGCTTCTAAGCCTAGTCCAAATGCACAAAAGCATTGACTGTTAAGAACCTTGGAACTACATCAGATGCTAGGGGTGCATCAGCATCAAGAGAACATCAATCTTACTCAAAGTAAAGCAGCCATTGTTGCCACCAGAACCCAATCATTATTTTAAGTTTAAGTTTATTAGCTTAATATACCACTAAACGTAAAGGAACATCATAGTGGTTTACAGAGTTCAAATCATAATGGTCACCGTAGGGTGAAGGGAAAAAAGGAAAAGAAGTTACATCGACTGATAGGAAAGCAAACTAGGCAGATTCATACAACAGGACGGTAGAGGGGAAAGTGAGGGGAGGGGGAAGGGAAGACAAAGTCATGTGGGAGGTTCAGGAAGGTCAAAGGCAAGGGTAAAGAGGTGAGTTTTAAGGCAGTTCTTGAAGGTGGCATGTTCTTGTTCGAGGCGGATAGAAGAGGGGAGAGATTTCCACAGGGCAGGGGCAAGGAAGAAAAATGCAGAGGAACGAGTGGATTGGAGGCGAGCACAGGTGGGTGAGGGAAGATGCAAGCGATTCAGGTGAAAGGAGCGTAGGGAACGAGTTGGATTGTGAAAGTGAACCAAGTCAGCTAGATACTGAGGGGAGTGGGTGTAGAGGATGCGGTGGAGAAGGACCAGAATCTTGAAATGAATGCGGAACTTGACAGGAAGCCAGTGGAGACGGATGAGGAGAGGAGTGATATGATCACGGATAGATGCATGAAAGATGAGCCGGGCAGCAGTGTTTTGGATACGTTGAAGACGGAGTAGTTGGGAGGCGGGGAGACCAGACAGGACGGAGTTGCAGAAATCAATGCGAGATATAACCAAGGAGAGAAGGAGGGTAGAGAGAGCCTGTGAAGAGAGAAAGGGCCGAATGGCACGAATCTGATGCAGAAAGTAGAACGAGGTCTTTGAAACGTGAGCAATGTGATCCCGAAAGGTGAGGCCAGGGTCAAAAAGGACACCCAGGTAGCGAAAGGTGGAGACTAAGGGAATGGGCAAACCAGAGAAGGAGGGGGAAACCAGAGGGGGGGCACCATCACGTGAGAACCAGATGGCCAGAGTCTTAGTAAGATTAAGGTGTAGGCAATGAGTAGTAAGCCAATGGGCTACAGCTGTGAGACAGGTATTCAGTGGGGAGAGGTCAGGGGAAAGGGGAGAGGTGTGGTATAGAAGAAGGAGGTCATCAGCATAGTAGAAGGCAGAAATCCCGTGTTGTTGAACCAGTAGTGAAAGAGGTGTAAGGAAGACATTGAAGAGGAGAGGAGCCAGAACAGAGCCCTGGGGGACACCGCAGAGCAGGGGAGTAGGTGTAGAGGTGGTTGGGGGAGTGGAGGCAGAGAGAACTGAAAAGGACCTAGAGGAAAGAAAAGAATGGAACCAGTGAAGGGCGGTGCTGCAGAGGCCCGCCTCGCGAAGACGGGCTAGGAGGAGGGAGTGGTCGACAAGATCGAAAGCAGCGGAGAGGTCGAGAGAAACTGCCACTGAAAGATCACCACGGTCGTGGGCAGTGTGAATTTCGTTCAGGAAACCAAGAAGAACAGTTTCAACGCTAAGACCGGGGCGGAAGCCAGACTGACGAGGGTGGAGAAAGTGAGTAAGTCCCAGCTACAAGCATCAAAGGATTAATGCCCAACATAGTTTGAAGAACTAACATCCTTATCAGTTCATTGGTGCGTGATGTCAGGAGCATGAAGAAATATGCATTATCTATCTCTTCCAGGCACCCCCACAGAAAGCATCACTTATCAACAAAATCTGGGTGCATGTCTGAAGCTCTGGGATCCAGCTACCAATTAATCTCAAGTAATTCAGGAGGAGATAACTTATTCTGCATCCAAGTCACACTTGGCATCAGCAAATTTATTTGAGGAGATAGACTGCAAGATCCTGGAGACATTCAAATGCCTGCAGCCTTGATAGCTTTCACTGGCACCAGTTATATCAACACTAATTAAAAAAGGCATCAAAACTACCCTGGAAACCATGGACCTATCTGGAGGTACAGTACTAATGCCAAGGCATCAAAGGGCTTCATAGCTGATGTAAGCTGCCACATTCATGATCTCGAATGCAGAGGATGAGAGAATTCCTCTGGAACACTGGATAAGATCACGGCTTAGATCTCAGTAGGCAAAGGAAAATCCTACTAGAGATCTTGCCTGCTAGCCAGGTAGAATTTCAGACTTTTACAGGTTAGTACTATTCTAGCAGTGTCTGAGAGGTCCTGGGATCATGCTTACAGATTAGAGGACTACTCGAATCAGAAGGAGTCTGCTGGTCTGTCCTCTGATTTTTATTTATTTATTTAGACAGATTTGTATACCACCTTATCCTACAATCAAAGTGGTCAGGATTTAGATTTAGTTCACACTTTTTCAAGAGTAGCTCAATGTAAATTATGTTCAGGTACACTAAGTACTTCCCTATCCTTGGAGGGCTTCTGATCTAAGATTGTACCTGAGGCAATGGAGAGTTAAATGATTTGCCCAAGATCACAAGGAGTTTCAGTGGAATTTGAACCCTGGCTTACCTAGTTTATAGCCCACCTGTCTTACCATTAGGTCACTCCTCACATCTCATCTCTCCTACTTCTCCTCAACAGAAAGTGATAGTCTCCTCTGGAAGACCTTCTTTCATTCATTTTGTAATGGAAATAGCAGAATCTATTCTATTTCAGTTGGAGGAAGAAGAGGCACCTAGGGCAAAGATGTTGGACTACCTTGATTTTCTTGACCCAAAGAGAGGCATGGCAGCCTGTTCACAAGAACCTAAAGGATATTCAGCTGAGAATATGGGAAACCATCTTTCTATTCTCCCTGGTAGAAGGGTAGACTCCATTTGTAGAGTCCAGAAACCTCCAGATTTGAAAAACTACTACTATCACCACATTATTCACTGGCGGTTGAATCTCTCCTCAGTACCCTTTGGGAAGGATGCTCAGACCCTTGACCTTCTTGAGAGGAAGGTATTCCAGTATGCTATGCTGACTTTCTGCATATCTTTCTGCAAGTTATTTATAGGCAAAACATTCTGAACAAGTTATACCATTTGTCTTTTTTCTCTTCCTCAACAAAAAATATGGTGATCTTAGGTCATCATTGAATACTGGGCAAGGAATGCAGAAAATAAATCATCATATTATGTGTCTGAGTCAGCACTGCAGATTTCTGCTATGGAAATTGGTGCCTGCTTATGGCTGCAGGCCTCAGACCTGAGATACAATGTTCAATAAAGGTTTGCTGATGTGCCCTACAAAGCTGATTATCTCTTTGAAGCTGTAGATCAAATCAAGGCCTCCATTCCACACTACAAGCCCTATATGTAACCTACTTTTGATCTGCCCTCCACATCTTCCAGGAAGCATCCAAGTGGGGTGTCTGGAGACCTAGCTATTAACTGAAGAGATGTTATCCTCACCCCCTCGATCCTGCCAACAATAATAAAGACCTCGCTCTTCATCCATAGATCTGAAGGCCGAAAATCCACAGCCAGCTCCCCAGCTAAAACCTGATCTCCGGCAGACATAGCCAATATCCATTGTCTGTTCCAGAGCACCTTCCTGTTGATCTTAAACAAATTGTTGACCCAATATGTCCACAGATATTTGGGATCTCAGTATAATTTAAATTATGCTAAATCCAATTTGAGCCCATTGCCTCAATTTGAGTTTATAGGAGCTGTGGTAGACATAACTTACTTATCTTTGCTATCCATAGTTAAATAAATGAGAGAGAGCTAGTTGATATTAGCATGAGATATATTACTAAGCATTTAGAAAGCGCTACCAGGCGCACGCAGCACTGTACAATGAAAACACAAAAAGACAGTCCCTGCTCAAAAGAGCTTACAATCTAAAAAGACAAAGCAAGAAAAGGAGTAGAAAAAGATTAGAACAAGGGCAAAGAGACAAGAGCAGGAGAGACAGGACAAAGGAAAGAGGTAAGAACAAGTGTAAGAGGAAGAAAGAAAGGAGAAAAAAAAGAGGGGGAAGAAGGAGAACAGCAAAATCAAGAGCCAAAGGCAGAGGCGAAAAGATGAGCTTTTAACTTGAGATGGATAGTCTTTTTTAGCCACAACCAAAAATGTAAACCCCTTGGCATGTTACAATATGATATCAAACTAAACCTGTATATTAATTCTTAAATTTCCCACCATTAATCAATATAAATATTTGTTGGACTTTTTTTTCCTTAAGGCCACTATATTCAGTAGGTCTCAATGTTAACATTACATTTTATTTATTATTCTTTTTTTTTGGCAGTTAAAAATCATCATGATATAGACTATAGATGCTTTTCCTTTTTAATTCCTCTAGCGCATTTTCAAACTTTCTGTTATCCACGGCTACTGCATTTCAAAGACATAACTTACTTTTGCATCAGGGTAAAAATTAAATAACGACTGTTCACTTATCTGAATTAGAGTCTAATCATTTCAGTGTTATACCGATATGCTTTTTTCATTCTACAAGCAACTTTCACAGTGAGTCCTCCCGACTTAACTCCCAAAATGGCCTCGGTGTTTTTTCATTCATTCAATGTAGCCACTCCCACTAACATGAGCCAATCAAATGAGGGTATACCAGTCTACTTGCTGATTCAAACCAGCTGGCTCAATAGTATGAAGTGTGTAAATCCAAAATTGTTCTAAATAATTTAATCATTCTTGACGATCTCCATCTCTCCGTGTCTTTGGGACATGAGCAATTATTCGCCACTGTAAATCATGAAAATGATGTATCATCTGCAAACAATGATTCGCCATTGGAGCTTCTGCTGTTCTTAACCTGGATTGATGTTTCTTCAGGCAATGAACTATAGTCCTTGATGTTCTACCAACATACACCAATTTACAAGGACACATTATACCGTAGATCACATATATACTTGAGCAAGACATCCTTGTCTTTGCTTTTATATTCATTCCCGATGTTGCTACAATCCATATTTCTCCCTCTATGGTACTTTCACAAAATTCACAGTGTCAAAATACAAAATGCCCTTTTTGTATAGATTCTTCACTTGGTTCTGATCTCCAAATTTACTAACATAATTTGCCACATTTTTACCCCTTTTGTATACTATAATAGGTCTCTCCAAAAAACATGAATGAGATCGGAATAGACGCATATGCTGATATATCATAGACACTATCTTTGGCGCTCTTACTGAATAAGGAAGGACACATACTAATGGTGTCTGTTGTGAACGCATTGAAGAAATAAATAATGATTCTCTGTGCATAAAGCCCCCTCAGATAAGCTTGTTTTAGTATCGTTTTTGGATATCCTCTCGGTATATACCATTGCCACATCAATTTGTCTTTTTGCTTATAATCCTCTATGTCATAGCATATACGTCTCAATCGTAAAAATTGGCTAATGGGTAATCCTATATTCCAATCTATTGCTGACATACTGCTAATGCTTCTGTGTGATCCACATTTGGGTATAATGTATTTATGTCCATTGTCGCAAAATAATCTGTTCTAATATCATCAGTTTCTGATAATATATTCAACATATGAGTTGTATCTTTCAAATATGATCTTGCTTGTGCTGCTAATGGATTCAATGGTCGATCTACAAGAACAGATCGGCACACCTGGGCCTCCCCTGCACCCCCATAACACACACACACACACACACACACACACACACACACACACACTTGCTTGCAGTCACAAATAACATACATCTGCAAAAACCATACCCTGAACCTACAAACAACTGCCGGTAAGATATAATGGTATAGAGTCTCAGGGCACCACATCTGATTTACATTTTTCAGCCAAACATGGATCTGCTCCATGCTACCTCACATACCATCCCTACATCTACTTTCCCATTTTTCTAAACATTGGCATTATTTGGGATGCCTAAAATGGCCCCTTTAGCACAAACAGAAAATGTCAGCATAGCCATAATAAAGACTATTGCACTGCTTTATATTTCTGTAGGGGTGCTTTTTATTGTTCCTTAACTTTACAAATGCCCCTCACCTGTGCATTTTATTCTTTACAACTGCATCTTGTGCCCTCCCAGACAGCAGACACACCAGTTCAATATAGACGTGTCATAGCCATTCATCTCCATGGGACATGTTGAAGTTCAGAGCAGATATTTTTCTGTGTTGGCCTTATTCCACGTTGCTGTTGATATAACGTAGGTGTTCATGGGAAACACTCAGGGCGTACATGGCCTTTCCTGAATATGCTTTCCACGTCTCCATGGCTTGCCACACCCCCGTTCGGCCCCTCTCCCACCCAGGTTCTAAGATCCCCGGTTTTGCGCCGTGTGCATGCAGGGCTGCGTAGTTTAGGAATGCAGGTCTAGACGTTTTTACCTCCTGAGGCAGCTCCTGTGTTTGATGATCTTGGTCCATATGGATTGTTTCATTTTTCCCACATATAGCATCTCACAGGGACAGATTATAACATAAATGATATTCTCAGTGCTGCAGTTGAAGAAATCCATTAGGGTATATTTTTTGTGGGACTTTGGATATATGAAAGAACCTTTTTGTATTATTGCATGGATATAGGCAGAACAACGGCCACATTTAAAATGTCCAGTAATTCTTGAAGGCCTACGTTTCACATTAAGGGCTGATGGCACCAGGAGATTACCCAGATTTGTGTTACGCTTGTATGCAATAGTCACAGAACTGGTTGCAAAAGCCAGAATAGTGGTGATAAGCCACCATTATTTATATTCCCGCTTATATGTATCCTTTTACCCATCTTATTATCTATTTCCCTTCCTACTTCCCCTTACCTTCCATCCCCCCTTCCTGTTCTTCCCCTTGTCCATCCTCCATTCTCCCCCTCCCTCCCTACCCACCTTCCTTTTCCCCTCTCTCCTCTCTTCCTTCCCCTTTTCCCACATAATTTATTACTTTATTGCCTTTGACAATTGACATTGTACACATTCAGTTGTCCATATGGCCCCCTCATTTTCCTTTTGTCGCCCACCCTTTAGGGAGGTCATTCCGATCCCCGAATAGTGGGGCTGTATGTCCGAGTTGGACGTGCAACCCCTGCTATTTTCAGGGACCATATTCATCTTACCAGGCTCCCTGCACATGCATGGCTGCTGTGAGGGGAGCACTGGATGGGGATGGGATGGAGGTGGAGCGAGGGAGTGGCTATGTGACTGGACGTCAGGGCCTATTCAGGTCAGGGCCCTGTACATCTACTGGCTGCCTGCTGGATGCCCCACTTTCGGAGGTGGAATAAGGGCCTGGCGCATGGGTGATTGGGGCCTGCAGCCCCCATAGACATTGCCCCATTGTGGGGGGTGTCCTGATGCCTGATTCCAGCCCTGGCTGCCCCCTCCAAGGGTCAGGCGGCAGGGAAAGGGGCTTGCACTGTGGTCAGACATTGGGTGTTCCTGCTGGATGTGCTGGTGCTATAGCGATGGGATGCTACAGCACCGGCACACCAGCCGGAGCAGTGAGCGGACTGGCCAAGCAAATCCCTGGGTGTCCCTCCGATCTGAATCCTATGCACACCGGGCCATCTAAGTGCCCTGAGTCTACAATCGCAAGAACGTTTAGCTCCCACGGTTGCAAAATCGAGTACTAATCTGCCCCTTTCAGTTTTTGGGCATCTAGACAGCCAAGATTTGCACAACACTGATTCGGCCTCATAGTGTACTTTGTACATATGGTCACTATTATATATACATGCTTGTCATGCTTGTGATGCATTTACTTTTTATATGCTGTTGTCCTCTTATGTCATCACATGGTTTTTAATTTATTATGATTTTACTACTTTTTATTGTTTAAAGTTATTATTTAAGTCATACAACTTCATTATTTTATATGTTTTTATATTATATTTTTTAATTATTCATCTGTGTGTGATGTATGGTATTCTTATGCAATTTCTATTAACTATTTTGTTTGTCATTTACCTCTGACGAAGGCCAGAGCCGTGTTGGGTACAACAAATAAAGGTTTTGCTGTTTGCACCTTGCTTGTTCTTATGCTGCATCTGGGGAGCAGCCAGAGATTATCGAGTTTGCAGCAATATTCAGCCCCATCCAGATAAATTTTGCTGTTAAAGTTAGGACTGCAAAGAGGCCGCTGCTGACCTCAAAAACTGAATATTCAGCGGCAGCCACTATCTGATATGACTGCTGAATATACAATGAAATTTGCTCACGGCAGCTGTTGGTTAAAGAAATACTGACCAACATGCAATGAATATCAACCTATTAAATGTCGAAGGATAAAAAGTTAAGTTAGAATGGAGTTCAGAAGTCAAGTTGCTAGATAACCATCTATCAGAGATATCAATGAACTACAGAACATGATAGCAAGGGTTAAGTATATTTTACAGTCAAAAAGAGGAATTTACTGATAAATTTATCTGTTTAATTGATTCTCGACAAATGGTATTGAATCATGTTTTCATCCTTAAATGACAGCAGCTGTGTTACTTTTTCAGGTACTTAACTTTTTTGTGGTTGTCTTGTTGGAAATGCCAAACATTGTGAACTCTACACTAGAACAATCTATATTCCATGCTAGTTAATTTTAAGGCTGATTTAACTAAGGTGTGGTAAACTACATTACATTTAAAGTGCAGAAAACCCACATTACTTGGCTTTGCCAACTTAGCTGAGAACCTCCTGTCTGTTTGTGGTGTGTGTCTCATCTGTTTGTCTTGATGAGATTGAAAGCTCCAAGGGCAGGGATTATATACAGTATATGTGTCAATAAAGTGCTTCATATACCTTTGAAGCTCTGTACTACTACTACTATTACTACTACTACTAATAATAACAATGCACGTCAAGTATAGTAGTGGTGGGGCTTGTGTGGTCCATTTATGTTGAGAGCCAAGCTAGCAATAGACTACATAGCTACCAGAAGATCCACCCAAGCCAAAAAGTCTCAACTGAGGAATCAGATTAAATGCATCCCACCATCCATTTACAATGGTGAAAACTAGAAAAGTTATCCATATCGAATCAGCCGTCGCCTAGGTCAACAAAGGCAGCATCTGATGCTATGGCTCCTGGGCATCAGGTGACTCTTGAACTAGAGGGCTGGTTCCCTTTGTTAGGAAACCAGGGCAAGGAACTCCAAAGTGATTGGAAGGGAAACAAAATGGAAAATTTAGTCTACTGCTGAAAACAAGTTTGATCATGAAATGCTATTTTGAATTGAATCCCTCAGTGAGGGGATTCCAAAAACAAATGCACCAGATTGGAAAGAAAAAAAAACAGATTCAACTATTACAGAACAAATTATGTTTATTGACCAATGACGGTTCATATTAAGAACGAAAGTCTTTATAGAAAGTGAACTAGAATCATTGGAAAGTGAATCAAATGGGCAACTGGAAAAAGCAGAAGGCTGGAAATGCCTGATAGGGGTTGCTTGGATCCACCAATGGACATAGGAAAGGAAGGCCAAGCATCACAAGAAAATGATTTTTCTAGGCAAGAAGATGAAGCGATTTGTGGAGATGAACAACTTCAGCTGACTGAAAGACAAAAAGAATTAGCTGAAAAAGTGATACCAAAATTATCCGAACTGACAGCAAAAATGAAACTGCTGATCATTTATTTTATTTTATTTATTTATTTATTTATCTATTTCTTCTATACCGCCCCTTCCAGAGATCAGGGGCGGTTTACATGGAACAATTTAACAGTTTTGTATACGTTCGTATAACAGTACATTGAACAAGAACTTTTCATAAACTTGATCATAAAGCAAAGAAACAAGAGTCTCATCTGAGATCCTTCAGAACATGGACAAAGCACTGGAAACCGTTCCAACATCAAACCTGTATTGTGCTGCTTATGTTTTCACTAAAGAACTTGGACATGAAATTAAGGAATGAAAGCGCAGCCAAGAAAGGCAAATCTAAGTGGAAAATACACTTAGAATTAAAAGTCCAGAAACTACGGGCTCATTTGAGCAATTTGAAAAAACCTGAAACAAGAAAAAGTGAAAACTGATAAATTGAACCTGGATCTAAAAAACATTGGAAAGAATACCATAGCTGAAGTTCAAGAAGAACTTAAAGGATTGTTGCATTGTCCAAAAAAATAAATGTTATGATGCTCATATAAACCAAAACCGAAACCAACAAAATCTGCAATTTGAAAAAACCAGCATCGGTTCTAAAGGATTATTGGCTCTAAACATCATCAACATGAAGCAAATGTTTCTAAGCGCAGCAATGAAGAAATTTTGCATTTCTGGAGAGGACCGTAGGATTAACCAATAGTATATAACAAGAGGGCACAATAGATATGTAGTACAGAAAATGAACTTAAAGAAGAAAATCAAGAACTGGAATGCATCTGGGAGTGATTAGCTGCATGGATTTCAGCTCAAATTCATTAGCAGCCCACAAGCATGATTAGCTGATCAGTTTAATGCTGCACCACAGGATGGAACAAATGAAGACTCGATGACAACTGGAAGAACCTTTTTAATAACGAAATACAAAGAAAAAAGAGCCATACCCCAAAATTTAGGATAGCTATCCAGAGGGTCGCCATGAGTCGACTCCGACTCGACGGCACTTAACAACAACAACCCCAAAACTACAGACCAATAACTTGATTGCCTTTCGTGTTCAAATTGCTTACCAGAATAATAACAAATTCGCTGTATGCTTATTTATAGGAAAATTCCCTCTTCTTGGCTAAACTAAAAGAAAACTTCAAAAATGCACTAGATTTATATCTCAGACACGTGGAGTCCAATGTTGTTCTGGGTGTCCCCTGCCTGTCCAGGTGTCCAGAATCAGGATGTGCCCTGATTGCACCTGATTCTGATCCCGTTGGAGCTAGACGTGCCCGCTGGATACGAATTGCGGCATAGGACCTGGACATCAGGACGTGCCCTGATTCTGGGCACCCAGACTTCCAACAAAATCCCTGGGTTGCCCAACAGGCTCCTGCATGGAGCAGCGGTGCTGTGGCATCCTGTTGCCACAGCACACCGGCTCCATGCAGGAGCCGTGATCCCTGGAAGACCCAGAAAAACTCCTTTCCCACCACCCGACCCCCGATCAGGCCTGCTGTTGCCAGGGTCAGGGCATGGGGAATCCCCTGCACCTCCTCACCTTCCTTTCCTGGCCCAGATCTTCCATCCTCCTCCGTCCAGGGAGGCTTATTCCACCTCCAAGGTGGAATAAGTCCGCCGTGCAAACGGCCGACCCTGGACATACAGGACTGATCTCAAAATCAGCCCTGTACTTCCGGGGTCATGGTGCCCACAGCCCATCCTCACTTCATCTGTGGCCCACCCCTTCCCATCCATAAACGGAGTTCCCCACACAGCACAAATCTACGTGCAGCGAGCTGTGTTTCCAGGACACGGGCCAGGCTTTTAGCAGGGTGGAAGTCTGTAACAACTGGGCCACTTCATTCAAAGCATGTGTTTCCTCAGACCACATGCTCACTCACAACTTGCCACTGTCGGTTTTCCCCACAGTAGAGGTGAATTATGGCAGTCTGGGTGGTAGGCCATAAATGAAGATCCCAGGGAGAGCAGGGAGATGTGATAGAATAAGCAAATGGGGGCAGGGCTGGTGCAAGGATGAGGCACCCTAGGCAAGCCATCATTCAAATTCAATATTGGTCAATTTTTCTCAGAGTAATGTCTGTCAAAATAGATGTGCCACTCTGGAATTGGGTTTGAAAGTGTGTTCTGCTGACACGATCTTCCTATCGTATTCATTAAATTAAATGATAATGCAAAAATGGCCGACAGGGTCTCAGACTCTAGGCGACCAAAACATTTTTAGAAAGCAATTGGAATTAGCCAATGCTTGCATCAATCACCCTACTTGTCTAGCCACTTGATATGCAGTAAATTTTCATTAAATAGTAAAGTTTCTTTTTCAAAAATGAGCAGTAAACAGTGCTTAGCTTTCATTAATGTCTTCCCCGACGCTACCAATGGCGCTCCTATTGCGTTTCTCCAAATTGATTTCCTCAGGGGGTGAACAGAAAGCGCTACAATGTAAACCATAATAAGATTCAATGAGATACACTTTCAGGTTTATATTAATTTCTCTCACATAGCTAAGTTCTGACCTTTGATGTTAGTGTTAAACAATAGCGACGTACCTAGCCCGATGCGGTCTCTGGTATCACAGTAGAATCGCAAATACTGCCATACAAGCCACCCGGCTTTCTAAAACGCCGCGCATGCGGTCTACATTTATAGAGATCAATTTCGAATGGTAACAGCTGTGCTAGCGTCGGGGGGTAGGCGCTTCAACACAAACTTCCCATTCTATTCTTAGATTTAAGCCATTCGGAATTAGTGTGTTTAATTTATATATCCACCTCTGCTCCTGGAGTAGCAGTGTTTGATCTTTTGACCGCCCCTGTCTTGGTGCTGTAATTTGTTCTATGCAAAAGCAGCGTAATTCATCGAAAGTATGTTGGAACTGTAAACAGTGGTCTACTATGGGAGCTTCTCTCTTTAAACATTTGATTCTGCTTTTATGTTCATTCATGCGTATCCGCAGCATGCGAATAGTTTTTCCCACGTAGAGTAAGTTGCAGGGGCATTGAATACAGTACACAACATAAGATGAAGTACAGGATGTCTGCTGTTTTAACTGGTATTGTTTACCTTGATGTTCTAATTTAGTCAATTCCAAGGTGATGTGGCAAATATTACATTCGCCACATTTTCTATGGCCCAAGCAGTCTGAAACAACTCATCAGGAAATTGAATCTAAAATTGTACTTTAGTTCTCAAACGATGGACAGTGCCACAACTATAGATTTAACTCGAACACGGCTCCCTTTGAAATCCCATTGGTCCCCCCCCCAGGGTCCTCTACATCCTTCGCTAGCATTGTATCGTGAATTAATATTGAAGGACGTTCAAGCTCTTGAACGGACGAAATGTCCCATTCGCAACATGCTGTCGGAAAAAGAGACTCAGGGACTGCAACTGTTGAAAAATAGTCCACATCTTGTCATTAAGCAAGCAGACAAAGGAGGTGGAATAGTTGTACAGAGCCGGATTCAATATCTTGCGAAGCTTCAAGGCAACTACAGGACACATCAACATATACAATCCTTTCATCGGACCCTACTCAAATTTTGCAAAAACAAATCAAAGAAATCACTTCTCGTGCACTGCAATTAAAGATCATTGTACAGAAAGAATATGAATTTTTGAATCCTTCTGATCCAATCACAGCCAATTTATACCTTGTCCCGAAAGTACATAAAAATTTAAATAACCCGCCTGGTAGGCCTATAGTTTCCTCCAGAGGGTCCATACTAGAACCGTTATCTATGTATCTTGATTCATACTTGCGACCATTAATGTCGGGAATTCCATCTTTTATATGGGACACCACTCATTTTTTACATATTTTACAACAACATGCGTATTTGGCAAGTTCATCTGCAATCGTGTTAGTCACTATGGATGTGACTTCATTGTACACGATCATACCACAATCGGAGGCGCATGATTGTGTATTGGAGGCTATAAACACCCGTGGAGATCTTTCGGAGGCTCAATTACAATTTCTATCGGAATTGACGACTTTGACAATCACAAAAAATTTTTTTGCCTTCGATGGTGTCTTATACCATCATGTTTCGGGGGTAGCTATGGGGGCTACCTGTGCACCCTCCATAGCTAACCTCTATATGCAACATTTTGAAGCTAGATATGTAGAGACATCACCATATAAGCCTAATTTGAAATTATGGATCAGATACATTGACAATGTATTTTTATTATGGCAAAGCACAATAGAACATCTGGAGCGATTTTTCAGTTGGGTAAACACTAGAGACCCGAATGTAAAGTTCACGTTTAATTATCACAACACGACTATAACTTTTTTAGATGTGGTTGTCCATAAAGATCAAGATCAGTGGAGCACTTCAGTCTATCGGAAGCAGACCGACAGAAACACGTTCTTACACTATACTAGCGCTCATCCTCTACAACTACATAACAGTTTACCTTTATCACAGTTCATTCGATATCGCAGAAACTGCACTGACCTTCAAGAATTTAAAAAACATTCTCACATCTTGCAAAAAAATTTTTCAGCATCGAGGCTACCCACAGACTATTGTTAAAAAAGCCTATAAGAGAGCTCTATATAGTAATCGCGATTTATTAGTACATCCTCAACCGAAACCACCAGTCCCTTTCGATTCAGGTCCTTTCATTAATCTAATTACTAAATATTCACCATATAGTTCGCATCTCACTCGAATTGTAAAACGACATGAAAATGTTCTACGAAGTATTCCTGGTCTAACAGATAAAACGGTTCGCTGCGTGTGACAGCTTCATAAGAATTTAAAGGAACTTCTAAGTCCAGCAGCACTACCACCTCTACAAGAACATTCTATTTCAGACTGCTTGGGCCATAGAAAATGTGGCGAATGTAATATTTGCCACATCACCTTGGAATTGACTAAATTTGAACATCAAGGTAAACAATACCAGTTAAAACAGCAGACATCCTGTACTTCATCTTATGTTGTGTACTGTATTCAATGCCCCTGCAACTTACTCTACGTGGGAAAAACTATTCGCATGCTGCGGATACGCATGAATGAACATAAAAGCAGAATCAAATGTTTAAAGAGAGAAGCTCCCATAGTAGACCACTGTTTACAGTTCCAACATACTTTCGATGAATTACGCTGCTTTTGCATAGAACAAATTACAGCACCAAGACAGGGGCGGTCAAAAGATCAAACACTGCTACTCCAGGAGCAGAGGTGGATATATAAATTAAACACACTAATTCCGAATGGCTTAAATCTAAGAATAGAATGGGAAGTTTGTGTTTAAGCGCCTACCCCCCGACGCCAGCACAGCTGTTACCATTCGAAATTGATCTCTATAAATGTAGACCGCATGCGCGGCGTTTTAGAAAGCCGGGTGGCTTGTATGGCAGTATTCGCGATTCTACTGTGATACTAGAGACCGCATGGGGCTAGGTACGTCGCTATTGTTTAACACTAACATCAAAGGTCAGAACTTAGCTATGTGAGAGAAATTAATATAAACCTGAAAGTATATCTCATTGAATCTTATTATGGTTTACATTGTAGCGCTTTCCGGTCACCCCCTGAGGAAACCAATTTGGAGAAACGCAATAGGAGCGCCATTGGTAGCATCAGGGAAGACAGTAATGAAAGCTAAGCACTGTTTACTGCTCATTTTTGAAAAATAATCTTTACTATTTAATGAAAATTTACTGCATATCAAGTGGCTAGACAAGTAGGGTCATTGATGCAAGCATGGGCTAATTCCAATTGCTTTCTAAAAACGTTTTGGTAGCCTAGAGTCTGAGACCCTGTCGGCCATTTTTGCATTATCATTTAATTTAATGAATACGATAGGAAGATCGTGTCAGCAGAACACACTTTCAAACCCAATTCCAGAGTGGCACATCTATTTTGAAAGCCATCATTCAAGGCAACCACCTAGTTCACCCTATAATGGCACCGGTCCTGATTGGGGGTCTATGGTAAAGACCTACAGATCTTTGCCTACTGTCCAATATAGAGTCAATTCAGCCTTGGCTAGAGGTCTTAATTGGTGGGGAGGGGCTTTGTTGGGGATATATGATGGGAGAGAAGGGAGAGATTTTAGTGCATATTTGTAGTGCATTTTATTCCATCATTTTTGAAAGGTTTTTAACTACTCCTTTATAGACATACACTGGCTGATAAAAATTCCAAAGATGCTTCTGGCATAGACTGCTCAGTGGGAAGACCATGGCTGAAATCTCAGAGGGTCCAAATCCAGCCTTTTACAGGCCCGATATATATAGTTTCTTATTCAGTGCTTATTCAAAAGAAAAGGCTGAATCAGCTAGTTTAATTGGCCTGACTAAACAGATGGTGTGTATCTGCTTGTTTGTGAGAGAGTCAGTTGGACCAGTGAATGATAGAGGGGTAGAAGGGGCGCTAAGGGAGGACAAGGCCATAGTGGAGATACTGAATGAATTCTGTGCTTCGGTCTTTACTGAAGAAGATGTAGGAAAGTTACCCATGTCTGAAATGGTATTTAAAGGTAATACATCAGAAGAATTGAAAGAAATATCGATAAACCGAGAAGATGTATTACAAGTATTTGATAAATTGAAGAGTAGTTAATCACCTGGACCAGATGGTATACATCTGAGGGTGTTGAAAGTACTGAAATACGAGATTTCAGACCTACTATTAGTAATCTGTGAACTATCATTAAAATCATCTATAGTTCCTGAAGACTGGAGAATGCCCAATGTAACGCCAATTTTTAAAAAGGGCTCCAGGGGTGATCCAGGAAACTATAGACAGATGAACTTGACTTCAGTACCAGGTAAAATGGTAGAAACCATTATAAAGAATAAAATTACTGAACACGTAGATAGTCAAGGTTTAATGGGAGAAAGCTAACATGGATTTAGCCAAGGAAAGTCTTGTCTTACTAATCTGTGTTATATTTTTTTGAAGGTGTGAATAAACAGGTAGAGCAAGGTAATCCAGCTAATGTGAAGCTCGATTCCATAACGTGCACATCTGGCCCATGGGCACATCTAAATCAAAATCAGCCCCCCTGTGAACCTAATTCCGCATCTCTGGGTTGGATGTGCCTGCAGGGCTGGAATCGGGGAGATAGACGTGTTCAGCGGGCACGTGCAAGCTCTATCCAGCTGGCCCCATTCCTCGGATGCAGGTAAATGTGTTGGATGCCCCTGCTCCCACCATATTCTGAAACGTTACATGTATCGAGTCCTGCCCATCCCCGTGATGTACCCGTGGACGCCACACCTCTCAGGAGAAACTTGCATCTCCTAAGCTGCTCGTCACAGACAGTAGTGTGCTGATACATGCTACACATAAATACCAATGAGAAATGACAGCTGCTGCAATCTAGACCATATACTAGTCCCCCTCATGCTCTGAAAAGTGCAAGGTAAGCCCAGTGCACCCCAATATGGTATACAAGAATGTAAATATGAACATGTATGTCAGGGCATACCTTGTATCAAATGGTATGTGGCATTAGGAACTGGCCCCAGTGATTCCTGTCCTGGACATCTCTACAAACACGCCTTAAACTGCTAGGGATGGACCCTCACCAAGTCTACAAAACCCCGAGCTAGCCTTGCAGATCCCCAAAGGATGCATAATACTCCTGAGCAACAAATGTACGCCCTTTTCATGTCTAAGGCCTATAAGTGCACTCATTCTGCTGATCTGCACTACCATTCCCCTGTTATCTCTCCCTACACCCCTCCCCGTGAACTCCGCTCTTCTGTTAGATTGCTTCTATCTGTGTCCTTTGCTTCTACTGCCATATCCAGGCGTCACTCCCTTCACCTTGCTGCTCCTCATGCCTGGAACAAACTACCTGAGTCTGTACATCAGGCTTCATCCCTGGCCCCTTTCAGATCCAGGCTGAGCACTCACCTCATCGTTGCTGCTGTTGAATCAGATCCACCCAAGCTCCCTAGTGTTTCTTGACCATTCCCCCTGGATATATCCTGTTCACAGCTGCTGTGCTGTCTGTCCCAACTAGATTGCAAGCTCTGCTGAGCAGTGACCATCTTTTACGCGTCTGTGCAGCACTGCGTATGCCTTGTAGCGCTATACAAATGATCAATAGTAGTTGTAGTAGTCGTACTAGGGCCTTCTGGCTATGGTATTTGAGGCCCACCTATCTGGGTGCTGGCATTTCTTACAGCAGCTACATCTGTCCCATCGTGGCATATGTCAGTCTGTATATGTCCACTACCTGTGGGGCAATCCTGTCTGCCTTCCCACAGCCAGCTTTGTGGCACTACTTCCCTGGTCAGGGCTGTGTGGGCATGGGAGGGGAGATCCCTGTGCCATCACATCATGTAGCCAGACTCCAGATATATCACCACTCTCACAGTTCTGTCCTGGGTAGGGATGTAGGCTACATGGGACAATCTGGGGAATGTTGGCACTACATTAGTTGTGTCTCTCAGTGCTGGCACAGCGGATGTATGGCTGCCCTATCACACTGCCAACAATATCTGATATAATTAGAGTACTTTATGAAAAATAATCCAGAAGGAATCAGCATAGGTTCCTTATGGCTAAATTTCAAAACATATCTCTGTCAGTAACAGAGACCCTCAGAATAAGGGCATTCAGCAGTGCAAACAGCACTAATACATGCTCAACAGCAACACCATTGATCCCACAAAATGTGCATTATGGACATGCATTAGTGCTGTTGGCACTGTTGTGTGCCCTTATTCTGAGGGTTCCTTATTATTGACGGGGATTTGTTTTGACATTTAGCTGTAGTGAACCCTCTCTGACTTTGACTGCCCAATCACACTGACAACTGGTGATGCTGTGGTCATCCATATGGCCAGGTACTGGCCAGGCTTTCATGTCCCCCCTGAAATGCAGATGAGCACACCAGATCCTCCCCCTATGCATCCCTCAAAACACACACATGCATAGACACTCACTTTCTGTTACAAAAAACATGATTCTTCCAAACGTTGCCCTGAACCTTTACATAAAATAGCACAACTAGATTTTTATATAGGATAGATAATATCTCACTAAATTTCTGATATTTAACAAAATATTTTTTATCAGACTTCATAACCATGAAACTGCAACCATTCAGCTATATATATTATGATAGTCCATTTTAATTGTATTATATATTTAAAAATCTCAGTGTTTTAAGTGTTTTAAAATAATAGATAAGTCCATAACTTTATTGTATTAGATCATCTAACTGCTGACCATAGCTGCCGCATTTCGGAGAAAATCAATTTAGCTTCTGCATCAGGGCTCCGATCATACAGTACAAATATTCAAAGACTTACCTGAACATTCTTGTCCTATCCCAGTAACAAGGGCATACTACTCCACACTTTTTTACTTCATGAGTTCTCCCGGTTAAACTTCCAAAGATGGCTGCAGCATTTTATTTCAAAAAAGCCTAACAGACACACATCTCCAGTATCCACCAGATTAGAGTATACCAAGCCACTTGTTGGTTAAGACTCCTTGGTTGGACTGTACCTAAAGTGAAAATCCAAAATTGTTCCAGGTAATGGAGTCTTACTTGATGATCCCCTTGCTTGACGATCTCCTCCTCTATTTGAAGGTGGGACCTGGACAATAACTCACAACCGAATATCCAGAAATTGATGAGACATGCACTTATGATGATCCACCATAGGTGCTCTTAACTGAGCTGTATTCAGCCTCGACTTATGTTCACGTAACCTATGGATCATAGTCCTATTTGTTCGACCTACATATATTTTATTGCAGGGACATTCAGTAACATAAACGACAAAATGTGTTTGACAAGATGTCTTCCAATATGATTTAATAGAAATCCCCAAATTTGGAGATTGTCAAACTTCTCCTTCTATGGTCAATGAGCAAAATTCATGTCGACCACATCTGAAATGCACCATATTATCCACATTAGTCAGTGAATTTTCATGTTATTGATTTAGAGACATAATTTGAGATATTCTTTTCTCTACGGAAGGCCACCACTGTTTTTTTCAGAAAAACACTTATGAGATTGTAAAAGATGCCAATGTCTGTTTATCAGGGAAGCTACCATGGGTGCTCTCACTGAAAAAAGCAAAACACAAACCACAGAGGAAGGCAAAGACTGATGTTGAGAAGGTGATTCTTATAATAATTCACGTTGGGCATATAAGCTCCTTAAAAATGCCTGTTTAACCACCTTGACAGGATATCCTCATTGTAAATAACGATCCCACATTCTGTCTGCCTGGTTATTATACTCATCCTCATCATAACAAACACGCCTAAGCCTTAAAAATCGGCTTATCCACTGAACCTATACATAAACAGCTATGACATAACATAATAGCATGGGGTACCAGGACTATAAATATCTCCATTTCTTACCCAAAAAGGACTCCTTTCCCTGCTCACGTCCATACTATCCCTGCATCAACAGTCCTGTTTTTCTGAACATGGGAATTGTTAGGGTCTCATAGATTGGCTCCTTTAGCACAAACAGCACATAGTGAAATCCTACATCTAGCTCAATGCATTAGGTTATAATACTACATTATAAAGTTATCTTCTATGTTATACTTATGTTTGATGTAATTGATTCATTCATTGTAAACTGCTTTGCTTTTTGGAAAAGGTGGTATAAAAAACTCTTAAAAAAATAAAATAAATGCATATCTTCAAAAAACACGATTACTCTTCTTAATATTACTATAAGTGTTAATAAATGTTTCTTTACCTTACACCATTCCCTCAACTCTGCTCCCTGTACCTTAAAACTGCATCTTGTATTTTTACAGATTGCAGTTACACCATTTCAAAAAATACTTGTCACAACCATTCTTCTATATGGGGCGAATTGCAGAGCACAGCAGAATAATTTCTAAGTCCTAGCCTTATACCATGTTTCTGCAGGAATAAAATGGATGTTTCCAGAAAGCACTTAATACGTACATGGACCTTTCCTGAATACGCTTTCTATGTATCCGCGGCTGACTATGCCCACATTCTGCCCTCTCCCACCCATGTAATGAGATCTCTGTGCTAGCACCATAGATGTGCATGTCAGCAGTGTTTCAGAATATGGTCAGAGATGGGTTCATCACATCCATGTCCCCGCTGCACATACAAACCCATTATTCATGTTGACAGGGTCCCTCATGAGAGACTCTTGGCCAAATTAAAAAGTCATGGGATTGGAAGACTGTACGTCCAAATGGCAGATGAAATTTAATGTGGACAAGTGCAAAGTTATGCACCTAGGAAAGAACAACACAAACTACGGTTACACATTAGGAACTATGATCCAGGAAAAAGATTTAGGTGTCGTCATGGATAATATGTTGAAACCCTCTGCCTAGTGTGCAGCAGTGTGCTAGGAATCATAAGGAAAGGAATGGAGAAGAAAACCAAGGATATTATGTTGTTATGTAATTTGAAATTTGAATTGCTGTAGCTTGGGATTGTTAAAAAAACAGGACCAAAGTGAAAAATCTAGCATTATTGGAATTGTCTGCATGGCTTAGTCAAGACTGTGTATAAAATTGTTTGTACCAGCCTTTTTGAAAATAAATTGATGTCCCCTATTACTTAAGGGCCCGATTTTCAAAGGTATTAATTTGGATAACTGCCCTAGTTACCCATGCAATACCTTAACAGGGAATTTTCGAAGGCACCTACACAGGTAGTGCCTTCGAAAATTCCCTGGCTTGTCCCTTACGTACTCCAGTGCTATGCGGTTAGCATCGTGGCGTGTCGGGGGGGGGGGGTGTTTCTGGGACAATGCGAGGATGGGCCATGGGGCTATCTTTGTAGCGCCAATTTTCAGTGCTACACGGTTAGTGCTCTGTGCCTTGAAGATAGGCGATGGAAAACCTCGCCTATCTATAGGCACAAGGGCTAACCATGCAACATCGAAAATCGGTGCCACACGGGTAGCTCCTACTGTGTGGCGATACCCGGATTTTCAATGCCAGGGCCACATATGACCCTGGAATGGAAAATCCAGGTTAGGCTGGAGGGGCGGGCTATGCGCTGATGCGGCCAGATCAAAATCGGGCCCTAAGAACATAAGAAAGGCCATACTGGGTCATACCAAGGTCCATCAGGCCCAGTATCCTATATCCATTTGTGGCCCATCCATGTCACAAGTACCTGGCAGGTTCCCAAAAAGGCACACAGGTTCCACAATGCTTGTCCTGGGGCGAACAGTGGATTTCCCGGGTCCTCTTTAATAATGGTTTATGGACCTTTCCTCCAGGAACTTGTCCAAACCTTTTTTTAAACGCGGCTATACTAACGGCTTTTACTACATCCTCCAATAGTGAATTCCAGAGTTTGATTACAGGTTGAGTGAAAAAATATTTTCTCTTATTAGTCTTAAATGGGTTACATTGTAGCTTCATTATGTGTCCCCTAGTCTTGCTACATTTAATGGCGTAAACAACCAATCTTCATTTACCTGTTCCATTCCAGTCATTAATTTATAGACCTCTATCAGCTGTCTCTTTTCCAAGTTGAAAAGCCTTAACGTTTTAAGCCTTTCCTCATAGGGGTATCTTCCATCCCCTTTACCATTTTGGTGGCTCTTCTCTGTACGATTTCTAATTCGCTATATCCTTTTTAAGATATGGTGACCAGAATTGCACGCAATATTCAAGGCGCGGTTGCACCATGGAACGATACAAAGGAATTATAATATCCTAGGTTTTATTCTACATTCCTTCCTTATAATTCCTAGCATTCTATTTGCTTTCTTGGCCACCACTGCACACTGGGCGGAGGGTTTCAATGCATTATCCACGATGGCACCTAAATCTGTTTCCTGGGTGGTGGTTCCTAATGTTGAACCTTGTATTGTGTAACCGTAGTTTGGATTGTTTTTCGTAGGTACATAACTTTACACTTATCCACATTAAATTTCATCTGCCATTTGGACATCCAGATCTTCCAATTTATCAGGGTCTTCTTGCAATTTTTCAAAATCCTCTTGCTTTTGAACATCTTCGACTAATTTTGTGTCATCTGCAAATTTGATCACCTCACTCATTATTCCCATTTCCAGGTCATTTATGAATAAGTTAAAAAGCAGCAGACCCAGCACAGATCCCTTTAGTACTCCACTATTCACCTTCTCCATTGGGAAAATTGGTCATTTCGCCCTACTCTCTGCTTTCTATCTTTTAACCATTTCCTGATCCACAGTGGTACACTGCCTCCAATCACATGATTTTTTAATTTGGCCAAGACTCTCTCATGAGGGACCTTATCAAAGGCTTTCTGAAAATCCAGATATACTATATCAACTGGCTCACCTTGCTCTATCTGTTTATTCACACCTTCAAAAAAATATAGCAGATTTGTAAGACAAAACTTTCCTTGGCTAAATCCATGTTGACTTTCTCCCATTAAACCATGACTATGTACATGTTCAGTAATTTTATTCTTTTAATGGCTTCTACCATTTTTCCCAGTACTGATGTTTGGCTCACCGGTGCCATCGTATGCAGGTGAATCTAGAACACTTCATTTTCATTTTAAGTGAAAGCTAAATTTGTCACAGTGAAATGTGTTAATGTGTTGCTGAAAAGCAGATTTTTTAAAAATAGACCAGCCAATTAGCATTTCAAAATCTCTAGAAAATAACTTGGTAATGTATCATTTTATTTGGGTTTATACCTTTCATTCATAGCACATGTTATAAAGCATTTGTCTAGTTTTCTAGGGGAGAAGCCATTACTCTACCATCTTGCTTAAATGGTGAATACTGACTCTGTAAGTTGTTCACCATGTAGTATATGTCCCCATGCATTTTTCAAATTGTCTGCATTGGGTCAAAGTTCGTAACTACTTTTTACCTGTGAACTTTGCACTAGAGAAGGTCTGCATAGGGGCCATTTTCTATGGTTACTAACTTTGAGAATTAGGTTCCTAAATTGGCCTCTTTGTAAATTTATTAGGGTAAAGTTCCTAAATTTATGCTCAAAATTTAAATAAACTCTTAAATACTGGCCTCCCAATTTACCCTTCCACCTTGCTAATTCCTTATGCAGCTTCTCAAGGAACTCGTAGCCGATATATAAATCATCTCGCATGTCCATTCACCAGCAGGATCGGCCCATCCATTGAGCAAGAATGTTGTTCACACAGGGTCCCGTGTGAACTTCATTCCTCAGGGTTTCCAGGACCGGCTTCAGAGGGAGCCGGGGACACCAGAGGTCCCAGCTCGCCTCTGCACAGCGCTGGAGTGAAGAGTAGCATGCTCCTTCACTCGCGTTGTGCTCAAGTGAAGCCCTCTGAGTGCTGGGTAACAGGTAATGACCTTTAACCTTTCCCGGCACTCAGTGGGCTTCACGAGAACACAGCACAAGTGAAGCAGCACGCTGCTCTTCACTTCAGTGCTATGCAGAGGCGAGCTGGGGCCTCTGGCATCATCGGCTCCCTTGTAAGCCGCTCAGATAGGCATGGGGCTCTTTGAGGTGATGGTGGGGGCTAGGATAGGACTGGAAATGGCTGATGGGGGGCTATGAATGCAAATGGGCTGATGGGAGGACAAGGATATGACTGGAAATTGGCTGATGCGGGGCTTGGACTGCAAATGGGTTGATAAGGGGCTGGGATAGGACTGCAAATGGCTTATGGGCAAGGTTAGGATTGTAAATGGGCTGATGGGGGGAGCTTGGACTGGAAATGGGCTGATGGGGGGCTAGGATAGGATTGTAAATGGCTGATGGGGGGCTAGGAATGGAAATGGGCTGATGGGAGGGCAGGGTAGGACTGGAAATGGGCTGATGGGGAGCTGGGATAGGACTAGAAATGGCTGGTGGGGGCTAAGAATGAAAATGGGCTGATGGGGGGGGCTAGGATAGGACTAGAAATAGCTGATACACTGCTAGGAATGGAAATGGGCTGATTGGTTGCTAGGATAGGACTGGAAATGGCTGATGGGGGGGGGGCCTGGACTGGAAATGGGCTGATGGGGGAGATAGAATGGAAATGGGGGAGCTTGGACTGGAAATGGGCCGATTGGGGGCTGGGATAGGACTGGAAATAGCTGATGGGGGGCTAGGATTGGAAATGGGCTGATAGAAGGTGCTAGGACTGGAAATGGGCTGATGCGAGGGGATGGGAGAATGGGACTAGAAGGGAGCGGATGCTGGGGGGCTGGAACTAGAAGGGAGCTGATATTGGGGGAGGACTAGAAGGGGTTGGGGCTGGGGAATAAGGATGGAGAGGGGAAAAGATATTTTGTGTGGGAGGGAAGAAAAATCTACTATTGGCTGGGTATTGGGAGTGTATGTGGGGATTGAGGATGGAAGGGTGAAAATTGAGTGGATGAAAAAGAAATAAAGAAAGAAATGGAGGAAAGAGCAAAATAAGAAGATTGGTATTTTAAAGCAGATGTAGAGAGAGAATGGAAAAAAACTAGAAGAGAGAAGAAAGGACAAATGGACAGCAGACAATGGAAAGTCAGCCGAAGACATGAAGAAACCAGAAGAAAGTGATTGGAGCAATCACAACTGAAAAATAAAATGCCCAAACAACAAAAAGGTAGATAAATACTCTTTTATTCTGAATTTATTAACTGGAATATGTCAGCTCTGGGAAATGTGCATTGCTAACATCTTTGCATATTTGTTTAGTACAAGAGGAAATTTGTTTATAGTTTTAGTTTTCCAGTGCTGTTGTACATTCCAAGTTTGACTTTTGGGGTTCCCAGTTTAATTATTGTCTTTCTATTTCTAAATTGTGATCCCTTGTTCTTTGGTGACGGTCTATGTTCTGCATGTGTAACCAAGCTGAGGTATTCTGTTTATGTAGTTTATATTTGACAGTGCCACTTGTTCTCTTCCCCCAGTAGAAGATGTATTGGTATTCTCTGAGATGTATTGGTTTAATATTTGCAATGTTGCCTTTTTGATAGGTGGGGTTTGGTGCTTTGTGAGTCCTGGTAGTGCTGTTTTGATATGGCAGGTCTGCTGTGAGTTTTAAATGGGCAGTGTTTATAGTACTTCCTAATGTGCCTGGCGGTTGGCACTGAAGTATGGTAATGTAGAAATATGGTAGTCTTTCTTTATCCAGATACTCATTAAGAGGCATGTTTGGAACCGGACGCACAGAGGGAGCAGGGATTCTGATCCCGCGGGGCACATCTAGCCCTGTGGGATCAGAATCGCGAACAGGCCTGTATGTGCAGGCCTGGACCCTGATTCCGTCCATCCTGCACATACAGGCCTTGCCCGGCTAGCTCAGTCAGGGCTTTTCAATGGAGCTGTGGTGCCATGGCTTCCAGTTGCCAGGGCACCGCAGCTCCATTGAAAAGCTGCAATCCCTGGCTGCCAGCTGCAGAGCTGCTTGCCATGCAGCGTGACCCCCAATCTGGCTGCCTAAGACCAGGATAGGGCTATGAGGAATGTCTTCGGCCCACTTGTCTCCCGGCAACTAGGAGAACGTATTCCACCTTGGAGGTGTAATAAGTTCCCCGTGCAAACCGCCAGCCCTGGACGTACAGGGTTGACAATGGAATCGGCCCTGTACGTCGAGGGCCAACGACCGCCCACTGCCCGCCCTAACACTGCCCCCGATCTGCCTTTTTCCCACCTCTGTCTATCTTCCCCGTACAACACATCCATCCCCACTATTCGTGCCTTGGAATGACCCCTTATGCAAATATTTATGCAATGAGGCACCACAATGAGTCTCTGCACATGGCCCCACACCCTCCTTGGGCCGCCCCTATTCACCAGATACCCAGAGAGAAGGAAAGGTGGATTGCTTTCTCCTATTAAGGGCCTGGCCTTTAAAATGCTCTACCACCTAACTTTAGGGGAGAAATTAATAGAGTACAATTTTTAAAAAATCTGAAAAAATTCCTCTTTGGGAAAGCTTTTGCAGACATATAACTTAAACAAGGAGAAGCCAGAATGCTGTTCTAATGGTTCTCCACACTCCCAGTATGTATCCTTTAGTCTACTACTTTCAAATCCTACTACTGAAACCAGGGCCTGCCCAAGAGTTTCTGCTGCCCTAGGCAGATCCACTGTTCTACCCCCCCCCCCCCCCGGCATCCATCCTCTCACCTGGGGGAGGTAGATGGCACAATGATCCCTATCGTTTTTTGGAAGCAGCGGCAGTACCTTGGCATGCCTCAAAGCACCCGTGTACATGCGTGCATCCATGGTCTGCTGCTCCTGCCACCTTGGACACAACTTCCTGTCGGAGGATGTAAGAGCAGCAGATCTGATTGCACGCATTCACATGGGCGTTTTAAAGCTTGCGGCACCATTTCAAAGAAGGTAAGGCTCTTCAGGTTGCCCACCAGAGTCTGCTGCCCTAAGTGACCACCTGGTAGGCAGGCTGACCCTGACTGGACCTACTACTGCTTTGCTATGTTCTTATCTAGTTTTACATTTTAATACTAACTATTTTTTAATATCATTTTAACTATTGTAATCTGCTTTGCTGGACCATAAAAAGCCTCAAAGATGGCATGTCAGACAATAAATTAAACTAAATTTATGAACCTAACAATTGGATGTTACTGGGATGGTTTAGGGTAGGAAAAAGTAGGAGCATGACACTGATTTTCAGGCACTGGGCACCTGTTATTACGCTCCTAAATCTAAGCAAATTATAGACCTAAATTTAGGTGCATGTCTTTTAAGCTTCTAAATTTAGGTGAATTTTCAGTTGAAACTTTAGGAGGGCATTCTCTTAGGTTCTCCATGTTTTAATGACAGCATTAACACATGTAGACTGACTACATGTATGAATAGTGATTTCAGAAAATTGCTGTTTAAAACGTTGAGATAGTTGAGACCTAGAGATTGTAAGGAAGCATGGTATGGGCATATTCAGTGCGGCCAAAACTTTATACATGCATTGTCCATTTTACAATAGGAATGCATGTCTATGTAAAAAGAAACCTCCATCTACTTCTGTACTAGAAGCAAGCATACATAGGTTATATGAAAATGTACATTATAGCTGGGATGTTACACAGGAAATTAAAGGACTAATTCCCCACCATTGTCTTGAACCAACTATGGCCAGCCCTCTAATATTATTTCTAATTCTCTCCGCTATCCATTCCCCTTCACTTGAAATGGGAAATAAAATGGCCATGATCATATACTATTGCATTTTACGAACAGGAGGAGTTTATGAAGATTCATTTCATCGAAATCAATACTGGAGTTTGTTTTGCTGGGTCACATTCTTTGGAGAGAGTTTCTTTAAAAAAAATCCTGCACCAGCAAACACATGGCTTACATGTGCACAACGCTAAATGCAGTCCATTAGTGACAGAGGCAGCACTTTGGAAACTGGATTGTTGACAGGCCTCTTTGTGGCAGTAACCCAGAGTTCTATTCAGATGTTATCAAGCAGCCTCAATGTATTCTTCATGCCATCCAGTGCCAACCCAAGGGTTTCTGCTGCCTCAGGCAGAAGCCACAGCTGTGCTGCCCACCCCCCCTTCTGAGCCACACCACCGCCCCCGCCCCCGCCCCCTCCCCCTTCCCCCCCCCCGCTGCCACCATTTCTGTCATCAGGATTGGTGGGAGAGTGCGGCAGTGGCAGCAGCCCACAGTAGTTCATATGCTTCAGCACACATGACCTGCTGCTTCTGACCTCCCTCCAACACATTCCTGTTGGAGGGGGGGTCAGAAGCATCAGGCCATGTGTGCTGAAGGAATGGTTTGCCATGGGTGACATGCTATTCACAGATGCCTGCTGCCCTAGGCAGCTGCCTAGTCCACCGAGTGGACGGGTGGGGCCTGACACCGTCATCTTCTGCTGAACAATCAATTCTAAGGTCTCCTACCATTCATTGAGAAGTAAATCCTGACCTACTGGGGACAGATGGACACCATCCTGCCAGAACAGGCCCGCACACTCAGCCTCTGCCCACGGGTGAATGATCTGATAGCCCCCTTGCTCACACACCCAACGCGGCAATCTTAGCTAACCCTTTCGACCAACGCTGCTGATCCATATGATGTCTGAGCATAATGGAACAACTCCATGGAACATCTGCAAAACCTCCTCTAAGTCCCTTTTTGCTGCCCTGATGATCTGCTTGCATGTCCATGAACAGAGATCATTGCCTCTTAAATAAAGGAAGATTGCCACCAGGCAACTACGCACCCAATTATGATGTTGTAGCAAGGACAGGAGCACTCGCCAAGCGACAATACGGACACCTCAGCCAAAGCAAGGCCCAAATTAAGCCCCGCCAGTTGTACCGCAGCCCGCTGACCAGCCCATTGTACAAACAAATGATCAATCAGCCAACAGTACAGGGACCACCTCTGCACTTCTGAAAAAGAGAACAGAGTTAGGAACTAGACAAAGGTGGCCACCCTTCGCTCCTGGACTCATAAGCGGACATGTCCTGGAAATGCCCTCTGCCAAACCTCTTTATAATGTGTAATGACAATCCAGCAGCAACCATACTGGTAGCAGCACCAATACGAAAAGAATGAGAGGAGAAGAGATAAGGTTCTTCACCCAGGTACCGCAATGCCAGTCGTAAGACAGCTGTGAACTGAAATCGGGCAATGGGCGGGAGTCCCATTGTACAAATAACAAAAACTCCCCCTTCCCTGGCCACAAAGCCAAGTAATATTGCATACTAGCTACTGGACAAGTAATAACACCTTCAGTCACATTCGGAACCACCCAAAGCCCTTTTCCCAACTGGTTCATTGTTGACAGGATGCGCAGCTGACTAACTTCCAGTCACACGTGCTCCTGCAACATGCTAGCACCATGTAAAGACGAGAGGGGTTCACTACCAGCTCTCTGACCCAGAAAAGCCCCAAAAAAGGCTAAGAAAAAAAACACCTGGAATAGGGCAGCCTCATACACAGACTCCGCTACCTCCGACAGCACACTACACAATCGTAAAAGCAGGTCATGAGTAATTGGACACCTGGAGTTGCGTGGAGTCGGCGAGGACCGTTCCCAACCTTGTAACAACCTGCAGACCAAGAATCCCCCCGAAGGGCTACCCCAGCCAGCTGTTTTGGAGAAAAAGGCAAAACCAGCCAAATGAGAGCGCATAGCCGACTAGACACCCTATTGTCCTTGGCAAAAACGACATAGTGGCCCCAGTAGCTGCTCAGATACTTTACCCTGCTACAAACCTTGATAACAGGAAAGAAACCACCTTGTTATAACCCCTGCAATAAGCGGACCACGTAGCCGACACCACCGACCTCTTCAGAAGACTTAGAATCCAACCAGGCCAATCTCCCAAATGTGCTTTGGGACCAAGCACCCATCTGCATCTGGTGCCAAAATCCAGAGCTGGACCCACTTGAAACGGGAATGAGAGTCAGCAGTTTTGTTAACAAAGCCAGGAATGTGCTGAGCCCTGGCAGACACATTCAAACACAAACAAGACAAGATGAATTCATGCATTAAGGCCGCAACACGCACACAGAGTGGTGAATAGAGGTTATTCACCTCAACCACTGCGGCAAGCCACTTAACCCTCCATTGCCCATGTTCCCTGTAAGTATTAATGCATGTGTCTCATATCCCCTCGTGTTAAATGTATCCCCCAATTGTGTTGTGACCACTTTGATTGAAGGATAAGGTGGTATACAAAAACTCTCTAAATAAAATAAATAAAATGATCACACCAGAATACCACCTTATGGTTGAGCAACCTGTCCGGCCATAACTCCAATGCATCTACTATAGGAAAAAACTCCAAAAAGGTGGTGTTGCGAGTAAGACCTGAATCATGCCCCACCTGCGGTCAATGATCAGCACACCAAATAGATACCAAAGCCCAAACCACCCACAGCGTCTGGAACAACTGCAAGTTCTTATTGGAAACGCCCCACTGAAAACTTCCAGAAAGGTATCCCATACACGCAAGTCTTTGCGCATACTTTGTCTCACCCTAATGCGGTGGTGTGGCATAAAAACGCCTACTGTGGCCGCTGACAATCACCGAGAAAATACCTGACCCATCAGAATGACCCTACAAAAAACTTCAAGGATTCGACCAACGACTGCATCTCTCACAAGGTTATCTTGTAGGTGACCCCCATGGCTGCCACCAATACCCAGAGTTTAGACACTTTTTCAGAAAGAAGACGCACAACAATCTCCACCAAATCCAGCTTGATATCAAGAAAAGTGATCTTCACTGAGGTGCTCTCTGTCTTATCTGCTGCCAAGGGAATGCCAAACTCTCGAGACAAATTGAGGAACCCTTGAAGGAGAGCACTGCATGCATCCAAATGAGCAGGTCCCATGAACAAGAAATCATCCAAATAGTGAACCATATTTGCAATACCTGTCTGTTGCACCAACACCCAATGCAGAAAAGTACTAAACTTCTTGAAATATGCACAGGAAACAGAGCAACCCATTGGTATGCACTTATCGAAATAAAATGCACCCTGGAAGCAGAAACCCAGCAAATGGAAAGCTGATAGTTGAAATGGAAGTAAATTGAAAGCCGACTCAATATCCACCTTGGCTAAGAGAGCACCCGAATCACATTGTCAGACCAGCAAAACTGCACATTCAAAGGACGCATAGCATACTGCACATGATGCCGTAGGGATATGATCATTGACAGACGCCCATGAACATGGGCGTCCGTCTTCTTTAGAGTGCACATGGGGATAGGCTTAAAGATCTCAATAGGTATGCTTCTGAGGAAAGGGGTGATATCATAGAGACATTTAAACATCTCCATGGAATAAATGCACAAAAGGTGGCTCTCTTCCCAGGGGCAGCTCAAGGCAATCTGCTGCCTGAGGTGAAGTATGAAAAGGCGCCCCCCCCCCCCACCTTAGAGGGGGCGGGGCTTTTTCAGAAATCCAATGTCAACCGCCTTGCATCCCCATGACTGCAGCTGGTGTTCATTCCCTTTCAGTCCCCCTCTTTCCTCACTGTCCAGCCCCTTCTAGTCCAAATACCATCCCAGATATCAGCTCATGTCCACTCTCAGTGCCAACCCCCGTCAGCTCCCTTCCAGTCGCCATACCCTCTGTCCATCCACCTTCCAGTGCCTTTTGCATGTCAGCTCCCTTCCAGCCTCCTCCCCATTACCCAACCACCTACCACTCCCATCCCCAAATGTCAGCTCCCTTCCAGTCCCCCTTTAGTACATCCCAGGTGTCAGCTACTTTCCAGCCCCCTCCATCCCCCATGTCAGCTGCCTTCGTGCCCCCTCCTTCCCCTGGCACACCCTCTCATTATCCGCTCCCTTCCAGTCCTATTCTACCATCCTCCCGCATCAGCCCATTTGTACCCTAGCCCTAGTTTTCTTTTAGGGCCAGATGCACTGTCCTCCCCTCCCCCATTAGCCCATTTCCAGTCCTATCCCCCTTCAGCCCACTCTAGTCCTAGCCCCCCAATCAGCCCATTACCAGTCCTAGCTCATTTCCAGTGCTAGCCTCCCATCTGCCCATTACCAGTCCTAACCCCCGCCATAGCCCAATACCAGTCCTAAACACCCCCATCAGCTCACTTCCAGTCCTAACCCCCCATCAGCCCATTACCAGTCCTAACCCCTCCCCATCAGCCCATTTCCAGTCCTAACCCCCCCATCAGTCCATTACCAGTCCTAAACACCCCCCATCAGCCCACTTCCAGTCCTAACCCCCCCATCAGCCCATTTCCAGTCCTAGCCCCCCATCAACCCATTTGTAGTCCTAGACCCCCCATAAACCATTACCAGTCCTAACCTCCCCCCATCCAGTCCTAACCTCCCCCCCCATCAGCCCATTTCCAGTCCTAGACCCCCATAGCCCATTACCAGTCCTAAACAACCCCCATCCAGTCCTAACCTCTCCCCCCATCAGCCCATTTCCAGTCCTAGACCCCCCCCTTTCCAATCCTGGCCCCCAAGAAAATAATAATGCTCAAATTTCTGCCGCTGCCGAGTCCTCTTCTCGGCAGCGGCAGACTCACCTCTCCATCCTATAGCAGCTGCGGCTCCTGCTTTTTGGAGCCGCGGCTGTACTAGCGCGAGGATCAGCCAGCCACTGCGGAGCCTTCCTATGCAGCAGCGTCCCACCCCCTGGGAGACTAGCACTGGAAATGAGGGGGCGGGACACTGCTGCACGGGAAGGCTCCGCAGTGGCTGGCTGATCCTCGCGCTAGTACAGCCGGGGCTCCAAGAAGCAGGAGCCGCAGCTGCCAGCATGGTTTAAAGGTGAGGTCAGAGAGGCTGTTGTTGCCAAAAAAGAATCTTTCAGGAAATGGAAAAAAGAGCCAAATGACGAAACCTGGAAACAGCACAAGCACTGGCAGGTCAAATGCAAGGCATTGATAAAGAAGGCAAAGGGAGAATTTGAGAAGAAGCTTGCTGTGGAAGCAAAACATGAAATAAAGATTTTTTCAAGTACATTCGTAGCAAAAAACCTGTGAGAGAGTTGGTTGGACCATTAGATGATAGAGGAGTTAAAGGGGCACTAAGAGGCGACAAGGCGATAGCGGAGAGACTGAATGAATTCTTTGCTTCGGTCTTTACTGAGGAAGAAGTAGGGATGTTACCCATGACTGAAGTGGTATTTAAAGGTGTGGAAGAATTGAAGGAAATATCGATACATCGGGAAGATGTATTACAACTATTAGATAAACTGAAAAGTAGCAAATCACCTGGGCCGGATGGTATACATCCAAGGGTGTTGAAAGAACTGAAATATGAGATTGCAGACCTGCTATTAGTAATCTGTGAACTATCATTAAAATCATCTCTAATACCTGAAGACTGGAGGATCGTCAATGTAACACCAATTTTTAAAAAGGGTTCCAGGGGTGATCCGGGAAACTACAGACCCGTGAGCCTCACATCAGTAGCGGGAAAAATGGTAGAAACCATCATAAAGAATAAAATTACTCAGCATGTAGATAGTCATGGCCTAATGGGAGACAGCCAACATGGCTTTAGACAAGGAAGATCTTGTCTTACTAATCTGTTGTTTTTTTGAAAGTGTGAATAAACAGGTGGACAAAGGTGAGTCGGTTGATATAGTGTATCTGGACTTTCAGAAAGCCTTTGACAAGGTCCCTCATCAGAGACTTTTGGCAAAATTAAAGAGTCATGGGATAGGAGGCAGTGTACTACTGTGGATTAGGAACTGGTTAAAAGATAGAAAGTAGAGGGTTGGGCTAAATGGCCAATTTTCCCAATGGAGAAAAGTGAATAGTGGTGTACCCCAGGGATCTGTGCTGGGTCCGCTGCTTTTTGACATATTCATAAATGACCTGGAAAGTGGAATAACGAGTGAGGTTATCAAATTTGCAGATGACACAAAACTATTTAAAGTTGTTAAAACCCAAGAGATTGTGGAAAATTGCAAGAGGATCTTGATAAATTGGAAGACTGGGCATCAAAATGGCAGATGAAATTTAATGTGGACAAGTGCAAAGTTATGCACCTAGGGAAGAACAACCCAAACTATGGTTACACGATGCAAGGTTCCACATTAGGAACCACCACCCAGGAAAAAGATTTAGGCGTCATTGTGGATACCATGTTAAAACCCTCGGCCCAGTGTGCAGCGATGGCCAAAAGAGCAAATAGAATGCTAGATATCATAAGGAAAGGAATGGAAAATAAAACAAAAGATATTATAATGCCTCTATATCGTTCCATGGTGAGACCGCACCTTGAATATTGTGTGCAATTCTGGTCGCCGTATCTTAAAAAGGATATAGCTTTATTAGAAAAGGTTCAGAGAAGAGCCACCAAAATGTTAAAGGGGATGGAAGGATACTCCTATGAAGAAAGGCTAAAAAGGTTAGGGCTCTTTAACCTGGAAAAGAGACGGCTGAGGGGAGATATGATAGAAGTCTATAAATTAATGAACGGAGTGGAACGGTTAAACGTAGATCGATTGTTTACATTATCAGAATATAGAAAGACTAGGGGACATGAAATGAAGCTACAGGGTAAACTATTTAAGACTAATAAAAGAAAATATTTTTTCACTCAACGTGTAATCAAACTCTGGAATTTGTTACCTGAGGATGTAGTAAAGGCTGTTAGTGTAGCTGGGTTTAAAAAAGGTTTGGACAAGTTCCTGGAGGAAAGGTCCATAAACCATTATTAAGAAGGGACCCAGGATTTCAATGCTTGACCCAGTACAAGCATTGCGGAACCTGTGTCTTTTGGGGAAACTACTAGGTACGTATGACCTAGATTGTCCACTATTGGAAACAGGATACTGGGCTTGATGGACCTTGGTCTGACCCAGTATGGCATATCTTATGTTCTTATGTTCTTATGTAGGTACTGGCAGGGAAGGACTGGAAAGGGGGCTGATACTGGGGAGGGTTACTGGAACTGGGAATGGGCTGATGGAAGGAAGTGAAGAAAACAAAAGAAGAGATAAGAAAAGGCAGATGGACCATAGACCACAGAAAGAGAGCTAAGAGAAGAAAGGAAAGCTATTTTTTCTCCCGGTTCGACGCCGGTTCCCCTCCCGCCGGGTTCGGTACACCAGTATCGAACCCGATTCTTCTTTTTTGGTTTTTGCCCTTCGTGGCTGGCGTTTGCGACCTTTTTCCCTTTTTTTCCCTGGAAGGCCGGTCCTTTGACCTCGCGGGGACTCTTTTTTCCCCGATGGCTTCCAGCGGTTACATAAGAACATAAGAACATAAGATATGCCATACTGTGTCAGACCAAGGTCCATCAAGCCCAGTATTCTGTTTCCAAGCCTGATGTACGTCTTTAACCATTGCAACTGCTACTTTTAGGTTTTTTTTAAACTGTTTTCCTCATTTTATCATAGTCTCCCTTTCGAAAGTTAAAAGGTAGTACTGTGGATTTCCTTACTATCCCTCCTCCACTAATTAAATCAAAGGCAATCATGCTATGATCACTATTGCCAAGTGGCCCCAACAATCTTATCTCTTGCACTAGATCTGGTGTTCCACTAAGGACTAGGTCTAATATGGCTTCCCCTCTGGTCGGTTCATGAACCAGCTGCTCCAAAAAGCAGTCATTTATTTCATCTAGGAACTTTATCTCCCTAGCATGTCCTGATGTGACACTGACCCAGTTGATACCGGGGTAGTTGAAATCACCCATTATTATTACTGCGCTGTAACTTTTGTTAGCTTCCTTGATTTCTTTGAACATTTCATCATCCATTTGGTCATTCTGGCGAGGCGGTCGATAGTACACCCCCACTGCCATCGCCTTCCCCCTTTTACATGGAATTTCAATCCATATAGATTCTACAGCAGATTTTGTTTCCTGCAAAACTTTAATCCTTTCTGACTCAATGCCCTCTCTAACATAGAGAGCAAACCCTCCACCAATTTGATCAGCTCTATCATTACGATATAGTTTGTACCCAGGTATCACAGTGTCCCACTGGTTGTCCTCCTTCCACCATGTCTCTGATATTCCAATCATATCTAACCTTTCATTTAGTGCTATTTATTCTAACTCTCCCATCTTATTTTTTAGGCTTCTAGCATTTGCATACAAGCATTTTAGAAAATGTATTTTATTCATATTAATTTGGCTATTGTTAGACATGGGTAATTTGGGATCTTTAAGCTCTGTCTGCTCCATACTTGAAGGCATTTGGGCTAGTTTACTCTTTTGTGGAACCTCTCTGCTTTTGGTAGTATCCTTCAAAAATACATTCTTCCGAACCATCCGCTCTTGGGCGACTGTCGGCTTTCCCCTAATATCTAGTTTAAAAGCTGCTCTATCTCCTTTTTAAAGGTTAATGCCAGCAGCCTGGTTCCATCCCGGTTAAGGTGAAGCCCATCCCTTCGGAAGAGCCCCTCCTTTCCCCAGAATGTTCCCCAGTTCCTAACAAATCCAAAACCCTCATCTCTGTAGTGTGAGAAGTGTGATCGGTGTAAGAAACTAATGTCTCTCACCGACACACACGACTGCTGCCTTCGGTGCCTCGGCCCCGACCACGATCCTAAGTCGTGCGGGGCCTGTGGAAAGATGTCTTCCAAGGCACTGCGAAGTCGCCAGCAGCAAAAGGAAAGGCTTTTCTTGGACTCAGCCTCTGGCTGGGTCCGGACCTCGTCTGAGGCCTCGACATCTCGGGATTCCAATCCCGAGCGCCGTCGAAGCTCCTCGGACAGGGGGTCCCCCGAGCGGGAACGCAACAGGAAGAAACGGCTCGCGAGGGTGTCGTCGTCGGAGGTCCCTGGCTCCTCGAGGGCCAGGTCTAAGACCCCCGACCATCGCCCTGGGCCCGTGGAACCGGAGAAGCCTGCCAAAGTTCCTCGTGTGCAGCCGGAGTCTGCTGGACACGTAAGCCCCGTAGTCCTCGTGGACTCTCCTCCCAGGGAGCCGACGTCGGGCCCGGCGCCGCCGGAGCACGAGTCAGTGGCTGCTGCATCTCCCGAGCTGGGTCTCAGGATGACAGCCTTGGAGAGCAGATTGTCTGCCTTCATGGAGCAGCAGCGGGCACTGATGGCCAGCCTGTCTGGCGCATCTGCCCCGACCACCGGGATATCAACGTCGAAGTCAACCCCGGAGACCGAGCCGATACTCGAATCCATCGTGGCTCGGAGTCAACCTCGGTCACGGTCTACCTCGACCTCCCATTCAGGACTGAGGGCGTCGACGCCGGTGATTCTGGCGTTGGGGCGGGTGCTCCAGGGCCCCGCGGGGTCGGACCCCGACTCTTCCTCGGAAGAGTCGGCTTGGGAGACGGAGGACGAGGAGTCTCCTGATACCTTTAAGACTCGGTGCGTCCCTTCGGACTCACCGCAGTCTGAGCCCCAGAGTAGGTCCCCCCCGGATGACACCGGTTCTCGGAGTTCGTCCGGGATATGGCCATTGCCTTGGCTATTCTGGCGGACCCCGAGGAAGAGCCTCGAGCTGAAGAGCTTGAGGTGCTACAGTATGACTCTCCTCCGAAGGAGGCCTTTACTGTCCCGGTTCCTCCGATGCTGGAACGTCTCCTCTTCCGTATGTGGGAGGCGCCGGCCTCGGCGCCGGTTCTTAGCAAGCGAGTCAATTCGATCTATCGACTCCGGAAGAGCCCTGGTTTTCAGAAGGCACAGCTACCACACCATTCCATGGTTGTGAAATCGGCCATGCATCGTCTGAAGAGCCAGAAGATGCACTACGCGGTGCCTCCTGGCAGGGAGGCCCAAAACCTCGATGGCGTTGGTAGAAAGTGCTTCCAGGGCTCGATGTTTGCTTGCCGTGTCCAGTCCTACCAACTGTATATGGGCATGTACTTGCGGGATCTGGCCAAGGAGTTGGCCGGGTTCTCTGCTGGTCTCTCCGGGGAACCCTTGCAGAGATTTAAGTCCTTGTCCTCAGGGATTCGGGACTGCTCGAAGTTCATGTCCCGCGCCGCCTACGATGGCTTCGAGGCTTCGGCCCGAGTCGCAGCAGCCGGCATCGCGGCTCGATGCCAGGCATGGCTGCAGTCATCGGACCTCGAGCCATGGGTTCAGGACAAGTTGGTCGATGTCCCTTGCCGAGGTGAAATCCTTTTTGGCAAGCCCATGACCGAGAAGACCGCTCAGCTCGATACCGAGCACCTCACACAGACAAGGCTGTCAAGGAAGACCTCTGCCCCTTCTCATAAGAAGAAGGGCTCGGGTAAAAAGCCCTTTTACCCAAGGAAGGGCACTGCCTACAAACAGTACCCGCAATATCAGGCCGCCCAAGCTTCCCCCCAGGGTCAGCAAGCCAAGGGCCAGGGTAATGGGCCCCGTAGGCAGAGGACCCCCAAGCCTCAGGCCCCTGCTACCACTCAGAAGGGTGGGGGCTTTTGACTCCTTGAGCGTAGCCTCTCCTCCACTGCTCTCCCAACCCTGCACAGGAGGTCGTCTCGCCCTCTTTGCCCACCAGTGGCCCCTTATCACCAGGGACAGTTGGGTGCTGGAGATAGTCCACAAGGGCTATGCCCTCCATTTTCACCAATTGCCTCCTCCATATTTTCCAGGGGAGCCTCCCAGTCCTCCCCTGCACACAGACCTTCTCCTTCAGGAGCTTCAGGGTCTGTTGGTGGACAGGGAGGTGGAGCCTGTGTCTCCCCACTTGCAAGGTCACGGATTCTACTCCAGGTATTTCCTGGTGCCCAAAAGAACCGGTGGCCTTCGACCCATTCTGGACCTCAGGAACCTCAACAAGTTCCTAGTGAAGGAAAAGTTCAAGATGCTTACTCTTGGAACCCTTCTGCCCTACCTCCAGCAGGGAGATTGGCTATGCTCCTTAGATCTAAAGATGCGTACACTCACATCCTCATTCATCCAGACTGCAGAAAGTACCTCAGGTTCATTGTGGGAGGAAACCATTATCAGTACAGAGTGCTGCCTTTCGGCCTCACCTCCACCCCCAGAGTCTTCACAAAGTGCCTAGCAGTTTGTGGCGGCCTACCTGAGAAATCAGGGAATCTTTGTCTTCCCCTATCTAGACGACTGGCTCATCAGGGGTCAGACATGTCAGGAGGCCTATCAAGCCACCCTCAGGACTATTGCTCTTCTACAACACCTGGGGTTTGTCATAAACTTCGCAAAGTCCACTTTGCTCCCCTCCCAGAACTTGGAGTTCATAGGGGCAAGGCTGGACTCCCTCCTGGCAAAGGCATTCTTGCCAGAAGACAGAGCCCAGAGGTTGATTGCCTTGGCAAATCAGTTTCTCTGCAGGTCCCTGGTCTCCGCCAGACTCTGCCTGAGGCTTCTAGGCCACATGGCTTCGACAGTGCATGTGACCCCCAATGCCAGGCTCCATATGAGGCCTGCACAGTGGTGTCTTCGAGCTCAGTGGTCACAGGCCACAGGCAGCCTCAGCGACAGAATAAGGGTGTCCAGACCTTTTTTGCACTCCCTCATCTGGTGGCTGCACACAACCAATCTACTGAAAGGGGTGCCTTTTCAGATTCTAGGGTACACATTAGTGCTAACAACAGATGCCTCCCTGCAAGGCTGGGGAGCTCATTGTCTGGGCAAGTGCACCCAGGGCCTCTGGTCTCCCTGGGAAGCTGCACAGCAGATCAATCTCCTCGAACTCAGAGCTATTCGATTAGCACTCAAAGCTTTCACTCCTACCCTGGCTCACTAGTCTGTTCTGATTCAGACAGACAACCAAGTTGCCATGTTTTATGTGAACAAGCAGGGCGGGACTGGGTCCAGGATCCTTTGTCGGGAGGCTCAGGACCTTTGTTCTTTTGCCCTCAAGCACAACATGCTCCTCAAGGCTGTGTACCTTCCAGGCCAGGACAACTACCTGGCAGACAGATTAAGCAGAATACTGCAGCCCCACGAGTGGCAGCTGCATCCTTCAGTGGTTCAGAAGATCTTCGTGAAATGGGGTCTCCCTTTCATAGATCTCTTTGCCAGCCCAACGAACAAGCAACTGCCAAAGTTCTGCTCCAGGCAACCGCATCCTCTGCGGATAGCAGCGGATGCTTTTCTGATATCCTGGTCTCAGGGCTCCTCTATGCGTTTCCTCCCACGCCCTTGGTGGCCCAAACTCTCTTCAAGATTCTTCAGGACAAGGCCTCGGTCCTGCTGGTGGCTCCAGGTGGTTTCCTCTTCTACTTCAAATGCGGTGTATCCTCCACTACATCTGTGGTTGCAACCCGACCTTCTCTCACAGGAGCAGGGTTCCCTTCTGCACCCCAATCTCAAAGCTCTCAATTTGATGGCCTGGAGGCTGAAAGGGTAGTCTTGGCTCCCTGGGGCCTGCCTCAGGAGATTGAGGAGGTTGTCCTAGCCTCTAGGAAACAGTCCACTAGGTAAACCTATGCTCTCAAATGGAAGAGGTTTTCTGTGTGGTGTCAGCTACATACAGAAGATCCTTTCTCCTGTACTGTGCCAGTGGTCCTTCAGTACTTACTGCATTTGTCAAATCAAGGTCTTAAATCCAATTCTGTTCGGGTCCACCTCTCAGCTCTAGCAGCTCACCACTCTCTGGTGGAGGGACATTCTCTGTCTGGTCACCCCTTGGTGTCTCGTTTTCTTAGGGGCTTGCTTTTGCTCAAGCCTCCTATCCGTCCTCCTGCCTCTGAGTGGGAGCTGAATGTAGTCTTGCAGCAACTGACTCGCCCACCTTTTGAGCCGATGGCTACTTGTCCACTACGCTTCCTCTCCTGGAAGACACTCTTCCTGATAGCTCTTACCTCAGCTAGGCGAGTAAGTGAGCTTCAGGCCCTGGTCTGTGATAGGCCTTACACCAGGATTTATAGGAACAGGGTAGTCCTTAGGACTCATCCAAAGTTCCTCCCTAAGGTTGTCTCCTCTTTCCACCTCAACCAGGAGGTGGTTCTTCCCACATTCTTCCCTAGGCCTCATGCAAGCCAGGCTGAAGCAGTCCTGCATACCCTGGACTGTAGGAGGGCCTTATCCTTCTACCTTGACCGTACGCAGGGGCATAGAAGGGCTACCCAGCTCTTCGTCTTGGGGTTGGCTGTGTCCAAGCATACCTTGTCCATCTGGGTGGCTGACTGTATCACCTGGGCTTACAAGGCGGCTGACCTTCCTTTGCAGGGTAGGGTTACGGCCCACCGAGTCAGGGCAATGGCTGCCTCAGTGGCTCATCTCCGCTCTGTGCCCTTGGTAGACATCTGCAGGGCTGCAACTTGGTCTTCAAGCCAGACCTTTGCGGCCCATTACTGCCTGGAGAGGGAGTCCCGTAGGGACAGTGCTTTTGGCCAAGCAGTACTCTCTTTGAGGTTTTGGCAACTCCTGCCCTCTGTTGGGCTACCGGTGGAGGTTGTGTCCTTGAAAAGCCTTTCTTTGTTGCTGAGACTAGAGGGAGTTCTCTTGTTCAGCCTGGGTTCCTCGGTAGCCCAGAGCTGGGGAATCACCTATATGTGAGGAATGACTTCCTGCTTGGTCCTGGAGAAAGAGTAGCTACTCACCTGTAACAGGTGTTCTCCAGATGCAGCAGGAATCAGTCCTCACAACCAATGTTCCCTCTAATTTTCTGTAGGCTGTGTGCGACTTTTGAAGGAAGGTTAAATTTTTGTGTGCCACATAATGACACTCGGAGTTATATACTTTAAAATTTGACTACACGTCAGAATACAGTATGTACACCACATTGATTTTAATCAAATTAAATGAAAATAGACAATTACTAAATGAAGTGGGAAATTTCTAGTAATTACAATCATAACTATTAAATTTTAAGACGTCTGTGTTGTTTTCTATCAGAATCAGAGCCGTAATTTTTGTGCGCTCTGTTGTAAAGTATGTGCGCTCTCTCGGTGAGGTGTGTGCGCGCGCACACGCGCACAGCTTAGAGGGAACAGTGCTCACAACCCTCCCTCCTCCCCGTGGAGTTGCAGTTGTACATAGTTAATTTTTCATTTTTGTGTGCTGTTCTTAGCTATGTCATTTGACTGAGGTAAGATGGCACCTTTAGGCGGGAAGAGAACCGTGCATGCGTGCCTGCATTCCCAAAGGCTTTCATAGAAAGCTGGGGAAATGCTCTGCTGGGGCTTCATCGGCGCCGATGACACCCATATGTGAGGACTGATTCTTGCTGCTCCTGGAGAACACCTGTTACAGGTGAGTAACTACTCTTTATAACAACAAAATAAAAATTTATTTATTTATTTATTTATTTGTAGTCTCTTTTATACCGCGCTATTTGACATCAGTGCGGTTTACAATGAACATAAGAGTTGCACATCTCAATTTCGTGATTTGTGCTTACAGTGAAACAGGTATAACTTGGGTATACATTAAACAGGAAAATTAAACTTGGGTATACATTAAGCAGGTATAACAGGTAAAATAGGGTATAAATAACCAGTCCCTTAACAAGGAGACACGATGAATAAATACAGTCTACTTTATGCAACAATATAATGAGTTATGCGGCACTGCATAAGTTTCTCATGGTGGTTGGAGGGGAAGGTGTGATTGCGAGTGATCAGTCTGGGAATGTGACGTGCATGAGTTTGAGGTGCTGCATTGAGATGTGAGAGTGGGTGAGTGTGGGGAGAAGACTGAATCATCGTAGTGATGAAGAAAGAGGTGCCGTTTCAGTGCCTTCCTAAATTGGGAGAGTTCACTGATGGTTCTGATAGTTGCTGGTAGTGCGTTCCAGCAGGATGGAGCAAAGAAGGAGAAGGCCCTGGATCTAGTGAATTGAGAACACTTCGTGCTTGCCTTAGGTAATATGAGAGTATTTGCAGCATTCGATCTCCTTGCTCGATTGGGAGGTGTGATTGAAATTAGATCAGTAATGGCAGTAGCAGGGTATTTATTGATGGCTTTATGGGTCATAATTAGGATCTTGAATGAGATCCTGGCTTGTATGGGTAGCCAGTGCAATTGTTTTAGTATTGGGATAATATGAGAACTTCTTGAGGCTCCATGAAGGATTCTTGCAGCTGAATTCATTGCAAGTTGTAAGGGGTTAGTTAACTGTGCTGTTGATTCTTGCTGTCTTTTAGTTCCTTGGTGTGCAAACAGGACCGTAACTAGCCCTGAGCAAGCGGTGCAGCCGCACAGGGCAGAAAGGTTTGGGGTGCATTTCGGCTGTCTGCTGTTGCCCTGCTGCTGCTGGCAAGACAATAGCAGGCAGACAAAATGCACTCCCTAAGCCTTTTTGCAGCACTTTAAGCAGGTCTGGTCCCTCCCTTCTCCGACGCAATGTCAGAGTAGGGAGGGACAGATCTTCTTAAAGTGCCGGCGCCTTTCAGATTGGGTGCATGCCCCCCCCCCTCCCTCCTCCCCATACCTCCGTCCAGCGCTGTCTGCTCTTTCCCTGCTGCCGGCACCTCCGTGAAAAAAACAGAGGGTGGCAGCAGCAGGGAAAGAGCAGGCAGCGCTGGACGGAGGGATGGGGGAGAGGGGGGTGTGTGTCCGATCTGCAAGTCACACAGGGTGCGATTGCAACTTGATATGGCCCTGTGTGCAAACATCTTGCATTTCCTCCATATAATCTAATCGGCTTTTTGGTTTGGTTCAGTCACTGATTGGATTTCTGAAAAAGCCCCGCCCCCTCTAAGGTGGGGGGGGGGCGCCTTTTCATACTTCGCCTCAGGCAGCAGATTGCCTTGAGCCGCCCCTGGGAAGAGAGCCACCTTTTGTGCATTTATTCCATGGAGATGTTTAAATGTCTCTATGATATCACCCCTTTCACACCTTTCCTCAGAAGCATACCTATTGAGATCTTTAAGCCTATCCCCATGTGCACTCTAAAGAAGACTGACCAATTGACCATTTTAGTAAACTGCCTCTGGGCCGATTCCATCCTGTTTATATCCTTTTGAATGTTCATTCTCCAGAATTGCATACAGTACTCTAAATGAGATCTCACTAGAGACTGTACAAAGGCACCAGTACCTTTTTCCTGCTGGCCATTCCTCTTGCTGTGCACCCAAGCATCCTTCTTGTTTTTGCTGTTGTCTTTTCTACTGCTTTGCCACTTTAAGACCATCTGATATGATCCTTCCCATGTCTCCTTTGTGCACAGAAGTATTTCACCTTATGTATAGGGCCAGCACTACTATTAGGTGAACTAGGTGGCTGCATAGGGCACTGGCCTTCTAGAAGCACCCATTGCCTTCACTGTCACCCCTCACCAGGACCTATAGCGATGACTATGGATTGAAACAGCACCGCGGCACTTACCTGCAAACTTCAGCAACACGGGGCTGTCTGCTTCCACCCCCCACCGATGGCTGACTTCCTGTTTGCATGGGGGCAGAACTTCCTAGGGTTGCCAACCGGACGGTATTCAGCCGGCCTGGCCGGTTTTTCCATGGCCAGGCCGGCTGCCGGCAGAGATGTAAAACCGGCCCTTGAAAAGCCAGTTTTTTGCTCTGGCCGCAAGATCGGGAGCGGCCAGAGCAAAAAACTGGCTTTTCTCCCAAAGTCCGCAGGGGAGGGAGCCATGGAAGCCCGCACGCGGCCCCAGCTCCCTCTGTACAACCGCCAGCGTGAAGATCTTTTTCTTCACGCTGGCGGCTGTTTATGTGAAGCCGCGAATGCTGGGAAAGGTTAAAGGTTAAAGGTTTTGTCATAACGCCTACTTGTAGATATTTTATGTAAATAGTTCACCCATGTTATCCAAGTTTGTACACCTGTTCTCTGTAAAACTGAACAGCCTGTTGTTCTGGTCTTTTTGTTTAATGTAAACCGCGCTGATGTCGAATAGTGCGGTATATAAGAAATTGTAATAAATAAATAAAAGAAAGAAAGAAAGGACAAATGGATAGCTCGCAGAAGATACGAAGAAACCAGAAGAAAGTGACTGTAGCAATTGCAACTGAAAAATAAAATTCCTAAACAGAAGGTAGAAAAATACTTTTTATTTTGAATTTATTAACTGGAATATGTCTGGTCTGGGAAGTGTGTATTGCTAACATCTTTGCGTTTTTGTTTAGTGCAAGAGGAAATTACTTTATAGTTTTATTTCTCCAGTGTTGTACATTTCATGTTTGGCTTTTGGGGTTCCCAGTTTAATTATTATCTGAGCAAGGGAGTTAGCCTACACTTATCCTCGGTAATTTTTGTGGGTGGGCTGGGGTGCAGCATGGGTGGGACTGGGGGCGGGGCAGGGGTGGGGCTAGGGGCGGAGAATAGGTGGGGCATGGCGAGCCACAGGTGTCGGGTTTTTCTCGGTGAAAAAGTTGGGAACCCTAGAACTTCCACCCTCTTTCAAACAGGAAGTCGACCATTGTCGGGGGCAGAAGCAGACAGTCTCGTGGCACTGAGGTTTGTAGGTAAGCACCGCAGGGTTGATTCAATCCATTGCCACAGCTGTAGGTCTTGGTGAGGGGTGACAGCAGCGGCATTGAGGGGCAAGTGGTTGGCTGGGAGGGCGCAAGAGATGAGATTCACCTAGGATGCCTCATCTCCTTGCGCCAGCCCTGCCCATATACTGTGTGGCTCCCTTGGGTTTTTGCAGTCCACATTCATAACCTAGCATCTTTTTAGTATTAAATCTTAGCGGCCAAATTCTCAACCATTCTTCAAGCTTCACCTATTCCTCCCCATGCTATCTACACATTATCCAAGCTTTCTACTCTTTGCAGATTTTGGTATTATCCGCAAAGAGGCATACCTTTCCTGACAGACCTTCTGCAATGCCACTTACAAAACTGCTAAAACGAACAGGACCAGAGACTGCGCCTGAGGCACACTGCTGGTGACGCCCCTGTCTTCAGCATGAACTCCATTTATTACTACACTCTGGTGCCTCCCACTCAGCCAGTTTCTTAGCTAGTCAGTCAATTTAGAGTCCATTATATCGCATAAACCAATATCTTTGAGTAAAACTGGAGATGTTGTGAGATTAAGGGGGTTATTTTAGAAGCCATGTTTGTGATTTACACAGACCAGTGAGGCATATATACTTGTAAATTGCATTCACATGTGAAAGGCTATTTTAAAAAGGATCCAGTTTAGACATGGACAGTTTAGTATGCAGACATTTTGAGTGGGGCGTGTCGGGACATGATCGGGGAGTAGGCTAGGCAGGACGAAAAATCTGCATATCTATTCCCCATTTCATATAGGGGAATTCAAAAGCCACAAATGCTCCATGTCTGCATTTACAACTACTTGCTGGCATGTGTAAATTTTTTTTAAAATGTGCATTTCAGCCAGCCCTTTACAGGAGGAATCAAGGGGATTATCCTCCTCAATATTCCCTAGTTTATTTCTCTCGCCAAATTGAAGTGAGATAAAGATAGTGTCCTCTGTAATTAAGTAGCAGCAGCTAGTTACTGTACACGTCTAAATAATAGCCCATATATACCTCTAAGTGCTGACATTTATGGTTTAATGTATTTGTTATACTGCCTTTTCAGGTTACACAAAGCGGTTTACAAAATAAAATAAGGTGTACAGAAAAAGTTTGAAAAGAACTCCTTTCATAGACAGGACAGAGAAAGACAGATGCATACCTGAAAATAGAATAGTCAAGCATACAAATTGAGAGATCCCTCTGATCCGGGGGATCCAAAGCTTTCCTAAAGAGATACGCTTACGTGTGTAAGTTGCTGGTTTTCCTCCATTGATTTTTCCCATGTATAAATTTGTAAAATGGTACCTCGCATTGCATGCGGATGTTAGTCCCCATGCGTTTCTGCAGTTCTTTTTATATATTCTCCACATTTAGCAGAGCTCGTTCTAAAATACTGGCGGAGTGGAGTCTGTATTAACCTCTGCGCCTCAGTTCTAATCTCCGTATGCTATCGAAAATGTGCCTTTACAGCATTTGTTGGCAAACCTAGAAAGCAAAATTCTGCAGTAGGAAAATAAGGACCTTAATACTAACTTGTGTAAATGGTTTAGCATGTCTTAATTCAATTCAACACATGTTCAGTAATATTCTTTGTGGGTTCTGTTTACTAACTATGAACTTAAATTAACACAAGTTAAAGTGTATTAACACAGCTTAGCAAATAAGATGCTAAGTTTGCAGTTTAATTATTTATAGTACTGTGACGTTTTGGCTTAGTAGGCGGTATGGTCTTGTGTCAGATGCCTTTCTCAATTCTTTACCTTCCTTTGCCTCGTTTGTTTCATGTGACCATTTTTCTCTCTTTTTTAAACTAATTCTTTTGTACATATTGAGTGCCAGCAATCTGATGCTCCCAGTGAGCTTTGTTCATTATTTTATCATATATCAACTTTGCTTTAACATTTGATTCTTGCAGTCAACTCCTGAAAGGCCAAAGCAATTTTATACCAAGAACCTGATTCACTGAAGCTTTTCTCCCATTCTTTGTCTAAAGGAAAAGACCTCGACGAATCAGACTCTAAGCGATTTCTTTGAGGAGAAATTTTTTCGGTCCCCTCTGCCTAACGTAAATTAGTGTGATAGTTGCAGCTAAGGGAACGAAAAGGAGTCAAGTCCCCAAGTCACATAAGCACTCTTGTTGAGGCCCTTAAACAATCAGCACCATCAAAGTAGTCCGTAATAACTGTAAAAAAGCTAATCACAGGTGGCAGTGGGCGTGAAATGTGTGGCTCCATTCTTGATCGCTTGGATAATGGGGGCATTCATAGGATTTTTAGAAGGAGTTCTTTGTGTGACTGGTCATGTGCCCACAGAGCTGAAAGGACTATTTTGTTCAATTTGTCTAAAAGCTGCTAGCATATATGATAGCTTAAATGGTTTAGCTACTCAAGCTGTTTAACCCATGGCAAGCTGGAGAGCCTAGACAGGGGTTTGCACTGTCAATAAAAAGTTTGGTTTGTGGTTGTTTAAAACAAATTTTTCCTGATTTCTGTGCATTTTTTTTGTTTCACCTATTTGTTTATGGGCACACATGGTATTCACACAGTTGTCCATATGCAAATTCATAGGTACACGTGCATACAAGTGATTTGCATACACCTTAAATTTTTAGGTGCCTGAACATACCAAATTTATGCTCACGAATGCACACCCCAGTCTTAATAACATTTCTAATGTTTACATCTTAAGACTGAATCATTTAATTTCTAATATTACTGTAGGCATAGTGGTAATAAAAAGACATTCAAGGGCATGTTTACTAAATTGCCGGTGCTTACCACACATTCAGCCCCAAAAAATGACATGCTGGACCCGTGGTAAAACATGGAGGCGTGCCTAGCATGTCCCCAGCGCAGGTTTCGCATCACCCCCTGTGCTATGCTGTTTGGCACAAAGTGCAACATTGCTGGTTAACGTGTTAGATTTCTGCATTACTCACAATGTTCACGTTCCACCCCTGGACCACTCAGTCTCCACCCCAAGCCACGTTACACAGTTATTGTGGGATTTTTAGCATAGCCGAATTTTGGTATGTGGTAAAGGTTACCACAGAGCACTTGGAATGTTCTAAACCTCACTAGCACACTTTAGTAAACTTGCTCCTCAGATACCTTTCATTATGGTGGTCTGATAGACATTTTTTTTTATATGAAAACTCTATAGTATTTTCATGCTCACAGTTTTCTTTGATTACCAGGGTATTGTTCATCATGAGTCGGTACAGAGGGTGGCTACTAAAATGGTTAGTGGTCTTCGTTATAAAGCATATGAGGACAGACTTAAGGATCTTAATATGTATAGTTTGGGGAAAGGCGGGATAGAGATGATATGATTGAGACTTTTAAATTCCTCCGTGGTATAAATGCCCAGAAGGAGAGCCTCTTTCAATTTTAAGCAAGCTCTGCTACAAGGGGACATAGGATGAGGGTGAAAAGGGATAGACTCAGGAATAATATACGGAAATCTTTTTTTACGGAAAGTGTGGTGGATCCATGGAATAGTCTCCCAGTGGAGGTGGTAGAGATAAGGACAGTGTCTGAATTAAAAAAGGAATGGGACAAACACAGAGGATCTCTAAAGGAAAAAGGAGACTGTTGTAGTGGTTGATATGGAAGGGCAGACTAGATAGGCCTTGTGGTCTTTTTCTGCCATCACGTTTCTATGTTTCTATGCTCCAAAAGGCCAAACCATCAATAAGGAGTACTACATCCAAGTTCTGACTCGTTTGAGAGATGCTGTTCATTGTAAGAGGAATGGTGACGGGTTGCTTCATCACGATAACGCCTCAGCTCACGCATCACATCTTGTCCAGCAGTTCTTGGCCAAACACCATATCGAGCAAGTCTGTCAGCCTCCGTACTCACCTGACCTCACACCCTGTGACTTTTCCTTGTTTCCAAAACTGAAATTGCCACTGAAAGGAAGGAGATTTGATGACTTGGAGACCATTAAGCAAAATTTGACACAGCAGCTTCACAGCATAACGAAAGAGTCATTTCAAAATAGTTTTCAGCAGTGGCAGGAACGCTGGAGGAAGTGTGCTTTATTGGAAGGGGGATTACTGTGAAGGAAACCGAGTGCAATAACTGTCAGTATTATACTTCTTCTGTTATTGTACAAGTCTCGATACCTTTTGATTGCACCTTGTATATGTAGACTTTCCTTTTGAAAATCTGTACAAAGTCTGTGAGTGCAAAGTACCTGTGGACTTTTCACCTGGTTGGGCTGTTTTGGAAACTGCCTCCTTACACCTTCTCTTATCTTTTTCAACCCTTTAATATTTTTCCCTCATCCCCTTTCTTCTTTTTAATTTTCCTTATCTTTTACCCTTCTCATGGCCCAAGTTTCCTTCATGGCCTCCTGATCTCTCGAGTGATTCCACGTTTACCTTCCTCCAGTGCTGCCAAGTCACCACCCCCGAATCCTCTCCGAATTTCCTCTGATCCCATTGCTCTGTGGGTGCCTCCTTTGCCCTTCCAAGGCTATGCCGATTTAGCATAGATGGCAGTCGTGGGTTTTAAGAGTCCAGGAGAAATAACCTACCAAGTGCAGCAGTTCCTTCTGAACCTAGAGGCACTATCTGACTGCTGATTCAACATGCCCAATGCAAGAGTGGAACAGGAGAGTGTTTTCTTGGATCTACAGTGGTATTCATTTCTTCACCAGCACGTTTTACTCTTAAAACACAGATGAACTGAAGTGTACAGTTTTCATTGTAGCCTTCCATGGAATGGAAGGCAGCAGCAGCATTGCACAACCGATACTCCATCCCAATATTGCATTGAAAACATTTTAGTATGATATGAGATACTGGTTTCTGCTTTGGAGCCTCTTTCCTTAGTATATCAGCAATAATTTTAATTACTAGCACAACTTTTTCTTATGGAAGGCCAATCGCAAAGTTATTTACCACTAACATATTTAAAATTGCCATTCTCTGCTAGCTAGACGTCCGCCCAGACCTCCATAGGAAAAGCTGGTTGAAGGTCTTTGGGTACATCATATCATAGCCATTTCAGAGAGAAATTACTCACATATCCTATCTATGGAAATCGGCTACAATGTGCATTTATATAAAATACCCTTGGACTCTGCAGCTATGTGAGCTCTCTGGAAATGTCTTAAAGGCCAGCATGAATATTCTGCAATATATGATGTGTTTTTCTGAAAGACAGCTCTTCAAGAGATAAGTTCTACTGTCATTCCGAGATGGACATTTGTTTTTCTTTGCGGCGTTGTTCATCTGCAGGAGCTGAATTTTTCATGTAGTAATTACAATTTGTAGATCGAGACTCCCATGACACCATTTTCTGCTAATATGGGAAACCAATGGGTGGATTTGCTTACACTGCTTTTGGCTGCATAGAGATTTAAAGGATGAAGGCTGGCATTTTCCCCCATTTTGTAAATTAATGCCATTGATTCGCCTAACAAGAACAAAGTTGGACTTCAAAATACCAATTGATAAAGAGATTAAGCTTTTAAATGACTTTCCAAAGGCAGGCTTAATACAAGACTGTAAGCATAGTATTGAACTTTCAATTAGAATTTTTAATAGGCTATTGACTGAAATGGATAAAATGTTACAATTGATAGCTTTCAAAATGACAAAAATCGGTTGGTACACGGTGGATTATTTTATGAAACAAATACGGCAGGCTGGAGTAGTAAGAAACAGTACACCCCTGAATATTGCTAGCTGCTTCCATATTATGATCATTTGTTTTATTGAAGCATTTTCCTCTTTTGCAGATTTTTTTTCAAGCCAATGTATCTGGACATTTGTCAAGGTATTTTAATTTGCAATGTTCTGATGCATACAGGCATTACTTCATAATTGGAGCCATTGAATGGTCATATATATATATTTTGTTAAGCACTTATTCAGAGGGTATTTTTTATACTTATGAATTCTCAAGAAATTCAGCTATTTAAGATACAAATAACTAATAACTGGCTGGCTTAGGTTTAGGACAGGAAGTCAGACCGGTGTGTTCATAATGAAAAACTCTTTTGAAAATGGAGTAAAGATGCAAAATTGTGTGATACTCTTATTTTTGTTGGGTAGGATCCTGGCTAATGAAAAAGATTTAGTTATGTTGACTGTATGCAAAATTAACTACAGATGCACTATGTGTTTTGCTTTGCCCCCAACTGGAGAGGAGAGAGCTGTTATGCATTCAAAAGGCTGGACTTCTAGTCTTCTCTCAAGTCAATCAGTTACTAGAGCTATGGAACTAGTCAATACTCCAAGAATACAACATAATTAGGGCTTCTAATTTTAAGTTTTAACTGATAAACATTGCTAAAACAGGCCCAGTGCCAACAAATTAAAATAGGTGTTTATTGGATAAGCACCAGAAAAACACCACTTCCTCAGTTCTTTTCCAGTGCTCTCCTGGCTTGTCTTCTATGAACTATTCAGTTTTTGTGTCCTTTCTACATTAAGATCTCCCAAGTGACACACAAATTTACATGTTTGACTCCACCAGAAAAGGTACCAGGAACCATACTTGTGGCACAAAAACACAGAGAGCCAGATATTCTTTTGGGCTGGCTATGTGCCGCCAGGGCCGGCCCGTCCATTGAGCAAGAATGTTCTTTGCACAGGGCCCCGTGTTTCAGGGGGCCCCGCGCAAAGAACATTCTGCTTTTTTTTAAAAATTATATTTAAAAAAAAAAAGCTGGCTCTGGCTGCTGCCGCGGCCTCCGCGGCAAAATGGAGTGTCCCGCGGGGCCCCCTCTCCTCGCTGAGCCTCTCTGCAAGGGCTTTCAGATTCGCGAAGGGAGAGTATCTGTCTCCCTCGCGTCTCTGTTAAGCCCGCAGGGGCTAATGGGAAATTTCCCATCTGCCCCTTTAGACGCGAGGGGCTGATGGGAAATTTCCCATTAGCCCCTGCGGGCTTAACAGAGATGCGAGGGAGACACTCTCCCTTCGCGAATCTGAAAGCCCTTGCAGAGAGGCTCAGCGAGGAGAGGGGGCCCCGCGGGACACTCAATTCTGCTGCTACCGCGGCGGCAGCGGCAGCAGCCAGAGCCAGGCTTTTTTTTTTAATTTTAAATGTGCCATAAGCCGATATATGGGGATGGGGATGGGATGGGATGGGATGGGGGGGGCTGTTAAGACTGGTACTGGGGCTGGGCTGGGGGGGGTGTTAAGACTGGTGCTGGGCTGGGCTGGGATGGGGGGGTGTTAAGACAGGCTGGGTTGGGGGGTGTGTTAAGACTGTTAATGGGCTGTGGGCTGATGGGGGCTGTCTGGAAATGGGGTGATGGGGGTTAGGGCTGGTAATGGCTGGGGGGGTTAGGGCTGGTAATGGCTGGGGGGGTTAGGGCTGGTAATGGCTGGGGGGGGTTAAGACTGGTAATGGGCTGTGGGCTGATGGGGGCTGTCTGGAAATGGGGTGATGGGGGGTTAGGACTGGTAATGGGCTATGGGGGGATTAGGACTGATAATGGGCTATGGGGGGGGGGTAGGACAGGACATGGGCTGATGGGGAGGGGTTAGGACTTGAGGTGGGCTGATGTGGTTAGGACTGGTAATGGGCTGTGGGCTGATGGGGAAGGGGGTTAGGACTGGCAGTGGGCTATGGGGGGCTGACTGGAAATGGGCTGATGGGGTTAAGACTGGAAGTGGGCTGATGGGGGGGTTAGGACTGGTAATGGGTTATAGGGGGGGCTTAAACTGAAAATGGGGTGATGGGATAGGACTGGAAGTGGGTTGATGGGGGGCTAGGACTGGTACTGGAAATGGGCTGTTGGGGGGAGCTAAGATTGGAAATGGGCTGTGGTGGGGGCTTGAATTGAAATGGACTCATGGAGGGGCTAGAACTGGAAGTAGGCTCATGGGGGGGCTTGGACTGGAATTGGGCTGAGTGGAGGGGAGCTAGGATTTGACATGGGCTGATGGTGGGGCTAGGAAATGACTAGAAATGGGCTGATGGAGGGCTAGGATTGGAAATGAGCTGATGAAGGGACTCAGACTGAAAATGGATGGGGGAGCTAGGACCGGAAATGGGTTGATGGGGGGTAGGACTGGAAATGGGCTGATGCAGGGACTAGAAGGGAATGGATGCTGGGTGAGACTGGAACTAGAAGGGAGCTGATGTTGGAGGAGGATTAGAATGGGATGGGGCTGGGAGAGTAAAATGGAGAGGGGAAAAATATTTTGTGTGGGAGGGATGAAAAATCTACAATTGGCCGGTTATTGGGAGAGTAAGTGGGGATTGAGGATGGAGGGGTAAAATTTGTGTGGATGAAATAGGAATGAGGAAAGAGCAAAAGGAGAAAGATTAGTATGTTAAAGCAGATGTAGAGAGAGAGAATGGAAAAAAAAACTAGAAGAGAGAAGAAAGAACAAATGGACAGCAGACGATGGAGAGTTAGCAGAAAACATGAAGAAACCAGAAGAAAGTGGCTGGAGCAATTGCAACTGAAAAAAAATGCACAAAAGGTAGAAAGATCTCTTTATTTTGAATTTATTAACTGGAATACGAAAACTCTGGGAAATGTGCATCATTAACGTCTGCGCTTTGTTTGGTACAAGAGGAAATTAATTTATAGTTTTATTTCTACAGTGTTGTTGTACATTCCAAGTTTGGCTTTTGGGGTTCCCAGTTTAATTATTACCTTCGTGTTTCTAAATTGTGATTCCTTGTTTGATGATGGTCTATGTTCTGCATGTGTAACTGAGCTGAGGTATTCTGTTTATGTAATTCCTATTTGACATTGCCACTTGTTCTCTTTCCCCAGTATTCTCTGAAATGTATTAGTTTAATATTTGCATTGTTGCCTTTTGATAGGTAGGGTATGGTGCTTTGTGAGTCCTGGTAATGCTGTCAGGATATGGCGGGTTTGCTATGGGTTCTAAATGGGCAGCGTTTGTAGTAGTTCCTAATGTGCCTGGCGGTTGGCACTGGATTATAGTAATGTAGAAATCTTTTAGTCTTTCTTTATCCATACCCTCATCAAGAGACATGTTTACTAAAAGTTAGTGTATGGTAACATTATGCAAATATTTATGCAAATAAGGCCACTTATGCAAATGAGGCCCCGCACCGAGTCTCCGCACATGGCCCCGCACCCCCCTTGGGCCGCCCCTGTGTGCTGCTACGGTGCATAGCCGTTGCCACTGAACTTTAACCCCAGATATTCAATGCCGGGTTCATATGCAGGCCCAGCGTTGAATATCTGGGGTCATCACACAGCCCATAAGCCCGCAGAAGCTAACCGGATGCCGCTGTCTGGTTAGCTGCCGCGAGTAAAGATAGACCAGCTTTTGCTGCGCCTATCTTTTACTTGCAGCTGCTAACTGGGCAGCAGTACAATATCGCCACTACCCAGTTAGCAACTGGTACCGCCCCTGGAACGCTCACGACACTCCCCAATGCTAAGCGGTTAGTATCGGGGCCTGTAGCGGCATTAATCAGGGTTATTTATTTATTTATTTATTTAACATCTTTTATATACCGCACTATTTATAATCAGCGCGGTTTACATAGAACAATAAAACATCAGATAAGATACATATTATCTGGTTTTTTTTTACATAGAACAGGAACAAAAACTTGGGTAACCGGGGTAATTATTTACAATGAATAATAGTCATTGACTATTTACATATGAACGGAATATTGTATGAAAAGAACCTTGTTAGTATGAGAGAGGGGTATGAAGTGTTACTGGGTTAGAAGAGGTTGCGTGTTAAGAACGGGATTGGTGCTATTTGAGTGAGCTTGTGTTATTATGTTCTCTGGGAAGTATTTGATGAAAAGGTGATGCTTCAAGGCCTTTTTAAACTGGGAGAGATCAGCGATGGCCCTAATGTGTGGTGGGAGGGTGTTCCACAGTTTTGGAGCGCATAAACTGAAGGATCGGTTTACAGTTGCGGAGATGTATCTTAAGGACTCTTTTGGAACTTTTAGCATGTTTAATTCCGTGGTTCTTCTAAGCCTGTTGGAAGGGATTGGTTGGATCAACTCTGATAGTGAAGAGGGAGCAAGTCCTTTGTGAGCTTTGAAGACTAGTAGCAGGGTCTTGAAGGTGATTCTCGCTTGGATAGGGAGCCAGTGTAATTGTTTCAGGAGAGGTGTTACATGTTCTCTTTTTGGTACCCCGAAAAGCACTCTTGCTGCGCTGTTTAATGCTAGTTGAAGCGGGTTAAGGGTAGATTGGGGGAGCCCCTGTAGTATACAGTTTGCGAAGTCAAAGTGTGGGATAATTAGAGCCTGGAAGACCGTACGGAAATCATCTGGATCAATCAGTTGGCGGAGGTGTCTGAGGGAGCGAATCTTGAAATAAATTGCCCTTACAGTGTTGGCTATGTGGGTCTTCATATCTAGATTCTGATCCAGGGTAACTCCAAGGTATCGGATGTGGGATTTTACTTGCAGCTTGGCATCTTGAACTTCAAGGAATGTGGGTGGTGTGAACTTAGAGTTCCTTGAGATAAAAAGAACCTCTGTTTTTTTGTTCTGGATTCTGAGATTTTGAGTCAGTAGCCAATCTGAGATGGCGCTAAAACAGTTGGTTATGGGGGTGAGGTTCATCTTATCTATGCAGAACGGCATATATAGTAACACGTCATCAGCATAGATCATATAGTTGACATTGAAGGACCTGATAATGTTGCATAAGGGTTGCATGTAGATGTTGAATAATAGTGATGACAAAGAGGAACCTTGCGGGACTCCTTGTCCTTGGTGAAATGGATCTGATGTTTCACCATTTGAGCGAACCTGCTGCCATCTCTCTGAGAGGTATGAGTTGCACCATTCGAGAGCATTTCCACAAAGGCCCTTCTCTCTTAGGCGGATAATAAGAAGATCGTGACAGACCGAGTCAAAAGCAGCCGCAATATCTAAAAAGATGAGAACAAAGCCCTGTTTGATGTTGTCGATACCAGAGTTTAGGCTGTTGAGAAGTGAGGTGAGGAGCGTTTCGACCCCGTGGGATTCCCTGAATCCATGTTGACAGGTATCCAAAGGCGCTTCAGTGTCGATATGGTCTTGCAGTTGTCTGTAGGCTATTTTTTCGATTATTTTAGCAAGAGTGGGTATGCTGGAGATGGGTCGGTAAGAGTCTGTTTTTTGTGGATCTAACTTGAGGTTTTTTAGTAGAGGTCTGATGGAAGTCTGTTTGAGGGCAGCAGGGAATGAGCCGGTGTCAAATGATAGGCTTATGATCTTGGATATTATTGGAGCAAGTTCTTTGCGAAGGTCCTTTATCCAAAAGGCTGGACACGGATCAGTGTGTGCTGTGGATAAGTTGAGAGATGAGATTATATCTTCAATTAGTTAGTGCCACTGAGTACCCTCCCGTTCAGTGGCATTTACACAGTTTAGAGGTCTGGGAACCATGTACATTTATTTATTTAAATGGATTTCTATACCGCTTTCTCCTTGAATCAAAGCGGTTTACAAAACAACTAAAAAGGATTACATAGAACGAAGAAAGGGAAGGGGGCATGCATGGAGATATTGCAATGAACCTTATAGCGCTGTCGTTATAAGGGGCTCTTGCAATATGAACTATGTACAAAATATCTGAAAACAGAGTGAGCTATATATAGTGTGTTTGAAGGGAAGGGGCTATTTAGGGGAAGCGAAGGCATGGAGCGGGTTGCGGGTGGGAAGAAGGGGACAGGGTGGATTCAAGAGGGCTTAACAGGATGACGAGGGGGGCACTTGAGAGGCGGAAGAGCTGTTTTCTGTGGTCCAAGTTCTGTGATGTCTCCAAAGTGTTCGATATAGAGTGTGGTTTTCAGCATCTTCCGGAAATCTTTGATGTCTGAGGTGTCTCTTAAGTGGACTGGGAGAGAATTCCAGAGGGCTGGTGTATCGGGCCCAGATTTTTGTTATCCTCAGAAAATAACTAATTAGCTGAAAAATAAACACCTAAATTTACAGTTTAGACATACGTAGGAAAACAAGCCCTGAACATAATCTTTCTTGATCTCTTTTAAGAAACGGCATCATATATATATGGACCATTTAAGAATTACAGAGCTATATAGTTCTACAATGCATAAGATACTATTCTTTGTTATAATAGTGAGTATCCCTGTCTGTCACGCAGGAGACTGGGATTCTGTTTTCCAACAAGGCAGTCCTTCGATGGGAATAAAGTTTATTTTGACTCGCTTGAAGAGAGCCTCTGGAAGAGTAAGACTGTGGAGCTCTTTATTTATTTTTTTTCTTTTATATTCCCTGATGACAGGCAGTGAAAAAAGATTAAACGTTCACTGAATCCAATTATTTTTATATTTCCTAGGTTTGAAATACATTAGACAACATGCCTAGGACTTCTGATTCTAGGTTTTCAGCATTTGGAGTTTTTGAGGCGGTTAGGTGCTTTCCTAGAGTCGGAAAAGTAGGGATTGGGCAGTGTATTTGCATCACAAAAAAAAAAATTCATGGCTCTTTAGGTGGGTTCTATTCATCAACCCAAAACACAATTTTCCAGCATCGGCCCCTTCTCTCAACCCTTGCATCATCAAAAGCATCATCCCCCCTCCCTCAACCCCCTGCATCAACATTATCCCCTCTCTTCCCAATTCATTGCATAGCATTGCCCTGCCCCCCTCCTTACACGACAAAATGGGTACGACCAAAACATTTTTGGTTCATTTCCAGAATTTCAGTATGTGTTCTTGATTCAATATTTTCAATATCTTTTTTAATTTAAAAAATAATGCACAGTATAATTTCTTTGCACTAAAGTTTTTAAGGTGCACTAAATGCATTCTAACAAATGCACATCTCTGAGATGGACAACATACCTGACTCTAAGTCAGAGGCATCAAAGGGGTTACTTTATTCGATTAAAATACACTGTAGATTGAGCTGAGTTCTAGATTATAGTATAAATTAGACCTCTAGTTAAGTAGGTGTGGAGTCCGATTCCGAGAGGGTAAGTCCAGGTCATCCGAACGGCCCCGAGCAAGACGAGGCCTTTTGTACTTGATTCTGGACCGAGGGAACAAAATGTTCCCACGGTGTCCAGAATCGGGCCTGAGGATGGTCTGACGTGCCCCTGCTGCATGCGGGGATGTCCTCCCCGCAGGCGCCCCTGATTCCTGTGGCTCCAGCCCCCCCCCCCCCTATTTCCTGTCGCCCGACCCAAGGCTGGCCTGCCGTGGCCTGGATCGGGCAGCAGGGACCTCCCCGCACCTGGCCCTAGCCCATGGGGAGGGGGTTTCCCAGTTCCAATTGTGCCAAATGTGCTGCTTATTCCACCTTTGAGAGGGAATAAGCAGCGCGTCCCCACGGGCCAAGCAGGATGTAAAGGACTGTGACCTGAACTGGCCCACCCCCGATCCCGCTCACTCCCGCCCCCTGCCGGTTCTCCCCGTCCTGAGCATCAGAATGTATGGGGAGGGCCAGAGGAGGAATCGGGCCTGGGTAGCTTGTGAGGATGTGCAGTCCCGCAACCCGCATTCTGGAATCGGGCCCTTAGGGGCTTGTTTACAAAGCCGCGGTAGTGGTTCGCGATCGCAGCCGCGGCCCCATTGAAATCAATGGGGCCGCGGCTCCGATTACGATCGCAAACCGCTACCGCGGCTTTGTAAACAAGCCCCTTAGTCTCTAGTGGAGTGATTATATGGGCAGAATGAACTGCTGAGAGTTGGATTTCCAGAAAAGTTAGGATATAGGAAAAGAAGGCTCAGAGAGCTTGGCATAAGGAGGATAATTTCCAGAACAATCAGCTTGCATTAAAATAGATGAATGGACCTAGATTAGGGCTTCTGAAACCTGCCCTGGGCCTTGTAAGGAAGTATTTGTGTTATTCCATGTAACTCAAGAAACATAAAATAAACCAAATCCTGATCAGGAAAACATATTGAGTCATACGGGCACGTTCCAGTATGGATTAGAAAAATCTTTGGCATCAGAAGGCAGGAGAGCACCTTGGAGCATGGCTGTGGAGGGCTTAATATAAAGAACCTTGGAATGATCTTGTGTTTACTGGAAGGTGATACAGTCAGCGTTAGGAAGCTGCCTGCATACTGCTTATATCAAGCCAGCTAGACTCTACAGTGGGGGAGGAGATCACATTTGCCTAGGACTGAAACTTTAACTGCCTGTTAGAAATGCTCCACTATACGAGCCAAGAAAAGAGTATTAAATTGGAAGTCAGAGACTATTAAATGAAACAAGTTATAAAAATTTGGACTTGTAAATATAGTTAAAGGCTCTGGAGGTCATTTTAAAAGCCTTAGATGTAAATTGGACATCCAAAAATGTGTATGGGCATGTCTAAATTACAGAGATGTCCCCAGAGTCATTTTACAACTGGCTTTTAAAGACATCTCTGGTGCGGGAATGTCTGCGCTGCTGTACAAGTTTAGACCTACTCCGGGTACAAACAGGCCTTGGGAAAGTGCTTGTTTTGGCTGTAGAACATCCACAGAGTGTAGAGAAGATGGAGCGTTAAATGACTTGTCTAAGATTTGCAAGGAGCAGCAGTGAGATTTGAATCTTTACTGCCCTGGTTCTGGTTCACTTCTTTAACCATTAGGCTATTAGATAGCCCCCTTCTGAAATGCTTTTCAGAAGGGGGCTAGACGTCCATATCAGGCACATTTACATTTATGAAATTGTGCCCGAACTTGGACATGCCTGCTTCCTTTTCAGATGTTCTGGCTTGGATGTCCCAGATTGCTCGTGGACAGTATTTGTAAAGTCTGCTTTTATGAGTGTTTCCTAAGGAAGTCATTCTAGAAAGCTTTGCACGTGCGCCGGGGACGTTTATCTCTCGAAAATGACTACGAGCATATTCCGGTACATAGTGCCCGCATATGTTTATCTCGCTAACACAGGGATCTCAGAATGTGTCTGGGAGGGGCAGAATGGGGGTGTGGTTTGCTGTGGAGACTTATAAAGCATATTAAGGAAAGTCACGTGTACGTTTTCGGAGGTCCCCGCAGATGTGCCCGTTATACCTGCCAGAGAAATGGAATAAGGCCAGTACTTTGAAAATATTCTGCTGTCCTGGTATAAAGGTGGTGACTAGTCTGTTCTGAAATAGTGGACTGCAGTATGGAAAAGCACCACAAGCTACAGTTATAAAGAACAGAAATCAGAGCTGTGGGAATCTTGTAAACTAAAAACGGGCAGGATCCGAAATGTCCTTTTCAGAATATGGTGAGCGCGGGCAGATTCCAAACCATTTGCTACATATACCCGTTTGTTGTCATAACAGCAGGGCCCGTGTTTCTCCATAGTGGTTTGCTCGTGCCACGCCGGAAACGTCTTTGTCCCCGACTCAGGAATAGTGGGTGCTTCTATACCCACAGCTGCAGAATCAGGGTGAAATCGGGCCTGTTTTCAATTTGGACATGCCCGCCGCCTAGACGTACATGTTATAGAATTGGTCTCTAAGAGGCTGATTCCGATCCCCACATGTCTAGCCACCCTGCTCGCCCAACACATAGATGTGCCAGAATATACCAGATTCTGCTGCTGCGGGGCCCGGACATACCTGCAATGGAAGAATTGGGGACATAGATGACTGGACACTCCCTGTATGCCGAGCAGATCGACGTAGGGGGAGCTGGCCTTCCCGACGTCAGAATGCCACTGCTGTTGCGAGGGAGCAGTGGCTTCCTGGCATCATGGCAACAAGCCGTCCACAAGATGGCTTGGAATGCCATGGCATGCATTTGCCCCTGCAACCCCCTGTATGGCCATCACTGGCGGCTGCTGTGGGCCGGATCATGGCTGCAGGGGCACAGCGGGGGTGTGTGGCATGCAATGTGGGGGCACCCAAGACTTATTCCACCATTGGGGTGGAATAAGCTGGGTGTGCAGCTATGTGCTGGTGGACGTACAGGGATCTGTCCTGAATAGGCCCTGTATGTCTCAGCAGCTGGCCACTTCCTTGCTCCACCTCCGCTCTGCCTTCTCTTGCCCACGTACAATGCTCCCTGCACAGACGCTCTGTATGTGCGGGGAGTGCTGGCACTGGAATCGGGGCCAACTTCTGATCATGGTTTGGACGTCTGACCTGCACGTCTAACCCTGCTATTCGCGGGACAGAATGCCAACCTAAGTGTCCTTCCTTGTTTGAGAGATAAAATGCGAATTTGTATCCTAAAGGGCTTAATAAAACAATTTCCCAATTAAATATGGTGTAGCAGTGGGGTGTCAAATCAAATCATGTTCTGCAATAAGGATTTGGAGAGGACCAGAAATCCAGTTAACACAAATGAATTATTGGTGAGCAAAGCCAAGTGGACAAGGGGTGGCATAGATGAGCACAAAGGAGTCTTTTGAGTCCAACCAGAACATGCAGATGGTGGAGGAGGGATCTACAAGAGCAGACTAGGCTAAGAGTAGATCTGTGGAGAGTTTGAATGTTCATTTAGTCTTTTGCGGTACTTGGGGAGTGGCCCAGTGCAGAGGGAAATTTCGGAAATGGTCTCCTTGTGAACTCTCTTCTAGGTGTATAGTATGCATAGAAAGAAAAGACGCTAGGAGTACTACCACAGACCAGGGAAGAAAGTCCAACGTAAGTTAGACTAGTTGTCAGAGATGGAGGAGGTAGCCTGAGCCCTGACCTGGGCAACCAATGACCATAATAAATTCCCCGGAGGAAGCATTGAAGGACCAGTTTCAGAGAGCAAGTGGGGATGGCCACTATATTGAGAAATCACAGAGGGCAATTAGGAGATATGAGTTGATCCGTACTTACGTGTTGTTTATCATGTTCATAGTAATCTGGAAAAAGTAGCAATAAATGAGATGATGAAATTCTGAACATGAGAATACTGTGCAGAATTGCAGGAGGACTTTATGAAACTAGGAAAGTGAGCATCTAAATAGCAGATGAATTTTAATATGGACAAGAGCAGAGTGATACACAGAGAAGAGAAGTAATCCTAGCTGCATGTATATAATGCTGGGTTTCATATTAGGAGCTGTCACTGAAGAAAAAGTATTTGGAGTCATATATTGAAATCCTTAGCTCAGTGTGCAGTTGTGGTCAAAAAAGCAAATAGAATATTAGGATTATTCAGAAGGAAATGTTAAAACAACCTGTACATTTCATAATGCCTACTGTACTACCACTTCTCATTTCTATAGTACTATTTTATTTTATTTATTTATTTAGACAGTTTTGTATACCGCCTTATCCTTCAGTCAAAGCGGTCACAACACAATTGGGGGATACATTTAACACGCAGGGATATGAGACACATACACTAATACTTACAGGGAACATTTGACATATGCAGCGCTGTACACATACATGTAAGAGTCAGTTCCTGCTCAACAGCGCTTAGGATTTATTTGAGACTGATACACGGGACAAACAACAGATTAGAGAGTCACATTTATTATGTGGAATGATTAAAAAGAACATGGGTATAAACAGGAGAAGAAAGGGTTATGATTTCAAGGTGAGCTTTTAGACTGGATTTGAATAGGGCCGGAGACGGAGCATGACATATCGACTCAGGAAGGCAGAAGGAATAGAGTCTGGAGTTGGCAGTGGAGAAGGGTGCACATAAGAGTTATTTACCTGATGAGCAGAATTCCAAGGAGGAGTGTAAGGATCTTCTGGATGACAGAGGAGTAAAAGTGATGCTAAGTGAAGACCAGGCCATAGCAGAGAGAGTGAATGAATTCTTTGCTTCGGTCTTTACTGAAGAAGATGTAGGGAATTTACCCGTGCCTGAAATGGTACAGTATATAAGGTGATGTATCAGAAGAGCTGAAAGAAATATCAATAAACCGGGAAAGTGTATTACAACTATTTGATAAACTGAAGAATACTAAATCACTTGGACTGGATGGTATACATCCAAGGAGATTGAAAGAACTAAAATATGAGATTGCAAACCTACTATTAGTAATCTGTGAACTATCATTAAAATCAACTGTAGAATTTGAAGAGTAACCTAATGGTTAGAGCAACTATCTAGTACCCAGAAGGTCAAGGTTTCAGTTACCGCTGGCATTCCTTGTGACCTTGGGCAAGTTACTTTACCCTCCTTTTCCTTGGAAGAAAAGGCCTGGTAATCTACTTCCAGTAATACATTACCAAGAAATCCCAGAGGCAGCTGGGTCACCAGGAGTCAACACTAAAAAAAACAAAAAACAAACCTGGAGAATGGCCAGTGTAATACCAATATTTAAAAAGGTTCCAGGGATGATCCTGGAAACTACAAACCTGCGAGTCTGACATCAGTATTGGGCAAAATGGTAGAAACCGTTATAAAGAATAAAGTTACTGATCATGTATATAGTCATGGTTTAATGGGAGAAAGCCAACATGGGTTTAGCCAAGTAAAGTCTTGTCTTACCAATCTGTTATATTTTTGAAGGTGTGAATAAACAGATAGACAAAGGTGAGCTGGTTGATATAGTGTATCTGGATTTTTAGAAGGCCTTTGACAAGGTCCCTATGAGACTTTTGGCGAAATTAAAAAGTCATGGGATTGGAGGCAGTGTAACATTGTGGATCAGAAACTGGTTAAAAGATAGAAGGCAGAGAGTAGGGCTAAATGGCCAATTTTCTCACTGGAGAAAAGTAAATAGTGGAGTAACCCAGGAATCTGTGCTGGACCTGCTATTTTTTAACATATTCATAAATGACCTAGAAATGGGAATAATGAGTGAGGTGATCAAATTTCCAGATGACACAAAATTATTCAAGGTTGTTAAAACCCAAGAGGATTGTGAAAAATTGCAAGAGGACCTTGATAAATTGGAAGACTGGGTGTCCAAATGGCAGATGAAATTTAATATGGACTAGTGCAAAGTTATGCACCTAGGAAAGAACAGTCCAAACTTTGGTTACATGATGCAAGGTATCACCTTAGAAACCACCACCCAGGACAAAGATTTAGGCATCATAGTAGATAATACATTGAAACCCTCCGCCCAGTGTGCAGCGGTGACCAAGAAAGCAAATAAAATGCTAAGAATCATAAGGAAAGGAATGGAGAATAAAACCAAGGATATTATAATGCCTCTGTAACGTTCCATGTTTTGACCGCACCTTGAATATTGTATGCAATTCTGGTCGCCGTATCTTATAAAGGATATTAGCGGAATTAGAAAAGGTACAGAGAGGAGGAAAGACTGGACCGGATGGTTTACATCCAAGGGTATTGAAAGTCTATAAGGAAAGACTTAAAAGGATAGGGCTTTTCAACTTGGAAAAGAGAAGGCTGAGGGGAGATATGACAGAGGTCTATTAATTAATGAATGGAGTGAAACTGGTTAACGTAGATCAGTTGTTTATGCCATCAAAAAGTAGAAACACTGGAGGACACGCAATGAAGCTACAGTGTAACCCATTTAAGACTAATAAGAGAAAATATTTTTTCATTCAATGCGTAATAAAACTCTGGAATTTGTTACCAGAGGATGTAGTAAAAACTTAGTGTTGCTGGGTTTAAAAAAGGTTTGGACAAGTTCCTGGAGGAAAGCTCCATAAACTGTTATTAAAGAGGACCCGGGAAATCTGCTGCTTACCCCAGGACAAGCATTGTGGAAGTTGTGGACTTGGGTACCTGCCAGGTACTTGTGACCTGGATTGGCCACTGTTGGAAACAGGATACTGGGCTTGATGGACTTTGGTCTGACCCAGTATGGCATTTCTTATGTTCTTATGTTCTGTATGACCTCCACCTTGAGTACAGTTTGCATTCCTAGTTGCTTCATTTAAAAAAATATATAGTGGAACTAAAAAAGTTCAGAGAAGGGTGACAAAACTAATAGTAATGGCAGAAAGGCTTATTAATGAAGAAAAGCTAAACATGTTAGGGTTTTTCAACTTGAAGAGATGACTGAGAGGAGATATGATATAGATTTACAAAATCATGACTAGCTGAGAACAAATAAGAACAGTCATTTACCTTTTCAAATTCCGGTATCTAAGGGATGTTCCATGAAAAGGACCCCAAAGTTAGATACTTTGGAAAAACACACTCCACATACTCCGGCTTAGGAATGAGGTTCATGATTGTCATGGTATGTGCAAAAGTAACCCATTTAGAGAAATTGCCTCCAAGAAGAACATTCAGCATGAGGGATCGTACTCGTGCTTTCCCTCTCATGTAGTATATATTATTCAATATCGAAAATGTGAAGCAGGATGCTACGTTGTGGGGACAGGCCAAACGTTAAAGGTAAGAATCAATTCACACAGACATAACATCAGACCCATAAGGCAGACCAAGGTGATACCTCTGTAGGGGAACATTTTTCAGCACCAGGGCACTGCATCAATGACCTTATGGTCAGAATTCAAAAAGGAAATTTCAGAATAATCCAGGTACGTAAGTTTATTTTATTTATTTATTTATAACTTTTCTATACCGCGCTATTTGTTATCAGTGCAGTTTACATTCAACAACTTGACTACGGGGCAGGGGTAGATCTGCCCTGTGTTTACATAAAACAGGGATAGTAACATGGAAAAGTAACTGGGAGAACTATATACAATTAAATACAGACAGGTGAAGTTACAGTGAGGTTATTTACAATGAGGCGATTCTACATGCTAGGTTTGATGTCAATATACATATTAAGTTATTATCTTGTGCAAACTTTGCTTAAATTTTGTAAGATGACTTTCATGATTTAGTATATAAATCTTTACTAGTTTACTAGATCTGTCCGGTTTGGTTTTCTCTGTAGTGTGTGAGTCACTGCTGGATTGGGTTGGGGTGGATGGTGCTGTAATGTGGCGAAAAGTGCAGTAGGAATAAGTGATGCTTGATGGCCTTCCTAAATTGATTGAGGTTTCTGATTGCTCTGATGTTGGGAGGGAGGTTATTCCAACATCTAGGGACTGTATTACTAGTTGTTCGTGAACATTTTGTAGTTTCAGATGGGATAATCAGTGTGTTGGCGGCTAGTGTCCTCCGTAATCTGTTGTTTGGTGTGTGTGTGAGCAGGGCAGAAATTGAAGGTGGGGAGATTTTGTTAATGGCTTTGAATGTGATGAGGAGGGCCTTGTATGAGATCCTACAGTTTATAGGTAGCTAGTGTAGGTCTCTTAAGATAGGGGTTATGTGGTCTTTTCTGGACGCTCCGCAGAGCACTCGGGCGGCAGCTTTCATCGCTAAAGATGAATGCTGCTGCCCGAGTACGTAAGACATTTGAAGTTAAAATGCTAAGATTCTTTGAGACTGATAAGAAAGGACTTAACAATTTCCTATCACATTATAAACCATACATTATTTTTACTGTTTTTGTTATTTTCTGATCACCCATCCATCTCTCCCACTGCCCCCAAATACTCCCCCTGTCCAGACACGCACCTACCTTTTTTGAGACTATCACTGGATTGTTTTTGTGATTTACTTATATATTTTAGCAGTGCCACCTATTGTTCATACTGTCCTAACCCGAGGAAGAAGGTTTCAACCTTCAAAAGCTAGTCAAAAAATGTATTAAGTTAGTCCAATGAAAAGTATCACCTAATTTATTTACTTTTTTTTATGTACCAACTATGAAACTAACTCTTAACAAATTTAAGAAAATATATTTCTATCAATGCCATACTAAGCCGGGACATTTTTGTTGAAAAATGTAGTCCAGGGTATGTTTGTTTATGTTTATTTGAATTTGATATACCGCTCAGGCTGAAGCATTAGAGCGGTTTACAATAATATATCATTTGTGGAAATATGAAAGGGTAATAGAACAGCTGGATTTTAAAAAAGATTTGAACAAGTTTCTGAATGCAATAACTGTTCGACGTGATTACTCTGGTCAACTTGTGGACCTACAACTTCATGCTTCTGGGAGTTAACAACCTGGTACCCTCACTGGGATCTGCTGCCTAGGTCTAAGTGACCTAGATTTGCAACTATAGGCGACAGGGAGCTGGTTTCAATGGACCATTGGTATGACCCAGCTTGGCACTTCTAAATTTCTTACGACTCGCGTGTTTAGTCATCTTCCAAGTGTCCCACATGCTTACTCGGAACTATTCCATGAAAACTATCTCTTATAATGCGATAACCTGTTTTGTCTGATTGAACATTAACTCCCATAAATACTAGGGGAAAATTGATGATGACAAAAGAAATGGTTTTAGTGGTTACACCTACCTTGTATGTGTTTGTGTGAAATTTTATAGGTCAACTGTGTTTGAAATATATATAGTAATCCATTGCCATTCTAAATACAGACTGAAAGAGAAATCAGTGTGGTAGTCTCATTAGAAAGCACTAGGATATTTTAACGGCTCTTTTTTTTTTTTTTTAACAAGGACCATCCCTATAATAAAGGGTTAATATTATGCTTATGTTACAGTGCATTAAAAACTCTAATTAAAACAGCATTACATTCCCATCTGCCAATCTCCAGTAATCTTCTTTAATTGCAGTAATTAAACTATATTTACATGTTCAGAATACTTGTAATTTAGCAAATTGCACTCTCTGCTCTACATTTAATCAAACAACCAGTTCCAGTATATTTAGTGTGGAAAGAAGCAATTTCAATGTTTTGATTACTATAGCAGACTTGACAGAGTAAGTGCCCCTCTAGTATAAGCTTTGAAAGGGAAGGCAAACTTGGAACATAGTCATGGGTTTGATTGTCATGTGAATTCCTAATTATATGCCAGAGGATTAACTATTAAAGGGGATCCACCGCACCGCTTCATTTTAGGCGCGGCTGACATAACACATCTAGGGAGCTTCTCTTTTTTCTTCGGGGCTTTCTTTTTCATCCGTTTCTGCCTTCGTTAAGTTGTAGAGACTTAGAACAAGGCAGAGCACTGTTTGTGTGGAGATTCAAAGCTTCCATTGCTGATGCACCAGAAGGAGAATGTTCTGTTTGCTATGAAAATAGCATATGATACAGCATCATCAGAGTCACTTCAACACCTTTTGGGGCCCTGGGCAAACCTTTGAGAATACCTCTGCCTCGTTCGTGCCCCCCTTCCCAATGGAGCAGCCCTGTCCCTCCCTTTGCTCCCTCAGGCCGTTTGCGAGAGAAGTGAGCAGTGCTGTAGTGAAGAGACCGGAAGCAGGGAGTTGTCATTGGGTTCATTAAAGCGCCGCCCGCTTCTCTTGCAAGCGGCCTGAGGGAGCAAAGGGAGGGACAGAGCCACTTTATCTATGGGCAACAAGGCAGCTGGGCCATCCGAATGCAGGGGTCCAGGGCACCTGCCCCTTTTGCCCATAGGTAAAAGCACCCCTGAACAGAATCGTCAGGCGGATTTTGCATAAACAATAAGGCCTACTGGGGAGGATTCATAGTTTGGGTGGTTAAGTTGGTCTGTATGCATCCGTTTGCCCATGTGCAAGCATGCAAAAACAAACAGATGCTTATGACCTCCCCAAACCAATCCATGCTGCAGCAGGATGAAGAGCTGGTGGGGTCATGGAGCAAGGCTGCAGAGAGAAATTGATAGCGGGTCGAGTCCCACCGGTTTGAAGAGCAGATCTGTAGTCCGGCTGCCTTTCCTTTCTGTTCCCTGCCCTGACTTCCTCCTCTCCCTCAATGTGTGCAGCATTTCTCCTGCACAACCCTGCTCTGTAATGTCCAGCATGAGTGTGCAAGCAGTGGAAAGAGGAAATGCGCTATTGTGTTATGCTGTAAATGTGCATTTTCATTTTGTTACGAATTCAAACATAGAAACATGACGAAAGAAAAAGACCACATGGCCTATCTAGTCTGTCCTTCCATATCAACAACTACAACAGTCCACTTTTTACCTTTAGAGATCCTCTGTGTTTGTTCCATGCTTTTATGAATTCAGATTCTGTCCTCAGCTCTACCACCTCCACTGGGAGACTATTCCACAGATCCACCACTCTTTCCATAAAGAAATATTTCTGCATATTACTCCTGAGTCTTTCCCCTTTCACCCTCAGCCTATGTCCCCTCGTAGCAGAGCTTGCTTTCAAATGAGAGGCTCTCCTCCTGTGCATTTATGCCACGGAGGTATTTAAACATCACCTCTATACTGCCTTTCCTCTAAAGTCTGTCCTCATATGCTTTATAATGAAGACCAATAACTATTTTAGTAGCCACCCTCTGTACTGACTCCATCCTGTTTTTATATCCTTTTGAAGGTGTGGTCTCCAGAACTGCACACAATACTCCAAATGAGGCCGCACCAAAGACTTATACAGAGGCACTATCACTTACTATTTTCTGCTAGCCATTCCTCTCCCTATGCACCCAAGCATCCTTCTAGCTTTTGCTGTTGCCTTTTCTACCTGTTTAGCTGCTTTAAGATCATGAGACACAACCACGCTTAGGTCCTGCTCTTCTTTAATGGACAAAAGTACTTCACCCCCTATACTATATTGCTCCCTTGGATTGCTGCAGCCCAAATGTATGACCTTGCATTTTTTAACATTAAATCCCAGCTGCCAAATTCTAGGCTATTCTTCAAGCTTAGCTAGATCCCTCCTCATGTTATCTACACCTTCCTGGGTGTCTACTCTATTGCAGATTTTGGTTATAATCTGCAAAGAGGCAAACCTTACCCGACAGCCCTTCTGCTATATCACTAACAAAGATGTTAAAAAGAATCGGACCAAGGACAGATCCCTGGGGCACACCACTGGTAACATCCTTCTCCTCAGAGTGAGCTCCATTTACCTGTACTCTTTGTCGCCTCCAACCCAACCAGTTTCTAACCCAAGCAGTAACTTTAGGGTCCATCCCTAGGGTGCTCAGTATATTTATAAGTCGCCTGTGAGGAACGGTGTCAAAGGCTTTACTGAAATCTAACTACATCACATCTAGGGCTCTCCCTCGGTCCAACTCCCTGGTCACCCAGTCAAAGAAATCAATCAGATTTGTCTGGCAAGACCTGCCTCTGGTTTAGAATAGGGTGATTTTTTTGTTGGTGTTGTGTGCCGTCGAGTCGATGTCCAGGCTGGATGTACAACCCCACTAAACCTGACTCTGAATGCCAGCCAAAGTATTTCACCAAGCTCAACACCTTTTGCTGTGTGAAATTTAACAAGGCGCAGAATTATACCAAGAAGTGAAACATTACAGGGCAGAGCTGAATATGCATCCTTAAGAAGCCGCACTCTATGGGTATATTTGCTATAGTTAGCACATGCTAATGCAATTTATTAGTAAATAGGGCCGTTGTATAAATTGCAGTGCTGCGTATTTCTTGTAGCACTATACAAATGCTCAGTAGTAGTAGTAGTAAAATGGTTCCTGCGGTAAATAACATCCATTAATCCGTGTTAGTGCACAGTAACATGGTAACAGCTTTTAGTAAATCTAGGCCATAATATTTTGTAGTATGCAAAAAAATGAAATGGGCTGGTGTCTCCACAGTAATTGGTGGAAAGAACTTTCTTTTAACATTTGCTTAGATATTGAAAGCAAAATGCCGTGACAAAGGACATTGTAACAGATTTTGCATGCACTGAGCTCTATCAATATTCCGGTCCATATTTAAACAGCGCAGTCGGTGTTTTTTCAAATGTCAGCCATGGTACTTAAGCAGTTCACAGATATCCTGCGGCACTGGAAGGCAGCCGGTACCGAATATCTCTGCACTTTGGTGTTTTTCCCAGAGCAGCAATAGATCTACCTGATAACAATCGGCATAATGCTGGGACAGCTTTTCTGCCATCTGAATATCATCACACTCCTGTAACTCGCTGCTCCATCCTTGCTCTGCCCATGCACTGTGCTGGCACTATCCAGATAGGGCCGAGGGTCTGCGTTAAAAATGGATCCTCCGGATCCAGGGAATGCCACCTTAAATCAGATCCCAGAAGATCTGGTTTTTAACCTGCTGACGGTGGGCGATTTAAACATGCCCTGGGGCTAGTGCACAGTGCTGGTCATGATTTTATTCCAGAAGTGAAAGAATCAAGTTAGATCTGGCAGATCCAGAGCCACGATCCTCCCAGATCTAACTTGATTCATTTACTGATGGAATAGAAACTTGGCCGGCAGGCACACTAGCACCGCCAGAGGGTTTTCCCGCTGCAGAGCACTGACTCTGTTTTCTTCCTCCCTCCAGTATCCCGACCTGGTAGCTGAATCTCGATTATCCGGAGGATGCACACCCAGATCCGGATCTCGGTAGTAAACGGAGGAAGAAAACAGTCAATGTTCTGCAGCTGGAAAAACCTCTGGCGGTGCTAGTGTGCAGTGCCAACCAGGTTTCTATTCCAGTGGTGAAAGAATCAAGTTAGATATAGGGAATCCATCTCTGGATCTGCCAGATCTAACTTGAGTCTTTCACTTTTGGCAGAGAAAGATGACTGGCACCGCACAGTAGCACTGGGGCGTGCCTAAATCCCAGCTATGACATAGTTAACAAGCCAGATGCTTTAGGGATCTGATTTAAAGTAGTATTCACTAGATCCGGAGAATCTGGGGGATCTGAAGGATCTAGTTTTTACCTATTTCCTAGCAGGACTGTACAGAACCAGAATCGTGCCCTGTGTGACTTGCACATCGGGCACCCTCCCCCCTCCTCCCCATACCTCCATTCAGCTGCTGCCTGCTCTTGCACTGCTGCCGCCGCCGCCCTCTGTTTTCTCCGCAGTGGCGCCAGCAGCAGGGCACAAGAGGGTAGCAGCTGGACAGAGGTATGGGGAGGAAGGGGGCAGGCGCCCGATGTGCAAGTCGCCGGCAGCAGCAGAGCAAACCTAACTTTAAGCAGATCTGATCCCTTCCTTCTCTGACATTGCATCAGAGGAGGGAGGGAGCAGACCTGAAGAAAGACTCGCACAAAGGCTTAGGGGGTGCCTGCTGTTGCCCTGCCGCCGCTGAGAGAACAAAAAGTGGCGACAACAGGGCAACAGCATGCAGCTTAAATGCGCCCCCTGAGTCTTTGCACCCTATGCGGCTGCACAGCTCGCACAGGGCTAGGTACGGTACTGTTTCCTAGTGTCCAGTTGGTCTGTAAGGCTATCAAGTGACACTATTCAGATAAGTCCATTGAATATCCGTAGCTCGCGGTACCGTCATCCAGGTACATGCCTTAGACTATACTTCTGCTTGCAAGTTTGAGGGTTGGTATCATGATAGGCACGCAAAAAATTGTCTAACGAAATTGATGTATTCTGTATGGCTGTGGTCTTCCACAGACAGGGCCTCGAATCTCTCATGTTTAGGCCTGCTAAACTCTAAATATGAAAATGTAATGCGCTGCAACTTAGAGAGCAGTGTTGAACTTGGCATCTCTGTGTTCTGACTGTTTAATGATTAATGATGTTCGTTGACCCATAGTGTGCTATTATCTTATGCTTGCCAAGTGAGTCTATCAGGGGCTGTGATTCATTACCGGTACTCGCCTTTACCACAAAGTTTACTCCTGATCTGCTGATGGTGCTTTTTAATGGGATCACCTTTAAAAACAATAGTGCTATATTTGCGATATCTTTCAGTGTTCTTTAGGGTTTACAGTCACAGAAGAAGATATTCAGGAAGCAACAGTCATTAAACACATTTGCAATCACTATATGATTTCACAATATTAGATATACCAATCTACACATTAATGAACAAAGGAGATTATCTTTAATTTGTTGATTGTGACATAAAGGCATTTAAACAAAAGATTAATAAGTAACTACTTAGTTACTAAAGTTGCTGATAATGTGTATATTGTCATAGCGAACAAATATTCTTTTACCTGGGAAAGTATGCAGTGAGACTGTTAAGGCCCAGCCATCATTAGCTAAATAGAAAAATTTTCTAATTAGTTCTTCCCAATGTAATTAGCATGAATGAGCCTTATCATTTCATGTGAAACCAATCTAATGCTTGAAAAAAATGTCCTTGGTCTGCCTTTCATTTTGCTCAAAAGAATTTTTGCATTTTTTTCTGGGATTCATAACAAAAACACTGTATATTGCATTTTTAGATTTTATTAGAATTATTCGATTTTGTTTAACTCAGCTGTGCTTTTTTCCTATTTCTTTGGGCTTCTAGCTTGGCAGAAGACTGGGATCTCTGCTGTTATTGTGGGGGTTTTGCTTGTTTTAATATCATCTACAATTTGCTTAATCTAGTGGTTACATAGTTCTTTCCCCAATCAAATTACACCCTTGGGTATGGATTTTTATAGTGCAGATACTTTTTAGCTGACTGAAAATTCACTTGGGTGGATTTGTTCATTCTATCTGCATAATGCCCTCAATTTTAGCTGTGTATTTCCAAAGTAAACATTTCAAAGTTTATCCCAGAGGCCTAAATTATGGAAGGTTTTATTATAGGCACAAAATAGGAGAAACCACTTATATATCATGCTCTATATCCATATGTTTATTTATTATCATATTTGCCTGATTATAGGAGAATTATCTGAGCTTTCAATAAAGATTAATACCGTAAATATTTAAAATAATTAACATGGTTAGCAGATCTTCTAAGCACGTTAATTGCGGTGAACGGGCTATTCAGTGGCACTAGCACTAGGCACCCCAATGCTAACCGACTAGCACTGGGGCATTTGGGGGGGCGCTGCCCAGTTATTCCTTGGCAGTGAAAATCAGGCGCAGTAAAGGCCGGCCTAACGTTTGCCATGCAAGCTAACCGGGCAGTGGCTGAATATCAATCACTACTGCCCATTTAGTCTCCTGGCTAGCTGGTTCACCCGGACACTCAAAGCCGGTAGCTGGATATGGCCCCGGATTGAATACCAGGATCTGGGGTTCAGCGGTGACAGCTATCTACTGTAATCATGCTAGCTGCCACCACCGAATGTCGGGCCCATGGCTGTGTAAAGCTATTTGAGCGGATGCCACTACAAGACGATTTGGAGGAAGATAAGCAACAATAGTGTTTTATTTTTTGATTGGTTGGGTGCTTTTGTTGAAGATGTTTATTTTATATTTGTATTGTAAGATTTATTTATTTAAACTTATTTATATGCTGCTTTTCTATAATTCAAAGTGGTTTACATTGAACCAATAATGTACGGAGCTCAGTGCGTCTCGTTTACATAGAACAGAACTAAGAACTTACAATAACAATTGTATAAAAGGAACAATGATTCTATTAACATCATAACTATTTATATGCAAGATTGCATATGGGGGGGGGGGGGCGTACATCTGATTGTACTAGTTGCCCAGAGGCATTGATTTAATGCCAGCTTGTGCATATGCGTTTATTTTGTTTTGGTAGTAGTCCTGGAAAAGGTATGTGTTCATTTTTTTCTGAAATTCTATGATGTCCTGGGATCCTCTTAGTGCTGGTTGGGAGGGTGTTCCATAGCGATGGGGCAAAGAGGGAAAGAGCACAGTTGCTAGTGGTTTGTTTAGACTGGCTTTTTTGTATAGGGATGGTGGGGAGATGCAGGGATCTCTGTCTGCGAGGTCTGTCATTTTTCGGCACGGATATGCAGGATTGGAGGCAGTTGGCTGGGCAGTTGTGTATAATTCTGAAGGCAGTGACAAGAGCTTTGTATCTTTGGAGTGGAGGAGTGGCCTAGTGGTTGGGGCAAGGTACTTCAGGCCAGAAGGTCGGGGATTCAAATCCCACTAGAGTATCAACCTTGGGCTGGAAGGACTGGGGGTTTCTAGTCCCACAGCTGCTCCTTGTGGTCTTGGGCAAGCCACTTAACCCTCCATAGCCCATGTTCCCTGTAAAATAGTTATCTCCAAGTTATAATGCCCTGTTCAATGTAATTTCAGTTTATTCAATGTAAACCGCACTGATGCAGAATAGCGCGGTATATAAGAGAATGTAAATAAATAAATAAATTTTATTCTTGCTAAGATTGGGAGCCAGTGAAGTTGAAAAGGTATGGGGGTAATATGTGCTTGTTGTAGGGCAGAAGTGATTATTCTTGCCACTGGAGAGGGCGAAGAGTTTGTTTGGGGAGGCCATGGTATATGATATTGGCATAATCAAGAGTTGGTGTGACTAAGGATTGACAGACTGAGCAGAATAACTGGGCTGATGAGAGGACGCAGGTTTCTTGTGGTCCTTAATGTGAGGTATACTAAGTTAGTTGTTTTCTTTATTTGTGATTGTAGGTTCATTTTCTGATCAAGGATAATGCCTAGGTATTTGATTTTGGATTTCACTTGAATCTGGTGGCCACTGAAATTCAGCGTACTCCGTGGGCAGAAGGAGGGCTCAGAGAATATATGGAGGGCTTCCGTTTTTTCTTGCTAATGAATAAATTGTGCTGTTGTATTGTATTGTAAGATGCAATGTTTTTTAAATGATTTTAAAGTGACGTACTGTACACTTCACTTGGCAGTGCTGTGTTACTGATTGTGTGGTACGTAAGAAATAAACAAAATGAATGTCATGCTCTAATTTCAGCCACCGTGAGAAAGGAGCAAATACATTTGGCAGTGTTCACTTATAAGCTCAGTATCCATTAAAAAAAAAAAAACAAAAACACCTATAGCTCTATAGTCAGGCAAATACAGTATTTTTAAGAGAGTACGTTTATAATAGGGCACCTAGGTTGTGAAGGCACATAGGCAAATATGTTGTCTCTGTTTTATAAAAGCACTATATATGTCTAAGTGCCTTTATGAGATTTTTTCAGAAATCTCCTGGAGTAAGTTACCTATTTACTAAACTGTTGTAAGGTTTTGTCATTAATGCGAGTTAATGGGAATCATTAATGTGTGTTAGCAGCAAATACCTCCATGATGATGCTTTTTTAGTTAAAGGGGATATGGTGAGCTTCTGTGGGAAGCAGTTGTGACATTAACACTGTGTAGACAAATTTCCATGGTAACGACCTACCTTGCCATGAATATGCATTACATTAATGCTTGCATCACCCTCCCCATCCCTTTTCTACCCCTTTCCTCCTCCCCCCCTGCCATTAACATGAAATCCCACATTAAGGGAGATATTTACTAAGCTACCCTGTTGACGCAGCAGATAGCAAATGCTATCTAGCCATGTTAACAGATAACGCATACAAAATGCAGACCATGCAGCAATTTGCTGTTGCTATCTGCAGAAAGCACATTATCTGCCTGAATGGGCGGGGCTAGAGCGGAGAGTGGACATGTCTGTAATGCGTGGTTACCATGGGCCTCAACAGTATGTGGCAACCGTTAGTATGAGGAGGCGGTTGATGTCGGGGTGGGGGAGGGGGAAATTGGGGAGTAAAGGGGAAATATGCAGGACGGGATCAGTGTGTTAGTGGGATGGATGCTGTATGGAGAAGCAATTTTAAAATGCTGCTCCCACACATATTTGGAATAAAGGCGTGTGCTTTTTTGCCTCACTTGGACATTTTTAAAATCGCTGCGACCACTGGATGTGGTGAGACACTGTCATACACTCCTGCACGTCCTTATCATCCTTACATATATTTTACAAGAGACACTTCATTCGGAAGAGAATTTTCCACATCTTCACCTGGACAGCTTAATTCCTCTTTCCAAGAACTATCTGAAATGGGCCTTTATGTGTCTTTATAAAATAGCCACCCACTTGCTCTTGACATTTAGATGGTCTGTTATAAAATTACCTTCTCAGCATGATTTAAAACCTGAGTTAAAACACCTAAGGCAGTGGTTCCCAAACCTATCCTGGGGGCTCCCCAGCCAGTCAGGCTTTCAGGATATCCACTATGAATATTCATGAGAGAGATTTGCTTTCATTACCTCCACTGCATGCAGATCTATCTCCTGCATATTTAATGTGGATATCCTGAAAACCCGACTGGCTGAGGAGCCCCAGTGACTAGTTTGGGAACCATTGACATACGGGTTAATTTTATACAGAAAAGGACGTTTATAAAACTTGCAACAACATATGTGCATTAAAAGTGCACATATAGAAAGTGTGTGCCTGTTTTTATGTGATTTGTTCATAGGCTTTCCCAGGGATGTAGTTTGGGTAGAGCAGAGGCAGACTTGCCATCTACATGCATATTTTATAAGATAGGTATGTACACACATACATTTAAACCATTTTCAGAATAGATAGAAATGTGTGCATGGGCATTTGTCTTGTATTTGGGCTGGGTCTGGAAGCCTGTTTATAAAGGCACATAAACACCTTTCTGGACATCTCACATTGGCCTGCTGTTATAAAATAAAGCCCCTAATGTTCTTTAATAAATAGGCCTCACAGTTGCATCGGATCTGAACAGGTGTAACTTTACTGCCTAGATTTGCATCTATATGTGATTATTTTATAACGCGTGTATATATCTCACAACTTTGCCGCAGTTCTATCCAACCTACAAGTATATTGCATAACAGTCTGAATTATGGGGATACATTTTATAAAGGCCTTTTCACACATATATGTCAGTCAGAACAAGAATGTAAAATGCCTCATATAAAATCACCCTAAAATGCAATACTCCTGTAGCTGCAATAAATTCATAATAATAATTCCTTATCAACAGAAATCGTATTCTTTCACAAACCTAGAAATATTGTTGAAAAAAAAGTGCAAAGAATTTGACATATGGGTCTTCCAGCCCTCATCAATCCCATCAGTCTCATACATCGGCCTCTACTTTCACTTTTCAATTCATATTTTTTGAAATATTTATCAAATGCACTTAAAATCCCTTATCTTAACTTCATCATTGATGGACAAGAAATTGAAATAGTTGACAGCTTTAACTTACTTGGATCAACAATCAATAAAGAAAGGACTAGCAGTCAAGAAATCCGATGACATATTGCTCTTGGTAGAATGGCTATGAAGCACCTAGACAAGATCCTGAAGAGCAGAGATGTCTCCATACAAAGATTCGACTTTCTAGGCCATGGTATTTTCAATAACGTCATATGGATACGAAAGTTGGACCGTGAAAAAGATAGACAGGAAGAAAATTGATGCCTTTAAATTATGGTGCTAGTGACAAATACTGTGTATACTGTGTATTACCCGAAGAACAAACCAGTCAATAATAGAGAAGATCAAACCTAAGCTTTCCTGAGAAGCTTACGTAGATGACACAACTTTGGCTTTTATACTTTGGACATATCATGCGAAGAGAGAGATAATTGGAGAAAGACATAATGCTTGGCAAGGTAGAAGGTCACCGTAAAAGAGGAAGGCCGGCAATGAGATGGATCGATACAATAACAGCAGCTATGGATGCCACTCTATCAACAATGAGCCGCTTGGCTGAAGACCAAACAAAGTTTAGGTCAACTATCCAGAGGGTTGCAAGGAGTCAACATGGACTCGACGGCACTTAACAACATCATCTTAGCTTCACTGGCGAATTCATGTTTCAAGCACAAGCTTTGCTTCAGGGGAAATAACTTTTACTGATGGTCTGGTTTTCAACAACATATTTTGGTTTATAAAAGAACAACATTTCTGTTGATGCAATAAAAAGTGGGAGATTGAGGAGTGAATGATAGGAAAGAGAGGTGAAATCTTGATAGAGAAGAAGAAAACGAAAGTGAAGAATACTGAGGAAGAGATCAGTGCTAGAGATGGATGTAGTGGAGGATGTAAAAGCAGGAAGAGAGAGAAGACATAGAAAAGGGACAGGAGACTCTGGAAACAGAGTTAAAAGACAGAAAAAAGCAGAAACAAGAGCCTGGGATGAACTTGATTATAAAAATCAAATGTGTGGACAACATGATAGAGGATGCATAGATATATGTGAGCATTCATGTGTTATAAAGATTGTTGCGTCTTCGTTCATGTGTATGTTTGTATGTCATGGAGAATGTCCAGAGCATCATGCATGTGTATGTTATGGGGAACCTCGAACATTTCATGCAGGTGTGTGTGTGTGTAAGGGAGTTTTGGGGGCTGCATGTATGTACATCATGGGAAGTATCAGCATCTGTATGTCAGTGATGCGAGGTGTCAGAAGCTCGGTGTGCGTGCAAAGTTATGCACCTAGGAAAGAACAACACGAACTATGGCTACACGATGCAAGGTTCCACATTGGGAACCACCACCCTGGAAAAATATTTAAGCGTCATCGTGGATAGCATGTTTAAACCCTCCGCCCAGTATGCAGCGGCAGCCAAGAGAGTAAATAGAATGCTAGGTATCATAAGGAAAGGAATGGAAAATAAAACAAAGGATATTATAATGCCTCTGTATCGTTCCATGGTGCGAACGCACCTTGAATATTGTGTGCAGTTCTGGTCGCCGTATCTTAAAAAGGAAATAGCGTTATTAGAAAAGGTACAGAGAAGAGCCACCAAAATGGTAAAGGGGATGGAAGGCTACTCCTATGAAGAGAGGCTAAAAAGGTTAGGGCTCTTCAAACTAGAAAAGAGACATCTGAGGGGAGATATGATAGAGGTCTATAAATCCCATCAGCCCCGGCAAGATTAACAGAGCCGCGAGAAGAAAGGGAAACTCTCGCAGCTCTGAAAGCCCGCGCATTGGGAGGGACTCCGGAGCTGATGGAGAAGGGAGGCTCTGCCGGGCAGGCGGGGCCCCGCGGCGGGACATTTGATTAGCAGCCGTTTTTTTTTTTAAAAATCTGTCAGGGCTGATGGGGGTTAGGACTGGTAATGGGCGATGGGGGGGGGGATAAGATTGGAAGTGGGTTGATGGGGGGAGGGGGTTAGGACTGGTAATGGGCTATGGGGGGTTAGGACTACTAATGGGCTATGGGGGGCTAATACTGGAAGTGGGTTGATGGGGGGAGGGGGGTTAGGACTGGTATTGGGCTATGGGGGGGTTAGGACTACTAATGGGCTATGGGAGGGCTAAGACTCGCAGCGGGCTGATGGGGGCTTAGGACTGGAAATGGGCTGATGGGTTAGGATGTAATGGGCTAGGGGGGGCTAAGACTGGAAATGGGCTGATGGAGGGGGGTTAGGATGTAATGGGCTATAGGGGGCTAAGACTGGAAATGGGCTGATGGGGGGTAGGACTGGTAATGGGCTATAGGGGGGGCTAGGACTGGAAATGTGCTGATGGGGGGGTTAGGACTGGTAATGGGGTGCTAAGACTGGAAATGGGCTGATGGGGGGTTAGGACTAGTAATGGGCTATGGGGGGCTAGAACTGGAAATGGGCTATGGGGGGCTAGGACTGGAAACGGGCTGATGGGGGTTAGGACTGGTAATGGGCTATGGGGGCGCTAAGACTGAAAATGGGGTGATGGGGGGGCTTAGGACTGGAAGTGGGCTGATGGGGGCTTAGGACTGGTAATGGGCTATGGGGGGGAGGCTAGGACTGGTAATGGGCTGGGGGGTGGCTAGGACTGGAAATGGGCTGAGTGGAAGGAGGGCTTGAACTGCAAATAGCTGATGGGGATGGGGGCTTGGTGTGGAAATGGGCTGTGTGGAAGAAGGGCTTGAACTACAAATAGCTGATGGGGAGTGGGGCTTGGAATGGAAATCGGCTGTAAGGGGAGGGAGCTAGGACTGGAAATGGGCTGAGTGAGGGGGGGCTAGGACAGGAAATGGGCTGATGGAGGGCTAGGATAGGACTGGAAATGGTCTGTTGGGGGGCTTAGATTGAAATGGACTCATGGAGGGGCTAGAACTGGAAGTAGGCTCATGGGGGGCTTGGATTGGAAATGGGCTGAGTGGAGAGAAGCTAGGATTTGACATGGGCTGATGATGGTGGGGCTAGGAAAGGACTAGAAATGGGCTGATGGGGGGCTGGGATTAGAAATGGGCTGATGTGGGGCTGGGATTAGAAATGAGCTGATGGAGGGACTCGGATGGGGGAGCTAGGACTTGAAATGGGCTGATGGGGGTTAGGACTGGTAATGGGCTATGTGGGGCTAAGACTGAAGACGGGGTGATGGGGGGCTTAGGACTGGAAGTGGGCTGATGGGGGTTTAGAACTGGTAATGGGTTATGGGGGGCTTAGGACTGGTAATGGGCTATGGGGGGGCTAGGAATGGTAATGGGCTGGGGGGGTGGCTAGGACTGGAAATGGGCTGTGTGGAAGGAGGGCTTGAACTGCAAATAGCTGATGGGGACGGGGGCTTGGAATGGAAATGGGCTGAGTGGAAGGAAGGCTTGAAGTGCAAATAGCTGATGGGGAGGGGGGCTTGGAATGGAAATGGGCTGTGAGGGGAGGGAGCTAGGACTGGAAATGGGCTGAGTGAGGGGGGCTAGGACAGGAAATGGGCTGATGGAGGACTAGGATAGGACTGGAAATGGGCTGTTGGGGGGCTGGGATTGGAAATGAGGTGATGGAGGGACTCGGATGGGGGAGCTAGGACTGGAAATGGTGCTGATGGTGGGGCTAGGATAGGACTAGAAATGGGCTTATGGGGGGCTGGGATTGGAAATGAGCTGATGGAGGGACTCGGATGGGAGAGCTAGGACTGGAAATGGGCTGATGCGGGGACTAGAAGGGAGCGGATGCTGGGTGGGGCTGGAACTAGAAGGGAGCTGATGTTGGGGGAGGATTAGAATGGGATGGAGTTGGGAGATGGAAATGGAGAGGGAAAAAATATTTTGTGTGGGAGGGAAGACAAATCTACAATTGGCCGGATATTGGGAGAGTAAGTGGGGATTGAGGATGGCAGGGTAAAATTTGAGTGGATGAAATAGGAATGAGGAAAGAGCAAAAGGAGAGAGATTAGTATGTTAAAGCAGATGTAGAGAGAGAATGGAAAAAAACTAGAAGAGTGAAGAAAGGACAAATGGACAGCAGACGATGGAGAGTTAGCAGAAGACACGAAGAAACCAGAAGAAAGTGGCTGGAGCAATTGCAACTGAAAAAAAAATGCACAAAAGAAAAATATCTCTTTATTGAATTTATTAACTGAAATATGCCAGCTCTGGGAAATGTGCATCATTAACGTCTGCGCTTTGTTTAGTACAAGAGGAAATTAATTTATAGTTTTATTTCTACAGTGTTGTTGGGCTTTTGGGGTTCCCAGTTTAATTATTGTCTTCCTGTTTCTGCATTGTGATTTCTTGTTTGGTGACGGTCTATGTTCTGCACGTGTAACTGAGCTGAGGTATTCAGTTTATGTAATTCCTATATGACATTGCCACTTGTTCTCTTTCCCCAGTAGGTCTTGTATTGTTGTTCTCTGAAATGTATTGGTTTAATATTTGTAGTGTTGCCTTTTGATAGGTAGGGTCTTGTGCTTTGTGAGTCCTGGTAGTGCTGTTACGTTACGGCGGGTTTGCTTTGGGTTCTAAATGGGCAGTGTTTGTTTGTAGTAGTTCCTAAGGTGCCTGTCAGTTGGCACTGGATTATAGTAATGTAGAAATATTTTAGTCTTTCTTTATCCATACACTCATTAAGAGGCATGTTTGCTAAATGTTAGTGTATGGTAACATTATGCAAATATTTATGCAAATGAGGCCCCGCACTGAGTCTCCGCACATGGCCCCGCATCCCCTTGGGCCGCCCCTGCATGCAGTGTCTGGCTTCTTGGGGATTCAGTTTAATTTTTGCCTACATATTTCTGTTTTCACTTTGTGCTCACTCATTCTATATTTGGTGAGAGCCTGTCTGTGCTATGAGAGTTATTGAGGCCAGGTATTCTATCAGCATGAATGTTCTACATAGTGATCTGTGTAATCTAGCTTGTTCTGTTTTCCAATAGGTGTAGTGTGTTCTAGGGCCCACCGTAATATTTATGCTCTTGTCTTTTCCTATGTAGAGTCTGTGAGTGAGTTTTGGAAGTTAGTGATGCATGATAGATTTTCTGTAGGTCTTGAGGGACGTCTTGCAGAGGTTTGTATTACTTCACAATATTAAACACATAACCATAAACCAAAAAAAATGAGTCTTGCTGATCAAACTATTATCTGAAACCACAGCTAGAAGATCAGGACTAACATTTGACTGTGTAAATTGCTGTACATTCTCAGTTAGCTCTTTTGGGTATGATTTGAGGCAGGCCGAAAATGCATATGGTCAGTGCTGATATTCAGCCAAAATCCATCTCTGTTATCTGTATCACCACACATATAGCAAGTATAACATTTTATGAAGTTATGTATCTATATTCAATGGCAGCACTTCCACAGATACCACCACTGACTATACATGCAACTTTATATGGATATCTTATGGTGCTGTACTAGAGAATCACCTACATTTATTTTAGAATATATGCAAACTAGCAGTTGGTGTGTGTTTAAATATTCTTACAGTTCAGAATACTCTCAGAAATATAAATGGACTTTGATAGGTAACAAATATACCATTGTCCCCTGGTAACATCATTAGGGTTCATATTAAATAAAACATCTAGGGAATAATTTGAAATGACTAATACAGACATTTCAACTTATTCCTATATCATCACATGTATAGCTAGTTCCACTGAATATGTTATTCTAACTTATACATATAGAGGCCTATTTCGATCTGTACGCCCCGGGGCTCGGTGCGTCTGGTTGGAACTGGACGCACAATGGCAGACCAGATTCTGATCCCACGGGGCACGTCTAGCCCCCGTGGGATCAGAATTGCGTCTAAGCCTATACGTGCAGGCTGGGACCTGATTCCGGTTGGCCTGAACATACAGGCTGCTGCCTGGCTAACTTAGTCAGACTCCAGAATGGAGCCGCGGCACTATGGCATCCGGTTGCCTTGGTATCATGGCTCCATTCAGGAGCCGCGATCCCCAGCCACTGACCACTTCTTTCATTCCCCGCAGCCCGACCCCTGATCTGGACATCCATGACCAGGGTTGGGATGCGGAAAAATCTCCTGCATCCCCTCCACCCTTTGCTGCAGTCCGGGCCTGACTTATTACACCTCAAAGGTGGAATAAGTTCCCCGTCTAGTCTGCCGGCCCTGGACTGCCCTAACTCCGCCTCCACACTGCCCCTTTCCCACCCCTGTCTAGCCTACTTGTACAAACTAATTGTTCATATGGGGAGGCTTGGCGGTGATAAACATCCCAATGGGACGGCCATCCCCGCTATTCGTGTTTCAGAATGGACCCCTTACATTTCTGTATACATATATGTATAAGGCCCTGAATATCTGCACCATGGGGCTTATTTTAGAAACCTCAGGCACTTTTTCCATGCGCAAAAACCAGCATTTATACATGTGGATTGCATATAAGTGATGATTTTAGAAAGGCACATGGAAGTCATTACACAGAAATTGCAAGGGGTTGTGGTGGAGGCATGGTTTGGGCATAGCCTACGCAGGCCCAAAATTCTGCGTCCTATCTTATAAAGAGAATCCTCCCATATGGCCTAAATTTCTGTGTCGGGTTCTACACCTGCTCTGAAGCATGCATATATTTTTAAAACATTCAGTTCCTCAAGGGAGTAAGGGAACAATCTCCCATTGTTCATTTCCACCTCCAAATTGAAAAAAAGAAAAATGCGTGGCCTCAAGACTTAATTGGTGCCAGTTCTATGTATCGGTTTTCAAAATGGCATGGCTACTGTAGAAGTACCGGCATTTCCACATGGAAGCTGTTGAGTTTGTGGTGCTCGGTTTTCCTCATGTACATTTCTCTAATGGCTCTTCCAGCTGTGCAACACAGCAAATCCATGTGCACTCCTGTGCGTTCTTACATTTATTTTGTATTATTACGCATATTCATCTGTAAATCATGCAAAAAGGTTCTTAGTAGTAAAAGAAGTCTATAAAATTGTTTCCAATAAATCAAATGAATAGTTTACGAAAGGCAAAAGCTTTGTAAAACAGTGGCTGAATTTTGCATGTCCTGAACTGGCATCTCAGTTCCCATTTCCAAGACCTAACTAAAACTGGCCTTCACACTTACAAGGCTCATTTTAGAAAGAACGTGGAAGTCAGAATTGAGATATGGAGGCCATCATGTCTACATTTCTGATGGTATTTTAGATATGGCTCTGCTGAAGGTGGAGCTATTTCTAAAAAACAGATCCACATGCAGCAGAAGGAGCTTTGCATGAATACAGTTTTTTAAATGTTGTTGAAGATCCACCTCACTTCCATTTCTGTTTGTGGGTGTTTTCAGATGTTCCTTTGCCGGCTCTTCATCTGTGAACATAGAACAGAAATATTTGTTAAGCAATTCTGCTTTACCCTCATCAGCCTCTACATATTCCTCCCTTCGCTCTTGAATCTGACAATGCTACTTTTGCTCTTCTTCGGGTCACTAACATATCTAAGAAAAAAGTCTTAATCCCCTATTTTACTGTATTGACTATTTTTAATTCTATTTTCATATCGTTGCTTGCCTTCTTCTTTCTGCGATTTCTTGGCCCACCCTCTTCTTCCTCACCTTTTCAGCTACTTCTTTTGAGGACCATAGTGGCCTTTTCAAAACTATTATTTTTCTAATACAAAGGTTTGTTGTCCTTTAAATATCCCCTTTCAGTTTTGCCCACTGTTTTTCTACATTCCTCAGATGTTTTCACCCAGCTAACAGTTCCTTGAGGTATACCCTAAGATTGCCAACTGGATCCAGATGCAACTGACAGACTTGATCCAGTCCTGGGTTTACTCCATGGGATGCAGGGATTTGTAGTCTTGTTTTTCTTATGGGGTAAACCCAGGACTGGATCAAGCCTGTTGAGCACATCTGGAAACAGTTGGCAACCCTATTATACCCCATCTTGAAAAGGTTTACTGAAGTCTAGTGTTCTCATGTTTGAATGAACTATCTCCAACCATAGAAACATGACGGCAGAAAAAGACCACATGGCCTATCTAGTCTGCCCTTCCATATCAACTACAATAATCCCCTTTTTACCTTTAGAGATCCTCTGTATTTGTCCCATGCTTTTTTGAATTCAGATACTGTCCTTGTGTCCAGCACCTCCAATGGGAGACTATTCCATGCATCTATCACTCTTTCTGTAAAGAAATATTTCTGAATATTATTCCTGAGTCTATCCCCTTTCACTCTCATCCTGTGTCCCCTCATAGCAGAACTTGCCTTCAATTGAAAGAAACCCTCCTGTGAATTTATGCCACAGAGATATTTAAAGGTCTCTATCATATCGTTCCTATCCCGCCTTTCCTCTAAAGTATACATATTAAGATCTTGAAGTCTGTCCTCATATGCTTCATAACAAAGACCTCTAACCATTTTAGTAGCCACCCTCTGCACCGACTCCAACCTGCTTATATCCTTTTGAAGGTGCGGTCTCCAGAATTGCACACAATATACTCCAAATGAGGTCGCATCAGAGACTTAAGGTAGCTCTCCTTTTTTCTGCTGGCCATTCCTCTCCCTATACACCCAAGCATCCTTCTGGCTTTCTCAGTCGCCTTTTGTATCTGTTTAGCTACCTGAAAATCATCGGACACAATTAAGCCAAGATCCTGCTCTTCTTTCGTGGACAGAAGTAACTCGCCCCCTACACTGTATTGCTCCTTTGGATTTTTGCAGCCTAAATGCATGACCCTGCATTTTTTAGCATTAAATTTCAGTTGCCAAATTCTAGACCATTCTTCAAGCTTAGCTAGATCCCGCCTTCCTGTGTGTCTACCCTATTGCAGATTTTGGTATCATCCACAAACAAGCAAACCTTACTCGATAGTCCTTCCGCAATATCACTAACAAAGATATTAAACAGAAACAGACTAAAGACAGATCCCTGCGGCACACCACTGGTAACCTCCTTCTCATCGTGAGCTCTATTTACCTGTACCCTTTGTCGCCTCCCACTCAACCAATTTCTAACCCAATCAGTATCTATAGAGTCCATCCCAGGGTGCTCAGTTTGTTTATAAGTTGCCTGTGTGGAACGGTGTCAAATGCTTTACTGAAATCTAAATACACCACATCTAGGGCTCTCCCTCGTTCCAACTCCCTGGTCACCCAGCGGGGGATGGCAGGCCCGGCCATCGGAGGAGGTAGGAGGGGGTGGGGGGATTTCCCTGCAGCCCGACCCTGGCCTTGGGAGGCCAGATTGGGGGTCGGGCTGCAGGAAATGCAAGAATTTGTTTGGTGGCCGTAGATCGCAGCTCCTGAATGGAGCCACGGTGCCATGGCAACTGGACGCCATGGTGCCATGGCTCCATTCAGGAGCCCTGACTGAGTTAGCTAGGCAAGATCTATATGTGCAGGCCGACCAGGATCGGGGTCCCAGCCTGCACGTGCAGGCCTGGACGAGATTCTGATCCCGCGGGGCTAGACATGCCCTGCGGGATCAGAATCCTGTCTAACTCTGCGCATCTGGTTCCGACCAGGCGCACAGTTGGCCGGGACGTCCAGAACAGAATCGGGCCCAATATGTATATTAGCTAACTATTCTACTTCTAGATGATACCGCAGCCCAATCAACATCTGGCATATTGAAATCACCTATTGGAAACACTTCTCCTTTCATAGCAATATTGTTAATGTCTTCTGTTCACTTCTGCCTATGAGGGAGGTCTGTATATCACTCCATTGTAAATAGATGTTCCATTTACGCTTTCCAGATTAACCCACAGTGCCTTCTCCTTACGTTGTGAGTCCTGCAATTCTGTTGCTTTAATTTTTTTTTTAATATAGCACCTCTCCTCCTCCCTTTTTCCTACCCTGTCTTTCCTGAATAGACTATATTATATCATTCTCTAAACAAAGTCCACTATATGTTGGAGAGAAGTAGTCCAAAAACCAAAGGTATATATAATGAAACAAATTAAGCTACGGATTGTAGAATTGGTAGAGAGACAGCTTTTACAACAATAGAGACAATGCAAGCTAGACCTCCGCAGTTGTCATAGAAACTGGTGTAGGCATGCAAGCGGGCTCTGGAATTATTTTATCCCTAAGAAAAAGAGATTGCTGTGCAGGATCAAAGAGCACATATTTAGAATTATGATACTTGGATATATATTTGCAAGGAAACTTAATTAAAAAACAAGGTCCCATTCTGTAAGCTCTTTGGCCACTTAAGGAAGAACTGTTTCCTTCTCTTTTGAATAGATCTTAGAACATTTGGAAACATTCCTATTTTAAGATGTAAGAGCATCATCTCCCTATACCTAAATTTAATCTTAATATACAATCATGATCCATTTCAAGTACAAATATGACAATCACAGTTGTAGAAGTAGCAAGTAACCGAGGTATCCAGATGGACCTCCCTGCACACTACATACCACCACATCTCAGCTCCGACACTTCACCCGCTCCACCCCGCCCCCCCACTCCCCCCTTCCCCTCCCTGATGCCCCGTGCACAAAACACAATCTCACTGAGGTTTGGCATAATAATGTTTCTTTTATTGGTCGCAGCTACATAACCATAAACCAACACCGGCCCAACAAGGGCCAATTAAACTTGTAATTCCACACAATCAACTCCCCCCCCTCAACCCCCTATCCGGATGATGCCCGCCACCAGCCGTTTAGCAAGGTGGTGCATCATCCACCCCCCGTTCCCCCTTCCGCCCGCCTCGCCGTGCTATAGCAAAGGCCGGCTCCCGTTGCTTCCCTCCAGGCAGAGACCCCAACAGTGATGTCTCTCCCAAACTAGGAGCACACCGCTCCCCTGCAAAGTGGCATCAGCTGCCAATGCACCGCCGGGTCGGCGAGCGCCAGCTCGCTACCCCGCCTACACTCTCCTACAACTGCAACACCACTCATCCCCACCCAGCTGCGACAAGACCCACCCCCTATTCATCCCCCCACCGCATGCCCCCGCAACATAACGCAAGGGAGGGTGGGAAGGGACACCTGTTCTGTTCGCCGGCCACGGCAGGAAGAGGGAGATCGCACGCCGGCGATCTCCCACGCTTCCTGGATGGCCCCGCCCTCCAAAAACCCGCCGGACCCAATCGGCTTGCCCCACGTCACAGCGGGGTGCAACGCCGACGGCCCAGCTCGCTTCCCGCTGTTCTGCCCCCCCCCCTCAGCACCAATACCAGCGGGCTCGGCCCCCCGGGGACCCGGTTACTCCGCCGGCCTCGGGACCGAGCCCAGCGGTGCCGCGGGATTAACCGAGGTATCCGGATGGACCTCCCCGCACACTACATACCACCACATCTCAGCTCCGACACTTCACCCGCTCCACCCCGCCCCCCCACCCCCCCTTCCCCCCCCTGATGCCCCGTGCACAAAACACAATCTCACTGAGGTTTGGCATAATAATGTTTCTTTTATTGGTCGCAGCTACATAACCATAAACCAACACCGGCCCAACAAGGGCCAATTAAACTTGTAATTCCACACAATCAACTCCCCCCCCCACCCCCAATCCGGATGATGCCTGCCACCAGCCGTTTAGCAAGGTGGTGCATCATCCACCCCCCGTTCCCCCTTCCGCCCGCCTCGCCATGCTATAGCAAAGGCCGGCTCCCGTTGCTTCCCTCCGGACAGAGTCCCCAACAGTGATGTCTCTCCCAAACTAGGAGCACACCGCTCCCCTGCAAAGTGGCATCAGCCGCCAATGCACCGCCGGGTCGGCGAGCGCCAGCTCGCTACCCCGCCACCGGCACAAGGTAGGCCCCTATCCTTGTGCCGCCCCCCCCCCCCCCGAAACCAGCTGCGACCAATGCCAACCTTCAAGCGCCTCCTGCCAATCATTCAGTAACAGGTCTTGCCCCACCGGAGCAAGGTGCACACCATCCAGCCTGTACAGACCTACACACTTAACCTCTGCCCAAGGGTGCAACACCTGACACCCCCCGGTCTGCATCACCCAACGCCCTATCTGCCGGTTAATCTTTACCAAACCCCGCGACCACCGCCGCTGGAGCCAGCACGCAGGGCGTGGAATGATGTCAGACCATATAATGGCAATCCCCGGAAGCAATTCCCGCAAAAGGCCAATGTCCATCTGCACAGTGAATATAAGCTGCCGGCAAGGCCAGCTTGACAAGTCATTTCCGCCCAAGTGGATAAGGAGCCCGACTGGCCGCTGATGCTGTTTGATCTTCGCCTGAATGCAGGCAATCAGCTGCCGCCATCGCATGCCACGTTGTCCCATCCAGCAAAGCCGAATCCCTGCAGCAGCTAATCCGAGGTGGATGCCCAACGGCCGCACAGCTGCCCTGCGCTCAGCCCAGTAGACAAAGGAATGCCCGATGATCCACCACTCTCCAGAGCACAAACCATCTGAAAGGAGACAAATCGAACTGCAACCAGCGGCCTCGTCTGCAACAAGAAGCAAAGGATGAGAACCCCCTTCCCCCCCCACCCCCCCCACCCCCTTGCTTACCCCCTTGCAATGAAATCAGCACTCATGTCGCCCCGGAACCGACCCGGGACAGTCACAGGCGCACGTACCCCTTGTACGCGTCTGAGCGCCACCGACCAATGCGTTGAATGACGGGGCCCTCGAGTCCTGCCGCGGCCGCACTTGTGGCAGCACCAATCCGGAAGGAGTGTGAGGCATAACCCCCGTCATCGTGGCCCAGGTAACGAAGTACTAGGCGCAAAACCGCTGTAAACTGGAACTGGGTAACAGGTGCTCCGTCCGCGTGGATAAAAAAGTAGCCCGAGGACTCCGGTCTCCTCTGCAAGTAACACCGCAGGCAAAAAACAGGGCAAGAAGGCGAGGGGGAAATGGAATTCAGGATCACCCATGCACCATTACCCATCTGGTCCGTCTTGGAACGTGAGACGAGGATGCGCACCTGAGCAGCCCCCACCGCCACACACTTGACATCCAGCCCACCGCAGGCGCCCTTCCGCGCAGACCTGGGCACCAGCTCGCAAACACAGAAAGCCCTGAAAAAGGCAGTCGCAAACAACACTCGGAACAAAATCACCTCGAAAGGAGAGGTCGCGACTCGCGGCAATGCCGTGCAAATGCTGAGAAGAAGAGCGTGCGAGACTGGCAGCCGCCAATCCTGCGGCTTGGGGTGCACCCTGGCCCACCCAGCCAGCAGGCGCTTGACTAAAAAGGATGTGCGAGGGTTACCCCAACCGGCCGCCTTGCAGAAAAAGGAAAACCCCGCCAAGGCCGCAATGACCGCCGACCGAGCCCAGCCTTCCTTTTTCGCCCACAACACAAATTGGTTTACAAGCCCGGTGGGAACACTCCCCCCTTGCCATCCACGCGTGCCCAAGAAAGCACTCACCTGAGCATAGCCACGCCGATACTTCGCCCACGTCCCGCGCGCCACCGACCCGGACAACAGCGCCATCACGTCAGGGTCCCAATCTGCCAAAGATGGTCCGGCACCACCGATGCAACTGCGTCCACCGCTGGAGCCAATAACTTGAACTGCGCCCACTGAAAACGGGACAGAGCATCAGCAATGGAATTATGTACGCCAGGCACATGCTGTGCTCTGGCAGTGACATTCAGGCGCAAGCAAGCCCAGATGAAAACCCTCATCAGCGCCGCCACCCTTGGGCACCTGGGTACGTTGCGGTTGATGACCTCGACCACCGCAGCATTATCACACCAGAATAACACCCTCTTGTTCCTTAAGCACTCCGGCCATACCCACAGCGCTACCACGATAGGGAATAGTTCCAAAAAGGTAATGTTACGGGTCAACCCAGATGCCACCCAGTCGCAAGGCCATGCCTCGGCACACCAGGCTCCTTGACAGTACGCCCCAAAACCGGAACTGCCCGCCGCGTCAGTAAACAAGTGCAAATCCGCATTTGACTGCTCCGGCCACTGGACGACCCTGCAGCCATTGAAGTCAGCTAAGAAGGCATCCCACACTCGCAAATCCTCCCGCATACCAGCCGACACACGAATACGATGATGTGGCCGGTGCACTCCCGCCATCGCCAGAGATAACCGCCGCGCAAAGGGGCGCCCCATCGGCAGCACTCTGCAAGCAAAATTGAGATGACCGACCAAAGACTGTAGAACCTGAAGGGTGGTTTTGTCCGCCACACCTACAAAGGCGACCAAATGTCGAAGCCGCTCAACTTTCTGCGCTGGCAAACACACCAACATGTTGACGGTGTCAATCTCAATGCCCAGGAAAGTAAGGCATGAGACCGGTCCCACCGTTTTGCTCGCCGCAGTGAGTATACCGAAGTCGCCGGCCAGGCTATGAAAGGCGCCCAGCAGCTTAGCACAGGTCCCCGTCAGACTGGGCCCGACGAACAGAAAATCGTCCAGGTAATGCACGATAGTGGACAAACCTGTCCGCTGTTCCAAAACCCAGTGAAGGAATGTGCTAAAAGCTTCAAAATAAGCACACGACACCGCACAACCCATAGGCATGCACTTATCATAGTAGAATTGTGAATCGAATCGAAAACCCAGCGACGGAAAAGCAGAAGGGTGCACAGGTAACAACCGAAATGCAGATTCGATGTCCACTTTCGCAAGCAAGGCCCCCGTCCCACACTGCCTCACTAATGCCACGGCCGCATCAAAAGACGCGTAACGCACCGAACAGTGCTCCCGAGGAATGTGATCATTTACAGAATCCCCAGGGGGGCAGGACAAGTTGTGAATTAACCGGTACTTGCCCGGCTCCTTCTTGGGGACCACCGCCAGCGGCGAGACAACAAAAGGAGAAAAAGGGGGATCCGGAAAAGGACCAGCAACCCGCCCCAATGCACATTCGTCCCTGATCTTCCGTCGCACGACCTCAGCCAGAGCTGTAGCCGAACTGGCGTTTTTCGAGCATACCCCACTGGGCGCCCCCCGAAAAGGAATGCGAAAACCTTCCACAAAACCCGATAAAATCAGACCACCTGCTGCGCCCCCACGGGTCCTCCCATACCGAAGAAGCCACGGCCACATAACGTCGACCCGTACGGGGGTGGGGGCCAAAACCCTAGAGACCACATCACTTACCCCCCGCCGGGGCTCCCGCCACTCCCTTGCGGCTACACTTCGTGGCGGCATGACCACCTCCGCACAAGGAACAGGCATGTTTAAACTTGCAGTCGGGGAATGGGCACAACGACTTATTGAAACGCCAACAGACGTCTCCTCCCAGCCCACCCATTCTAGACTGAGCGGCAACTGGCCCTGGCGCCCAAAAGGACCGCAAGCCGGCATGTGGCGCAGCGACCCTCGCTTTGCCCACGCCCGCCCCGGCACCCCCCGCCTTGCTCTTAACAGACATCTGAGTGAGCCACAGATTGATGTCTTTCGTACCCCACGACAGCCGACTGTTTTCCTCCATCATATCCCGGAATTCCTCGTCATAGTTTAACCAGTCCCACCCATCGTGCACCTGCGACGCCGCCAAGATTGCGTCCGCATAAGCCAGCAAAGCACCATACTGCTCGGGAAAATAATGACCCCATACGCTGGCCAAGCGCAAAAAGGCCCTAGTCCAATTGATAGTATTATGGGAAACCTTCCACACCCTCCCCGCTTTTTCGTCCTCCTTGCGCTTCCGTCTGCTGTCACCCGAGCGTTTTCTACCCTCCAACAGACGAAAAATGTCAATATACCGTCGCCGCTTAATACGATGTCGCAATTTTTTTGGCACCCCTTCCCACAATTCCGAGCAATGTACCACCGTGGTACCCACCCCCTCACCCCGATCGCCTTTATCCAGCGCGGAATCGCCCGAAGACTGCGCCGACGAGGACGAAGTGGACGACGAAGAGGAGTCGCGCCGCCGGCGCCGACCACGCTTGCGTTTTGCCTTCGCCTTCCCACCATCAGCGCTACCATTCCCCGAAACAGGTACACCCCCTAGGGCAGTATCCCCACTCCCCGCATACTCACCGGTCTCCGCAGCGGATGCCACAGGTGGGAGGACTGCCGCTGCTCCAGTGGCCCGGTCCGCCTGCTCCGCCGCATGCCCAGCGGATGCCGCTCCCCTCGCTCGCACGTGTTCCGACATGTTCGGACGACCCTCGGAGCTCTCAGGTACCTGTAGGGGGAAAGACGGAGAGAAGCCAGCAGCAACTGCCCCAGGAGCCCTAGCCACCCCAGCTCCAGGCCCTGCACCCCAGCTCCAGGAAGATGAACCTTGGCCCCCAGCCTCCCAACCCGCCAACCCACTACCAGGCATCACCGGTGCCCCCACCGGCCCGGCTCCGGACCAACCACCCCTGCCACCCCCCCAAGGGCCCACAGCCCCATAGGGATTGGCCCCAAAGGCCCATGGCACTGGGGACCCCAGCATACCGCGGGCAAAACGCCCGTCCATCAAGCCGGGCGTATAACACAGGGGAGAAAAGGGGATCCCCGATGGGCCACACACCGCATGATCACCCCCGGGCCCCCCAACCTGCTCGGAGGACCGACCTCACCCCGCAAGGGGCACTGGGCAATAACGGGGGGCAAGCCGGCTCTTCCCCAACGCCAACGGGCCAGTTGGAACCCTGAACCCCCAAACCTGCCTCAGACGGGGATCCAATGTCACTACCCGGCGGTGGCCTCGCGCTACCCTGAGACGCCGCCCGCCCCTGCCGCCTCCTGCCACGTGGCTGACGAACTCGCCCACGTCCCCCAACCACGGCCAAGCCCCCAGACTCAGACCCACCTGCCCCTACCATTGAACTCCCACGCCGGCCGGTCCCCCGCCCGCTGGCATTTGCTGCAGCAGGGCCAGCCCTCCTACCCACCCCTTTTCCCCTCTGAGAGCGGGTCATGTACCCCAGACCGTCTAACACCGGGAGAAGGAAGGCTCAGGGCCCTGGATAAGGCCTACACACCCTCGTGCTAAACGCCCCCTTTAACTGACCCCAGCTGAATGGCTAGCGAAACCCGATGGCCAGCTAAGGAGGCTGCCTCCGCGTGCCCCGGCCCCTGAGACAGTGCCCTCCCCACCCCTCTACCTGCCGGGAAAGAAGCGCTCGGCACAGTTGAGCCCCTGCACCAACGGCAATTGCCGTTATGCTCCGGGCCCGCTGACGTTCGTTTTTTTTTTTTTTTAATAAATTAACTTGGCCTAGGCAATTCTGCTAAACTAAGCAGACCCCTGCTGCCGCACGAAAATAGCGCCCCGTGACAACGACCGTCGAAGAAGCCCGGCGAGACACACCTGTTCTGTTCGCCGGCCACGGCAGGAAGAGGGAGATCGCACGCCGGCAATCTCCCACGCTTCCTGGACGGCCCCACCCTCCAAAAACCCGCCGGACCCAATTGGCTTGCCCCCCCCCCTCAGCACCAACACCAGCGGGCTCGGCCCCCCGGGGAACCGGTTACTCCGCCAGCCTCGGGACCGAGCCCAGCGGCGCCGCGGGATCTCTCTTGAGCTCTGAAAAACAGCAGTCAAATCCAAGCTATCAAACAAAATCTGCAATACTTCAAGTTGCCCCTCCCTATGGGGTGATCTTCTTTGGTGATGGTAGATAATAGGGCCAAGTGGAGTGGAGGAGTGGCCTAGTGGTTGGGGCAAGGTACTTCAGGCCAGAAGGTTGGGGGTTCAAATCCCACTAGAGGACAGCAACCTTGGGCCGGAAGGACTGGGGTTTCTAGTCCCACAGGTGCTCCTTGTGGTCTTGAGTAAGCCACTTAACCCTCCATAGCCCATGTTCCCTGTAAAATAGTTATCTCCAAGTTATAATGCCCTGTTCAATGTAATTTCAGTTTGTTCAATGTAAACTGCACTGATGCAGAATAGCACAGTATATAAGAGAATGTAAATAAATAAATAAAGATATAGGTGGCAGAAAGTCAGCTGGAATCACAAGATATTTCTGATACATCTATTCAGCTGAAATTCTCTCCGATTTGGGAACATTTATAAACCAGCAGTTCTGCTTCTTAGGTGCATTTTCTAAATGCTCAAACTTCTTATGAAAGATGCTAATATCTTTAATTAATATATTTTTTCGCTTGTGGCAGTTTAACAACCTTTTCCTTTACAGCATCAAGTCTTGTCTTACACTTCAGGATCTCCGATTTCTGGCTCACAACAGAGCTGGTTGCTTTAATTGCTCCGCATCACGCTCCAAATGGATGGCATAAATATAAATCAATTTCAGAAGCTGGAACTCTAGAACTGATGAAAGCCTGCCATCCTCTTGAAAGTCTGTGCATTAAAGAACATGTCATCCCTGTTTTACAACTCCAGAAGCACATTGGCATTTACAGCCCTAACCAGTGCAAGAAGTCGTCTGTCTGTGCCTGTCTTTGCAGCTGTCAAAGCAAAGCAGGATCCAGCAGGTAGCTCTGGTCCTTGGCACTCAGCATAGTCTCTAAAGCCTTGGAAGATGTTAGTTCCTCCTCCTACCTACAGAGATTCCTGTGGATCTCTCCCAGCTTCCTGAATGACAAAGAGGTCAATGGGGACAGAGTCCAGACTGGTTGGGTAGACCCATCCTTTCCTTTTCCACCTGACCAAATTGAGATAAGATTTAGCAAGAAAAGAGCCAACTAGCAAGCATATGCCATCTTGCTCTGTTCGTCTTCGTGGACTATAAAGTCACAATATAACTTTTTAAGATGCACAAATCAACCTTATACACATTAATTTGTAGTTCAATGCACATTAAATTGATTTATGCTGTAGTAATTAATCCTATTTCTCCAAACTATGCTAGGTATAATAATAATTGTTTCAAACAACTTCATCATCATAATCAAAAACGTAAGAAATGAAATTTATTTATTTACATTCTCTTATATACCGCGCTATTCTGCATCAGTGCGGTTTACATTGAACAAACTGAAATTACATTGAACAGGGTATTATAACTTGGAGATAACTATTTTACAGGGAACATGGGCTATGGAGGGTTAAGTGGCTTGCCCAAGACCACAAGGAGCACCTGTGGGACTAGAAACCCCAGTCCTTCCGGCCCAAGGTTGCTGTCCTCTAGTGGGATTTGAACCACCGACCTTCCGGCCTGAAGTACCTTGCCCCAACCACTAGGCTACTCCTCCTTCATTCTTCATCATCTAAACATAGCACTAGAAATCCAATCCTTTATCCACCCATTAAGTGTGTTTTAATTAATGCAAGGTCAATACGGAATAAACCAAACATGATGTATGATTATATTAAAGATCAAAAGCTTGATATCATTTGCATCACTGAAACCTGGTTAAAAGACACAGATCAAATTATTTTAAACCAAATTACCCCTTTAGATTATGATATATTTAATTGTCCTAGAGAACATAAAAAAGGAGGAGGAATCTTAATATTAACAAAAACAACCTTTAAGTTTAAAGCTATTATAACTAACAATTCAACTGAAACAACTTCAATTATTATATCAGATCACCACCTCAATGTTTGCCTCATATATAGACCACATAATGCTGCTAAGGATCACTTCTCAAAAATTTTAGAATTAATTTGCACTTATAGCTCTCAAATTAAACCATTAATTGCATTAGGTGATTACAATCTATCATCATCACCGTCTAATGAGAAGAGATCCTTCTTGAAAGCAGTGAAATCTTTAGGTTATCAAGATAATTAACCAGCCTACACACCAACATGGAGCCACTCCTGATCTAATTTTTTGCCCTGAGCAACTCTTTTCACAAAACCAAATTACAGTCCCAAAACCTACCCCAGTACCTTGATCTGATCATTATATTATCTCATTTATCTTGCAACTACAAACATCCCCTAACAACTTAAAAGATGATTACAAAACTAGAAAATTTAGAGCTTTCCATAAAGAGGATTTTCTTAAGGACATTGTTCCACAATTGCAACAAAATTGTACTGAACTGGATAAAGCCATAGAAAATTGGAATAATAATAAGTTAATTAATGACCGTAAACAACAATAACATACAAATCTAATAATGAAAGCAACTAACAAACCAAGGGAACTATTCAACATTGTTCAACAACTTACAAAAGTGACCATTTTATATGGTGATCCTCAAATAGACCCCCAAAAATTTGCTAATTACCTGATCAGCAAGAATGCTATTTCTTCAAACAACTTATCTACATCACAATTCCACCAACTTTGGTTTAAACCTTGCACTGAATTCACAAAAGCATGGAAAGATTTTTCTTTACCAACTTTAAAACAGATTGAAAATATAATCAGCACACTTAATACAACAACTTCACCAGCTGACCCATGTCCAGTAGAATTGATTGAAAGTACTAAAAATCATATTAGCTTTCACATTTTAAATTTTGTAAATAATTCTTTAAAACGAGGTTACTTACCACCTATACTAAAGAGTGCTATAATTCGACCAGTCTATAAAGGGAAATCACTGGACATCACTGACCCTAAGTCATTCTGTCCTATTTTGAGTTTACCATTTATCTCAAAAATTATAGAAAAAGTAGTACAAAATCAGCTGCAAGATCACATTGACTCGTATGCCCCTTTGGATATACATCAGCATGGATTTAAACCTAATCACAGTGTGGAAACTCTACTTATTTCTCTCTGATAATCTTATAACAGGCCTTGAAAAAAAAAAGTTATTTCTGTTAATCTTCATCAATGTCTCAGCAGCTTTTGATACTGTGTCTCACACAATAATGTTACAACATCTACAAGATATTGGCTTATGCAACAATACATTAAAATGGTTTGCCTCTTATCTAACTAATTGTACGCAGTTAGTAAAATATGGTAACAAAAAATCCTCTCAATTTTTGATTGGACAAGGCATACCTCAAGGTTCAGCTTTATCATCTATTCTCTTTAATATTTATATTCAACCCATATGTCAAATTATTAATCTTCATGAAATTAATTATTTATACGCTGATGACATTATGGTTTATACTATAATTGACCAAAATACCTTTGATACAACAAAAATTAATAACTTTGGCTGATATGAATGATTGGCTTAATAACAACAACTTAAAAATAAATTCTGACAAAACAGAAGCAATTTTCATATCTAAATGCCAGTCCTTAAAACTACCAATTGAAATCAATTTATTAAACAGAGAAATAAAAATTAAAGATGAAGTAAGATATTTAGGTGTAACATTAGATAAATATTTAAATTTAAAATCTCATATAAACAAAATTGCGTCAAAAGCATAACATCATTTAAAGATTATAAGAAGACTAAAACCAATACTAAATACAAATCATTTTCGCACGGTATGTCAGGCAGTCATAACATCTCTACTTGATTTTGGAAACATCTTGTATCAGGTCTTCCTAAACACTCTATCCATCCTCTCCAATTAGTTCAGAACACCACTGTGCGTATTATAACTGGCTCTACAAAATTTGAACACATAACTCCAGTCCTCAAACAGTTACATTTCCTTCCGGTTATTGCAAGGGCAAAATATAAAAACCTAATGACTATATTCAAAAATTTTCACCAATCCTCAGCAGATATTCTACAATCTATTATTTCAAAAGACAAGAGCATAAGACCAAGACGATCTCAAAATATCAATAAACGTAATACTCCTTTGAATTTCAACAAATCAAAACAAATGACTTCTAAAAGAACGTTTTCCTTTATGGCACCAGAGTTATGGAATTCTATTCCTGAAGACTTAAGAACTCAGGAAGACCTTAAGGACTTTGGCAAGACTTACTTATTTATAGAATCATTTGGTGAAATTACTTAAATTAACCATTATGTATATTTAATTTCACTATGATATAGTAGTATAATATACTGTTTTGTTTTGTATTTATGTTGTAATGTATCGTTTTTGTTTTCCCATACCCTCAATATTTTAGCCTTTGTTGTCTTGTCAACCACTTTGATTGAAGGATAAGGTGGTATACAAAACTGGTTAAATAAATAAATTTGGCATGCCATACATTTTTCAAGGTATGCAAAAATACCAAATGCACAGTAATGAATACTAGGACTGTTGCAAGGGTACTGGGTACCTTAGCAAACCTTAAGCTTTATGCAGTGGCGGGATTCGATCCGAACACGAACTGGTTCAGATCGATCCTGCCACTGACAGAACCAAGTGGGTGGCAGCACGGCACGCGTTTGTGTTAACAGCGCCGCCCGCTTGGGCTGCTGGCAGACACTGCAGGGCAGCAACTCCCTGGTGGCCCGGTGGCCTGATTCCCCCACCCACCAGTGGTTTGATGGCATCGGGGGCTTCCCCCGTTGCCACGGTCCCCTGATGCCATCAAACCATTGGCGAGTGGGGGGATTCCCGCCACTGCAGCACTGGAATCAGGATGCCCTTTTCAGCCTGATTCGGCAAGAGCAACCCATGGCAGGAACTGGTTTGCATGAACCGGGTCGAACTGGCTGAATCCCACCACTGCCTTTATACCCCCTATACTTTGCTTGTATATGTACTGGATGTGTGCGCCCCTTCTCCCCGCAGGTAAAAGAATATTCCGACGGCTCTTGGAGTTTTTGTGGCTGTCGTGATCTATTGTTTTGCCTTGACTGCTACTGCTCTTTGCTGCTCCTCAGAATCTGCTGCCCTAGGCATCCACTTAGTTTGGCCAATGGTTTGACTGGCACTGATGAATTCACGCAGTTTATATTTCATAGTTGGTTCAGTTGATATACCGCAAAACAAAACAATAAATATCTAAGCAATTCACAGAACTCATAAAGGCAGACAAGAAAACATGTGCAAGGGCAGATGAGGATAAAACAGCAAGGGTATTACAACGGTTCAACAGAAGAAACAAAAGGGGAAAAAAAAGGAAAACAAGCCTCAGCCAGAGCTGTTAAAAAGCAGAAGCTCACACAAGATAGTCAAGCCCGAGGAAGAGCGCGTACAAAATAAAACGTCTTCCAGGAAGCCTTTCATTTCGTGACTCTGTGCTTTCAGAATGGATCTTAATGAAGTCAAGGTTTTAAATACCATAATCCTAACAGGATATCCAAGTAGTACCAAAATATTCCAGGCAAAGATATGGGACAATTGGAGGTAAGATGGTTGGCGTTGGTTTAGTGGTTATACAGATATCTTTATGCAAATATCCTTATTCAGATAGGGGCCAGTATTCTGCTGCAGTTGGTGATATTTTTAAAACAGCTGTCCTGACAAAAAAAAACCCAGATATTCAGCTTTAGTATCCTGATAGGGGCCAGTGCTGAATATCCAGATAATGGGATGACTGGCACCGCTGTCTGGATTGCAACTAAGATATTGAGTCCTTTCTCTGGAGAGCTATCCGGATAGTTATGAAAATAGCGGACTGAATATCATGTCTATCTGGATAATTTCCCTCTCCGGCCTTGCTCCGCCCATGCACTCCTCCATTACTATCTGAATAGGGCCGCTTCTCTGGATAGTAGATGCTGATATCCACATTAAGTGCCTTTGCTATTTACCCCATGATTTCCTTTTTGTCTTCTGATGAGGATGTAATAACTTAGAGATATTTTGCAAGCCACCGTTTTATTACGAGACAAACAAAAAACAGAGTGGAAAAGAAAGTGCTGGATCTTAATTATGATCTCTGTGTCAGGAAGTTCTCCTTTGCTTGCAAGTTTGAACAGAGCTTATCATATTATACTATTGCGATCCGCAAGGGACTCCAAAGACAGGCATTAACGTTTGAGTGCTTGGAGAAAGCAATAGTGAGCTATCAGCTGATATACGACACTAATACAGGGTTCACGTTTATACTTTATAAAGAGAGAGAGAGATGGATTGTTCCACGTTTAGACAAGCTGTAGGATCTTTTACTTGTAGGTACCATGCTGTCTAGCCCTTGAGACCACTCTAATTGCTTTACATCTGTACAAAGGTTCCTTGTAATCGGGTTTTCTGCTTCCATTTGTCTTCTTTTCAGGCTCTTAGTAAAGGCCTTAATTGGTCTTAGTGGGGCTTTTTTCAGTTACTGCAAGTATACCTTCAGGGTTGAACAAGTAGCAGACATTACCTTGGAAGGGAAGGAATGGAGGGGGGGGGGGCAGAGAGGGACATAGGAAAGACATCAATAGTTCTTTAACTTTAACACTTCAATTAATGCGCTCAGAACAAGGAACGGATTTGAAGACATTTTAGCTCTTTGGGGATTTAGGGAGAGATCAGACATACTAGAATTATGTGGAATTTTCTAGATTTTCTGCTTGTGTCATTCTCCATGAACAATCATGAGCCTTGTAATTGCCTAACAATAAACTGCTGTCTTAGGTTCCATTTTGGCCTCTTTAGAGGGATCCAGTTACCTTAAATCAATAGTAGTGAAGTGCCTTGAGATGAATGTGAAGGGAAGTGCCCTCTAATTTCTGCATTTTAACTACTAATTATTTAATAATACATTTTATTGCCTATTAAAATGTGGCATAACTTGCTTGTCAGCAAAACTAGATGGAACATAATCATTTGAGGAGAGGGGTAAATGGCATTTCTACAGATGGCTTTTATTGCAAGTCTGGCTGGCTACAGAGAACTTCCTGCCAGGTTTCTATGAAATGTCTGCAGTCTAGTTAGTTTGTGTACGGCAAGACAAGTGAATTGCTCGTGCCAGAATGAGGCGTTTATGGGCCTTTGGAATAGTATGAATAGAATCATTGCCTTCTCCACAAAGAGTACAGCATGGCTCAACCTAAAACGTAATAATGTTGGTATCTGCAGAAAAACAAACACCCATGCCTCAGTTTTTCGGATGGCTTAAAGTTCTTTAAACGCTCACCTGTCATCAAGCCCAGTATCCTGTTTCCAACAGTGGCCAATTCAGGTCACAAGTATCTGGCAGGTTCCCAAACAGGTACACAAATTCCATATTGCTTATCCTGGGGTAAGTAGTGGATTTTCCCTGTCCTCTTTAATAATGGTTTATAGACCTTTCCTCCAAGAACTCGTCCAAACTCTTTTTTAAATCTAGCTACACTAGCAGCTTTTACTATATCCGCTGATAAATGGTCAAGAATTTTTACAAAAGTCATGTTACTGAAATAAAAATAGTCATTTCTTATCAATTTTTATATGCAGAACATGAATATGACAGTGAAATTGCAAAGCTGGCTCTAGTATTTTTGTAATCTACAAGAATTAATGTTTACAACACGAACTGCATGTCAATAGTAAATATAATAGGCCTTCAGTTAATAACCGGGGATCCACACCCGGCGCTCTCCCTCCGTCTTACACAGTCCTTGACTCCCCATACCTTGCATAACTCCCACAAAATGCACAGACACCAATGCTTGGAACACACCAGGTCGCAGCTTTATTGCCAAATAACCTTTAACATTTATAACAACAGTAACAACTTAGCCAAGAATCTCCCCCCCCCCCCCCCGCCGGCAGAGCGATACCACCCGCCGTACTATTAGCAAGGTGACCTCGCTTCCGCCCCTGGTCCGGTCAACCACCGGTCCAGCTACAACCACCCCTGCTCTACTTCGCCATATCACTAGCAAAAGTCAGCTCGGGGTTCTCCGGGTCGCGGGCACCCTGCCCCCGCCCCAAGTATCTTACGGATCCGGACACCGGAAACCTCTGGGATCCCGCTCCGCCCTTACCCCCCCCCCCCAGCTGCGACACCCCTGAATCCCCAAAAACTACCCTCAACTGGAAGGGTGGGAGGGCGGGACACGAACGGCTCCCTGCTCTTCGGCCATGTGCTCGGCGCGCATCCTCGCCACCGGAGCACATGGCCCTTTACCCATGCTGATTGGCTCTCGCCGCACCTCACATACCAGCAGCCAATGAATTTAAAGGACACCACCTGCCTCACAGCCACCCAACTCCCCCTCCTCCCTGCACCACTACCCCCCATAGGCAGGGACCCGTGCCGGGCTGATACAGCCAGTTACCGATGTTCGCCGGGACCCTGCCCGCGGCCTTCATATAACCGGGGATCCACACCCGGCGCTCTCCCTCCGTCTTACACAATCCTTGACTCCCCATACCTTGCATAACTCCCACAAAATGCACAGACACCAATGCTTGGAACACACCAGGTCGCAGCTTTATTGCCCAATAACCTTTAACATTTATAACAACAGTAACAACTTAGCCAAGAATCCCCCCCCCCCGCCGGCAGAGCGATACCTCACCCACCGTACTATTAACAAGGTGACCTCGCTTCCGCCCCTGGACCGGTCAACCACCGGTCCAGCTACAACCACCCCTGCTCTACTTCGCCATATCACTAGCAAAAGTCAGCTTGGGGTTCTCTGGGTCGCGGGCACCATGCCCCCACCCCAAGTATCTTACGGCTCCGGACCCCGGAAACCTCTGGGATCCCGCCACCGGTATAGACACATACATGTGTCTTTGCTGCCCCCCTAACCGAGCAAAAGCTGCGACCTGCCTGCATCGCCCCCTACTACCCGCTCCAATGCCTCCTGCCAGTCATTTAGGAGAAGGTCGAGCCCCACCGGGGACAAATGCACCCCATCCGGCCTGTACAACCCTGCACAGGCCACGTCCACCCATTCATGCTGCACTTGATGCCCCCCGTGTTCCACCACCCATCTCCCAATCTGCCTATTGATCTTAGTCAACCCCCGGGGCCAGCACCGCTGCCCCCAACAGACTGGCCTTGGGATGACATCTGACCAAATAAGCACTACCCCTGCAAACATTGTCAATATGCGAGCGAAGTCCCTTTTTGCAGCATTGATCAATTGCTTGCAGGTCCACATTGCCAGATCATTGCCCCCCAAGTGCAGCAATAGTAACCCAGGCGGTGTCCTCAAATGCGCATGGTGACGAAGCAAGGGCATCAGCTGCGGCCGTTTCAGTCCTCTCTCGCCCAGCCATGAAATCGCCACCACTGCAGGCTCCAATCTCAGGTTCCGCCTGATAGGCCTCTCCTCGGCACGTCTGCCAGCCAAGAACACAAATGAATGCCCCATCATCCAACATCCCCGCACAGATCTGCCCCCATCTGGAAAAGAAAAACAATGTCAATGATCTGTGCCCCGCGCCCCCTTTTTCACAACCGGACATAAGTCCAAAAAGCCTGGGACCGCCACCGGCCAATTGCCTGTATCTGCAAGGCCGACGAACCAGCCCCCGCCGCACTGGTCACTGCCCCGATACGAAATGATTGCGCTGCAAATTGGCTAGCATCCTCGCCCAGCCACTGCAGCCCCAACCGTAAAACAGCTGTCACCTGATATCTGGTGACCACCCGTGCATCCGTATGCAAGTGCTCCCCCCTATAGCCTGCAAAACCACCCACATTCCCCTGCCCTGCTGATCCGTCTTTGACTTCCTCAACAGAACCTTCAATTGATCCCCTTCCAATCGCACATGCTGCTTCTGCAGGCTGTTACCCCCACCCCCCTTTTTAGAATCCGCCACCAATTCCCCAACCCGGATTGCCCCAAAGAAGGCCAAGCAGAATATTGCCCGGGATAGCTTGGCTTCGTACCCTGACGCAGGCAGCGCCTCACAAAGACCTTCCAGCAATTTGTGAGTGATTGGGCAACGCGTATCTGGTAAAGTCGGCCTCGCCCGCCCCCACCCCTGCATCAACTTCCTTACCAGAAAACCATCCCCCAGAGGGGACCAACCCACCGCTCTTGCAAAAAAGGCAAAGCCCGCCAAGTGCCCCCGGACAGCTGCTCGAGAAACACCCTGAAGCTTCGCACTGAGGATGTACCTACCCAATACTTGATCCGGTACCACCCCCCTATGCCTCCCCTGCCCCTGCAAAAATTCCACCACTCTACTACAGCCGCTGTATTAAGCGTTCCATGTTCTCTCCGCCAGCGAGCTTCTCAGCATCTCCGTCATCTCCGCCGGCCACAACTCCATAAGTTCCAAGGGACCTCCAATCCCTCCGGATCTGCCTCTGTCGCCAGCTGCCGAAAACGATGCCACTGCAAACGAGACAGAGCATCAGCGATGCCGTTCTTGTGACCCGGAATGTGCCGCGCTCGCAAAGCCGCATTCAAACGCAAGCAGGCGAACACTACTTTCCGCATCAAAGCCGCCACATGCACACACCAAGGTGTATAATTATTCACCGCACTCACTACAGCTTCATTATCGCACCACCACACCACTTTCTTGTTACATAACTTACCCGGCCACAACTCCAGTGTCACCAAAATAGGGAACAACTCCAAGAAGGTGATATTCTGTAAGAGTCCCTCCGCCCCCCACGCCGCTGGCCATCTGCCTGCACACCATGCCCCCCCAAAATAGATTCTTAACCCCACGCCCCCGCCGTGTCAGTGTACAGCTGCAACTCCTCGCTCGAACATTCTTCCTCAACAAGTACAACCGACGTATTAAAATCAGTCAAGAACGCATCCCACACCAACAAGTCCTCGCGCATGCACCTGGAAATTCGAATACAGTGATGAGGTTTAGTAACACCAGCCGTTGCCATCGCCAACCGTCGCATGAACACTCGCCCCATCGGTATCACTCTACAAGCAAAATTCAATGACCCAATCAGAGCCTGCATTTCTTTCAAAGTGTACTTTGGCGACACCATCGCATTCGCCACCAGAACCTTCAACTTCCGAACCTTCTCCAATGGCAAGCGCGCCACCATGTCCACCGAATCCAACTCGATTCCCAAAAAGGTGCCCATGAGGGAAGGGTTAGGACAGCCGTTATAGTTGGTGATTCGATCATTAGGCATTTAGATAGCTGGTTGGCTGGTGGACATGAGGATCGCCTGGTAACATGCCTGCCTGGTGCGAAGGTAGCGGACCTCACGCGCCACCTAGATAAGGTCTTAGATAGTGCTGGGGAGGAGTCTGCTGTCTTGGTTCATGTCAGTACCAATGACATAGGAAAATGTGGTAGGGAGGTTCTGGAGGCTAAATTTAGGCTTTTAGGTGGGAAGTTGAAATCCAGAACTTCCAGGGTAGCATTCTCCAAAATGCTTCCTGTTCCACGTGCAGGACCCAAAAGGCAGGCAGAGCTCCGGAGTCTCAATGCGGGGATGAGACAATGGTGCAGAGATGAGGGTTTTGGATTTGTTAGGAACTGGGGAACATTCTGGGGAAAGGAGGTGCTCTTCCGAAGGGATGGCTACACCTTAACCGGGATGGAACCAGGCTGCTGGCATTAACCTTTAAAAAGGAGATAGAGCAGCTGTTAAATTAGATATTAGGGGAAAGCCGACAGTCGCCCAAGAGCGGATGGTTCGGAAGAATGTATCTTTGAAGGATACTACCAAAAGCAGATAGGTTCCACAAAAGAGTAAAGTAGCCCAAATGCTCTCGAGTATGGAGCAGACAGAGCTTAAAGATCCCAAATTACCCATGTCTAACAATAGCCAAATTAATATGAATAAAATACATTTTCTAAAATGCTTGTATGCAAATGCTAGAAGTCTAAAAAATAAGATGGGAGAGTTAGAATATATAGCACTAAATGAAAGGTTAGATATGATTGGAATATCAGAGACATGGTGGAAGGAGGACAACCAGTGGGACACTGTGATACCTGGGTACAAACTATATCGTAATGATAGAGCTGATCAAATTGGTGGAGGGGTTGCTCTCTATGTTAGAGAGGGCATTGAGTCAGAAAAGATTAAAGTTTTGCAGGAAACAAAATCTGCTGTAGAATCTATATGGATTGAAATTCCATGTAAAAGGGGGAAGGCAATGGCAGTGGGGGGTGTACTATCGAGCGCCTGGCCAGAATGACCAAATGGATGATGAAATGCTCAAAGAAATCAAGGAAGCTAACAAAAGTTATAGCGCAGTAATAATAATGGGTGATTTCAACTACCCCGGTATCGACTGGGTCAGTGTCACGTCAGGACATGCTAGGGAGATAAAGTTCCTAGATGAAATAAATGACTGCTTCTTGGAGAAGCTGGTTCATGAACCGACCAGAGGGGAAGCCATATTAGACCTAGTCCTTAGTGGAACACCAGATCTAGTGCAAGAGATAAGGTTGTTAGGGGCACTTGGCAGTAGTGATCATAGCATGATCGCCTTTGATTTAATTAGTGGAGGAGGGATAGTAAAGAAATCCACAGTACTACCTTTTAACTTTCGAAAGGGAGACTATGATAAAATGAGGAAAACAGTTAAGAAAAAACTAAAAGGAGCAGTTGCAAAGGTTAAAGACGTACATCAGGCTTGGCTGTTGTTGAAAAATACTATCTTGGAAGCCCAGACCAGCTGTATTCCACGCTTTAAGAAAAGTGGAAGGAAGTCCAAAAACCTGCCAGCATGGTTTAAAGGTGAGGTCAGAGAGGCTGTTGTTGCCAAAAAAGCATCTTTCAGGAAATGGAAAAAAGAGCCAAACGACGAAACCTGGAAACAGCACAAGCACTGGCAAGTCAAATGCAAGGCAATGATAAGGCAGGCAAAGGGAGAATTTGAGAAGAAGCTTGCTGCGGAAGCAAAAACGCAAAGTAAAGACCTTTTCAAGTACATTCGTAGCAAAAAACCTGTGAGAGAGTCAGTTGGTCCATTAGATGATAAAGGGGTTAAAGGAGCACTAAGAGGCGACAAGGCGATAGCAGAGAGACTGAATGAATTCTTTGCTTCAGTCTTTACTGAGGAAGATGTAGGGAAGTGGTATTTAAAGGTGCGGAAGAATTGAAGGAAATATCAATACATCGGGAAGATGTATTACAACTATTAGATAAACTGAAGAGTAGCAAATCACCTGGGCCGGATGGTATACATCCAAGGGTGTTGAAAGAACTGAAATATGAGATTGCAGACCTGCTATTAGTAATCTGTGAACTATCATTAAAATCATCTCTAATACCTGAAGATTGGAGGATCCCCAATGTAACACCAATTTTTAAAAAGGGTTCCAGGGGTGATCCGGGAAACTACAGACCGGTGAGCCTGACATCAGTACCAGGAAAAGTGGTAGAAACCATCATAAAGAATAAAATTACTCAGCATGTAGATAGTGTCATGAGGGCATCCCCTGGTGACCATTCGAAGTATGGGCATGCTCCACGACAGAAATTATTTTAGGGAGCGTGATGAAATGTAAGGTCCACGAATGGCGAATGGTCTTACTTATTTCCAGCTTCCTATGAGAGCTCAATAATCAAACCAAGTGTAGGGAAAACAAGGCTTTATTCCCCGTCGGTGCAAGGGTTCAAATAAGACATTGAGAAATCAAAAGAATGTCCTTTGTTTCAAAAGGTACCAGTATTAACAAGCTGACTAATTGTTAAACTCCACAATTAGTGCAAGGGTTATTCAGAGGAATTCACTTCATTCCAACACAATAAGAATTAAACAAACTTCTTCTCAGTTATACAGTGGCTACAGATTCTAGGCTCGTGGCCATGCACAAACCACAATCCATTTCTTCTGGTGGAGGAATGGGAACAGCATTTATATATTCAATTTCCATGGATTCTGCTCCACTACATTCATCATCAGAGCAGTCACTGTCCCTGTCTGCTACAGGTCTACGTGAAGTGTCCCTAGGCTCTTGCCTCCAATAAGACTGTGTTTTAAGTTCTCTGGGAATTTTCTGAAACCACCCTGGTTTCTTCTTCCTTACAAACTGAGTATTTGTTTTAGCAGTGCCTCTAGGAGTTAAGCATTCAGTATCATGAATAAAGCTTTCATACCTGGAACCTCTGTGGTTTGAATCCGTGGAGCTTTCTCTCCCAGAAACGTTTCTCCTGCAACAGGTTCTCTGCCGATAGGCTCTAGGCAGGGCTGTGCTTTCTGGCAGCTTGGTAAAACCTGGTGTGGATTCAACTTTATGCTTCAGTAAGAACTTAGCTTTGTCAGAAACTGCTTTTCCTTTGGGGCCTGGTAAAACTTGACTAGTATTTCCCAGAGACTGCAGGCTTTCCTCCAAACCTATCTCTCTGGTTCTCTGGATACGTCTCTCTGCTTTTGAATCAGGAACGTTGTTGGAACAGGGAGTGGCACACTCTCTAGCCTTAGTGCTTTCTCCAGCAGACTCCCTCTGAACAGCTGCTCACTTAGCCTGGCCCTTCTGAACTCCACCTTTGTGAACTCTGTTCCTTTGGGCTTGCTCAGGTAGGATTCTTTCTCCAAGTCCTTCTCCTTCTCTTAGAGCTGCTCCTTCCCTCAGAGCTGTTCCTTCCCTCAGAGCTGTTCCTCCCAGTAGAGATGTTCCTCTTTTCTGGATCCGGTTCCCCGCAGACTCATCCTCCGCTCCGACCGTGATCGCCAGCTCAGGCTGCTCCGCCTTGCAGCCAGCACCACACACGAACGGCTCCCTGCTCTTCGGCCATGTGCTCGGCTCGCATCCTCGCCGCCGGAGCACATGGCCCTCTACCCATGCTGATTGGCTCTCGCCGCACCTCATGTACCAGCAGCCATTGAATTTAAAGGACGCCGCCTGCCTCACAGCCCCCCAACCCCCCTCCCCCCTTCACCACTACCCCCCATAGGCAGGGACCCGCGCCGGGCTGGTACCGCCGGTTACCGGCGTCCGCCGGGACCCTGCCCACGGCCTACATATACCTGTAAAAAAATAAGTCATAGACTACTTCTTAGATTTTTTTCACCTGTCTCTTGTACAGCTGTTCGGGAGCTTCTCTGGGGAGTGTCCAGCAGTAGTCAGCCAGCATTGTAGTGGACCATTTTCCCTGGTATCTTTGCTCCATCGTTGCGATATCCTGGTGAAAACGTTCGCCCTGTTCATCATTAACCATACCACAGTTGTCAGGAAAGAAATCGAGTTGGGAATCAAGGAAATGGATCTTTAGAGACATATTGCAGCCAAGTTTCTGATACTGCATCAGCATGTCTTCTACTAGTTCCTTGTAGTTTTCTGCCCTAACATTCCCGAGAAAGTTTGTTGACACTAGGCGAAAAGCATTCCATGCTTGTTTCGCAACACCCTGCAGCAAGTTGTTGAACTGGTCATCTTTGAAGAGCTCTCAAATCTGAGGAACCACAAAAACTCCCTCTTTAATCTTTGCTTCGCTGAGTCGAGGGAATTTTTCATGCAGGTATCTGAAATCTGGCGAAGTGCGGTCCATGGCTTTCATGAAGTTTTTCATCAAACCTAGTTTGATGTGAAGGGATGGTAGCAGCATTTTGTGAGCCTCAACCAGAGCTGGGTGCTGGATATTCTTCTCTCCAACTGTTACATTTTGTCTGCGATTCCATTCCTCCCGCAAGTAGTGCCAATCCCTTGTTCGGCTATCCCACTCACATAAGAAACACATGTATTTTATATATCCCTGCTGCACTCCCATTAAAAGGGCAACTACCTTCAAGTCACCACAGAGATGCCAGCTGTACTTGTTATAGTTAATGGAAGTCATTAGATGCTTTAAGTTATCGTATGTCTCTTTCATGTGGACAGCATGCGCTACTGGAATAGATGGAAGACGGTTTCCATTGTTGAAAAGCACAGCCTTCAGACTCAATTTCGAAGAGTCTATAAATAGTCTCCAGTCTTGTGGGTCATGAGTGATTTTTAAGGCATTCATGAGGCTTTCAATATCGGAACAGAATACCAGATTACTTTCCTTTCCGACTGCGTATAGTACACTGCTGACGTCAGATGGCTTCAGCAGCCGTCTGGCAGTAGTATTGCACTGCATCAGAAAATGATGCAATCAACTCTGGATGATGTGTGCATGCTGGTATTATGCAATGTGATGCAATATTACATCATTCAAGGCTTATTTGGGATGTTGTTGATGTTCTACAGGATAAATTTGCACGGTGAAACGTCAAAAATGAACTACATGCAATATCTTCAAAACGAGAGCCAATAAAATTGTTTTTAATGTTATATTCGTGTTCAGCTCACCAAGATACTACAGATTAGGGCCTTTTAAAGTCAGTAACGATTTCAGTGTTGACCAGTGTAATGAATTCCAGAGTTTGATTACGCGTTGAGTGAAAAAATATTTCTCCTATTAATCTTAAATGTTCTACACTGTAGCTTCATTGCATGTCCCGCAGTCTCTACTTTTTGAAGGAGTAAACAACCGATCTAAATTTACGCATTACACTCCATGCAATATTTTATACAAGAGAGCTCTGTCATATCTCCTTCAGCCATCTTTTTTCCAGGTTGAAGAGCCCTAGCCTTTTAAGAATTTCCTCATAGGAGTATCCTTCCATCCCCTTTACCATTTTGGTGGCCCTTCTCTGTACCCTTCCTAATTCTGCTATATTCTTTTTAAGATATGGCGACCAGAATTACACATAATATTTAAGGTGCAGTTGCACCATGGAACGATACAGAGCCATTATAATATACTTTAATTTATTCTCCATTTCTTTCTCTATGATTCCTAGCATTCTATTGTTTTACTGACTGCTGCCGCACACTGGGCCAAGGGTTTCAGTGTACTTTCCACCATGACGTCCAGATCCTTTTCTAGGATAGTGATTCCTAATGTGGAACCTTGCATCATGTAACTGTAGTTTGGTTTGTTGTTCCCTAACAGTTTAATGCAGAAAGCTAATGCCAGTTTGTACGTGCTCTTTATGTGCATATAACACGAGTTTTACACTTACGAATCTGCATGCCAAATGCAGAAAAGAGATGGACACGCAAGGAGGAAGTCTGCAACACCTCTGCGAACACGAAATGCCACATGTATTTAAATGAGTTGGGTGTACTTAAGTGACATGTTAATGAGGTCTGCGCCCAATGCAGAGAAACGCTTTAAAAATTAACCAATCAGGCGTTAACTTTGAGAGCGTCGTTATTTGTACACCTGGTCAGGAGGTGACGTTAAACTCTAGCGCGTCCTTCACTGTAGTCCACGTGGACGGCTTCAGTGATCCATATTCATTGGCGTATTGGCGTTTCAAGATCAGTGTTTTCTCAGCGTACATATTATACTGTACTCGTCAGCGTATATCACTTCTCCGTTCAGGAAGATTTAAAAAATATGTCCTTTGCTACTTATCCTCTTGCCATTTTGCTGCTTGCAAGAGCTAGACAAAGAAGGGAGAACAACAAAGACCCGAGAGAGGAGCATGAAGAGGTACATGCTGTACCCATCATCATCGTGAGGCCCTGCAGATGGTGCCTGTTTGGTACTGGATAGACTCCCAGACTGGCATCTGACATCATGCACATGCTCAACTGAGCAATTTTTTCTGTTTCTTTTCTTTGCGCATGCATTACTGTGCTCCTTAATGCTGATGTTTAATGATCACCCACACTACGCACGCACAGAGCTGTCCTTTCCACGATTCAAGGATCTACTTAAAACCCACCTCTTCCAACAAGCATTTGACATCCCTGACCCCTGATGTATTATTAGCACCTGTTCCTAATAACTTGTAGCCATGCTGTAGTATTATATCTGTAAATAGACTGTAAATAGTTTCCCCTGTTATCCAAGTTCCTCCCCTTGTTATCTGTAAACTCATGCATGTTATTGTACTGAGACTTTTTGTTCTATGTGAACCGCGCTGATGCCGAATAGTGCGGTATATAAGAGAATGTAAATAAAATAAATAAATAAATGTACCTCCCTTTTGTCAGTCCCCTTATTTCCCATTCCCTCTTCCTACGATCAGGAGTCTTCAGTTCCTTGTTCTTTGCTTTTTTTTTCTCTATCTCTCTCTTTCCTGTCTAACCACTGGCATTCTTTTTCTTTTCTATTTCTGATTTGCAGCCTGTTTTTATTGTACACCGCCCTGATGCGCATGCCTGGGCGGTATATCAAGCGACAAAATAGAGATAAAGCTCATCTTTTCTTTGCGCCAGGATATTACGCATCTGTCATTTGCATACCCGCCCTTTTCTGCATTGATGCAATAAGAGTTGTGCACTGTCGGGCCTCTATGTAGACTCACCTCTTCGCTGTTGCTTTCAGATCTTGACTCACTTGGTCTTCTTTTAGTTTCCTTATCATTCCCCTAGATGTATCCTGTTGTCTACAGCTACTGTGTTGTCTGTCTTGAGTAGACTGTAAGCTCTGATGAGCAGGGACCATCTTTTACATGTGTCTGTGGAGTGCTGCGCACATCATGTAGCGCTATACAGATGTTCAATAGTAGTAGTAATAGTAGTAGATACGTAAAGAGTCACTACTGCACGTGCCTAGTACCAGTTTTCTGCATCAACCTGTAAGTGCATTACTTTGCACTTATCCACATTAAATTCCACCTCCCATTTGGATGTCCAGTCTTCTAATTTATCAAGGTCATCTTGCAATTTTTCACAATTCTCTTGTGTTCTAACAACTTTGAATAATTTTGTGTCATCTGCAAATTTGATCACCTCACTCATTAGTCCCATTTCTAGGTCATTTATGAATATATTAAAAGCAGCAGGCCCAGCACAGATCCCTGGGGTACTCCACTAGTAATCTATCTCCATTGAGAAATTTGGACATTTAGCTATACTGTCTGCTTTCTCTTTTTTAACCAGCTTCTGCCTCCTATCCCATGACTTTTTAATTTTGCCAAGAGTCTCTCATGAGGGACCTTGTCAAAGGCTTTCTGAAAATACAGATATACTGTATCAACTGGCTCACCTTTATCTATCTGTTTATTCACACCTTCAAAAAAATATAACAGATTAGTAAGACAAGACTTTCCGTGGCTAAATCCATGTTGGCTTTTACCCAACTATGGCTATCTATGTGTTCAGTAATTTTATTCTGTATAATGGTTTCTGCCATTTTGCCTGGTACTGATGTCAGGTTCACTGGTCTGTAGTTTCCTTGATCACCCCTGGAACCCTTTTTAAAAATTGGCATTAAATTGGCCATTCTCCAATCTTCACATACTATGGATGATTTTAATGGTAGTCCGCAGATTACAAATAGTAGGTCTACAATTTCATTTTGAGTTCTTTCAGCACCCTGGGATGTATTCCATCTGGCCCAGGTGATTTGCTACTCTCTAGTATCTCAAATAGTTGTAATACATCTTCCTGTTTATCGAGATTTGTTTCAGTTCTTCCAAAACATCAACTTTAAGTACCATTTCAGGCATGGGTAACTTCCCTTCATCTTCTTCAGTAAACTCTAGAGCAAAGAATTAATTCAGTGTCTCCACTATGGCTTTACCCCTCTATCATATATGGTCCAAATGACTCACAGGTTTTTTGCTATTAATGTACTTGAAAACGGTTTTATTATTTATTTTTGCAAAATATTAGGTGTATCTGTTGTAGTTCTATAATCTGAGCTTTAGTTACAGTTTGAAAGGGCATGATAATATGAAGATATTTTATCTCAGTATAAAATTCTAAGCAAAGCTGGTATTTATTGATGAAAGAGCATTAAGACATGACTTTAATGTGCAAATATATAGAGAAAGCCAACTAACTGTAGCCAGAATCTGAATATCACCAGCATATGAGTGACATATTACCCTCAAAACTTTGGATCAGAACAGAAGAGAGAGAAACAAATTTGAAAGGCTAAGTAAATGCAAACAAACATACTTTGAAATGTCTCCGTAAAAATGCTAGAAGCCTAAAAAATAAGATTGGAGTGTTAGAATATATGACACTAAATGAAGAGATAGATACAGTATAATAGGCATCTCTGAGACCTGGTGGAAGGAGGATAACGCTGTGATACCTGGGTACAAATAATATCACGGTGATAGGATCGATCAAATTGGTAGAGGGACGGCACTGCGTATTCAAGAGAGCATTGAATCACATAGACTAAAAGTTCTGTAGGAAACAAAATGCATCTTTGAATCTCTATGTATAGAAATTCTTTATGTGACAGGGAAGAAAATAATGGTAGGGGTTTACTATCATCTACCTAGAAAGAATGAGCAGACAGATGATGAAATGCTATCAGAAATTAGGCAAGCTACCAAAATTGACAGCACAAAAATAAAGGTGATATCTGTTACCCAATATAGATTGGATAAACATCACGTCAGGACATGCTGGGGAGATAAAGTTCCTAGATGAAATAAATTACCTGCTCCATGAAGCTGCTGGTTCAGGAATTGACTAGAAAAGGAGCTAATTTAAACTTAGTCCATTGTGGAGCACAGGATTTGATATAAGAACTAACAGTGTTGAGACCACTTGTCTAGTGATCATAACTTGATCAAATTTAACTTAGTAACTGGAATGAGAACAGAAACGGAATCCATTGTGTCAGCTTTTACTCTTCAAAAGGGAGTCTATAATAATATGAGGAAAATAGAAAAAAAACCCTAAAAGCAGCAGCTGCAAAGGTCAAGCGTTTAGATAAGGCATGGATGTTGTTTAAAACTACAATATTGGAAGTCTAGAACAGATGCATCCCATGTATTAAGAAAGGTGGAAGAAAAGCCAAAATGATAGCCAGCATGGTTAAAAGTTGAGGTCACTTAGTTATTGTGGTTGAACACTCAAAAAGAGCTACCACAACAGAAAATTTTCTTAATTGAAAAATGTAAAGGGAGCTCAAAGATCTTTACAATGTTATGCCAATGCTACATTGACTTAAATGATCTTCATTGCTCCATATCCACTTACTGTCAACAACAGAGGGGGTAACCTGCATGGAGTGATAAGTACCACCCTAAACATAAGCATAGAGTGGTATAATATGCATGCAGCAGCGGCTACCACTCTAGCCTCCTAACTGGGCAGATTAGATGGACCATGCTGGTTTATCTACCATCAGTTACTAGGCTACTATGTTATGATTGTTCATCAGAATAGAAGGATCAAACCTGAAAAGCTGAGGGGACTCCTATGCATGGGAAGGGCCACACGTGCTCAAAACTTTACACTAAATTTCTATGCTATGAGAAAGTAACTCATCTCAGTGCCATCAGATGACGTCACAAACTTGTGTGGCTGATTCATTCACTTGTTGACTTAAAACAATTCAGTATCTAAAAATGAACTGAATGGGTGATTGATGTGAAACTGAAAGTTTTTCCCATTCACATCCCTAGTTCACATGTATTTCCTAACAGTGTCATCTTTTGCTCTGACCTGCTCATTCTGTTTGGACCTGACGAAGGGAGTGCTAAGTTTGGAAATCTTAGTTGCATTGGAGGTAATTTTAGTAGTCTTACTCATGCTTTCGGCATCTGAAAACAGGCATTGAGATGCACAGAGATCTCTCCAAAGCCATTTTAGAAGCCAGCTCTGGGGATGTCCGAATCTGAACCGGTGAAAGGCGGAGGCATAGCCAGGGCGTTCCCAGGTACCTGGAGGCATTCCCAGGATGTCCCTGCTTGATCACAGACTGTTATGGACATCTAACTCTTGACCTGCTCCAAGGCACAAATATCAGTGAATACTCTCATTTTAAATGGAAAAAATCCAGAGGGTGTAGAGAAGAATGCATTTGCTCCTCCCCAGTACTTGGTCAACAACAGCAGCAGCAGGATTTGAACCCTGACTGCCCTATTCCCAGCCAACTGCTCTAACTATTAGGCTATCCTATTTGTCTGGTTTTATAATACTGTTCTGGGGATGTCTAGATAGACACCCCAACAGACATCCATATTAGGCACGTCCAGGTTTGTGAAATGGCATCTGCACCTGGATGTGCCTGCATTTTTTTCAGATGTTCTGGCTTAAATGTCCCAGATTCCACTTAGACGAATTTTCTAAAATTCCCCTCAATGTGATTGAGTATGATCATGCATTTTTTTTCAAAATTATTTAACAACAATACAAAACAACAAGTGTTCAAATCCAACTGTAGATGATTCAACATTTGAGGCCATTGCCCAGATAACAACTTCTAATTCATATTGCACAGAAGGAATCCACTGGTGACCAGATCTTATTAAAACTACTTAGACTTCCTTCTCTCAGGTGCAAAAGCTTTGTAGTTATGCATGAGTCTTACCTGGTTCCATCACATTTGCATGTTTAGTGTTGAAGAATCATCTTAACTGCTACAGCTAAATGAAAATCAAGTTGGTTGGCATTTTCTGGTGATAGGACATTTGACTTCTTGCAATAGGGGGTTAGAGGTTGGTGTGCATGGACCAGGAGAGGGACCTCGGCATGCTAGTGTCTGAGGATCTCAAGATGGTGAAAGAATGTGACAAGGTAGTGGCCAAAGCCAGAATGATGCTGGGCTGCATAAAGAGAGAAATAAACAGCAGAAAGGAGATAGTATGAATGCCCCTGTAAAGGTCATTGATGAGGCCTCACTTACAGTATTGTGTTCAGTTTTAGAGGCCATATCTCACAAAGGATATAAAAAGACTTGAAACAGTTCAAAGGAAGGCGACCAAAATGATTTGGAGTCTGCGCTAGAAGACCTATGAGAAGTGACTTGAAGACCTAAATATGTATACCCTGGAGGAGAGAAGGTACAGGGAAGATATGATACAGACCTTTAAATACTTAAAGGATATTAATGAACAAACAAACCTTTTTCAAAGAAGGGGAAGCTGTAAAACTAGAGGGCATACGATGAAGCTGCAAGGTGGTAAACTTAAAAGCAACATCAAGAAATATTTCTTCATTGAAAGGGTGGTGGATGCTTAGAATGCCCTCCCAATAGAAGTGGTGGGGGCAAATACCGTGTCAGAATACAAAATGGCATGCGACAGATACAGTGCATCCCTTTATATCAAGAGGATTAAATCAAAGCAAACTTAAATATCTTTTAAACTTCAGCAAATAAAGGTGGGCTGTGATCCCTATGTTCTTTAATTGGTCTCTAAGAGCTAGAAGCAGACTGTTCCAAGGGTTGCAGAGCAGAGATGGCGTCCATCTGTCCAAGAAAGGTTGACTCATTTTCAGTAGTAGAGTGGCTAATCTACTGAAGAGGGCTTTAAACTAGATTCGTTGGGGATGGGTGAAGACAGCCCCCAGGTAAGTGAAAGCCCCAGGTAAGTGAAACGTTAAATACCTTTATAGAAATGGGTAAAAGGGGTAACATATGGAAAGCAGTATGTATAAATGCCCGTAGCATGGGAAATAAGATCCCTGATGTTGAAGCTTTGATGGGAGTGGCTGACATGGATTTAGTGGCAGTTACAGAAACATGGTTCACAGAAAACCATGACTGGGATGTAACTATACCAGGCTATACTTTATTCAGAAAGGATAGGGGAGGAGGAGTGGCACTATATGTAAAAAATAATATTAAAGCTTTGAAATTACAGAGCTTAAAAGGGAGAGAGGAGGCACTGTGGGTTAAACTAGAAAGAGGGAAAGAGAAATATATTTGCATTGGCGTGATATACAGACCTCACTCACAAGAGGAAGAAGTGGACCGAGAGTTAATTGAAGACATATGCAGCATTGCTAGGAAAGGGGAAGTGCTACTGATAGGGGATTTCAATATGCCAGATGTTGATTGGCACATTCCTGCTGCAGTATCATCCAGAAGTAAGGAGATCCTGGATTCTCTACAGGGAGAACTATTCGGACAATTGGTAACAGACCCCATACGTGAAGGGGCCATATTGGACTTGGTGCTTACCAATGGTGAAAGTGTTTCTGATGTTGTAGTGGGAGATCATTTTGCATCCAGTGATCACCAGATGGTGTGGTTCAGTATTAGGACTAGGGCTGTTAGAATCCATTCAAAAGCGAGTGTCTTAAACTTTAGGAAAACTAACTTTGCCAAGATGGGCCAGTACTTCCGGGAGTCGTTAGCGGGATGGGAACAGCTGGGGGATGTAGAAAAACAGTGGGCAAAACTGAAAGAGGATATTTTAAGGGCAACCAACCTTTTTGTTAAAATGGTAAATAAAGGTAAAAGGAAAAGGAGACTGCTATGGCTTTGGAAAGATGTAGCTGAAAAGGTGAAGAAAAAGAGGGAAGCCTTCATGAAATACAAGAGATCAAAGAGAGAGGAAGACAGGCAAAATTATTTGGAAAAACTTAGAGAAGCTAGCAAAGTAGTCAGGAAAGCAAAGATTCAAAAAGAGGAAGAAATAGCCTATGCAATAAAATGTGGGGATAAGACATTTTTCAGATATGTTAGTGAGAAGAGGAAGGGCAAAACCTTTATTGTCAGACTCAAGGGTGAAGGGGAGGAATATGTAGAAGATGATGAAGATAAAGCAGAATTGCTTAACAAATATTTCTATTCTGTGTTCACAGATGAAGAACCAGGAACAGGACCTCAGAAAACACCCACAAAAAGAAACAAAAGCAAAGGGCGTCTTGAACAATTTTCAAAAGACTGTGTTCATGAGAAACTAGCTAAACTTAAAGTAGAGAAAGCAATGGGACCAGATGGGATATACCCTAGAGTACTGAGGGAACTTGGGGACGTTCTAGCAGCTCCACTGACTGACCTTTTCAATGCCTCATTGGAGTTGGGAGTGGTGCCAAAGGACTAGAGAGAGGCTCATGTGGTGCCTTTACACAAAAGCGGAAGTAAGGATGTTGTTGAAAACTACAGGCCGGTTAGTTTAACTTTGGTGGTGAGTAAATTATTGGAAACGCTGCTAAAAGAGAAAATGGTGAGGTTTCTGGAGTCCAGCGGATTCCAGGATCCGAGGCAGCATGGATTCACCAGGGGCAGGTCTTGTCAGACACATCTGATTGATTTCTTTGACTGGGTGACCAGGGAGTTGGACAGAGGGAGAGCCCTAGATATGGTGTATTTAGATTTCAGTAAAACCTTTGACACTGTTCCTCACAGGCGACTTATAAACAAACTGAGCACTCTAGGGATGGACCCTAAAATTACTGTTTGGGTTAGAAATTGGTTAAGTGGGAGGCGACAAAGAGTACAGGTAAATGGAGCTCACTCTGAGGAGAAGGACGTTACCAGTGCTGTGCCGCAGGGATCTGTCCTTGGCTGATTCTTTTTAACATCTTTGTTAGTGATATAGCGGAAGGGCTGTCAGGTAAGGTTTGCCTCTTTGCGGATGATACCAAAATCTGCAATAGAGTAGACACCCAGGAAGGTTTAGATAACATGAGGAGGGATCTAGCTAAGCCTGAAGACTGGTCTAGAATTTGGCAGCTGGGATTTAATGTTAAAAAATGCAAGGTCATGCAAGGGGGTGAAGTACTTTTGTCCACTAAAGAAGAGCGGGACCTAGGCATGGTTGTGTCTGATGATCTTAAAGTGGCTAAACAGGTAGAAAAGGCAACAGCAAAAGCTAGAAGGATGCTTAGGTGCATAGGGAGAGGAATGGCTAGCAGAAAAAAGGAGTGCCTCTGTATAAGTCTTAGGTGCTACTTCATTTGGAGTATTGTGTTCAATTTTGGAGACCGCACCTTCAAAAGGATATAAACAGGATGGAGTCAGTACAGAGGATGGCTACTAAAATTGTTAGTGGTCTTCATTATAAAGCATATGTGGACAGACCTAAGGTTCTTAATATGTACACATTAGAGGAAAGGCGGGATAGAGGTGATATGATTGAGACGTTCAAATACCTCCATGGCATAAGTGCGCAGGGGGAGAGCCTCTTTCGATTGAAAGCAAGTACTGCTACAAGAGGACATGGGATGAGGGTGAAAGGGGATAGATTCAGGAGTGATATGCGGAAATATTTCTTTACGGAAAGAGTGGTGGATCCGTGGAATAGTCTCCCATTGGAGGTGGTAGAGATGAGGACAGTATCTGAATTCAAAAAAGCATGGGACAAACACAGAGGATCTCTAAAGGAAAAAAGGGGACTGTTGCAGTTGTTGATATGGAAGGACAGACTAGATAGGCCATGTGGTCTTTTTCTGTCGTCATGTTTCTATGTTTCTACCTCAGGATCATGTACTTTTGCATAGCCGCCATAATTTGTACTTTGGAGTAAGCATCCTAGTCAGTTTGGCAGGAACACAGTGCAGCAGCTGCAGCCACTGAAAAAGAAATTATGCTGGCAGCCCAAATTCTCCAGCTAACTCTCCAAAAGGTTTTAGACCATTACACCCAATTACCACTTCTAGCAGCCAAATACCCTTATGTTGACACCGTTTCTAGCTTGCAGGCTCCAGCAATCCATGCATTAATAAGGCACATCTCTTCAGTTGGCCACCGAGTTACCCTCCACTTGACCTTTATCCCCTTTGACACGTAAAGGCACATTTTGCAATGGGACATCCAAGTGCAGTCTGGGATGTCAAAGCCAGAACGTCTGGAAAAAAACACAGGGACGTGCAGGCTCAGGCACAATTTCAGAAACGTGGACTTGCCCATTATGGGCGTCTATAGAGGCGTCTAAATGGACATCCCCAGAATAGTATCTCAGAACATGCATATCTAAAAGTACAATATAATGGTTAAAGTAGTGGGTTGGGAGCAGAGTGGCCACCGTTCAAATCCCAATGTGGGTCTTTGTGATCTTAGACTAGTCGCTTAACTCTACACTCTCTGGATGCTTTAAAGTCAAAACAAGCACTTTCCTGATGTCTATTCATGCCTGCAGCAGGTCTAAATGTGGAAATGCTTGCAGGTGTTGCTGCCATTCCTGAAATTGAATGGAGATGTGTAAGTTCATTGTACCTCCCCAGACACGCCGCCACCATATCCCCTTACCTACTTCGACGTCCCTGCACTGGAGACATTTGTAAATGTCATTTGTGGAATGGTTCCAGAGATGTCTCCATGATTTTGACATCCATATGAATGTCTTCAGACATCCTAAATCACAACTAAGCCTTTTAAAATGCCCCCATAATTGTATACGCCTTGTCAATTACGCATTCTGTTAAAGTGTTAAATGTAGCTATGTAACGTTATTAATGGTCCATGTAAACCACTCTGATAGAAGAATGGTCCATAGAAATCGATAAATAATATAATATTGCTCTCTTTTTCTTTGGTGAGAGAATGAATGAATCTTGGTCTTTTGGTGCATTTAGTTCTCGCACTGACCTTTCAGTGAATTCCTTTCCAATCCCCGGGACAGAATGGGACAGATACTATCTATTTCAGGCTCTGGTTTATATTATTTGCTTTCTTCTATGATGTAAATTAGATGAAAATGTGGATAGAACCGACTGTTTCTTATTAAATATTGTACCAATGCTGCATGGTGTATTTATTTTGCAAAGAGAATTCCTTTCTCATGACCATGTCTGCTCCTATTCTTTTCTTCCTCTCTTATCAGGTTCCTACTCTCCCCACCCCTTTACTTGCCTTGCTTCGCAATTTTTTCTTCATCCCAGGCTGAGTTGTGTCCATGGGAACCGATTCTCTGTCAATATTACCGATTCAGCCACCCTTTGGAATTTCACTTTTGAAGTTCCTTTTAGCTGTGAGTAGGAAACCAACCATATCACATAATAGCAACACCCCTGTGGTAGCCGTGTGATGCTAAACTACAGTGCTGTACATTTTTCAGAAAGAGAAGTCTTTCTTTGCCAAATTCTACTTTTTCTTCCTTTGTCTTTGATCTACTTTTGCAAATGGCATACCCAGTGACGATAGATAATCCTCCCCGGCCAGGAGACGGGAGGGGTCCTCTTTTTTTTTTCTCTTCTGGCCTGTGCACATCATCTCCCTGGTGCCTCCAAGCCTGACTGAGCCCAAAGGCAAGCGATCCAAATCACATGGCCAGTCTCATGGAAAATAACATTTAATAAAAAAGGTATGCTGCTTTTATTTTCTGTTAAATCACCCACAAATATGGAATTAAGGACTATCAACAGGGCATATTTTTGGATTTTTGAAATGTCAGAAAAGTAATTTTAACCTACATAACTGCATAAAAATCTATTTTTTAAAAAAGTATGATGAACTTTTGGGATCTATGATGAAATAAAGGGATTTATGGTATGAGTCTATGAAATAATAATATTGATGGTCTTTCATTCCTAATTTGTGAGTGTTTAAAAGAAAATAAAGGCAACATGCATATTTTTGCCTATATAACACAGGTACACTACCAAAAAACTGCCTCCAGTTTTGCAACTGATTCCTATAGATTTTGGGGTGCTGAATCCAGGAAAAATAGCCAAAATGTTCCATCACGTCACGTTTTCTTGCAAAATTAGATTTCTTACCCATATAAGGAATGTTCACATAATTTCTTTTTAGCCGACTGCAGTTTATTTTCTTGGCCTAAAATAGAGGTTGTAATGGTTAACTAACTAGAAACACTCCCTCATGATATTTTAGAGTGTTTTGTATTCATTTTATACATTAACAGGACAATTGGGAGGCGGGGGGCTAAATCCAGTACTCGCACTGGCGCATGTTCTTTCCTGTTCGCCTCGCCTCGTTCGCTTCGCTCGCTCGCTCAAACACGGAGGTTGCGACATGAATGTTCCTGTCAAATTTCAGTTTCTTGCAAGTTCATTATTACCTTTTGTTTGCTCAGTCGTAATCCAGCTTTATTCCGAAGTGGTTCACTACAGTTGTAGTTTGCAGTGCTGTGTATTTGTGATGGCTCACAGAGCCAGAGGTTGCGTCAACTCTCCGGACAGTTTTTGTTTTATTTGTGGGGAATATACCGTGAAAAAGCGGCAGAGGAACATTTCTGCATTTATTAAAAAAGTATATTTCGCCTATTTTGGTTTGAAGTTAGGCGATCAAGACAAACCGTGGGCTCCTCACAAAGTGTGCAAGACATGTGAGGAAGATTTACGCTTATGGATGAAAGGTAAAAAACAAGCATTTCGTTTCGGAATACCTATGATGTAGCGTGAACAAAGAGACCACAGCAGTGACTGCTATTTTTGTTCTTGCATTGTGAAAGGGATACAACTTAAAAAATAAGAACGTAATAAGTTACCCCAACCTTCCCTCAGCAATTAGGCCTATGCCTCATAGCAACGAAGTACCTGTGCCTGAACCACCAAAATCTTTGGATCATATTTGTGTGGACGGTTCTGATCATGATGAGACTCATCAGATGGCTTTTCCCGATGAGTCCAGTACTTCCGAGTTTGAAACTGAACCAGATCCGAAACCTGAACTTTTCTCTCAAGCTGAATTGAATGATTTAGTCCGGGATTTAGGACTCCCAAAAGATGCTGCCCAACTGCTAGGTTCTCGGCTTAAACAGAAAAATCTATTGTCACCAGGAACAACTTTTTATTGGTACCGCAACCGCGAGACACAATTTTTGAAGTATTTCAGCAAAGAGGAAGATTTGGTATTTTGCAACGATATACGGAGTGATGGAAAAGTTTAAACTCAAGTATGATCCTGCTGAATGGTGGCTGTTCATTGATTCGTCAAAAGACAGCATAAAAGGTGTTCTTCTTCATAATGGCAACACATTCGCTTCAGTTCCTATTGCTCACTCTGTTATTCTCCAAGAAAAATACGAGAATTTGGCCCTGATTCTTCAGAAGATTCGTTATGATGAGCATAAGTGGATGATTTGTGGAGACTTTAAAATTCTATCCATGCTATTAGGGCAGCAATCCGGTTTCACCAAATATCCCTGCTTCCTTTGCTTGTGGGATAGCCGGGCCCGCAACCTACACTGGGGGAAAAAAGACTGGCCAATTCGGGAGTATTTGAGACCCGGTGAGAAAAATGTTCTTCATGAGAGCTTGGTACCTCGTGATAAAATTCTATTACCACCTCTCCACATTAAGTTGGGTCTCATTAAGCAATTCATCAAGTCCCTTCCAAAAGATGGTGAGTGCTTTCGGTACCTTTGCTCAAAGTTCCCCCGACTTTCTGAAGCAAAGCTAAAGGAAGGAGTGTTTGTTGGCCCTGATATAAGGAAACTCATTTCAGATGGAGCATTCGCTGAAACGATGTCTGAGAAGGAAAAAGAAGCCTGGGATTCCTTCAAGGATGTTGTTCTCAAATTCTTGGGGAACAGGCGGGATGAGAACTATAAGGATATTGTTGCCAGGATGCTCAATGCCTTCAAAGAACAAGGCTGTAACATGAGCCTGAAAGTCCATTTCTTGCACTCCCATGTGAACTACTTTCCCGAACACTTGGGGGCGTACAGTGAAGAACAAGGTGAAAGGTTTCACCAGGACATCAAGGACGCAGAGAGAAGGTACCAAGGAAGATGGAACACCACTATGATGGCTGATTTCTGCTGGTTGCTGCTGCGGGAAACCCCAGATGAAAAATACGCCAAGCAGCGCACCAAGAGAAGCATTCGGGGGAAGAAGAAACGGGCCCACCAGGAGATTGATTGACCCAAGAATGACTTTAAAATCTAAACTGTTGACAAATATCGTGTTTTTACTAAACTTTGAAATAAAAATTTGCTAGTTATTACCACAGTGTCGGATCTCATTTATTAGAATTTTATTTTCACACCATCGGGTGTTTGTCTTCATGTATTGCAATGGTGCGGTTTGCGTTTTCTATTCTTACATACATACCTGTACAACATTTTTTGCACATTTCTTTGCTTTGCTTTGTGTCTAACCTCGCTCTTATATGCTCAATGTTTGTGCACATGTATGTGGCTGTTTTAAGTGCAGACAATTTTGCTACCATCACAGTGTGTTTTGTTGACATTACTCTATTCTTATGTGCTGCCTTGTTACAATTTTCTTTATTCTTATTTGAATAACTACGAAACAATTAGTATAAAGAATTCATCCAAGAAACTTTTATCTCGATCGCACTCAATCTGAAACGTTCACCTCAAACTGCTAACCCAATGTAGCAAAAAATCTGTACGTGATGGAGCAAATTGGTTACCAGATTTGGATTCAGCGCACCAAAAAACGTAAAAATCAATCGAAACATTAGAGGCAGTTTAAAAAAAATTTTTTTTAGTGTACCTGTGTAATTTGAGAGTATATTGGTTGGTTTGATAGTCATTTGTAGACCATGCATAATATTTTAAAGAATTTGAAAGTGAGCAGGGCGCTCAGTGTGCCTGAATCCGTCCTCATATCCATTAGAACTAAGTAGCTCTGAGATGTTTACTAGTTGACTGAAGAGAATTCACTGGGGGTGCTTCATATCATGTTTTCCGCTCCTGTCTGTTCATTAAGTCATGCCGTTGTTTTCTCAATCCACAGAAACAGGTGGTCAGGGAGAAACGGGCCCCTTCTGTGGTAATCCTATTCCATGCCACGCTTCTTTTTTAAAACACACAAGCAAATCCAAAACAATCTGTATCTTCAGGCTAGCTTTTCACTGCAACAGGTAATAATATAAATTGTATCCCTCGGGTTCAACGGAGACAATCTCATTGCAATCTTAATAAACTGGCTCGGCATGTAAGCCAGTTGCAAAATGGACCTAGCACTCATCAGATAACGTTAAATGAATGAAACATTGTTAACTGACTAGTATCCAGTGAAGTGAGATACGAAGCCTTGTGTACACTGTTAAATGGAACCAAGTCAGCTGAGTTATAATGCCATTTGTTTGCACTGGGACTATAACACAGTTTTCTTTTAATATTCCAGATGTCCAGCTAGTCCTTATCCTCCTTCATTTTCAAAAAAATCAATAGAAAGAAAAGCAATTAGAGATGTCTTACAAAAGACATCAAATCTGCAATTTCCTCTGAGCAAAATACCATAACAACCATATTATCAAACCTAAATGGAAGAGGACACGTGGAGGGTAATTTTATAAAAGGGTGCTGAGATTCAGAGGTGGAGAAGACACCTGATTTGAGTTTATTATATAAAGAAACATAACCACCTATGTTCATTTCTAAAACACTAGCACCAGTCCAGCAGAGATTGTGGGCACTAACATTCATGCTTGCTTGGAAAAGGGCCATAAATAATAGTGTGCAAAGTATGTAGATATGCACATATTTTATAAAATTTGCATGTACATCTGACTCCGCCATGCTACATCCATACTTCTCCTCTGAGCTTGCCTACTGTACAAATATGCACCTTTTTGTAAAACGTGTACTTTTAGGCGTGACCTAATTTCATAAGAGGCCTTTTAGGTGTGTAAATCAGCATTTTGTCTGCCATAAAAATTTATAAAATTAACTCCTTCCCTCAGGGACCAAAACATTTAGGAACGATAGAATTGTTTTCATGTAGGAAGCATTTCCAATTGGAAAAATATCACAACACTGAAGAATACTGTGTAAACTAAGACATAGAACTAATGGTGATACCTATCCAGAGTTACACAGGCAGCATTTCATAGAGGACATCTTGAGTTTCCATTCCATAATGTCTTCTTACTGGTAACTACAGTAAATAGTGGCTGAGCTAAACTATGGGGCCCTTTTACTAAAGTGTGCTGAGATTTTGCAACTAACACACATATAGCATAAAATTTAATGTGTGGTAGTTGCAACTGCCATGCATGGGTGTGTCCAGCATGCTCCTGGCAATTACTGCACTGATTGGGTTCCTAATGCATAGCAGCGGCATGCGCAGTTCCCCCTGGTACGCTTAACGCCACCTCTTGAGATGGCATTAGGTGAACCCATGCTAAATACAAAGATCACATTTAGTACACAGTGTTTACCCCTGTGCTATCTGTGTAGTGCTCACTATGCCCACTTTCTGCCCCTAATATGTCCCCTTAACACACCAATGTGTGATTTACAGGTAGCATGGAAATTTGGCCATTGCAGCAGTGTAAATTCTGCCCAAGCAGCCCCTGCAATGTGGGGGTGCCTGACAGGAAGGGGACCCACACAGCAGCCTGTTTGCTGTGCTGCCTCCTTTCTAGGCCTGGCTATTAGCTCATGGGCCGAAGTCTCGCAATAACAGCCTCACCATGAGACTTAGCCCAGGAGGAACAGAGGCAGCATAAATAAAAGTATGTTTGTTACTTCTGCTGCTGTGCCACCCCCGAGCAGGGGGGCAACATGGGGGGGGGGGGGTCATGCCAGTGCTGGAGCGGGGAAGGGGCACAAGAGGGTGGCACTCAGCAAACTTTTGCTTGGGGCCTTGCCACTAGACCTTTCAGCACTGGCCCACTAACTGTGTTGGCCCCATGTTAACAGGTTTTGCAGGCCTCAGCACATTACCTGCTTATGGCACACTTTAGTAAAAGGGCCCTTTAGGGGAAGTTTTATTGGTTTTTGTGCAGCATGTCTAGGAAAGCTTGCAAGACTTAAAAAGTTTAAACACCACCAGCATCACTGAATTGGGAAATCTACTGTGAATGAAAAAGAAGACGTGCATATATTTTCAGCCGTAGGAATCAATTGCAGCTTTAATTCATTTTGTTCTCCAGGACCAAGCAGGAAGTTAGTCCCCATATATGGGTGACGTCGGCGCCAACGGAGCCCTCGTGCGGAGCATTTCCCCAGCTTTCAAGGAAAGCCTTTGGGAATGCAGCGCGCATGCGCGGTCCCCTTCCCGCCCAAGGGTGCCATCTTGCTCAGTCTTTCTTTTTCCGCGGAGCCCAACGGATGTGAGTTCATGTCACCCAGGAAAAGTAGATTTTTTTCTGCGATTTTCGCTTTTTCTTATCCGGTTCGATGCTGGTTCCCCTTCCTCGAGTCCGGAATTTCTTTTTTCGGTTTTTGTCCTTCATGACTAGCGTTCGCGCCTTTTTTTGTTATTTTCACTGGCAGCCCGGTCTTTTGACCTTGCAGGGTCTCTTTTTCCCCCGATGGCTGCCAGCGGGTTCAAAAAATGTGATCGGTGCAAGAAACCTATATCTCTCACTGACACACATGACTGCTGCCTCCGATGCCTCGGGCCCGACCATGACCCGCTAGCCTGTGGCCCGTGTGGCAAAATGTCTTCGAAGGCACTTCGGAGCCATCAGCATCAACGTGAAAGAATTTTTTCAGAGTCCACGTCCGGCTGGGCCCGGACTTCGTCAGAGGCCTCGACATCTCGGGAGTCTGACCCTGAGCACCGTTGTGGTTCCTCTGAGATCTGGTCTCCCACCCGGGAGCACAAAAGGAAGAAGAAGCTCGTGAGAGTGGCGTTGGTGGAGGCCCCTGGGTCCTCGAGGGCCAGGTTGCATAGCCCTGACCGCCACCCCGGGCTCTTGCAGTCAGAGAGGCCGTCCAAACTACCTCACATGGAGCCGGAGTCCCCAAGTCACGTAAGTGCTGTTGTCCTCGTGGACTCTCCTCCGGGAGAACCGATGTCGGGCCTGATGCCGTCGGGGCCCGAGTCAGGGGCTGCTGAGTCTCCTGAGCTTGGACTCAGGTTGACAGCCTTGGAGAGCAGCTTGGCTGCCTTCATGAAACAGCAGCGGGTGCTGATCACCGGTCTGACCGGTGCATCTGCCCCGACCACTGGGACCTCGACATCTAAGTTGACCCCAGAGGCCGAGCCGATCCTCGAGTCCATCAAGTCTCGAGACAATCCTCGTTCAAGGTCCCCTTCGACCTCCTGTGTGGGGCCGAGGTCGTTGACGCCGGTGCCCTCGGCGTCAGGGCGAGTGGCACCGAGGCCCACATGGCTGGAGCCGCTCGACTCCTTCTCGGAGGAGTTGGCGTGGGAGACAGAGGACGAGGAGTCTCCAGACACCTTCCGGACCCGGTGCGTCCCTTCGGACTCCCCGGAGTCCGAGCCTCAGAGAAGGCCCCCCCCCCCCCGAGGATACCCGGTTCTCGGACTTCGTGAGAGACATGGCCAAGGCTTTGAAATTCCCTACGGACGCCGAGGAGGAGCCTTGTGCTGAGGAGCTCGATGCCCTTCAGTATGATTTTCCTCTGAAGGAAGCCTTTAATGTACCGGTTCCTCCGATGCTGGAATGGCTGCTCTTCCGTATGTGGGAGGCACCGGCCTCGGCGCCAGTTCTTAGCAAATGGGTCGATTCCATTTATCGAGTCCGTAAGAGCCCTGGGTTCCAAAAGGCGCAGCTACCGCACAATTCCATGGTTGTGGAATCGGCCCTGCACCGCCTGAAGAGTCAGAAGATGCACTCCTTGGTGCCCCCCGGCCATGAGGCCTGGAACCTGGATGCCCTCGGTAGAAAGCGCTTTCAGGGCTCTATGCTATCTTGCCGTGTCTAGACTTACCTGCTGTACATGGGCATGTACTTAAGGGACCTGGCAAAGGAGATTGCCGGGTTCTCAGCTGGCCTCTCCGAGGTACCCTTGCAGAGGTTCAAAGCCTTGTCAACAGGGATCAGAGAGTGCTCGAAGTTTATCTCTTGAGCAGCCTATGATGGCTTCGAGGCTTCGGCCCGGGTAGCCGTGGCCGGCATTGGTGCACGCCGTCAGGCCTGGCTACAGTCATCAGACCTGGAGTCATGGGTGCAGGACAGGTTGGTCGATGTCCCGTGCCGAGGTGACAACCTAGTCGGTAAGCCCATGACTGAAAAGGCTGCAGTAATCGAGACTGAGACTCTCACCAGGACAAGGCTGTCCAGAAAGACTTCTGCCCCTTCTCAAAAAAAGAAGGGATCGGGAAAGAAGCCCTTTTTCCCGAGGAAGGGTGCTGCCTACAAATCCTACCCTCAGTATCAGGCCTCTCCAGCTCCCCAACAGGGCCAGCAGGCCAAGGGGCAGGGGCATGGGCCCCGTAGGCAGAAGACCCCCAAGCTGCCAGCTCCAGCTCCTGCACAGCAGGGAGCAGGGTTTTGACTTCCACAGCATAGCCTCTCCTCCGCCAGTGGCTCCACTCAGCACAGGGGGTCGGCTGACCCTGTATACCTACAGGTGGCCAGCCATCACAGGGGATACCTGGGTACTGAGCATAGTCCAAAAGGGCTACATGCTCCACTTCCACCAGGTACCCCCCTCCTACTATCCAGGGGAGCCTCCAAGACTCCCTCTACACAGAAACCTCCTCCTTCAGGAGTTGGCAAGTCTTCTAAAGGAACAGGTGGTGGAACCGGTGCCTCACCACCTGAAAGGGCAAGGCTTCTACTCCATGTACTTCCTGGTACCAAAAAGGACAGGAGGCCTCCGGCCTATCCCAGACTTGGGAAACCTAAACAAGCTTCTGGAGAGGGAAAAGTTCAAGATGCTTACCCTTGGGATACTGCTGCCCTACCTCTAGCAGGGAGACTGGCTATGCTCCTTAGACCTAAAGGATGCTTATACTCACACCCTCATTCATCCAGACCACAGACAATATCTCAGATTTGCGGTGGGAGGAAACCATTTTCAGTACAGCGTACTTCCCTTTGGCCTAACCTCTGCCCCCAGGGTTTTCACCAAATGCCTGGCGGTGGTGGCGGCTTATCTCAGGAATCAGGGAATTTTTGTCTTCCCATACCTGGACGACTGGCTCATCAGGGGCCAGTCTCTCCAGGAGGCCCGACAAGCCACTCTTCGCACTGTCTCTCTTCTTCAGCATCTGGGCTTTGTCATAAACTATGCAAAGTCCACTTTGCTCCCCTCACAGAACCTAGAGTTTATAGGGGCATGCTTAGACACCCTTCAGACAAGAGCTTGCTTGCCCGAAGACAGGGCCCACAGTCTGATAGACTTGGCCAACCAGTTTCAAAGCAAGTCTCGTCTCCACCAGGCACTACCTGTGGCTCCTGGGCCACATGGCATCCATGGTACATGTGACTCCGAATGCCCATCTGCACATGCAGGCTGCTCAATGGTGCCTCAGAGATCAGTGGACGCAGGCCACAGGCAACCTCCGAGACAGAGTAAAGGTGTCCAAACCACTTTTGGACTCCTTACAGTGGTGGCTGCATCTCCCAAACCTTCTAAGGGGGGTACCTTTTCAGGCTGCAGCACACACACAGGTGCTGACGACCGATGCTTCCTTAAAGGGCTGGGGTGCACATCGCCAGGGCACGTGCACTCAAGGCCTCTGGTCTCCTCGAGAGGCCACGCAGCAAATCAATCTTTTGGAGCTGCGAGCAATCCACTTAGCTCTGCAGACATTTTCTCATGCCCTCTCTCACCAGTCTGTTTTGGTTCAGTCGGACAATCAGATGGCAATGTTCTATGTGAACAAACAAGGGGGCACGGGGTCCAGGCTCCTATGTCAGGAGGCACTGGCCCTTTGCTCCTTTGCAGTCAAACAAGGCATGTTTCTCAAAGCAGTTTATCTACCTGGTCAGGAGAATTTCCTAGCAGACAAGCTAAGCAGGATTCTCCAGCCTCACGAATGGCAGTTGAATCCATTGGTGGTCCAGCAGATCTTCCTCCGCTGGGGACTTCCATCCATCGATCTCTTTGCAAGTCCACAAAACCGTCAGCTGCCCAGGTTTTACTCCAGACAGCCGCATCCCCTGAGGATGGCAGCAGATGCTTTTCTGATCTCTTGGTCTAGGGGCCTCCTGTATGCGTTTCCTCCCACGCCCCTGGTGGCCCGAACTCTGTTCAAGATCCTCTGGGACAAGGCCTCGGTGATTCTGGTAGCCCCCAGATGGCCGAGGCAGCCCTGGTTCCCACTTCTGCTGCAGTTGGTGGTGGAAACTCCGTTCCCTCTGGGGTTGCAACACGATCTCCTGTCTCAAGATCAGGGTTCCCTTTTGCACCCCAATCTCAGGTTCCTCAATCTGATGGCCTGGCTGCTGAAAGGATAGTGCTAACTCCCTTACTTCTACCTAAGGAGGTTGAGGAAGTGGTCTTGGCCTCTAGGAGGCAGTCCACCGGAAAGTCCTATGCCCTCAAGTGGCGTAGGTTTACAGTATGGTGTGCTCAGCGCAATGAAGATCCTTTCTCTTGCCTTGTGCCAGTAGTACTGCAGTATCTATTTCACCTGTCAGACTTAGGCCTTAAGTCTCACTCTGTTCAGGTCCACCTCAGTGCTGTCAGCGCACCACTCACCAGTGGAAGGACAGTCTCTGTCGGTTCACCCCTTGGTGTCCCGATTTCTCAGAGGTCTGCTTCTTCGCAAGCCTCCAGTTCGTCCACCGGCGACTGAGTGGGATTTGAACGTGGTCTTGCAGCAACTTACTCGCCCACCGTTTGAGCCGATGGCTACTTGTCATTTGCGCTTCCTCTCTTGGAAAGCACTCTTCTTGGTGGCTCTTACCTCGGCCAGACGTGTGAGTGAACTACAAGATCTGGTTTCTGATACACCATACACACGGTTCTATAGGAACAAGGTTGTCCTACGGACCCATCCCAAGTTCCTTCCAAAAGTGGTCTCCTGTTTCCACCTCAACCAGGAGATGGTTCTTCTGACCTTTTTTCCCAGGCCGCATACGAGCCGGGCTGAAACAGTCTTGCATACCCTAGACTGTAAGAGGGCGTTGTCTTTTTACATAGAACGTACGCGGGGGCATCGAAGGGCTACTCAGCACTTCGTCTCCTTTGACCCTAATAAGATGGGGTTACCTGTCTCCAAGTGTACATTGTCCACTTGGATAGCAGATTGTATCGCCTGGGCGTACAAGGCAGCCAACCTCCCCTTGCAGGATCGAGTCACGGCCCACCCTGTCAGGGCGAAAGCCGCGTCAGTATCTCATCTCCGCTCTGTTCCATTGGCAGACATCTGCCAGGCTGCAACTTGGTCTTCAAGCCAGACTTTTGCAGCCCATTACTGCCTGAAGAGAGAGTCCCAAAGGGACAATGCTTTCGGATAGGCGACACTCCGTAATCTGAGGTTTAGGCAACTCCTACCCTCTGGCCCTTGTGTTGGGCTACTGTACGGGTGCGTTCTCAGAGGATATTCTTATCACGAATGCTGAGGCTCTTGAGAGGGAGTCATTTTTTCAGCTTTAGGTTCCTGGTAGCCTAGAGCTGGGGAGTCCCATATGTGAGGACTGACTTCCTGCTTGGTCCTGGAGAAAGAGTAGTTACTCATCTGTAACAGGTGTTCTCCAGGAGCAGCAGGAATCAGTCCTCATTACCCTCCCTCCTCCCCTGGAGTTGCAGTCATATCATTCATTTTGATTTTTGCTGTCTTTTAGCTGCGTCATCAGACTGAGCACGATGGCACCCTTGGGCGGGAAGGGGACCGCGCATGCTCGCTGCATGCCCAAAGGCTTTCCTTGAAAGCTGGGGAAATGCTCCGCACAAGGGCTCTGTCGGCGCCGATGTCACCCATATGTGAGGACTGATTCATGCTGCTCCTGGAGAACACCTGTTACAGGTGAGTAACTACTCTTTACTGGTCTTTCATTGATTCCAAATGGGAAAAGTCTAGGAATGGACTGAGTGAAGCTCACAAAGCAAGGTCCAGTGGAAAAACATAGTGCAGCCATCTAAGGAACCATTGATTTATCTCCATAAAGGAGTCTCTATACAGTACAGCAGTCTTTAAAGATAACGGGGGGAGGGGGGAGGCTCTGCTTAGACACAGTGAAGGCACATGGGTGCAGGGCCGATGCAAGGTTATTAAACACAGTAGGCAAACCTTCAGCCTCACAATTAGCTTTTTGACTCATAGCACCCCTTCCCCCCCAAAAAAAAAATTTGATAATAAACTCAATCATAATCATTAACACTATCCCTCCCAGAAATTCCTATCAAGGTGCATATTTGGATATCCTATGTTCAAATATTAAACTTTGTTTTCTAAATAGACACATAATGAGGAAAATTTCCAAAAGCCATGGACTCTTTGCAAACTGCCCGTTCTTCCTGTAGGTAAAAGTCCGAGTATGTGTGGCTATTGGGATCTATTGTTTTCCTTTGAATGTAGCTGCTTTTTGCTACCCATCCCCCAGAAGCTGCTGCTCTAGGTGAATGCCTAATGGTTGGACCTGCCCTGCATGGGTAAATGTGTTGCATCTATTCTATAAACGTAATATATGCACCTCTGTACCTATATTCAAAAGCTTCCACGCAAGGTTATGCCAGCTTTGAGGCAAGAGAAACACCATGTGTGTATGTGCCAATAGAAATCAGTGCATATGCATGTTCTTTATGAAATACACTCCGAAGTGCTAATCCCACACTCAGAGCCGGGCCGTCCACTATGCAAACTTGGTGGTTGCCCAGGGCGGCAGGCCCCGGTGGGCAGCATCATCCCTCCCTCCTCCCAGAAAAGCGGTAGTTCATCACTGCCTGGTCTGCCATGCCGCCCCCCCCCCTCCTAGCATCCATCTTGTCACCTGGGGGAGGGAGGCAGCAAGGCAATGCCTCTGCAGCATTGGGCTCTAAAGTGCCCATGCTGGCGCTCTCACAGTCTGCCCCTCCTGCCCCCCCTTCGATGCAACTTCATGCCGCTCCTGCCCCCTCCAACAGGAAGCTGTGTCAGAGAGGGCAGGAGTGGCAGGCCACGTGCATGCTAGCACAGGCACTTTAAACCTGACATAGCAGAGGCATCACTGTGCCACTCCATCCCCCAGATGAGAAGATGGATGCCAGGAAGGGAGGGGAGGGGGGTTGACATAGCAATGCCACAAGCTTTGGGGGTTGGCATGGAGGGTCTGCCTACGGTGGCAGAAACCCTCGGGATGGTTCTGCCCGCACTGCTGTGCCTGTTCTCTCTCCTTGGGAACACCTATGCTTATATCACATAAAAGGAACAGCTTGGACCTGATATTTAAAAACATGCCTCCGGGTAGCAGCGCCTACTACCCGGATAAATGCCACTGGGAAAGATCACCCCAGCACTATCTGGATAGTGCCACTGAATATCATCACAGACTGCCTCGGCGCTCTCCAGATAATGCTGGGGTGATCTGGGATGAAGTTACAGATTATCTGGATAGTGGGAATTTTCAGATAACATAGGTCAGCTAAAAAGCTATCCTAACATTGAACAGCAGTTGAATATTACCACTTTCTGGATAATGGCCACACAATCCGAATATTAAGCAGCAGTCTCTATCTCAATATTATCACTGAATATCCAGATCTTTTTTAGCCACAGCAGCTGGTATATAAAAAAAATGCTGCCTGTCAGGGGCTGAATATGAGCTGCTATGTTTTCTGAATACCTACTTTCATGTGCTGCCAGGCAGCGCCAGCCCAGAGTTTTCTTCAAGATGTTGGCAGCCTTAAGCCTTATACCCTCCTTATTGTCAGAATCAATTCTTCAGCTTTGAATGTCCTGCTCTTTGCCACCCCCCAAGAAGCTGTGGCCAATCTGACTGCCTAGTTTGCCTGATGGTTGGGCCGGCCCTGCTGTTGGGAAATTTTATAAGCATCTACTTGAGCATGTAAAATGCTCTTCTGCACACTGAGGTCACTTATGAAATTAGTCCCTGCAAAAATAGTTTTACAAACTTTTATTTACATAAAATAGGGGGCCCGATATTCAAATGGATTTATCCGGTTAGCAGAGGAATATTCAATGGCACTAACTGTCCAATGTCGCTAATTATCCCCTCTAATCACCGTGGCATTGTCCAGACAGTGCCAGAACAATCTGTGGGCAGGTTGAGGGGCAGTGTCAGCTCTTATCCTGTTAGCAGGGCCGTACCAAGCATGACTCGCACCCTGTGTGACTTGCACAACGGGCGCACACCTCCCCTCCCCCCCCCCCCGCACCTCCATCCAGCCACTTTCTGGACGGCGGCGGGAGAGAAGAGGCACACCTGATGTGCAAGTCGCCGATGCGCTAAGCAGATCTGTGCCTCCCTGCTCTGACGCCGTGATAGAGGAGGGAGGGACCAGACCTACTTAGCATGCCGCGAGAAGCCTTAAGGGGCACATTTCAACTGTCTGCCATTGCCTGCCACCACTGAGAGAAGAAAAAGTGGCGGCGGCAGGCAACGGCAGACAGCTGAAATGTGTTTCTTAAGCCTTTGTGCCCTGTGCGGCCGCTCCGCTCACACAGGGCTACATAAGAACATAAGATATGCCATACAGGGTCAGACTAAGGTCCATCAAGCCCAATATCCTGTTTCCAACAGTGGCCAATCTAGGTCATACGTACCTAGCAGTTTCCCCAAAAGACACAGGTTCCGCAATGCTTGTACTGGGTCAAGCATTGATATCCTGGGTCCCTTCTTAATAATGGTTTATGGACCTTTCCTCCAGGAATTTGTCCAAACCTTTTTTAAACCCAGCTACACTAACAGCCTTTACTACATCCTCCGGTAACAAATTCCAGAGTTTGATTACACGTTGAGTGAAAAAATATTTTCTTTTATTAGTCTTAAATAATTTACCCTGTAGCTTCATTGCATGTCCCCTAGTCTTTCAATATTCTGATAACGTAAACAATCGAGCTACGTTTACCCGTTTCACTCTGTTCATTAATTTATAGTCTCTCCTCAGCCGTCTCTTTTCCAGGTTAAAGAGCCCTAACCTTTTTAGCCTTTCTTTATAGGGATATCCTTCCACCCCCTTTACCATTTTGGTGGCTCTTCTCTGAACCTTTTCTAATTACGCTATATCCTTTTTAAGATACGGCAACCAGAATTGCACAAAATATTCAAGGTGTGGTCGCACCATGGAACGATACAGAGGCATTATAATATCTTTTATTTTATTTTCCATTCCTTTCCTTATGATACCTAGCATTCTATTTGCTCTCTTGGCCGCCGCTGCACACTGGGCGGAGGGATTTAACATGTTATCCACAATGACGCCTAAATATTTTTCCTGGGTGGTGGTTCCTAATGTGGTACCATGCATCGTGTAACCATAGTTTGGTTTGTTCCTCCCTAGGTGCATAACTTTGCACTTGTCCACATTAAATTTCATCTGCCATTTTGATACCCAGTCTTCCAATTTATCAAGATCCTCTTGCAATTTTCCACAATCCTCATGGGTTTTAACAACTTTAAATAGTTTTGTGTCATCTGCAAATTTGATAACCTCACTCGTTATTCCCTTTTCCAGGTCATTTATGAATATGTAAAAAGCAGCCGACCCAGCAAAGATCCCTGGTGTACACCACTATTCACCTTTCTCCATTAGGAAAATTGGCCATTTAGCCCTACCCTCTGCTTTCTATCTATTAACTAGTTCCCTGACCACATTAGTACACTGCCTCCTATCCCATGACTCTTTAGTTTTGCCAAATGTTTCTGATGAGGGACCTTATCAAAGGCTTTCTGAATGTCCAAATACACTATAACAACTGACTCACCTTTGTCTACCTGTTTATTCATACCTTCAAAAAAACATAACAGCTTAGTAAGACAAGATCTTCCTTGTCTAAAGCCATGTTGCCTGTCTCCCATTAGGCCATGACTATCTACATGTACATGTTCAGCAATTTTGTTCTTTATGATGATTTCTACCATTTTTCCCATTACTGACGTCAGGTTCACCGATCTGTAGTTTCCCAGATCACCCCTGGAACCATTTTTAAAATTGGCGTTACGTTGGCCATCCTCCAATCTTCAGGTATTACAGATGATTTTAATGATAGTTCACAGATTACTAATAGCAGGTCTGCAATCTCATATTTCAGTTCTTTCAACACCCTTGGATGTATATCATCTGATCCAGGTGATTTGCTACTCTTCAGTTTATCAAATAGTTGTAATACATCTTCCTGATGTATCGATATTTGCTTCAATTCTTCCGCACCTTTAAATACCACTTCAGTCATGGGTAACATCCCTACATCTTCCTCAGTAAAGACCGAAGCAAAGAATTCATTCAGTCTCTCTGCTATCGCCTTGTCGCCTCTTAGTGCCCCTTTAACCCCTCTATCATCTAATAGACCAACTGACTCTCTCACAGGTTTTTTGCTGCAAATGTACTTGAAAAAGTCTTTATTATGCGTTTTTGTTTCTGCAGCAAGCTTCTTCTCAAATTCTCCCTTTGCCTGCCTTATCAATGCCTTGCATTTAACTTCCCAGTGCTTGTGCTGTTTCCAGTTTTCATCATTTGGCTCTTTTTTCCATTTCCTGAAAGATGCTTTTTTGGCTACAAGTCTCTCTGACCTCACCTTTAAACCATGCTAGCAGTTTTTTGGACTTCCTTCCACTTTTCTTAAAGCGTGGACTACGGCTGTTCTGGGCTTCCAAGATAGTATTTTTCAACAACACCCAAGCTTGATGTAAGCCACTAACAGGCTAGGTACGGTCCTGCCTGTTAGTGGCGATTTTCACTCTTTTAACCGGATAAGTGCCCACATTAAGTTAGTTTACCTCAATAGCTGTCCTAATTTTATGAGGTTCAGCTCTCTGGAGAGTGAGTGGCTGAATATCACTTCCGTCCAGAGAGACATGACAGTCAGCACTGAGACTGGACAGTCAGCACTGGAAGATATCCAGATTCTGTCACTGAATATCCATTTTCACTTTTGTCCGTGGTGGCTACACTAACTGCTGTGGGCTGAATATAGGGCCCAGTATTTTATATATAGAAATGGGTATTTATAAAATTGCCTGGGATTACACAGAGAAAAAGATAGGCACTACTGACAGATAGCATGCTCATTTACATGGCTTTACATGTAGAAATTCTCAAATGCTGACTGTTGGAGGTAGTTGGGTCAGGGTTGCAAGAACAGTTATGCCTGACTGGCAGCAGGAGTAACATTGGGAATTTTCAAGAAATCTATTTTGTAAAGGCACTTGTGTTGCCTTTATAAACCTATGTACAACATAGATGCTCTGTTATAAAATTATCCTCCACAAATAAATACAGAATTTTATGAATATTCAGTGGCAAATTTGAAGTAGAAATCCCAATGTGCTAATTGTGAAATTTCTTAAGCAAATGGGCTTCACAAACATAGAGAAATATGTGAAAAATGCAAAAAAGCCAGCATTTTAATGTACAAAGCCCCTTTTATGAATAAAATGTGCAAAAGACCTGTCTTTGAAGTAAACTTTCTTCTTCATGGAGAAGTAGGATAAGTGCTCACACATGGAAGATGTCACTGATGGAGTCCTTCCTGAAGCTTTTGGAGTGGTTCTACAGCACATGCATGTGAATTCCTGCCTACTGCCGTTATGCCTCATCTCCTCAATCTTTGTTTGTCGACGGAGCTCCAAGAACATGTTTCACATCAGCCTGCATACTTTGCCATTCTTTTCTTTGGTTTTTGTGTCTCGCTCTTTTTGTGAGTTCTTTTTCTCTTATGCCACTATTCTTGCTTCATGTTAGCTGCCCCATTAGTCTCTTAGTTTTTTCTGTCATTTTTAAGTTTCATTGTCACCACTATAGGCAGTATTTAAGCCCCAGGCTCTCTGGTGGATTTATTTTTCAAGATCGAGTCATTTGAATTCACTGCAGCCAATTTTCTGGATGAAATGTCCCACAAACTCATCTATGAATTTAAAAAAATATATCCAGAGTGGCAGAATCATGTCTATAACAAGCACTCATAAAAGCCTTCAGTGCATGGATCCAACTATGAACCTTATTGTTGTCTTTTGTGTTCACAGATGATAAAAAGAGGGAGCAAGGTTCGTGAACAGCAGCACCAAAGAATTTTTGGCATAAATAAGCCTGATCCTTCATTTTTGACATAAGTCTCCATAGCCTTAAGAGCTGCACCAAATGCTGATGTACCATCGACATTGAGGGGCCCTTGAACTCTTGTAGGGCACCACAGGTTCGGTCACCCACTGATTCCAGCTCAACAAAGAGGAAGAATTGTCATAATCTTCTAAGACATCAAAAACCAAGGATGCAGATAATAAGGCGGATACAGGGTGCATCGGCATTGTACTACTTCAGAATGCAATGTCAGGAGCATCAAGGTATCAGATGAGATCTGACCCTCAACTCAGCCCTAACCTGAGGACTGCTTATTCTGCTCTGTATTGGAGGGGCTGTACCAGACTTCATGAGACTGAGACCAGCCTACTGGTACTCCCCATCAAATACCACAGACATCAGTGGACTCTACTGGTGACTTTGCACCTATGTTGATTACAGCCCTCGAGCAGTGTCTCATGACAGGCCTCGAGCAGAGAATGATAATTTTCTTTGTCCTGCATAAAGCTGCTGGCTTGATGGCATTGATACTGGCACATCAACACATTGAGCCTATTCTCGAGACCCACCGCCTGCCTATGGGAGTAAGTGATATTGAGACCTTAAAGGACTTTGACGCTGTTCCTGCTTGGTTGGTTTCAATCTCAAGTGCATCTGGGGGATAGCAATCCCATAGGTATTTAAGTCATTGGTGCACCCATGCTCCTGTAGGAGATCCACCTCCTGGGAGGTGTGGAAGTCAGTCACAGAGACTTGGATGTCCTTTGAGTATCTCTGAGTCTGCATCCGAATGCTTCTGGGATTCTGAGTATGACTGAGTATTTCTCAGAGGAGAGGTCTTCAGAACCTCCCTCAGAGCCCATGCCTCCAGTCAAGCAATACAAGCACCACCTGAGGAACTTACCTTTCATGATTTTGTTAGGGAAATAGAGAGATTCATTCCATTTCTGTTAGAGATGGAGGAGGAACCCAGGACCGAGGAATTGGACATTTTTCAGTTTTGCATTGCCCCAAGGAGATAGTGACAATACCCATGCATCACATCATTCAGAGGCTACAGATGAGAATGTGGAGACCCCTCTCTCTGTGCCTCCAGTGAGTAAGAAGGTTGACTGCATGTAGTGTCCATACATCTCCCAGACTCAAAAAGCTCCAGCTACTGCACCATTTGATGGTCATTGAATCCACTCTTGAAAAAGCTACGAGTTAAAAGTTGCACTCTTCAGCACCCTGGGGAGGGAGGCTAAGGCCTAGAATTACTTTAGGAGAAATGTTTTTCAGAACTCTTTACTTACTTCCCATGTAGTGTCCTACCAGCTTGACATGGACATGCACTTGCAGAGAATATCATACAAAATCTTAACCAGTTTGTGGACTTTCTCCCCTCAAAGAGAGCTGTGCAATACTGGCCCCTGGTGATTCAAGAGAAGGAGAATAGAAAATACATTGTCCGAGTGACATGATATTTTTGAAATGGCATTGAGAGCCTCCTCTATGAGTATTGGTGCCTGGAGACTTTCATGGATCCTAGCTACTGACTTACAACCCAGTGTCTCTGACATACTGTGCCATGGAGACAATTTCTTTGGAGATAAGTTGCAGGAAGCTGTGATCATTATCAAGCATAATAGTTACAGCTTGGGCATTGGCACCATCTCCAGGCCCACTTTCAAACCAGCTGCTATATTATCTCAGAGGTCCCACAGCAGGGGGCAACAGAGATCCTACTTCCCTCACAGGTGTAGATATATTCTTCCTTCCAAAACATACAGACTTCTTGCTCCCATCCTCAGCAGCAGAAGACTCGGAAATCCAAGTCAACATCCTAGCCAAAAATGAGGCATGGGATTTCAACTGGCTGCTAGAAGACATTGGCAGTACCCCTTTCCTCTCCCAGATGGCCTTCCTGTTGGAGGAAAGCTCATATTCTTTGCAAATTGCTGGCTCCTTCTATCTTCCAACTCTTGAGTGCTCAAAATAGTCTGGGACAGGTACAGACTTAGCCTATTTGAGATCCCTCCAAATTGACCACCAAGAGTTCAGTCAGTAAATTCTGAGCATCAGGACATACTTCTTCAAGACCTTTCCACCTTTCAGGCCACAAATGTAGTCAAGTCAGTTCCACAGGGTAGGAATGGCTGTGATTTTACTCGAGGTATTTCCTGGTATCCAGAAAGATAGAGAGATACCTTCACATCTTAGCCTCAGGGATCTGAACAAGTACTTGGTTCACAAAACCTTCAAAATAGTTTCGCTTAGCACCCTACTTCCCTTTCTTCAAAAAGGGGATAGGCTGTGGTCTTTGGATCTGAAGAATGCCTACATCCATATACAGATACATCCCAGTCACAGGAAGCATCTGCAATTCATTGTATGGAAACAACACTTCCAGTATTGCTTACTGCCTTTTGGCCTCACATCCACTTCTCACATGTTCACAAAGTGCCTCATGGTAGTTGCAGAGTGTCTTGCCAGATTGGGAGTGCATATATTTCCCTACTTGGATGACTGGCTCGTCAAGAGCACCACTCAAGAAGGAGTTCAAGAATCCATATACATCACCTTGCGGGTGCTAGAATTACTAGGGTTCTTTATCAATTATCTGAAGTCAAGTTTAAGCCCGTGACAGTAATTAAAATTCATTGGAATTCTGCTAGACATGACTTGGGCAAAAGCCTTCCTTCCACAATAAAGACTCACCTGCTTGGTGGCGATTGTAGAAGTAGTATAACAGAGTCGACAGATGTCAGTGAGAATGTTGGGCCACTTGAGCTTAACAGTTCATTTTACTCCCTTGGCATGTCTCACTATGGACCCTGAGCATGCAATGGATGCAGGCCACTCACAGTCTCAGGGATATGATTTCTGTTACTCCTCCCCTGCTGGACTGCCTGTTTTGGTGGATGGATCATTTCAATCTGGCCAGAGGTTTACTGTTTCAAATGCTCCAACAAAATTGTCATGATTCAAATGGTAACCAAGTAACCATGTACTACATCAACAAGCAAGGAGGAACAAGGTTGTGAATCAGGATCTAGAACTATGATATCTCTCGAGGGATGGCTCTCAGCCACATATCTGAGCAAATACTGTAGTGGACAGACAACCTCACAAATGGTCTCTGGACCAGGGAATGGCTTAGGCCAACTTTGGAGTTCTTGATAGATTTATTTGCCACACGTCAGTGCCTCAGTTCTGTTTGTTGGAAATGCAGGGCAAACTAGCCTCAGATGCCTTCCTCCTCTTTTGGAGGAAGTGTCTTCTGTATGCATATCCTCCTATTGCTTTCCTGAAACTGAGAGACAATAGCAACTGAGGTTTCCTCTTATTCTCGAGCTTTCCATCAGGAACTGGGTTTGTTAGGCAACTCACCAACACTGTTGCACCCCAGCAGTAAGTCTCGATATCTCACAGCATGGATGTTGAGGGGATAACTTTATCCTTTTTGAATTTGCTGCTTGGTCTCACCAACATCATCTTGGCTTCCCGGAGAGATTCCACATGGAGCTCCTATGGTTTTAAGTGGAAGAGGTATGCCATCTTGTGTGAAGGACAGGATCTAGATACTTTTTTGTGTCCCACGCAAAAACTGCTTTATACCCTCTACATTTGTCAGAGTCTGGCTTAAAGACCAACACCATAAAAATACATATCAGTGCATACTGGCGCTTACCATCATCATATAGAAGGTAAACCCATCTCTCTACAACAGGACCGATATTAGACATGCAGGGGCCTAGGGCAGAAAATAGTGAGGGGGCTCAAAGCCTGCCTTCAGGCTACACCTCCATTTTGAGACAGACGTGGGGCCTTTCTGTCGCATAGGGACCTAGGGCAGTTGCCGTGTTTACCACCCCCTAATACTGACCCTGCTCTACATCCTTTAGTTATTCACTTTGAGGCACATTCAGGTCTGTGCATCCCTGGGCCGTCCGGACATCTAGACAGCTGGATGACCAGGGGATGCACCCAGAGGAGCTAGATATCCCCGCAGGAGCAGAATTGCATCACAGTGGCTGGATGTCTGGGAGATGCCCCGATTCAGGCACCTTGGACATCCAGCCACTTGCCCAACTAACTCAGTGAGGCTCCCTCATGGCACTTCGGCTCCATGAAGAAGCCATGATCACGAGTGGCATCAGTTTTAGGCCTGTTCCCTGCAGCTCGACCCCCGAATAGGCCTCTCATGGTTGGAATCGGGCTGCGGGGAACCCCCTCACCTCAAGCTTGGCCCTCTGCACTGCCATCCCTCCACATCCAGGGAACTTGGTGGAATAAGTCCCTCTGTCTAACTGTGTGACCCCGGACTTACAGGGCCAACCTCAGAATCGGCCCTGTACATCTGGGGTTGCATGCATGCCTACTGACCATCCTGGTTCCTCCCCTGGCCCACCTCCTCCCTCCCACGAACAGATCTCCCCGCACAAGTGGCCTGTATGTGCGGGGAGCTTTGTGGCTGTAGGAGTGATCCAGCCATTTAGCAGATCTAGACATCCAGACTAAATGGAGATTGGAATGACCCCCTTCATGTAGAGCTTCCCTCTTATGAAGCTTCTCCTTAAACCTTTGTAGTGTCTTGGGACCTCAGCATGTTTTTTAACTTAGCTGATAAGAGCTGCTTTTGAGCTGCTGAATAATTGTGCTCTGAAGTTTCTGACTTGGAAGGTCTTGTTTTTGGTGGTGGTAACTTCAGTGCTCAAGAGTTCATGAGTTTCAAACTCTAGTGTCCTTTACAAAATTTTTCAGCAATTCATAAATACTTCCTAAAATAGTATCTGAATTCCACAATAATCAGTCAGGCATCCTTCCAACATGTTTCCAAAACTTCATGTTCACAAATGGGAAAGCGCATTGCACACGTTGGACTGAAAAAAAGCTTTGGACTTCTTTTTAGAACGTTCTAAAGCGCATAAAAAATCTATCCGATTTTTTGACCCTAGTAGATTGAGGGCTGTTATAACAAACAAACTCTCAATTTGACTGGCAGATTGCATTTTGTTTGCTTATGCCCAGGCAGGTCTGATGCTTGAGGGCTACGTCATGGCATGTCTCATAATGTCCAAGCTATGGCTACATCTGTGACCCACATGTGCTCAGCCTCCATGGAAGGATTTGCAGAAGTGCCACTTGGACATCTGTCCACACATTTACATTCTATTATTATCTGGAATGGGACTCCTGACACGACAGCAGATTTGGCCAATCCGTTTTTCAGAATCTGTTTAGGGATTAGAGTCCAATTCCATCTCTCTCCTAGGCCCAGTTCATTTCTGTTCTGTAATGTCTCATTTCTGGCATCTACCAGACAAACCTATTGTGAAAAAAATGCAAACAAAAAAAACAAAGAAAAGAAAGTGTACTGTGTGATGTCTGCTTATTACAACATTGAATTTCTCTTTTTTACTTTCGAGGTAGGCAGTAGCTAGGTAAACCCATATGTGATCACTTATCTTGCTTGTCCAAAAAGAACAGAGTTTTTTTTACCTATAGCAGGCATTTTCTGTGGACAGAAGGATAAGTCCTCACAACCCTCCCACTTCCCCTTGGAGGTATATTCTGGCATTAGCTAATAAATAGACTGAGGAGATGAGGTGCAGTGGTGGTCGACAGGGATTTGCATACATGCCCAGTAGAATCACACCAAAAGCTTTTAGAAAGAGCTGGGAAAGGTTCCCACATGGTGCTTCAGTGGTGGCATCATCCATATGTGAGGATTTGTACTGCTGTCCGTGGAGATCACTTGCTACAGATGTATAACTCTATTTTCTCATATAGTTTGAGTTAATCAAATGCATACAAAGCAGCTCATTAATATTAAATTTTTGTGAAAACAATTGCACAAAAAAGGCTTTGTGAACAGCAGATGACGATCATGTAGTCTGTCCAATCTGCCCATCATTAACTATTAAGCTCTACAATCCCTTCTCTCTCTCTCTCTCTCCCAAAGATCCTCTGTACTTCTCCTAAGCTTTCTTCAATTCATATACAGTTCTTGTCTCCATTATCACCACTGGGAGGATGTTTTGCACATCCACAACCCTTTCTATAAAGAAATATTTCCTGGTTACTTCTCAGTCTATCCCTTTTCACTTTCATTCTATGACCCCTCTTGTTCCACTGCTTCCTTTGAATCAGGACTGGTCCCATCACTTGGCAGACTAGGGAAGAATAAATCAGAGGAGGGGGGAGCAGCACTTGGAGCAAGTCCCTGACCTGCTCCTCAGTAGTCCCACATTTTTCTTTTTCTCCCCCAGCTTTACATGCCCAGGATCGCCACCCTATCTCCTGGTTGGAAGTCACGGCAGTAAGTGATCTGTGCGCAGTGGTCGGCCTTAGAGCACTCGCGTGTGCTCTAGATCTATCCTGCTTTCCCCTTCTGACAGGAAGTTTGCATCTGAGGAAATGGACATGGCAGTCCTTTAGCAAAAGCGAGTGCTCTAAGGCTTGTCACCTCACTGCATCTACTTAAGATATACAATATCACGGAGGTATTTAGATGTCTCTACCAGATCTCCCCTCTCCTTATCTTCCTGAACTGAGATCTTTAAGTCTGTCCCATATACTTTATGAATAAAACACTGACTATTTTAGTACCTGTTCTCGGGATCGACTCTATCTTGTTTAAATCCTTTCGAAAATATGGTCTCCAGAATGTACACAGTAGTCCAAATGAGGTCTTACGAGAGACTTAGGCAGAGACACTATCTCCTACTTTTTCCTGCTGGCCAATCCTTTCCCCCAAACATTCTTCTGGCTTTTGCCATCACTTTTCCTTCCTGTCTGACCACCTTAAGATCATCAGACAAGATCACCCCCAGGTTCTTCTCTTCTTTCAAGCACTTCACCCCCTTACTGTACCATTGATTTGGTTTTTTTTTACAGCCAAAATGCATAACTTTGCTGCCAAATTCTAGACAATTCTTCAATATTTGTTATGAGTTATCTACATCTTCTAGCATGTCTACTCTATTGCAGATTTTGGTATCATCCGCAAAATAGGCAAATCTTATCTGATAGCTCTTCCACAATATCACCCACAAAAGTGTTAAATAGAACTGGACTGAGAACCAATCCCTGCAGCACAACAACGGGTAATACCCCTATCCTCAGAGTGAATTCCATTTACCATTGCTCTCTTTCACCCTCACTAAATCGGTTTCTAATCCAGTCACTCATTTTAGGGCCCATACCAAGGGCATTCATTTTGATGCAAAACCATATCAAAGTCTGTATTGACATTTAAGTACCCCATACCTAATGCTCTTCTCAGACTCTGCTCTCCTGTCAGGGATAGTCAGCAAAAAAATGACAGCCCGCCAAAGTGTATTATATGTTAGCAGGAAATGTGTCGCCGAGAGCAGGAAAAATATGGGTGCAGATTGCTTCTAATGAATCCATTGGGGAAAGATGAAATTGCTGAATTTTTTTTTTTTTTTACTTTTTGGAAGGAACATTTAGAGGGGAGGTAAAGGAAAATTTTCCCTTGGAGTCTGTAATTTTTTTTTTTTTTTAGTAAATATGATTATGATTATTGCAATTCTGAAAGCAGACAGGGGCTTATTTTCTTTTTCTCAGTGAAATCACAGTTAAACATTCAAACGCATGATGAAATGGAAAACTAAAATAAGACTTGACTTTCAATAGAAATGGGGAATATCATAAAGTTTTTCATCAAACTGTACAAGAAATTTGACAAAACAGTCATGGGTGTATTCGGATGATGATTTATTACTTGGAAACCTGGGGAGGGAGCAGTATCTTTGGGGAATAAAAACAAATTTTGCTGCTTTCACACCACTCTGCAGCAGTCTACCCAGCTAGTATGTGAAGGTCAAGAAGCGTCATATCAGCCTTCTATTGAGAGACGAAGGCAAGAACTAATAGGAAAAGAAAATATGTCAAAGTGAGTAGATTCACAACCTGAAGTTAAGGGTACAATGCATAAGGACAGATGTGCTGTCTGGAGGCACTAATTTGCTCATGCGGTTAGGTGACTTAGCTGTACTTGAGACCTTCTTGACTGTAGAAAGCAATTAAATAAAGCAGAACAAGAATTTGCTGTACATGGAAAACTTAAAAGACCAGCAAGTTCACAATTTATAATATTACCCATCTTTCTTTCTTTAAAGAACTGAGCCCTGGAGTGCAGTAGATTTCTTAAAAGAGCTTTCTAAGAATGCAGGACCAGAGAATATTATGTGCATTAATTTCCCTAGTTGCAAAAATGTAACCAATTCTTGCACCTACTAATAAGCCTTTGGTTGTAGTGTTCAGAACTTACTGGGAATTCTCATGCCCAATGTCTAATACAGAAAAAATGCAGAACAGGTTATTACCAAAATTAATGACTTTGAGAACCTTTTACTAAACTGCGGTAAAATAGAGCAACTTTAGTACATGGTAGATACCACAGGATTTACTAAAGTGTGTGCCTGAATACTGAAGGTTAATAAATTCCATATACCATGCTTTACTGTAGCCAAAAGGTTTCTCTGTCCTTTAACATGGTAACATTTTATGGCGGGTTTCCATTCCAGGCCTTCTATTTTTTAAGGGGTCTGGTATGAAAATCTGTAGTAGAACAAAATAAAACAAAAGCTATCCCCCACCCCCTATATAATTGGCAGTCCCTGGATACGTTTATCAAGATGCCCACCCCCTCTTGAAATCATTTCTAGATATTCATACATTTCCTGAAGTTTCAGTATCATCGATGCCTTGTATGAAGCTACATTGGCCTTGGTGCCAACTGCCTCAGTGCTTATATTGAGTGAGTCAAAGTAGGAAATTGCACCAAGTCATTGATTGACATATAGTTCTAGACCCCAACAGACAAAGGATGCTATTATTGAAGCCATATATGCTAGCCAAGCCCAGACACAGACTTTCACTACAGAATATTTTTCTGACATATAGTGTATACTGTATACTTCTGGAGGGTCCCCTACCAATAAGTAGATTTGTAGCAGTGCGTTTACACAGACTAAAGCATATGTGTTTTCTAGGCATGTGTGCACCAAAGATTTTCAGGCTCTGCTTTATTTTAACAGAATATACCCATTTGGCTAGTCTTCGGCAGTTGAAGCATTCATTTATTCATCACATTCGTCAGGTGTGCCATCTATTATCAACCAAACCTGCTTGATACTTGATGGCAGGCATCTGCAAAAGCACTCCAAAACATCAAGAGTATCATACACCCCCAGAAGAGAGGCAAAGAACATGGACAGTGGCAGGATGAGTATCAGACACCACCATGTGAACACCTCAAGAGAGCAGAAGAGGGTAAAGCAGCACCACAATTGGTGAAAGCACACCAAGGCACTTTGAGAGGAGTAAAATCTCCAGAAGACTAGCATAGCATCCAGATCGGCTGCAACTGCAAGGCCCTAAATTATGCCAGGAGAACCAGCATAGCATCCATATCAGCCTCAAGGACTTAAACATGCCAAGGGGACCGGCACAGCACCCAGATTGGCTCCAAAGCCCTAAAACACCAGTGGAGAGCAAACACAGCAGCAGAAGAGGTAGCATGAGCCAAAGCTGCAGGAGTCAGGTGAGTTCAGCTAATCTGTGTGCCTGCAAGTTAGAGTCCTGGCACTGAGGACTTTGGTACCATAATATGAACCTGAAGTACAGAGTAATATCCACTCTCTGTTCTGCCTTAATGGCCTAAGCCCTAAGGAGCCTTTCCACACTCCCTCAAAGACAGACTTGAAGTGCTGAGTTTTGTTCACTACGTTTTGTTCTCCTTTGCCATCCTAACCCCCAATACCCCTTCTTTTCTCACTCTCTAATCAGACATAAAATGGATCTCTGGGGCTTGGACTGGGCTGTGTCTTGCAGCCTTGCTATGATCTTGTCACCTATGCAATTTGAAGAACTCGGGCAGTGATACATTTCTCTGGCTGTCTGTCAAGGATTTGTAACATGATTGGCTGAAGTCCCTGTGCTAGCTACTGGTCAGTCCTCTCTCCCAGATTGGTTCCAGTGTGTCTGGCAGTATCTGTGTGCTTGACAAAAATGAAATTAGCAAATGACAATTTGAGATTTTCTGTCAGTAGTTGGCCCCAGACAAACTGAAAATCATAATTTTTGTTGATGTTTCAGTTTATAGTAAAACTAATCCACACGCCTTGTATCTTCCGATCTGAACATTTGACTTGTCAAGAGTGCATCTCAGGAAGATGCCATAGATTCAGTAAACAGAACCATCCACAATTGGAGTCATTAGAGATTATCATAAATTATCTGAAATCCCACTTTAGCCCATCATCTCAATGGAATTTTTAGGAACTCTGCTAGACCTGATTTGGGCAATGCTGCTTAATATCTGCGGGTTTCACCGCTGCACGCCCCAATGTTAGCTGGCTAACATCACAGCGTTCTGGGGGTGGCACCCAGCGATAACTGGGCAGTGGCGATATCAAGCAGCTGCCCGGTTATTGCAAAGTAACGAAAGTTGGCACATGAAAGGCCGGCTTAACTTTTGCCACTGAATTTCGCCACTGCCCGGTTAGCTTCTTTGCCATCCAGCTGATCCAAATTGTCTATTGTCACCAGTAGCCACCCCACAGCCTAGGCATATAGGGTGAAGCTGCCTGGGATCCCTTATTCAGACAGCATGGCAGGGCTTTGAGCATGCACTGCCTCATGGGAGTTGTAGTACCACTTTTACTATCCAAATGAGGAGCAGTTGTGAACGAATGGTTTCAGGCAAAAATGACAGGATTTTATTTCCCCTCCGGGCGGATTCAAAACAAAGGAAATTCAGGTCAAATAGCCATACATCTCTGGCAGGAAAAACAATACAAGAACTAACAAAAATATCTTCTTACTTCAGCATGTGCATTTGCTTCACAGCACTCAAAATTAAACAAACACTTCTCAGACCCAAAACGTTTGTGCTTTCTCTCTGCTGATTCATACAGCTCTCTGAACAGCCTGGCTTTAGCACAATGAAAGTATATCATCGGTAATAGACAGTGTACAATCCATTTGTTCTTCTACTATATTTTCTACAACCGGTTCTGTCTCCATTGCTTCATACTGGCTATCAGCTGGGTAAGTTTGAAACTTGTTACACGGCGTTTCTAAGCACACACCCAGTTTCTTTTCTCGAGGCTTCTCCTTACAGCACTCTAACAGATATGGTTGAGAATTACCATATATACTGGATTTAGCAGGAAGAGAGTCCCACCCTTCTGGGTTGGCATAAGACAAATTCTTAAAAGCAGTTTTATCTCTGAGCCAATTACTCAGCCTACCTTTTGGCTTTCGTACAGGAGAACTTCTCAGTATTGCAGGGTCAGCTAAGGTTCCAAACCTTGGAGTTTGTGAGTGCTCCCAAATTGGCCTTCCTGGTATTCTTTCCCTTTGGCTGCCTTTCAGACACGGCACCAAACTTGGGCTGTTTCTACCTGGCTTCTTGGCACTGGTTCTCCAATTGTTTCTCTTGCTCGTTTCCCTCTCAGACTTATACCTCAGAGAGTCCTCTCCAACTTCAGCTCCTCTGAGTTCTCACTCCAATGCAGCTCCTTCTCTGCTTCAAATTCTCGTTTCTGTTCTGAATCTGGCTCTGGCCCTTCCTCCGGCTCTGGCTCTGAGTCCGACTCCGACTCCAACTCCGGCTCTCTCTCTCGCTCTCTCTCCCGCTCTGTCTCTGACTTTCTCTCTAATGAGCATTTCTTATATCCCTGCTTTCTAGGGTTTAACTTAGCCCTTCCCCCGACCAGGTGTTTTGCCTCAACTCCTGACTGTGGGGATAAACTGCAGCAGGGGCGTGTTTTCCTCTCTCGTGACTCATTCTGCTTGTGTTTTCCCTGGAAACCATGAGCCATGTGCTTTAGCTGCCTGTCAGCTACTGAAGCCAATTCTTCTGTTTCACTTATCTCTACGGGATCAGAGGGACCTTCTACATCACACTATGCAGAGGCTGGATATGACCCCAGCATTGAATATCTGGGTTTATGTTTCAATGGCAATGGCTAACCGCTGAAATCACATTAGCTGCCCCTGCCACTGAATATTTCCCCCCCCCCCATAGGGATTTAAATGGCAAATTTTCATTGATAAGGGTGAAACATGCATATAGGGTTGGTTCTGAATAGAAGAAGGAGGGCCATATAGCAATGCGATATAATTTAAAAAAAAATAAATCCCCGGCCTGGTTTAAAGTCTTCATGCATTGACCACTGTAGATCATGTTGCAGGCACAGAAGAAACATTGTACTCCTCATACAAGTAGGTAACGTCCCTGTCAGAGATAAAGGCCATGGTGAACATGTTCACAGACCCACTGTGGCAGGAGATAAACCACATAAATTAATGAAAACGTTAAGAGGATTAACTACGGTTAAGTGGACTTCTGCAGATAAGGAGGAGATAATGTACTGCTACTTTTAGACTGAGATCATACTCCAAATGCCCCGGCTCAGACGTGAGGTTCATTACTGACATGGTATGCGCAAAACTAGCCCATTTGGAGAAACTGCCCTGGTACAACTTTACATTAATTTAATACTTTATATACCACTCCACCTTTGGGGCACTAGAATGGCTTAAACTAAAACCATAATAAAATCTATAGGAAGATAAAGAGGGAGGAAAGAAGTAAAATAGGCGTGCAGGGTTGATTACAGGCTGTGCCCTTGCCCACCCAAATACATCAGCGAATCAGATTTTGCTTGATTGAAAAAGTAAGCTGTCAGCCCTTTTTTGAGTTTGGCATGTGAGGGTTCACAGCATAAATCAGCAGAATAGTATTGTAAAGAGAGAGTGCTATGAAATGAATGCTGAATGGCAGGTCAAGCCAAACCGAAGATGGAAGAGGGGATTGCCAGTATATTCCCATGCTTGGAACAAAGGAATTTAGTCATAGTGGAAATGAGCATATTAAATAGATATTCAAAGATAACTGAGTATCGATACCTTGTGAACCATAATAGGGATTTTAAACTTGTAGAGGGGCATGTTCAAAGGCATTTAGGCAGTTTGTAGACCTGCAACCCGCATAAATGCCGCGGACTGGGAATATACCCTACTAAGTTCAATGCACCAGCGCTAACCAGATAACACCGGGGTGCTCCATGGGCAGAGCAATGGTGGCTCTCACAGCTGGTGGTTAGCGGCGATATTCAGCCACTAATTGTAGACGTAAATCGCATAAAGTTAGGAGAAGTGAAAGACTGCCCTAACTTTATGTGGTTTTGCAGTTCGATTAACGGATGAATATCACTGCTTTTCATATTGCAAAACAGCAATCTAGCCAAACCGGATATTCAGTGCCAGCCACCAGATATGCACCCGGCATGAATATCTGGACCTAAGTTAAAGTGGCAATAGCCAGCTGCTTTGACAGCACTGACCACTACTGCTAAAAATCGATCCTCTGAATTTTAGGTAGGCGTCCAAATGATTTATTGGAGTCGGGTCTATCGAAGTTTTAAAAAATTGAAGTGCAATGATACTAATTGTGAGCTTTTTACAATAAATTTTCAATTGGTGCAAACTAAGGACAACATCTTGCAATCCTTATCTGCCATCAAGGCCAGTCAGATAAGTACTGCTGACTGGGGCTATCCCTTGATTTTCAGTGGTATTATCCGATTGCAGACTGCCTGCAACTATCTAAATAGCACCAGAGCAGCCTGTGGGTGGAGCAGGGGCAGTACCCTGAGTTATCTGGTTAGTGGCAATATTCAGTCCGTTAACCAGATAACTATCTAGATAAAGTTGTTGTTGTTGTTAATTGCCGTTGAGTCTGTGTCAACTCATGACGACCCTCTGGATTGTTGTCCTAAACTATATTCCGTTTTCAATCAGGCTGCTCATTGTTGACAGAGTGCATCCATAGCTGCTGTTATGGTATCGATCCATCTCATTGCTGGCCTTCCTCTTTTGCGTTGACCTTCTACCTTGCCAAGCATGATGTCTTTCTCTAATGATCTTTCTCTTTGCATGATGTGTCCAAAGTATGAAAGTCAAAGTCTTGTCATCTGAGCTTCTAAAGAAAGTTTAGGTTTGATCTCCTATAGTACTGACTGGTTGTTCTTTGGGCAGTCCATGGTATACACAGTAGTTGTCGCCAGCACCATAATTCAAAGGTATCAATTTTCTTACTGTCTATCTTTTTCACTGTCCAACTTTCACATCCATATGACATTATTGTAAATACCATGGCTTATTACAGCAAAAAAGGCTGTGCTAATCTCATCCAGTTATCTGTCCATATATCGGGCTGAATTTTGCTGCTATCTGGATCACACCAGTGGCCAGCCCTGAATCCAAACATTCAGCATCTGCCACTATCTAGATTCCAGATTTATTTCACCTACAGCAGCTAGTGTTTAAAATAAACTGTTTTCTGCCCAAGCTGAATATTGACCCCAATTTTTTTATGAATTGAGGCCCTGTATGCCTCGTAAGAAATGAATACCGTTTCCTCTACTCTTAGAGATAGAACAAAAAATGTATCTTTCTATAGTTATAGATACAGAGAGTTATCTATATGTATATGTATATCTATATATTGATAGAGATCAGGGGTTCTCAACCCAATTCTCAGGACACAGCTAGCCAGTCAGGTTTTCAGGATGACCACAATGGATATGCATGAGAGAGATCTGCATACAATGGAGGCAGTGCATGTGAATGTATGTCATGTCTTTTCATTGTGGCTATCCTGAAAACCTGACTGGCTAGGTGTGTCACAAAGACTGGGCTGAGAACCCCTGATAGATATGCATATAGATATATAAAATGACTGTTATTATCCAAGACATTGATACGTTGATGAGGGCCTGTCTATTCAATGTTTCAAGACTTATGGGATTAATCTATTGAACGTGGAGCTGTTGTCCTACTAGAAACGCTAAATAAAAAAAAAGCACTCTGTGCTGATTAAAGCAGCTGTCAAATTAGCGGAACTGGAATTTGTATCTCCTATTGTTAGGAGCTGCTCAGGTTCACACTAGAACGACCCAGCCCTATCTGTCTTTCTCAGTTTACATTTTAATTGGCTTGCAGTTACGTTTTTTTTTTTCCAACACTACAAGACTGCTGACATACACTTTAATAGCATGTGAATAATTTATGGGCGAGGTACAAGATCAGGTCTTCTTAATTTGAAAAGATTATTTGGGGGGGGGGGGCAGGGAAGAAGAAACCCCCACAGTGCCATGTTGCATGCTGTGTGTTAAATGTTTTCACAGCCGTAGTCAGCTGCGTTTGGGATTTCTGGCAGGTTTTGACTATACAATCGTATTAATAACATTTCTGTCGAGAGGGCACCCAATTAAATTGAATTGGGTTTTTATAGCTCCCATTTGGTTTCCTAATATGTGTGGATATAAAACCTTTTTTTTCCTTTCGCGCTGTGAGTATTGGATAACAAAGACTTTTTAGTTTGCTTTTAATGATGTCTTTCTTCCTACAATGCAATTGTTTCAAGGTTCAGTAATGATCATTTTTCACGAAAGGTGATTTTTATGATTTTTGCTTTCATTGTGCTTTAAGAGGGTAGGGGGGGGGGTGCCCAGTTAATGCTTGTTTTAAGGTGTCTATGTTAAGCCTTTTTTATAAAGACAATTAGATGCCTACGTTTCTTTATATAATGCCAGCATAAGTGGCAGAGATTGCACCTTACGTTAAGTTGTGGACATTGGCACCAGCCCTGGAACTGATGTAAATGCTTGTGCCTATATTTTTCATGTACACGTGTAAAATATAGTATTTTGTCATCTATTGGTGTGATATTCAGAAGGGTATATCCAGTTAGCAGGACCTGATAACCAGATAAACCCCACCAGTATTCAGCGGCACTATCCACATAGTTGCCGCAATCTCCTCCTGCGATTGTTCCACCACTGTCCCTGCCCTATAAAGAAACAAATCTGATGTACCATCATTGCTTTTTATTAATGAACTCCCAACCTTGCCAGTTACCTTATAATATTTCACCGCAAGAGTCATTTATTTATTCATTTATTTATTTAATTTATTTATTTCCAAATTTCTTATATGCCGCCCCTTCCTGAGATCAGAGACGGTTTACAATGAACCAGCATTATACGTTAAACATTGAGGGGTTACATTAAACAGGATGAAAGTACATGGGGTGAATTATATACAATTAACTATGTACAAATTGAACTATATACAGTTAGATAGTTTCCCAACAACACCTCTGGTAACGTTGAAAACAATCCCTTCTACATAAAGCCAGTAATTCTCAGCCCAATGATTCATAAATGTCAGCAACAATATCAAAAAAATAACCCCACCTTCTTGCGCGACACGTGAACCTGGCACCTCTCCTCCACCAAGCTGCATGCATGAACTCATTCTAAATGGACTTCCTAGAAGCCCAGTAATAACATCAGCAACCCTTCTGTACTTGTGTCTGTTTGATTGCAGTACTCGCACAGCCCTTGGTACAGCCCTGATCCTCCCAACCACACTACAACCCTCCCCTAGCCTGCTACCATTTAGCCATCAGCAGCCTGCACAGTCAACTGCATATAATCTACCACTCGCTGCCGTGCTTTATAGGGTCATTAGGCTTCCCTTTGATTTTAGCAGCCATTGCCTCCATCTTCACTGCAAATCATACCTCAGCCAGCCCTTAAGAAGATAAGAACATAGAGCCTGATATTCAACTAGGCAGAGTTAAGCGCCGTAGACGATTAGCCCTGCCCGCCCCCCCCCCCCCAAACCATGGATATTCACTTCTGTGGCAATGGAAATGAATATCTGGGTCTGGCTGCGCTGTCTTGAAGCTGCCGAAGCTAACCATGCAGCATCGATATTGGATGATGCACAGTTAGCCTTGGAGCCTATAAGATAGGCGAGGGTTTTTCTTGCATATCTTATAGGCGCCAAGCGCTAACTGTGCAGCTTCCAATATCGGTGCAGCACAGTTAGCGCCGGTCCCCACCTCCACTCCACCCTGGAATGCCCCCGGCATCCTCCAATGCTAGCCGGCTAGCATCGGGGTGCATCAGGGACTTAGTTGGGGATATTCAACGGTACTACCCGTGTATGTGCCGTTGAATATCGGGCCCATAAGAAATGTCATACTGGGTCAGACCAAGATCCATCAAGCCTAGTATCCTGTTTCCATCCCAGTATCCAAGTACCTGGCAGGTGCCCAAAAAGGCACATACATCCCACAGTGCTTGTCCTAGGGCAAGCATTGGATTTCCCAGGTCCTTTTTAATAAGGCTTTATGGACCTTTCCTCCAGGAACTTGTCCAAACCTTTTTTAAAACCCGCTACACTAACAGTTTTTACTACCTCTTTTTAACGAATTCCAGAGTTTGATTAGGTGTTGCGTTAAAAATATATTTTCTCTAATTAGTCTTAAATGGGTTACATTGTAGCTTCATTGCATGTCCTCTAGTCTTTCTACTTTTTCATGGCGTAAACAACTGATCTATGTTTACCCGTTCCATTCCATTCATTAATTTATACACCTCTATTACATCTCCCCTCAGCTGTCTCTTTTCCAAGTTGAAGAGCCCTATCTTTTAACACTTTCCTCTGGCAAATCGCTTTTATCTGTGCCCTTCTCTTCTATTGCTAATTCCAGACTTTGCTCCTTTCACCTTGCTGCTTCTTATGCCTGGGACAAACTACCTCAGTCTGTACATCAGGCGCCTTTCTGGCTCTTTTAAAATCCAGGCTGAAAACTCACCTCTTTGCTGCCGCTTTCGGATCTTGACTCACTTGGTCTCCTTTATGTTTCCTTACCATTCCCCCTAGATGTATCCCGTGTCTACAGCTATGGTGTTGTCTGTCTTGTCTAGACTGTAAGCTCTGATGAGCAGGGACCGTCTTTTAGATGTGTCTGTGCAATGCTGTGTACGTCTTGTAGCGCTATACAAATGCTCTGTAGTAATAATATCCTTCCATTCCCTTTACTATTTTGGTGGCTCCTCTCTGTACCTTTTCTAATTCTTCTATATCCTTTTTAAAATATGGTGACCAGAATTGCACATAATATTCAAGTTGCGGTCACACCATGGAACAATACAGAGGCATTATAATATCCTTAGTTTTATTCTCCATTTCTTTCCTTATGATTCGTAGCATTCTATTTGCTTTCTTGGCTGCCACTACACACTGGGCAGAGGGTTTCAACGTATTATCCACAATGATGCCTAAATCCTTTTCCTGGATGGTGGTTCCTAATGTGGAACCTTGCATAGTTTAACCATAGTTTGGGTTGTTCTTTCCTAGGTGCATAATTTTGGACTTGTCCACATTAATTTCATCAGCCATTTGAACATTCAGTCTTTCAATTTTTCAAGGTCCTTTGCAATTTTTCACAATCCTCTCGTGTTTTAACAACTTTGAATAATTTTGTGTCATCTGCAAATTTGATCGCCTCACTCGTTCTTCCCATTTTCGGGTCATTTATGAATCTGTTAAAAAGGAAGCGGGCCAGCAAAGAACACCTAGTAAATGTTGGCTTGCTACACAGTGACCTGAACTGTGCTTAACAATTTTCTGGGTGATTCACACAGCCCTTGGTTTGATAGAGGGAGCCTTTCAGATTGCCCCTTTGACCTGTCACTTGGCTTCACACAGCCTTGGTGCAGACACACATATCCATCAAGCCAAAATATCCCTACATCTTGCTGATATCAATTTCTATACTAGTTCAGCTTGTGCAACATCCCCCAGCCTCTCAGCTAAGTAGGTAAATAAATATATTTTACGGTTTCCTTGAGCCCCTATGCCAACCATCTTGAATGCACTTCTGGGTCTATCCCCAGAAATCCTGCACCACCAGACACCTATAAATTATATGAGAGACCGTCCTCTTTTCTTCACAGCCTCTTCAACAAGTGTCTGGTGACTTAGGGCCCAATATTTAATGGCATTTACATGGTTTACAGACCTGTAAACCATGTAAATGCTGCTTAGAGGGATATTCAGTGACACTAGCAAGGTTAGTGCCACTGAATATCAACAGGCTCTGCCACTGCAGGCCCCAATGGAACCGTGCAGTATTGGGGAATTATTTTTTTTATTTATTTGGCAGGATTTATATACCACTTTTCGCCTGGTCAAAACTGTTTACATGGAACAATAAACATTGGTTTACATAGAACATAAAACTATATACAATAAACATTGGGTACAATTAGAACAATTAACTATATACATTGGGTGATAATTCTATGTAGTTGCTTACATCATTTTCAGTATGTAGAGTGGAAGGGTGGGAATTCTGAGGCATAGTGGAGGCAGTACCCATCACTAACTAGACAGCGGTGATATTGAACTGCTGCTCAATCAGCGACCCATAAGTACAGATGGAAGCGGGAAAAGCTGGCCTATCTTTACTCAAGATAGCTAACTGGGCAGTGGCTCAATATTGCCGCTACCCAGTTAACATCCGCTCCATGCGTTGCCTTGCGGTGGCCAGATATGGCCCTAGCATTGAATATCTGGGGTTAAAGTTCAGTGGTGATGGCTAGAAACATAGAAACATAGAAATATGATGACAGAAAAAGACCACAAGGCCTATCTAGTCTGTCCTTCCATATCAACAACTACAACAGTCCCCTTTTTACCTTTAGAGATCCTCTGTGTTTGTCCCATGCTTTTTTGAATTCATTTACTGTCCTAATCTCTACCACCTCCACTGGGAGACTATTCCATGGATCCACTACTCTTTCCGTAAAGAAATATTTCCGCATATCACTCCTGAATCTATCTCCCTTCACCCTCATCCCATGTCCCCTCGTAGCAGAACTTGCTTTCAATTGAAAGAGGCTCTCTCCCTGAACATTTATGCCACGGAGGTATTTAAACATCTCAATCATATCACCTCTATCCCGCCTTTCCTCTAAGGTGTACATATTAAGATCATTCAGTCTGTCCTCATATGCTTGATAATGAAGACCACTAATCATTTTAGTTGCCACCCTCTGCACCGACTCCATCCTTTTCACATCCTTTTGAAGGTGCGGTCTCCAGAATTGCACACTATACTCCAAATGAGGTCGCACCAAAGACTTATACAGAGGCATTATCACCTCCTTTTTTCTGCTAGCCATTCCTCTCCGTATGCACCCAAGCATTCTTCTAGCTTTTGCCGTCGCCTTTTCTACCTGTTTAGTTACTTTAAGATCATCAGACACAACCACGCCTAGATCCCGCTCTTCTTTAGTGGACAAAAGCACTTCACCCCTTATACTATATTGCTCCCTTGGATTGCTGCAGCCCAAATGCATGACCTTACATTTTTTTAACATTAAATCCCAGCTGCCAAATTCTAGACCATTCTTCAAGCTTAGCTAGATCCCTCCTCATGTTATCCACACCTTCCTGGGTGTCTACTCTATTGCAGATTTTGGTATCATCCGCAAATAGGCAAACCTTATCCGACAGCCCTTCCACTATATCACTAACAAAGATGTTAAAAAGAATCGGACCAAGGACAGATCCCTGGGGTCCACCACTGGTAACATCCCTCTCCTCAGAGTAAACTCCATTTACCTGTACTCTTTGTTGCCTCCCACCCAACCAATTTCTAACCCAAGCAGTAACTTTAGGGTCCATCCCTAGGGTGCTCATTTTGTTTATAAGTCGCCTGTGAAGAAAAGTGTCAAAGGCTTTACTGAAATCGAAATACACCACATCTAGGGCTCTCCCTTGGTCCAACTCCCTGGTCACCCAGTCAAAGAAATCAATCAGATTTGTCTGACAAGACATGCCTCTGGTGAATCCATGCTGCCTCGGATCCTGTAATCCACTGGACTCCAGAAACCTCACTATTTTCTCTTTCAGCAGCGTTTCCAATAATTTACTCACCACCGAAGTTAAACTAACCGGCCTGTAGTTTTCAACCACATCCTTACTTCCGCTTTTGTGTAAAGGCACCACATGAGCCTCTCTCCAGTCCTTTGGCACCACTCCCGACTCCAACGAGGCATTGAAAAGGTCAGTCAGTGGAGCTGCTAGAACGTCCCCAAGTTCCCTCAGTATTCTAGGGTGTATCCCATCCGGTCCCATCACTTTGTCTACTTTAAGTTGAGCTAGTTTCTCACGAACACAGTCTTCTGAAAATTGTTCAAGATGTCCCTCGCTTCTGTTCCTATTTGTGGGTGTTTTCTGAGGTCCTGCTCCTGGTTCTTCATCTGTGAACACAGAACAAAAATATTTGTTAAGCAATTCCGCTTTATCCTTATCAGCTTCTACATATTCCTCCCCTGCTCCCTTGAGTCTGACAATACCACTTTTGCCCTTCCTCTTCTCACTAATATATCTGAAAAATGTCTTATCCCCCCATTTTATTGCATTGGCTATTTCCTCCTCCTTTTGAATCTTTGCCTTCTTGACTACTTTGCTAGCTTCTCTAAGTTTTTCCAAATACAGATGCCTGTCTTCCTCTCTCTGTGATCTCTTGTATTTCCTGAAGGCTTCCCTCTTTTTCTTCACTTTTTCAGCTACTTCTTTTGAAAACCATAGCGGTCTCCTTTTCCTTTTACCTTTATTTACGATTTTAACAAAAAGGTTGATTGCCCTTAAATTATCCCCTTTCAGTTTTGCCCACTGTTTTTCTACATCCCCCAGCTGTTCCCATCCCACTAACGATTCCCTGAGGTATTGGCCCATCTTTGCAAACTTAGTCTTCCTAAAGTCTAAGATCCTCACCTTTGAATGGATTCTAACAGCCCTAGTCCTAATACTGAACCACACCATCTGGTGATCACTGGATGCAAAATGATCTCCCACTACAACATCAGAAACACTTTCACCATTGGTAAGCACCAAGTCCAATATGGCCCATTCACGTGTGGGGTCTGTTACCAATTGTCCGAATATTTCTCCCTGTAGAGAATCCAGGATCTCCTTACTTCTAGATGATACTGCAGCAGGAATGTGGCAATCAACATCTGGCATTGAAATCTCCTATCAGTAGCGCTTCCCTTTTCCTAGCAATGCTGCGTATGTCTTCAATTAACTCTCTGTCAACCTCTTCCTCTTGTGAGGGAGGTCTGTATGTCACAGCAATGCAAATAGATTTCTCTTTCCCTCTTTCTAGTTTAACCCACAATGCCTCCTCTCTCCCTTTTAAGCTCTGTAATTCCAAAGCTTTAATATTATTTATTATATATAGTGCCACTTCGCCTCCCCTTCTTCCTACCCTGTCCTTTCTGAATAAAGTATAGCCAGGTATAGTTACATCCCAATCATGGTTTTCTGTGAACCATGTTTCTGTAACTGCCACTAAATCCAAGTCAGCCACTCCCTCCAAAGCTTCAACATCAGGGATCTTATTTCCCATGCTACGGGCATTTATACACACTCCTTTCCATATGTTACCCCCGTTACCCATTTCCATAAAGGTATTTTATGTATTTTATGTATCACCTATCTGGGGGCTTTCACCTACCTGGGGGCTTTCTTCACCCATCCCCAACGAATCTAGTTTAAAGCCCTCTTCAGTAGATTAGCCAGTCTACTACCGAAGATGCGTTGACCTTTCTTGGACAGATGAATGCCATCTCTGCTCTGCAACTCTTGGAACAACATCCCATGGTCTAGAAAACCAAAACGCTTTCGATGACACCATCCACACAGCCATGCATTCATCTCCAGGATGCGAGCCTCTCTGCCTTGGCCTTTACCCTCAACCGGGAGGATTGAAGAGAACACCACCTGTGCATCTAACTGCTTCACCCTCTGTCCCAGAGTCATGAAGTCACTTTTGATATGTTCCGAGGTATACCTGGCAGTATCATTTGTTCCATCATGGATTAGCAACATTGGGTAATAGTCAGTGGGCTTAATGAGTCTCAGCAAACTCTCCATAACATCTTGGATTTTGGCACCAGGCAGACAGCATACCTCTCTGGACATCAAGTCTGGTCGGCAGATGGACGCCTCAGTACCCCTCAGAAGAGAGTCTCCAACCACCACTACCCTTCATTTCCTTCTTTAGAAGTGCTAGACGCTGCTGCTGAATATCAGGCCCTTAGTATTTATAATTCTTAAGCATAGCAGGGTCAAATATGAACTTAAGACCTTATGCTGCTGATCAAGGATGTTAAGCAACAAAGAGCATTTCAGCACTCCCACATTCTACCTTTTCTTGCAATGCTTTATTCTACTTCTCTCAAGCCCTATCCTGTGGTCTGGCAATACTGGATTGCTTTATAAGCATTGCCCATCTTGGCTTTTGGACTCTTTCTGTGTGAAGACTACCTGCTCAAGTTCTGTGGGCCAACACACCACCATCATCTTTCTAGCTTCTGTCATCACAAATGCTGAAAGCTGAAAGAATGAAAATAAAGAGAATTTGTCCATTCCAAAGCTATCATGAAACTCTGTCCAGGTATAAAACATATCCTCTTGAAATAACTGAGAAAAATACATCAGAGGAGACTCAGACCATCTGCTGAACCAGCATTAGTAATACCTTTATAATCTCTGGATAGACTAATATGGGAGTGGTGGGTAGTTCATCATGGACAGATGCTTCAGTTGGCCACCCACAAGCACCAATTTCTATTTGGCACTTGCAAACTTAGAACAAAAGCTCCAAAACTATTTTGCAACTACCCAAGAAGTCATCCACTACTAGGCCCCAAACATACTACACCCATTCCCAATCTATCCCAAGCTGACAAGGTGATAGGGTATACCATTACAAATAAATAAAGCTATCAATCCTAAATAAAGCTACCAAGTAATAATTATAGAAACTTGGTAAATTAAAACCCTACTCCATCTTCTTGTGTTGCACCATTTTCAAACATTGTCAAGGAGAGGAGAGTTCATGTGCCACTTTATTTAGAATCTGTTTTCTCACCCATACAAATTTGGACACAATCTCATACATAACCCTAAAGAGCCTATCAAGAATACGAACAGAAATCATAACAAATTGGTGCAACCAGTTCATCTTGTCTGTGTTTGCCTTCCCCACCCGACTCAATAGATTCTTTCCCCAATTTTGGCTATCCTTTCTAAAGCGCTTCAACAAAGAAGAAAAACATTCAGAGGCTACAAATCCACCAAAGTCTCTGACGCCCTTACCCCAAAGTATTTAATGCTCCTTTAATTCCAACTAAAGGAGTATGATAGCTGAGACTCCCTACTAACACTCGCCTCTTTACAGAAAGGCATAATCTCCAGTTTATCTATGTCTATTTCATAGCTGGATGTTTCCGCAAATAATTGCAAAACCTCTAAAATGATAGAGAGAATTATCGAATTCCATCACATAAAGAAGAACATCATCAGCATATGATGATATTTTCTGCTTTACTCCCCTCCCATTACCTCTTTAATCCACTTATCAGATCTTATGAGTTTCACAAGGCACACTACAGCTTAGGCAAACAATACGGACAAAAGCAGACACCCTTGCTTAGTGAAGGTAAATCCCATTGACCCTAATCACTGTAAACACCTGTTATAGACTTCTAACCCAATTACAGAAATTGTCACACAACCTGAACTTTGGTATTTTCTCCCTGAAGCCCCATTCCATTCAATAAAATGCCTTCTAAGCAGCCTCGTATTACTGCATAACTGGATGATTCCTGACATTTGTCTTAAATTATCCGAGATTAGCAGAGATTTTTATATCCATGTTCAGAAGAGACATCGGATGATACCCTGCACAATCCTCCAGTAGGCAGATTGACATTAGTGGTAAAGTGAGACTACCTCAACGAGTCAACCAGTGCCTTATTGGACCAGAGCTCAATGGGGCAGGAGCAACTGAGGAACACTTCTGCCCCAGTTGCTAGATACCAGGCAAACACCTGGTAGGTTCTGGGAAGGCACCTTTTGGGGAGGGTCGGGTGGTACTTCTGTGGGAGTGGTCTTGCTGGAGGATCCAAGGATGTTTTCCAGGGAGAGGGGCCTGTGAGGAGGGATTGATGATGTCTTACAGTGAGGGGGTGGGAGGTCTTGCTGTGGGATCGGGGGATGCCTTCCTTGAGGGGTGTGAGGGCTGTGAGGAGGATCTGGGGGTGTTATCTAGGGAGGGGTGGGGGTCTTTGTTGAGGGGAAGAGTGTCCACAGGCCACTTCATTTAACACCAGACCCTTTAAGATGCCCCAGGAGCATCAGGCCTCATGTTAGCATGCAACTTGCAAAGTTCAAAGTAAACTATTTTTTATCTACATAATAATGAGTCCTTTTGCATGCATTTCCATGCTTTGTATCTTGTTTTATGTGACATATGTTAACTTGAACTAATGTGTATTATAGTAAAATAATGTAAGATTTTGTCATTTAGCATGCGTTGAAGGGCAAATATTATGTGTTGCTCCCTTGACACACCTTAGTAACTACCTCTCTAAGTCACTATTAGCCTGCAAGAACCTGCATTATTTTCTACAAATCTGAGTCTTACTAGTGGGCCCTATAATCTAATAACGTGTTTGTTTGGCACATTAGTCTGTGGAGGAGTAGCTCAATAGTTAGAGAAGCAGGATGCAAATCAGGAAGCAGGAAGTTAGGGTTCGGATCCTGCTTCTCTCTCTGATGCCCCTTCTGATCTTTGGCAAGCCTATTCACCCTCCGTTGCCTCAGGTACAGCTTAGATTGTTGACTCACTTGGTAACCTGTATACCTGAATGTAACTTGCCTTGAGGATGGATTTGGAAAAGGTATCTAATAAATCTAAATCCATTCCAACACACCTTTGTGAATGGGATGGGGGTGGTGTATCTTGCTATCTGGTTATGGATTAGTTGTGTTCCAAAAAGTCTATTTCCTGTACAGTTTTCACAGTACAAATTTTGGCAAAATTAGTACCTCAGATTAGTTGAAATTCATGTCCTCCTTTTTTGGTTATTCTCTGTTCCTCATTTTCTTCATTTATTTGCTTCAATAGAGGATGTTTTCCTTAGCTGAGCAGTACATAGCTCTGCCTAAGGGATTGAGAACATACTGCTTGGCAGGTGGGGCCTGCTTGGGCGCACTTACTGTTATTTTTGTGCTGACAGCCATCATATATCACACAGGCCCTAATGCCAGCACATTGCATGATAACTTGATCAAAGAAATGGCTGCAACTAGAAAACAAAGTGCTCTTAATATAATATTTTGACCACGTAATTGGGAAGTAATTATGGCTGACAAACCACTTTGCTGTACTACGAGAACCTTGGGCCTAGAAAGATACTATTTTTCCTCATGAATCACGGGGCCTTGTTGCAACTCGTGGAACCACAATAAATATGCATAAATTTATTTCTGTCATTTTCTTTATGTATTTTTCAAGACTAATGGATTTAATAACATTTGCATGATAAGATTTGACAACTTATTTCTATTTAACTCTTTATTTGGTAATATCTATTATATTTAGTGATATAAAACTTTCTTTAGCATCATTAAGTAAGTAAAATGTTAGTTTGCCAGAAACAAGATCTAAATGCAATAACACATTTACTGTATATATAGATGGCGTATTGCATAGTATGACGGAGACAGTTTGTCATTGTAGGGTACAATTCACCAGAGATGTTCTCCTATTTCATAACTGTGGAAAGAATTATTTTCAAACAGGAGCACAGCATGGAACCCCCAGTGGACGATGGGATAGGAGGCAGTGTACAATTGTGGATCAGGATCTGGTTAAAAAATAGGAAACAGAGAGTAGGGCTAAATGGGCCAATTTTCTTAATGGAGAAAGGTGAATAGGGGAGTACCCCAGGGATATGTGCTGGGCCCACTGCTTTTTAACATATAAATGACCTGGAAATGGGAATAATGAGTGAGGTGATCAAATTTGCAGATGATCTTAATAAATTGGAAGACTGAGGGGCTTGTTTACAAAGCCGCGGTAGCGGTTTCCAATCGTTATCGGAGCCACGGCCCCAATGATTTGTAAACAAGCCCCTGAATGTCCAAATGGCAGATCAAATTTAATGTGGACACGTGCAAAGTTATGCACCTAGGAAAGAACCCAAACTACGGCTGCATGATGCAAGGTTCCGCATTAGGAACCATTATCCAGGAAAAGGATTTAGGCATCATCGCGGATAATACATTGAAACCCTCCGCCCAGTGTGCAGTGGTGGCCAAGAAAGCAAATAGAATGCTAGGAATCATAAGGAAAGGAAAAGGAGAACAAAACCAAGGATATTATAATGCCTCTATATCGTTCCATGGTGCGACTGCACTTTGAATACTGTGTGCAATTCTGGTCGCAATATCTTAAAAAGGATATAGCAGAATTATAAAAGGTACAACAGAGAAGAGCCACCGAAATGGTAAAGGGGATTGAAAGATACCCTTAAGAGGAAAGGCTTAAAAGGTTAGGATTCTTCAACTTGGAAAAGAGACTGCTGAGGGGAGATATGATAGAGGTCTATAAATTAATGAATGGAGTGGAACAGGTAAATGTAGATCAGTTATTTACTCCATCAAAAAGTAGAAAGACCAGGGGACATGCAATGAAGCTACAATGTAACCCATTTAAAACTAATAAGAGAAAATGTTTTTTCACTCAACGTGTAATCAAACTCTGGAATTCATTACTGCAGGATGTAGTAAGAGCTGTTAGTGTAGCTGGGTTTGAAAAAGGAGGAAAGGTTCATAATCCATTATTAAAGAGGACCCAGAAAATCCACTGCTTATCCCGGGACAAGCATTATGGAACCTATGTACCTTTTTGGGAACTTGCCAGGTCTTATGACCTGGATTGGCCACTGTTGGAAACAGGATATTGGGTTCGATGGATCTTGGTCTGACCCAGTGTGGCATTTCTTATGTTCTCAATTACTGTGCATGTAGCACTGTTGAAGATGAATAAAGCAACTATAAGATTCTTGTACTAAAGAGATTAAAATCTAAGATTGGGCACAAAGAAGCAGCCTTGTGCCCCCCTTAACTGGCCTTACTCTACTAGTTCCTTTCCTACCTGTGATGTTGGCTCCTCCTCCCTCCTCTTTTCATGCTCAGTAGGAGAGAGGAACCAGCACTGATGCTCATGCCACGGCCAATTCCCATCTTCTCCCCCTCACTTGATTGGAACTGCATAGGAGGGAGAAAATGAGCAACGGCCGCAGCTCAAGTAGGTTAGAAATGCTGAACCCTAATCTCTTGATGGCCCTGCTGTGAAGGAAGGGACATAGCAGTGCTCACACCATTGACCCCAGTGGTGGCAGCTGATGGGGTTTGGATGCCAGTGATGGAGCTTTCTTTGCTCCATATGGCCATATTGGAAGAGTGCCACAATCACATTGACTTTACCAATTGACTACATGAGTCCATCAGGAAATGGGTCAGGTAGCAGCCTGATAGTGCTGAGACAAATGCCTCCAAGATTCATCCCTCCCAAATTTTGGCACCATAAGTGACCACCTAGTTTGCTAATAGATAAGTCAGCCTTGCAAGAAGGTTAGTCAAGCTGCCTATTGGCTTATAGTTAGCATGTTCAGTAGGAACCCTCCTCCTCTAACCACTAGGCCGTACTGGTAGCCGGTTAGCACTTTCTAGGAATATGGAACACCATGTCATATCTCAGTCACAACAAAAAAATTCTGAATGAGAGCATTTTATTTTACGGCCTCACAAAAAATAATTTTAAAAACCATTTCCATACGTAAAACAGAGCTTTATGTGCAGAAAATAGCTTTTATAAACTTGCTCACCTAATTTATTGCTAAAAGCATATGCATACAGCCTACGTTTACATTTTTTTACCCACAGCAAGGTGAAACATTCCTGGGGATGAAGTTAGGGCATAGTTTTCATTTACTAACATATGTTTGAAATTTAAGCATGTGTGCGTAAATTAACCCAGAAAAATGATGTGCCCCAAATAGAAGGTGTAAATGTAATCACATAATTTTCTTGGGGTAATTTTCAAAGTGGGAGGGTGTAGATACTTTTGCTTTGAAATTCTGGCAGAGTCTGCACAAAGAAATATATTCATGGACTTTTTATCTATGTGTGCAGTTATAAAACAACCTCATAGATGATATTCTACTTTCCTTGATAAGCACCATTTCATGGTTTGAAGATGATTTGTTATGTGTTCCATCCCTGAACAGATAACCTAGACACATAAAAGAATGGATGCCGTTTGTCTATACATAATCCAATAGTAAAAATGTAAGACAGTAATTGACACTGAGGGGCATGTTTGCTGAAGTGTGTTAGGCTTTTGCAGCTTACGCCGGGTGATAACTGCAAAACGCCCCCGTTAGCTGCCTTCACACTTTGATGATTACCATGCCTGTTCTCTGCCCAGTCTCCGCCTAATCCCACCTATGCCTGCACCTGCTGCGTGAAATGCAGACATTATGGAAAAGCGCCATGATGTCTATATTTTTCTTGGGTTAGCTGCTACTACTGGGCACTATTTCCATGGTAGCAGATAATGCCCTTTAGTACCCTGCAAGAAATGCTGGAAACCTCATTCCTAAATTATGCTGCATAAGGCTGATAATAATTACCACTGTGTTAGAGGCATTCCATTTCCAATTTTAAAAGCCTAGGTTTTTTTTCTTCAATGAGGCTAAAGACTTAAAACACAAGATATGGTTACTGTTGTATTCATGCATTGTGCCTAAGATAGACAGGATCAACCATCAGGGAAGGGTGGCAGCTTTTGGGGGCAGTAAAGAGCGGGGCATTCAAAGCGGAACAATAGATTTGACAGCCGGGTGGGGGGGGGGGCATAAGGTTTAAGGTTTGCCTAAGGCAGCAAGATCTTGAACCATCTCTTGGGTCGACCCTGAAGACATTGACGTCACGGTGTACACAATTCCGGCAGCATTTTAGGAAAGGCTTTGCTAAATGTGATGTGGAGCCTGTTCTAAAAGAGGCAGGAGTGCACGTGCATTTGCCGATATGGGAAAATTCAAGGGGGAAACCTGGCAACTTCCATGTGTAGCTGCCAGCATTAGCACATGAATTCTGGCCATTTTGCAAACCTACAAGTGTAATTGCCACCAGTCAACCCCCTTAGTCCTTTCTGTAAAGGGATAGCCAAAATTGCAGTCATTGGGGAATGCACATGTAGATTTTAGACCCTCCCTCCACCCCCAAGTTACTCCTTAAAAATGCCTCAGGCATGCCCTCTTGCAGTTTCCATATAGTAAACACATCCACATGTAAACGGCAGATTTTGCACTTGGGAGCTGTGAATAAGGCTTCTAAAATAACCCCCAGTGTGTGCATATGTATAGTTATACGCACACATACACACATGGATATGTAAAGCAGTGGAAGAGAGAGCTTCTTTTTTTGTTTTGTAAAATGGGAATAAAATACAAAAAGTTTGTTTCAAAGTAGATGTTGAACTGCAGCTCCAGATCGTTGTATAATGCACTAACTCTCTGCCATCTGCTGCTGGTTGTAGGAAGAGGGAAGGGAGAGATGGATAAAAGATAGAGAAGAGGGAGGAGAGATGAGGAGATCATGGGAGTTAAAGAAATAGTGGTGTAGTACATGGTGAAGAAGGAAGGCGGGAAAGAAGATAGAGGGGGAAAGCAAGAGATAGAAACATGATGACAGAAAAAGACCACATGGCCTATCTAGTCTGTCCTTCCATATCAACAACTACAACAGTCCACTTTTTACCTTTAGAGATCCTCTGTGTTTGTCCCATGCTTTTTTGAATTCAGTTACTGTCCTCATCTCTACCACCTCCACTGGGAGACTATTCCATGGATCCACTACTCTTTCCGTAAAGAAATATTTCCGCATATCACTTCTGAATCTATCTCCCTTCACCCTCATCCCATGTCCCCTCGTAGCAGAACTTGCTTTCAATTGAAAGAGGCTCTCTCCCTGAACATTTATGCCACGGAGGTATTTAAACATCTCAATCATATCACCTCTATCCCGCCTTTCCTCTAAGGTGTACATATTAAGATCCTTAAGTCTGTCCTCATATGCTTTATAATGAAGCCCACTAATCATTTTAGTAGCCACCCTCTGCACCGACTCCATCCTGTTCACATCCTTTTGAAGGTGCGGTCTCCAGAATTGCACACTATACTCCAAATGAGGTCGCACCAAAGACTTATACAGAGGCATTATCACCTCCTTTTTTCTGCTAGCCATTCCTCTCCGTATGCACCCAAGCATTCTTCTAGCTTTTGCTGTTGCCTTTTCTACCTGTTTAGCTACTTTAAGATCATCAGACACAACCACGCCTAGGTCCCGCTCTTCTTTAGTGGACAAAAGTACTTCACCTCCTATACTGTATTGCTCCCTTGGATTGCTGCAGCCCAAATGCATGACCTTACATTTTTTAACATTAAATCCCGGCTGCCAAATTCTAGACCATTCTTCAAGCTTAGCTAGATCCCTCCTCATGTTATCTACACCTTCCTGGGCGTCTACTCTATTGCAGATTTTGGTATCATCTGCAAAGAGGCAAACCTTACCTGACAGCCCTTCCGCTATATCACTAACAAAGATGTTAAAAAGAATCGGACCATGGACAGATCCCTGGGGCACACCACTGGTAACATCCTTCTCCTCAGAGTGAGCTCCATTTACTTGTACTCTTTGTCGCCTCCCACCCAACCAATTTCTAACCCAAGAAGTAACTTTAGGGTCCATCTCTAGGGTGCTCAGTTTGTTTATAAGTCGCCTGTGAGGAACAGTGTCAAAGGCTTTACTGAAATCTAAATACACCACATCTAGAGCTCTCCCTCGGTCCAACTCCCTGGTCACCCAGTCAAAGAAATCAATCAGATTTGTCTGACAAGACCTGCCTCTGGTGAATCCATGCTGCCTCGGATCCTGTAATCCGCTGGACTCCAGAAACCTCACTATTTTCTCTTTCAGCAGCGTTTCCAATAATTTACTCACCACTGAAGTTAAACTAACCGGCCTGTAGTTTTCAACCACATCCTTACTTCTGCTTTTATGTAAAGGCACCACATGAGCCTCTCTCCAGTCCTTTGGCACCACTCCCGACTCCAACGAGGCATTGAAAAGGTCAGTCAGTGGAGTTGCTAGAACGTCCCCAAGTTCCCTCAGTATTCTAGGGTGTATCCAATCCGGTCCCATCGCTTTGTCTACTTTAAGTTGAGCTAGTTTCTCACGAACACAGTCTTCTGAAAATTGTACAAGATGTCCCTCGCTTCTGTTCCTATTTGTGGGTGTTTTCTGAGGTCCTGCTCCTGGTTCTTCATCTGTGAACACAGAACAAAAATATTTGTTAAGCAATTCCGCTTTATCCTTATCAGCTTCTACATATTCCCCCCCATCACCCTTGAGTCTGACAATACCACTTTTGCCCTTCCTCTTCTCACTAATATATCTGAGATGAGAGGTATGTGTGAGAAGAAGGAGATAGATGTGAGATGGGGGAAGGAGGTGGAGGAGAGAGGTGAGAGATATGTGATAGGAGCAGGAAGAAAACAGCATGTGACATGAGGGGGAGAGAAGGTATGTATGCGAGGATGGGAAGGTGAAAGGGAAGGAGAGGAAAAGTGGAGAAGAGAATGGAAGAGTACGTATAGGTAGGATAAGAAGAAAAAGCAAAGGAAAACAAAAGAAATGGGACATACCTGTAAGAATCAAAAAAGTAAAAGAGAAATTACAGCAGGGTGAAAAATCTAGTGGAAAGCCTGAGAATGGAATGGATAACGCAAAAAAGCAACTGACAGGCCAATTCTAAGCAAATTCTGCAGCATGCTTACTAAAGCGTGTGCTGTTAGTGCGCATTCAAGCTGCAAAACCATCACAAGGGTCTTTGCTAACCTGTGGGGGATGCACCCGTCCTCTACTGTTAGCATGTTATTTGCAAGCTGCACCCCTTTAACTGCCACACGGGGGCACTTACCACTACCCCCCTGAAGTGGCATTAAGTGCACTTTGCTAACCGCAACATTCATGGTTAGCGCGCATCCAAAATACCCAGGCTAACCACGATGCATGGTCAGTGCCCATGTTTCATTCCTAACTGGCTTAGGCCCTGCCCAATTGCGAACTTACTGGTTAGTGTGCTAATTTTAGCGCAGTGATCTTGGTGCATGGCAAACCTGACACTGTTAGCACACGTTAGTAAACATGCCCCTGTGTGTTTGCTTGCAGCTAGTTTATGCATAATTTGCGTATCCATGTAATTGTGGGCCACATAGGTGTCGGATGACGGTGGTCCTAAATTATCTGTTTAGCGGCAATATTTACTAACTAAATGAATAAGTTATCTATTTAAAGGCACATTTGACAAAGGATGTCCATGTGCAATCTGGAATGTCAAAAGCCAGAATGTCTGAAAAAAGAAAATCAGGCACTTGCAAGTTCAGGCATGATTTCACAAACGTGGATGTGCCCAATATGGACGACTTTACAGATATCTACATAGATGTCCCCAGATTAGCATTGCGCAACAGGGATATCTGATAGCATGATGGTTAGCATAATGGGTTAGAAGCAGAGTAGTCAGGGTTCAAATCCCAGCATGGGTTTTGGTGATTTTAGTTCAGTCACTTAACTCTCCATCTTCTCTATGCTCTCTGGAAGTTTGCACGTTCCTGATGCCTATTCATTCATATCATTAGAAATGTGCCTAACGGCTGCCAACAAAATATGCAGGTGTAACAGCATATTTAATGCTATTAAAAGCTTGAGACAGGGTCTTTGTTTAGGACCCGAACCACAGTGCTGTGTAGCTGTTTTCACGTTCTTATAGCTGCTACTTTGCGACCATTGGTGTTTATATGCTTTGGCGAGCAATTTTGAAGAACCATGATGGCAACGCTGCTATCTTGAACCACTGCAGCGGCCTGAGAATCACAACTGAAGCAATGGACTTCTATCTCTTGGGATTCATCTATGCGGCTTAGAAGTTCCTACTGCCAGTTAAGTATTTTTTTGTCTGTTTTCAAGTGTTAATCCCTAACTTGGCACATTGGCTTTTTGGGCATTATATTTTATACAATATAATACAAAAAAAGAATAAAAAGGAGTTGTTTGTATTTCGGAGGGGCATTCCCCTGCACAACAAACATTCCAACGTTTTATTTGTCTTACTATTTCTGCCTCTTCCTATTCTCTTTTGTTTTTGGTTGGATATTTCACTAAGTTTTGCAACTGTGGTCTTGACCGGAATAATTTTGGGTATTTTCTTTTTATTACGGTAACCATGAAGCACTGTTCAGACTCACAACAAATCCACTGCTTGCCAATCGCACACCACTAGTCTGGGAGTTTAAACATGGGGCCCCGCATTAACTGTTCACGTGGAGCACTTACCACAGGCTGAACCCCGCGCTAGCAGGTAGTGCACTTCAGTAAACATGCCCCAAAATTGCTACAGGGGCTGATGCTATCCATATAAATGTAGGCTGGGTTATAGCCCTAAAAATGATCTGTTTTTGCAGAAATATTCAGCCGCTAAATGGATAATGCCAGCATAGTCTCTGGCCAATAACCTATATTCAGCACTGCAAGTATACAGAGTGCCAATAACATGTAGGCTGAAAACCCAGCTCTATATTGTTTTTGTTTCTGTCTTTATTTCCTATCGGTCAACTAGATACCAAAATGCCTTCTTACGCATTCAGCAGGAAAAATGAACCAGGCTGACAGATGAGCTGATTTATGTCAGGAAAGTCGTGCGCTCCATCCATCTACATCTCCCCAGTGCATTGATCATGTTTTCCTTTCCAAAAGAGTTAAAAATGTGGCTTTTTCAACACCAACTCTGCAAATGAAAGAATTTTACTTCTGAAAAATGTGCCCGGGGCGTTATTACACAGCATAAAAATAAATGTCAAGAGACAAGACAGGCACTTGATGCTTTTCTTTAAGATGCAGTAAACACCCTTTTCCCGGCCCTTCTTTTATATGTCAGCGAGAGCTCAGAATCAGAGAATTATGCAGCATTACTGGGTGGAAGAGCTCCCCACTGGGAACAGATGCCATTTCTGTCTTCATAGACTTAGAGAAAGTCCTGACATGTTTCATGGTTTTCGTATGTGGGAGTCTGTGAAATGGAAAGGAAAACAGCTCTTTCTGTCAACCTGTCACTGATACAAGCTTTTACATTCCATCAGAATGACTAAACTTTAAAGCAGTTTTCTTCAGGGGCAAATATATTTGAGAACTCCCAAGTGTGATCTGATTTATAGAGATTCTCAGTCTACGGCAGGAGACCAAAGCGTTTTGTGGCACGACGTTAAAAATTCATACAGGTACTCAATAAAGCGTGGATGACAAAAGCGCCAAATGGAATAAAGCGAAGCCAGTTCCTGCCTCTCTTATTGAACCTTATTTATTTATTTATTTTGTCACATCTGATAAATTGCCTCTCAAAGCCACCCCAGAGGCAAATTACAGATAAAATATAACTTACAGTAAAAATACAATACAACAATTACAATGCATATCCATTAAGCAGTAATAGGCAATGATTGACCCCGTTGCATAAAACAAATAGAATAGATTTAAGCTTATTTTTGTTAATAAAGCCTAAATGATTGTGATCACGGTCACTAACTGGGTGATATTTAAAATCTGTGGTCTACATTGTTCTTTTTGAGCATCGGATATGGCATTTAAATAAAATCTGTGAATTTAGCACTGAATAGTGACCTGCACTGATATCCTGATTCTGGTCTGGCCTCCTGACGCTATCTGAGTAGTGGCAATTTTCAGCCCACTATCCAGATAGCTATCTGCATATCACTTCTTTTGCTGTCCTAAGTTATGCAAATAGTTATCCAGATAGCATCGCTGAAAGTTACTGCTCTGTATATTTTCCTGCTCCTTCCCGACTCCATCCCTGGACCACCCCGGCACAGACTGGATAATGTCGAGGTGGTCTGGGCTGATATTCAGCAGCACGGTCAGTGAGGCTTATCTGCTTAGCAGATATTGCTAACTGGTTAAGCTTCAATGAATATCAGGCCATGATATTCTATACAGCATGTCCAAAAGTTGGCACAGGGTGAAGATGTTATTTCTGGGGCTAGTCTGGGTGTGTATGTGTGAAAGAAGATAGACGAAAAGAAAGTCTGGATGTGTGAGAAGTCGCTCTTATCAGCTTATTAATGTTTTTCAATCGACAGCAGAATAAAAGAGAGAGCTTTTATTCTCCTGCAATCTTTTTTTTTTTTTTTTTTACTATTCTTTCCCTTAAGGTATAATAATATAACACTATCCTTTACATATCCTTTCCTGTTGGGGAAAGGTAAGAAAGAAAAATATGATAAGCGAGTCCTTCAAAGGAAAGGATATCTTTAGCTTGGCATATTTTGTTGCCTGAGAGATGGGGGTTACAGCTCCAAGCTGTTTTTCCCAGCTCTGCTGAAATCATAAGGCAGAATGCCTCATTGGTTTCAGATATTAACTTTTTTGCTGGAAGCCCAGTTGGAGCTGGTGTGACAAATGGGTTTTACCTGCTGCTGGAAACAGCCCCCCCCCCTTCCCCACATCCTCATCCCATCTTGCAATATGTAACCCCCAAGAGCAGTAGAACAGAAAGATGCCCTCAGGCACCATCTGTTAATGCCAGCGTCTACTTTGGGTACTGCTTTTACATCTGCTAAGAAGAGCAGCTTAATAGATGAAGGTTTTTGTCGACAACCAGAAATAAAAAATTACTTGATTTCTCTCCATTTCTCTATTCAGCTGTTTAAGTAGCAACAGCATATGCTCATATGGTGCAGGATAGCGACAGTCTTTGAGGATGTGTTATTGAATTTGCCTTTATGTTCCACTAGAAATTACTGTGGTGAAATACTGTGTCCCCACTGGACTTTTTCATTCTGTACCATGCGGTTATTTATCCTCAGAAAAACAATGATGAATGATGGAACCAGAAAAGCATTAGGATGACAATTTTCAAAGCAATTTTGGGCCGCAGTTACTAGTGTGCGTTATTCGTTTTGTGTTCATGAACACGATTAGTGTGCGTTATTAGTAACTAGGCCCCACTGCATACAGTGGGACTTGCAGTAAACTGTTAAAACATGCTAATTGCTTCTTAATAACTTTAAGCCTTGCATGATACGTGTCAGCTTACATGTGTGAATTTATCTTCTGAAAAGTGCCCTCTTTCACTGTTACTAAACGTAGAAACATTGGCGGTCATTTTAGAAGCTCTGTTCATGAGATGGATGTACAAGATGTTCCTGAAACCATTTTAGAAATCACTTCTATAGATGTCCCCAGAACGAGAACATCCATGTGGTATGAGAGCATGGCTGAGGCATATCTGGGGACGTTCTGGTAAAGTTAAGTGTGCATGCCATTTTCAGAAATGACAAGCGCATCTCCACCCATCAACGGTAACATCCATGTCTATTCCTGCTCCAGGGCACAAATAGGCATCTAAAAAAAGCTCTCGTTCTGCCATCGAAACACCTGTAGGGAATAGAGAGGAAAGTACCTGATATCCCCGATGCTTTTCATGATGATAATGAAAATTGAGGGGAAACGAGGACACCTAGTTTCTGTTTGGCACGATGATGCATGCCTCTGCTTGCAAAACAGCAGCGATGGATGTGCATTCATGGGGACGTCTATGTGGCCAGGACTGCCACCATCCATTTCAGGGACATGCAAGATTCTAAAATCTTGACGAAACTTGCACGTGGATGGTTGTTTTACAGACATTTTTACCTGGATGTCCTAGATTGCATCTAGACTTCATTTCTAAAATGTGCCTTCACATTTCATAACCTGTTCTTTGAGCTACATTTGAAAGAGGCATTCAGCTAGACTAAGTAGGGGAAGGAAATAATGCATCTAGGTTGCATTTTCAGCTCTAAGAGGGAAATTTTAAAATTTATTTTCTGCATGTAGGTGCACTGAAAGATTTTGCCAGCTGTTACAAGATCTGTACCTAGGCATCTTGGGGTATAGTTTGGGCAGAGTTGTTGCAATGTACACATTACACTTTGGAGCAGGTATGAATTTGTGTACCATTGGGTGTCTCTTTTTTTTTTTTTAGTGCCATCAAGTCAGTGTTGACTCCTAGCAACCCAGCTTCCTCTGGGTTTTCTTAGCATTTCCACTTATCTTCTTAACTCCATTGCCTCTTCTGTTGTCCTGGCCATTTCCCATATCATTAACCTGTTTCTTTCTACTGCCACCTTCCCTTGCCTATAAACATGCTCTGATCACTCCTCTTTTCCAGAAGCCATCTCTTGACCCTTCTGCTCCATCTAGCTATTGTCCCATCACCCTTCTTCCTTTTATCTCCAAACTTATTGAGCATGCCGTTCTTTCACGTTGTTTCAATTTTTTTTTCAACTCACTTCCTCTTGGAATCTTTGTCTGGCTTCCATCCTCTCCATCCTATTGAGACTGCCCTTGCTAAGGTCTCTTGTGATTTATCCTCAGCTAAGTCAAACGGCCTTTATCCTTATTCTCCTTGACCTCTCTGCTGCCTTCGATAACGTTGATCACCCCTTTCTCCTCTCCACTCTATCATCCCTTGGCTTTAAGAATTCTGTCCTCTCCTGGTTCTCCTTTTGCCTCTCTAATCGTTCCTTTAGTATCTGTTCTCAAAGTTCGTCCTCTTCTGCTATCCTCTTCTTAGTTGGTGTTCCCCAAGGGTTAGTCCTCGGTCCTCTCCTTTTCTCCCTTTACATTCAATCCCTTGGTTCCCTTATCTCTTCACTTGGCTTCCAATATCACTTCTGTGCAGACGATTCACAAATTTATATCTCTTTGCCTGATCTTTCTCCTTCTCTTCAGGCCCGTATCTCCTCCTGCTTATCTGATATTGCTGTCTGGATGTCTCAGCACCTGAGATTGAACATGGCCAAAACTGAGCTTCTGATTTTTTCCCCTAACCCCTCCTCCCTCCTCCCCTCTTTCTCCATCACGGTTGATAACACCTGTTTGTCCTGTTTTCTCAGCTCGCAATCTTGGAGGACCTTATCATTCTCTTCCCATGTCCAACAAATTGCTAAATCCTGTCGTTTTTCTCTATAATATTAACAAGATTTGTCCATTCATCTCTGTGTGTCACTAAGACTCTGGTACATTCCCTTATTATCCCCCGTCTTGATTATTGTAGCCTCCTCCTTGCTGGTCTTCATTAATCTCATCTTTTCCCTCTTCAGTCTATTCAAAACTCAGCTGCGGAGATGAGGTTCCTGTGTGTGTGCATGTATATGTAGTGTGGATCTGGGGTATGTCTCTTTCCTACGGAACTGTGGTGCCTATATATGTGCGTGTGTAGTGTGGGGTGCTTATGTGTGTGTACTGGGGAAGATATTGTGCCCTTTTGTTCCCATGCATTCATCCCTTTAACTTTGCACTCTTCCTTCTCCCCTCCAACCCTACCCCACTCTGTTCCCCTTCCAGCTCTTTCCCTTTTCCCCTCTCCCAGCACTCCCATCCCCTGCCATTGATTCCGCCCCATCCTCTTTCCTTCTTTTTTTATTGGCCCTTTAATATTTTGTAGTTTAGTCCTCCTCATCCTCACGTCCAACTTATTTATTTTTATTGCAGGCCTCGATCGGCTTTCCTCTTAAGCCTATGGTCCCCCTCCCCCCCTGTTCTGCCCATGGGGATCTGATATCCTGCAGGCAGAAGAGAAGGGAAAGGCCATGATTGCAGCCCAGATGCAAGTAGTCTGCCCATGGGGATGCCATTTCCCATGGGCAAACAGAAGGAATCTTTGGAGCGATCGTTGCTATCCCCTTCTCTTCTGCCCGCAGGAGATGGGATCCCCGTAGGCAGCCAAAGCCAGTCCCCACCACAATCAGTGTTGCTCCAGGTGCTAGGTCCGATTTTTTTAGTAGCCATGGCGACCTGGCACCTGGGATTTGTTGAGCCCTACCCTGGTATGAAATTACTCCCTCTTGAGACAAGTTTTATGTACTTTATGAAAATTGGTTCAGCGACTATGGGTCAAAAGTGGAGAGTTTGAAATATGGCCCATGAGAGTTATTCCCTAGAGAGAGGAAAATGTGCACAAGTGAAATAATTTCCATTTATTTTCAGAATTTTTAGAAATTTTCTTAGGTTTCAGGTATTGTTGTTAAAGTTGATTTAATACATTTATGTTCATAGACATTTTAAAATGCACAAATGTATTTCACATGTGCTAATTCTTAGGTTAATGTGCATTAAATTGATTTTCCATGCATTCAAACTTTTAAGACACACTAATGAACTGAATGCATGCTAACAAATGCACATCCTGATTATCTCAAAGTCAGTATTCAAAAGCATTTACCTGATTAGTAGCACTATATGCATAGTGCCGCTCAGTATTCTCTCTGATGGCCTCAGCACTATCTGGATAGTGCTGGGAGGGTCTGCGGGTGGGGTGAGGGTGGAGATGCAATTTATCCATTTAGCAGTGATTTTCAGCACTGCTAGATGGCTAGCCAGATAGCTTAGGACAACAAAAAGCTGTCCAAAATAACCATTTGGTTAGCTGTATAGCAACACTGAAAATTGCTATTATATGCATAGTGCTGGCACTGACCATAGTGACCAATTATTCTGCAACAGCCACTATCTGGATATTAGCAATTTTCAGCGTCGCTATACAGATACCGGCTCATTCCAAGCCATGAATCCCCCTTTGGGACATCCATACCCGCTATTCGTGTCTCCTCCCGCCGGCATCTAGCTTCCCCGCCAGTTGTATGTGGAAGCTAGACGGGGGCGGGAAAGGGGACGATCGGGGGCAACGTTAGGGCGGGCAGTGGGCAGTTGCCAGCCCTAGACGTACACAGCGGATTGTAATGTTGGCCCTGTACATCCAGGGCCGGCGACTTGAATGGGGAAGTTATTCCACCTCTGAGGTGGAATAACTTCACTGGACATCAGGGATCGGTGGGCCCGGGGCCGGAAAAGGGCAGCAGGGGGCAGAGAGCATTCCCCGCAGCCTGACCCTGGAACTGAGAGGCCAAATTGGGAGTCGGGCTGTGGGGAATAAACTATTTGTTCCTGCGGCCGGGATCATGGCTTTTAAATGGAGCTACGGTGCCACGGCAACCGGATGCCATGGCACTGCGGTTCCATTTAAAAGCCCTGACTGAGTTAGTCGGGCAGTGCCTATATATACAGGCCAGGCTGAATTGCAGTCCCGGCCTACACGTCTAGGCCTGATTGCAATTCTGATCCCGCAGGGCTAGATGTGCCCCACGGAATCAGAATTGCAATGCCCTCTGTATGCCCAGTTTAGACCGCACCTATAGAGGGTTCTATGTCCGCGACAGATTCAGGACTCCAGCATAAAGTAGGCAGGTTTATAAACGTTTTTTGCATGAAAAACGCTGCCTGTAAAATTAGGTAGTTGCAACTGCTATAGATGGTATATAAAATTGTAATAAACTGTAACTGTAGGTCCTCCCTAAAAGTACGTATGGTGCAAGCTGGCGGGTACTTGTAGAGTAGGCTTGCTCAAGGGAGGAGTTTGAGCGAAGCATGGGTAGGACCACAGTCCACGTGTATAAAGTATTCATTACCTTTAATGCCAGCTCTCAAGTGAGTGTCAATGGCAGCAGACACATTCTTCTAGGCACTATTTCTGCAGGATTTATGCTAGTACTTTATAAAGACGCATTGGTGTCCAGATTTTTTTAAAAAACAGACGGAAATATTTGCTTTCCTACCCTACTGACCTAGGTGCCCTGCAGTAGTGTAAATTCTGCCCAAGTAGCTCCTGCAGTATGGGAGGAGCCCAGAGAAGAAGGGGGGGGGGGGGGCGCTATGTGTCCAGGCAGAATGCAGCAAACACGTTACTTTAAATGAAGCTTGTCACGCTGTCTATTTCCCTGCTTATAAGTAATACTGTTCTTACCCAGAAGATATAACTTCCCGCTGTCAGGGCGAAGTTTTGCGATAACAGCTGCAAAGTCACATAGCAGTAATATCACAAGACTTTGGCCTGCAGCAGGAAGTAATAGTGCCGGGCAAGTAAAGTACTACTTACAAGCTGGGACAGAAGGCAGCGCGGCAAACTTCATTTAAAGTAAGTTGTTTGCCAAGCTGCTTGGGAAATGGAGGGAGAGAGTGAAGGAAGACAGGCCATGTTCCCCCACCTCCCCCCTTATGGGGGCTCCTCAATAGTCTAACCGTGGGACGAGACCACATAGCCTTTCTAAACCATGAGTCCTTCCTAAAGTTTTATATCATAAAAAAAGCCCAAATCCAACTTGTCCACTGAAAAGGCGATTTATAAATCAAATGTCACGAGGGAGGAGTGGCTCAGTGGTTGGGACAGCTTACTTCAGGCCAGAGGGCTGGGGGTTCACTTCCCACATAGGGGCAAGTAACCTCAGGCTGGAGGGCTTGAGGTCGCTAGTCCCATGGCAACCTCTTCTGGCATTGGGCAAGCCACTTAACCCTTAGATTGTAATCCCTTCAGGGACAAGGGAGTAAAAAGTGCCTGTTAGAATAGATCTGTAAACCTTTCTGATACACATAGTAAATGGTGGTATATCAAGTCCCTAAAACCTAACCAAACACTGTGCCATATGTTGGTTGTAGGAGATAGTTTTATTAACTTTTTGGCAGAATTCTCTCCTCTGAAATCACTTTTCTGTCTGCCTTGCAAAACACGGAAAACAATTAAAATCATGATGTGTTCCAAGGCTGTGTAGAGGATTTCACATAAATCAGCCCACTGACCGAGAACTTGTAACTCGCTAACAAAGCAAAAATGTACCAGCCAAGCTACATCTGCATGGTATGTGAAAACAAATAAATTAATCACGCATCCCCTTCTAGTAAATGCAGCAGCTGGCCTGCCCCTTCTCCTTCCAGAAGTAGCCAAAAGCTACTAATTTGTTACTGTCGGTCTAGGTGGAGCCTTCTGACATTTTAAGATGTCCAAATCTCAGATTGCTAGTGAAAAGCCTGTCCTCTTAGCTGAAATATTCTGGAAATGGGACTTGATAATCTATTTTTTTCTAATCTGGAAGCTTTTTTTCTACTTCTTTGGACAGTGAGATTGAAATCCACTTCCATTTGCAACTATTCAGGGAATTTGCTCATTTTATATTTCTAACTTAGCTTGTTTTAGCCATTGCAGAGACAGTTCACACCAGAAAGCAGGCACTGGAGGTCCTGCTCGAACCCTGCGAGCATGTGCCCTAAATCCTGCTTCATAGCAGTAAATAGCACTATCAATAGTGATTCCCACCTCTCCCAGAGGAATAGGGAGTGGGGCACTTAAGATGGCTGAGCTCCTTTCAGAGGGGGATCACCATTTGGAGGGGTGGGTAGGGTGTGGGGCTAGTAGGAGTGGCAGGAGACAGGGAGGTAGCAGATTGTGGGTGGGAGGGGGTAGGAGATAGAACAATTTCTGGGAATTAGGTGGACTCCCGGGCAGTTGAGGCATTGAGCAACTGCAGGGCAGGTCATTTGGGCCCACCCGCCCTTCTCAACTGATAGCTGTGGGCCCTATACAGAAAGGGATGGCAGATTTGGGAAGATGGGGGGAGGGGTCTGTCAAAACTTGGGAAAGCGCTGTTTAGAGGAGGGAGTAGCATTAATTCCCTACCTTGACTCTCAGTACAGTTCAGGGGCATGAGGAGGGCAGAGTATAGATATATACTACAGCATCCTAGGCATCAATCACCATGTGACCTGGGGCTTGCCAAAGTCTCCAATATTTTTGAACAGATTTCAGCCAGGCGCCACTGCAGGCTTAGGAGGGAATAACCTCTGTTTCTATGACTGAGATATTACCATCTAGTTGGAGAGGAGGTTAGTCTGGGAGTGATAATATACTAGTTTCACCATGTTGTTGTAAAGTTGAAACTAAGAGAATGAATAAAGCTGCAGCCAAGTTTTGCTACTACCCTGGAGACTGGTGAACGTTATCATTGGCAGATGGAGGGTGAATATGCATTGTTAAGCCATGGGTCAGCCCCTTAGGGCTAGACTTTAGAATTCTGAGGACAATTACGTGTTAAAATATTCATTAATTTTTCAAGTTAGTAAAAGTCGTTATTTTGGAGGAGAGTAACTTTTGAAAGAGAGAACACATTTCTAGAAAAGAAATAAAGCATTAGAGAACATTTGCAAAAGATAATGGGCCAGATATTCAAAGGCCGGTGAGAGGGATATTAAATGACGCTTTCCAGATATTGCCACTGACTCCCAGGACACTTTCTGGGTAGTGTAGGTCAGTCCATGGGCGGGACAAGTGGGTTCCTGCCATTATACAAATAACAGCAATTTTCACTCTCCTGACCGGATAAGAAAATGCATAAAATTAAGCCACCAAAACATGAAGACTAACGTTATGCATTGGCTATCTGGATAGCGGCTGAATATTGCCGCTCAGGACTGTACTTAGCCCGGTGTGAGCAGTGCAACCACACAGGGCGCAAAAAAGTAGGGGCGCATTTACAGCAGGTCCAGAAGCTGAAACCTTCCCACAGAAGTGACTGCTTACGTAGACCTCCTGAATTCAAGGCCTACGCAAGGTAAGCACGTCGGGAGGGTGGCAGTGTGAAAAGCTAACAACGCAGTGGCGGGAGGCGAGTGCAGCCTGTTATTGCCACGACCGAAGAGGAGAATGTTGCCGGCATATGACCCCGCTCTGGAGCAGGCCCCGCATCACATGTATTTATTTATTTATGTAGTGTTCTGTGAAGAGTGTTGTTTTAAGCAGTTTTCTGAAGTCCTTGAGGTCCGTGGTTGATCTCAGATCATCGGGGAGAGAATTTCATAGCACGGGCGCTGCCAGGGATAGTGCTCTTCTTGAGGTGTCCTGTCTTGTTTTGACGAATTCTTTGGGGGTGCTGATGGTGTCAGAGTTCCCTTTCTTCTGGGTCTCGTGCTTCGGTTGGCTTTGATGAGAGGTTCTGTTTTATTTTGAATATGTTTAGTAGTACTTTGTTTCGGATTCGGGAGCTGATTGGGAGCCAGTGGACGTGGTACAGGATGGGTGTAATGTGGGCATGTCCCGAGCAGCCTGTTATTATGTGGGCGGCAGTGTTCTGTGCTAGCTGTAGAGGTTGGAAGGCTTGTTTTGAGATCCCAAGGTAGATGGGGTTGCAGTAGTCTAGTGTGGGAGTGATGAGAGCTTGACAGACCGTTCGAAAGTGGTCCTGTGCAAGAATGGGTTTGAGACGCCTGATAGTTCTCATTTTGAGGTAAGCATTCCTTGTGGTTCTGGCAATATGGGATTGTAGGTTCAGGTCCTTGTCGAGAGTCAGCTTAAATGTAGCCAGCTTAAATGGCGAGCCAGTGAGGCACTGGCTCGGGGCACCTCAACCCCGCTTCACCGGCTCACTTGCACTGTTGTACACAGCCACAGGACCATTCTCCTGTCCCGCGGCTGAGCTAAACTGCAGCCGCTGGCTTGATCATCGATGTGGTTATATAGTGATTGCCGACAAGAGGTCCAGTCCACCGGAATGAGGAGGAAGGAGGATAAGGTGGGACTGAAGGGGAGCTGATGCTGGGGGGGCTGGGACAAGGGGAGCTGATGCTGGGAGGGACCGGGACAAGAAGCGAACTCATGCTGTGAAGGACTGGGACTGGAGGGGAGCTGATGCTGGGAAGGGCTGGGACTGGAAGGGAGCTGATGCTGGTGAAGACTAGAAGGGTGTGATACTGGGGGCTGGGGAACTGAAAGGGGGCGGATGCTATGGTAAGGGAGGAGAAAAAGAGCAGGGGAGTGAGGATAGGGAAGGGGACAGATATTTTATGTAGGAGGAAAGAAACAAGGCGGATGTAGAGAGTGGAAAAAAATAAGAGATGAGAGAAGAAAGGACAAATGGACAGCAGACAATTGAGAGTTAGCAGAAGACATGAAGAAACTAGAAGAAAGTGACTGGGGCAATTGTGACTGAAAAATAAAATGCCCAAACAAAAAATGGTAGAGAGAAATTATTTTATTTTGAATTTATAAACTGGAATATGTCAGCTCTGGGAAATGTACATCACTGATGTCTTTGTGTTTGTTCACTACAAGAGGAAATGAATTTATAGTTTTATTTTTCCAGTGTTATGGTGCATTCCAAGTTTGGCTTTTGGGGTTCCCAGTTCAATCATTGCCTTCATGTTTCTAAACTGTGATCCCCTGTTCTGTATTTGATGATGGTCTGTCTATGTTTTGCATATATGACCGATATATGACCGAGCTGTGGTATTCTATTTGTGTATTGTGTGTAGCAGTCTGTCTTGTTCTCTTTTCCCAGTAGGAGATGTATTGGTTTTATATGAGGTATATTGTTTTTTTATTTTCAGTGCTGCCTTTTTATATGTAGAGTTTGATGCTGTATGGATCCTGGTAATGTTGTTATGATATGGCAGGTTTGCTATGGGTTCTAAATGAGCAGGGCTTTGTAGTACTTCCTAATGTACCTGGCAGTTGACATTGGAGTATGGTAATGTAGAAATATGGTAGCATTTCTTTATCCTCACTGTCCATGCAAATGGTATTAAGACACTCATTAAGAGGCATGTTTACTAAAGGTTAATGCGTATTCATTCACAAATGTTAACACGCACTAAGTGCAACAGCACCCATTTATTTCTATGGGTGTAGTGGCATTTAACACACATTACATGTCCCTAATTCACTGCTGGGAGAAGAAAGAGGTTTGTAAAGATCTCCTTTGGAAGCCTCCTAAACCTTTAGGTGGGCAGCATGTAAATTTTAAAATTAAATATATGCAAATGAGGCCCAGTGGGTATGGAGGGGGCAGGTCACCAGATTCACAAGTTGTACAGGGTGTAGTTATAGCCTGGTATGGCCCTTTTTCCACTATCCAGATAACCTGCGGCAGTCACCGCTAAAACTGGATATTTAGCGGCGGCGGCTATCTAGAGACTACCACTGAATATAGACTCAGGAATAATATATGGAAATATTTCTTTACGGAAAGAATAGTAGAGGCATAGCTTACTTTCCCAGTGGGGGTAATAGAGATGAGGATAGCATCTGAATTCAAAAAAGCAGGGACAAACACAGAGGATCTCTAAAGAAAAATAGGGGGACTAGATAGGCCATGTGGTCTTTTTCTGCTATCATGTTTCTATATTTCTTTTACATGGTTTCAATTTACCCACACGGCTGGAGTTTTAAAAACAAACACTGACTACAGTGGGCTCAATATTGGCACGGTTGATTTTTATTTGTAGCAATGTTCACCTTTTTTTGGAGTAATGTGTGGAAGACAATCTCAGATACACTGTCTCTGAAGGGTGACGTGACATTCCAAGTTACAATTTTCAAATCTAGGTTAGTTAAGAGCTGCTTATTGTTTTGCCAGCAGAAAATGTTAGATCGATTTTTTTTATTTCTATTGCTTTACAAAAGATTTTGGTAAATTTGAAAGATTATAGTTCACAGGGCATATGATATTGTAGGATTATGGTCTTTATATTTTATGTATGAGGCAGCTGCAGCTAGGAAATACAATAGGAGTGGCACAATTTATCAGCATTTGTTATGCTGTGGAGATACATCACAAACTGGTACACAATTCAGGTTCTCTGTAACTTTCTTTGTATATGGCCTTTATTTTGCTGTCCATGTTTTGCTTATGTCTTTCTGTTTTAATTCTGTTGGCAACTAATAGTTGATAAATAAGAATCAAATAAGGATAGAAGATGATTCTTTGACAGTATATTGGACTAGCTAAATAAATTTTTGACTAGCTTTTGAGTGTTAAAATCTTCTTCCTGAGTCAGGACAGCATGAAGGAAGAAGGTTTTAATCTTCAAAAACTAATCCAATGGTTTATTAAGTTAGTCCAATAAAAAGGTATCACCTTATGTTCTTATTTATCAAACCCAAAAGTGGACGGACATGGCAACCACACTGTTTTGCAACTAATATATATTTTCTTTTTGTCCAATTTGACTTGTTCAAGTTATGATATTTTCAATATCATCATTTGGATACAAAAAATGGACAGTGAAGAAGGAAAAATGGGAAGAAAAGTGATCCCTTCGAATTATGGTGCTGGCGAAGAATATTGGGCCCGATTATTGAGTTAGGATGGCTGGGCAAGAGTGCCATCCTCTAACCCTGGATTTTCAATGCCGGGGTTATATGCAGTCCCAGCATTGACTATCTGGGGTCACCGCACATGCTCGGAAGCTGCAGAGGCACTATTGCACCACTGCCCGGTTATGGGTAAAGATAGGCCAGCTTTTGCAGTGCCTGTCTTTTACCCATAGAAGCTAACCGGATAGCGGTACAATATCGCCACTACCAGGTGAGCCTCTGTTGCTGCCCACAACATGTCCCAGAATGCCCATGACTCGCCCCGATGCTAAGCATTGGAATGTGTAGGGGAGAAGATCGGGGATATTCAGCAGCACTAACTGTGTTATTGCCGTTGAATATCCTGCTGAACGGCATTTACATGGTTTACAGGGCTGTAAACCGTGTAAATGCCTTTCAAATATCGGACCCATTGTATATACCATGGACTGCCCAAAGAACAAATCAGTCAGAACTAGAGGTGATCAAATTTAAGGTTTCTTTAGGAGCTCAAATAACAAGACTTTGATTTTCATACGTTGGACACATCATGTGAAGAAAGAGCTCATTAGAGAAAGACATCATGCTTGGCAAAGTGGAAGGTTAATGCAAAAGAGGAAGACCAGCAATGAGATGGACTGATACAATAACAGCAGCTATGGGTTCCATTCTATCAACAATTACCTGCCTGACTGAAGACCGAACAAAGTTTAGGACAACTATCCAGAGGGGTTGCCATGAGTCGACATTGACTCGATGGCACTTAACAACAACACAGATTTCTTCAACTGAAAAGTGTTTTCCGTTTATTAGTGGGGTGGGGAGGAATTTTATGAGGAGACATGTAAAGATAACGCATTATCAGCACCCGTAAATCACCTATTTTCAGCGATTCACACACATGAACAGACCTGGAATTTGTTACCGGAGGATGTAGTAAAGGCTGTTAGTGTAGCTGGGTTTAAAAAAGGTTTGGACAAGTTCCTGGAGGAAAGGTCCATAAACCATTATTAAGAAGGGACCCAGGATATCAATGCTTGAACCAGTACAAACTGCTAGGTACGTATGACCTAGATTGGCCACTGTTGGAAACAGAATGCTGGGCTTGATGGACCTTGGTCTGACCCAGTATGGCATATCTTATGTTCTTATGTTCTTTTCATGTATACTTTAGCCAGTTACTATTCTGTGAGTATGCCTGACAGGCCAATAGTGCATACTTTCAACGTGGGTGTGAGCATGGCTGGAGTGCAATTTTATATGCATAAATTATTGCTATAATTTGCATGCTTTCTTCAAAAATCTAAATGTCGGCATTTACACCACTAGGGTTGGTGAACGTGCTTGCACCTAGATTTGTCACGCATATTCCACCACTTGTGCCCCTCTTTTAAAAAGGAAAATATGCACATATTTGACTTTATAAAATAGGCATGATTGGCGCATGTTAACTAGGTGCAGCTTTATAAAAGTACCCACATGATGTTGGTACATTAGAACAAGATTCATTAAACACTTCCAGTACAGTATATATGAAAAACTATTAAGCATTCTGTTGCTTATGGAAATAGGCTGTTTCAGAAAAGATTCAACACTGCCTGGCTAATATGACTCAACTTTGCTTCGGAGGGCCTTCCAAAGAAGAGAGCATGGTTCATCCTCCATGTCTTTGACCTTTCTACCATGATTGCCTATCCAAAGTGGGGGTTTTTAGTGATGTGGACATCCATCTGCCAGAAACAGGACCACCAAGTCATTTCACACAGACTGCCAGTTTCAGAGAGTAGTGAGTTTTGGTTACTACTCGTCTCGACCAGAATGAACCAGTGACCTGAGGTCACAGACTTTGCATCCTTGTGATAATTATTGCAGCCCATCTACAAATTAGCTCGAATCTGCAAACCTCTAAGCAGATCAGAAGGTCAGATATTCACAAAGCCCCTGCTACACCAACAGAGAACACGGTTGTAATGTTTTTTGGTTCACTTTCCCATTTTCCTTGTCGCAGATGCTACCAGTTATCCAGAAACGTCATGTTATGAGAACTGTAAGAAGTCATCTGGTTTGTTTTAATTTTAAAGAAGAATAGCAGATCTTGAGCTGACTGCCATCACATAAACAATGAATTTAAATAAATCCAGTAAAATCGAAAGACTGACATTGATGCCTTTATGATGCTAACAGGTTTTTCCATTGAAGCACAAAGCGAGGATAGTGGCTTCAGAAACATACACTGCTGATGATATTAAACATTTTCTGCAGTTTCTTGTTTAAACATGACACTGAGAAAATACATGACACGCATAATAATTAGCAGTTCCTCTAATCTAGAGAGAATTAGCTGCCTCTCTCTAGGTAATTCATGAAGAAAAATATGCCCACAGCAATTTTGAGGCGTACTAATCCATCTAGATAGGTTCTGTCCATGTTGCAGAAATAATTTTCACTGACACATCATAAGAGAGCAGATTTGAAAACTGTATGGCCATGAAGGTTTTGGCTTGACTAATTTATTCTGGACACCTCATGGCACTAGTTTAAATTACTCTGGAGACTCAGAATACAAGCTAGTCTGTAGCTCAATAGAGAATACATAGTAACATAGTATATGATGGCAGATACAGACCAGCCGCCGCTCTGTGCAGGTCATCACCATCTATACTTTTCTTTAGGTTTGTACCTGACTCTCTATGCAGGCCACCCCCTCTATTTATTGAAGTATAAAAGATTCCAGTTTGTTTTGATTTCATCCTTTTGTTGTAAAGGGAACCACTGTGTCTATCCCATGCCATTTTGAATTCCATCACTGTATTTGCCCCACCACCTCCATCGGGAGGGCATTCCAAGCATCCACCACCCTTTCAGTGAAAAAGTATTTGCTGACATTGCTTTTAAGTTTACCTCCTTGAAACTTCATTTTATGCCCTCTAGTTTTACAGCTTCCCCTTCTTTGAAAAAAGTTTATTTGTTCATTGGTGCGCTTTTAAGTATTTAAACATCTGTATCATATCTCCCCTGTCCATCCTGTCCTCCAGGGTATACATATTTAGGTCTTCAAATCTTTTCTCATACGTCTTCTGGTGCAGAGTCGAAATCATTTTGGTCGCCTTTCTCTGAACCATTTCAAGTCTTTTTATGTCCTTTTGAGATATGGTCTCCAAAACTGAACACAATACTCCAAGTGAGGCCTCACCAGTCACTTGTACAGGGGCATTAATACCGCCTCCTTTTTGCTGATAATTTCTCTCTGTATGCAACCCAGTATCTTTCTAGTTTTGGCCACTGCCTTGTCGCATTGTTTTGCCACCTTGAGATCCTCAAAAACAATCACTCTGAAGTCCTTCGCCTGGTCTGTGTACAGTATACCATCCTTTCGCTCCCTATCGCATGCAATTCCTTTGGATTTCTCATCCCGACTGCAGGACTCTGCACTTTTTTGCATGAAATCTCAACTGCCAATCACTAGACCATTCTTCCAGCTTTTGTAGATCTTTCTTCATGTTGTACAGTACCTCAGAGAAGTCTGCTCTTGCAGTTTTCATGTCATCTGCAGAAGGCAGACTCTTCCCTTCAGTCCTTCAGCAATCATTAGAGAATATTTTCACCTAATCCTCCTCTGTGTGACCCTGATTGATGTCCAGATCAGTAGCATAAGTTCTATTGAGGGACCCCCATTGTCACGGTGGCGGCGCTGCACCCTCTCTCCCTATACCACGCCCCCCCACGGGCAAACTAAAATGTTTGCTGTGATGCCTCTGCTTTTCTTTTAAGTTTTGAGTCCCGGCAACCATCACCTCCCAGCTGCTGCTCGGCCGAAGTCTTGCAGTGCAATTGTTATCATGAGACTTTGGCCCAGTAGCGGCTGGGAGGTGACGGTACCAGACCTCAAAACTTTAAAGAGTAGAGGCAGCGCAGCAAACATTTCAAAGTAAGTTTGCTGCTCTGAATTTACCTCTGGCCTGTGGGTCTCCTCCCCTGCATTGTGGGGACTGCTTGATTATAATTTACGCCACGGGCCAAGGATAGCACCATCACTACTGGTTCCTGCAGTCTGCACTCTTTGTGCAGACTTTTCAGATGTGAAAATCCACTCGCTGAAGGCAAGTTGATTTCATCCTTCCTGTTCTGAAAGTGGAATACACTGAGAACACATCTTGGATTTTGCTTATGCCATTTCTCAGAAGTTCAAGGTAAGTTACATTCAGGTATAGTGGGTATTTTTCTGTCTTCAGAGGTTTTATAATCTAAGCCTGTAGGTGAGGCAATGGAGGGTTAAGTGACTTGCTCAAATCACAAGGAGCCGCACTGGAATTCAAACGGATTATCCTGGTGCTAATCTACTGCTCTAATCATCGGGCTGCTCCATGTTGCCTTAGAAGCAAGAAACAGTCGGCTCCTGTAAGGCCAGATGTGTAAATAGGATAAAAGTCTTCAGATGGTGCTTGCTTCTGAATCAGCAGCACATTGAGGAGAAATGGAACAGCCTTTTTAATAATGATTCATTCCCTGTATAAGTGCACCTGTCAAGGAGTATTTTTACCTGGCTTGGTTTAGAGGGAATGATTACACTTTCCTGGGATCGTTTCTCTTCGATAAAACAATGCAGACTTAGCAGATATGTACTTTGGCATTAGCTTGCTGCATCACAATCACAAAAGTGATGATGGGGGAACAAAACTAGGTGATGCCCCAAATCTGAAATATATGGTAGCAATTTTTCCATGTAAGTAACAGCCAAAGGTTTTCTTTTGCAAGTCTGCCTTGAAATGCTACTGTTGATCCTTAATGGGTAGTTTTATTTCAACTAGCTTAACAATTGATGTAAAGAAACCAAGAGGCACCTCGATGAAAGAGTAAACTATCTTTGGTGATATGCTAAAGAAGATAGTCCTACCTCTTTCAAGGCCATGGTGACACTCAGCCAGTAAACAAGCAGATTCTAACTGGAAGACGCTTGAAACTTTTTAAGTTATACTAAGTGATTTTAAGACACTTGCTTTTAACACTAAGGACAGCCTGCATGTTCTCATTTTTTAAGAATTAAAAGTATGCCTTCCATATTTTCGCAATTTTTGAGAAGGAAGAACAGTAGACTGGAGTCTAAAATGTGTTTGGTTATTAGCTGGGAAAGGCAGCAAAATGGGATTGGATGGAACTTTGCATTGATGTATTGACAGAATTGGAAAGAAAGTTGACAGAGTTTCATATCACTTATGCTATGCACTAACGCATTATAGAGAAGACAAGCAGACTGGACTGCGATGTCACATAAATGTAAGCAGTAGGTCAGAGTGAGTGAGTGCGGCAGTGAAAACTCTTAAGGTTTTAGGAGTCTGAATTCTGTCAGCCGAATGAATACAGTTTCATTAATTCCCACAAGCAGTCAAACTTTTACAATAGGCAGCTGCAATAGATCCTTAGAAATGTGCAATGAAATAATGGGGCAGATCAGGCGAGCTAATTAATCTTTACCTGCTACATCTACTCTCTTAACTGTGTTATGTTACTCAAATGCCAAATAGCAAAATTGCTTACTAAGGGGTTTAAATATTTTAAAATTCCAAAGATGAAAGTGCCTCTGTCTGTCTTCCAGCCCTATCCCACTGCCAACATTCGTCTTCCTCTCTTGGTCCCCCTCGGCTCTTACCTTACACTCTGGTAGTGATGCTCCTGCTTGCTGTCCTCCACCTCCTCTCCCCCCCCCCCCCCCAGCACCTTACGATAAGGTTAATCTTTAATCTGCTCCTCCAGGTGCTCCCTACTCTTCAGCCTTGATGCGCCCCATCCTCTCCAATGTTGGTGATCCCTTCACTGCACATGCTTAATGCCATTAGGGTGATAGACAGATGAACACAGGCAGTTCTTTGTAATGGTTCAAAGCTAGGCCTTCGGAACCCTGAAAAGATGGAAAAGAAAAATAAACGATAACGAGCCTGGTTAATTTCAGACCTGCCAGCTCTCTCATTTTAAGAGGGAAACTTCCTCTTTTCTGGCCAAAAAGCTACAATTATTTTAACCCATGTACTCATGTCACTTTGACATCAAAGGTTCTCAGGGGTACTGCACCCAGTCTCCTATTGAACGTGAACTCATTGGCTGTTTGCGGTTTTTACTAAGCTTAGCACTGCCATTAAAAGAAGCAATACTATCAGCCTGCTACTGTTCATGGGTTTTATTCTCCCTAATATAGCATTGTAATTTACAAAAAAAAAAAGTGCTTTCCTGTAGTTTTAATTTCTCAGCTTCTGGAAGTTGTTGCCTGGCCTGGTGCACATGCATTCAAAAGCGGTTTAGCCCATAAGGTAATCTAGCATACCAGAGATATAGTTAAAAGTACCAAATGACAAGAAACCCAGGGATGTGTGAATGAGCAGATCTCACACAGCGATGATTTGAAACAATCCTTGTGGCTTTTTAATAATGTGCCAAAGCAGTCTCAGTGGTGGGCGAGTAAGCACCATATTCTATCTTCTGTGAAAGAAGTAGGCCCAGCAGGCCTCAGCTAATGCAGGCAGGCCTTCCACTCTGCTGGAGGAGACAGCTTCTGAGATGGCAATCAAGGCTTGATTTGCCAACACATTTCCAATGATTAAAATGTAATTAGCACAACTGAGTGCCTCCTCCCCAGCTAATTTTAATACATGCTGTGACAGGCAGGCGACTGGCTGTGCCTCGTCCCAGCAGCAGATGGAAGCAGAGGCAGCGGGAGAGGAAAACTATTTTGTGATGCGACTGTTCACAGCACAAAACCATCAGGGGTGCTCAGCTCTTAGAAGTCCTTGATGGCAGCACATCAAATTGGCACTGTCATTTTTGACCATGACAATAGCAGCTATCCTTCATGCTGTCCCAGAAGCACTACAAGACAAGTTGTGGACTTAACCCTTTAGGATATGGAAGAGTCACATACTCAGAGCAGATAAAGAAGCACATTTTCTTCTGCCTTATTGGGCTCCTGTGCTATGCAGGAATGTGCTTCATTCAGTCATCTTCTATATTAACAGAAGGGGTTTGTCTCTTTGTCAGTCTGCATTTGCTGCTGGCTCTGCTGTTCAGATTAACACAGTCGCTGCTACTGATGAATACGGACTCCTTAGTTTCTTCCCTTCCCATAGGGGTATCCTCTCTTCTTCCCTGCTTTTCCTCCCTCTGTCTCTTTGCTCCCTCCAAATTTCCTGTTTCCACCTTCCCTCCATTGTCTACTCTTTTTCCACCCTCCACCCTCCACACTCCTATCATCCTCTCTCCCTGCCTATTCTCATTCCTCTGTTTTCTCGCCTTCCTAACTTATCCCACCTGCTACTGCAGCCTCCCTCCTGGTACCAATGACTCCTCTTTTCTATGATTTAAGAGGTGCCAAGGGCAAGAAGGAGGCACACTGCACTAGCGAGTGGTGGCCGCTGGATGATACTGAAATGTCCAAAATGTCAGCAATAGGCTAGAGCACACTGAAAGGAACAAGGAAGCCAGATCCATAATAACCAACGTCACTGTAGGGGAGAGAGGCGGGGCTGAGGCAGGGAACCATAACGAACAGTATCAGGTGAGAAGAGCCTATGGAACCAGCATTATCTTGCATGACCTCTTGCCATAGCTTTTGACAAACTTCATAGCAGTTGCTAGAGATCTTTACAGTAGCTTGATAGGCCATGGGATATGTTTGACGGCATTGCTGAGGTTAACAGATGCCTTGGGGGTGGGGCAATTCTACTATCGAGTTTTTCCTTCTCTGGTATGCTATGATCATAATTTTGTAAATTCTGAATGCTCATCCTAATGTAACATCCCACAACTTATACATCTTGCAATGTAGCAGATAAACGAGTGAAGAAAGAAACACCCAAGGAGTCTTAGAAGGAAACAACGGTTTAATGTGCACAGATCCCGAGAAAATAGTTTTTCCAAATTCTGGGCCTCCACCAGAGGGCTCAGAGAGATTATATAGACCTCTTAAAAGGTTATTACAGTATTTCTTCATGATTGGTCACTTTATTACAGTGTAGTCCCGATTGGAGAAAGCCTACTGCACTCTTATCTCTAGCAAGCAGAGAGAGCAGCAGGACAAAGGAATAGGGGAGGGACAAGCATGTACCAGGGTATGACTTCACCAAGAGGGGGTGTATCCTTTTCACTTAACCCTTCCAGCTCTCAGCCCTGCCTGGATTTTTACCTCAGCAACAGAAAAGCACCATATGCTAGAGTGTAATAGTAATGCAGAAGGAACAGTGAGCCATGTTCCTGCCAATTTTCGAGAGGCTTATATATAGTGATATACTGTAGATTCACCTCTGTAATACTGTACAAATTGCTAGATTCTATAACTTTTACTAATCTGCTATGTCAGGTTCATTGCTTTTTTATGTTTTTGCTGGTTAGCACTGTATGTAAGTGGCCCTGATTATCATCAGAAGGTTGCAGGAAACGTGCCAGTATTCTTTCCCAGATTGTTTTTATTACAGCAGATGGCTTCTTATGTAGATACTAAATTAAATCAATTTGTTTGATAGATTTAGGAACACAATAATCCATGCTCAGATTCTTTAGGCAGAAAAGTATATGATTCATCATACTTTGGATACCTTTTTTCAACACTGTTCTCTCTGCTAACACAGCTTAGGGGCCCTTTTACTAAAGTCTATTGTGGTTTTACAACTAACATGCCAATAGCCCGCAGTACTATGGTGTGGTAGGTGCAACATCATCGCGTTAACTATCTGTGGCATGGACAGCATGATCCCCGTCAGTTAACGCACAGCACCGTTCCCTAAGGTGGGTCAGTATTAGTGGGGATGCCTTTAACTTCACCTGTTGTTCACGACACCCACTCTCCGCCCCTAAACCACTCACCACCCCCAAGCACCATATACAGTTCCTTATCATCCCTCCAGTCTAGTCCCGGAAACTCTAGGGTTGTCATCCTCTTCCAGCAGCTTGGAGACTGATAGATGTCATTCTTTGATGACACTGGTATAAGGACACAGGCACCGGCTCCTCCCACTCCAGTTCTATCAGTCTCCAAGCAGCTGGAGGATGTGAGCCAGAGTTTTTGGCTCACTAGAGGAACAATTAAGGACTTTAGTGTTAGTTAATTGGGTTCAATGGGGTTGTTTTAAATCTCAAATTGGGCATTATTTCTTTTATTCACAAATCCTTTTTTTCTTTTGTTGAGCATAGCTTATGGGGCTGTACCACTTTAAATTTTGACGACTGAGGGCCTCTCTTCCCTTCTTCCTCCCTCTTACCAGTGAGACAGGGGCAGGAAGATTTCAGAGCCGGAGTAAGTCTGGGTGGGCTCAGATTATTTGTACCTGCCTTCTCCAGCGTGACGCAGAGGTTTTGCCTGCAGGCGCTTTGGGGACTCGGCAGACGTGCATGGCTGTAAGGTTGAGCTCTTTACTCGTGCAGTGCCTGGTAACTGAGTTCGTCCACGGTGAGTTTGGGCAGCTTCGGGGCACTTGGGGCTGCTTCTCCACTCCTCTCGGTGAGGTAAGCGCTGATTAGTTAATTTTCCCTCTCTCTCGCATGCCGGTTGTAAAATTTTGTTAAGAGGCCCGTGTGAGAGGAATTTTCCTGCCGCATTCCATTTTCGGCGGGAAAAAGCAGTAGCGCGTTTGGGGGAAACAATTTTAAGTTTTAGAAGCAGGAAGCTTCGTTTTGCAATATTTCTTTCACAATTCAGGTCGGGTGACCTCCTGCTTCAATTTGCTTTGAAAAAAAAAAACGGCACGGAGTCGGCAGGACACGTTCAGCTGAGCATCCCTGTCAATTTTTTCTGTGGCTACAGTGAAGTCTTTTGAGCAAGTTTTTAAAGGCTACTCAAGATTTTTCTAACCTTAGAGGCACAGGGAGCTAAGATGCCGGCAAAGACATTATGCTTGATCTGTGGGGTAAAAAGGTCTACAGTATCAGAAGCAGGCATCTGTAAAAGCTGCAGCCAGGCTTCAGCAATAGAGCAGCAGCGGTCAGATGCCTCAGAGGACCAGGAGGTAGTGGTGCAGAGGCCACTGTCTCCTCTGCTTGATCCCATGGAACCTGTACCCAGTCCTTCCACGGCTCCGGATGTGCCTCGTCCTCAGGCCCCCTTCGCTAGTGATTTAACTTCAATTTTTTCCCCAGACTTCGTAGCTCTTATTCAAAGAGCATTTGTCAGGCTTCCTAGAGATCTTTCCGCCTCGTACTTTGCGCCTATGCTAGCAGAATTAGGGCACAAACGACCTGGCTCTCCTCTCTCCATGTCACCTTCGGTCATCGGGCCAAAGAGAGCCCGGGTGGAGCCGGATAAGCGGAGTCAGTCCGAGTTTTCGGAGGATTTGCGTACCGAGGAGGAGGAACATGATCATGAGATGGACGAGGAGCTGGAAGAGGGAGAGATCATTGAACAGGAGGATCAGGCTAGAGTGGTGTGTATTTTTTGACGGGAAGAGTTACCCGCACTGATTTCAGAGACCTTGAAAGCACTAAATGTACCGGTGTCTGAGCCGGTTGAGGAGGCTACTTTGGAGGATCCACTCTTGCAAGCTTTTCGAAAGACACAAAAAGCTTTTCCCATACATAGAGTCATTAAAGAGATGATACAAAGTGAGTGGGATATGCCTGAGTCCGCTCTCAGAGGCTCTCGGGTAATGTCTCACCTCTACCCGTTGGTGGAGTTAGATAAGGAGCTGTTCAAATCTCCCAAAGTGGATGCCGCTGTTTCAGCAGTGACTAAGAAGATGACCATTCCGGTGGAAGGCGGTGCGGCTCTTAAGAACACTCAGGACAGAAAGCTGGAGGCCTTGTTGAGACAGGTTTTTGAAGTTAATGCTCTTTCCATTCAAGCTTCCATCTGTGGGGCTTGGGTGGCCAGAGCCTGTCTCCGCTGGGCTCAGAGGCTCCAGGGAGAGCAGGCTGGGGACTCCATTAGTGAGGCAGCTCGTATCAAGTCCGGAGCGGCGTATCTCGCAGATATTCATTATGATCTCATTAGGGGGCTATCGAACAGTATGGCTTCGGCAGTGGCCGCCAGGCGGTATCTCTGGCTATGGAATTGGGCAGTGGATGCTTCTTCCAAAGCTCGGTTAAGTAAGCTTCCCTTTAAGGGACTGCTACTGTTTGGAGAGGATTTGGAAAAGATAGTTAAAGATCTGGGAGAGTCCAAGGGTGGACGGCTGCCGGAGGACAAGCAGAAGCAAGGGAAATTTTTGCCAATGCCGAGATTTCCGATGAGGGATTTTCGGCCTTTTCGCTCCCCTAGGTTCCCACAGAGCCAGAGAGGGCGTTTTGCCTTTAGAACCCAGAGTTTTTGGGGATTCCGTGGTGCCAGCAGAGGTTTTACTGCCACCACCTCGGGTGCCAAGAAGCCACAATGAAGTCAGGGGGACCCAGGTGGCCGTAGCAGTGGGCGGTCGTCTACAGGACTTTTACGCTGCCTGGGTCAGAATTACCTCAGACCAGTGGGTGCTGGACGTGATTCGAGAAGGATATGCTTTAGAATTTCAAAGACCGTTGACCGAAGCCTTCGTTCAGTCCCCTTGCAAGTCGCTGCACAAGTGAGTGGCAGTCAAACAGACCTTACAGAGGTTGCTGGATCTCAAGGCGGTAGAGCCGGTGCCTCCGGATCAATTCGGCTCAGGTCGATACTCCATTTATTTTGTGGTTCCAAAGAGGGGACTTATCGGCCAATTTTGGACCTCAAAAAGGTCAACAAGTGTCTCCGGGTTTCTCCTTTTCATATGGAGACACTACGGTCAGTCATCATGGTGGTCCGAAGAGGGGTGTATTTGACCTCCCTGGATTTATCCGAGGCATATCTCCACATTCCGATTCACCGGGAACATCAGAAATTTCTCAGGTTTGCGGTTCCAATGGGACATTTTCAGTTTTTGGCGCTACCCTTCGGGCTAGCGACGGCGCCAAGGACCTTTACCAGGGTCATGATAGTCGTAGCAGCGGAATTGAGGAAGAACGGTGTTCTCGTGCATCCCTATCTGGACGACTGGTTGATTCGGGCAAAGTCCAGAGTGGAAAGTGAGGAGGCTACTGCCAAGGTGGTCACTTGCCTGCAGAAGCTAGGTTGGGTGGTAAATGTGGCCAAGAGCAGTCTGGTTCCTTCTCAGGAGATCGAGTATCTCGGGGCGCGTTTCGATACCGGGGTAAGCATGGTTTTTCTGCCTCCGCATCGGGTGCTGGCCTTACAAAGGTTAGTTCGACGGTTTCTCCAACGGCCGAGGCCAACAGCGTGGCATTACTTGCAAGTTCTAGGGACGATGGCGGCATCGATCGACTTGGTGCCCTGGGCGAGAGCGCACATGAGGCCCTTACAGAGAGCGTTACTCAGAAGATGGTCTCATCAAAACGATCCACTTTCCAAGAGACTTCTCTGTCCAGACTCGGTTCGGGAGGCATTGCAGTGGTGGTTGCTTCCGGAGTCTCTGGCGAAAGGCATGCCCTTGGACATGCCGGCCTGGATTCCACTGACTACAGATGCCAGTCTCCTAGGTTGGGGAGCACATTGTCAGGGACGGTTTGCGCAAGGGCTCTGGACACTTCAGGAAAGGTCGTGGTCAATCAACAGGTTGGAACTTTGTGCGGTGGTCTTGGCGTTGCAGGAGTTTCAGCGGTTTCTGAAGGGTGCAGCGATCAGAGTGTTTTCGGACAATGCGACCGCCGTAGCCTACATCAACAGGCAGGGCGGCACCAGCAGTGTTCCGTTAGAGGCCGAGGCGGATCAGTTATTTCAATGGGTCGAGCAAAACCTTCAGGCTCTGTCAGCGGCTCATGTCGCCGGGGTAGACAATGTAGCGGCCGATTTTTTGAGTCGGGTGAGAGTAGATCCGGGAGAGTGGACACTTCACCCGGAGGTGTTCGACGCGGTTGTTTGGCGCTGGGGGACGCCCGTCATGGATCTCATGGCGACGTTCAATTCGGCGAAAGTAGAATGCTTTTTCAGCAGGCGCAGAGAAAGGATGTCCGAGGGCCTGGATGCGTTAGTCCAAGAGTGGCCATCAGATCAGCTTCTGTATGTATTTCCTCCGTGGGTGTTAATAGGCCGAGTAGTACGGCGCATCGAGCACCACAGAGGATGCGTGATTCTGATAGCGCCGTATTGGCCAAGAAGGCCGTGGTATGCGGATCTCCGGCGGTTGCTAGTGGGGAAGCCGTGGCGGCTACCGGCCAGACAAGATCTCTTGCAGCAGGGCCCACTGTGGATGCCACAGGTAGCTCGGTTCTCGCTTACGGCATGGCTCTTGAAAGGGCGAGGTTGAGAGCTAAAGGCTATTCGTCGGAGGTGATTATGACGTTGTTGAGGGCACGCAGAAGATCTACTTCCGTAGCGTATGTCCGCGTGTGGCGCGTTTTTGAGGCTTGGTGTATGGATCGCGAGTGTGAGGCCTTATGGGCTTCTATTCCGCAGGTTTTAGCGTTCTTACAAGATGGTTTCCAAAGAGGGTTGGCGGCGGCCTCCTTAAAGGTACAATTGGCAGTGCTTTCCTGTTATCGGGGAAAGATCAAGGGGCAAGCGCTCTGCACCCATCCAGATGTTAAAAGATTTCTGAAAGCGGTGGGGGTTTTGAGACCACCGTGCCGGCTCTTAGTGCCAACATGGGATCTGCAGTTGGTATTGACAGCGTTGAGTTCGCTGCCGTTTGAGCCTTTGGCTAAGGCATCTCTGAAGGATCTTACACTGAAGGTGGTGTTCTTAGTGGCCGTTGCTTCGGCGAGGCGGATTTCAGAACTACAGGCGTTATCTTGTAGAGAGCCGTTTCTAACTTTTCATGAGTCCAAGGTAGTGTTACGACCGGTACCGTCTTTTTTGCCGAAGGTTCTATCTCCATTTCACGTAAATCAGGTAGTGTCTCTGCCAGTGTTCCGTAAGTCCTCGGAGGGCCTTTCTGCTCCACAATTGCATCTTTTGGATATCCGTCGAGTCTTGAAGCGCTATCTCAGGAGGACTGCGGAGTTCAGGAAGTCGGATAGATTATTTGTGTTGTTCGGCGGCCCTCGCAAGGGGGAAGCTGCGTCCAAAGCGTCCATTGCTAGGTGGATAAAGGGAGCAATAGAGTCAGCTTACCTTTTGAAAGGCAGGCCGGTACCAGATGGCCTGAGAGCGCATTCTACTAGGGCGCAAGCGGCATCCTGGGCGGAATGTGGTTTTGTGCCAGCGGCCGAGATTTATAAAGCAGCAACGTGGTCGTCTTTGAATTCTTTTGTGAAGCATTATCGTCTGGATATTCAGGCGGGTAGGGATACCTGTTTTGGGACAGCGGTGCTTCAAGCTGGGCTAGCAGGTCCCGCCCGTTGACTTCTTTTTACTGCTCTGTTACATCCCTAGAGTTTCCGGGACTAGACTGGAGGGATGATAAGGAAGTTTGAATTAGACTTACCTGCTAATTGTAGTTCCTGAAGGAACTCTAGTCTAGTCCCGGATCCGGTCCCGAGTTTTTGCAAGGTGTTGGAGCCTGAAGCACAGCTTTACCGGTGAGTGCGCATGGAGCGCTGGGGTGCTTTGGGCTCAGGGCGGATTCTTCGAGGCCTTAAGGGGTTTGCTACGCTCTGAGCAATGCTAATCTTCCTGGGACGGAAGCCGGACCCTTCCAAGTCAAGTTAAATCTAGTTGGGGGTTATATTATGTTAATGATACTATATTAAGGTTACTTTACTCTTTTGTACTTATGCATTTAGTGGGCACTAGGTGTTCGGGAAGTGTTCTGACTTAATTGTTGCTCTGGTGAGTCTGCTTTGTCAATAGGTTACTGGAGTGGGAGGAGCCGATGCCTGTGTCCTTATACCAGTGTCATCAAAGAATGACATCTATCAGTCTCCAAGCTGCTGGAAGAGGATGACAACCCTAGAGTTTCCGGGACTAGACTGGAGTTCCTTCAGGAACTACAATTAGCAGGTAAGTCTAATTTAAACTTAGGACGGAACTCAGCCTGTGCTAACTGTGCTGACCCCATCCTAACAGTTAACATGGGCCACAGAGCACAGTCAGCATGTGCTGAAACCTGCCCTTTAGTAAAAAACTCACTCTTACGGGTATGTTTACTAAATGGTGGTAGCGGCTTCCTACACCATTATAAGATATGGAGGCGAGAATGATAGAAGAAATAAATATTTTCAGGCAAGCTTCACAAAGGACCATTTGGCCCCACAACTAGATGCCAGGATACCAGAATTGAGATCCGAAGAGAAAAAATACTGGAAGTGAGAAGTTCTACCTGATTTACAAGGAATATAGCATGAACAATTAAAAGCTGAAGGACCTGTTCTGGAAATATTTTCAGGTTCATAGGGCCTGGTTTGAATCTGTGGACCTGGAAAAGAGTAAAGCTGCAAATCGAAAACAAGCAGGGGGAGAATCAGGCCACACTGAAAAGCTGCAGAATGTGAAATTTACAATCGGAGATTTTTCCATCCACCAGAAGCAAAGTTGATGAAATACAGAAATCTGGAAAATGACACTTGGAGTAAATTTTGTAATATACAGTGCAATTGCTGTATTTATTGATTATAATTATGTAGATTGTGCTTCCTGGTGAGAAGTGATGGCTCACTGATTTTCTTTAAAAAAAATCCATTCATTTGTAACACAACTCCTTATACTGGAATATTGAGGTTTTTTTTGATAATCAACATAATTGTTTTGTTCAATGCATAATTTCACTGTAACTATTCTGTAACTATTCTTTATTTAGTTGAAACAAAAATAAGAATATGTCTTTCTTTACATTTAAAAGGTTCCCAAAGGGAGGCATGGTAATGAGTCAAAGCCCCCTGTAGAAAATTTTAAATGGCGGAGAACTTGATCGTAAGCCATGATGTGATAATGAGCCTTCTCTTAGTTTAACCTGATGGAAAATGGAAGTTGAATGCTGGAAGAGGTCAATAACAGATTCCAGTCCATAACCTATTGTTGAAGTGCATCACTACCTCAGCCTTCAAACCCCGTTTCCATGATTCACTTTCCTTCATTTTCTTCAAAATTGGCAGATGTGCTCTTATTTATTTATTTATTTATTTATTTGCACAATTTTTATATACCGCTGCTTCCAAGGATCAGCAGCGGTTTACATTACAACAAAAATCAAACAGATACATAGAACTTTATGGAACTATATTACAATATTTGTCTGTTGTGGCTTTATAGGAATTCAGATCAAGACACTAAACACCAGTCTGAGTCACTGTTACATTTCAGAGTGCTCTGTTGTAAAGAAAATTGAACAATTTGCTAAACCCACTAGCCAGGGTCAGTGGAACATCACCTTTTGTTTGGGGTGGGGGAGGAGGGAACAAGCCAGCTTCTACCCTTGCTCCCTAGGCTCTCCAATTGTTGATGCTGTGTGTGGCAAAAGGTTCAGCCTTCTCAGCTGTAACTTACCTTGCCTCTCTCAACTAACTGGGCTTTGTGTGGTAGCCAGGTTAACTGTTCATTTTAAATTAAATCTCTCCCCAGAACCTGCTGTGTGTTAAACTTTTTTCCTGTCCTAGCCTGCCTGAGTGAATCCTCCCCCTCCCCCCCCCGCTGAGGTATTGTGTAGCCTTCTTCCTGTTTCCTCCACGTGTGCATAGTCTGTTTTAGTTTGCTTTTCTCTGATCAGAGAAGAGCAGTGCTTTTACAGTGCTCTGCTAGAGAAGTGGATATTTGCCTCCTGTGACACCTTGCTGTGAGTTCTAGCTGTTTATTTAATTATTTATTGTTTGTCTAACTGTTTATATAATTATTTATTGTTTGTCTTAGTGGTGTGCTAGTTCAGCCTTCTCAGCTGTAACTTACCTTGCCTCTCTCAACTAACTGGGCTTTGTGTGGTACCCCCCTCCCCCCTGCTGAGGGTTCAGGACAGGGTACCTTGTAACTGCCCTCTTCAATAGGACTTATCTCCCTCCCTCCCTCCCCAGCACCCACCCACCCCTGGGGTAATTGTAGTTTTATAGGTACTTGCACATCTTAGAGGAAAGGGGCTGCTCTCAGGTGCAGCTCTTTATCCAAATCAGTCATACACGGAGGACCTGAGATTAATTAATTAAGCTTCAGGTACACAAGGTGTATTAGGGGTATTAGATACACTTTTATTAGTATAGGCATCTACACCAATCCTTATTATATACAGAATTTAAAAGACCTAAACACAAGCTCTAAACTAAGATGCAGACAGAAGTCCAGCAACAAGATGGGGGTTCTCCGGTCTTTTGCATTGAGTGTCACATGTATGATTTTCTCCCAGTTGGTGAGAGGTCTTATGTCTGCACTAAGTGCAAGGAGCTCTTTGCTCTCAGGGAACGAGTCCGTTCTCTAGAGGCTAGAGTAGCAGACCTGGAAGACATAAGAAAGACAGAGAAGTACATGGACGAGACCTACAGGGATATAGTCCTGAAGTCCCACCTCCAGTCTGGCAGCATCCCTGTTGCCATGGAGGAGAGAGGTCACGTGACAGGAGAGCATCACCCTGGTGTGGCAGAAAATGATCCTGTAACTAGGACCTGTCCTCCAGGTGATGTAAAACCTTCTCGCACCGAAGACGTTTCTCCAGGGCCATGTCCCCATGAGGGGAGGGTCAGGACAGCTGTTATAGTTGGTGATTCAATCATTAGGAATGTAGATAGATGGGTGGCTGGTGGACGTGAGGATCGCCTGGTAACATGCCTGCCTGGTGCGAAGGTAGCGGACCTCACGCACCGCCTAGATAGGATCATAGATAGTGCTGGGGAGGAGCCTGCTGTCTTGGTACATGTTGGTACCAATGACATAGGAAAATGTGGTAGGGAAGTTCTGGAGGCTAAATTTAAGCTTTTAGGTAGGAAGTTGAAATCCAGAACTTCCAGGATAGCATTCTCCGAAATGCTTCCTGTTCCACGTGCAGGACCCAAAAGACAGGCAGAGCTCCGGAGTCTCAATGCGTGGATGAGACAATGGTGCAAGGATGAGGGTTTTGGATTTGTTAGGAACTGGGGAACATTCTGGGGAAAGGGGGGGCTCTTCTGAAGGGATGGGCTTCACCTTAATCAGGATGGGACCAGACTGCTGGCATTAACCTTTAAAAAAGAGATAGAGAAGCTTTTAAACTAGAATATAGGGGAAAGCCGACAGTCACCCAGGAGCGCATGGTTCGGACGAAGGTATCCTTGAAGGATACTACCAAAAGCAGTGAGGTTCCAAAAGGGAGTATAGTAGCCCAAATGCCCTTGAGTAAGGAGCAGACAGAGCATAAAGATTCCAAATTACCCATGCCTACCAATAGCCAGATTAATATTAATAAAATACAGTCTCTAAAATGCTTGTATGCCAATGCTAGAAGTCTAAACAATAAGATGGGAGAGATAGAATATATAGCACTAAATGAGAGGTTAGATATGATTGCACTCTCAGAGACATGGTGGAAGGAGGATAACCAGTGGAACACTGTGATACCTGGATACAAACTATATCGTAATGATAGAGCTGATCAAATTGGTGGAGGGGTTGCGCTCTATGTTAGAGAGGGCATTGAGTCAGAAAGGATTAAAGTTTTGCAGGGAACAAAATTTGCTGTAGAATCTCTATGGATTGAAATTCCATTTATGAAGGGGAAGGTGATGGCAGTGGGAGTATACTATCGACCGCCTGGCCAGAATGAACAAATGGATGATGAAATGCTCAAAGAAATCAAGGAAGCTAACAAAAGTCACAACAGAGTAGTAATAATGGGTGATTTCAATTACCCCGGTATCGACTGGGTCAGTGTCACAGCAGGACAAGCTAAAGAGATAAAGTTTCTAGATGAAATAAATGACTGCTTCTTGGAGCAGCTGGTTCATGAACCGACCAGAGGGGAAGCCATACTGGACCTAGTCCTTAGTGGAACGCCAGATCTGGTGCAAGAAATAAGGGTGTTGGGACTACTTGGCAATAGTGATCATAGTATGATCATGTTTGATTTAATTAGTGGAGGACAGATAGTAAAGGAATCCACAGTACTACCATTTAACTTTCGAAAGGGAGACTATGATAGAATGAGGAATATAGTTAGGAAAAAACTAAAAGGGGCGGTTCCAAAGGTTAAAGACTTACAGCAAGCTTGGGTGTTATTTAAAAATACTATCCTCGAAGCCCAGACCAGCTGTATTCCACACATTAAGAAAAGTGGAAGAAAGTCCAAAAACCTGCCAGCATGGTTTAAAGGTGAGGTCAGAAAGGCTGTTGCTGCCAAAAAAGCAACCTTCAGGAAATGGAAAAAAGAGACAAATGATGAAAACTGGAAACAGCACAAGCACTGGCAAGTTAAATGCAAAGCATTGATAAGGCAGGCAAAGCGGGAATTTGAGAAGAAACTTGCTACGGAAGCAAAAACACGAAATAAAGACTTTTTCAAGTACATTCGTAGCAAAAGGCCTGTGAGAGAGTCAATTGGACCATTAGATGATAGAGGGGTAAAAGGGGCAGTAAGAGGAGACAAGGCTATAGCAGAGAGACTGAATGAATTCTTTGCTTCGGTCTTTACTGAGGAAGATGTAGGGATGTTACCCAAGACTGAAGTGGTATTTAAAGGTGATACTGCAGAGGAATTGAGAGAAATATCGCTACACCGGGAAGATATATTACAACTATTTGATAAACTGAATAGTAGCAAATCACCTGGACCGGATGGTATACATCCCAGAGTGTTGAAAGAACTGAAATATGAGATTACAGACCTGCTATTGGTAATCTGTGAACTTTCATTAAAATCATCTGTACTACCTGAAGATTGGAGGGTCGCCAACGTAACACCAATTTTTAAAAAGGGTTCCAGGGATGACCCGGGAAATTAGAGACCGGTGAGCCTGACGTCAGTACCAGGGAAAATGGTAGAAACCATCATAAAGAACAAAATTACACAGCATGTAGATAGTCATGGCCTAATGGGAGACAGCCAACATGGCTTTAGACAAGGAAGATCTTGTCTTACTAATCTGATATGTTTTTTTGAAGGTGTGCATAAACAGGTAGACAAAGGTGAGTCGGTTGATATAGTGTATCTGGACTTTCAGAAAGCTTTTGACAAGGTCCCCCATCAGAGACTTTTGGCGAAGCTAAAAAGTCATGGGATAGGAGGCAATGTACTATTGTGGATCGGGAACTGGTTAAAAGATAGAAAGCAGAGGGTAGGGCTAAATGGCCAATATTCCCAATGGAAAAAGGTGAATAGTGGAGTACCCCAGGGATCTGTACTGGGTCCGCTACTTTTTGACATATTCATAAATGACCTGGAAAAAGGGATAACTAGTGAGGTTATCAAATTTGCAGATGACACAAAACTGTTTAAAGTTGTTAAAACCCAAGAGGATTGTGGAAAACTGCAGGAGGATCTGGATAAATTGGAAGACTGGGCATCCAAATGGCAGATGAAATTTAATGTGGACAAGTGCAAAGTTATGCACCTAGGAAAGAACAACCCACACTATAGTTACACGATGCAAGGCTCCACATTAGAAACCACCACCCAGGAAAAAGATTTAGGAGTCATCGTGGATAACATGTTAAAACCCTCCGCCCAGTGTGCAGCGGCAGCCAAGAAAGCAAATAGAATGCTAGGTATCATAAGGAAAGGGATGGAGAATAAAACAAAGGATATTATAATGCCTCTGTATCGCTCCATGGTACGACCGCACCTTGAATATTGTGTGCAATTCTGGTCACCGTATCTTAAAAAGGACATAGCGTTATTAGAAAAAGTACAGAGAAGAGCCACCAAATTGGTGAAGGGGATGGAAGGCTACTCCTATGAAGAGAGGCTAAAAAGGTTAGGGCTCTTTAACCTGGAAAAGAGACGGCTGAGGGGAGATATGATAGAGGTCTATAAATTAATGAATGGAGTGGAACGGATAAACGTGGATCCATTGTTTACGCTATCAGAATATAGAAAGACTAGGGGACATGTATTGAAGCTACAGGGTAAACTATTTAAGACAAATAAGAGAAAATATTTTTTCACTCAACGTGTAATCAAACTCTGGAATCTGTTACCGGAGGATGTAGTAAGGGCTGTTAGTATAGCTGGGTTTAAAAAAGGTTTGGACAAGTTCCTGGAGGAAAGGTCCATAAACCACTATTAAAAAGGGACCCAGGATATCAATGCTTGACCCAGTACAAGCATTGTGGAACCTGTGTCTTTTGGGGATATTGCTAGGTACGTATGACCTAGATTGGCCACTGTTGGAAACAGGATACTGGGCTTGATGGACCTCGGTCTGACCCAGTATGGCATGTCTTATGTTCTTATGTTAGTTGAGTCATATTCCCTGTAACCTACCACATTCCATCATCTGTACCACTAATAATTTGGTGTGAATTTAATTGAATATTCAGTTTCTTGTACTCAATCCCATTGGCTAGACTGTAGAGTCTTAATTCCATGGAAAGTTTCCATTTCATAAATGAAATTGTGTTGCTCGTGAATATCGGCAGTGGAAGAAAAGCTCACTGTAGCACATAATAGGCTGAATATTCTTGTTGGGGCATCTGTTGTAAAGCGGATTCTTTTTGTAGATATTACATGCAAATTTCTAAGAAACTTTCAGGCCTACAAAATTCATTGGCAAGTTTATTTAATTACTCGCTATTATAATCTGTCATTTTCAAAAAGACTACATTAAAAACATAAATACATCAAATTAACACACAGATGATTAATAATGGTTAATGATGATCAAACGTAGTTGGTGTCCTCTTATAATTGTGGGCTAATGGGGGTACTTCCTGATGGAATTTTCTTTCTTTTTCTTTTTGTATGAAAATGTGCTTCTTTATATATTTTGTTATTCCTAAAACCTGCCTATTTCTTGTGCAAGTGTTTTTGCTTGCTATGTTATATAAAATTAATAAAAATAAAATAATATTAGATAATGTGGGTTTTGAAAGTGAGCAATGACTTAGGTACTTCTTATTTGAATGATAGACTAATTTCATATCAGCCAGTATACAGTTCGTGGTCTGCATATAAAGATCTCTTGCATGTTTCCTCAAACAGAATATTACATTTGTAGTGAATTAGGAAAGGGGCATTTTTGGTTCTAGGGCATTCCTGGTGGAGTGAACTCCCATATGGATTATGTCGGGAGTGAATGATCTTTGCTTCTGGAAGGGTGTGAAGGCCTACTCTGGCAAGTAGCTTTTGGGGTAAAATGAAGGGGGGAGCTTTGTTTAGTCAATGGTTGAGCTGCAGGGCTTTTTTAATATGGAGAAGCAGGAGTGAGTTCTTACGTATGGGTGACATCCCCGACGGAGCCCTGCACAGGAACACTCCTCAGCTTGTATTGGAAGCTTTTGGGCGGCTCCACCATGCCTGTGTGCCGCCTTACCTCCTGCCGCCACAGTGCTATTTTGAATCAGTTTTTCATTTTTCACAGGGCTCCATGGGCACATTCCAGTTATCCTCAACTTGGTAAACTTTTCCTTCTTCCCTGTGGGAGGTTTTTGAGCTTCTGGGTTTTTCGCCTAGTCACCTGCCATCACAGTTCTCTTTTCCCTTTGAAATTTTCTCCTTTTAAAGTCAGTTTTATTCTTCCTGCGGTACTTCCACCTGGCCGGCACCAGTGCTGTGGTCAGGAGTTACTCCAGCATTGAGTTGTTTGACTTCTCTGTAGCTATTTTCCCAGACGACATGTCCCAAAAAGCTGCCAGCGAGTACAAAAATTGTTCCCAGTGTGCTACAAACATATCCGCCACGAATACATACAGCCGGTGCCTACAGTGCCTGGGACCCGATTATCAGCCTTCTTCCTGTTATTTGCAGATGACACAAAGAGGACTCAAAGGTCAAGAAAAGCAGCATGAAGCCCTTATTGATGCTCAGAAGTCCAATCAGTCGCCTTTGACAGCAACGACATTGGTCTCTGTGGCTTCCAAGGCTGCATCTGACACTGGCGGTGCATCATCATTGAGGAGCTCTCGGGCTCAATCAGAGCTGAGCACCCATAGCACCCTGGAGCATTGGCCATTAATCGATCTCCATCCGAAAATGAGGAAGGATTCGGCCTCATCTTCTCTGGCATCAAGGGGTAATCTCAGTGAGCACCGAATGAAGACTCTGGTGCATCGGCTTCGGAGCCCATTGAGACATGGCGTCAAGAGTGATGGGGGTCTGTGTGAGTACCACTTGAAGGTGCCACAAAGAGAGGAGAGCTCATTCTCCAGGACATCAGAGGGTCACTGACAGCCTACTGAAAGCTAAGCCCAGACACTGATACCCCTGCTCAGATACCAGGTACATTGGTCAAAGTTGCTCAGACCCTGCAGCCTTCAGAATCAGCAGACATGGAGAAACACCTTCTGCAAACTCTTAAAGAATGCATCTAAGTGCTGTTGGCAATGCAGCATGATGTGGCCATTTTCTTTGGAAACGGAGGATGAGCCCAGGGCAGAAGAGTCGGAGATCCTACAGTACTCTTTGGCCCCTTAAGGAGATGGTAACAGTGCCCGTGTACCACATCCTGCAGAGAGCACAGATGAGAATGTGGGAGAATCCCCTCACTGTACTTCCAGTTAGTAGAAGGCTTGATTCCATGTACAGAGTTCAGAAGGCTCCTAGATTTGAAAAGCCTCGACTTCCTCACCATTCCTTGGTGGTCGAATTCACCCTAAAGAGAATCAAGAGTACAAAGACTCATTCCTTGGTGCCCCTGGGGTGGGGGGGAGGCAGGGAAGGCTTGGACATTAGACTCTTTAGAGAGAAGATGTTTTCAGAGTTCCATGCTTGTAGCCCAATGGCCTCTTACCAGCTCTACATGGGCATGTTCTTGAAGAACATCATGTGTAACCTGGCTGACCTGGCCCAGTTTCTCCCTGCAGAGAAATTGGATCAATATCATGCCCTAGCGGCCCATGAGAAGGACTGCTTGAAGTTCATCCTATGACACCTTCAAAACGGCATCAAGGAATGTTGCCATAGGTATTGGTGTCCAGAGACTCATCTGGCTCCAGTCATCAGACCTGGAACAATCAGTGCAGAATAAGCTGGCAGACGTTCCATGCCATGGAGAGAATCTCTTCAGTGAACAGGTCAAAGAGAAGGCCAGCTATATTGAGAAGCAGCATGTTACTCTCACCAGACTCTGGAGACTCATGTCTGAGCAGGCCTTCTACCATAGGAAGTACCAGGGTGGGAACCAGAAAAAGACCTACTACCCTCATAGGCCTAGGTACTTCCCTGGGCCCCAGACTTCCCAGCCCAGCCTCCTCACCAACAGCAGCATATAGAGAAGCCTCACAAGACCCAGCTGGCTCCTCAGCCAAAACACAGGGTGGGGTTTTCACTCTTGTCATGACCCCAGTAGGTAACCCTGTGGTTGGGGGAAGGCTCATTATTTTTGCACAAAGGTGGCCCCTCATAGCCTCGGATTCATGGGTCCTACAGATCATCTGTCAATTTCAGCTTGTACTTGTTCATAGAACGTTTCAATTTCATTCTCTTCTGCAGCTGTTGTTGGGGCATATACTTGAATTATAGTTGTGTTGATAGGCATTCCTCGTAGACGAATAGAGATTAAGTGTTCGCTGACTGCATTGTATTTCATTACAGTTCTTGCAAGTTTCTTCTTTATTTTAAATGCAACACCATTTCTTCTTTGTCTTTCATTTCCAGCATAGTAGACCATGTGATCATCTGATGCAAAGTGCCTGATGCCAGTCCATTTCAGTTCTCTGACACCCAAAAGATCAAGTTGTACACGTTCCATTTCATTCTTGACCACCTCCAACTTCCCTTGGTTCATGCTTCGTACATTCCATGTTCCAAAGTGTAAGACATCTTTACAGCTTCTGACTCTCATTTCATGCGCAGCTGAAATTGACAGCAAGCTGAAATTGACAGAACATGCAAACAGGATATCCTGATAGTCATGGGTCACTGGAACGCAAAAGTTGGCAACAAAGAAGAAGACAAAGTAATTGGAAAATATGGACTTGGCAACAGAAATGAAGCTGGAGAAAGACTGATAGAATTCTGCAAGACCAACGATCTATTCATCTCAGACACCTTCTTCCAGCAACACAAGTGGCGACTGTACACATGGACTTCACCCAATGGATTGTATAAAAATCAAATTGACTACATCTGTGGAAGTCAACGATGGAAAAGCTCTATAACATCAACAAAGACAAAACCTGGAGCTGACTGTGGTACAGATCATCAACTACTAGTATGCAAACTCAAGGTAAAGTTGAAAAAGAGCAAACCACTCATGAATGCAGCAAAAATATGACCTTGAGAATATACCACTGGGATTTAAAGACTGCCTGCAAAATCGATTTGCTGCTTTAGATACAAATGACAGAGCTCCAGAAGAGTTATGGAATGACATCAAGAAGGTTGTGTTGGAAGAAAGCGAGAAGTCTCTACAAAAGGTGAAAAAGAAAAAACGGCCAAAATGGATGACGGAAGAAACAATGAAAATTGCCCAGAAATGCAGAGAAGCTAAAGCCAGAGGAGAAAGAAAGACAATCACAGAACTCAGAGAAAGACAATCACAGAGATTTCCAACGTGCAGCAAGACAGGACAAGGAAAAGTACTACAATGATACATGCAAGGAAATAGAAGCAGAAACTATTAGAGGAAGAACAAGATCGGCTTTCCTAAAGCTATGAGAGTTAAAGAAAAAGTTCCAGCCTCGAATTGGAATGTTACAAGATGCTCAAGGTTCTATGTTGAATGATGCTGAGAAGATCAAGAAAAGATGGAAGGAATATACAGAGTTTTTATATGATAAAGATCAAGTGGACCAACAGCTGTTTCAACCAGCACATTATGATCGGGAACCATTGGTGATGAAAGAAGAAGTTGAAGCAGCATTGAAAGCCTTATCAAAGAACAAAGCACCAGGCATTGATAGCATTCCCATAGAAGTATTACAGCAATCTGATGCAGCTTTTACCGTACTTAAAAGGCTCTACCAAGAAATATGGAAGACAACATCATGGCCATCTGACTGGAAAAGGTCTGTGTTTATACCAATACTAAAGAAAGGTGATCCAACTGACTGTGGAAATTATCGCACAATCGCTCTGATCCCACATGCCAGCAAGATTCTACTGAAGATTATTCAAAAGAGACTACAACCATACCTGGAACAAGAACTACCTGAAGTGCAAGCAGGGTTCAGGAAAGGACAAGGAACGAGAGACATCATTGCAGATGTGAAATGGATCCTTGAAAAGACTAAAGAATACCAAAAGGATATCTATATGTGCTTTATTGACTATAGCAAAGCTTTTGACTGTGTAAACCATGAGAAACTCTGGGCCACATTAAGAAGCATGGGTATACCAGAACACCTGATCGTACTCTTGCACAATCTGTACATTGATCAAGAAGCAACAGTTCAAACGGAACAAGGAGAAACAGAATGGTTTAAAATAAGCAAAGGTGTAAGACAAGGCTGCATACTTTCCCCCTACCTGTTAAATTTATATGCAGAACAAATCATCAGAGAAGCAGGATTGTATGAAGACAACAGAGGTGTGAAGATTGGTGGAAGACTCATCAACAACCTTCGATATGCTGATGATACCACATTACTGGCTGAAAGTGAAGATGATCTGAAACATTTGCTTCTCACAATCAAAGAACATAGTCTCAAAATGGGCCTGCACCTTAATGTAAAGAACTCAAAGATCATGACAACTGGTATAATCAACAGGTTCATCGTTGAAGGAGAAGAAATTGAAATCGTGAACAACTTTAACCTACTTGGATCAACTATCAATAAAGAAGCATGAAGCAGTCAAGAAACCAGATGACGCATTGCTCTTGGCAGAATGGCTATGAAAGACCTAGATAAGATTCTCAAGAGCAGAGATGTCTCTCTCCATACAAAGTTTCGACTTGTTCAAGCCATGGTATTTTCAATAACATCATATGGATATGAAAGCTGGACAGTGAAAAAGATAGACAGGAAGAAAATTGATGTCTTCGAATTATGGTGCTGGCGGCGAATACTGTGTATACCATGGACTGCCCGAAGAACAAACCAGTCGGTACTAGAGGAGATCAAACCTAAGCTTTCTTTAGAAGCTCAGATGACAAGACTTCGACTTTCATACTTTTGACACATCATGCGAAGCGAGAGATCATTAGAGAAAGACATCATGCTTGGCAAGATAGAAGGTCAACGCAAAATAGGAAGGCTAGCAATAAGATGGATCGATACAATAACAGCAGCTACGGGTACCAGTCTGTCAACAATGAGCCGCCTGACTGAAGACTGAACACAATTTAGGATAGCTATCCAGAGGGTCGCCATGAGTCGACTCCGACTCGACGGCACTTAACAACAACAACAGATCATCTGCCTTACTATTTAACATCTATATGCAGCCTATTTGCTCTCTGATCCGCTCCCTAAATGTAGAATGCCTGGTGTATGCTGACGACATACTACTATACATTCCATTTACTATTGAGCAGCCCGATTTCTCCCCTATCATCAGATGCTTTGATGCAGTTGCTGAATGGCTCCTCACTCAAAACCTGAGGATCAATCATAACAAGACTGATGTCCTCTTTGTCACTAGGAACCAGAAGTTCGTTACACCTCCTTACCTGCAAGTTAAAAATGCTGAACTCAAAACAAGAGACACAATCCGATATCTAGGAATTACTCTAGATCGGCGTCTGGACATGACAACCCATGTAAAGGCCGTTACAAGATCAGTTTACCACAAGATACGAACCCTCCGCCACCTCCGCCCTCTGCTAGATTTCTCTGACTACCGAACGATATTTCAGGCCCTAGTAATCCCACATCTTGATTTCGCAAACATCATCCTTCATGGTCTCCCACAGGCAACCCTCAACCCGCTTCGGCTGGCCATGAACTCAGCTGCTAGGGTCTTAACAGGTGTATCAAAAATGGAACATATAACACCAGTGATGAAAGAGTTACACTGGCTACCACTACAAGCCCGAATCCAATACAAGGTACTAGTCATGACTTTCAAGGCACTGAACAACCAGTCTCCTACACCTATCAGCAACCTAATTAACAATATTCCTGAAAATAGAATAAGACGGCCTGCACTACTCAACATGTTAATAGTACCCAAATTTACCACAAGGTGCACAAAGACAACTACTAATAGAGCTTTCTCGATTTATGCTCCGACAACCTGGAATGAACTTCCCACCTGGATTCGATCCATACCAAGCCTCACCACATTCAGAAAAGAAATAAAACACCATCTATTTCAAATCTACTATCCCGAAACCAGTCCTGAAAAACATAAGTCGCAGGCATCCACCCCCTGCTCTAATTATCCCAACGCACTAACCCAACACGAAAACGGTTAGCCGCCCTCTCCCTATGGCTGTATCCTGTCCCCCATCCGATCTAGCTATAACCAAATATCAGTTGTATTTAACTCTATGTAAATTTTATGTGTATATATCTTGTAAATAGTTTCCCCCGTTATTCTCCCGTTATGACTGTACCCTTGTTCTATGTAAGCACATTGTGTTATGTAAAAAACATTGTTGCATTGTTGAGTTGTAATGTAAACCGCACTGATCTTAATAGCGCGGTATATAAGAAAAGCAAATAAATAAATAAATAAATAAATCTAAAGTGGTTATAAGCTTCATTTATTGGAACTGCCACCAAATTGTCGCCTGAGGGTGAATCATCTCGACCCTTTGAATCAGGACCCGTTTCAGAGAGAAATCACCACCCTTAGGTCATATCTCATGATCGAGCTCATGCCACCAAAGCACCAGGTACTTTCTGAATCCCAAGAAAATGGGGGGATACCATCTCTCCCTAAACCTAAGAGACCTGAACATGTATTTGGTAAGAAAAAAGTTCAGAATGATTTCTCTAGGCACCCTACTTCCTTATATTCAAGAAGGAGATTGGTTATGCTCCTTGGATCTGAAGGATGTGTATATCCACATGCTGATACATCCCGTTCACAGGACGTATCTCCAATTTGTCTTGGAAAAACAACACTTCCATTACCAAGTGTTGCCATTTGGCCTGGCCTCAGCTCCTCACATCTTCATAAAATGCCTCGCGGTAGTAGTTGCTTACTGCTGGATGCTGGGAGTGTTTGTCTTCCCCTAGCTGGACGATTAGCTGATCAAGAATACCTCTCCAGAAGTGGTTCAAGAATCAACACGACTGACCATTATGGTGTTGGAATTACTAGGGTTTGTTATAAATTAGCCAAAGTCCCACCTTCAATCCATCCAGCAGTTGGAATTCATTGGAGCCCTGCTCGACATAGCTCAGGTAAGAGCCTTTTTTTCACATGACCATCTGCACAGGCTAACAGCACTAGTGTGGGAGATTCAACTGAGTCAACAGGTGACAGCTCACAAGGTTTTGACTGTACTAGGCCACATGGCCTCTACAGTGCATGTCACATCCTTGGCATGCCTCCAGATGAGGCTCGGTGGACTCTGAGGACTGGCCACATGTCAACTCGGGGAATGTCTGCATGTCACCACTCCTCTTGTTCTGTCATTGCACTGGTGAGCAGTCCACCACAATTTGCTCAAAGGTCTTCCTTTCCAAATTCTCCACCATGAAGAGTCCTGATGACAGATGCATACAAGCTGGGGTGGGGAGCTCATCTCGATGGGTTCCACATCCAGGGCAATTAATTCATCCAAGAAACTCTCCATCAGATCAATTTCTTGGAACTAAGAGCAGTGGCAAATGCTCTGAAGATTTACAAGATCGACTGACCAACCAAATTGCTCTGATTCAGACTGACAATCAGTTTGTCATGTTCTACATCAACAAGCAGGAGAAACGGGTTCATACCTCCTGTGCTGGGAAGCAGTCAGGTTGAGAAAGTTCGTCATCGTGCACGGGATGGAATTGAGAGCCATGTACTTGCCAGATGAGCAAACAGATGTAGTTGAGCCCTTCAGTTGCATGAGTGTACGCTGGACAGGGAAGTTGCGACTCGCATCTTTCGAGAGTGGGTCACCCCCTTGATAGATCTCTTTGCCACCCTGCAGAATGCCCAGGTGGATCAGTTCTGCTGCAGAGTAAGATTACACAGCAGACTGGCATCGGATGCTTTCCTCCTGCATTGGGGGGGAGGGTCTTCTGTACGAATATTCTCCAGTGCCTCTCCTTGCGAAGACCCTCCTGAAGCTCAAAACAGAAGGCGACACAATGATTCTCATTGCTCTCTACTGGCCCAGGAAGTCTTGGTTTCCCCTCCTTCTGCAACTCTCCAGTCTGGAGCCACTACAGCTCAGCCATGCACCAGATCTTTCACCTCAATATCCGGTCCTTGGCCCTCATGGCGTGAATGTTGAAAGGCTAACGTTGTCTCAGCTCAACCTGCCGAACAGTGTCCTCTATGAGAAAGTCTTATTCTTGCAAATAGAAGAGGCTTGCTGTCTGGTGTGAGGTCCAGGCCCTAGATCTTTTTGTCTGTTCCACACAAAAACTGCTTGACTATCTTCTACACCTCACCGAGTCTGGACTAAAGTCCAACTCCATCAGGATCCACCTCTGTACGATTGGAGCTTATCATCGAGGTATGAAAGGCAAGTCCATCTTGGTACAGCCTTTAGTTTGCTTTATGCAGGCTTGCTTTTTTGAAGTTGTTAAAACCCAGGAGGATTGTGGAAAATTGCAAGAGGATCTTGATAAATTGGAAGACTGGGCATCAAAATGGCAGATGAAATTTAATGTGGAGAAGTGCAAGGTTATGCACCTAGGGAAGAACAACCCAAACTATGGTTACACGATGCAAGGTTCCACATTAGGAACCACCACCCAGGAAAAAGATTTAGGCGTCATTGTGGATACCTTGTTAAAACCCTCGGCCCAGTGTGCAGCGGCGGCCAAGAGAGCAAATAGAATGCTAGGTATGATAAGGAAAGGAATGGAAAATAAAACAAAAGATATTATAATGCCTCTATATCGTTCCATGGTGAGACCGCACCTTGAATATTGTGTGCAATTCTGGTCGCCGTATCTTAAAAAGGATATAGCGATTTTAGAAAAGGTTCAGAGAAGAGCCACCAAAATGGTAAAGGGGATGGAAGGCTACTCCTATGAAGAAAGGCTAAAAGGGTTGGGGCTCTTTAGCCTGGAGAAGAGACGGCTGAGGGGAGATATGATAGAAGTCTATAAATTAATGAACGGAGTGGAACGGGTAAACGTAGATCGATTGTTTACCTTATCAGAATATGGAAAGACTAGGGGACATGCAATGAACCTACAGGGTAAACTATTTAAGACTAATAAAAGAAAATATTTTTTCACTCAACGTGTAATCAAACTCTGGAATTTGTTACCGGAGGATGTAGTAAAGGCTGTTAGTGTAGCTGGGTTTAAAAAAGGTTTGGACAAGTTCCTGGAGGAAAGGTCCATAAACCATTATTAAGAAGGGACCCAGGATATCAATGCTTGAACCAGTACAAGCATTGTGGAACCTGTGTCCCTTGGGGAAACTGCTAGGTACGTATGACCTAGATTGGCTACTGTTGGAAACAGAATGCTGGGCTTGATGGACCTTGGTCTGACCCAGTATGGCATATCTTATGTTCTTATGTTCTTATGTTAAGCCTCCTTACAAGCCTCTATAGTGTCTTCGGACATCAATGTGGTTCTTGTGCAGCTCATGAAAGCTCTCTTTAAGCCGCTCAGTTCCTGTCTTCTGAAGTTCTTGATTTGGAAGGTATTGTTTCTGTGGTGGTCACTTTAACACGCAGAGTTCAGGCCTTAGTGGTTCATCCACCTTACACCAAATTCCATCATAATAGAGTGGTCCTTCGTACTCATCCTAAATTTCTTCCAAAAGTGAGATTGGATTTCCGCCTGAATCATTCAATTGTTCTTCCAACATTTTTCCCTCGCCCTCATGCCCACCAAGGAGAAACTGCGTTGCACATATTGGACTACAAGCGAGCCTTAGCCTTCTACTTGAAATGTACAAAGGTCCATACAAAGTCCATCCAGCTCTTTGAGTGTTTTGACCCCAAAAAGCTAGGGGCGGCCATTTTCAAATGTTCTCTTTCAATTTGGTGGGCAGACTGCATCTCTTTTGCTTATGCCCAGGCAGTCCTGAGCCTTGATGGTCATGTCACAGCTCACATTGTCAGAGCTATGGTTGCATCAGTGGCCAGCTTACGCTCGGTTTCCTTGAAAGAGATCTACTACAATGTGGTCTTCTGTGCACATATTCACATATCACTATTGCCTAGATGGGGTTTCCCAACACAACAGCAACTTCAGCTAATCTACGAGGTGTGACAAATAAAGAAATGAGACTGTCCCATAAATGTTTTATTACAAAATCTACAGAGAAATTACACATTGCCCCTTTCAAAGTAATCCCCCCCCCCCCCTGAGTTAATGCACTTCTGCATTCACTTCTGCCACATACGGAAGCACTCGGTAAAGTCCTCTTCGTTAAGGTCCCTCAGCTGCCTCATCACAGTGGCCTTGATCCCTTCTACAGAGGTGAAATGAGTTCCTTTGAGCACAATTTTCAGCCTGGGGAAGAGCCAGAAGTCGCACGGTGCGAGATCTGGGGAATAAGGAGGGTGGTCGAGAGCTGTGATCTGTTTGTTGGTCAAGAACTGCCTTACACTGAGCGTGGTGTGTGTGGGTGTGTTGTCATGGTGGAGCAGCCACGACTTGTCTCTCCACAGAGCTTGCCTGCTGCACCAAACCTGGTCATGGAGGTGATTGAGGACCTGCTGGTAGAAGTGCTGGTTGACTGTCTGACCCTCAGGCACAAACTCATGATGGACCACTTCCTTCTGGTCAAAGAATGCAATCAGCATGACCTTGATTCTTGATTTGGACATGAGCGCCTTCTTGGGTCTGGGTGACAGTCGAGTCTTCCACTGCAGGCTCTGTCTCTTGCTTTCAGGGTTATACTGGAAGACCCAGGTCCCATCTCCTGTGATGACTTGGCCAACGAACTCTGGATCTTCTCCGATCTTCTCTAGCAAGTCTCGACAAACATTGACCCGGTGCTCCTTCTGGTCGTCCAATAAAAGTTTGGGCACCATCTTGGTGCACACCTTTCGCATCCCCAGCTCCTCCACCAAGATGGTCTGCACTGACTCCCTGTTCAGGCTGAGCTCCTCATCTATTATCTGCATCGTCAATCTGCAATCACTCTGCACCAGCTGGTTCACTCTGTCAGTGTTCTGAGCCGTCTTTGTCGTGGAAGGCCGTCCTGACTTGGGGTCATCCTCCATCTCCTCGCGGCCAGTCTGAAGCGTTTGTGCCACTCAAAGACTCGCGGCCTTGACATTGCATCTTCTCCATAAGCCTTTTGGAAAAGTTGGAGACACTTAGTTTGGCCCTTCTCCAGCTTAGAAAGTATTCGGTCTGCTTTCAGAGGGTAGTTACTAAACAACTGTGTTATAAAAGGTATCCCTCTAGTAAAATTAATCAAAGCTGATGTATCATAATCCACTAGATACAATCACAAACTCCTTATTCTTATGCCAATTCGTTTGTCTTATTATAAACCACTGGTCTCAGACTATAGCGTGCACTGTTCAGGAACATGTCTCAAGAGCTATGTGCTACAGTGACATCAATGACCAGGTTATCATGTTTTAAAGTATGGCTTGAAAAGATGTCATGTACCAAATTTGGTACATGACATCTTTTCAAGCCATACTTTAAAACATGATAACCTGGTCATTGATGTCACTGTAGCACGTAGCTCTTGAGACATGTTCCTGAGCAGTGCACGCTATAGTCTGAGACCAGTGGTTTATAATAAGACAAACGAATTGGCATAAGAATAAGGAGTTTGTGATTGTATCTAGTGGATTATGATACATCAGCTTTGATTAATTTTACTAGAGGGATACCTTCTCCAGCTTAACCAGAAATTTCAAGTTGATTCTTTGCTCCATATTTCTGCCACCTCCAGTTGCGTGACAAAGAGATGGAGCAGTGTGCTACAAAAAAAAACTGAAAAAGAAAAACAGAGTGAGAGAGATGAAAAATATTATAGCAGAATAGTGGTGAGATGTTGCACAACACAGTGACATAAGCGGTTAGCCAATTGGCATTGAGTCATGGGCGTGGCTGCCACAGTCTTGTTTCTTTTTTTGTCACACCTCGTATACTCCAGAATCTGTTTGGGGATTAGAATCCAACTACATCCCCCCATGCACATTCTATTCTGTCCAGGCTACCATTGGAAAAAAAAGGAAGAGAGAATCACTGCTATTGTACATAGTTGGTCTCTTGACCATTAAGGCTTGTTGCCATGCCACAGTTGGGATTTGCCCCTGTTGGGTTTCTTGGGGGCCTTCTCAGTTTTTGGTAGCCTATAGCTTGGGAGTCCCATACATGAGGACTCCTTACTGTTTGTCCACAGAGTAAAGGTAGTTATTCACCTGTAGCAGGTGTTCTTCATGGACAGCAGGCATTAGTACTTGCAACCCTCCCACCTCCCAGAGGAGTTGTCTTCTGCTACAGCTATGTTATCAGACTGAATCAAGATGGCAGCAGGCAGGACGTAGGTGTGCAGGCACAGTGGAGCCTCCCAAAAGTTTCCAGTAGAAGCTGGGAAGCGTTCACGCAGGGGGCACCATTAGGGACATCATTCATATGTGAAGACTAATTCTTGTTGTCCAGAGAGAACACATGCTACAGATAAGTAACTACATTATCTCCTCAAGGCCATTAATAAATGATAATAAAATAAATGCATATTATATAATAAATTTCAGAATTGCTTATTCCTTGCAGGGGATGAAATGTCCTAGTGGAAACACAGGAAGCCCTTTGCCAGATCCATCTACTAAGCTTTGATAACAGTATTAAATAGCAGTGGGGTCTGTTGGGCAGGCTGAAAGTACAGTAATATTTATAAGTCCTAGTAAAACATTGACACACAAGTAGCATGACCTGTCTGCAGGGCCGGCCCTCGGGTTGGTCCAAAGTGTCGGAGTCCTAAGCAAACTTTAAGCTTTACATTCCCTCTGGCTTTCAAAATCTATTATTTAGCTTTGAATGTCCTGCTTTTGCTGCTCTCCAGAGGTTGCTATCCTAAGCGACTGCCTAGTTTGCCTAGTGGTTAGGCCTGCCCTGCCTGTCTGGCACGCTACACAGGGTAACTAGCAGACTGGATGTGAAAGCTTTTGAATATGCATGGGAAAGAAAGAGTTTTGGGTGTGAACCAATTGAGAGATTTTGTATGCTTTTTTGTCTAAGATAGTAGAGTACTAATGAGGAAAATTTATTTATTTACATTCTCTTATATACCGCGCTATTCTGCATCAGTGCGGTTTACATTGAACAAACTGAAATTACATTGAACAGGGCATTATAACTTGGAGATAACTATTTTACAGGGAACATGGGCTATGGAGGGTTAAGTGGCTTGCCCAAGACCACAAGGAGCACCTGTGGGACTAGAAACCCCAGTCCTTCCGGCCCAAGGTTGCTGTAGCTTGCCGCAACCACTAGGCCACTCCTCCACTCCACAAAATTGCTAAAACTGTTCTGGAAAAGGAGTGATATAAGCAGTTATGTACTACAGCTGGTATCTGGGACATTCCACAAAATTGCTAAAACTGTTCTGGAAAAGGAGTGATATAAGCAGTTATGTACTACAGCTGGTATATGGGACATTATGTGGCAATGTGGGCAGAACTAACAGGGCCGACTGGATGGTCTCGTTGGTCTTTTTCTTTCATCTTTACAATATTACTATGGGAGTCATTTTAAAAGCTCTATTAGTAATTAGCACATCTTAAAATGTCCATTCAGATGTGCCAATTACACCCAGGTTCCAAGAGCCATTTTAGAAAGCCCTGAATTCACATTTGTCTGTGAAGATCATGTCTATGTTGCACGAGGGCATGGTGGAGGCATGTCTGGGGCAATCCAAAAGAGATATACCTGTTTACCCAATTTTAAAATGGCCCCACACATCTCAATCTACTGGCAGACACATCCATATCTTTATCTGCTCCTAGGAACAAATAGCTGTCTGAAAAGTGCCATTTTGGCAACCTAACAACTACACAGAGAAGAAGAGAGTGCCTCTCACTCCCTTAGTAATGTTTGCTCCTTCAAAAAACGATGGCTGTAAACAGAGAGGCCTTTTTCCTAGCTGCCTCATGGCTGCACATCTCTGTTTGTAAAATGACAGGCCGGTATGTGTATGTGGCAAGAAATGCATGTGTGCCTTCTGAAATAGCTTCACTGACACGTCTGTGATCCCAGACCTGCCTCGTCCATATTCAACACATGCAAGTTTCTAAAATCGGTTGAAAAACCTACATGTGTCTGACCCATTATTAGGCACATGCCCATGTCTGTTTCTCTTATGGGAGACGTTTATCTTTTGTTGGGGGAGACAGGTTAATTTTAGACAGCACTATCACCTGCCCACTCTCTCTACTGCCTCACCCATGGAATTTCAGACATTTTGACTTGCACATCCTAGATTGCACCAAAATAGCCTTTCTAAACTGAGCTTTCTCAAGTACTACTATGATTCTTTGGAATTTGATGGTATCCTTGTAGACCTGAGACTTTTTCCGGGACCCACAAAAAGATGTGTAGAACATAAACTTCAAATTCTGAAGAGGCCCATAAAGTCATGGAAAGCTGCTATATTAAAAGATACCACAATCTACAAAGACTCTTCTTGTGATTATGGCATTCTACGTTAGTGTTCCCAATAATAATCAGGTTACACTTATTAGCAAATTTGGCAGGTTAAATTGTGTGCGTTTGGTTTACTTTGCTTTACTCAGCATTTTCCTCCTTATTTTTTGGGCCTCCTGTTCGTTTGCAACCAGAGCTAAGATTCTGATACCATGAACCTTCCTTTATAACCATCCAGGGATTTTTCCTCTGTTTTATATCTTCCCTCTCAATGTACCTAAGTTAGTTCATTGTAGCAATGAATCGGGGGCAGAAACCATGTATTAGGGCTTCTTCCAAAAGCCTGTAATTATGGGCACTGAATCTGACCTCTAGGTGTCACCCTTGAGCAGCGATTATCTTCCCAGTTAGGGGCTCTGAATGCTGCCTTCACCGCAGGTGTGGATTGGCCTGTCAGGAGATCAGGCAGGGAGAGATGAGCAACAAATAGCTTTCTACAGTCCCATCTACCTCTAGACCTTTGAAGTAATTTTGCTTCTGTCCAGTCTTTAACTCTACCATTCTCCAGAAACTACCAGGTTTAAAATTAATCTAGAAATACTGCCTTTTGCAGGCCTCACAAGTCTCCTTCATCCATGTGACTAAGAGAGTAATGGCTGCCTGAAAAATTCCTGCTTGAACCAGCTACCTTCTAGGGCGTTCATTTGCTGCTTCTTTTAACGAGCACAGCATTTATAAATGAGGACGGTTGCTTCACTATAAGGATGTACAAATGACTTGCCCTCACCTGTCAAACATGATCCTTGTATCTTACCAGGCCCATTATGAGCACAATCTTTCTGCCTCAGATTTGCATACCTCCTTTCTTGAAAAGTAATGACAGCAATTTCTTTCCCTCCGCTCACTCTCTGAGTGTCTCATTTAACGGCACCTGCAAAACCGACAAGCGCGAGGATGAGAAGTGAAAGAGAGCAGTTGATTAAATCATCATCAAGTCGGGCATCAGAAAGTCAATTCTGCTTGCCGTCTGCAATGATATCCTTTTATCTTAAAGTAATGAGCTATGGCACTTTTGCATCGGGTAATGCGATGAGTTCTATTAACATGTTCCATTTGCCTCACAAGCAAGGGCAAGTCATTTCAGCATACTCATATCACTGCAATCAAAGCAATTGGCTTCACAGACAGAGAAGAAAGAGGAAGGCTCAGGGTGATTTTTATGGATCACAACCCAGTGGAAAAAGATAGACTCTTGTCTTATTTTAACCCCTAACATGCTTGGTTTTTATTTAGCATTCCATTTTGGTTTCATTAACTTGCATGTCCATACTAGAAAATGAAATGCTTCAGCAAAACCTTTCGGTGTAAGCTAGACAGCTTTGGATGAAAAGATTCTAAACGGGTCCTAGAGAGCTAAGCATACCGCAGATTTGAGCAGCAACTGAATAGTTAAATCTCTTTTCTTGTTACATGTACAAATATTAACTATATTTAAAGAATGCAGGATATGCAAATGATCCTGGTGCCCAAGACACCATGTAGTGTACTGTCATGCAGGAGACCTGAGCTTAAATCATGGACCTGACAGCATTTGTCGCGCTCTAAGAGGAAGGGGAACACCAGCTGCTAGGGAGGTGTTTTCGTATTGAAATGATACAGAAAAGCCGATGACATTTGTTTCATTCTATGTCATTTTCAAGACAAACCAGCTGAGGAAACAAAGACAATTGTGTTTTATTCTCTTTTTCATTTTAGCATGTATTAAAAGAATTTAGGAGCCCTTTGGGTTTCCTAAGTTGTCTGGATAATGTTTCTGGATAGTAGACCTCTAACCCCGGTTATTCAATGCCGGGGTCATGTGCAGCCAAAGACGGCACAGAAGCCAACCGGGTAGCGGCGATATTGCACCACTACCTCCCGCGGTTAAAACTAGGCCAGCTTTTGCAGCACCTAGTCTGACCCACAGGTCGCTAGCCGGGTAGTGGTGTAATATCGCCACTACCAAGATAGCGACTATCGCCGCCCATGACATACCTCAATGCTAAGCGGTTAGCATCGGGGCGTGTAGTGGAGAAAATTGCGAATTTCAGTGTTGAATATCCCGTTCAGCGGCATTTACATGATTTACAGGTCTGTAAACTGTGTAAATGCCTTTTGAATATCGGGTCCTGTGTTTATGCTTGCAAAGGTGTTGATCTTGAAGAGGTTTTGTATGCCTCCATTTACGTTCTGGTCTCCTAAGGTGTCTTCTTATGGATCTTAGTGCCTGTGTGTACTAGGTTGCATTATGCTTATGAGTCCTACGGGGCCTTGCTTTTGTGGCTGCTGCAGTTTTGCTTATAACTCTATTCCAGCTGTTCAGGATGGCTCAATGTCAGTTAAGCTGGTGTTGAGGTGTGGTAACGAGTCATTGAGAAAAGCTTCCTTGTTGAATTGCCGGAAACGGCATGTTAAAGTTGAGGTAGATGTATATTTATTTACTGCTTGGTGCTGGGGAATATAGAAGTTAATAGCATAACCATGTCTGACCATGGGACCGGTTTTATATATAATGCAGGTTAAATAGAGTTGTTAAGTATGTCATTGGGTATGAATATAATAAGATCAAGAGTATTTCTCTTATTATGAGTGCGTTGTCCACTATTTGTTGAAAATCAAGAGCTTCCAATGCACTAAGGAATGATTGAACATGCCTGAGGGATATTGCTGCAAGATTAAAGTCACTTAGTAGAAGAAGCGGTTTGTTTAGTGTTTTGTCTGTACATACTAGTTCAAGAATGGTTGTTAAGTCCTGTGTATCAGCTGTGGGTGATCTGTCTCACAGGCAAAGTTTGGTAGTTTAAGTTGATTGATGAGAACTGAGTCAGTAGGTGAAAGCCATGTTCCTGTAATGAACATGATGTTCAGGTTGTTATTAATGAGGTGGTTGGTTATAATTGGAATCTTGTTCCTTACAGAACATGCGTTAATCAGAGCATATTTTGTGTTTGTTGTGTAGTTAGTTGAATATAAGTTAGGGCATTGAGGCATCTTGCAAGATGGTATGTGGACTAGTCTGTGGTTGTTGTGACCATATCTACTGTCTGATTTGTAGAAGCTATATTTGAATTGTTGCGGCTGTAGTTATACAGTAAATGACTGGAATTGGTTGAGGGTTTAAATTAAGTGCACAAGCTTGTGTTGCTAGTAAAATGATTACTAGAAAAATGCAGATAAATGAAAGCTGTTTAATCTCCATTCTAGGATTGTAAATGGTATGATAAACTGTCACCTTATGGGGTCGCTATGACAGAGGGTATTAAGCAAGAACCCTTCTTACCCTAAGAGGCTTTGCCGGTTTGTTAGAAGCGTTGAGGGTTTGTGGCAGTTTGTCTGTAGTTTCAGTAGCATTGGGAGCTTGGATTGGGGACGTGACAATGCTTTTTTCCTTTTCCCTGCTAAGTCCCCTACTTAAGGGCCCATGCACACGGGTCCTTGGACATGGCCCTTAGCTGCGGGCCCACCAGGTGAGGGCTTGCCTAACTGCCCTTAAATTTAAAGAACTAGCTGGCGCAGGATGATGCTGTGACCTGAGGAAGGGGTTACCTCCACATGCCTGCAGTGTTCCTGGGCCTTTCCTTTTGGGTTTGCCAGCATTGGGGCCATCAGCAAGATCGGGAGCTGCAGGACCGTCCGGGATGCTGTGTTCTGTAAGGGTACAACAGGACTTTTAGTGCAAGGGCCCCTTAAAGCGTTATTTTGCAGGGACATTGAAGTTGGGATGTTCAAAATTTGCTGGGTATGGCTTGCTGAATGCAAAGCTGTTTGTAAACTATAGAAGGACGCGCAGGAGTAAATGTATATTTGTTGCCATGTACGGTGGGATCCACCATTTTACAAATAATATTTTTAAAAAAGAGCAGCTTCATTCTACTTCTACTCCTTATTTGTCTGGTGCTAGAAGTCGTATATAGCCCTGCACATATAGATGTGAGACACAGTCCCTGCTCATCAGAGCTTGCAATCTAATCAAGAGGAACAAGAGTATGGCAAGCGGTGAACAAGAGAGTGAAGGGCATCAGGATCCAATAGTTCCACTTTTACAACTTGCACATGTAAATTCTGACAAATATACATCAATGATAAACAGGAAAAGGCACCATATATTAAAATCTCCAGGAACAAGCAGGAATAAGTCCTCACATATGGGTACGTCGGTACCGACGGAGCCCGTGTGGGAAAGCTCCCCAGCTTCCCAGAAGGAAAGCTTTTGGGGCCTCCCACTGCGCATGCGCGCTGCCTTCCCGCCTTCCTGACCAACTCTCCTCAGTTCTTCTTTTTCCGCGGAGCCAGCAGGTCGTGTTCCTGTCACCGCTGAAGAAGTTGTTATTTTAATTTCTTTCTTTGGCCGAGTGTCTGCCTTCCCCGATTCCGGACCGGTACCGCCGGTCTTTTTTCCTTTATTTCTTTAAAAAAAAAAAAATCTTATTTTTCCCCACTTGGTGTGTTTGTCCTATGAGGCCTCTAGGCCTTCACAGAATTCTCCCTCATGGAGAAACCAGCCTCTGGTTTTAAAAAATGCACCAAGTGTAGCGGTACTATATCAGTCACAGACACCCATGAATGGTGTCTTAAATGTTTGGGGCCTGACCACTCCATTCCGGATTGCCCATCCTGTTTTTTGATGTCTAAACGTGGCTTACAAAACCGGGCAGCCAAGTTTCACATGCTGTTTTCTACAGATACTCCAGCATCGACATCTTCCAGGTCTTCCTCTCCTGATGGATCTCAGGTAACCAAACATTCCTCTGGCAGGTCCTCAAAGGGCAAATCTCCCTCTAAGTATCGAGATGCCCCCGGGCTTGACCCTGAGGACCCTGCCCCAGCCAAACAACCCCGGCGTGAAGCTCCGGCTTCCAAAGCTCCTCCTATGGGGTTACAGGTTGACATCGATGGCACGGCCTCGACCGATCACCTGTTAGACTGCTCTGGGGTACCGGCTCAATCTTCCGGTACCGACATGCAGACAGTCGTGGCGTCTATGGATCATACAGTTCAATCCATGCAGCAGGCCATTTTGGCTTTTATTAAAGCTGCTATGCCCTCACTCCGGTTCCGGTACCACAACCGATACCGGTACCCAGGGCATCCACATCGACCAGGATACCGATTCCGGTTCCCGGTTCCGGGGTTTTTCCTGATACCGATCCGGTTCCGGGTACCCCCGATGTCGATACCGGTCGATACGCTTATCGATCCCTGGAAGCAAACAGACGATACTTCGAGTCTTCTGATGTTTCTGATTCATCAGATGACTCTGCTGAAGTATCCCTTACTCTACCTGAAGAGCCCTCTTCTCCAAAGAGGAGAATGTCTCCTCCAGAGGATTTGTCCTTTCAAGACTTCATCATTGAAATAGCTAAAGGTCTCTCTATTTCAGTAACCTCTGAAAAAGAACCTAGAGCAAAAAAATTAGATATTTTAGGATACTCTAAGGTTCCCAAAGAGGCAGTCACCTTGCCCATTCATGAAATTCTTCAAGAACACATGATGGACTTATGGGAGACTCCTCTCACCCTATCTCCACATTCTCGTCGTTTGGACACCATGTATCGTGTCCCTCCTTCTCCTGGTTTTCAAAAAACTCAGCTCCCTCACCACTCTATTGTGGTGCAGTCAGCTATGAAAAGTTTAAAGAGTACCAAAAGACACTCTTCTACTCCTCCAGGAAGAGAATGTAGGACTTTGGATGCTTTTGGTAGAAAAATCTTCCAAGCAAGTATGCTTATTGCCAGAATCAATTCATACAGCCTCTATATGGGCATGTTTCTAAAGGAGATTGCATTGAAAATACGCCATTTTCTCCCCTTTATCCCAGAGGATAGAAAGGAGGAGTTCCTTCTTTTGCTAAAGCATACCCAAGATATTTCAAAGTTCTCCAACAGAGCAGCCTTTGACTCCTTTGAGGGTGCTAGCAGAGCCTCAGGTATTGCCATAGCGGCTCGCAGAATTGCTTGGCTCCAGGCCTCTGACCTAGAACCCTGGGTCCAGGATGGGTTGGGAAATCTGCCCTGTACAGGTGAGAATCTGTTTGGTAAGGAGTGGCAAATCAAAGCCACTCAAATGGATGCAGAAAATGCTGCTTTAGATAGACTTTCTAAGTCTACCTCTACCCCTGTCAAGAAAAAATCTTTCAAGAAGCCTTTCTACAAGAAGGCCAGATTTGCTACAAATACTGGCCAACAATCTTCTGCAGCTCGCTTTGCTCCTAAGCGTCAGCAGCCTAAACAGGCCAGGGCAAAACCTGCAGGGGCTGCTACAGCCCAGCAGTCCCAACCCCCTCAGGGTTTTTGACTTAAACCTAGAGAACTTAACCTTTCTGGCTCTAAAACATCCAGAGCCTCTCACCATTCCAGGAAGGTTAACTCATTTTGCTCCCAGATGGGAGCAAATCACATCAGAACAGTGGACCCTCTCTATCATCAGAGAGGGCTACAAACTACATTTCTCCAGCCTTCCTCCCCATACCATGGTGAGATGTTTCAATTCTCACCCATCTCTCCTAGACCTGTTGGGTCAGGAGGTGACCACTCTTCTCGCCCAAAGGGCAATAGAAGAGGTTCCTCTTCTTCAACAGGGGTCAGGTTTTTACTCCCCTTATTTTCTCATTCCCAAGAAAACAGGGGGGTACAGACCCATTCTGGATCTCAGAGAATTGAACAAATTCCTATGCAAGGAGAAATTCAAGATGCTTTCTCTAGGCACTCTCCTTCCATACCTACAGAGTCAGGATTGGCTTTGTTCTCTAGATCTCAAGGATGCGTACACACATATACTCATCCATCCATCCCACAGAAAATTCCTACGGTTTCTGTTCCAGGGAAAACATTTCCAATACAGAGTACTTCCCTTCGGTCTAGCCTCTGCTCCAAGGGTATTTACCAAATGCATGGCAATAGTAGCTGCATTTCTACGCGCCCTGGGAATTTTTGTCTTCCCATACCTGGACGACTGGCTCATCCGAGCTCCATCTCAGTCCAAGGCTCAGACTTCCCTGGATCGCACCAGACGCATTCTGCAGTATCTGGGACTTGTGATCAATCTGCCAAAGTCTCAACTCACCCCTACTCAATCCCTGGAATTCATAGGGGCCTGGTTGGATACCACCACTGCAAGGGCCTATCTTCCTCAGGCCCGTTGCCAACATCTAGTGCACTTGGCCTCCCAGACTCAGTCCAGAAGCCACTTGACTGCCAGGGAGATGCTACAACTATTAGGCCACATGGCCTCCACAGTACATGTGGTGCCTTATGCTTGCCTACATATGAGAGCAGCTCAATGGACTTTGTCCACCCAGTGGACTCAAGCATCAGGAGCTCTCTTGGACCAAATAGCAAACTCCAAACGTCTCTTTTGGTCTCTCCAATGGTGGATGTCCACTCAAAATCTGTTGTTGGGGGCCCCCTTTCAACCATTGTTGCCCCAAGCAACCCTCACAACAGATGCCTCCCAAACAGGTTGGGGAGCTCATCTTCAAGATCTCTCCACTCAGGGCACTTGGTCTCCACAGGAGACCACCCTTCATATCAACCACTTGGAACTTCGAGCAATCTTTCTAGCTCTCAGAGTTTTTCATACCCTCCTCAGCAACATGACAGTCCTTATTCATACGGACAATCAAGTAGCCATGTTTTACATAAACAAACAAGGAGGGACTGGCTCTCTGTCGCTTTGCAACGAAGCTCTAAGATTATGGGCCTTCGCCAGAGAGCATCAAATCCATCTCCTGGCAGTATATCTTCCAGGAATCCAAAACTCTTGGGCAGACAGACTCAGTCGAGTTCTGCTTCCACACGAATGGTCCCTGCACATGGATCAGGTACTCAGAATCTTCCAGAAATGGGGAACCCCGGACATAGAACTCTTTGCAAGTCCGTGGAATGCCAAACTTCCCTGGTTCTGTTCCAGAATTCCGTGTCAGGGAGTTCAGGCCAAGGATGCCTTCCTCCTTCATTGGGGTCAGGCCTTCCTGTATGCCTTTCCACCCATTCCTTTGATTCCCAAGACTCTGTTCAAACTTCAAAGGGATCAAGGGTCCATGATCCTCATAGCTCCACGCTGGCCACGCCAAGTGTGGTACCCTCTACTTCTGCATCTCTCCCAAGCCCCCTCCCTGGACTTGGGAGCGGCTCCAGACCTTCTGCTCAGGAGGAGGGGACTTTGTGGCACCCAAACCCCAAGTCCCTTCACCTCAGAGCTTGGTTACTGAAGGCCTAGACCTTCAACACTTCAATCTTTCACAGCAAGTGAAGGATATCCTACATGCCTCTAGGAAACCTTCCACTAGGCGTTCTTACGCTTTTAAATGGAAAAGATTTTCCATTTGGTGTGCTCAAAAGGGTCTTAACCCTCTAGCACTCCCTTTGAATTCTCTTTTGGAATATCTCCTGCATCTCTCCAATGCAGGACTCAAAACGAATTCAGTAAGAGTCCATTTGAGTGCTATTACAGCATCCCTTAAGCCCATCAATGGACAACCTGTTTCCTCTCATCCTCTTATTGCAAGATTCATGAGAGGCCTAACCTTAACTAAACCTCCCATTCGACCTCCTCCGGTGGCATGGGACTTAAACTTGGTTCTTGGTCAGCTTATGAAGCCACCCTTTGAACCCTTAGCCACTACCTCCTTGAAATTTCTTTCCTGGAAGGTTATTTTTCTTATTGCAGTCACCTCAGCTCGCCGTATCAGTGAACTGCAAGCTCTAGTGGCTAATCCACCTTATACAAGGTTCCATCATGATAAGGTGGTCCTTAGGACCAATCCCCACTTTATGCCTAAAGTGGTCTCCCCTTTTCATCTTAATCAAGAGGTATATTTACCTGTCTTTTTTCCAGCTCCTCATGCATCTAGTGCAGAGAGGAACCTTCATACTCTAGATTGTAAAAGAGCTCTTACCTTTTACCTCCACAGGACACAGCAACATCGAAAGTCTTCTCAGCTTTTTGTTGCTTTTGATCCTTCTCATTTGTTCAATGTAAACCGCACTGATGCAGAATAGCGCGGTATATAAGAGAATGTAAATAAATAAATAAATAAATAAATAAATAAATAAAATTTAGGACTTCCAGTCTCCAAAAGAACACTCTCCAATTGGATTGCTCAGTGTATCTCTTTTGCTTACCAGAGTAAGAACCTTTCTCTGGAGGGCCATGTCACCGCTCACAATGTGAGGGCCATGGCCACCTGTATGGCTCATCTAAACTCTGTGTCCATTGACCAGATCTGTCGAGCAGCCACCTGGGCCTCGGTTCATACCTTTACAGCCCATTACTGTTTGGACAAGGACTCCCGCCGGGATGCCTTGTTTGGTCAGGCTGTCCTCAGACACCTGTTCCATTCTTGAACAACTCCAGCCCACCTTCCCTGAATGGATGCCTGAGATCCATAGGAAGATGAGGAACCTTTCAGGGTCTCATACCCTTGAGGGGATCTCCCGGGCATCTTAGCTAGGGAGTCCCCATATGTGAGGACTTATTCCTGCTTGTTCCTGGAGATAGCACAGTTACTTACCTGTAACAGGTGATCTCTGGGAACAGCAGGAATTAGTCCTCACAACCCACCCACCTCCCCTAGGAGTTGTATCTCTCTCTCTCTTTCCTTTCCTCTCTCTATTGTCTCAGCTTTAAACTCGAACTGAGGAGAGTTGGTCAGGAAGGCGGGAAGGCAGCGCGCATGCGCAGTGGGGGGCCCCAAAAGCTTTCCTTCTGGGAAGCTGGGGAGCTTTCCCGCGCGGGCTCCGTCGGTACCGACGTACCCATATGTGAGGACTAATTCCTGCTGTTCCCAGAGATCACCTGTTACAGGTAAGTAACTGTGCTTTATTGACATCTGAAGACTCAGTACAATGTGGAGATATTGGCTCCACTATGACAGATGTCTCAGTACATCTATCACCTCCGCCTGAGAATTTCTTGAGTAAAACTTTGGCCAATGAGAGAGATCACCGGCATCGCAAAGGAGGCTTTTTTGTAAGTTCTCAGATTGATAAGGAAATACTGAGAGCAGGAAGAACACCCTCTCCCAAACAGCTTGAATTGCATTCCGTTTTTCAGAACTGCAATCACTGTTCTACCTGTTGATCAATAATATACTGATGGCCCTGAGCAAGATCTCATGTGTTCTCTGAATGCGAACATTTCTATGATTTTCTAAAGAATGTACAGAAGACTCTCTCACATAGAAGTATAGATGCATTGAAAACATGCGGAAGAGAGTACGGCTGTCCTATAACATAAGGCTATCCAAAGAGTTGGCTTTGATCTTTTTTTTTCCTATTCCTAGAACAGGAATGATTGCATCATCACATTGTACATTCACAATATAGCAGTGATCATAATGTATATTTCCAGTAAGTTTTAATATGTAGCATTTGCATTTTAATGTTACTATTCATGACTCATTTGCGTCTTTATATACTGCTCAACTTTAAATATGTATAAATTTTTAATTAAACATTAATACCCGAAGCAGAACACAGTCATTGGTCAGAGAAGTAGGAGATACTTATGGTTTCTAGCTTCTTGCTCAGCCAATAACCACCCTCTGAGGAAAGCATTATTGATATTAAAAACATCCCAATGCGTTTTCTAAATTAAAATAATGCCAAAAAGAGGAATTATTTTAATTTTACAACAACTAACCTCCCAATGCGTACTTTTTTAAAATTAAAATAATGACAAAAAGAGAGATTGTTTTAATTTAAAGAGAAGTGCTTAGTGTTCAGTTTATTCTAGTAAGGCCTTTGTCAAATAGAATAGGGTCTGACAGTGCCCCATAGGGACATTTTAGCCATGTTCCATATGGCTTATACTACTGGTCTAGAATGATCTGGTGTCACACATTATTGACCTTCTGGTTCATATTTAGGTACTGAGTACTGGTTGTGGATTTTATTTGTTTTCTCTTTATGTGAAAATGGAAAACACACAATGCCACTTTTTCCAAAAGCTAAATCTTGATTTGTACTAAAGGGAAAATGTTTTAAACTGTTTAGCGGTAAGCACTTTGTACTTTGTTTAATTCCTGGGCCTGGTTTCTGCTTCCTAAGTGGCTGAGGTTAGGGATTTTTCTTTTTATTATGCTACAGAAGCATTATTATTCACCTTTGGGATAATGTGGGTTTTGTTTTTGTTGTTAAGTACCGCCGAGTCAGGGTTGACTCATGACGACCCTCTGGATAGTTATCCTAAACTGTGTTCAGTCTTCAGTCAGGAGGCTCATTGTTGACTGGCACCCGTAGCTGCTGTTATTGTATCGATCCATCTCATTGCTGACCTTCCTCTTTTGCGTTGACCTTCAACCTTGCCAAGCATGATGTGTCCAAAGTATAAAAGTCTAAGTCTTGTCATCTGAGCTTCTAAAGAAAGCTTTGGTTCGATCTTCTCTGGTACTGACTTGTTTGTCTTGGGCGGTTCATGGTATACACAGTATTCTTCACCAGCACTATAATTTAAAGGCATCGATTTTCTTCCTATCTTTTTATGCGCAGAACTAACCCATTGAGAAATTGCCTCAGAGACCCTACAGCCTACTTCTGAAGAGAGAGTTGGAATTCAGGGAGGAAGTGGCCACAGTGTGGGGAGAGATAGAACTGTCTGCACGTCAGAGACACTGCGGCTGCTTCTAAACAGAAAGGGCCGGAACTGAAGGAGGAAGGAGTACAGACAACGGCAGTGCGCACTGTCTGTACATAGAGACTCCCCTTCCCAGTTGCCTCTGAACAGAAAGAGCCGGGAGTGAGGGAGGAAGCAGTCACGGGTGCTGCCTCGTATGATCAGAGACATCCCGCTCCTACGTTGCTCTCTCCCTGATCCAAAGCACCAGCACGTAAGCAAGGCAATGCTGTGGTTTCCAGAAGGGGACGAGTTCAACCTGCTTCAGGAAAGACCTTTGCCACTGCAAAAGCCCCTGCTCTGATATAATTTCCCAAGTACTGCATGGTTTACATCTGTGAGTTGGGGAACTGATGGCCAGTGAGAGCCTAGGGCACTGCCTTTTGCCCATAGATAAAAAATGGCCCTGCACCCACATCCAAAACTACATCTGTCCCCAACCCTTAAAACAATGTCCTCTGGAAATGCCCCACCACCCTCAGCTACAAGTCCCCCACTTCCACCCTCCCAAAGTCACCCATACACTTACTTAGAAATCTTTGGTGGTCCTGGATGGAGAGGGGATGCTGGAGCAATTCCCACTCACTCTTGCCCCAACAGTGCTACTTTCCAAAATGGTACCAGTCAATCCCAAGCATTATACGGTATTTAATTGCAGCATAGTAAATAGGTCTCTAAATTACTAGCCTTGTCTCAGAAGAAATTCTCCAAAATAACGGCATTTTATGAAAAACTAAGTTTGAAATTATAGGAAATAAAATCTGCTAGGAGAAAATATAGTAAACAGATAAAATAAGACCAAATGAGAAACATAAAACATAAAAAAAGCCAACTATGAGGTAAGTGAATATTTGTCAGTATTGCTGCTTAAGTTCTTCTCTGGCATTTCCATTAAACAAGGAAGCTTTCAATAACATATAGCATGATAATGAAAATAGACACATTTTATATTTGGATCTGAATAGCTATCTTTGTCACTGCCTTTCATTCCCTCCGGGGTACAACCCCCCCCCCCCCAAAAAAAAATTATGTTTTTTGAAGGCTGCAGGATTTTCAAATGTATTCTAAATAATTTGGATTTGGATTCCTTTTCTTCTCTGGTAGATCCAGAGCAGGCCTGGAAGACAGGAGAAAGGCAAATACCCAGAAAATAGCCCCACAACAATGAAACAACCAACTGTCTTTCTCCTTGAAGGAACATGTAGTGCTACAGTCCTGTGTTTGGCGCATGAAGCTTTCATTTTCAGCATCGACTCAAGCCATTTGATTAGCTGAAATGCCAGTTGTTTTATACATTTGCTAAGTTGCGAATCAAAGCGATTACGGTACTATGCTCTCTCTTCCCTGTTAGTTATAATAGTTCCAGCCACAATTCCTTTTTTGATCCTCTGAAGACAAAACTCATTTCTTTTCTACTCGGGGAAATAAAAGTATCATATCATAGTAGGATATACTCTGAATATTTTTACCAATAAGCCCACAAAGTCCTGTGCATTGAGATGACATGGTAAATTCAGATTTTAGGATTACATGTAGATCGCACAATAAGCTTGCTTCGCCTCGTAAAATCTGATCGTCATGTCTCTTCTTTTTAATTAGAAGAGAAGGGTTCTAAGCCCCGTCCGTGAAGCTGGTATAGAAGCAGCACTTTAGGGCTTTTCTAGTTTCCCGTTCTGATTCTGCATCATCGAATCCCCCCCCCCCCCACTCCCCTCCTCTTTATTTGCAGGAGAGAAAGGTGTGTGCCGGTCTCTGAACTCTTTTCCGTGTGTGTGTGCTGAGAGCTGGGTCTCGGCAAATGAACGCCCAAGCTGTTTTGCTCACTGCACTTAGCGCAACTGCATCATTTATGAGCTGGAGGGGCCGACCATCATTTGTCTCTGCCAGAGGCTGGCACAGGAGGGCTCCCAAGGATGGAGCTGTAAATTGGACAGCGTGCTCCTGCAGAGCTTGTGGCAAAGTCCCCGGGTCAGTATGGGAATTTAATGGAAGTGTTCTCTCAGCGCCATGTGGGCGTCAGTACAGCAGAAGCCTTTGGCAGACAGAGTGGCTGGCCAGATCAGGGAGCTGTCAGTCACTGGTGTGTCATGAAGGGAGTCGGAGCATTTTTAATCAGCTTGGCATCTGTGCCGCTTTTATAATGGACACCAGTAGGTCTCAGTCCTCCGCCATATGCTTAGCTCTGGAGACAAGGGGCTTCTGGGTATTGCAGTAATTACTTGATGCAGAATTAAGTGGACCTTGAAATTAGAACTGGACTGTTAAAGGCAAAAGGCTTAACGCTTTAAGGGAAATAATAGTTCCTGCCGGTTTCCTGTTTTCCTCTGTCTGTTTTTGGTGATAGTTAAATGCAGACTTGTGTTGGGACTGCTAAGAGCTTTTCATACGGTGTTTCATATGTTTCTTTACAGAAAGTCTCTTTAGTATGTCAGATGTTCAGGGTTTCATACATTGTAGACAGTTGCATATTAGGAAGGAGGGGGGGGGGGGGAGAGACTTTCATTGTGGTTTGATAGAACTGAATGCCAGAAAGAACAAAGATCACAATTTCGTTTACCCAGTGGGGCTCTTATTTTCCCACCTAGCCTGGGGGGAGAGCTCGTTTTTTTTATCCCATGTGTCTATCTAACTGTGAAGTAACAAATGTCCTTTTTTCACTTTTATTAAAAAGAAAGCAACCAGGCAAAATTAATTTATTGTCTGTCTTTTTCAGTCCATGTGAAGGGCCATCATCCTTTGGCAGCCTTTCACATGGACTGAAATGTTGGCCAGATAAAAAATTAATTTAGCGTCCTTTTTCATCTCTCCGTTTAGTACTGTTTTTGAACTACAGCATATTGACGTGACAGCAACCTGATGTAATTCTCATTATGTTCTTTTTTTTATTTTGGTGTACCTCCAAGTCTCTACGATTTGTTAACCATCTCCTGCCCATCTGCTCTCTAAGGAGGTGGCGGGGGGGGGGGGGGGGGAGGCGTGCCTAATACTAATAAATTGTTGAGGTGGTGTTCTCTGAGTAGGGTGGAGGATTCCTCTTGTGGTGGGAAAGTTCAGAGGCCTGACAAAAGGCCATGAGGGATCAAACGTGTGGGATTTTCCTTCAGCTATCTCTCAACAAAGGACTTGCATGACCTGTGTTAGAAGAGCAGAAGATATGGAGCAATTGCTTTTCTCCCATCATAAACACAAAAAGGTGATTTGGTTGCCACTTCACCTGCCAAACACTCTGCTTAAAAAGTGCTAGCAAAAGTATGGCATCTGACTTTTGCAATATGAGTGATTAAGGTAAATGACTATAGGTGACGGGTGCTAACTTTTCTATTGGACTAACGTCATGCATTTCTGACTAGCTCTTGGGAGCTATGTTTCCTGAGGTGAATGTACCAACCTGAGAAAAGCAGCATGGCTCCCAAAACATAGTTGAAGATGTAGTAAGTTAGTCCCATAAAAACGTATCACCTTGCTTGTTGAATTTTATTTCTGTGGCGACCGCCCTGCTTTATTCAATACCGGTGAAATAATTTATTGCCAGAATTCCCTGCCTGAGGCAAATGTTGGAACCCTTATCGATAGCAAGACCAAATCTCTGGAATATTTATTTATTTAGCAGGTTTTATATACCGCATTTCCAAAGGTCAAGGCGGTTTACATGGAACTGAACTCAGCATTAAATAGAACGTGGATTACATGGAACAATTAGAAGCTAAACATAACATAGAACATCATATCTACATTTAGAATAGCTGTATACATGAAGTGAAAAATAGCTTTAAGGTAGCATTAACTTGTTGAGGGGCAGGAAAGGGGGAGAATAAGGGGTTGGTGGACAGGGAAATGTCAAGTGGTCTGAGATGCCAGGAAATTTAGCAGGGGATTTGGGAGCATCTGAAGAGGGTGGTAGCATGATACTGTTATGCTAGGACTGTGGCTGGAAATGGTGAAGCGTATTCTTTATTGATCCACCTTATAGAATGTAGTCAGTACTAGTGGTTGATAATCACTTGGGCTGAGCTATATTTTTTGGTTTTCCATTTGTTGTTTGATGTAAGATCCATGTCTTGCTTTTATCTATACATATTATAATGTTTTCCGTGTTTTTTTGAATTGTGATCCTCCAATGGCTTGGCAGAATATACATTTTTGTCGGACAAATAAATATTGATGTCATGTGAGGATCATATAGCATGGGTGGTTAACAAGTCAGCATCCTCTGTCAGCCATCAGTAAAAGGTCAGCCACTGTTACGTGACTTAACAGTGTCCATTCTCGACTTCTGCTCATGGGGATGTAACGAGGAATTCAGCTGTAATTTCACTCCGCTTAAAAGTGTACTCATTATTTTTCAGAGATTTGATTTTGTCTTTTATGTCATCTTCATGCAACAGTAATTCTCATGCATGAAACTGCAGCTGACTGGTGGAAAGAGCAGGCAGACTGCAAATGACAGGGGATATTGCAGAAACAGTCGCTATTGGCGCTCCTCCAACACTCTGGATTTCTGTTCAAATCAGTTGCCAAATACATTCAAGCTGAACTAAGGTGTGAATTAATTCAGCTTCCCTCTTCCTCCCCCTCCCCTCACTACCCCATCGTCACCTCATTCTCTCCACCTGCAATAAAGAAGTGTGATTTGATAGCTAGAACTAAGAACTAGGCTTCTAAAATTCTCGACTTTCAATCCAAGCTATGATGATGATACCTGTATGACCTGGGGGCAAGTAAGTCATTTTGCATCCATCTGCCTTGATTTTCTCAGTTGTGTCTTGGTAAAAGTTGTAGAAATTTGGGTTTCCTTCCTCAGGATATCTGTTTGAAGATTAGACTTCGTCTTCTGTGAACCTCACGTGATGAGAGAGGCACTAGCCCACTCTGACGATATCATGTGCAGATGGAACACAGCTTGGTCTTCACCATCTGTATGATTTCTCCTAGCGTGAAAACAAAATTATTCTATTTAGAATACCTAGAAATACTCGTAAAACCTGGAAATTATTCAGCAACAACATCTTATGGGTCATAAGATTCGGTGCCTCCAAAATGTTTTGACTTCTTGTGGGAAAATATCAAGAAATAGTGTGTCCGATGGCAAGTTTAGTAAAAGGATATTGCGGTGTGGGGAGGAGAAAGATATTTGGATCAACCTGGGGAAAGCATACATCGATTCTCTGAGCTGTGTTTTTTTGTGGTGTGAGGGCTTGTAAATATACAATGTGATTACTTTTATTTAACAAACCTGCTGGAAATCTTTTCTCTATATAGTTTGAAAGCCCTAATTTGGGGTGCTTGAAGCACAAAGTCAGTTTTAGAATAAAATGCATTGGGGATAATTTTTTGAACTTTTCATTATAGCTAAACAACTGTATCCCTGAAGAAAAAGACCTGAAGAAAATCCCTACTCCAAGTTGTTAAAAGTGACCATATTGTTCACATGGAGGGTAATTTTATAACATGTTGCCTAGGTTGAAGCCTTTTTATAGGCACCTATTTATAAAATTGCTCCCCAGAATGCTGCGGAGATCTGTACTATAATGAACCAGTGTACATTTGCCACCTGTGTGGGAGCTGGTACACGTGTACATCATGCATGAACACGTGTATTCTGTAAGAAACAGCCATAAACTGCAGCTCCACCCACACACTTTATTCTGTCCCCAAACAAGCCTACACCTGAGTTGCATCTTCTTGTCACCATACCTAATTTTAAAAGAGACATTGTATACTATGAAAAAAACTTAATAAAATAATCCCCAATGTGGGTACTTTTATGTTAAGGCTGTAGCCATGGGTAGGCCGTGGGCCTTGAGGGGTCCAAACCTTTCCCACGGCTTTCCACGATTTGCCGCTGCAGCACACACATCCTGTTCCTGATCTTGCGAGATGTGCCGCTCGCTATAAAATGAGGAAGGAAGACCCGATGGCTCCTGATGCAGTATAGGCAGTTTTACCTGGGTAAATGGCTTTTGAAAATTGCCTTCCCTAAGTCTAGAGCTGTTGAAAAATAAATTTTGTGGACGGGCATTTGGTGTGCTTAATTAAAAATATGTACTGATTTTCTCTCTTCTTTCCTTTTTCAGTGTGACAGCGACAGCGACCAGGGGGAGAAGGTAGGAAATCCCGCTGCTAACACTTCTAACGTTGCTCTTAACTGGTCACCATTATCCCGTGTGAAAATGTGTGAGCAGTGTTATATTGTACTCAGCTGAATATTGCACACACATTGGCAAAGGCCCAAATTTTGCCATAGGCAACATAAGCAACTGCCTAGGATAATATTTGAAGGCACCAAACACCCATGTCAAAGAGAAGCCTAATTTTGCTTACTTTAGTGCCATACACTTGTGCTGCTTGAAAGGGTTAATGCTGTAGCTCTGTAGCCATCCTCTGTTTCTCTTCTGGTTCTTCAACCTTTGGGATCTTTGACCACACCAAAGTCCCTTCCTCTTCAGATCTGCGGTCTGGTCTTTCCTATAGGTGCCAAAATCTTAAATTAGGCCTGCGTTTCCATGTCTGCTTTTTTATTAATGCCCCAGTGGCATTTATATCTAAAGTGCCAGGATAGTATCGGAGATAGACCAAGCAGGCAAAGCTTCTGTTAACAGTCGTGTGCCCTCGCAGGCCCCCTTAGCAGAACTAATGAAAGTGTTTTATTAGAATGAAGGGAAAAGAGCCAGTTTCTTAAAATAGTGGCAAATGCCTGCTTCTTACTGTGTTTAACTTTACCCAATAATTCCATAGCAGTCCTGCACTTTCTCAGCCATTCTGCTAAGAAATTAGCCGATGAAATGTGATAGAGAGTTTAAACCAAGTGGTTTTCGATGTGCTTCCCATGTCCAACAAGAAAACTCTCTGAAGTCTGTGAGCTCTTAAGGTCTGCATGGTTAAGATTTCAAAAGTCAAACTTTTATTGCTGAACTGGAGCTGCGCCAGTCAGGGCTGGCCCCAGAGTTGGTTCAAGGCACCCTAGGCAGACCTTAAGACTTATCCCCCCCCTCCCCTCCTGACTGTTAGAATCTATTGTTTAGCTTTGAATTCCCTGATCTTTGCTGCCGCCCTAGGTGGCTGCCTGGTCTGTTTAGTGGTTGGCCCAGCCCTATGGCCAGTTAATAAAAATCAAACTAACAAGCCCAGTGTTCATCTGCAAATGATGTTTATTGAGCTGCGCTCATTGATAGCGATACCTACAAACCTATGAAACTGAACTGGAAAAGAAATGCGTGCATGTCTAGTCATTTTGTGGGCTTTGTCATTGTCTCCCTGATTTTCTGGACCTATGTGATCGCTGACCAAGAATCCTAGCTTACCAGGTAAGTACCAGGTAAGAGAGAGAAATAATTTAGCATTACAGTGGGTTTCATCTTACCACTGACTCAGAACCTGCAGGCTTTATGGAATTATAACAGCAAGAGAGATTGTTTATTTTCCAGAAACAAAAAGATAAATTGTGGTTTTAGGAGAATATTGATGAGACTCAGTAAGGGTAAGAGAGGAGTTGTACAAATCCCCATTCTTAATTGCTCTTATCCCTGTATCCCTTTGGGAAAACTCATTAATGTGAGCTATCTTCTCTATTTACTTGGTTATCTGTAATTATTTTTTTAACCTGAACTAAATAAACTGAGAAAGCAGTGCAGTAGCTCTATGGCTCATGACATGTTTCACCAGTCATCACTGGAGAATCCTAGAAGGACGGACGGGAGTTTGGAAAGGTTTATTTGTTTATGCATATACAGGGTGACCCAAAAACAGTGAGAACATCTTGTAAATTAAAAGCTTAAATAGTTTACTTATTTACCTTTTTTAGCTATATAACGTCTTTATTTCAACAATTTCCGGTCGCCATCTTTTTTTTTTTTTTAATTTGTCAATCGTTTACATCTGTCTTTTAGAATTTTTAAATAACTTATATGCTACCAGATGTTCTCACTTTTTTTGGGCTACCCTGTGTATCTATTGCTACTATTTCACATCCTCAGGCGATTTACAGTCCACCTCAGTAATAATGAGCATCGTACAGTTACCCCGTCTTCCAGCCCCATCATATTCTTATGCCCATTCATTATCCCTGAACCGCTTTCATGAAGAGATTCATCCGAGACGGTGTACAGCAGGTGTAACTGGCCCTCTGATGTCATTAGTGACATTTTGGTCAATGAACTGGCTCTTTAGAAATGCAGACTTTACGAGTTTTGAAAGAATAGAGATTCACACAGGTCAATGAGTAGTGTTTTCTTAATTAACTGTGTTGCTACTCTTTAAAATGTGGTAATGCAGATGTGCACCATTTTGAACACAATTTACATATCTAATATTCACTGGAATAACCAGTGATCCATCGCTAGCAGTAGAAGCAATAAGTGGTCAACAGATTTCATTTCCAGTATTAAATTCATTGGATGAAATTTATTTTTTCAGTTTCAGTTTCTTACCTCTTATCTGCTATATTTATATTTTCAGATAAATACACTCTTACTAATAATCATAATTTTTCTATAGCCAATAGAGAAGAGCATCCACCATTGTTAGGCACACCATAGTCATAACTTCAGTCACTTGACAACTGATGGCCTCATTTGTTGGGTGTGGGTCTTGCATGCATCTTGAGTAGGGAGGGGTTCCAGAAAACATTTTTTAACAACTTTTTATTTAAATGTTTAGCCAGAAGTAATAGAACAAACAGGCACCAGCAGGGGAGACAATCCGATTGCCTGGTATGAGTGGGAATTCCTTCATATAGTTTCAACCAAGCAGTTAAAGTTTAACAGCTTTTAAAGTTATTTCACCAACTGTAAATTCAAATAAAACATTGTATCCTGTTATACAGCTGGATGCTTTTGAAAAATGGAGGTATTTTAAGAGAAAAGGACCACAGCTTTAGCAGAGTGACTCATAGGGACTCTTTTACTAATGGGTGCTGTGGTTTTGCACCTAATATGCTGATAACATGCAAATTCAAGGCATGTTAGGGCAGCACCATGACGTTACCTACTGGGGGCATAGAAAGCATGTTCCTGACAGTTAGCGTGGTGCACGCAGCCCTACTACAGCATGACAATAGCGCGGGTGCACTTATGGAGGTGTGCCAATGGAGGTAGCCATATTGCACCTATGCTGCTTGCCCCACCAACTCTTCACCCCTAACCCAGCCACTTGCAATCTTAATGCACCATGGGCAGTTAGTGCCGAAATCCGGCCGTACTGTTGTGGACCTGCACTACCTGTCAGTGCTTTTCCAATGTGTGGCTTTCGCGTGCACCAGACTCATGCTGACTGCCAGAGCCCTTTAGTAAAAGACCCCCATAATCTTCGCAGGAAGGAGGAAAAGACAGAGGTTATCATGGGAAGTAAGAGTAACGAAAAAACAGGTATTTATTTATACAGCACTGTAAAAGAAGAGCATTCTGCTCTAGAATAGTTAAGAATTCCCACATACAAAGCAGATAAAATAGTAGAAGGCAAACATGGAGACTAGAAGGAGCTGGAGAAAGCAAGAAGGAATTGCTTTGATTTTTGAAGGTGCTTGGAGACAATCATGACTGAAGGTGGTTAACGGAGTAGAAAGTACAGAACCTAACAACTCCAAGGTAGGTCACTTAAGATAAGGGGGAGCAAGGAGCATGGCTAGAAGGGAGTACAGAGAGTGTGAGGTAAAATAAGGTGAGGAAGGGATACAATAAGATAATGAATGAAAATATGCAGATCGTCAGGGAGAGAATGCTTTAGCATATTGGAAGCCATGTTGGCCAGTAGAATGGTAGATGTCTTCCATCTTAGTGAAGGAGGAATAAAACAATGTGTTTGTGACTTGCATCCTGAGTGAATATGACTCAAGAATGTAGAGGTAAGATACAGTATATTCGTGATATCCTCCTTTCATTTCTATTCAGAGATTGAGATTGCAGTGAGGTAATGATCAAACATTATATGAAATCAAGTGGACTGTTTCTAGCCTTATGTAGCACGTTCTTTACCATGTATTTTTCCCTACACAACTGCATGGTTTTGAAATGAAAGCTACGCTTGCAGGATGCTCTTACCGTTTGGGATGGTGCCTCTTTTACAAAAGCACTGGAGCCAGGAATGTTTACCCAGGCTGCACTGCTCATCGGAAGCGAGAGATCCAAGCCATGTTCAGCACTGTTAATTTGAATTCAGCATACGTAGCCTGTTATAAAATGCGAGACATCATCATTTGAGCAGGTCAAGCATATTCAGATGAAGACAAATGGTGCTTATTTGATTTCCTTAAAATCGGGAAATGACAAAAGTGCTCTCTAGAGAAATCATGTTCTGCCTCACTTAGATGAGAGACCAAGGCATGTAGCTGAGATAAGGACAAGCGCTATTCTCGCATTTTTTCTTTTAATCTGTGAAGGACGGTCAGGACTGTCAGCTCACTGACATGTGCATTATCCGTGTCATTTTAAACAAAGTGACCTGTGGAAAAGTGCACTCTGCTGTGACATGATAATGGGCTGTTGCATGACAGGTAAAGTATACACTAGAAGAGAAGCTGTGTATTATTCCTTTGTTTAACTGACAAGTAAGAACTTCCTTCCTTTCGATGACAGAACCTTCAGATCATTTCAGAACCTTCGATGACTTTTGAAAGAGACCAACAAAAAAATATTTATTTTACTTTTGCAAGTGCCAAAATATTTCCGAACGCAAGAATGTACCCATACACGCAAATGGCCATGCCGTGTCAACACATACAGTACACACAGACAGCATCATTTATGAAATCAGTAAAGTCACAATCACAGCAAATTCCAAGTAATAACATTTGAATTCAAGCAGCATGCTTGCAAAAATCATCCATTCTTTGTCCATGGCTACAAATTCTTTTGTGACTGTGATAACAGGTTTATTTCATAAACGAATTTTCTTCAAATGAAAGAACAATAATACATTGCTTGAGGAATTTCTGTTCTTTGACACCCCCCCCCCCCCAATCCAACAGTCAGCGAGTACCTGGGGGATAACCTGCTATATGGTGCATGTTTTACATTGTATTTATATTTTGCTTTCCAGATTGGCCAATAAAACCTTAGCTGCATCAAGAAGATAGCACTAAAACCAAATAATTCTAATGCACTATAAACTGTATTACAGTGTTACTAAAAATCAAAACCAATAGTGGCAGCAGGAGTACTGGCTTCTGGAAGGGCGTTTTTGATATATTAGAATCTTCAAGAATTCCTGCTTGTGGGGTGTGACTTGATGGCAGAAGTGATGGGGTAACAAGTTTTCATTCCCAAGTCTTCTTTTAATATGTTTTCACGGACTGTATGATGAATTAATTCCATATCTATTTGAGTAGCCATCTGAACCTCTAGCAACGACTCAAAGCCTGCAGCGTTTCCTCCCAGAGGATCTTAGGCTTTTCAAACAGAAGCCCCTGGGAAAATCATACGGCTGCATTTCAAAAGACGTATGGAATAAGAGTCAAGAATCTTTAATGGATGCCTTTTACTGAGGAATAACACTTTTGTCACCAGCCAGGAAGTCCTTGTACTATGCTGCCTTGAGAATTCAAGTTGGCATTAGGAACTCTAATGTTTTTTTTAAAATTCCATTTAGTTGACTGGCATCACATGTATCCATGGGGATACAGACTCCAGCGGGGGATTTGTGTTCAGCTACGAAGTGTGGGTCCCTTGGATTCAACAAGATCCTGAGACACTGTTGGGATTTTGCGAGCCAAAGATGTGTCAACAGTTGAGAAGAATCATAGCTCATGGATTCAAACACTTTAGACTGCACAAAAACTTAAACCGGCATTAACTGTTATCCTCAGAAGCTAGGTAATAATCGATTCAAGGTTATCCCTGTGGAATTTCTCTAAATACAAACTCACCTTTGGTATATAAAATGCAATAAACTAAGTCACTACTGTCCCTCTATACCAGTTAGTGAATTAAACAAAGCAGAACTTATTTATCGATGAATATCATTCTCATGCTACAAACTCTCTTACACTTAGAATATAAAAGATTACCTTTGATTATTTACAAACAGGAATGTTAACAACCTTGGGTTATTTAAAAGCTACCCATGGTGTTTAAATCTAATATGTATATTCAATGTTGCTATTCAGATAGCGAGCAGTGCTAAATATACATAGCTATGGTGGTATTAGTCTGCCATCCAAATAGCTACCTGGATACATTTCAAGCAGGCTTTTTGCTGACCTAAATTTATCTGCATTGCTCTATGGATAGCGGACTGAATTTTTCCACTATCTATATAGTTGGTTTGAACAACCATGCTCTGCGTTCCCTCCCCTGACACTGACTGGGGCAGTCTGTAATAATTTTCACTAGTTCTAGCTGTATAGTGCTGCTGGAAATTAACATAAAGGACACTTATCCATATAGTAGCTGCTTTTGAATATTCATCTACCTATTTTTAAGGTAACTCAGTCCCTGCAGCAGCTACTTAATTAAGGAGCATGTTATTAAAGTGCAGTAGTTTGCCATGCATTCAGCCCCAAAAATGAGCATGGGGGTGGCACTTGACCTATTCAATAAAATGGAGGTGTGGCCAGCAAAGTCACAAGCGACACCCCTACACCAATTCTATTTGGCACAGTCAGCATGGGTGCACTTGGTGGTGGTAATTGCACCCATGCTATGTGCAGTATTGCCAGTGAGTATGTGCCAGAGATGCCCGCACTACCCGTGAGGTGCATGCTCCACCCCTGACCTGCCCAGTCTTATCCCCAACCCACACTACTCTGGTGTGTGGGATTTTTAGCACAGCTGCAGTTTGGCGGCATGGTAAATTTTACTGCCACACACTTGGAATGCACTGAACCCTGTACCGCCCACTAGCAGAATTTAGTAAACATGTCCCTAAAACCCCTATTTCTTGTTACGTATTTATTTTATATTTCAGGGAAAATAAGCGTTTGAAGCTTTAGCAGCTCCTGCCACTGTAAGTGCAAAAAAATAATCAAGGATATTTGAGTCTTCCTCCCCAGCCCATGAGACTCCCCTGAGGGGACAAGCAACCTCAGGCAGGAGGGACTGGGCTCTCTAGTCCCATGGCCACTCCTTGTGGCCTTGGGCAAGCCACTTAACCCTCCATTGCCTCAGGTACACTTAGATTGTGAGCCCTTCGGGGACAAGGGAATAAAAAGTACCTGTTAGTATACATGTAAAACGCACTGATTCTAAAGAGCGCGGTATAAAAAAATAAAAAATAAATGTAAAGTAGCGTGCACGCTGCAGCTCAGAGCCAGGGAAAGAGGGTTTTCAAAACAGAGCATTCATGTATTTTCTTCAGAAAAAGAATGATGGAGCAATTCCTATGAGTGTGCTTTCTTTTTTTTTCAATTCTGGGCTAGATCCATGTTTTATAGTGAAATGTCATGTCCGTTTCAATCTGTTTTTTAGGTACATAAGCATCCTGGTTTTTGTAGGTTGACTACTTCCCGCTGTCTCATGAGTAGAGATAGCCAGACAGCATGAATACATACGTGATTTTTTTTTTAGGACAAAAATAACCAAATATAAAGTATAGTCAGTTTAAAAAAGCAATGTGTTTGTTATAGCTCTATTATTTTATTTATTTAACAGTTTTTCTGTCCCACCCTATTATAGGATTCAGAGCAGTTTACATATAACATGAACCAACAATAATATAAAAGTTTACACTGAACAAGGGTGTTAAACTTGGATGATTACATGAGGTTATAGATAATTCACATGTATCAGTGTCGTGGGTGACACATTACAGCTGATGGTACTGCAGGTTAATTCACCATGAATGAAGAAAATAGGCCCCATTTACTCTAATTCTGTGACTTAAAAAATTTTCTGCAGAAAGTTATATGCTGATGTTGGTAAATCAAACTAATCATATCCTGGAGGTCATTTACTAACAGCACATCCTAACACTATTCTTGAGTGTTATGTACTGCAGGGATCACTACATTTATTTTATTTATTATAGAATTTCTAGACCGCCTAAAGCAGCTTACAACAGTATAAACTAAATAAGAAACAATACAATATCAAAACATAATCAAATTAACACAAACAACCATGCCTTCTTCCTGGGGCCCCACCTTTGCCTCATGTCATTGACAATCAGAGTTATGGGAATAAAAAGGCATTTAGATTTAGCCAGGGCCGGTTCAAAGCTATGTTCCACCCTAGGCAAACCTTTAGCCACACACCCCTCGTCTCCTAGGGTGGCTGAGGGTTCTTGTTCCCTCCTTTAGTCTAGTACCTCCTCTTCCTTTCCCTATCCCTCCCCCCATAGCCCAACATCTCCCCCCCCACACCTTGCCAGCAGATGTCCACTTATCTTCCCTTCCTTAAACCTTCAGTAGGAGCGCAGCAGAGCAAAGCATTGTCAGTGACAGTGGACCTTCCACTGCTGTGTGTATTCTCGTGACCTGCCGGCCTACCTCCGACTCAAATTTCCTTTCAGAGAGGGTGGGAGGAGCAGGCCTCCAGTGCTTTAAAAGTCAAAAACAACTTTAAACTGCTCTGGGGGGATCAGTACTTCCCTTTCTACTTACCTCTATCAAAAATCTTGCAGCCATGTTCTGCGATATCTGTTGTCTCTTCAAAGTTGGGGCCAGAAGGTTCCCATGCAACACATAGTAACATAATAAATGACGGCAGATAAAGACCAGCATGGTCCATCTAGTCTGCCCAGTAAGATGGCAAGAGAGGTGCATCTGCCACTCTGTTCTGGCCACCCCTCCCCACGTCTATGTTTAGGGGTTTACCCACCGCTCCATGTAGGACACCCCTATTTGTTGAGAAATTAGATGGTCAGTTTATTTTGATTTTATCCTGTTGCTGTAAAGGGATCCACTATGTCTGTCCCATGCCATTTTGAATTCCATCACTGTGTTTGCCCCACCACTTCCATCGGGAGGGCTTTCCAAGCATCCACCACCCTTTCAGTGAAAAAGTATTTCTTAACATTGCCTTTCAATTTACCAACTTGCAGCTTCATGTTATGCCCTCTGGTTTTACAGCTTTCCCGTCTTTGGAAGAGGTTTGTTTGTTCATTATTTCTCTTTAAGTATTTAAAGGTCTGAATCATATCTCCCCTGTCCCTCCTCTCCTCCAAAGTGTACCTATTTAGGTCTTCAAGTATCTTCTCATAAGGCTTCTGACGCAGGCTACGAATCATTTTGGTCACCTTCCCCTGAACAGTTTCCAGTCTTTTTACATCATTTGCAAGATATGGTCTCCAAAACTGAACACAGTATTCCAAGTGAGGCCTCACCAGTGACTTGTACAGTGGCATTAGTACCTCTTCCTTTCTGCTGGTAATTCCTCTTTCTATGCCGCCCAACATCCTGCTGGCTATTGCCACCGCCTTGTCGCACTGTTTTGCTACCTTGAGATCTACAGAAATAATCACACCAAGTTCTTTCTCCTGATCCGTGCACACCAACCTCTTTCCCCCTATTGCATACATTTCCTTTGGATTTCTGCTATCCAAGTGCATGACACTGCACTTCTTTCCATTAAATCTTTTTAATTTTTTTTTTTTTTTAGGTTCAACTTTTTTATTTGATTTTCCAAATATAATCAATTACAAATAATTAGGCAAAATCTATTAGTACAACTCAAAGAGATCCCAATATAAGGAAAAAGAAAGCAAATATTATAGTCCACAACAAGGGAGAAAGACCTTTTCAAATTAATAACATAATAAATCTAGGAAATCACAAAGTGACTAAGCTCCATATCATAGCCAGTATCCTTCAATCAATCCGCCCTCTCGACCACAGAATCTATGACCTCCCTACTAGACAAAGGAGTGGAGGAGTAGCCTAGTGGTTAGAGCCCTGGCTTGGTAACCAAGCAACTAGGGTTCAATTCCCACTAGCACTCCTTGTGGCCTTGGGCAAGTCATTTAACCCTCCATTGCCTTGGAAGAAAGGCCTGGCAATCTACTTCCGGTGACACTGCCAAGAAAACCCAGGAGCTTCTGGGTCTCCAGGAGTCAGGACTGACTCAAAGGCACACATTGCATTGCACTAGACAAAAACTCCTCCAGCTGAAGTGGGTCAAAAAAACCCATATCTCACCCCCTGAAAAATTATCATCAACATTTACATGGATATCTCACAAAAAAAGAGGTGCCCAGAGCTGAGACACAAGGTTTAAGAGCCAAAAAGACTTGCCTGCATGGATCTGGAAACAACTGAATGGGGGATCCACAAAAGGAAGCATTTCTGTTCCTAAAGTATTCTTTAAATAGAGAGATTTTATCACTCTCTAAAACAAAAGTAACAAGCAATGTGGCGCGAGACAGGATGTTATCCTGGGTGTCCTCAAGAAACTCAGTTAAATTAAGCCCCTGAGATACCTGCTGCTGAGAATCAGCAACAGACCATCCAGGCGAACTACCCCGTCCTGATAGGTAATAAAGTTTTGAAATAGATATAACATCAGCATTAGGTAATTTTAACACTTTCCGTAAATATTTACATAATAAAATCTCTGGAGATAGCAAATGGAACAAAGGAAAATTTAAAAACCTAATAGTATTAGATTTTATCACATTCTCATACATTTCCAACTTACGATTAAGCAATATATTATCCTTCACTACTGCAGACTGAGCTGTCTGTAGGGACTAACACAATGATTCACATTTAAGAACTTGATTACAAAGTAAATTCACCTGCTTTTCTACATGAACCAGCCCTGCCACCACATCTTGGGTAAAGGAGCAGAGCTGGGTCACCGTAGATACTAAGGTACGCTCTGCTCTGTCCGTGTCACCACCCTCCAAACCTCAGCCAAGGAGACATGGGAATCCAAAATCTCCTTAGCCTCAGCCTGAGGGGAGTCCAAGAGACCGGTATCAGTGACCTCATCACTGGAGCCAGTGTCCCGTTCCAATGGAGAACTACATGCAGGCTTAGCAGGAGAGGAACCCTGGGAAGGAGGGGGCAGAGTACGGTCAACGGAGCTCAGAGAGGCCCCCCCTGAGCTGTCAAACGGGGAGCCCTCAGCTAAGGCTATGGCAGCCCCCGACAGAGGTATCAAATTACGATCCATGGGGCCACTCACCACAGAAGACAAAGCTACCACTGCTGCTGATATCACCTCCTTCTTTTTCCGCTTCCCCATTGATACACACACTGTACCCTTGCGCTTTTCCGCTGCTCTAATGGTGCTCCAAGGAGCTCACAAGGAGCTAGAAATGCCCATTGTAGTATGCCCCTTTGATGTGCGCCACCCGCGCAAGGACAGGCAGAGGAAAATAAATTAGAGGTGAGAAAGCCCCCGAGAGCGTCGGGGCCGCCCTTCCCAGAGCCTGCCGCTCTGATTGCCTGCGGCTGGCTCCGAATGCTTCCTCTCTGCATTAAATCTTAATTGCCAAGCATTAGACCACTCTTCCAGCTTTTGTAGATCTTTCCTCATGTTAACTACTCCCTCGGGGGACTCCACTCTGTTGCAAATTTTCGTGTCATCTGAAAAAGACAGACTTTTACATTCAGTCTTTCAGCAATATCACTCACAAATGCATTGAACAGTGCCGGGCCCAGGACCGAACCCTGGGGCACCCCGCTAATCACCTTCCTTTCATCTGAGTGAGCTCCATGTACCATCACCTTCTGTCATCTGTCAGTCAACCAATTTCTGATCCAGTTTACCACCTTGGGACCCATCCCCAAAGTACTGAGTTTATTGATAAGCCTCCTATGAGGAACAGTATCAAAGGCTTTGCTGAAATTCAGGTAGTTGACATCCATCGCATGCCCCTGATCTAGTTCTCTAGTAACCCAGTCAAAGAACTCAATCAGATTTGTTTGGTAAGATTGTCCTTCAGTAAAATCATATTGCCTCGGATCTTGCAACCTGTTGTTTTGAGAAAGTCCACTATTTGCTCTTTCAGGAGCGCCTCCATTACTTTTCCCGCCACTGAGGTAAAGCTCGCGGGCCTGTAGTTTGTCACTTCTTCCCTGTCACCACTTTTGTGTAGAGGTACGACATCAGCCATTCTCCAGTCCTGAGGAACTTCTCCTTTTTCCAAGGAACTGTTGAAAACATCCTTTAACGGCCCTGCAAGAACAACTCTGAGCTCTTTCAGTATCCTGGGATGTATCCCATCCGGTCCCATGGCCTTGTCCACTTTCAGTTTTGCAAGTTTTTCTAAAACATCATCTTCTGTGAATGGTGTGGTATCTATTTCATTCCCATTTTTATATTTGGGAGTCACAGGTGGTCCTTCTCCAGTATTTTCTTTAGTAAAAACAGAGCAGAAGTATTTGTTTAGCAATTTCGCTTTTTCAATGTCACTTTCCACAAGTCCGTTCCCAGCATTTCTGAGTCCTGCAATTCCACCTCTGATCTTCTTCCTTTCCCGAATATACCTGAAGAAAGTTTTGTCGCAACACTTCACATCTTTAGCCATCTTTTCCTCTGCCTTTGATTTTGCTATCCTTATTTCTCTTTTTGTCTCTTTGAGTTTAAGAACATAAGTACATAAGATATGCCATACTGGGTCAGACCAAGGTCCATCAAGCCTAGTATCCTGTTTCCAACAGTGGCCAATCTAGGTCATACGTACCTAGCAGTTTCCCCAAAAGACACAGGTTCCACAATGCTTGTACTAGGTCAAGCATTAATATCCTGGGTCCCTTCTTAATAATGGTTTATGGACCTTTCCTTCAGGAACTTGTCCAAACCTTTTTTAAACCCAGCTACACTAACAGCCTTTACTACATCCTTCGGTAACAAATTCCAGAGTTTGATTACACGTTGAGTGAAAAAATATTTTCTTTTTTTAGTCTTAAATAGTTTACCCTGTAGCTTCATTGCATGTCCCCTAGTCTTTCTATATTCTTATAACGTAAACAATCGATCTACGTTTACCCGTTCCACTCAGTTCATTAATTTATAGGCTTCTATCATACCTCCCCTCAGCCGTCTCTTTTCCAGGTTAAAGAGCCCTAAGCTTTTTAGCCTTTCTTCATAGGAGTATCCTTCCATCCCCTTTACCATTTTGGTGGCTCTTCTCTGAACCTTTTCTAATAACGCTATATCCTTTTTAAGATACGGCGACCAGAATTGAGTTTGATCCTGTATTCATTTCTGTGTTCCTCTGTTTGCAAGCTTTTGAATTTTGCGAAAGCTTTGTTTTTTTGCCTTTATTTGAGCAGCCACTTCTTTGAAAAACCAAATAGGCTTCCTTCTCCTCTTGTTTTGATTTACTTTTCTTACATATTTATCTGTTGCCCCTTTTATTGCCACCTTTAGTTTAGCCCATTTGAATTCCACTTCCCTTATCCCCTTCCACCCTGCCAACTCCTCCTTTAGGTACTTGGCCATTTTACTGACGTCAATGTTTTTGAAGTTTAGGACTTTGAGCTTGCTATGATTGGACTGCACCTTGGCTTTTATCTCAAACCACACTGTGTGATGATCGCTGCTGCTCACAGGGGCACCCACCCATACATTTGACACGCTATCACCGTTGGTGAGCACTAAATCCAGCGTTGAGCTTTCCCTGGTTGGTTCCATCACCATTTGTCTAAGTAACACGTCTTGGAAAGCATCCACAATTTTTTTGCTTCTTTCCAGATTTGCAGAAGGAGTAATCCAATCCACATTGGGTAGATTAAAGTCACCCAATATGATTGCTTTCCCCTTTGTGGCTATCTTGGCAATATGTATAATCAATTTGTTATCTATCTCTTTGATTTAAGTTGGAGGTCTGTAGACTACAGCAGTATGGATGACAGTGCCATCTCCTCTTTCCAACACAATCCAGAGCGCTTCTTCTTTTCCCCATGCCCCCTGCATTTCAATAGCTTTAATAATGCTTTTGACATACAAGGCTACTCCTCCTCCTTTTCCATTTTATCTGTCTCTTCTGAGTAGATTATAGCCAGCTGTGGCTATATCCCAATCATGTGATTCATTAAACCATGTTTCTGTAATGATCACAATGTCCAAGTCCATTTCCACCATTAGGGCTTCCAGGTCTGGAACTTTGTTGGCTAAGCTTTGAGCATTTGTGCTCATTGCTTTCCAGCATTTAACTGGCTTGCGTGTATTTTGCATTGATTTTGTTCTTCCCACTTGCTTTTGATGTGTGGTTTAAAAGTGTGGCTGTTTCTGATGTTATTCTGCTTTTGCAGGGAGTGACATCCTGAACTTGACCTTCCCCATCCGTCACCCCCTTTTTCTAGTTTAAATGCGTATCCACATACTGCCTGAATTTTTCACTTAGGATTCTTTTCCCTGTGACAGAGAGATGTAGTCCATCAGCACAGTATAGTCTCTTGTTGGTCCATCTCTTTCCCCAATTGCCTATAAATTTGAATCCTTCTTGTTTGCACCAGGTCTGGAGCCATGTGTTAAAGCTGTTTATGTGATTTAGCCTTTCTGCCCCCTTACCAAGAACAGGTAGAACTTCTGAGAATGCTAATGTTAACAATGGACTTGAGTTTCTCTCCTAGAGTTTGGAAGTCCCTTTGAACTGTAGTGGCGCTGTTTCTAGCCAGGACATTTGTACCCAAGTGGATGACAACATCAATTTTGGAGTGCTCACTTTCAGCGCTAATTGCATCAACAATGTGCTTCGTATTCCTGCTGGCTGAAGAGCCTGGGAGGCATTTGACTAACTTCCTTCCTTTGAACTGGGTTCCCAAGTTGGAGCCTCTGATGATGGAATCTCCAAGTAGTAGTAGTTTTCTCTTCCTTGAGTTGTTCTTCACATTTGGTGCTTTATCAGGAGATTGGGCATTGACTGTCTCATTTAAGGGCCCTTCAGTTTCCATGGATTGGTCATCCTCATTAACCAACACAGAGAAGGCACTATGCAGTGATATCTCTTGATGTACAGGGTGTTTCTGCATTACAGGATGCAATCTACCAGAGCCCACTGTGATCCATTTGTTCCTGCGATGTTTGATTCTTTGTGGGAGTGGTGGTAGACTTTGTTTGGTTTGTATCCTAGAAGAGGTGTGCTTCATTGCAGCTACTTCTTCCCTTAATAGAGTCAATTCTTTATGCGTTCTCATGCAGATATGGTTTAAGGACTTTCACCAACCTTGTAGTAAATGCTTCCAGATATCTTAGTAGGATACTAAGGATACTGAAGGATCCCAGTTTTGTCAAATAATCTCCCAAATTCCTAATACAATCCTTAATTGAAGTAAGCATAGCACCGATTATGGTTTAAGATGTAAACATAACCAATCCAGCATCCCAAAACACAAAGATTCTGTTTTTAGCAGATTAAAGACCAACCCATTATGTTGTAATCAGGCTGTCCCTAGGGACAAACACTCATTTAATCAAACAAAATCTTGATCCGAAACAGTACTGACCGGGATCAAAAGCTGTATGTTCCCTGCATATATAAAAGATAGAATTCCCCAACAATGAATAATTTGCACCTGAGCTTGCATATAGATGTTGAACAGCAAGGGAGACAGCAAGAGAATACTGAGTCTTGGGAAATCCTTCCCCCCACCTCCCTTTCCAGGTTATGGGCCTCACAGAAGACCACAAATCCCTGAACTTCACACACAAAGCTCCGTCTGTGAGAAAAGAACCTTTCCTGACAATGTCATATAAGGACACCTTCAAACCAGGACCTCCACTTTCACGAAATCAAAAGCCAAGCATAAGTCTAAGAATACACCAGGCCTCTCCATGTTGCATCCGTCTCTGAAATCTACCTGCCCGTCATCAAAATCTCCCGCTTTCTCAAGGAAGGAGCCCATCTGAAATACTACTTCCTTTTCCAACAATTTAGCCAAGAATAGTAGATTAAAAATTGGATGATACTTTGCACAAAGTAACCTTTATTAATCTGGGCATGATTTCAGATTGCTTAAGAGGTTTTGGCATCCTGCCCTGCATTAATGGGGCATTCAGAACCTTTCTCATCCAAGATATTTAAATAAATCCTCAGAACAAGTTTTTAGGAAGAAGAGCAGGATCCAAGCAAGAGGAGGAGGTGCCCTTAACAGTGGTACAAAGCTGCTTAATCTTGTCCATAGTTATCAAAGAAGAATCTGACAAGATCCAACTCCGTCCTCTAGCATACTCACATAGCTAAGGAACTGGCCATCGAGTCCCCCTGAAATCCTCGGGGCTCCTTCCTACCAACCGTCCAAAGATTCTTAACTTTTTTAAACATTTCTTTAGGCCGATTTGAAGCCTCCTTAAAAGCAGTGGAAAAAAAGACATCCGTTTTGCCTGCTGAATATCTTCACAGTGTACATTGATTTCTCTCCTCCATCCCCTTTTGGCACATTCTGGTTTAGACTTATACCATGAACATGGGTTTTAAGCCTCTGCATTACTAGGAATTATCTCCTCCAGTATGTTTATCAGTCTCGTTACAATATGCAAGACTCATTATCTTTCTTTGGGCATTTGTAGTCACCCTCCTGATGTCACTAACATCTGGCATTGGCTGTGAAATCAGCCCGAGCTATGAACAAGAGGCTAAGAATACGTTTAGATGGGTTTCTTCCACATAAAAGACATGTTTTAGAAAGAATAAAATTTGTACCCATATTATCTAGAGGGGGCTGCACAGTTGTGTCGGTGCTCAGGCCCACACTAACTTGAGTGGAAGTACATATGTATGTTTCCCCCCCTTCCTCCCTCTCCCCACCTACTACCTCCAGCTACCTTATACTAAAACCTACGTCTCTACGGCTGCCCATTCTAAATTGAGAACTAAAGCATCCCTGTTTTCTCTTAGAATATGTTACCTTACATGTTATTTTACCGTGTTAAACTAAACCATTGTTAATCGGACTACTCTAAGTTAAACTGAGATTTTTTAGGCATTTTCTTCAGTTAGTTTCACGCATTTGCTTTAATAGGGAATTGTTAGCGCACACTAAATTGATGCACACCAACTGACAAAATAAAACGAGCAAAGTTGATTAATGCATATAAATCGGTTTAGTGCGCACTGAGGGCTATGTGTACTAAACACTATCTGCTTCAGCGCCCATGTTATTCCTATGAGCCTATGTTATTCCTACGATAACAGATAGTACCCACTAAAGACTGCACCCCCTACTAAAGGAACTCCCCTTGCAAATCTGAGAAATATTGAAAAGCCCATTGAAATGGTCTGAATCTGACCTAGACGTCCATGCTCATCCCTAAACCAGCAGGCCTGAATATGTCACTTCCATTTGTTAGAAAATCGCTTTGGCATGTCTAATTTCATTTTTGTTTGCAGCTACTACTAATGCTTGCATAATATTCTTCATCCCCATGATAGCATTTTGCTGCACAAGTCCCCAATATTTCTTGCATATGACTCCTATGATCTACATGCACTTTGAGTTTTACAATAAAAAAAAACATGGCAAAATTAAATTCCACCTCCATAACTCTATTTTAATGATTTAAGCTAAAACATTTTATTACATCCAGTGCTGCTGTAAACATTTCTTTGAGGCATGATTCTACCCTTGGATTAAGAAAGATATAAAAAATGATCATAACATCTAATAAAAAGAATATTAAAAAGGCGCTTTAAAACAGCACTTTAAAAATGGCCAAATTAAATAGTACTGAAATTAAATTACACCCATACATTATGTATAATTACAATAATAAATTTTGAATATTATGTTTTGCCCTCCATATTTGAAGCCGCTTTCTCTAGCAACACTGGTTGAATGTTGGAGAAAAAAACTGCCATTATCCATTTAGTAGAAAAGAAGATAGTCAATCAAAATAAAAAGTTCCCCTGAGTCTTAGACTGAAAATAATGGGGTAGCTAATAAGTTTTTTTAATTACCATTTTAATTGCATTAAGGCTTTTTGTGGTCAATGACTTCTGATTTGCAAAGAATCCTCATCAAACTAAGAGTATAGAAAAGACAAAAGCATGGAACAGTGGGCCTGATATTCAGAATGGTTTATCCGGTTAGCAGGACCTGCTAACTGGATTAACCCCTCTGAGAGCGGTATTCAGCAGCACTAACTAGACGGTGCCACAAAATATCCCCTCTAACCATCTCAGCACTCTCCAGAGAGGGTCGGGAGTCGGGACGGCTCGGGAACAGGGCGAGGTCGGTCCTAGCACTTATCCGTTTAGCAGTGATTTTGCATAAAGTTAGGTCATTTCAATAGCTGTCCTAACTTTATGTGGTTCAGTTGCAAGACAGTGGCTGGATATCTCCATTGTCCAGACAGCTGCGCCATTCAGTAGGATATCCAGTGTCAGAGGATATCTTGATTCTGGTACTGAAAATCTGGTTTCAGTTTTGCGTGCAGCAGCCAGGCGCTTTAAAACCACTGACTGTTGCGGGCTGAACATCGGGCCCAATGACTTAATTTTAACCCATGGTTAAAACACAAACTTCAGTGAATGTAGGCAGGTCAGTGCTTTTCAGACAGTGGCTCTGCTAGTTCTGGGAGCTGTGTGAATTATTAAAACACTTGACATTGCAGGGGACTTGGGCAGTGGATTATTTAAGAATCATAGAGGGGGAAGAAAGCCTAAAATGAATTACGAGGGGAAACAGCAGAGGCTAGCAGTTTACCCGCTTCTAGACACACGTGGGATTGATATTGAGTGCAATGGTAGAAAAGAGACTTAAAGTTCAGGTAAAAGGCATGGAAGGTAGAGGGCTGATGCTGGGTAGAGTTACACGGATGTAGATGTTCATCTGTCCAAAGTGGAAGAATTGAAACAAGGCAGACAGGATGGTCCAATTAAGTCTTTTTCTTCTCTCATTTACTAAGTTATTATGCATGCCGTGGATATAGGATCCATCGAGTAGAATGCAATGTAGAGTTTCTAGAGATGAAAGGTTCATGGAGATTTTGGCGTAGCTAGTAGTTAACGTATACAGCGTGGATTGAGGAAACAAAAGAGTAAGGTCCGGTTCCATTTATTGCAGAATTCAATAAAAAAAAAATAATCATAAAAACATAAGGGTTGATATTGAATGGCATTTATCCAGATCACAGCAGCCACACTCTGCATAGGTACAGTGGCCCGAGAGCCATGGATCCCACTCATATACCTTATGACCTTGGGCAGGTCACATAACCATTCGATTGCCTCAGATACAAACTTCAGTTATAAGCCCTGCAAGTATAGGGAAATGCCTATTGTAACACACCTTGAACTAGTACTGGAAAGGCAAGAGCTAAATTCTAATCAAAATAAATAAAATAAATTGTCCTATCCATCAATTTTCAATGGCTCCGTCCAGAGAGTCCTGTGGAAATTATTACAGACCTTCCTGACACGATCTGAATAATGTTAGGGCGGAGTAATGGCAGGACATAAGCATTCCACCCAACCATAAGGTTAACAATGATCTTCAGTTTGCTGATTGGATAGACCACTGAATATTACTGCTATTTATATAGCAGCCATGCTTGCCACTTTATGCGTATATTCAGTATTGCCATTTCTGCCTATAGTGACACTGATTATATATACTGGGCCCGATTCCATCCTGCACGTAGATCCGGACACACAGAGGGGATCACGATTCTGATCCCATGGGGCACGTCTAGCACCGCGGGATCAGAATCGCGAGCAGTCCTGCATGTGCAAGCCGGGACAACGATTCAGTCCAGCTTCCATGTGCAGGACTGCCCCCAGCTAACTCATTCAAGGCTTCTTAATGGAGCAATGATGTCATGTTGCCATGGCACCGCGGCTCCATTGAAGAGCCGCGATGCCGGCCGCCTGAAAAGGAGTTTATTCCCCACTACCTGACCCCTGATCTGGATTCCTAAGGCCCGGGTCAGGCTGCTTGAAATAAACCCTACCCCCCCTTGCCCTATCTGTGCCTCAGGCTGTGCAAAAAATCACATCCAGGGAAGATAGTCCACCTCGGAGGTCTAATAACTTCCCCGGGCATTTTGTCAGCCCTGGACATACAGGGCCGACATTAGAATCAGCCCTGTACGTCCAGGGCTGGTGACCGCCCACTGCCCGCCCAGACTCTGCCCACAGGCCAACCGGCAGGGAAGTTAGTTGGGGGCAGGAGCTGGCACAAATAACGGGGATGGACATCCTATTGGGCCGTCCATCCCCGCTATTTGTAGCACAGAATAACCCCCACTATGTTTAACCACCAAGGCCAGTATTTTAAAAAACGCTGATTTTAGTGTTTAACTACTGATCCGATAGACGATGCAGATCATGAAGAGTTATGCGGGAATCTTTGCTGGGATCTAGATACAGCCTAGGAAGAATTTTATAGGCAGACAAACCAAGAATTATACATTAGGGGGATGATATTTATTAGTGGCAGTTAATAGTTTTGTTTAAACGAGAAGGAAAGTCAATATGATAAAGGAGCGTCCTTTAAGGAAAGGCTTAAGAGGTTAGGACTCTTCAGCTTGGAGAAAAGACAGCAGAGAGGAGATATGATGCAAGTCTATAAAATTCTGAGTGGAGTGAAATGGATAAAATCGAAGGAAGATATGATTAAAGCAATTAGTATAGCTATGTTTAAAAAGGGAGAAGTTCCTAGAGGAAAAGTCCATAGACCTTTATTAAGATATACCTGGGGAAAGCCATGTCCTATTCCCCAGTGTCAGCATCATGAAATCTTTGGGCCTGATATTCTTCTGGACATGCTATGCACTGCTATGGCATATAGCCCTGCCCGCCAACCCTTAACCCTGGATATTCAATGCTGGGATCATATGCAGCCCCACATTGAATATCCAGGGATTGCATTAGATAAATGGGCAGCAGCGATATTGCATGCTGCCCAGTTATCGCTTGTGGCCGCCTCCACCCCTCCCTGGAACGCCCCCGACATGCCCTAATGTTAATTGGATAGCATCGGGCCTTGTAGGGAGTTAGAAGGGGATATTCAAAGACTAACCATGGAAGTGTCATTGTATAGCCTGATTTAAGGCATTTACATGGTTTACTGGGCTGTAAACTATATAAATGCCTTTTGAATATCGGGCCCTTCCTATTTTTTGGGATCCTGCCAGGTACTTGTGACCTGGATTGACCACTGTTGGAAACAGGATACCAGGCTTGATGGACCTTTGGTCTAACCCAGTATGTGTTCTTATGTTCGTTTGTCTATTCAGCATTGTTATATGTACAGTCTTTGTCACTGAATACTGTATATGTATTGGCCAGTGATTGCTGCCAACGCTATCCTATTTGACAGAATTACAGCACTGAGGCAGAAAAAGTAGAAAACAGAAAGAAAAGTCTAAAACTGTCAACGCTTGCTAAAATGTTAGAAGAAATAGATAAGACAGGTTATTTTCTTTATCTCTCATTTATACTGTATCTTCTTCATGCCCGTCAGAAAGCATTATTGTTTGGGGAGTATGGACAATGTAGTAGATTTATATTGCCTAAGATTTTTGGTTTTTTTGAGTTTTACCACAAGGCTTATTAAACAAACTAGCTCTTATGGACTCTTTCTCTCATCCCATATGTCTTCTAACCACAGTTGTCACATCGTACCACTGTGTTTGTAAATAGTGATTGACATTTTTGGGGAGAAAGGTTAAAAAATGTGGTATGTTGAAGTGTACTGCCAGAAGTCAGGTTGCTGAATAAGGCTGCCAGCTTGACCCACTAACATACCACTAACGGTCAGATGGCATCACTTTGGGTAGGCAACTGCCATCTTGACCCATACCAACATACCACTAATGATCAGATGGCATCACTTTGGGTAGGCAGCTGCCAGGAGAAGAGTGACTGGAAATTGCTTCGGCCTCCATGGAACCACCAGGGGTTTCAAAGTAGACTTCAGGGGGTGGTGGTTGGACTTGATTGAAAGGATGCAGGGCAGTGGTGGCGGGGGGGGGGGGGGCAGCACATTGGAGGACCTTGTATTTTCTTATTTACACAAAGTAGGGTGGGATTATTGATAAGCAACACTAAGCTACTAAGGATGCCCTTCTGATAACAGAGTGAGGACTTTTTTAATTACAGCAAATCAGCCCCTTTAAATGATGGTGGGTCTGGGATGGGATCTGCCATGATGCGTTCACGTTATTGGGTGGTGGATAAAAGGATCGTCCTTGCAGTTGACTTGGAAAAGTTTAAAAAAATAAAGGAATTCAAGAGAAACTAGCATGAGCATAGAGGATCCTTAGACAGGAGGGTAACGCCTGAAATTGGGTAGAGTCCATAGTACTGTATCATGAATGGGTCTTATTGTCCATATCCGCTGTCAAGACCCACTGCTGACCCTTTAATTCCTTTGAGGTTTGACCTATATAAGAGCATAAGATGTGTCATATATGGTCAGACAAACGATCCATTAAGGCCACCATGCTGTCCCCATCGACCGTCAAACTAGCGCAAAATTACCTGACAAGAGTCCAAAGTATAGATTTATCCCTTTTTCTCTACCAGGGAGAAGTGGTGCTTTCCACAAATCTACATGGTTGATTTCATAAGCCGAAATTGACAAACAGCAGCCAGAATAACTAGTGGTTGTTATCACATTAATGTGCACTAACATTGTACCTGAATGTGACATTTATCAGCAGTACAGTCAGGTCTGCTGCAGTTAGAGTCTGTATGTGATAAAGAAAGAAAGAAGTTCAAACTGGGGGACGTTTATAGAAGTGTGCTAAGAGGTGGCGTTCAGTTCATGCGCACCACCGGCATTAGGAGGCATAGCCGCATTTTAAAAAAATAAGCTGTGGTTGTGGTCCCAATAACCACCTCCCTCCATAGCACAGCCCCCCCACCTGATCACATACCCCCTCCAAGACAGACCCCCCCCACCTGATTGCATACCCACCGCAAGAGACCTCCCACCTGATGACAAACCTCCCAATAAGGGATCTCTCCATCTGAAACAACTGCCTTGCAAACCTTAATGCTATCCTCCCCACACCCCTGTAATCCTGCAAATACTTTCTGGTTAGCCCTTGTAGTCTAGTAGGCAGAGCACAAGTGATTCCCCTCCCTTCTATCCCGTTGTCCCCCAAGTTCAAAATAACAGATATGACCCCTAGAAGTAGCCTCATGTTATTGCTGCTAGGGGTCAATCTACCAAAAAGGGTGAGGTAACCATGTGGAATCTTATACAATTATTCCCATGAAGTGCCATTTTAGAAGGGGCATCTAGGAAAAATCTAGGGCATCCCGAGCAGAACATCCAAAAACCTGGGGAGTGGCAGCAGTGCCTTCTGAAATTGCTTTGTCTCCATTCCGCAAAGTGAACATCCCAGTAAGTGGGTCTGGAGATGGGCCCTGTGCAGATACAAAGACTAGGTACATCACAGGTTTGGGGTTTTTTGTGCCATCAAGTCAGTGTTGACTCAGAGTGACCCAGCTACCTCTGGGTTTTCTTGACAATGTATCACTGGAAGTAGATCACCAGCCTTTTCTTCTGAGGCAATGGAGGGTAAAGTGACTTGCCCAAGGTCACAAGGAGTGCCAGTGGGAATTGAACCCTTGATTTTCTGGGTACTAGGCAGTTTCTCTAACCACTAGGCTACTCCTCCACTCATGCACAGGTTTAGGCCATTTTGCAAATGTGGATGTCCCCAAAGGGCATGCCCACAGAGCTGCGTGCTTGGACGCCTCAGCCCGGGTAGGTCAGAAGGGGAGAGTCTATGTTATGCCCTGCCATTCGTGATACTCAGAGGTGCGGCAGAGGGCCAGTAGTATGTTTGGAGTGTGTATTTACAGACACGTGTCATCAGTCAGGAATATTAACTGTTGCAATGTAAGCGTATTTTGCTCTTCTCCCTGGAGCGTTGCAGCCATGAATCAAGCACTTTTTTGCATCTTATTCGTGGTCAGGAGCAGGTATAAACATGGATACCTCAACAGCCAAGGCCTGACATGCCTGTAGCATTTTGAAATTGCATTGTGATGTACAGCAAACTTGCTTCTCCCAGGACACGCCTCCACCATGCCCCCCATGCTACCTGGACACTTTTGCACCAAGGATGTCTATATACCCGGCTTTATATAAAGGGGGGGAGGGGGTCCAGTGATGCCTCCATGATTTGGATGTCTAAATGCCCCTTTTTAGACATCCAACTAATGACTAGAGCTTCTAAAACACCCCGCATAGTGTCCTTCTTAGACTGGATTTAGTTGAAGGATCTACATATGAGTTTGTTTGCTAGAGAGGTTATTGACATCGGTTTGAACTTCTTTCTTTCTTTGACACATACAGATTCTAATTGCAGCAGAACTGACTGTGCTGCGTTAAATGTCACATTTACACATGGTGCATAAGTTTGATGCCTGTTTGCAAATATTCATTTTTCCCCTTGCTACGACAGGGCTTTGATTTTAATATTAGGAGAATATTTGTCCTTGTACTTTGTCAAATGCCAAGTGTGTTTCAGGCAACCACAGTTCAAGATTCCCCTAGTGTATCTACAGAAATCAAATCAGAAAGACTAGAGGTAATTCAAAAGGTATTGGTACTTGAGATTGATGCCCCCCCCCACCCCCTATTCTCCAGTCAATGAAAGGCGAGCAATTAATTGTGGAGAGAATCATAAAGAGGGTGAAATGCGAAAGTAAACCCAAGCAAGAAACCACATACTTTCAAATGGATACCACATTGGTTTATCACCCTTCCTCCAGGTATATCTTGTCTATCTTGTTTTTTTTTACATACTGTTTGCAAAGTATAGGGAGACATTGTGTACATAAGCATTTATTGTTCAGCATGTGTTCAGAATAAGCAGTCATCATTAGAGCAATATTATGGATTCAAATAAAGGCAGGCACCCAGCATCACGCTGCAGCAACCGTAAGACCCCTAGTGGCTTTGAGGCTATTATTCCACCAGGAAATATAGAAAGTCAGAATTCTATTCCACTGTGACAGAGGATAATTTTGCATAAAGAAAAATGCATCCTTCCCTCTAATTCTGGAGTTAATCAACAAGTTCAGAGTTGGGGATTGCAGTCTCCAATTGTGCCAATGCAAACTCAAGAAATTGGGGAAAAATACGTCCCCGTCTATCCATCTATGATTCTGCCTGTGTATCTAACCATACTATAGTGCCGTCCTCCTCATTCTGCTCTTCCTGCTTCCTTGCACAGGAAAATCAGAATTTCTTTGCACCTAGAAACACTTTGTGCCAAAATAATCTTCTGCTTGAATTATTTCATTAAGGAAGTTTGTATTGCAGAAAATGCCTCACCTTCAATCCTCGCCAGGAAGAACAAACTGCTGCCGCCATATCCTGCTTTGCAGGGCTAGATTAATCACAAAACAGCTCGCTTCCTTTTTAAGCCCTATTAGAAGACAGATAAGGATCCATTTTATTCATTTGATCTGCGGCTTATAATGCCCCTGCAGCAAAAGACATAATAACATCGGAGTCGAGCATGTCCATGTTAAAGTTTATGCATTTGCCGCTACTGGAAGAACACAGTGTTTACAGGCTTGAGTGCGTGTTCACCAGGCTGGATCGAGGCTGATCGTGCCACAGTATTCCATCAGCTAATGATTAGTCATGTCCTTTATCATCTCTGTCACTTGGCAATGTGTTGCCACAGGTAACATATCACCCCCTTCTCTGCTTTGTACCGATTTCATGTAGAAAATTTGTATTTACTTTGGAAGCGTAATTTGTTCCTCATGGATAATATGACCCTTGGCGGAGCCGGATCATGGGTTAGTTGAAGTGATATTTTCCAGTAATGGTAGTCGTACATCATTGCTGTCAGCTCGGGTTAGGAGGCAAGCACATTACAGCTCCATTTTAGCTCTGCAGGCTTCTTGGATTATTTGCCATAACCGAGTGTGACATGACCACACTATAGAGTGCATTAAAATTTTAGTAGATTCTCAGGCAAGTTCCTTGGCTCTAGCCTTTGATTTAGGCAGGGCAAAATGGTGAACACTTCTGGGGGTTCTGATTTTCCCCACCAAAGATGTTCTATATCAATGGTCCAAAACAGGGTTTTTTTTGTGTTTTTTATTTCCTGGAGCTTAGCTCATCCAGGGGGGTAGTTAAGCAAACAAGCTAGAAATCAAACAGAGAAACAACGAATATTGTGTTCTGCATTCTCAAAATATATTATAAGCACATAATGTTACATGCATCGAAAGACATATTTGTATTATACGATTCGTATCTTATCTGCTGTTCTGCCCTATCATGTAAGACCAGCCTTTACAATCTAAAAATTGTGTTATTGGATTCAGTTTTATATCACATTTTATATATTTTTTAAAAAATTAACCTGTAAATTAGGAACTTTAGTCTTTTGTATTCTTTATGTAGTGAAGATCAATAGAATAGAAGCTGTGAATACAGACTAGATTTTTTTTTATACCTATAATAAAGTATTTCCACTGCCTCTTATTTGCTCAACATGCAGACATTATCATTATACTGTATTGCTAGTTTCTCTATAACTTGGTTAACAGTTGACATATTCATCTACGTTTCTGCTTATGATCCTGGTTATGCAGCTCGTAGGATTCTGCCTTACTAATCAGTCTTAGTCATCTTTTGCATGGGTGAAAGTCCTCCATTTGCCGCTACGTGTATGAGTTTTTTCATGATTTGCATGTTTTGTGTTGTTTTTAATTTTATTTTTAGAAATCTTCACTAATAAAAAAAGAGGCATCCTGGGGGAGCATTTCATGAATTTGTAGATTTACTCAAACTTCGCACCTGCACTTTCATTGCATAAATGTACATGTGTATTTAGCCAATCACTGTGATGATGAAATTCAGTTAATTGATGCATATAAACTTTTAAGTGGGTACCTTGTTTTTGAAAATCAACTTGTTTTGCATGGACTTAAAAGTCAGTGGTAGATATGAATCTTGAACTTGTGCCCTGGGACTTCTGCTGAATCAGATTTGAATGGTTTAACCTCTCACACTGTGGTCTAAAGTTTCTAAACCTTGGGGATTACTGATATGGGTGTGTGACAAGCATGTGCATTCAGTGTACATTTTCAACAGTCTTAAAATATGCACATAATTTCATTCTATGAATCATTTTGTACACACGGAGACAGAAATCTGGGGAGAGGACCATTTCAGAGGTATATTTATGACACATGGGGATTATTTTGGAAGTCCCATTTGGACGTCTGAAAATGAACATACAGATGTCCAAAGCACGAAGGTATATCTCCAGAGTCATTTTTGAATCTAGGTCTGTGGACGTCCCCATTGTGAGGATGTCCAAGTCTGAATGAGGGCCTGGTCGAGGCATTTCCAGGAACCTGGATGTAACTACCTGATTTCAGAAACATCTTGGATGTCTGGAAGTTTAGACCTGCTCCAGGCATGAATAAGCTTTGGAAAAGTGCTTGTTTGGCTGAAAAACATCCAGAGGGTATAGAGAAGATAGCTCTCCATCACCCCTAGTACTCAGCACAATCACAATGATAGTAGCAGTGAGATTTGAACCCTGGCTTTCCTGGTTCTAGCCCACTGCTCTAGCCATTAGGCTACATCTAGGCATTCAGGGTGTGAAATACTATTCTAGAGATGTACATGAACAGTAGATGCCCCCACAGACTTCCATATCGGGTACGTCCATGTTTCTGAAATCATGTCTGAACCTAGACCTGCCTGCCTTTTTTTCAGACATTCTGGTTTAGACATCCACGCTTGCACTTAGATATCCTTTCTGAAATGCCCTTTATGAGTAATAGAAAAATTAAAAATAATTGTGCCCATATTCAAAGGCAATTATACCTTTGCTGGAAGATGGCAAATATATAATTGGCCTATCCATAGACTTTTAAAATACATACAGATAAATCAGGCTATTTAAATCAATAAGCAGCCAGATATCATTTATATATTTGTGAGTTGGGTTAGGGGAGGCATGAGGGCAGGCTGTAAATCACTTTGATAATGTGTGATGGGCGATATATCAAATCGTGAATAAACCATAACATTCAACAAGACATTTAACATGTTTTTCTTCTCCTTGATACCTTTGTTCTCTATCAAGCTCCTCTTTTAAGGTCCAGTTGCTCTCTTGTTTCTCCTATGAGCCCTAACAACCAACTCCCCTATGAGGAAAGTATAGGCTGGTGAGCCTTACCTCGGTGGTTGGAAAAATCATGGAAGTGTTACTAAAGGAAAGGATAATAAATTTTCTACAATTCAATGGGTTGCAAGACTTCAGGCAATATGATTTTTTTCACAGGCAGATCGAGCCATATGAATCTAATTGATTTTTTTGACCAGGTGACCAGAGAACTAGATTGAGGGCATATGCTGGATATGGTCTACTTAGATTTCAGCAAAGCTTTTGATACTCTTCCTCATAGAAGGCTCATGAATAAACAAAACAGTCTGAAATTAGGACCCAGTGGAGTGGAGTGGATTAGAAACTGGTTGACTGATAGATGACAGACGGTGATGGTAAATAGAATTCACTTGGAAGAAAGAAAGGTGAATAGTGGAGTGCCTCAAGGATCTGAACTCAACCCAATTCTGTTCAAACCTTTGTAAGCAACATTGCCGAAAGGGTTAGAAAGAAAAGTTTCCTTTTTCAGATGACATGAAGATGTACAACAGAGAAGACACTCCAGAGGGAGCTGAAAACATGATAAATGATCTCCAAAAATTAGAAGAATAGTCTAATGTTTGTCAGTTCAGATTTAATCTGAAGAATGCAAAGTGGTGTAGTCTGGGTGCAGAAATCCAAAAGAGCAGTATATGATAAGGTGTGAGAGGCTGATATGCATAGATCAGGAGAGAGACGTTGGAGTGATAATGTCTGGAGATCTCAAAGTTGCAAAGCAATGTGACAAGATGGTGGCCAAAGCCTGAAGAATGCTAGACTGCATAGAGAGGGGCATAACTGGTTGAAAGGAGGAGGCGATAATGCCCCATGTACAGGTCACTGGTGAACTTTCATTTGGAGTACTATATTCAGTTTTAGGGGCCATATCTTGCTAAAGATTTCAAAAGACTTGAAACAGTTCAAAGGAAAGCAACCAAAATGGTATGACGTTTGCACCAACAGCCATAGGAGTAGAGACTTGAAGACCTGAATATGCATACCCTAGAGGAAAGGAGCGACAAGGGGATATGATATAGACATTTAAATACTTGAAAGGTATTAAGAAGCAAACCTTTCCCAAAGATGAGGAAGCTATGAAAGTAGAGGAGATGAATTGAAGTTGAACAGAGGAAAATTTAAAGGCGACATCAGGAAATATATTTTCATTGAAAAGATAGTGGATGCCTGGAATGACCTCTCACTGGAGGTGGTGGGTACAAAAATGGTGATGGAATTCAAAAAGGCATGGGATAAACCCAGAGGACCCTGTGGCTTAGGAGTGAGGTTTTTTATGTCACGGTCTGCGCAAAACTAACCTATTTAGAGAAATTGCCCACAAGAAGAACATTCTTGTTCAAAGTATAACTTAAATGAATTTCACACTTAAAAAAAGCATAGAGCAAGGGTAACTTGCACAGAGTGGTAGTTACATTTCTAAACTTGCTGGCCAAACTAGATGGGCCATGCTGGCCTTTATCTGCTATCATTTACTATGGGGTCAATTCAGGTGCCAAAGCTCCCCACACATTCAGCAGAGATGTACAGGGAGCTCTCGACGGGGCGGGAGAGGGAGGGCCAAAAGAGGAGCGAAGGTGGGCCAGAGGTGTGACCCTGAATGTACAGGGCTGATTCCGATCGCAGCCCTGTATGTCCAGGGTTACCAACCTAGACCTTGGAGGTGGAATAGGTCCCCCCAACGTGGGAGGACAGCACAGCAGGGCAGCACCAACAAGGTAAGGTGCAGGAGGGGGTTCCCCACAACCCGATCCTGGCAGGCCTGATTGGAGGTCAGGCAGTGGGGAATAAAAGCTTTAAAACCAGGTGGACGATCGGGACTCCTGCATGGCATCTCGATGCCATGACAATCGGATGCCATGGCACTGTGGCTCTATGCAGGGACCTAGGCTGGGCTAGCCAGGGAGGGAGTTAGACATTCAGTGGGGCTGGATCGGGGCACATCCGGGTCGTCCAGGCCCTATGCCCCAATTCTACTCCTGCAGGAGCAGAATTGGGTGCATATCCAGGCCATCCAGATTCTGGACGTCTGGACGGCCTGCACATGCCCCGACCTGAAGTGGCCTCCACATTACTGTGTTACTTTGAAAGTACTGGAGTGGGAGTGGAGATAGAGTGGGCCGAGCAGGTGGATTTGAAAAGAGGGATGGTGCTCATCTGGTGAGGTGTGGAGGGAGAAAGATGTTGCCAAGTGGCTGGCAGAGTGGAAAAAGAGAGAATGCCGGGCCCTGCCAAAAGAATGCAGTAATTCGGGTGATGCTAGTATGCTGGGCAGGGAGTGATAGTGAGAGATGAGGATGCTGTGTGGGGGGGGGGGAGGGGGATTTAAAAAGAAAGGAGATGATAGGGAGTGGGCAAAGGGAGTTTGGCACTGGGCAGAGGGCGAGGGAAGGGTTTAGGGGGCCTGCTATGCTAGAAGCACTGTGCTGGAGCTCCCACCAGTGGCAGGAGTGAACGCTGTGCTGGAGCTCCCACCACTGGCAGGAGTGAACGCTGTGCTGGAGCTCCCACCACTGGCAGGAGTGAACGCTGTGCTGGAGCTCCCACCAGTGGCAGGAGTGAACGCTGTGCTGGAGCTCCCACCACTGGCAGGAGTGAACGCTGTGCTGGAGCTCCCACCACTGGCAGGAGTGAACGCTGTGCTGGAGCTCCCACCACTGGCAGGAGTGAACGCTGTGCTGGAGCTCCCACCACTGGCAGGAGTGAAAGCTGTGCTGGAGCTCCCACCACTGGCAGGAGTGAACGCTGTGCTGGAGCTCCCACCACTGGCAGGCGTGAACGCTGTGCTGGAGCTCCCACCACTGGCAGGAGTGAACGCTGTTCTGGAGCTCCCACCACTGGCAGGAGTGAACTCTGTGCTGGAGCTCCCACCACTGGCAGGAGTGAACGCTGTGCTGGAGGTCCCACCACTGGCAGGAGTGAACGCTGTGCTGGAGCTCCCACCACTGGCAGGAGTGAACGCTGTGCTGGAGCTCCCACCACTGGCAGGCGTGAACGCTGTGCTGGAGTTCCCACCACTGGCAGGAGTGAACGCTGTGCTGGAGCTCCTTCTAGTAGATGAGTCAGAGGAGAGACGGCTTTACGCAGAGGGTAAAAGGCTGAAGAGTCTCCTAGGGTGCCTAATGCCATTGCACTGACCCTGGCCTGTAGTTCAACTCTAACTGAAATTGATGAAGAACACTTTAATTTTAAGTGATTTTGCAGGTAGGAAAAAAATAACACTAGTATAGAAACAGAAACTATGGGCCCGATTTTCAAAAGGCATTTACATGGTTTACAGCCCAGCAAACCGTCTAAATACCTTAAAAGGGGATATTCAAAGGCACTTACACAGTCAGTCCCACTGACTATCCCCTTCTAACTCCCCTATGCACCCTGATGCTATCCGGCTAGGGGCATTCCAGGGCAGAGCAGAGGTGGAGACTGTCGCTAACCGGGCAGCGGCGATATCGCATGCTGCCCGGTTAGCGATCTGCGCCTAAAAGATAGGCAAGGAAAACCCTCGACTATCTTTGAGGTGCAGGAGCTAACTAGGCAGCATGCGATATCGCCGCTGCCCGATAGCTACTGCAACTTCCAGCATGTGCAGCAATCTCCGGATATTCAATGCCAGGGCCGCATATGACCCCAGCATTGAATATCTGGGGTTAAGGGTTGGTGGGCAGGACTATGTGCCCTAGGGGCACATAGGCTATCCAACTTAATAGCGAACATTTCAGGGGCGTGAAAGGTGCGCAGCATATAAAGTGATGTTTTTTTAACCTTTCGTCTTCTTTAGTTAATTTAACTTATGCAATGCAAGACAGAAAAAAAAAGAGAATGGGTAAAATAAAACAAAAAATTAAGCTAAAATACAGAGACAGATTACCCAGCATGCTCTGTTTCACACTGAACCTTTCTACGAGAGAGGGGCAATAGAGGAAGTCAGGATTGACAAGCTGGAGCCAGAAGTGGCACAGGGTAACGCTTCAATTCACACTGAAATGATTTCTCCTGCCTAGAACAATTTAACCTGCCTACACTGTTAAACTTCTATATTACACGCTTCTGTCAGAGTGTCAGGAGGAATGATAAGCGTCCTTGAAACTGCAACCTCTATTACATATCAAGAACATTCCATAAGGGGCTGTTGCCTACATTTTTAAGCATGATCTCTCAAGTATAAAGACTACCCCCATTCAGTGACCCCTCTGCCTCTTGTTAGCTGAGAGATGCAATGTAATCTTAAGTGACTCCCTTGTCTCTTCCATCGCAAAGCCCAAGATGTCTTACGAGGTTGCTGGCTTACTGCCAGAAGCATGTCTGAAACTAGGTGAAGCTGCATACTTTAACATCGAGTTGCTCTTGCGAACAGTAAGCTAAGGGTCCACAGGCAAAGGGTTGAACTTGCTTTCTTCATTTTCACATTCCCCATACTGAAGATCTTCCGAAAACAGGCAGCCTTTGGAGCTAGTCAAGAAATATCACCATGTTAATTATTACCCTGGAATATCTAGGGTGGCACCACAAAAGCTGTCCAAAATAAGGGGGAGGGGGGAATTACTCCATGTAAAATTTAACCATCCAAAATAATAAATGGACCATATTAATGTCAGAGTATAATTAAAAATGAAAATAAATAAATAAGTGCTAGTGTAAGATAAATGGGCTGTTTTCACTAGGACCGAGCATCCTTATTAGCACAAAACTAGAGTTGAATCAAAACCATTATTGTAATCCAATGTTTTTGATTCAGCCCAAGTTTTGTGCTGAGTAAGGACGCACGGGCCTGGTGAAAATAGCCCATTTATCTGGTGCTCTCTTTTATTTATGTATGTATCGAGAGGGGAATGTTAGAAAGGACGTCCAAGTTAAAATCGGGTACGTCCAGGGCAGAACGTGCAGGATAATGCCAGGGATGTCCATCTCTCTGGCTGATTTCAGGAATATCAACGTCCCCGAGGTGGCTGTGCACATGGGCTGCCACATAGACATTCCCAGTAGGGAAAATTCTTAGGCAACCTTTCTAAAATTTCACTTCATATGTATCTATTTTTCACTGATTTTCTGCCTGCCCAAAACAGCTGCTAAAAAAAACAGAAAAAGGGAATGGCCTAAAACGAGGACAGTTGTAGTTAAACTCCATTGCATGATTTAATTCTTTTCATTACTTTATCATTCTCAAAAGAAAGGACAACTAAAGTATCATTTGATAAACAGAGACAACTATTAGTCGAGGGCCACAGAAAATAATGCAGCATTTCCATATGCACTGATCAGAACTCAAAATACTTTTCCTTTTGTCTGCCTGGTTCTGGGGAGAAGAGGCGTGGTTACAGCAACAGAACCAAGGGCAGCAGAACATCTTTTTGGGGCCAAACAAACTAATCTCCAGCCCTGCCAAACTCTCTAGTTGCTGATGCTGTGCTGGACAAAATATTGGTGAGGGTCATGGTTCCTATGGCCCACCCCATTCTGTTGCCTATGAACAGAACCCTCCGGAGTTCCTCATTAAGTGGGTAGTTTTATGAAGGTTTTCCATGTAAAGCTTGTTTTCCATGTAGAAAAGATCTTTTATGAAATTGTGCAGCGACATAGACACACATAAGTACGTGTGCCAACAGGAGAGCATGTACTTATACATGTATTAGATATAGGTGCTCCTTGCACTGTAGTTTGTGTGGAGCAAGAATGGAGTTATAATGTTTGTGAATAATGAATAGAATACTCACACACTTTTACACTGGCCTCAGAGCAGGTATAACTTTCTGACTTTTGCATACTATTGGAGCTGGTGGATTTAGATGCCTATTTATAAAGCAATAAAGGCACCTATAACCCAAACTATAATCCCAAGTAAAAAAATAATAGAATATAAATACATTTTTATTGGACTTCAAATAAAGAAGCCAAACAACTTCCAGCATAAAGAGCCTAAAAGAGCTCAAATAGCTTCCAACACAAAGAAGCCTAACAAAGCTCAGGACAATCAAGCCAGGTTTGCTCACGCTTTCATCGGCCCAAGAAAGCTCACAGACCAAGAGCTACAATCTAACCTATTTAAGACTAATAAGAGAGAATATTTTTTCACTCAACGCATAATCAAACTCTGGAATTTGTTACACGAGGATGTAGTAAAAGCTGTTAGTGTAGCTGGGTTTAAAAAAGGTTTGGACAAGTTCCCGTTGGAAAGGTACATAAATCATTATTAGAGAGGACTCAGGAAATACACTGCTTGTCCCAGGACAAGTATTGTGGAACCTGTGTGCCTTTTTGTGAACCTGCCAGGTACTTGTAACCTGGATTGGGCACTGTTGGGAATAGCAGACTGTGCTTGATGGACCTTGGTTTGACCCAGTATGGCATTTCTTATGTTCTAATGTTCTTGCATTGCTATGTAAGCAAAAATCAATACATTTTGAAGTCCATATTTTATATTAAAAAAATCATCTCATAGTTTCTTTAAAAAAAGCCACAATAAATCATAATATAATCTCATATATCCATCTGCGTATGCCACTGATCCCTGATGCAGATAAGTCGAAACACAATATTGTGTTGGATGGATATATGAGATTGTTATATGATTTCTGTGGATTTATTTTTTTGAAGAAATTATGAGATGAAATATAAAATATGGACTTCAAAATGTATTGATTTTTCTTACATATAGCTCTTGGTTTGTAAGCTTTGTTGTCACTATTAAATGAGATACGTCCAATGTAAACAAAACCACGGGAAAAATTAGGTTTTAAAAATTACACTTCAAAGCCAACAATTAACAAGCGAAAAAACAGGTCTCAGAACTTTAGCCACCAAGAGACTTCCGTCTGCTGATATGGTGTCTTAGAACATCAATGACCTTTCTTGTAAACTTTTCGCGGTTTTTGTTGTATTTTCTATTTAGACTACCGCACTCATCACAAGAGCTAATAAATATTCAATATGTTCCGTGGGTACACGAACTTCCACACATTGCATAGTAGAGTAATAACTTATACACAACTCCAACATTTGTCTCCTTACTATGCTGCTGAAACTTCACTTCTAAATATCTTGTCCATATTCAGAAGGATTTACAACTTAGCTTTCTTGTGATTGAGGACAGGTGTCCATTGAAGCTTATCTCCGTGAGGATCTCAACGCTCTACCTGGGCACCACTGAGGCGTTTCACGGCCACAGTTTCATCAGGAGATCTCACCCATTAAGTTCTATAATTGAAACAGAAACAGTATATTACTACACCCTTTCCCAAACACACCAAACCCATTAACATTTTAAAAAGCATCCCATTCTCACTTACAATGCTGCCCACGTCGCTAATCTTAGAAATGTCAGCTATTAGCTTCACCAAACTCAGTTTTCTTCAGACGCCGCGCATGCGGAATGCCCGGCTCCGACTAACCCCTTTAAATTTCCATCCAAATACGTCAGCCGACGTCACATACAACTTACCCCACCTACCTACCAACTAATTCCTAAAAGACAGACCTAGACCTTAATTAGCACATACCAAGAGTATCACTATTCGCTGCTATACACATACCACCCAATCAATAGAAGTGTTAAGGCCATTCGGGCTAACCGTCCCCAACCTGTAGATCCATCTTTGCTCTCTTATCAGAAGGGTCTTATCAAGCGTTTTACCCACACTAGCCCGATTCACTTTATCAATGACAAAGCAGCGGAGTTGATCGTATACATGACCTGCGGTCAAACAGTGGGACACTATAGGGGTTTCTACCTTCCTATATTTCAACCTACTGCGATGCTCACGTATTCGTATTCTCAACGCTCTTATTGTCTTGCCCACATACAATAGTCCACAAGGGCACTGAAATAGAAAATACAACAAAAAACCGTGAAACGTTTACAAGAAAGGTCATAGATGTTCTAAGACACCATATCAGCAGACGGAAGTCTCTTGGTGGCTAAAGTTCTGAGACCTGTTTTTTCGCTTGTTAATTGTTGGTTTTGAAGTGTAATTTTTAAAACCTAATTTTTCCCGTGGTTTTGTTTACATTGGACGTATCTCATTTAATAGTGACAATACACGTTCAGAGACTGACCGCATATAATAGTGTAAGCTTTGTTGGGCCGATGATGACAACGCAAGCAAATCTGGCTTGATTGCCTTGAGCTTTGTTAGGGTTCTTTATGCTGGAGGCTCCTTTATTTGAGGTCCAATAAAAATTTATTTCTATTCTATTTTGTTATTTTTTATTTGTAGTTATGGTTTTTGAATGCATGTTGATGTGATACCCCTGTTTCTGAGACATTCATTTTTTGGTCTTGATAATATAGGCATCTTTTGGTACTGTTAACATTGGTGTCCTGTTATAAAATCAGGCCCAAAACGGAAAACTCTCTTTTTGATATGAAAGAAAGACAACTGAGCGGTTTTTAGCTCTCTTCTAGAAGAAAACTCATAGGCATGATTGTGATTCTCATTTTTCTCTAAAATGTTCCCCAATTATTTGCCATTCTCTACTGCCTCATTTTATTTGTTAAGGACTGACTGTGTTCATATCTTCACTGCCTGTGCAACAATGATCTGGCTGAACATGTAAGAAATAATGTCCTGGCAATGTCACACTCAGCATAGGTACACGTGTATCACCTCGGTGGGTAGCGTTAAGTGCACTGTACGGATGGTGCCAAACAGTAGGAACTCAGGGGTGGAGCACAACCTGTGCTAGCAACATGGGGGGTATGCTGGGCACCTCTCCATTTCTTCGTCCCGGTCGAGCTCCACTCCTGCACTCATTTTCAGGGCTGATTGCGTGCTATTAGTGCAAAGCTTATTAAACATGTCCCTTTGCACCCTAATTGGTGATATCTGCAAAGTAACCATCGATAAAGCATATAAACAGCAGTTGATATCACCTTGCCCCCTAGTTATATTCTTTTCAAGTCTGTTGGGCCCCTTGACAAGGCTTTCTCTGTCTGCAGATAAAGAGCAGACTTTAGCTCCCGCCTTTTGTAAGTGCAAAGTTCACTAATAAAAAACAAAGAACACAGAATAAAAAAAGTTCTAATGGTATTATTGCACCGAAAGGAGTATCAGGCAATGTAAATTGCTTCTGATCAGCTTTTTATCTGAATGACCTTGCTGGCATGCACTCAGGATCTTATCAGGGACCTTTGCCAAACTTCAATAAACCAGAACCACTTTTCAGAGCTTGACGGCTGATAAGCTTGGAAGTGGCAGCTAATTGGTGAGAACAGCTCTTGTTTATCTCCTAAGAGCTATGTAGTAGATCTCTCTCCAGCCCTCCAGCCCTCCACTTCTGCGGTAGGGCTTGTGAACAGCTGTGCGCACATTCAGAACAAGCTTCCCACCTTTGTTCTCGAGGTTGTTTTGTAGGTAATTAATCTCATTGCAGTGATATGAAAATTATCTATTAAAATGTTCAGTCAAAACAACATTTGGGAGGAGAGAGGGGGAGGAAAGGGGGAGAGGAGCCATTTGCTCTGTTTGTTAATTGGTTCTTTCACCTGTCGGTAGTTTATGATAATTAACTTGATACTCAGTGAAAGTGAAATTAATCCACCTGGGTCAAAAGCAGCTATTAATTTCTAATCAAAACAAAATGCTCAACAGATTTTTAGCTTGACTTAGAATAAATACAGCAATATCGGGAAGTGTTTCACAGCCAAACGTTTTGTATTCATGAAAAGCTCAGTGCCCGACATTATAATTGCGGAGACTGTTAGACATTTGTTGGCCTTATAAACTTCAAGCAACAGTTATCACAACCTGAAAATTGTAGCAAGTCAAAAATTCTCTGTCGATGTTTGGATATCTTTGGGGATACAGGCTGGGGCAGCATATGTATTCCACCCTGAAGACATTGTAATCGCTGGATCGGAGATCCTAAGCCGAGTAGGGACCAGAACTGCCAGAAAAGTCCATTCCTGCAAGTCACCAAGGAGGTAACTTTATAACGGATGTTTTGCATGTAAAAGGAGCTCTACAGCTTTCACGCATAAAAGCACATATGGTGACAAGATGTGTACGTTTACATGATCCATGTGTAGGCATGTTCTGGGGTAGGGTTTGGGCAAAGCGTTGGGTGGCAAATTGCACTTGCATAAAATACATACATATATTTGTACTTCACTTGCTAATATTGACGTCTGCTTCCAAACAGGTATAAATGTCTGCAGCATTGTTCTAGCCACTGTCTCTGCTGGTTTATTCTTTGTATTTTATATGGTCACAAAGGGCCCCTCTAACTAAAGCCCAGTGACCGGTTAATGTGTGTTTTAGCATGTCGGTGACAGTGCAGCATAATGAACATCGATTGGCTATAGCACAATGGCATGGGGAATGAGCAGAGTGTGGGTGTGAAGAGCACATTGCTGCTAAAGTAAGGACTATTTTTGCGTGATCAGTGGCAGTGTGACCGTTAGTGCAAATTCACCCAACAAAACCTCTATGGGAGTCGTTAGGTGAACTGGGCTTATTGGGGTGCACATTAGCATTCATGTCTGAATGTTAGCTACTGGGGGAATGCTGGTCCGGCCTCCAACAGCTAGAACAGAGGTTTTTCACATGGAGGCCAATTCAGATCTGGGTGCCTCCGGCACGGCCAGAATCTGGGTGGGCCAGAATTGCACCCAATTTGGATCCCACAGGGGCTACACATCCCTGTGGAATCAGAATTAGGTGCACCCAGCCTGGAAGGGCCTGCCGTGCCCTGATTCTGGGCCCCCAAATGCCAGCCACTTACTCGGTTAGCCCAGCCAGACTTGTGCATGGAGTCGCAGTGTTGTGGCATCCTGTTGCTATGGCTCCATGGCTCCATGCAGGAACCATGATCCCCAGCAGACCCTGAAATGATCCTTTCCCTGCTGCCTGACCCCCAATTGGGCCTGCCATGGCTAGGGTCAGGCCGCAGGGACCCCTCTCACCTCCTTACCTCCTTTTCCCTCCCCGGAGTGAGCATTGGCTGCCGTCTAGGGAGACTTATTCCACCTCGGGTTGGCTGCCATCTAGGGAGACTTATTCCACCTCCGAGGTGGAATAAATCCCACGTCCAGATCATCGACCCCAGATGTACAGGGCCGGCAATGGAATCATCCCTGTATGTCTGGGGTAGGGGTCATGTCTCCAGCCCGCCTCCGCTTCTCCCTCGGCCTGCCCACTCCCACACCCATACAGAGCTCCTGCACATCACTGCTGTACATGCGGGGAACTCTGTGGGTAGAATCGGCACCTTGGCTTTTAGCGGGCATATACGTCCAACCCAGACGTATATCTCTGCTAAACGTGGGTCAGGACTATCCCTTAACATACATTTGTTTTGCACGTTAAATGCAGACCCTTAGTGGTTTTTAGTAAGATGAGCCCATAGGCTGTTTTACGCATTACAAAATATACTAAAAGCTGGAACTTATGCGGCCTTCACGCATAGGCGAACTGTTATAAAATTACTCTTCACGGCATTTTGCCTGATCTGATTCTGCTTTTTAATCTTAGATTTATAAAACAGACTTGGATATGCAGGGCCTGCCTTTGTTATTTACAAAAACCAATGCAAATTTCAGAATGCTTAAGAGATGACGTTTCTTGTGCCTTGAAGTTCATTAGCAATTTGACTACTTAGATAACACAATGCTTCAACTTTGGATCAGCTCCCTACCTCTGCCTTTTTTGTCAGTATTTTTTTTAAGCTAGTTTACTTCATTTTCTTGATTCTCCTTTGTTATATTTTGTCTGTTGTGTCAAACCTTTGTTATGAATGTTTGCTCCTTTTTCTGTTATTTATCTAAGGAACAGCTACAACTTGCATCATCACTGGAACAGAATGCTATGAATATGTTTCACGCATTTTGTATGATTCGCATTGGTTGCCCATTAAGTGCCCATTAAGATTTTGGTATTGGCATTTAAGGCCATGAATCATGAAATACCTCAGTGCATCTCGTCCGTTTTAAAAATTTATCACCCCCGCTTGTACTTCATTCTCAAAACATTATGGGGAAGATTCAGAGTCCCGAATAGCAGGGTTGTATGTTCAAGTTGTATGTTCAACCAGCACTCAGCTGATGCTCCTGATTCCGTCCAGATCACTCCCTGCATGTACAAGGTGTTTGTGCAGGAAGAGCTGGATGGGGCAGGAGTGGGCAGCATGGAGGCGGATCAGAGGCGGACCAAAGCACCGGGACATACAGAGGCCATTCAGGTTGGGCCTCTGTACATCCGGTGGCCTCAGCTGAGACGCCCACCTTATTCCACCTCCAAGGTGGAGTAAGTGCTGGGTGTGGGGGAGATCAGGCCCTGCAGGCCCCCAGAAGTCAAATCACTGCCACGGTAGGTGTGCCACTGCCTGATCCTGGCCCTGGCTGCCCCGCTGAGGGTCAGGTGACAAGGAAATGGTCCTGTTATCGCTTCATGCATTGGGTGCTCCTGCTGGACATGCCAGTGCCATTGTGAGGGGACACCATGGCACCGGCACACCAGCCGGAGTGTGGTGAGGACTGGCCATGCAAATCCCCGTACGTCCCTTGCAGCAGAATGTAGGGCACGCTGAGCTGTCTAAGTGCCCTGATTCTGCACCCACGGGAACGTTTATCTCTTGCGATTGCACAATCAGGTACAAATGTGCCCCATCCATTTTCTAAATGTCTGGATGGCCCAAACGTGTCTTGCATAGAATCAGTCTCTATTAGGATCATTCCAGAACACAAATAAGCTGGTTAGACATGAGGGATAGACATTTTTTTCACAAATACTTCTAGAACTGTATTCCGAAACCATGCAGCCCTGCACATATATGGCACTAGCACAGGGATCTCAGAACTTGGGCGGGAGGGGGCAGAATGGGGGCACAGCTAGCCGTGGAGACGTATAGAGCATATCCAGGAAAGGCCCATGTACGTTTTCAGTGTTACCCGCGTATGTCCAAGTTAGTCCTGCAGGAACGTGGAATAAGGGCAGGACTTAGAAAATATTCTGCTCTGCTCTGCATTGCATCCCATGTAGAAGAATGGTTGCGACAATGTTTTGCACCAGTGTGTCTGCAGTCTGGGAAAACACTAGATGCGGTTGTACAAGACAGAAAGCAGAGTTGAGTGAAGGTTGAACGGTAAAGAATACAGCGGCATTACTTGGGGATATTCAGCGGTACTAACCATGCTAGTGCCATGGAATATCCCGCTTAGGAGCATTTACAGGGATTACAGCTCTGTAAACCATGTAAATGCATTTGAATATCAGGCCCACCATCTTTTGGGCTTATGCATCTAGAAACAGTGTGAGATCTAAGGTTTTCTGTTGCGGCTCCCAGGCAATGAAATTCTTTGCCAGCTGATCTATGTATTATGTCACAATTTATGCTGTTTAGAAACAAATTTAAAGCATGCTTATTGCAGCAGACATTTTCCGATTTGAACTCACAGGGTGTATAGTTTTCTGGCAATTGGCAGACTTGTGTTTTTGAATATCTAGGCAACTATGACTACATTATATTGATTGCTTTATTTGGTGTTTTGTATCAGGTCCAATTACATGCGTGTTGTGTTTTAGTAATTTTATTGTTTGAATATGTCACTTATCATGAGTGTTTATTTATAATTCACCTAGATCATCGTAGAATGGCATTTATTTACTTATTGGAAATTTCTATACCGCATTCTCCAGGAGATCAAATGTGGTTTACAGAGAACCAAACTTTGAATTGTACAGGAGCAGTACATATTCATTTACGCTAAACAGATAACTAAATAAATATTCCGCATTGTCTGACTAAACCAGTCCAAACAAGTGGGTTGTATTCCTCTACCAGCAGATTGGCGGAGACAGATAGCCAGTGAAATGCCCAAGCTTCCGTGTCATCATTCCCATGCCTCTATTTGCCTCAGTCACCAGAGGGCCCTTCAGTATTCTGTCTTCAGCAGATAATGTATGGGTTTTCTTCCCTGAACAACTGAGAGGAAAAGATTGATTTAAACGCTCGTCATTGACCACCTTGAGAGTGACTCTCTCACTTGAAAGCGACGTGGGAGGCTCCACTAGACTGCAGGCTTTTTGGTAGCCATAGGTGGAGGGAAAATTGGTTCAGCTCTGCACTCTTATCATAATAACAACCCGTTGAACAGCCAGAAAATTGGAAGGATTTGGAAGAGTTCTGCAGCCTCACACAATCTCAACGCTTCCTCTCTCCTCCTCTGTTCCCCCTGCTCTCTCCCAAAGATCACAGAGGAATCAACCTGCCAGCCACCTTAAAACACAGTGTTGGAAAAGCAAGCAAAACAGTTACAGGGAAGTAGGGCTGAAACGGCATGAGGTTTCCACCTGGGGCTTTCAGGGGGTGAGTACCAAGACTTGACCATGTCATTGTCTGAATTGGGGCTCCCAATTCCTTTCGTCTGGGACACAATTTGGGGTGGACCACCGGTGACCGTTGGCACGCATTGCTGTACAAATACTTTTAATGCACGCTTTACGGTCATCTCAGCCTTAATGTGCGCTGCTGCTGCACTTGCCTTAACTCTTTGTCTTCTTCCAGAAAACGTTGTTTGACTTGTGGAAAGCGAAGTGTGCATTCTGGACTCTGCTCTTACTACTACTACAATTAATCATTTATATAGCGCTACAAGGTGTACGCAATACTGTACAGAAAAATGCAAAAAAACCAGTCCTCCTTCTTTCTTGGCAGCTTCTAAATTGTCCCTGGAGAGTCCGTTTCCCCCCTCTCAGCAGGCGATGCAGTTAGTCCAGCCTTGCCTGCCTCAGGTCAGAGGGTGGCGGATGGCGCTGTCAATAAGGATTACCAGCCGTCTGGAGGTTCTGGCGACCATGTTGTTGGCCACTCCCCATCCTCTAGGGGTTGGGCAATGATTATGTCCCCAGTTGTTGGAGGGTCATTTCCAAGAGGAGAGCTTCCGGAACTTGGATTGTCCTTCCCTGAGCTCTGTTCCTTTTGACTAAAGGCCTGGTCATTTTGGTATGGAAATTCAGACTCTGCAGCCTCTGGGTGCCCCTAAGCACAGTCTCATGAGGGACAGGCTGAGAGTGGATGCCCTGTTTTCGTTGCTTATGGCTAAGCATCCCCATCGAAAGTCGCCTCCTGGAGATATGGAGCAGCTGGGGCCTCTCTGAGATCTGGTCTGCAACTTGGGCTGTGCTATGGATGATGAAGTGCTCTTGTCTTCAGAGATTTATGAAGGGGCTGGGGTTGTCCGCCTATTCCAGGAGGAGGAACTGGCAGCATCGATTACCAGGGTCATATCCATCTTGGACTTGACAGAGGCTCCAAACATGAAGCAGGAGTTGAAGTTTCATCTTTTTAACATCTTTGTTAGTGATATAGCGGAAGGGCTCTCGGATAAGGTTTGCCTCTTTGCAGATGATACCAAAATCTGCAATAGAGTAGACACCCAGGAAGGTGTAGATAACATGAGGAGGGATCTAGCTAAGCTTGAAGAATGGTCTAGAATTTGGCAGCTGGGATTTAATGTTAAAAAATGTAAGGTCATGCATTTGGGCTGCAGCAATCCAAGGGAGCAATACAGTAGAGGAGGTGAAGTACTTTTGTCCACTAAAGAAGAGCGGGACCTAGGCATGGTTGTGTCTGATGATCTTAAAGTAGCTAAACAGGTAGAAAAGGCGATGGCAAAAGCTAGAAGGATGCTTGGGTGCATACGGAGAGGAATGGCTAGCAGAAAAAAGGAGGTGATAATGGCTCTGTATAAGTCTTTGGTGCGACCTCATTTGGAGTATGGTGTGCAATTCTGGAGACCGCACCTTCAAAAGGATGTGAACAGGATGGAGTCGGTGCAGAGGGTTGCTACTAAAATGATTAATGGGCTTCATTATAAAGCATATGAAGACAGACTTAAGGATCTTAATATGTACACCTTAGAGGAAAGGCGGGATAGAGGTGATATGATTGAGATGTTTAAATACCTCCGTGGCATAAATGTTCAGGGAGAGAGCCTCTTTCAATTGAAAGCAAGTTCTGCTATGAGGGGACATGGGATGAGGGTGAAAGGGAGATAGATTCAGGAGTGATATGCGGAAATATTTCTTTACAGAAAGAGTAGTGGATCCGTGGAATAGTCTCCCAGTGGAGGTGGTAGAGATGAGGACAGTAACTGAATTCAAAAAAGCATGGGACCAACACAGAGGATCTCTAAAGGTAAAAAGTGGACTGTTGTAGTTGTTGTTATGGAAGGACAGACTAGATAGGCCATGTGGTCTTTTTCTGTCATCATGTTTCTATGTTTCTACTCCTACAAGGGATGCAAAAATCCAATACAGTCTTTCTGTTCCGGGAGTGATCAGGGTCATGATCTGGAGTCTGCTGTGGCCTTCCTTTCTAATGCCATGTACAACCTGATACGTCTAGCAGCCAGGGAAAGTGCCCTGTCGACAGTGATACGGTGTTGAATTTGGCTCTGATTCTGGGCAGAGGACACCCCCCCCCCCCTTCCCCCAAAGCCTGGTTGGCTCAATTGGGGAGATTTGGAGAAGCTGGTGAAGGATCTAGGCAAGACATAACCTATCGCCTTCTAGAGAACATGTCGAAGGGGCCTGTGAAGAGGGCAAGAGCCCTTTAGTTCTCAGCCTCCTCCACTCCTTGCAGATGTGCTGGTCGAAATCCTGGGGGTCTTGGGACTCCCTTCGCTAGTGATGTGGAAAGTCATCTTCCCCTCTGCTCCTGGATTTTGGCTCATTTTCAGCTCTTTTGAGGAGTGCATGGGCCCAAGGATAGTCCCCTCCAGAAGATGTCCCTCCTGGGCTGTACAATGAAGGTTTTGGGGCCCATTCCCTGATTCCTTCAATTGGAGGCAGGTTTTGCCTCTTCTCTAGGAATGGGCCCAGGTCATCAAGAATTCATATGCTAGCCCAATTCAGTGTGGATATGTCCTGGAATGCAAAGAGCCAATCTTTAACGCATTTGTCATCTCCCTCTGTGGGTCTGTGAGCAAAAAGGATGGCTGTTCGAATCACCTTGGGCGAGTTGCTACTTCTGACGGCAGTGGTGCACATTTCCCTGGATGATTGAGGCAAGGGCAGGTATTCCATCTATTTTGTGGGGCCCATCTATTTTAGGACCCTTTGGGATCTAAAGGGTGTCAACGCGCACTTGTGAGGCCTATGCTTCTGGATGGAAACTTTGCGATCAGTTATTCAGGTGAAGTATATTTTTATAGCCCAATCTGGGAGGATCTGCAGAGGTTTCTGCATTTTGCTGGCTTGACTCTCTCTGGCAGTTCATTGCCCTCCCATGTGGATTCTCTGCTGCCTCAAGGATGTTCTACAAGGTCTTGGTGGTAGTGGCTGTGGTGCTATGGTGCCAAGGGATTTGTGTGCACCCATGCTGGTCAACTGGCTCATCTGACTCCAATCTCTGTAAGAGGCATATCGGTAGCGACCTGAATGGTGCCTTTGGAAAGCTTTGGCTGGATGGTCAGTCAGGGAGGAGCCAGTTTTTGCCTTCTCGTTCCCCAGGGTTCCTGGGAGCATGTTTTGGTACCCAAGTGGGCAGAGTCTTCCTGCCAGAGGAGAAAGTCAAAAGTGGTTGGATTGCCTGGTGCTGTCCTGGTCACTACAGGCTCCCAGAGTCTGGGATTATCTTCAGCTCCCCAACTTGATGACGGCAACAATCGAGATGGTGTTGGGAGCGTGTGCTCTTATGCAGCCGCTTCAATGGTCCTTGCTAACTCAGTTGTTTCCAAGTTCTCAAAAGTTTGAGCTCAGGCTTCTGCTCCTGCTGATGGTGAAGGCCAGCTTGCACTGGTGGCAGCAGGTCAATCATCTGATGAAGGACATGCCACTGGACGATTACTCATGGATTCTTCTGACGATGGATACCAGTCTCTCAGGCTGGGGAGCCCATTGATGACCAAACAGCTCAGAGCTTTTGGAACCACAGGGAGGCAATGTGCTCCATTAATTGCCTCAAGGCAAGGGCTGTCAGTGCCTCTTCTGCTTTTCCAGCACCTGGTAGAAGGTTAGGTTGTTTGAGTGTTTTCGGAAAACGCCACAATGGTGGCTTATGTCAATCAGCAAGGCAGCATGAGGAGTGCCGGGGTAGCCCTAGAGATGGCTCTTCTGTTTGCCTGGGCAGAAAAGAACCTCCTAGCTCTGTCAGCTCAGCACATTGCCGGGGTGGACAGTGTTAAAGTAGACATTCTCAGTTGGCACACTCAGGATCCAGGAGACTGGAAGTTGAGTCAGGAGGCATTTCAGTTGATTCTGCGCTGCTGAGGTTGCCCAGAGATGGATCGAATGGCGACCTGCTCCAATGCCAAAGTGTGCCACTTTTTCAGTCTCCAAATCAAGGCATGCCTTATGTGTTTCCTACTTGGCCTCTGTTGGGGCATGTGATGTGGCATGTAGAGTGCCACCCAGGATGGATTGTTCTGATAGTGCCAGATTGGCTGAGGAAGATGTGGTTTGGACATTTGATGCGGCTCCTGCAAGCACTACCCCTTCATTTGCCTCTGTCTCAGAGTCAATTGTGTCAGGGACCGATTGTCCTGGCAGCTCCGGCCTCCTTCTTGTTTTCAGCTTGGCTCTTGGAAAGAGACAGCGAATGCATAAGTGTTATTCTCCTGCGATAGTTCCACTCTACGCAGAGGAGGTCTACCAACCTGGCATACATGCGATTCTTGTACCTCTTGGAGCGATGGTGCATTGCATGGCAGTTGGCTCCTGAAGCAGCCAAGGTGTCGTGTCTGTTGGCCTTTTCTGAAGAAAGTCTGGAGAAGGGTCTTTTCTTTTAGCTCCCTGAGGGTTCAGGTGGCAAGTCTAGCCTTATACCCAGGTTTGTTGTGCTTTCATCAGGGGATGTGGTATCTGCATCCTCCTTTTGGTCAGTTGTTTCTTTCTTGGATCTGTGTCAGGGCCATGATATCAAAGCCCTTTGAGTGGTTGAAGCACATTGCTCTGAAGGATTCAACGCTCAAGATGGTCTGCTTGGTTACAATTTGTTCCACAAGGTGGATTTCTGAGCTGCGGGTTCTGTCTTGCCAAGATCCTTATCTGTTCTTTTCAGAGTAAGCTTTTTCCATTGGGCCTGTGCCTGCCTTTCTACCCTATGTGATTTCTCCCTTTCATGTGAACCCAGTGGTTTCCCTGCCCTCTTCTCTAAGGAGCGGTGTCAGGAGAAGGGTAAAGATTTTTGCCTTGTAGGTGTCTGGAGAGTGCTTCTCCAGTACCTGGAGGTTACAAATTCCTTTCATAAATTGGATTAACTGGTTAAAAGACAGAAAGCCGAGAGTAGGGCTAAATGGCCAATTCTCTCAATGGAGAAAGGTAAATAGTGGTGTACCCCAGGGATCTGTGCTGGGCCCACTGCTTTATAACATCTTCATAAATGTCTTGGAAATGGGAATAACAAGTGAAGTGATCTGATGTTGCTCATCCATGTCGTCACAAATGATTCTACTAGATATCCCTCTGAATGTATCAAAAGTGACTTCATGGCTCTGGGACAGATAGGTGCGCAAGTTGTGCCAAAGCAGAGAAGCTCAAGTCCTAGAGAAGAATGCATGGCTGCATGGATTGTGTCATCAAGAGCATTTTGGTTTCCTGGACCATGGAATGATGTTCCAAGGGCTGCATAGCAGAGATAGCATCCATCTGTCCAAGAAGGGTCAAAGTATCTTTCACAGCAGACTGGCTAACCTACTGAAGAGGGTTTAAACTAGATTTGTTGGGGATAGAAACATAGAAGAATGACGACATAAAAAGACCACATGGCCTATCTAGTCTGTTCTTCCATATGAACAACTACAACAGTCCCCTTTTTTCCTTTAGAGATCCTCTGTGTTTGTCCCATGCTTTTTTAAAATCAGATACTGCCCTCATCTCTACCACCTCCATGGGAGACTATTCCACGGATCCACCACTCTTTCCGTAAAGAAATATTTCTGCATATCACTCCTGAATCTATCCCCTTTCACCCTCATCCCATGTCCTCAATCGAAAGAGGCTCTCCCCCTGTACATTTATGCCACGGAGGTATTTAAACATCTCAATCATATCACCTCTATCCCACCTTTCCTCTAAGGTGTACATATTCAGATCCTTAAGTCTGTCCTCATATGCTTTATAATGAAGACCACTAACCATTTTGATAGCCACCCTCTGTACTGACTCCATCCTGTTTATATCCTTTTGAAGGTGCGGTCTCCAGAATTCCACACAATACTCCAAATGAGGTCGCACCAAAGACTTATACAGAGGCACTATCACCTCCTTTTTTCTGCTAGCCATTCCTCTCCGTATGCACCCAAGCATCCTTCTAGCTTTTGCTGTCGCCTTTTCTACCTGTTTAGCTCCTTTAAGATCATCTGACACCACCACGCCTAGGTCCTGCTCTTCTTTAGAGGACAAAAGCACTTCACCCCTATGCTATATTGCTCCCTTGGATTGCTGCAGCCCAAATGCATAACCTTACATTTTTTAACATTAAATCCCAGCTGCCAAATTCTACACCATTCTTCAAGCTGAGCTAGATCCCTCCTCATGTTATCTACACCTTCCTGGGTGTCTACTCTATTGCAGATTTTGGTATCATCCACAAAGAGGCAAACCTTACCCGACAGCCCTTCCGCTATATCACTAACAAAGATGTTAAACAGAATCGAACCAAGGACAAACCCCTGGGGCACACCACTGGTAACTTCCTTCTCCTCAGATTGAGCTCCATTTACCTGTACTCTTTGTCGCCTCCAACTCAACCAATTTCTAACCCAAGCAGTAACTTTAGAGTCCATCCCTAGGGTGCTCAGTTTGTTTATAAGTCGCCTGTGAGGAACGGTGTCAAAGGCTTTACTGAAATCTAAATACACCACATTTAGGACTCTCCCTTGGTCCAACTCCCTGGTCACCCAGTCAAAGAAATCAATCAGATTTGTCTGACAAGACCTGCCTCTGGTGAATCCATGCTGCCTCAGATCCTGTAATCCGCTGGACTCCAGAAACGTCACTATTTTTTCTTTCAGCAGCGTTTCCAATAATTTACTCACCACTGAAGTTAAACTAACCAGCTTGTAGTTTTCAACCACATCCTTACTTCCGCTTTTGTGTAAAAGCACCACATGAGCCTCTCTCCAGTCCTTTGGCACCACTCCCGACTCCAACGAGGCATTGAAAAGGTCAGTCAGTGGAGCTGCTAGAACGTCCCCAAGTTCCCTCAGTATTCTAGGGTGTATCTCATCCGGTCCCATTGCTTTGTCTACTTTAAGTTCAGCTAGTTTCTCACAAACACAGTCTTCTGAAAATTCTTCAAGATGCCTCTCGCTTCTATTCCTGTGAGTGTTTTCTGAGGTCCTGCTCCTGGTTCTTCAACTGGGAACACAGAACAGAAATATTTGTTAAGCAATTCCGCTTTATTCTCATCAGCTTCTACATATTCCTCCCCTTCACCCTTGAGTCTGACAATACCACTTTTGCCCTTCCTCTTCTCACTAACATATCTGAAAAATGTCTTATCCCCCCATTTTATTGCATTGGCTATTTCTTCCTCTTTTTGAATCTTTGCTTTCCTGAATACTTTGCTAGCTTCTCTAAGTTTTTCCAAATAGGGATGGGTGAAGAAAATCCCTAGGTAAGTGAAACATTAAATACCTCTGTAGAAATGGGTTAAAGGAGCAACATCTGGAAAGTGGTTTATATAGATATCTGTAGCATGGGTAAGAAGATCCCAGATGTTGAGGCTTTAATGGAAGAGACTGACTTGGATTTAGTTGCTGTCCCAGAGACATAGTTCATGGACAATCATGACTGGGATGTGATTATACCAGACTATACTTTATTCAGGAAGGACATGGCAGGAAGAAGTGGAGGAGAAGTGACACTATATGTAAAAATAAAATTAAAGCTATATAATTTCGGTGCTTAAAATGGAGCAAGGAGTCACTGTGGGTTAAACTAGAAAGAGGGATAGAGAAATCTATTTGCATTGGCGTGATATACAGATCTCCCTCACAAGGAGAAGAAGTGGACAGGAATTTAATAGAAGACATATGCAACATGAAAGGAGAGGTGCTACAGATAGGTGAATTCAATATGCCTACTGCGGTGTCAAGTAAGGAAATGCTAGATTCTGTACAGTGAGAACTATTTTGGCAACTGGTAACAGATCCCACACGTGAAGGGGCCATACTGGACTTGGTGCTTACTAATGGAGAAAGTGTTTCTAATGCCATAGTGGGAGATCATCTCGCATCCAGTGATCACCCAATGGTGTGGTTCAGTATTAGGACTAGGGCTGATAAAATCCATTCAAAAGTGAGGGTCTTAGATTTTAGGAAAACTAACTTTACCAAGATGGGACAATACCTCAAGGAGTCATTAGTGGGATGGTAAAAACTGGGGGATGTAGAAAAGCAATGGGCAAAACCGAAAGAGGATATTTTAAGTGCAGCAATACACTATGGTTCTCAAAAGAAGTAGCTGAAAAAGTCCACCCTAGGGAAGGACCCTTAAGTGATTGAGTTAGGAATTGGTTGAGTGGGAGGGGACAAAGGGAACAGATAAATGGAGCTCACTCTGAGGAGAAGGAGGTTACCAGTGGTGTGCCACAGGGATCTGTCCTTGGTTTGATTCTTTTTAACATCTTTCTTAGTGATACTACAGAAGGGCTGTCGGGTGAAAATTGCCTCTTTGCGGATAATACCAAAATCAGTACTAGAGAAGATACCCAGGAAGGAGTAGATAGCATCAGGATGGATCTAGCTAAGCTTGAAGAATGGTTGAGAATTTAGCAGCTGAGATTTAATGCTAAAAATGCAGGATCATGCATTTGGGCTGCAAAGATCCAAGGGAGCAAAACAGTGTAGAGTGCAAAGTACTTCTCATGATTGTTTTCTGATGATCTTAGAGTTGCTAAACAAGTAGAAAAGGTGACAGCGAAAGCCAGAAGGATGCTTGAGTGCATAGGGAGAGGAATGGCCAAAACAATGGAGGTGCTAGTGCCCCTGTATAAGTTTCTGGTGCGACCTAATTTGGAATATTGTGTGCAGTTCTGGAAACCACACCTTCAAAAGGATATAAATAGGATGGAGTCTGTGCAGAGGGAGGCTACTAAAATGGTTAGTGATCTTTTTTATAAAGCATATGTGGACAGACTTAAATATCTTAATATGTATATGTTAGAGGAAAGGTAGGATAGAGGAGATATGATAGAGATGTTTAAATATCTTCATAATATCCCAATTACTCCAACAATACGAGAATTTTTTGAAGCTAGTCTTAAACTTCCTATCTAACTTTGCATATATATTTTTTATGTTTTCTTCGCTTTTCAATAAAAAAATGAAAATCGGGTCTCAGACTTATAAGGAGCTGCGGTAATAGCATTGCAACCAAATGCTCCAATTTGCATCAATGACCCATCTCATGTTTACTATGGTTTGCTTTCTTATATCCAGGCGTAATTTTCAAAAAGGATAGAAAAAAGTCAGGCTTATCTTTGTTATAGAATCCCAACGCCAGACTCAGCGCTGCTTCGTTTCACGGTTACTTCGTTTCTTCAGGGGCTTACAAGCCGACTTCTAATATCGCCAATTCGCTCAAACATGTTCGCCAGAGACGATTCCCCCCATTATTGCGAAAAAATGTCTCTGGCGAACATGTTTGAGCGAATTCAAAATGGCAGGGACAGACACAGTGGATGCCTTTATAGCAGGAGAATGAAATCAAAATAAACTATTCTTTTATACTTTAACAAATAGAAAGGGGTGATCTGCATGGAGCGATCGGTACAACTCTAAATGAAGGCATAGAGGGGGATGACCTGCACAGAGTGGCTGGTGCACCTACTTTAGCCACCTTATTGGGCAGACTAGAAGGCCCACACTGGTCTTTATCTAGCATCCTTTACTACGCTACTATGTAAGGCCAGACCAGATGTATTCCACGCTTTAATAAAAATGGAAGGAAGGACAAAAATGTGCACATTGAATATTGTGTTCATTTCTGATCGCCATATCTTAAAAAGGATATAGCAGAATTAGAAAAGGTACAGAGAAGAACAACAAAAATGGTAAAGGGGATGGAAGGATACCCCTATGAGGAGAGGCTTAAAAGGTTGAAGTTCTTCAACTTGGAAAAGAGACGGCTGAGGGAAAATATGATAGAGTTCTATAAATTAATGAATGAAGTGGAACGGGTAGAAGTAGAAAGACTAGGGGACATGCAATGAAACTATAATGTAGCCAATTTAAGACTAATAAGACAAAATATTTTTTTATTCAACGCGTAATCAAACTCTGGAATTCATTATCGGAGGATGAAGTAAAAGCTGTTAGTGTAGCTGGGTTTAAAAAAGGTTTGGACAAGTTCCTAGAAGAAAAGTCCATAAACTATTATTAAAGAGGACCCGGGAAATCCACTGCTTACCTTTTTGGGAAACTGCTAGGTACTTGTGACCTGGATTGGCCATTGTTGGAAACAGGATACTGGGCTTGATGGACCTTGGTCTGACCCAGTATGGCATATCTTATGTTCTTGTGCCTAAATTGCTATCTGGATAAGTGCAAGCTGAAAATCACTGCTATCTAGATAAGGTCGGCACTTATGCAGATATCATTGTTCAACCCAGATATTCAGTGGCAGCTGCTATGTGGACCCTGGTGCTGAAACCCACCAATATTTAAGGGCTGTGGATTGACATTTACGTGTCAGCCATTTTGAAAACCGAGCCCTAAATTCCAATTGTGTTCTGCACTGGCAGCACGCAAGCACTGAAAAGCCTCGGGAATGCTAGCTTCTGATTTGACAGTCACATGAGTTACTAGGCAAACGTCTCTTAAGTGCTCTTAATATTTAAATGTGTCCTATCCTATCTATAAATAGACTAATCTCAGGGTTACTGCTATAATATGTTAATTATGGAAATGTCAAGCAAATGAGGTATGTGCCAAAGAAGTAATGGGAGCACAGTGATTTGCAGCAGAAGGATATGATTCTCTGTGACCTGTGCAAAGGTGCATAGCCACTGGCGAAGTTCCATTAGCACAAACCAAATTGGCTTTCCTCTGTGTATCATAATTGGCAGTGGTTGTGACAGTGTTGAGGGAAATGAAGTCATAAATATTTTCCTTGCATCTTCCAGTTCATAGTCCCAGATTTTGCTTTTTATCAATATAAAGTTGATTGATTGCGAGCTTTTCCCCTTTTGTTCTGTGCAAACAGTTTTTCCTATCCTGTTCTATAAACATAGGGAGAATAACTTTCTATAGGTCATTTTGGTGGCTAAACGGATATCCTAGACTGCCTCTTTAAAAGTACTTAAGGATTTTGGAATAGGCTCAAATAGTACTCAGCCTTTTATAAAATACATATAACATCAAGAAAGAAACACCTACAGTGGAAAGATTCAGGGGGAGAGGGCAACACAGAACGATAGCTGCATCTCCCCTTCCTTCCCTGATCCCCCCCACAAGATGTTACATATTTGTCTTACCTTGTGGTGTCTGCACTGCCCCCTCTTCGCTTCCCCTGTCACCACCCTGCCTTACCACCATCCTCCTCCCTTGCTATGGCTGCATCGAAAATAAATTTAGTACGGGGAGCTTAGAAAGGAAGGAGAGGTGCTGGACTACTAAAAGGAAGGGAAGGAGAATTGCTGAATGTTCGGAGGCAAGGGAGCAGGGAGGGAGATATGCTGGCCTGGGGAGGGAAAAATAGGGAGATGCTAGACACTGGGGAGAGGAGGGGTAAACCAGGGAAGGAAATGCTGAATTCAGAGGGGGCGGGGCTAGGTATGGGGAGATGCTGGATTGTGGAGGGTAGAGCACATAGTCAAAGGTTCACCCAGGGCTTCAAATTCTCTTTGACTGGCCCTAAATGCAAATATCATTGGGTAAGACCTCAGAGTTATATATGCCAGTGTACATTATCGAACACATGTGGAGGGAGGAGTAGCCTAGTGGTTGGGGGAAGGTACTTCAGGCCAGAAGGTTGGGGGTTCAAATCCCACTAGAGGACAGCAACCTTGGGCCGTAAGGACTGGGGTTTCTAGTCCCATAGATGCTCCTTGTGGTCTTGGGCAAGCCACTTAACCCTCCATTGCCCATGTTCCCTGTAAGTATTAGTGTATGTTTCTCATATCCCCGCATGTTAAATGTATCCCCAATTGTGTGTTGTGACCGCTTTTATTGAAGGATAAGGCGGTATACAAAAACTGTCTAAATAAATAAATAAAATAAATGTGTACCCAGAAGGCTTCCCCCCAGAACACATCTCCTTGAAATCTGTGTACTGCCTTTCATACATATAGATTGTACTCTTTCTAAGCATGTTATTGGCATGTGTGTGCAAATTTGCATGTGTCAGACTGCTTTTTATATGTGCAAAGAGTGTCTAAGGTTTCTAAAATGTACTCCTACCATGCAAAATACATTAAACAGTATAATTAAAGATTTCCTCAACCTTTAGAGGGCATGTATGTAGGTAAATAGCAATATACTAGGTAAATGGTATCTAAAAATTGCTCTCATTAAGTCAGACTGAAAATCTGTGCAGGATTCCACTTCCCTTGTACTTTTAGCCGCCTTCGAGGGAGGCATTCTTGGGGCCGGGTTTTGTGTGGGCACCAAAACAATGAGCTGGATATTCAAAGGCATGTACACATTTATCAGTGACAGCTAAACATATAAGTGCCGAATCTGTGAGCTCTCAGCAGCATTATTAGGATAGTGCCACTGATTTATTTATTTTGTACCACTGTATCTACCAGCCATAGCAGTGTACAGGTAACAAGTATAACGTTACATGGAAGATGGTAGGTCTAATAATTAGCATTTAATATTTAAGCCAAACAATCTTACATATAACTTCAAAGTGGGTAAGCAATAGTCAAACGAAGAAGGTCTAAGTATTAACATTTCAGCCATGGAACTATGTCACAGGACTTTCAGTGTGAGTGAATGACGGTAACGCTTCCAGCGTGGAGGATAGAGGGAATATTAAGGAACATGTTATAGTACATGGTTAGCTTCTGAGGAGGAGTAACAGCAGGGAGAACAGAGAGGCCTAGAGAGACATATGAGTGGTTGGAAGGAGGATATGTGAGCAACTAAGTGTCGGAGCTCAAATGTTCAAGGAAGAGATGGGTTTTCAGATTGATAATGCTGGAGCAGAGCAAGGGCGTAACGAAGACCTTCCATCTAACTGTACGGATAACGGAAATATCCAGTTACTATCCATATAGCTAAATAATTTAAGTTAGGATAGAAAAAATCACTCTCCTAACTTAAGACACTCTATGCATAGCAGCTGAATACTGTATTATATAAGAACAGAAGATATACCCTACTGGGTCAGACCAAAGGTCCTTCGAGCACAGTATTCTCTTTCCAATATTGGCCAATCCAGGTCACAAGTAACTGTAAGGACTCCAAAAGGTACACAAATTCCATTCTGCTTGTCCCAGGGGTACGCAGTGGATTTCCCCAGACCACTTTAATAATGGTTTATGGACTTTTCCTCCACAAACCTGTTCAAACCTTTTTTTAAACCCAGCTATACCAATAGCTTTTACTACTCAGCCTTTTTTATTTAATGGCACGCTTTTTGAATGTGTTCAATCCTCATGACACACCAAACTCAGTTTTGCTTGATCTTCATTCTCAGTCCCTCCTACTAGCAGAAGGGGATCAGCTCTTTTATTCTGTGTGGGTCTCATTCTGCTGGGTTCAATCTGAGGTGTGAATATGTGAGGTCAGCAAAGACATGCACAGGAAAGAAGCACTGTCCTTCTCCTACCAGGGGAGGCATAGTGCGGAGTAAGACTACCTGATTTCCTGTGCTTGCACTAAGCAGACAGGTCAGTTCAGAAAGCAGAGGACTTTTCTCTGAGGCACTGCCCAATAGAAATGAGACGACACCCTCATGAAACCATCAGTCATCTCAAGGTATACCAAGGGCTTTCCAAGGGCACACCAATGTGCCACGACACACTGGTTGAGAAGCACTGTTTTACTACATCCTTCAGCAAGGAATTCCAGTATTTGATTGCACATTAAGTGAAAAATATTTTCTCTGATTTGTCAGTGTGAGTACATTCATGCACTTATTTGGCCATGCAATTTTATTATAGCCATTTCTCACATGTAAAATATGCTATATTCCTGGAAAATGTGTTATACAATTATACTCATTGTGTTTTATTTATCATAGTTTTTTACAAATGCGTATATCCTACTATCTAAAGTTTTATTTCTGTGTATGCAAAATACATCAACTATGTCAATACTCTGAAATTTTGCCACACTATGCACCAGATGTACTAACGAGTTTTTCCCATTTTATGTCTATTGGGACTACACTTAGTATATCTGGTCCCGAGTGAAACATGAAAATTATAGTCTATTTACCAATTGTGCAGTTGATAAAGAGTGAAGAGAGAGAGAGATTTGCAAAACATTATGCATGGTTACCCAGTTGGAATACTCATGTCATTAAAAAATAATTGAACTTAATGATTTTTTATCATATCAGTGGGGAACTAGCTGAAGTAGAATAGTTTAAGAGACAGTTACACATCACAGAGCTAGACCTTGGAAAGAGTTTGTTAATACAGGATTGTTTTTTTAGCTAAAATTTTCTCTGTTTATGTAGCAGAGTATTATGGTTGGATTTGTGGAAACAAGTGTCAACAAACACATTTATTTATTTTATTTGCCACATTTCAGGTAGGATCCACCCAAAGAGGTTTACAATTAAAAAGATGTTATGCTGAGACAATAGAAAAGAAAGAGAGGTTTGAGCTGACTGGCACTAAGGCCCACCATCCTTTCCAACACTTCCTCACGGTCTTCCAAAGACTTGGATGAAAAGGATAGGTTATAATGCTGCCTTGAATATAGGTAGATTGTTTTCATCTCTCAGATTGGGAGGAAGAGAGTTCCAAAGTCTTGGTCCTAAAAAGAGAAAAATGGTGTGTCTTGTGAGTTCCAGATGGAGTGAGAGGAGGGAGTAAAACTGAGAGATATACTGTAAGTGCTGAGATCAAAAGTTTTGATAGGTATAATGGAATATCATTATGCAGAACTTTGTAGATAATTACTATGATCTTAAAACAAGTCCTAACACTTACTGGGAACCAATGGACTAACTTTGTGTATCTGTGACAAGATTTAGAGAGCTATCCTCTTCAACAGGTTATTGAAGAAACAGTGCAATTATACTGGGTTTCAATAAAACAGACTTATCTAGGTCTTAGGTTGTCCATGTTCTGGTATCTCCATGCTTCTTAATGTAGTCTAGAGGTTTTCATGATTTACACAATCAAAGCCCTTGGTTAAAATCAGCAAAGGGTATGATAGGCATACATACTTTCCCCATGCCTGTTCAATTTATGTGAAGAACAGATCAACAGAGAAGTAGGACTGTATGAAGAAAATCGAGGTGCGAACTTTGGTGGAAGGCTAATCGACAATCGTCACTATGCAGATGATACCACATTACTGGCTGAAAGTGAAGACTGATCTGAAACATCCGCTTACCAAGATCAAGGGACATAGTCAAACATGTGCCTGCACTTTAATGTGAAGAAGACAAAGATCCTGATAACAGGCTAAATCAATTTCATCCTTAATGGAGAAGAAATAAAAACAATAGACAACTTCAACCTGTTTAGATCCATAATCAAAAATAAAATGACAAGCAGTCAAGAAATCCAATGATATATTGCAGAATGGCTATGAATGACCAAACAAGATTTTCAAGTGCAGAGAAGTAAGTATTTATGTGTACAAAGATATAACTTGTTCAAGCATGATAATTTCAATAGTGTCATATGGATGTGAAAAATGGGCAGTAGAGAAGTAAAATAGAAAGAAAATTGATAGCTTTGAATTATGAAACTGGCGAGGAATACTGTGTATACCATGTAATGCCCAAAGAACAAATCAGTTGGTACTGGAGGAGATCATACCAAAGTTTTCCTTTTCATACTTTGGGCACATCATGCAAAGAGAAAGATCACTAAAGAAAGATATCACGCTTGGCATGGTTGAAAGTCAATGCAAAAGAGAAAGATTGGCAATGTGATGGATCAATACAATAACAGCAGCTGTGGATGCCACTCTTATCAACAATTTAGCTGCCTGACTGAAAATCGAACATAGTTTAAGACAATTATCCACAAGGTTGCCGTGAGTTGACATTGACTGAACTGCATTTAACAACTACAACAAGAAGCCGTCTGTAAACACCATTATGGCTCATCATTATCTGTTTATAGAGATCCTGGATTTTATTAGGTTGGTTAAATTCACCTCTTATAATTGTGTATGATTTAAGAGGCCTCATCTCAGCCCCATAGAATTCGAGACCTACAGTATATTAAGATTTTGGTCTACTGATTACACTAGTGGGCTTGTATGTTTTTAACATTTGTTTTATCTTTTGGCAGTTTATGTAATTATATGTAATTTTTGGTACATTTGTCTCTTCTACTAAAGTTTTATGTTTGAATTTTGTACTTGCCCTGAGCTATTGGAAAGATAGATAAATTGACAAGAAACAAAAGGGAAGTAAGAATGAAATCTAACCAGGTCAGTTCATTCCTTACAAGCAATGCAAGAGAGAAAATAGTTTTATTTTGTTGGTCCATCTGGGCAAATACTGAGACTTTTTGGCGTTAATAAGTATGCTTATGAGAAATACTTCAGATTTTCAAGTTGAACTCTCTAATTAATTCGAATTTTGCTGAGTTCTGCAAGTTCTTGAACAGTCAGCAATATGAATTTGTCTTTCCCTGAAAGAGCTGAGGGAGTACTTTGCCTGTTACAAACATCTCCATCAGGTCTCAGAAGAAACAGGAGAATTTTATTTTTTTTGGTCTGACGAATGCAATAGGAGGCTCTTGACTTTAAATCCTCCATAGAGTACCACACACCTCTGGATTAGTAGGTAGATCTTCGGGTTTATAAAATGTGAGTACTTGGTTGACTTGGCATTATCAGCCATCGAAATCATAATCCGTGGGTACATCAAGATTTTTTTCTCTTGATTATCTGGTCTTGACATCTAATAGTATTAGCACAACAGTCAGTGGTCCTTCTTTGAAAAGGTTAAAGATGGGTTTGCCATTGTAGGAGGCATGATTGCTAAGGGGACCAAAAATCATTAAAGCTTGTCCTCTTAAATGTTGATTGTTCCCTAGTGATTTATTGACAATACACAAAAAATGCTCTATACTGCTCTCTAATTATATGTATGAGGCCAGAAAATCTCATGGGAAATTAAATAAAATTTACAGCTTGATGGTTTTATGCTCTGGGGAGATTTACCTTCTTAACAAGATCCCATAGCTGGAAATATTTATGAGGTTAAAGTCTTTGGGCTTGAGTAAAGCCCCGACCTTAGCCCAGGGTTGGGTTTTTAATTTTTTTTTCTTTCATAACAAACATGATTTTAATGAAGCATGCTTTGTGGGATTAAAGATGTGGTTTAAAACACCAAATATTCTTTTACTGGATGGAGTTCTGCAGGTAGATAAGGCCACAGAAAAATCATGGGCTCAGTGTACTTTTTGTATTTCTGCATTGGCAAGTCATTTTTTGGTCTGGCTGTCAAGTCTCCTCTTGTTTCACAAACGTTTCAGTACTAAGGTATAAAAAAGTATAAGGAAAAGTACCAGTGTTCATGTGAGGATAAAGTATGCCTTTAAAAAAAAAGGCTTCTTCCTTTCCATTTATATCACTATCCTTTTAAAGCAGAGTCTGAAATGCAATAGTTGTCATAACTGTTAATAAAGTAGTGCAGAATTGTAATGGCTGTGATGGTCCTGGTAAAAACTGGTAAAACAGTATTCAAAACAATTTAAACGATCTCCAGCAGCTGGTGAATGTATGAACTTCGCTATCTTTGTATTTTCAAAACTTTTATGGATAGAATTGGGCCGAATATCAGACTGAACGTCCTGGGGGATGGAGGCTGCTTTAGGGGGAGGGGACAAGGATACAGGGTAGGGGAGGGGGTAGGGTCTGGAGCAGCATGAGAAGGTTCCAAGCAGGGCCATACCTGGAGCTATGTGAGCGGTGCAGCCACACAGGGTGGAAGTACAGAAGAGGCACCGATATCATCATTGGACTTCCAGGAAGCTCAGAAAGAGTGAATTACTAGACGTGACTGGGTAGAGTGGGGGCATCAAATTCATTAGTCACACAGGGTGCATTTCAAGCTTGATATGGTCCTGGTTCTGAGGTCGGGACAGTGATGGGAGGGGCCCCAACCTATGATGCTGAACCAGGTATGCCGTCTGTGTCTGAGCAGTGATTTTAAGAGGCTGCCCCATGCCTAGATGGGGGAGGAGTTCAACAGCTTTTTTTGTCCCATATAGCTTCATAAAATAGCTGCTCCCAGCCTTATGTGGAGTAGCACACCCATGCGGCCTTGCACCTCTTGTAAAATGCTGTCATAATTCTTCATATCGTGACATAGACATATGAATTCCCCTCTCTACATTCTTTCTAAAATGCGCCTTCACACCAGTTGTCAAGGTTATATCATACCACTCTCAATGGGTCTAGTATAAAATTATAGGAATCATAATAACCCCTCTACAGGCGTCCAACAAATGAAAAAGGGACACTCATAACTCCCAGCTTTAACAATATTCATACATCCACAACTCCTTAAATGCTAAAGTTCCTCATTAGATTACACTATGCTTGTGACTACACTAACAGCAGGAAAATGCTTCCAGGCAGAGAAAGGCCCTTATAACATGTACTACTAGAAATGTAACAGCTACCAGTAGGAAAATTATAATATTAGCTGCAACTGACTTATCAAACTGGGTTCCTACCTTAAAACTACCAAAAGTGTGTGGGAAACAACTTCGTACATAAGGAGACTGGCTTCGCCCACAACAGGACTGTTAAAAGCGCCATGTTTCTTGTGGTGAGGGATGTGCTTTCACTTAAAATGGAAGCCATGATCTTGGTGAAAGAGGAAATGGTGAAGCTGGCGTCATTTCCCATTTCCTGTCGATCGTGCACACTATTGCTCAGTAGTGCTTGCTTTTGCAGAGAAACAATATGAGACAAAAAAACCCAAAATATAAAAACAAAATCATTTTTGGCCTGCACATCCCTAGTGAGCACTTGATTGAGAGCTTGGCCTAATCAGGGTGAGTCAAAGGTCAAAACCTTTCACCATACAAATAAGGCCAATTTTTAAAAAGAACTTTATGACCATGGATTGCCAGCACGCGAGGGTGAATTGAATCTGATTCATTTTATATTTGAGAATTTTAATGCAGGATCTCTTTTATATAAGCACATAGTTACTTATATTGCCAAATTAAGTTAGAATGCTATAAATTTAAAAAAATCATTTATTTACTTCACCCAATGACATTCATACTTTAAAGTAACGTTAGCTGCCAGGAACGTGCTGATCATGCCCTTTAGAGCTAATCTGTAGGCTTTGCACTTAATGTGCAACTTATTGGGCTTTAGTACAAGGCCCCTAAATCCATGGGAACGCTTGCATGCAATGCAGATATAAACATTTGCAATTAAATTATTGTTCTTTTGTATTTAATTTTATCATTGATTGTAACCTCTGTATATTCTTATAGTGGAATGGTTGAATATCTAACTCTCTTGCCTCTGACCCTCGCCATCTCTTTGCTATGCTTAACTCTCTCCTCAAGGTTCCTCCTCCCCCAAGCCCTCCTTCATTGTCTGCCCAGACCTTGGCTGACTACTTCCATGATAATGTCCAGAAGATTAGCCTTGAATTCTTTGCAGGATCACCTCCACCTCATCATCCCCCTCTTCAATCCCAAATCCTCCCCTAACCTTCAGTCACCCTTTCTTCCTTTTCTGAAATCACTGAGAAGGAAACTGCAAATCTTCTCTCCTCCTCCAAACCAATTACCTGCTCCTCTGATCCTCTTCCCACCCATCTGCTAAGCTCTATCTCTTTCGCCGTCATCCCTTCCATCTGTCATATCCTTAATGTATTGCTTTCTACTGCAACTGTTGTGGCCTTCAAGCATGCTATGTTACATCTCTCCTAAAAAGTCTTCACTAGATCCTAACTGTCCTTCCAGTTATCAGCCTATCTCTCTCCTCCCTTTTGCTTCAAAACTACTTGAATGAGTGGTTCACCACCATTGTTTTGACTTTCTTTCCTCTCAAACCCTTCTGGACCCAATGCAACCTGACTTTCGTTCCCTACATTCCAAAGTCTCCAGTGACTTATTCTTCACCAAATCCAAAGGCCTCTACTTGATTCTCATCCTTCTCGACCTTTCTGCTGCCTTTAACATTGATCACTAGCTTCTCCTTGATACCCTGTCCTCGCTTGGATTTAGGGGCTCTGTTCTGTCCTGGTTTTCTTCTTATCTCTCCCATCGAACTTTTAGTGTATGTTCTTGTAGATCCTCCTCTACCGCCATCCCGCTTTCAGTTGGTGTACCTCAGAGCTCTGTCTTGGGACATCTTTTCTCTCTACACTCAGTCCCTTGTTGCACTTATTTCCTTCCATGGTTTTCAGTACTATCTTTATGCTGACGACTCTCAGATCTACCTTTCTGTGACGGAAATCTCTCCAGTATCCAGGACCAAATCTCTGCCTGATTATCCAATATTGCTGCCTGGATGTCTCACTACTGAACATGTCCAAAACTGAGCTCTTTGTCTTTTCCCCTAAGCCCACCTCCCTCTTCTTCCCTTTTCTATTTCTATGGATAACACTGCATTTCTCCCTGTTTCCTCAGCTTGCAACCTTGGGGTCATCTTTGACTCTACTCTCTCTTTCTCTGCACACCTCCGATAGCTAAAACCTCTCGCTTCTTTCTCTATAACATCAGCAAAATTTGCCCCTTCCTTTCTACACACACTACTAAGACCTTCATCCACTCACTAGTCACCTCTCGTCTTGACTATTGTAACCTGCTCCTCACTGGTTTCCCTCTGAATCATCTTTCTCCCCTTCAATCTGTTCAAACCTTAGCTGCACGGCTTATCTTCCGCCAGTGCTGCTATGCTCATGTAACCCCTCTTCTGTCTCCTTATCCCTTTCCGCATCCATTTCAAACTTTTCCTACTTACTTACAGTACAAGTGCATTCATTCTGCGGTTCCTCACTACCTTTTCTCTCCTATCTCATTCTACACACCTCCTCGGGAACTCCATTCCTCTGGCAGATCCCCGTTATCTGTGCCCTTCTTTGCTACTGCCAACTCCAGACTTCATCCATTCCACCTTGCTGCTCCATATGCCCAGAACAAACTACCTGAGCCGGTGCGTCAGGCTCCTTCTCTGGTCCTATTCAAATCCAGGCTAAAGCCCACCTCTTTGAGGCTGCTTTTGGACCCTGACGCCCCTCACTCTCTTGTTCACTGCTTATGTGTATCTTACCATACTCTACTCCCCAGTTTTGTGATGTTTTTTCATCTTGACTAGATTGTAAGCTCCGATGAGCAGGGACTGTGTCTTATATCTTTATGTACAGTGCCGCGTATGCCTTGTAGTGCTATACAAATGATTAGTAGTAGTAGTAGTAGTAGTAGAATATAAATGCTTAACTTAACAAATTAAGTCATGTAATTTATAAAAGTCCTTTCTACATGTAGAAAATGCTTTATGCATGGATAAAGCTTTATAAAATTGCTTCCGATGTTCTGTAAAATTAGTATCGAAACACACACACACACTTCGAAATGATGGATGACACAGTCCCAAGTTGCAATCCAATAAAATTAATCTAATAGCACCATCCAAATCTGAAAATGTTCTACAGAATCTGACATTGATGATGTTTCGGTAATGCCAGCCTACTTTGGGAGTCTTTTTTACAGAAAAAGAAGATAAAGAAACTTCATAGCTAAAGTTTAAAGTTTTGACCCCAGAGTTTTAAACTGAATATTTCTAGCTCTATTTGAAGCATGACCCATTTCAAACCAAAGCACTTATGATACACATCAGTCAATCACAAAACATGAGCCCTTTCATACCTTCCAATAAAACTTAATTATCAAGATATCTAAAGCATGTTCTTAAAAGTCCACATATCTCAGTTAAGACCATGTGGCAAAACCGTGTTCAAATAAAAACCATGGGATAGGTTTTTTAAATTATCTTTTGCTGTGTAGGATTGCTTTTATAAAACAGGTGCCATTTTGGACTTCTCGCATAGGCATTCTGTTTTAAAATTGCTCCTGTTTGTTCACGAAGAATAACATCTTTGGATAAGTTTTGTGTTTGACCAGTAAAAGGGATCACAGCTTGCAAAGCAAGACAGGGGCCATAATTCAATGTAATACAGTAATATAGGGGCCAATATTCAATGGTGGTGGCCAGCACATTTAAAGCAATTGACCATTGTCGCTTTAGTTAGAACCGAATATTCATTACCAGGGCCATATCCAGACACTGGCATTGAATATGCAGTATGTCTGGATAGCTTTTTAACTATCCGTTCAGCTATTCGTTGGCTGCATCGCTAAACCGGCTAAAGTTAGGCCTACTTTTACTTTAGCCACCCCCACTCTGACCCCAGATCATCCCGATGCTAAGTGTTCAGCATTAGGTACCCAAGCAAGATAGGAAGGGATATCCAGCGACACTAAGCGCTTTAGTGCTGCTGAATAATCCCGCTGAGCACAGTTGGCTAAACCATTTTGAATATGCTCTCCATAGTAAGTAAGAAATTAATATACTAACACTTTTAACTAGCCAGTGTTTGGAGTTGGACAGTGATATCGAACCATTAAAAAAATGTCCTGCTGACAGGCTAAATTTGAGTTCCTATAATTGAAAGGCAGCTAAATTTAGCTTGGAAAAAAGGGGAAACTTTGGGGTGTGTTTAAGATTTAGCTGATTAGCACTAATTTTCTGACTGGCTAACCTAAGTTGCATACAATAAATGACCCACCCACTCTGGCAAGGTTTCTAAAGGGCATAATTACTAATGTGTGCTGTTAGTGTAAGGTTTAGCATGTGGTAAGTGTGCAGTGCTAACAGAGAGAGGCCTCACACTAAAATTCCTATGATCGGTCAGCTTGCATTGGGGTGGGGACTGAATGGAACATGGGTGTTGGTGGCACTTCGTGATTAGCATGGGCATTTTGGATGATTGCTAATTGCAAAGGTAGCTGTTAGTGCAGATGCACTTAGCTCTGCCTCAGTGGGTAGCGGTAAGTGCACTCGCGAACTGATTAGCATGGTGTGCAGCATTACCTCCATGCTAATGGCAGGAGGATGGACGCACATGTCCCTAAAAGATAATGGGGGTGTCTGTGCTTTCAGCTCCCAAAATGCACTACCAACGCATTCCTTGGTAAACCATGCCTCTAGATCTGTAACTACCCTCTAGGGACAGAGAAATACCTACTGTATCTTGAGTGTAACTTGCTTTTATTTATTTATTGGATGAATTTGTAGGCTGCCTAGCTACAATTCAAAGTGGCTTTAATCCAACATAAATAATCATAAGCACATATAACAACAAAACAAACAATAATTAAAGCAATAAATATATACAACATCAAATATACACAGGCCAAACGGGGAAAAATAACTATTAAACGTCCTGAAACGCTTGTCTAAATAGGACAGGCTTCACTTGCTTCTGCAATGAAGGCAAATCCCTTACAGATGTAAGGACATCTAGAAAAGCATTCCAGAAGGCTGATGCATAGACAGAAAACATTTTGTTACGAGTGATCTTCACGGCTTGCATAACTAAAAGAATAACAGATGTGTTCTCCAAACTCAACCGCCTGGGGTGGGAAGAACTATATGGCTGCAACTTTGAAGATAAAAAAATCAGCAGATGTACCACACAAAATTCTGCACACTTATATTTAATGCAGTACAAAATCAGCAGCAAATGAAGTTCATACGAAGCGGGGCAATGTGATCTGCATAAGATTTATTAAATAAAACACGCGCTGCTCCATTCTGTACTTGTTGCAGTGCTGCACAGATGAGGCAGGTAGCCCACAGAAATCTGAATTGGAAAAATCAATGACTGAAAAATTGTACGGAAGTCTGAGTTCTCCATATACGGACATATCTACCGTGTATTTTATAAAATACAGAATTCACAGTACCTCTTGACAAGGGGCTCATAATTCACTGTGAATCAGTTTTTGCCTCAAGATAAGTGACTTCAGAACTCAATGGAATAACATTTTCTCCAAGGTTAATTACAGTAGGCCAACCCTTTGCGGGTCCAGAGTTAATATTATGGCCTCTGTTTTCTTGAGATTAATCATTAAATGATGTTGAGGTAACCATAATCAAACAGCCTGAAAGCAGTCAGCTATAACTTTACAACCATATCCTACTGCCATCTTGAATGGAACATATAAAGGTAAATTTTAGAAAAGTCATGTAGGTGAAATTTGGAATGTCCAAGTCAGAGTGTCTGAAATTAAGGGGCATGGGCAGCAGAAAGGGGGGCGCATGTAACTGCCTTGTCTCCACCTTGAAATATACATGTGTCCACCACATAAAAGGCAAATGAAGGTATGCAAAGTAATGGCTCTGACACATGCAGATTTCAGAAACTTGCATATGTGGGATAACTGTTGTCTGCCATTTTGGACACACAGTTGTGCCTGCGGCACAGTTTCAGAACATGCCTGTGTATATTTCCAGCTTTACACATACCGTCCTGCCATTTACAAACCGGGACATGCAGCGGCATAGCCGTCAGGGGAAATACCTTTTTACTTACTGCCATGATTTTGAAAAGAGCGAAAAATATTGAGTGAGTGAGGGGGCATTTCCCTCTTCAGCTTACAGTTGTTGATTTGCTGAAATGAGCAATTTTCTGAGTCCTATTTATGCCTTTGATCAGGTATATCCATGGACGTCCCCAACAGCGAATTGAGATATGCAGTGTTGGTCTAAAATTGTATATACACTTTTATCTTTCTCACTCTGTCCCAGGCATGTTTCTGGCATGCCCTCATGCATCTTAGACATGATGGCATCAGACACATGTATATTCAGGGCTTTCTGAAATAGCTCAGAGGACATCCATGTGATTTCAACATCTGAATGGGATTTTCAGATGTGGAAATCATGATTAGGGCTTCTGAAATGACTTCCATACGATATAAAATATATTATGCTATATTGAAGTCCGGAATACAAGATTTTTACATTTTTTTACATTGAAACTCATTTTCTAAACTCTAGACCATTTTAGTTTTCTCCAGTTCCCTTTTATCTTTTTCCACTGATTTTAGTATCTGCAAGTGATGTAATTTTCCCTAAAGTACCTTAGCATCTGGTTACAAAGCAAAGCCTAAACTGTCATTTGTATTTTAATGATACTTCTACACAGATTATTAATTTCATTTTAGAAAGCTAATGAATGTTACAGTTTTATAACATTGACGAAATACACTACTCCAGTCCTTCCAGATATTCTTAGGGGTATGTTTACTAAACTGCGGTAACATAGCAGCGGCTATGTTAAGGCGCATTATGTACTTAACGTTACATAACGTGCCTTAACGTTACTGGCCGCAGTAAGTCCAGAGAGAGGGCGGAGAGAAGGGGTCAATGGGCGGGGAGTGGGCGGGGAGAGGCCCCTTTCACACTAACGCGGAGAAATTAAGGGCTGAATCCTGACACAACTGAAAACCTGGCATTAGCATACATTTGCAAGAGAGAGAAACTATTTCAGTGTCAGCAATGTACAGCATAGGCAGGGAGCCCAAGAAAGGTGATTGTAGTGCTCCATTTGCAGCAACAGCATAGTGCCCAGGTATGAAAGGCCACTATGTTGATGGTGCATATGGGGCATGGGGGCTGCAGGCGGGACATGCAGTGGGGGCTACTGGGGCACAGGGTGGAGTAGGAGGTTGCCGAGGTGGCACATAGGAACGCAGAAAATGGAAACCAGCAAGACAGCAACTGACCAGGGTCAGACATGCCCATGAGTCTGTGTTCCACAGTGTCCCATCCAGGAGACATTACCCAGCAGGTATCCCAAGGGGCACATAACATTGACAGGTGGTGCCGGGGGAAGCATGGACATCTATGTAGGCACCCCTACCCCAGAACCCACACCTTAGGCAGCCGCCTACCTGCCCCCTGGATGGCCTGGGATGGTACACCACCAGCACCGACAGCATATGGTCATGGTGGCATAGCAGAGGGGGTGGGTGATTTTGCTGGAGGGAGCAGTGGCACCGGCCTGCAGTGGACCTAGGCCATGCCCTGTACAGTATGTGGTGTGTAGTGCAACAGAAGAGGTCTAGCCGAGGAATGTAAGGGTAGCCCCAGGGACAACTATGCTGCTGTGGCAACAGTGTGGTGCAGTACACCCAGCTAGCATGTCCAAGAGCAGAGGGTCAGAGGTTCAGGTCCCATCTGTGGATCCTGCAGAGCATCTCCCCATAGTTTTAGCCCACAATGCAGCCACAACAACAACATGGGCAAACCCCAACACAGTGGTGCACAGGGGTACGGACACCCACTCACAAGGGCTCCACTTACCAGAGCTTCATGGAGTGTCAGGCTGTTAGCCCCAGCACAGAGCTACAGTTATCACCAGAGCACTACTACTACTACTCCCTGCACAGATTAGCAATGTCGGCACTGTGATCAGGACCAGTGCGGCGGGTACGGTTGTCAACCACCTCCATCTCTGCACAATGCTGAGATAGGTGTGGGAGTGTGCGTATGTCTCTACATTGTTCTGTGTTTGCCAGCACCTCACTGAGCCCATATTGCTCACACTGCTTCCAGCGTTAGCCTGCAAATGTGCATAATGAGGAGCAAGGTATTGTGGGTATGGCCCAGACAGGGCGGATTGGCCAGGATGCATCTGCACAGGGTGGAGGGCAATGGCTGAGACACTGTAGTGCTCGACCACCACCTGCATGGACAGGGTGGCCACAGCATGTCACGCTGGGGGGGGGGGGGGTCACTCTCACTCTGACCGAGCAGTGACCATGGCATGTCTATGTTCCCCCATAGTGCCACATATTATTTGTTTCCAGTGCTACCTATGTATTCCCAGTTCTTGGGCCCAATCACAGGGCTATCTGCTTGGTGTCTGTGCTGTGCATCCCACCTCTGGGTGCACAGGGTTCCCCTTTGAGCATGCACTATGGACTGGTTAGTGGGCTGTCTGCAGTTCACCTGTGCATGGTAGGAACACCTTGTAGGATGCTGCAGGTGCAGTCTGACTGTGCTGTCTGTTGATGAATGGCAGACCGTGGCGTGGGGCAGTTGAGCCTTCCCCTGCCTACCTCAAGCATCATTGCTGGTCTGCAATGGTCACAGGTATGGCACTGGCACAGCAGCCCTGGAGGGCTGTCATCCGCCAGCAGGACTGTGGTTGCTGGTACTACAGCCATTCTGTAGGGTGCAGACACCTGTTCCACCACACCCTCATCTACAAAAGGGGTGATTGAGGCCCCTCGGGGTATATAGTACATACCACTTAGACCCATAGTGGCAGTGCTGCATTGCCCTCATGCGAGTCTAGGCACCCCACTGCCCTGATAACAGGTACACATGGCAGCCAGATCATAACACCGGGTACACACTAATCTAGGTGGTGTCTGGTCCCACAGGGCCACATGTGACTGCAGAACACAGCTGGAACAGATGTACCTTCAGTTGCACTGCTGGGAACACCTGCCACACACTGGCAGTGCTGGGGATGTGCAGCAGGATCTTTTTCTAGCACCACATGTACTGTGGACCTAGTGCTGGGTGCCCATCCTATCCCTCAGGGTGAACACGGAGCCTGCACAATGGCATGGTCTGTAGCTACTCTATGCCAGTATCACGCACTGTCAGTCCATCTTACCACGCTGCAGTACCGGAGAGGTGCAGATCCCATTTGGTGGTCAGCTGTAGGCTGCTGTTCTGCATGTGCAATGCATCATGGGTGCTGGTGGGGTTATCCTATCTTGGCACACAGAGCAGACGGTTTGTGCAGTGACTTGCAGTCCTTCTGTACCCAGCCATTGCTGTGCAACAGGCTATAGAGGTATAGCCTACTGGTTAGTACTCTGACGTTCTAGGTGGAGGTTATGGGTTCAATTCCTCGTTGTTCCCTCCTGTCCAAGGCAGATATTTTGCTTGCCTGTGACAGTCTTTGCAGATCCATGCTGCCAGCCCATAGTACCCTCACCACAGTTGCCAGCAATCCTTATAAGGAATTATAAGGCTCCTAATTAGGCACATTACAAGGCACGTTACAAGGCACCTTATTGGGCACAGTACAAGGCACGTTATAAGGCGCGTTAAGGCACGTGCCTTTTACTGTGCCTAATAAGGTGCCTTATAACGTGCCTTATAACGCGCCTTACCTGACATGCTTGCCATGATGATGCCCCGCCCACGCCTTTATATGGGCATCTGTACCTTTATTGCGGAACCTAATGCAAATGACATTACCGCAGTTTAGTAAACATACCCCTTAGAGTTTGGAAAGTCTTTTCCAGATTCCAAGAATATAGCTCACCAGAGGCATCGAAATGCTGTGTCCTGTGGGGGGGCCAAGTCCCTCCCCTGGGCCAGCCGAACTCCATGCGGCTGAGATTGCCAGCCTTCCCCTCCTGTCTGCCCACAGAGGCCAGACAGGGCACAGAACATACCATCCTCCTCCTGCAGCACCTGGAGTTCATCGTCAACTGCCCCAAATCACATCTTTCTCTGGTGCAAGACCTAGAGTTCATCGGTGCTCAGCTGTACATAGTGTGGGCCAGAGCCCTCCTTCCTCAGGACAGGGCAGAATACCTCTAAGAGCTGGCAGGGGAGGTCCAGCACTGCACAACAGTGCTGGCTCACCTTCTCCTCTGCCTGCTGGGACACATGGCCTCCATGGTCCATGTCACACCCCTAGCCCATCTGCACATGCGGACAGCCCAGTGGTGCCTACTTTCTCAGTGGACCCAGACCACGGGCTGACTCCAGGACAGGGTCAGAATCTCCCATCAGCTGGTGAGATCCCTCAACTGGTGGCAGAACCAGGGCCTCCTTCGGGCAGGGATGCCCTTCCAGGCGCCCCCACCACAGAGTACTCTGACCACAGATGCCTCTCTCCAGGGCTGGGGAGCTCACTGCAGAGTACACCGCACTCAGAGTTGCTGGTCCAGGGAGAAGTCTCTACTATAGATCAACCTCCTGGAACTCCGGGTGGTATCCCTTGCCCTACATGCGTTCCGCTCCCTCCTGCGGAATAGACTTGTGCTAGTCCAGACAGATAATCAGGTTGCAATGTTCTATATAAACAATCAGGGGGGCATGGGTTCGTACTCCCTCTGCCAGGAGGCTGTAGCCCTCCTCGGTTTTGCAGTGTGCAATTGCATGCTCCTGCAAGCGGTCTGCTTCCCAGGCCAGGACAACTACCTGGCAGACAGACTCAACAGAGTCCTCTGCCCTCATGAGTGGCGTCTCGACCCTGCAGTGGTGAAGAAGCTCTTCCGCCTTTGGGGCTGGCCTGAGATTGACCTCTTCGCCTCTCCCAACAACGCACAGCTGGCTCGCTTCTGCTTCAGGCAGCCACACCCACGGAGAGTAGCGGCAGACGCATTCCTGATCTCATGGTCCGAGGGACTGCTGTATGTATTCCCACTGACTCCCCTAGTCTCCAAGACTCTGTTCAAAATTCAGAATGAGAGGGCATCGGTGATACTGATCGCCTCCAAGTGGCCTAGGCAACCCTGGTTCCCACTACTGCTCTCGCTGGCAACGACACTTCCAGAACCGCTGGGCCGAGCCCCAGACCTCCTGACGCAGGAGAAGGGCTTCCTTCTGCACCCCAATATGAAGTCATTGACTCTAATGTACTGGCTGCTGAGAGGGTAGCCTTGGCCCCGTTCTACCTATCACAAGAGGTTGAGGAAAGCCTCCAGGAAGCCCTCCACAAGGAGGGTTTATGCCTTTAAATGGCGCAGGTTTGCTCTGTGGTGTGCAGATAGGAAGGAGAACCCGTTCTCCTGCCATGTTCAGCTGCAACTCCAGTACCTAGTGCATCTGTCGCGCATAGGGCTGACATCTAACTCAGTCAGGGTGCATCTGAGTGCCATAGATTTCAGCCCTGTGCACGACAGATGCACTTGGTACTGGAGTACCAGCTGAATGTGGCAGGAGAATAGGTTCTCCTTCCTATCTGCACACCACAGAGCAAACCTGCGCCATTTAAAGGCATGATTTCAGAAATATCAGTAATGTCTGCAACTCCGTCCATGTTTAGACCTGCTCCAGGCACGAATATGAATCAGGAAAGTGCTAGTTTTGCTGTAAAACATCCAGAGGGTATAGAGAAGATGGAGAGAAGTGACTAGCCTAAGATCATAAAAGCAGAATTAAGGATGAGGTTGAGAACTACAGGCCAATTAGTTTGACCTCTGTGGTGAGTAAATTAATGGAAACGTTGGTAAAACAGAGAATGGTGAGGTTTCTGGAGTCCAGTGGATTTCAGGATCCAAGGTAACATGGGTTTGCTAGAGGCAGGTCTTGTCAGACAAATCTGATTGATTTTTTTGACTGGGTGACCAGAGAGTTGGACCGAGGAAGAACCCTAGATGTGGTGTAATTAAATTTCAGAAAAGCCTTTGACACCGTTCCACATATGCAACTTATAAATAAATTGAGCACCCTAGGGATGGACCCTAAAGTGACTGACTGGATTAAAAATTGGTTGAGTGGGAGGAGATAAGTGGTACAGATAAATGAAGCTCATTCTGAGGAGAAGGATGTCACTAGTGGTGTACTGCAGGGATCTGTCCTTCGTCTGATTCATTTTAACATTTTTGTTAGTGATATTGCAGAAGGGCTGTCGGATAAGGTTTGCCATTTTGCAGATGATACCAAAATCTGCAATAGAGTAGACACACAGGAAGGAGTAGATAACATGAGGAGGGATCTAGCTAAGCTTGAAGAATGGTTGAGAAATTGGCAGCTGAGATTTAACACTAAAAAATGCAGGATCATGCATTTGGGCTGCAAAAATCCAAGGGAGCAGTACAATAGGGAGTGAAGTACTTCTGTCCATGAAAGAAGAATAGGGCCAGGCATGATTGTTTCTGATGATCTTAAAGTGGCTAAAGTGGAGTGAAAGAGTAGCCTAAACCAACAGACCAGGATTTGATTCCCACTAGCACTCCTTGTGTTGCATTGGGCAAGTCACTTAACTCTATAATTGCCTCAGAAGAATCTAAGTTATCAATGTCTGTGTTTAATATACATTACCAAGTTACATTGTAAACTGCTTTGACTAAAATGGGGAGGAGTGGCCTAGTAGTTGGGGCAGGTTACCTCAGGTCAGGGGTTCAAATCCCACTAGAGGACAGCATGTAGTTTCAGTTTGTTCAATGTAAACCACCTTGATATCATAAAAGGCAGTATATAAGAAATGTTAAATAAATAAATAAATAAATAAAGCAGTATAAAAAAACCCTGTTAAATAAATAAATAACATAAACAGGTAGAAAAGGCGGCAGCAAAAGCCAGAAGGATTCTTGGATGTATATGGTGAGGAATGGCCAGTAGGAAAAAGGAGGTGATAGTGCCTTTGTATAAGTCTTAGGCAAGACCTCATATGGAATATTGTGTGCAATTCTGGAGAGCACACCTTCAAAGGGATGGAGTCAGTGTAGAGGGTGGCTACCAAAATGGTCAGTGGTCTTCATTATAAACCATATGAGTACTTAAAGATCTCAATATGTATACTTTAGAGCAGTGGTTCCCAACCCAGTCCTCAGGTACCCACAGGCCAGTCAGGTTTTCAGGGTATCCACAATGAATATGCATGAGACTGATCTGCATGCAATGGAAGCAGTGTATGCAGATCTATCTCTTGTATATTCATTGTTGATATCCTGAAAACCTAACTGGCCTGGGGATACCCAAGGACTGGATTGGGAACCACTGCTTTAGAGGAAAGAAGGGATAGAGGCGATATGATAGAGACATTTAAATACCTCTGTGGCATAAATGTACAGGACGAGAGCCTCTTTCAATTGAAAGAAAGCTCTGCAACGAGGGGACGGGACATAGGATGAGGGTGAAAGGAGATAGACTCAGGAGTAATATGAGAAAATATTTCTTTATGGAAAGAGTGGTAGATGCGTGAAATAGTCTCCCAGTAGAGGTAGTAGAGACGAGGACAGTGTCTGAATTCAAGAAAGAATGGGACATACACGGAAGATCTCTAAAGGAAAAAAGGGGACTATAGTAGTTATGGAATGGCAGATTATATAGGCCATATGGCCTTTTTCTGCCGTCATGTTTCTGTGTTTTTAGGAACAGCATTGGGATTTGAACCCTGGCCCTAACCTACTACTCTAACCATTAGGCTCTTAGATATAGCTGTTCTGAAATACTATTCTGGGGACATTTATGTAGACGTCTTCATAGATGTCCATATCAGGCATATTTACGTTTGTGAAATAGTGCCTGAACTTGCATGTGCCTGCTTTTTTTCAGATGTTCTGGCTTGAATATCCCAGATTGCACTGGGGCATCCTTTATAAAATGTGCCTTAATCTGTACTTGTCACATTCCTTCTTGAATTCAGATACCATCCTCATCTTCACCATCTGCACTGGGAGGTTGTTCCATGCATCCGCTACCCTTTCTGCAAACCAGTATTTCCATAGGTTACCCCAAGTCTAGCCCTTGTCTCGCTTATCCTAAGACCTCAGAGCTTCTTTTCAATTGACAGTGGCCTGCCTCCTGTGCACTTACTCTGTCACCTTCTTTTTAAAGTATATATATTTAGATCTTTAGGTCTGATCCCATATGCTTTATGAGGAAGACCGCTAGCCATTTTAGTAGCCACCCTCTGGACCAACTCAATCCTCTTTATATCCTTTTGAAGGTGCGGATTCTAGAACTGCACACAATATTCTAAATAAGTTCTCACCAGAGAGTTCCACAGAGGCATTATCAGTCTCTACAGACAGTGTCAGGGTGAAAAGTCATCTAACCTCCCTAACACCATCTGTAGGACTAATGTAGAGGATGAAACCCATATATTATTATCCATTGTGGTGCTATGCAGTTGCTAGATATAGAATACTTGCATTTACTTTAGGCCTGCTGAATAGAAATCCTAAATGAAAATGCCTAGGCCGATTGTCACTGCTATATGGATAGCAGCCGGCAGTCAGCAGTGAATACAGATATTTCTCCTGCTGGAATTCTGCACACAAATTTCAAAAGTCTATGTTAAAAAGTCTGACTTATGCAAAATTAAAAGCTATTTAAATTGGGGAATGCTTACCATATTTAGATTTCCAGGTGGCGTGGTAAGGGCGGGAAGAGGGGATGGTTTGGGCAGGTCTACAATATAGATGTGGATTCCCAATTTTACAAAGGGTATTCACTTCTCTAGGATAAAGTATAGATGTCAACATTTGTAGCTCCCCGAGGCATGAAAAAGTGCCTGATGAAAGGGGCAACTGTCAATGCTGAAGTCTGCTCTACCCATTAACCTCTGACCTTGATCAGCCTTCAACCTCAATCTCGTCATGACCCTCCCAGTCCCCCAAAGCATCTGATTCCTTCTGAGATCCTCCCCCAGCAGACCTCCCCCACCCCGTACCCTCCAATCCCCAGCTTTGCCAGGGGTCCCTGGTGCCTAGTGTGAGCAGGAGCAATTCTCATTCGCTCCTGCTGTTACAGTTGTAGGTTCCCAAATCGTGCTATCGTTGGAGATCAATACCATTAGATTACCAATAGGAGTCTCTGGCCCCATTTTGGAACCTGGAGCCATAACAGCAAGAGCAACTGGGAATCAATTGCTTCCACTAGACACCAGAAACCCCTGGTAAGGCCAGGGATGGGGAATATGGGGGACGAGGTTCAACAGTTGGGCCTTGTGGGATCATTGTTGTAGGTGGGTCTGTGGGGGGTTGTGAGTAGGAGGGATCAGATGCTTTGGGAGGCTGGGGAGTCAGCTGTCAGTGGTTTGGGGATGTGATATGATGTCTTCTGCAGGGACTGAATCAAGGTCAGAAGTGATTAGAGGGGGATCGATGTTGGGGGGGGGGAGTGATTGGAGGAGAAGACTGATGCTGCATGCTCAGGTGTTGTTGCAGACTGGGTGTAACAGTTTTAAAAAGCTGCCCACACATGTACATAAGAACATAAGATATACCATACTGGGTCAGACCAAGGTCCATCCAGCCCAGTATTCTGTTTCCAACAATGGCCAATCCATGTCATAATACCTAGGAGGTTCCCAAAGAGACACATAGGTTCCACATTCCTTGTCCCGAGGCAAGCAGTGGATTTTCCAAGTCCTCTTTAATAATGGTTTATGGACTTTTCCTCCAGGAACTTGTCCAAACCTTTTTTAAAACCAGTTACATTAACTGCTTTTACTACATCTTCCAGTAACGAATTCCAGAGTTTGATTATGCATTGAGTGAAAAGATATTTTCTCTTAAATGGGTTACATTGTAGCTTCGTGGGGGATATTGCAGTTTATTTCCCACATGAAGTGTTTTATGTGACCGCTCCTGCTGGATGTGGAGAGAGATACACATGCAGCAGTCCTGTGCCTATTTTACAAGAGTAACTACATCTGGCAAAGGCCCTTGTAAAATACTATGCAAATTCTCCATGTCCCAATCTGGATGTGTGAATTCCCCTCTCCATGTGCTAGGTAAAAACTGCCTTCACGTCTATTAACACACGTTAAAATGTTCTGATGCACATTAAAAATATTTTATTAAAATGAATAGGCAAATAAACTGAAAAAAATTCTTAAAAATAGAGAGAAGTCCAAGAATGACAGTCAGATTTAACTAGGCAAGAAAAGCCACTTTGAAGGTATTTCCAGGGTGTCTTTAAAACTTAGGGGTCCTTTTACTACAGTGTGTTAAGCAGTTAACATTTTTTTTTCATGCATGGTGACTGTGCACAGGGGGCCCTCCCTAACTGTTACCGTAGGGGCATGACAATTCTGCACACTACCACGTGCATTAGGATGCTGAATGGGTAGGGTAGGGACGAAGAATGGGCATGATGAGTCCATTGTGGTTAGTGTGGGGGGAGATATGCATTGTCGATATTGCTATTAGTGCTACTACTACTTATCATTTGAATAGCACTATAAGGTATACCCAGCGCTGTAAAAGATGGCCCTCGCTCATCAGAGCTTAGAATTTAGTCAAGAAAGACAACACCTCAGGACATGTATATATTTATTTGACAGGTTTTATATATCACTTCAGTCAAAGCAATTTATATTGTAACTTAAACTTGGTAATATACATTAAACAGGGACATTGATAACGTGGATTTTTCTGAGGCAATGGAGGATTAAGTGACTTCCCCAAGGCCACAAGGAGTGCTAGTGGGAATTGAACCCTGGTTTCTTGGTTTCTAGGCTACTCCTCCACTCATCTATCTAGGGGAATCATAAGGAAACACATAGGCAGATCAGGATCCAAAGCAGCCTCCAAGAGGTGAGTTTTCATCCTGAATTTGAAAAGAGCCAGAGATGAAGTCTGATAAACAGACTCAGGTAATTTGTTCCATGCATAAGAGGTAGCAAGGTAGAAGGATCAAAGTCTGGAGTTGACAGTAGAAGAGAAGGGCATAGATAGAAGGGATCTGCCAGAAGAGCGGAGCTCCTGAGCAGGAGTGTAGGGAGAGATAAGAGAGGAAAGGTAGCGAGGAGCAGCAGAATGAGTGCCCTTATAGGTCAGTAGGAGAAGTTTGAACTGGATATAAAAATAGATAGGGAACCAGTGAAGAGACATGAGAAGAGAGATTATATGAGCATATTGAGGCTGGCAGAAGATTAGCCATGCATCGGAGTTTTGAACAGATTGAAAGGGAGAGAGATTAATCAGAGGGAGACCAGCAAGGAGGAGGTTGCAATAGTCTAGATGGGAGATTACTGAAGAGTGGATAAGTGTCTTAGTAGTGTGTGTGGAAAGGAAGGGACAAATTTTGCCAATGTTATAGAAAAAGAAGTGACAGGTTTTAGCTATCTGTTGGATGTGTGCAGAGAAAGAGTAGAGTCAAAGATACCCCAAGGTTGTGAGCTGAGGAAACAGGGAGGAGTGTAGTGTTATCCACAGAAATAGAGAGGGGAGGTGGGTTTAGAAGGAAAGAAGGAGTCCAGTTTTGGTCATGTTCAGTTTCAAATAACGGTGAGACATCCAGGCAATAATGTTGGATAAGCAGGCAGCAATCCAGGCTTGATTCCTGGTGAGATTTTAGGCACAGAAAGGTAGATCTGAGAGTCATCAGCATAAAGATGATACTGAAAACCATGGGAGGAAATAAGTGCACCAAGAGACTGAATGTAGAGAGAGAAAGGGAGATGTCCCAAGACAGAGCTCTGAGGTACACCAACTGAAGGTGGGATGGCAGTAGAGGAGGAACCATCAGAACATACACTAAAAGTGTGATGTGAGAGATAAGAAGAAAATCAGGACAAAACAGAGCCCCTAAATCCAAGCAAGGAGAGGGTATCAAGAAGAAGATGGTGATCAACAGTGTCAAAAGCAGCAGAAAGGTCAAGAAGGATGAGAATAGAGTAGAGGTCTTTGGATTTGGCAAGGAACAATTCACTAGAGACTTTGACAAGAGCCATTTTTGTGGAATGCAGAGAACAAAAAACAGATTGCAGTGGGTTCAGAAGGTCTTGAGAGGAAAGAAAGTCAAGCCAGCAACAATGAATCATGTGTTTAAGTTGTGGAGCAAAGGGGAGGAGAGAGGTAGATCAAAAACTGGAATGACAGGTAGGATCTAGTGAAGGATTTTTAAGGTGAGGTGTAACCACAGCATGTTTGAAGGCTACAGGAACAGTTGCAGTGGAAAGCGATAGGGTAAGGATATGACAGATAGAAGGGATGACGGTTGAAAAGATAGAGCTTAGTAGATGGGCGTGGATGGGATCAGAGGAGCAGCTAGTCAGTTTGGAGGAAAAGAGAAGATTTGCTGTTCCTCCTCAGTGATTTCGGAAAAGGAAGAAACGGTGGCCGAAGGTGAAAGAAGGATTTGGGATTGAAGAGGGGGAAGATGGGGTAGAGGTGACTCTACAGAGAATTCAAGGCTAATCTTCTGGATATTGTCACAAAGTAGTCAGCCAAGGTCTCGGCAGATAGTGAAGGAGGGATTGGAGGACGAGGGACCTTGAGGAGAGAGTTGAGTGTAGCAAAGAGACGGTAAGGGTCAGAGGCAAGAGAGTTAGATGGACATAGTACTCTTTCTTGGCAAATACTATGGCCGACTGGAAAGAGGTTGTCATGAATTTGAAATGTAGGTAGTCAGCAAGAGCAGGTGATTTAAGCCAAAGGTGCTCAGCTGAGCAGGTACAGGAACCTAGGTTGTAGGTTGCTGAGGACAGCCAGGGTTGAGATACGGTATGCTTCACAGGGCATGGAATGGGAGGAGTAACAGCATCCAGAGCATAGGAGAGTATAGTGTTACAGCAGGATACTGCCCTATCAATGAACTCAAATGACATAGTGGAAGAAAGAGGTGATTAGACAGCAGTGGAGAGATTTGAGAAGTTGACAGTGTGAAGATTCCTAAATATGTTGGTAGAGATCGGGTGAGACCAAGATGGGGAATGGTTAAGGCTGAAGGTTAGCTTTTTCTTCGCCTATCTTTTAGCCGCAGGTTGCTAACCGGGCAGCATGGAATATCGCTGCTGCTTGGTTATATCGACTGTCGCTGTCTCCACTCCTCCCCAGAATGCCCACGACACACCGTGATGCTTAACGGTTAGCATCGGGGTATGTCGTGGAGAAGATTGTGTATGTTCAGCAGCACCAATCGTGTTAATGCCATTGAATATCCCGGTTAGAGGCATTTAGACGGTTTACAGGGTTGTAAACCATGTGAATGCCTTTTGAATATCGGGCCCTAAGACTTTAAATACCCACAAGACAGGCCTTGTAGACGAATAAGGAGAAGAAAAGAAAAACAAGGAGAGAAGAAAACACTCCTAAATGTGCAGTCAGATAGTACTAGTCAGAGAACAGAGGTAATAAAGTGTTGAGAAGGGAGACACCGTGCTGCAGAGAGCAGGAACTAGTTAAAGGGCAGACAGACGATAGGACGCACGCTGACAAAACAGAAATATATACAGAATGATACTGTAAATAACAAGCCAGATTCTGAACAGGCACAGGAAAATGTCTGAACAGAGCAATAAGGGTGTTCACCCAAACAGGAACCACCAACAAATGGGTGGGTTCAACTGATGCTACCTCACTCGGTAGAATTAAGTGCATTCATGGTGATAGCGCCATGTGTTAAGATACCCATCTACATGTTAACTGTTTGTTTATTTATTTAACTGTTTTTTTATGCTGCTTTATCATTTCAGTCAAAGCAGTTTACATTTTAACTTAAACTTAGTAATGTGCATTAAACAGGGACATTGATAACTTGGATTTTTCTGAGGCAATGGAGAGTTAAGTGACTTGCATAAGGACACAAGGAGTGCTAGTGGGAATTGAACCATTAAGCCACTCCTCCACTCCACTGTTAAAAACATGTTGGTCATGCCCATGATAGTTATCCTGGAGGCGTTGCACTTAATGCACGTTAGTTTTTGCCTGATAATGCTGGTTTTCAGCATTGACTAAGGAGGGGGGTACTAATCTGCAGTACACTCCCACAAGCATTTGTAACACCCATGATAAATGAAGAATGTAACTTGCAATCAACCTCAAAAACTGTGTTATTCTTCTCAATGGGAGTATCAGGCTGCTAAATCGCTGCCTGATGGTCTTGGGGGCATCTTAGTGGCACATGGACATCCCTCTCTCTCTCTCTCAGCAAAACCTCCGTCCCTCAGAAGATACCCCAGACCTTCCTCACTATTCGCTATCCCCCGAAGACATTCTGGATCCCTTCTGACAACCCCCATCCCCTAAAAGTCATCCTTGGAGCCTCCATCAAGAACCCCCACTCCTCTTAAGGCACTCCTCACACCTTCTACCCCTCCAAAGACCCCCTTCTCCTGGAACTACTGCGGGTTTTCCTTGTATCTAGCAGCTATCTAGGCTCCATATTCGGCAGAGACTATTATAAAATATATAGGAATGTATGAATGCCCTTATGTGGACACCCAACTGGCACAAACAGAGCGAAACCACTTGCAATAAGACAAGGAACACACACAGAAGTGAGTAGTGTATGAGGTCACAGGTGATTTATTAAATCCTCTACGCGTTTCACCAGTATTGCCTTCCTCAGGGGGTAAAACCTCAAACAGAACAGAACAGAACAAAAACAATAAAATAACAACATTGATTAAAAACAAAATTATTAAATACAAACAATATAATAATTAAAACAACATAGAAAAAATGAACCATGAAATTAAAATCAAGATAAAAAGTGAAAAGTAAAAGTAAGGCTGAGTGTAGTAACTATTCACCATATTTCTATATGGGATCTTTCCAAGGCACGAATTTGTGCCCTCTCCCGATCCCGTCTAACTTCCCCGCTCATTATACGGGGAAGTTAGACGGGGGTGGGAAAGGGATGGATTTGGGGCGGGGTAGGGCAGGTAATGGGCAGTCGTCGGCCCCGGATGTACAGGGCTGATTCCAATATCAGCCCTGTATGTCTGGGGCCTGTGGCTTGAACAGGGAACTTATTCCACCTAGTTGGTGGGGGACGGCGGGCCCGGGGCTCAAAAAGGGCAGGAGGGGGCAGAGGACATTCCCCGCGGCTTGACCCTGGCCTTGGGAGGCCAGATTGGGGGTTGAGCTGTGGGGAAAGCACTTTTTGAGCTGGCAGTCGGGGATCACAGTTTTTGAATGGAGCTGTGGTGCCATGGCAACTGAACATCATGGTGCCACGGCTCCATTGAAAAGCACTGGCTGAGCTAGCCGGGCAAGGCCTGTACGTGTAGGCCAACCTGAATCGGGGACCCAGCCTGCACATTCAGGCCTGGACGCGATTCTGATCCCGCGGGGGTAGACGTACCCTGAGGGATCAGAATCCCGGCTAACTCTGTGCATTCGGTTCTGACCGGGCGCACAGAGGGCCGTGACGTCCAGGTCTTAATCGGGCCCATAGTCTCTAAGGATTAAAAGGCTCAGACAAATAGGTGCTAACTCAATAGTACATAAATGGTTCACTTCTTATCTATCTAACAGAACTCAAACTGTCAGGATCAACACCCAAACCTCCACCACATACAAACAGGAAATAGGCCTCCCCCAAGGATCTGCCCTCTCTGCACTCCTTTTTAATATTTATATACAACCAATTTGCAACATCTTTAAAAAATTCAAAATCCACTACCACATATACGCAGACGATATCATGATGTACATTCCTTTCACGATCCCTACGCTCCCACTGCAACTATTAACTGGTACTTCAGGCCGGAAGGTCGGGGGTTCAAATCCCACTAGAGGACAGCAACCTTGGACCGGAAGGACTGGGGTTTCTAGTCCCAAAGATGCTCCTTGTGGTCTTGGGCAAGCCACTTAACCCTCCATTGCCCATGTTCCCTGTAAGTATTAGTGTATGTGTCTCATATCCCTGTGTGTTAAATGTATCCCCCAATTGTGTTGTGACCGCTTTGATTGAAGGATAAGGCGGTATACAAAACTGTCTAAATAAATAAATAAATAAATAAATTAACTGACTGTTTCAATGAATTAACAACTTGGTTAGAAGCTCACAACCTTCACATTAATCATTCCAAAATTGACATATTGATCGTAACAAAAAACAAATCGTACACCCTCCCTACCCAAATTACACTTCAGAAACATGACATGTACATAAAAAATGAGATAAAATACCTAGGGGTGATCTTAGATACACACCTCAGTATGAACGCCCACATAAGAAATACCACAAAAAAAATATACTTTAAGCTCAAAGTACTAAAACAATTACGCCCACTAGTCCACCTGCATGACTTCCTGAGCATAATTCAAGCCATTATTACACCGCACTTTGACTTTGCTAATCTCACGCTACTAGGCACAACTAACCAAAACATCAAAAGGCTTCAACTGGCCCAAAATGCTGCAGCTAGAACCATAATGAAGGTACACCCTTTTGAGCACATAACACCCTATCTAGCTAAACTACACTGGCTCCCAATTCAATGCAGAATAAACTATAAACTAATAATAACCACCTTCAAAGCTTTAAATAATACTGCCCCAGTTACACTAAACAAACTACTCACTAAAGACACACCCCAATCTGCCCAGAGAAGAGGCAATGCCAATAAAATAAGGATTCCAAAAGAGTTCACAAAGACTAAAAAAACAACAAATAAAAAAGCTTTTTCCCATGCAGCCCCTATACTCTGGAACTCCCTACCTGATGAAATTAGAGCCTTAACTGATCTTAAAGAACTACGCAAAACATTAAAAACCCACCTATTTAGCTCCCACTACGGTCCACTTGCGAATTCCCAATACCAAAATGAAAAGGGATAATACATAACACATTGAGTCTAACACCATAATGTCCCATGAAAACATGACCTTTAACACAGTTTATGATGCTTGTAAATAGCTACCTTGCTCGTTGAACTCAACTTCTGTTGACTGTACATAGTTGATTGTACATAGTTCCCCAAAGTTTATTTGTTAAAGTTAAGATGTACATAATTCAAGCATGTTTAATGTAAAAACAGATATGTTATACTGTTTCTTTACTTGTTATATGTAAACCACTCCTGATCATTGGAAGGTAGCGGTATATAAGCGACTGTTAAATAAATAAATAAATAAAATAAAAAGGAGCGGATACATTTGGCTGTCATATGGCATATAGGCATAAAGGCGAGAGAGATGAGGAAGACCTGCTTCTATAAACCCCAGTTGGGAGCAGACCATACTCACAAGAGCATGTCTGTGTGTATAAATAACTTGTGAATTGTTTCTGCAGGGAATAAAACACAATGATGAAACATCATACCATACCTTGCTTAATAAACACTTTTTTGAAAAAAGGGGGGGCAATCATAATAAGCTAGTCACGAATCAGGTTACAAACAAAAAGTATGTAATTTCAACAGGGTGTACCTAATGGTCAGAGCCCAAGGAATGCCAAACCACCCCCCCCCCACCCCCCCAGCACACAAAACAGCATTATGCATTCAGTGATAGTAAAAATAGTGCCTTAACTGAACATTAACTTCAACACCAGTACAGGGGCCAAAAGAGTTTTAAAAAAGGGAGGGTAATAGTTTGGCTTTAATACATAAACTAACTGTAGCTCAGTGTACCATCCAATGTATAGCCATAGCACAGTCCGTGCGTGGGCAATCTGCACTTGCTGATACTCAATGAAAGTAAATATGAACCTTCATTTATGCTATTTTTCTGGAAGACCAATGTTAGTCCTAATGTGCCCCGTAGGGGAACCAACGCCATGGATAAATGCCGTAGTCCTTTTTAACTGACATGATTGATGGTCCCTTTAATCCTCCGACTGTTGCAGAATGATTTTGTGTACATGAAAAAACATTATAAGTATCTATAGATAGTATTTATTCAATCTTGATGTGAGGGACCATAAAATATGAAGATAAAAGCAGATGACGCACCCCAATGAAATAGTTTCACATATGCTGTAGCATTAGACTGCCCTGACTGAGAGCTTTATATAAAAGATTCACCTGCCATATGTTAAAGGTTAAAGTTTAAGGCAAACCAGATAAAAAATGTATATAATGTTATACTAAATAATTATTCCCAATGTATAATCTTCATATAATGCAAGCCAATTATTGAATTTAAAGCATACATCGTTTCTCATGCTATTAAACGCCCAGTACGTTTTGAGAACCTATGGCTGGCAGTATCCCATCGGGACTGCGGGACATTGAAAGATCCCAATCATGTACTTTAATGAACCTATGCAGGCTGAAATGCTGAACAAAAAATAAAATTGAGCTATGATAAAAGCAAAGACTTGTTCATTTGGGAACGCTCTTGTATTTAGGACCTAGTCCTTAGTGGAACACCAGATCTAGTGCAAGAGATAAGGGTGTTGGGGCCACTTGGCAATAGTGATCATAGCATGATTGCCTTTGATTTAATTAGCGGAGGAGGGATAGTAAGGAAATCCACAGTACTACCTTTTAACTTTCGAAAGGGAGACTATGATAAAATGTGGAAAATAGTTAAGAAAAAACTCAAAGGAGCAGTTGCAAAGGTTAAAGACTTACATCAAGCTTGGGTGTTGTTGAAAAATACTATCTTGGAAGCCCAGACCAGCTGTATTCCATGCTTTAAGAAAAGTGGAAGGAAGTCCAAAAAACTACCAGTATGGTTTAAAGGTGAGGTCAGAGAGGCTGTTGTTGCCAAGAAAGCATCTTTCAGGAAATGGAAAAAAGAGCCAAACAATGAAACCTGGAAACAGCACAAGCACTGGCAGGTCAAATGCAAGGCATTAATTAAGAAGGCAAAGAGAGAATTTGAGAAGAAGCTTGCTGCGGAAGCAAAAACGCGAAATAAAGATTTTTTCAAGTACATTCATAGCAAAAAACCTGTGAGAGAGTCAGTTGGACCATTAGATGATAGAGGAGTTAAAGGGGCACTAAGCGGCGACAAGGCGATAGCGGAGAGACTGAATGAATTCTTTGCTTCAGTCTTTACTGAGGAAGATGTAGGGATGTTACCCATGACTGAAGTTGTATTTAAAGGTGCGGAAGAATTGAATGAAATATTGATACATCGGGAAGATGTATTACAACTATTAGATAAACTGAAGAGTAGCAAATCACCTGGGCCGGATGGTATACATCCAAAAGTGTTGAAAGAAATGAAATATGAGATTGCAGACCTGCTATTAGTAATCTGTGAACTATCATTAAAATCATCTCTAATACCTGAAGATTGGCGGATCGCCAATGTAACACCAATTTTTAAAAAGGGTTCGAGGGGTGATCCGGGAAACTACAGACCGGTCAGCCTCACGTCAGTACCAGGAAAAATGGTAGAAACCATCATAAAGAATAAAATTACTCAGCATGTAGATAGTCATGGCCTAATGGGAGACAGCCAACATGGCTTTAGACAAGGAAGATCTTGTCTTACTAATCTGTTATGTTTTTTTGAAAGTGTGAATAAACAGGTGGACAAAGGTGAGTCAGTTGATATAGTGTATCTGGACTTTCAGAAAGCCTTTGACAAGGTCCCTCATCAGAGACTTTTGGCAAAACTAAAGAGTCATGGGATAGGAGGCAGTGTACTACTGTGGATCAGGAACTGGTTAAAAGATAGAAAGCAGAGGGTTGGGCTAAATGGCCAATTTTCCCAATGGAGAAAGATGAATAGTGGTGTACCCCAGGGATCTGTGCTGGGTCCGCTGCTTTTTGACATATTCATAAATGACCTGGAAAGTGGAATAACGAGTGAGGTTATCAAATTTGCAGATGACACAAAACTATTTAAAGTTGTTAAAACCCAAGAGGATTGTGGAAAATTGCAAGAGGATCTTGATAAATTGGAAGAATGGGCATCAAAATGGCAGATGAAATTTAATGTGGACAAGTGCAAAGTTATGCACCTAGGGAAAAACAACCCAAACTATGGTTACACGATGCAAGGTTCCACATTAGGAATCACCACCCAGGAAAAAGATTTAAGCATCATTGTGGATAACATGTTAAAACCCTCCGCCCAGTGTGCAGCGGCAGCCAAGAGAGCAAATAGAATGCTAGGTATCATAAGGAAAGGAATGGAAAATAAAACAAAAGATATTATAATGCCTCTATACCGTTCCATGGTGAGACCGCACCTTGAATATTGTGTGCAATTCTGGTTGCCGTATCTTAAAAAGGATATAGCGTTATTAGAAAAGGTTCAGAGAAGAGCCACCAAAATGGTAAAGGGGATGGAAGGATACTCCTATGAAGAAAGGCTAAAAAGGTTAGGGCTCTTTAACCTGGAAAAGAGACGGCTGAGGGGAGATATGATAGAAGTCGATAAATTAATGAATGGAGTGGAACGGGTAAACGTAGATCGACTGTTTACGTTATCAGAATATAGGAAGACTAGGGGACATGCAATGAAGCTACAGGGTAAACTATTTAAGACTAATAAAAGAAAATATTTTTTCACTCAACGTATAATCAAACTCTGGAATTTGTTACCAGAGGATGTAGTAAAGGCTGTTTGTGTAGCTGGGTTTAAAAACGTTTGGACAAGTTCCTGGAGGAAAGGTCCATAAACCATTATTAAGAAGGGACCCAGGATATCAATGCTTGACCTAGTACAAGCATTGCAGAAGCCTGTGTCTTTTGGGGAAACTGCTAGGTACGTAGGACCTAGATTGGCCACTGTTGGAAACAGGATACTGGGCTTGATGGACCTTGGTCTGACCCAGTATGGCATATCTTATGCTCTTATGTTCTTGGGACGGCCGAAATCCAAAAAGGAGCCGGCCGAAATCCAAAAAGGAGCCGAGGAACTTGTACTATAGTGACAAGGAGCACTGTGGCTTCAAAGGATGGTAACACAACGTGAAGATACTATAAATAAATAAAACTCTAGGCGTATAAAAAGTGTGACAGTGCACATCAAATACACATTCCCATGAACAAAATAAAAAAGTAATAAATGCTGATAAAATATAGGAAAAGGTTCAATAAAAAAATCTGTGTGGTACTAAAAATTAGTGAATGAATGAATAAATAATAACACATGATAAAAATTCTAATAAACAAAAGTTGGACGATAGAGCCATTTTAGAAAGCTCGGTATATAGACGTCCCTGGTTTGAGAACATCCAGGCAGTATGGGGGCACGATATAAAAATGGCCTGGGTGGAACAAGGGAAGATACAAGTTGCAGTATGATTTCAGGACAGTGCAAGCATGTCTGGCTCTAGTTGGTGAAGTGTTCATGCCTATACTTGCTCCTGACTACAAATAAACTGAAAAAAATGCTTGTTTCATGGATGTAACTCTTCCAGGAAAAAGTGCATAATGTACTTACATCACCACAAGTATGGTTTCCTGCCTGAAGAAACCTGAGAATAAATACAAACTCCAAACACGTTACTGGCCTACCACTGCATCTCTGACTATCTGAAATATCAGGCCGAGACATGGAAGTCTCATGGCATACTTGCTTCCCTTCTGAAATATCCCTGCCAGTGTGTTCAAGTACCTGGATCTGAGGCCGTGCAAGTCAGTGATGTCTACATTTGTGAAATGGCCTACACCCATGCACATACTTGGTCTTGCTACCTGCATGGATCCACCTTCATAAGCGGTTACTGTAATGTTCATTTTTCAAGGTGGAGATGGAGCGATTTCAGAAGGCACTTATACATGCCTTCCTTCACTGCTGCCACTCCCGAATTTTGGACGTTCTGCTCTGCATCTTTCCAGATTCTTTGTAGATGTCCCTTCTAAAATGCCACTTTATTGGGATAGACATATGCTGCTTTAAAATCACCCTATTATTTATTTATTTAACAGCTTTTTTTTATATCGCTTCATCCTTCAGTCAAAGCAGTTTACATTGAAACAGAATATTTACAATAAACAGGGAAGTTAAACTTGGGATAACAATGATTCATGTTGTTGGGGTAAACTATGTACATTTGTATATATAGGGATATACGTCAGGGGGAGTTTAGAGGTAGATTTGAAGGAACTGTTAAGGGTTATGTTGAAGAGTACCATTCTCTGAATATATGGGTTATAAGGGCTTTCCTGAAGGAAACTGTATCAGTTGTAGTCCTTAGATTTTCTGGGATAGAGTTCCATAGTAGCGGTGCGTAGAGAGAGAATTCTTTCTTAGATGTAGTGGTGTTGGTTTTTGTGAACATCAGCGGTATCTGTTGCGTGTTCCTTGAGATGGATAGTCACCATCTGCTGTCAAGGGTGATCTGGATTCAAATTTGTAGGCGTAGTGGTGCAGAGTCATTGAGGATTTTGAATGTTGGGAGTATGGATTTGAATTTTATATGCTCTACCATGAGGAGCCAATGTAATTGCTTGAGGAGAGGTGTGATGTGCTCTGATCTCTTTACATTGAGGAGGATTTGTGCAGCTGTGTTGAATGCAATTTGGAGAGGGTGGATGGTTGAGTTTGGTATGCCCTGGAGGATGATATTACAGTAATCAAAGTGAGGGAATATAGTTGCTTGGAGGACAGAACAGTAATCATGGCCTGTTAGGGGCGGCTTGATTATTTTTAGCATGAAGTATATACTCTGTGTTATATTTTGTATGTGTGTTTTGAAGGTGAGATGTTGATCCAGGGTAACTCCAAGGTATTGTATGTTTTGTTTCACTTGGATATGTGTTCCATCAATTGGTATGGCGGATGGTGGCATGAAGGTTGTGTCTCTAGTGATGTACATGGCCTTGGTCTTCTTAAGATTTATGTTTAGGTTCTGACTTTTGAGCCAATTGCAGAGTGTTAGTAGGTATGTAAATCATTACATCATCTGCATAGATGTGGTAAAGGATGTTGCAGGACTTAATTATGGTACCTAATGGTTGCAGAAAGAGCTTGAATAGTAAGGCTGAGAGGATTGAGCCTTGAGAAACTCGTTGGGTTTGTATGGATGGATGAGTTTGTCTGGTCTATTGAAACTTGCAGTTTGCAGTCTATCAGGTAGGATTTGAACCAGGAGAGGAGTGTGCCCGATAAACCAATGGGTTATAGTTGTTGTGTTATGAGGTCATGTGGGATGGAATCAAATGCTGCTTTAATGTCCAGAAATATGAGAATGAAACTGGATCTGGATTTATTGGTACCCTCAATAAGGTTGTCAAGAGGTCAAGTAGGCCAGTCATAAGTGACTCTGCTCTGTGTTGTGGTCTGAAACCATGTTGTTGGTCATCTAGTGGGTGGTTTGTATCTATGTAGTCTTGGAGCTGTTTGTATATGATTTTTTCCAATACCTTGGTCAAAAATGGGAGGCTGGCTTCGGGTCGATAGGTTGATGGCTGGTTGATGTCATTGGATGTCCCCTTCCTGACAGGGCGGATAGAGCTGTCTTGAGTTCAGGCAGTATGTATCCCTGAGTTAGTAATGGTTGAATGATTTTTAGCACTGTTGGAATGAGTTCCTGTTTGGTTGCCTTGATCCAGCTGACTGGACAGGGGTCAAGCAGGGAGGTAGTTCTGTTAATACTTGTGATGACCTTCTCTAGATGTTCTGGTATGATTTTTGGAAATGTGATCCAAGTGCTCTGGTGTTTGGTTTTGTTTGCTTTGGTTATGTGTTGGCTTATATTGTTGGGGTATGCTGAGGTTAGAGCTTGGAAATAGTCAGCCATTGCTTGTGGTGTGAGGTTGTTTTTTTCTATTCGGTGTGCAAGATCTTTGCATAGTGTTTTAACTATATCAAAGAGCTCCCGGGGCGGTTTAAGGAGCTCTGGAGTATTTTGGAGTAATATTCTTTTTTGCTTAGGTGGTGTCAGCTTGGTATGCTTGTAACGTGTGTTTGTACAAGTCAAGGGTGTCATCTGACTTAGTGTTCCTCCATTTTATGTATGTGATCCGTAGGTTCCTCTTCAAGTCTTTTAGTAGGGGTGTGTATCAAATTGTGTTTTCTCTAAAGCATTGATTTTGAGTGTGTGGTTTAATTACAGTCTTGGTTATTGCTTTATTCCAGCTGTGTTTTAGGGTATCTATGTTGTTTGTGTCATCAGGGCAGTTTTGCAGCTTAGGGAGTGTGCTTGCTAGGAATTTTTCCTTGTCCCATTTGTGGAACCTGCGTGTGCAGTGTTCTGAGTCGCGTTGATTGTGTTGCTTTATTTCTGTAGGTATGGATATGGATATCATTTTGTGGTCTGACCACGGGACATCCATGGTGGTAGGTGCCGGGATCTGATATTATTTAAGTATGTTGCATGGAAGAAAACTCATGTCAAGGGTATTGCCTTTGATGTGAGTGGTTTGGTTGACAGTTTGAATATAGTCCAGGGATTCCATTGACTCCAGAAAGTTGTTCTTGGTGGTGCAGAGGTGAGGTTGATGTCACCTAATATCATGAGGTACAGTATTTATTGTATGAGGAGTTGTTACAGATGGTCTCTAGGATAGTCTCAAGATTGTCAGTGTCGGCATTTGGGGATCTGCAAGCAAGGAATATGGTTATGTTGCTGTTATTGTTAAAGTCTCTAGACCATTGTCAGAGGTCTCAAAGATAGATATTATGCTCAAGGATAGATAAAATTGGTATAAGATTATTAACTGCTCTAGATGGCTAAGGTGCCAAGTGAATGAAGGGGTCTGATAGATGAGGCCAGTATGGTCTATGGCCCTAGGATGACACTCAGGTGAGGGAATGGTTTGATGTGTTGGGTGATGCACTGGAAGAAGTAGTTCCTAAGAAATTAGTATGGATTAAGGCTGATAAGATTCAGAATAAATTTTGGTTTTCTCAGGAACTGCGTGGTATTAAGCAGGAGGTGTGGATCAGAGCATCATTGAAGGAAGTGTGGAGGCAAAGCAACAGTTGTGGGCACAGGCTAATGCTTACTGTTGTTGCTTTACAGGAGGCCAGGAGGGTAGCTTGTTCTGCTAAATTATGGCAGCTGGTAATAAATCACAAGCACTCTTTTGAGTAGCCTTTATAGACTGTTAGGGCATGGACAAGATGTTAAGAAAGGAGGTATGATAGTGGAGATGAATCAGATTGCCGATTATTTTTTAAATAAAGTGGAAAATTTACAAATTCTAGGGGGGCGGGGGACTTCAGAAATGTGTTGAAGGGGATGGGGAAGTGGGAAAGTGGATGGAATTTTCTGTGGTGTCGGTAGAGGAGATATGGGAACTGTTACTAGCTCTCCAGCCTATTTGGATGCATCTGGATCCCATTCCTGATCAGCTTTTGTGGAAGGCTTCGGGATCTGGTGTTCTCTGGATGAATGATTTAGTTAATGCCTTTCTTACACAAGGATGCTCCTCTAGTGATCTTAAGGTAGCTATGGTTACTCCTGTCCCTAAGAAGGGCTTGGATATGCATTGTTTGAATTTGTGTCCAATTTCTTCACTGTTGGGTTTGGCAAAAGTGATTGAAAAAGCTGTCTTAGTCCAATTAACTGCCTTCCTAGAGGATTCTGTGGGGTTGGACTGGGGCCAAGCAGGTTTTTGTAGAGGCTGTGGGACAGAATCCTTAATGGTGACTGTTTTAGATTTATTAGGTAATATTAGGGACAAGGGACGCACGGCTCTAGTAGTTACACTAGATTTATCTGCTGCATTTGATCTCATTGATTGGGATCTGTTGTTGAAGAGATGTAGAATATTGGGGATTGGGGGTACAGTGTTATGTTGGCTTTTCTCTTTTCTAATGTTGTTGTTAAGTGCCGTCGAGTCGGAGTTGACTCATGGCGACCCTCTGGACAGCTATCCTAAATTGTGTTCGGTCTTCAGTCAGGCGGCTCATTGTTGACAGACTGGTACCCGTAGCTGCTGTTATTGTATCGATCCATCTCATTGCTGGCCTTCCTCTTTTGCATTGACCTTCTATCTTGCCAAGCATGATGTCTTTCTCTAATGATCTCTCTCTTCGCATGATGTGTCCAAAGTATGAAAGTCGAAGTCTTGTCATCTGAGCTTCTAAAGAAAGCCTCTTTTCTAATAGAGCACTGTTTTTGTGTACGCTGGGGGTCATGTTCCTCGACTGTTTGCCACTGGGTTTGTGGGGTTCCACAAGGTTCTGCTTTGTCCCCTACTCTTTTTAATATCTTTATGAGTCCTACTGGGGACATTTGTAGGTGATATGATTTGAAGGGTTTTTTGTATGTTGATGATATTCAACTGGTGATTTATATGGAGGGGGATGAAATTGAAGTTCTCCTACATAACAGCTGTTGTCTGAAGAATATTGCTTCCTGGTTGCATTTGCACTGAATGGTTCTTAATAATTTGAAGACAGATGTATTGCAATATGAGCCTTTAACTGAGGATAGTTTAAAGGCTGGCTTATCTATCGGAGGGGAGGGGCTGGTTCGTTTGTCCTTGAAGGATAGCATTCATGACCTAGGAGTCATATTGGACACAGAACTGAGACTTCAATAACAAATTTCAAAAGCAGTACAGGTGGCGTATGGAGATTTATGCTGGTTCGTCAACTGCATCCTTATTTGGATCAGAATGCACATTGCAAGGTTGTTCAAGCGTTAGTATTCGCTCGGCTTGATTACTGTAATGCCCTGTATGTGAGACTACTGTTGTATTCCATTAGGAAGTTACAGGTACTCCAGAATTTAGCGGCACGGGTCATTTTTGGCCTTAGCTGTAGAGATTCGGCTTCAGAGTTGTGAACGCAATTAATTTGGCTCCAATTAAGCAGAGATGCTCCTTCAAGGTTATGGTGTTAGCATTTAAGACTCTTCAGGGCCTGGGGTCTTGGTATTTAAAGGATTTACTGCAATGGTATGTGCCTGGTCGGACTTTGCGTTCTGTAGAAGCCCGGATATTGCAAGTTCCTGAGTTTAATCAGACTCGATTACAATGATGGCGCAAATGTTTAATTTTTGTGACTGCTCCAGTTTTTGGAATTCTCTACCTCTGGCATTACAGTCTGAGTTAAATCTTTTGACCTTTCGTAAAGGTCTAAAAACTTTTCTCTTTCCTTACTTTTTTGTCTCCTTAAGGAGCTAAGGATGCAGTGGCAGTGAGGCAGATATGAGGCAACTGGATGGGATATGAAGTTGAAAGGGATGTTTTTAATTATTTCAAATTTTCATTTGTACTTGATTGTTGTTGTTTTATTGATGCCTGTACTCTGCCGAGAATGTTTGATGGTTTGGATGGGGTTCTTAATTTAGCAGTCATTGTTTAATTTTTTGCCAAGCAAAACATTGTTATTGTCAGAAATTGAACTTCTTGGCCACATTATTGCCTCAGATACACAGGTAGATTGTGAGCCCTTCAGAGACGAGGGAATATATATAGGGTGGCCCAAAAAAAGTGAGAACATCTCGTAGCATATAAGTTATTTAAAAATTCAAAAATGACAGATGTAAACAATTGACAAATTTAAAAAAAAAAGATGGCGACCGGAAATTGTCGAAATAAAGACGTTATATAGCTTAAAAAGGTAAATAAGTAAACTAAGCTTTTAATTTACGAGATGTTCTCACTTTTTTTGGGCCACTCTGTACAGTACCTGATTGTTCACCGCCTAGAATGCATTTGCAGATGGACGGTATCTAAATGCCTTAATAGAACAGAATTCCGCAAACTGAGAATAAAATGCAACGGTCAGTATGTAGATCTTGCCTAAAGTTGCTCTCCTTTTGAAAGGTGTAAGCGGGGATTGAGAGGCAAGATGGCGTCTGACTGAAAGTCAAATTCTTACTGCTTCTTGACGTCCTTACCCTCTGCGATGCTGGAATGGTCAGGAAAAAGAATGAAAGGTGTAAGTGCTAAGGTACGACTTCACAAACCTCCCGTGGTGATCTCACAGCTATTCAGGTCTTCAGGGTGTCCTCCATGTTTTCATACCAGATCAGCTTGCATACATTGTACAAACCAGCCTCAGATTTCTTATGAAAACAAGCATGAAACAGAGACAAATGACTGGTATCAGCCACTGAGATGGAGGATATACCTAAATATTCTTCAGACTATCGCTTAATAATGTCTGGCATTTCAGGAACATGGGCTGCAGGAGGAAGTGCCAGTACATGAATCCAGTATAGAATTTCCGAAGAGCGTCGCTGTTCAAAGAATGGCTAATTGATATTGATTTGCACCCCCTTACATGCATATTAAATATGACTTTGCTCTTTGAAATACATTCAGCTGCCTGCCTCTGTATCTTAGTTTTCTAACAAAGGCAAGAAGAACCAGCACTTTGTGCCCTTATGGGTCCTCTGGCATCTGATCAAATTGGTCTTTAGAAGGGTGTATACCATGCACTACAGTGCTTTGTACAGTTTGAACAGTTTTTCTTCTTGAATTGAGGTGGTGGAGCGGATGATGTCTTTTAATTGTAATTCTGAAGAGAAGAGCTTGATAGCAAGAAAAGTTGGAATGCTCGATTGAAATATCTTTTTATTTTCTAAAGTTTTATTTTCTGGAAACCTGCTTGGAGCCAGAACGTAGCAGTACCAAGTGCAGCCTAGGCAGGGTACGGCCTGCAGTGGTTAAAGCCCTTTGAAAGCTGTTCTCTGCTATGCAAGGTGTTCAGAAGCTTTCTTTCCAGCATATGTGATCATTACGGCATACTATCAGGAGGCCCAAGCAGTTTAAAATCCCTGCCCATGCCGCCATCTCTCTAGTCTTTTCCTACTCAGACCAACTGCTGGTGGCATAAAGAAAATCTATGGCCTGTTTACAGAGAGCGATTTCAAAAAGTGTTCATTTAATATGCTAAACCGTTCCCTTCAACATTTTATTTTTTTTCTTGTTGTTTTCAGAAAACAGCCAAGACTAAATAATGAACCCGAAGCTGTGCCCTTTGGTAGCGTGATAGCTCATTACCCATGAGCGGTCTCCATCTGCCCTCATGGCTGCATAGGGAGCCATTACAATTACGATGGAAATCTCAGAAGCCATTACCAGGATGCAACAGAGGGCTCACTGCAAACAGCCTAATGGACTAATTTGTAATTGGGAGAGGGAAATGAGTTAGTAAGCCCACGCTTGCTTTTGATGAGTGTGGAAGTGCGCATGCTAAATGTGATAAATGAACCAGGAATGCTTGTTTGTGCAGTGGGTTTTTACAAGGCCTTTGGTCTCTCCTGGGGATTAGAGGCGTGCTGACAAGCCATGAGAAGTGAGGAGGGTAGGGCTCAGGGGAGACAGGGGAGATACAATGAGAGGAGCTTAGTATAAATCAGTGAGGAAAACTAATGGCGATATATACTACAAAAAACCCCCAACAACTCACCAAGGAAATGGCTATGTCTGTCATGAAAGCAGTAATTAAGGAGTTTTCTGCGTGCATCCCTTCAGCCATTAGAAGTGAAAATGAATGCACACCGTAGCATTAGCTAAATTAGTATGTAAAAATGCATGCTCAAATTGTCTGAAAGGAAACATTATAATGGCTCATTCAGATTCCAGTATTCTTTAAAATAGTAAAAAAAAAAAATAAAATCCACAAAAACAGAGAGGTATTGCTTAAGTGTAATGCAAGTATGCAGAGATGATCCCAACCTCCAAAAACTGACGCTAAGGGAATCATTTACCCACCTTGTTGGGAGTTTCACTTGGAAAACTCAGGAACCCAGTCCACAGATTTTGCACCTGCTTTAGAGCAGGTTCAGAGCCTGCCCCATAAATCATATGTAGGGATTCTAAAATGAATTCCCAAAATGCACGTTGCCTGCTGACTCTGCCTCTCCACAGCTTTGCCCCTTGGTGACACAGGTGAAAATACCCATGCTATGAAACAGGGAGAGTACTTTCACCTGCAGGGGGAGTAAGCAACTTGCAACTGAGTTTTACACAGGTAACTACTCAGAGCCGGAGCAGCTATTAGGCAAAATAGGCGGCTGCCTAGGGCAGAAGCTTCTGGAGGGTGACGGCAAAGGGCGGGGCATTCAAAGCTAAACAACAGATTCTGACAGCCAGGGTGAGGCATAAGGCTTATGGTTTGCCTGGGGTGCCAACACCTTGAACCAACTCTGGGGCTGGCCCTGTAACTACTTAGGGCCAGATTTTCAGCTGGCACAGTCATCAGACTAAGTTATGCCCCACTGCCTAACTTATTCCTTATATTCAGTATTGCTGTTTGGATTATTAGCAGCACTGAAAGTACGTGCTGAGTGGTGATCATGCCCAATAACTTTACAACATATCCAGACAGGGGAGCTATGCATCAGCCACCCCGGCAGCCATTGCATAACTCCCTTAGAAGATATCGGCCCATTAGTTGCCTGGATAAAATTCTTTGCAAGTTACCTTCTACTAAATGCCCCCATGTGCATAAGATGTTTGCATTTATGTGTCTGTCTACTTCTGATTTATACTCTCCTTAGTTCTTTCCAGTAGCTTACAGAAAATCATTGCATGAAAGAGATATGAGTTAAACAGCGGCTTCATCAACTACACCAAAGTGGTGAAGAATAAAAACATGTATCAGTTACATCATTAAACATAATATATGGAACCTACATCAATTAGGTCATTAACCATAGCAAAAGAATTAAATGAAAACATTAAAAACATGGGGGGAGTAATCAGGGCCGGCCCAAGGGTTTCTGCCGCCCCAAGTAGAAGCGTTGGCTATGCCGCCCCCCCTGAGCCACGCTGCACTGCACCACTGCCCCGTGCTGAGCCCCACTGCTGTCGCCAATTCATATGGGGTCGGGGGCAGCTTGGTTAGGTGTGGGGGCTGCAACTTCTGACCCCCCTCCAAAACAACTTCCTGTCAGAGAGCTGGGTCAGAAGCAGCAGGCCATGTTACCAAAGCAAATTGTCTGCCACGGGTGCTGTGCTGCCCTAGTCGGCCGCCTAGTGGACAGGCCATGGTCAGAGTTCTTTTGAAATTCTGGCTGCAGGATTTATAAATGAAACTGGATATTCAGTGGTAAAATCTGGCTATTCTTCAGTGCTGAATATCCGGTTTCACAGCTGACTGCTGGTACTAGTCAAATAGCATAAACCGCATAAAATTAGGCCTGCTTTTGTTCGGCCTAACTCTGGGGCATGTTGGGCATGGTTACTAAAGTGCAGTAGCCATTAGCATGGAGTTTAGTGTGCTAAAAGTTAGCATGAGGCCTAACACTAAAAATCCCATGCTAACTGGATAGCGTGTGATTGGGCGGGGACTTGGCAGGTTGGGGCAGAACATGGGCAGTGATGGCTTATCAGTGGGTGGCATTAAGTACACCCATATGCCAATTAGTGCAGTGCTGCACAATTACATCACACGTACAGCAGGGAGATGGACACACATGCCCCCTGAGGTTGACACAGGACTGTGCACTAAATTCGCCGAATTGCGCACTAACCGTGTACTTATTAAACATGCCCCCTATGCGGCTTGTTATCTGGTTAGTGGTCTGAATACCACCGCTAATTGGATAACTCAAAAATCTGGCCTGGCTCTACCCACATATAGCCCTGGTACTATCTGGATAGAGCTGAGGCAGTCAAAGGAATGCTCATCGGCGCTATCCAGTTAGCTGGTGCTGCTAACAGGAGAAGTACTTTTAGATATGAGCCCAAAGTACTTTTAAATATGAGCCCAAATATGATGACAATTACACCATAAGCATAATTAAAATATATAAACATGAATATGCAACATTTATTAATTGCATCATTTAATAAAAACTAAATAGAGCTGCAATTAAAAAAAACAACAACAATTTAGACAACATGATAGCAGGAGACCACAGCAAAATCCACCAATCAGCCACAGTCCTCCCTGCAGATCCCCTGGGATACAGAGGTAGTTAAGGCTTTGCAGCAGAAAATAGTACTGGGATACTGCATGCACTGGGTAGATGGAGTTTTATTCGCCTGGAAAAAAGTAAATAGGCCAATCAAAATGGCCTTTGTTCTGTCAACAAATCAACCTCTCACATTAGGTCACCCATTGTAAAAGTGTTACATTAGCTTATATAAAAACATAGTCCAAAGGTCTATTGAGCCCAGCATCCTGTCTCCAATTCTGGCCAATCCAGGTCACAAGTACCCAGCATAATTCCAGAAAGGAGGTACATTCCTTGCTCATAGCCAGTAATAGACACTGTCTTTTCGAAGACTACCTGGCTGAAATACTTGTTTATGGACTTTTCTGCAAGAATATGTCTAAACCATTTTTAAATTCAGCTCTACTGTCTACCTTGACCACATCTTCTGGCAAACTAAGCAGTACGTTGAGTGAAAAAAAATATATGTGCTACCTTCTAGTTTCATGGAACACTGCCTCATCTTAGACTATGTGGAAGGGTAAACAATCATCCCCTATTTACCTGTTCCACTCCAATCATGAGTTATAAACCTCTGTCATATCTTATCTCATCCTTATCTTCTCCAAGCTGAAGGGTGCTAACCTGTTTAGACTCTCTTCATAGGGGAGCTGTTCCATTCCCTTTATTGTTTTGGTTGCTCTTCTTTGTATCTTTTCTAGTTGTGCTATTTCTTTTTTTGAGATGAGACAACCAGAATTAAACACAGAACTCTTCATGGGATCACACCATGTATTGATATGATGGTATTATAATACTATCCGCTTTATTTTCCATCCCATTCGAAAACATTGCCTTTTTTTTGTTACTATTTATTTATTTAATACTCTTATATACCGCGCTATTCGACATCAGTGCAGTTTACATGGAACATCAAACAAGGTTTTACGGTGGGGTTTTCACCGTAAATTACAGATAACAGGGAGATTAACTTGGATAACAACTTATTACACAAAAAGCATACCAGAACGTATATACACTATGTACATCATATTGTGGAATGGTTACTGGGTGGTTAAGGATCTGTGTTGGGTGCGGGGTACTTTGGCGTACCTATTTCCGGGTAGCACTTGAGGAAGAGGTGATGCTTCAGTGCCTTCCTGAATTTGGTTATCTCTGTGATTGCTCATATGCTGGGTGGCAGGGCATTCCAGTTTCTAGGTGCACAAAGACTGAATGCTCTGTTTGCGGTTGCCTGTGTACAATGGGTTATTATTTTGGGGATTACCATAGTATTTATTGCTGTGTGTCGTCTGGTCCTGGTGGGGGGAGTCATGAAAGTAAGGCTCGCAAGTGATGAGGGGGAGAGCCTGTTGATGGCCTTGAATGTTAGTAGCAGGATCTTGAAGGTGATCCTACCGTGAACTGGGAGCCAGTGGAGACTTTTGAGGATAGGTGTTATATGGTCACATCTTGAGGCCCCATTTAGAACTCTGGCTGCAGAGTTCATGGTGAGTTGGAGTGGAGTTAGGGTGGATTGAGGTAACCCTTGCAGAATCGCGTTTGCATAGTCGAGATGTGGAATAGTTAGTGCCTGAAAGATCATTCTGAAATCAACAGGTTGCAGTAGGGGCGTAGATGTCTGAGTGTTTTGATTTTAAGATATGCTGATTTGACCATGTTGCCGATGTGAGTCTTCATGTCCAGTTTTTGGTCCAGTGTTATGCCCAGGTAACGGATTGTGGACTTGGTTTGCAGTTCTATATCTCTGACTTTTAGATTGGCTGGTGGGCGGAAGTTAGGGTTTCTGGTAATGAACAGCACTTCTGTCTTCTTGTGTTGTATCCGGAGGTTCTGATTTTGGAGCCAGTTTTCCACTGCACTGAAACAGTTTGTTAGTGATGAGAGATCGATCTGGTCGGTTTTGAAGGGTGTGTAGAGCAGGACGTCGTCGACATATATCATGCATTCAGTGTTGAATGAACGTATGAGGTTGCAGATGGGCTGCATGTAGATGTTAAACATTAGGGCTGATAGAGAGGATCCCTGCGGAATGCCTTGTTTCTGGTGGAATGGTTCAGATGTTGAAGTCTCTGTTCGCACATGCTGCCATCTATCAGATAAGTATGATTTACACCATGTTAGCTAAATCACAGATGCCTTTCTCTTCTAGCCGTCTCAGGAAGGTAATGGAGTGGAGTAGTGGCCTAGTGGTTGGGGCAAGGTACTTCGGGCCGGAAGGTCGGGGGTTCAAATCCCACTAGAGGACAGCAACCTTGGGCCGGAAGGACTGGGGTTTCTTGTCCCACAGGGTGGGACTTGGGCAAGCTATTTAACCCTCCATAGCCCATGTTCCCTGTAAAATAGTTATCTCCAAGTTATAATGCCCTGTTCAATGTAATTTCAGTTCGTTCAATGTAAACCGCACTGATGCAGAATAGCACGGTATATAAGAGAATGTAAATAAAAAATAATGTGGCACACTGAGTCGAAGGCTGCGGCAATATCCAAAAATATAAGAACCACACCGTTATGAATGCTGTCTATTGTGTTGAGAATGTTGTTGAAGAGGGAGGTGAGTAGAGTCTCCACACCATGGGCTTCTCTGAAGCCATGTTGGCAGTGGTCTAGAGGTGCGGAATCATTGATGTGTTGTTGTATCTGGCATTGGACCTCTTTTTCTATTATCTTGGCTTGGAGTGGAATACTGGCAATAGGTCTATATGATTCCACTTTCTGAGGGTTGAGTTTGCTGTTTTTCAGCAGGGGTCTGATGGATGTTTGTTTGAGATTTAGGGGGAAAAATCCTGAGCTGAATGATGTGTCAAAGAGTCTGGCTATGAATGGGCTAAACTCAGTTTTTAGTTCCTTTATCCAAAAGGCGGGACAAGGATCGGTCTACGCCATAGGTGTCAAACCTGTCCTGGAGGGCCACAATCCTGCCAGGTTTTGGGATAGCCCTAATGAATATGCATGAGATATATATGCATTAGAGATAGCCTGCCAACCTGACTGGTTTGTGGCCCTCCAGGACTGGATTTGGAGACCCCTGCTTTACACCTCTGTCATTTAAGATTGTGAGTGGGCAAGGTGCAGATGTCCAAGACATCAAAAAGGTTAGATAGAATTTGTCACATTCCTCCTCACTTCTCACCACCACCAAAATATTGTCCATTAGACATCTTTTTGGTGGTGGTGAGAATCGAGGATGAATGTGACACATTCTAGCTACCCTTTTGATGTCTAGGACATCTGTACCTTGCCCACTCACCATCTTAAATGACAGAGGTGTAAAGCAGTGGTCTCCAAATCCAGTCCTGGAGGGCCACAAACCAGTCAGGTTGGCAGGCTATCTCTAATGCATATATATCTCATGCATATTCATTAGGGCTATCCCAAAACCTGGCAGGATTGTGGCCCTCCAGGACAGGTTTGACACCTATGGTCTACGCTGTTGAGGTGTTGATTGTGGAGATGGTGTCAGCAATTTGTTTAAGTGATGGAGTGGAGAAAGATGTTTGTTTCCTTGCATTGCTTTGCACTTTGTAGGAGGCGGGTGCGTCAAGCTTGCTGGTTTGGCATAGCTTTGATTGAAGGAAGTCAGCGTAGTCTTGTGCACGGATCTCAGTTTTTGCACCGATCCTGGTTCTCTCGTGAGGTTCTTGATTAGGTTGAATAAGTCATGTGGTTTCCTTAGTGATCGTCGTAGTGTGTCTGTGTGCGCTTGTCTTATTTTCTCAGTTATCGCCTTACAGTGCGTTGCTAGTTGGAGGCTTTCTGGTCTTCTGTGGATCGTGAACGCCTCCATCGCCTTTCGAGTTTTCTGAGTTTGATGAGGGAATCCCGTAGATCTTTTGAGTACCAGGGCGCAGCGGTCCTTTTCCTTGGGGCTTTGTTGTGCACCATGCATAGTGCAATGGAGCTAAGGCTGTCGTTCCAGCTGGAGACTAGTTTATCAAGATTAGTTGTTGTCATGCTGAGGAGTGGCTGTGTGTGATTCATAATGGTTTCCCTGTTGAAAGGATGGAAACTACGTGGGGGTATTCTTGTGGTGGTTGTCTCGTTTCCAGGAGGCTTATTGGGGTGGTCTTCCATAGGAATTTGGAACATGATTAGCATATGGTCGGACCATGGAACTTCGGTGTAGGATGGTGAGGTGTAGGGGGCTGCGTTGCGGACAGTTATAGGAGCAAAGATCAGATCCAGTGTGTTTCCTTTTGTGTGGGTTGGTTCATTGATTAACTGCTGATAACCTAAGTCTGTCAGTGCATCAAGGAGTGCTGTCGCTTCAGAGTCATGCAGGGATGGCAGATTGAAGTCTCCCAATATCCAGTTTGGGGTACGCAAGCTTGGAGTATTGCAGGCTATCTCAATTATCGTGGCTAGGTCCTCATGAGAAGGTGTTGGGGCCCTGTACAGCAGATTGATGGAGCAGTGATTATTTGCTATGATTACTATGTCAAGATTGGATGTGTTGGTACTGTTGGAGAGTTGGAAATTGAGGTCAGTTTTGGCGAGTATGAGTACTCCCCCGCCTCTTTTGCTGCAAGCTAAGCTGAGAATTCCAACTTTTCGTGGGTGATGACTCTCAGTGGCATTAGTTCAAATTTTGCTTGTGGGGCCCCAATAGCACTGGTTAGGGAACTCTCTATCCTCTGCTCGCCCTGTAAAATCTTAAGCCTTTATTTTATTTATTTATTTAGCCAGTTTTGTATACCACCTTTTCCTTCAATCAAGGTGGTTAGGGACAAGACAAGGGTCTACATTGAACAGAGGGTGTACAGACAGACATATAGTTCTGGAAGCTAGCAAGAGGTGAACATGGCAAACATTGAACTTACCTCTAACAATGTTGGTGCACCATCTCCCAAACTTCTTCAAATGAATTATTTGCTTAAGCATATCATCTCCTGCAGTCAGGGCAAAGACTAGTGATGAAAGTTACAAAATCACACAGTTCTGACTGCAGGAGGTGATACATTTAAGCACTTTTCTGCTACTGAAGCCAGATGGGTAATTCATGTGAATGGAAAGATCAGGAGGTGATGTAGCCACTGGTAAAAGGGAAGTAACCCTGTTTGCTGCATGTTGCTTCTATCCCCAAATTTTGGAGTCTTTAGGCCCCTTAGAGACTCAGCCTCTCTGCACTGAGGAGACTGGGTAGTATTCACGCTAATATGGTACCTGGCATAATGTACCTATGGCTAGGAATATTTTTCTCTATATGCATCACTTTGCACGTTCCCATATTAAATTCCATCTGCTATTCAGATGCTTAGTTTCCAGGATCAGCAGGTCCTCCTGCAACTTCTCACAATCTGTTCATGATTCAACAAATTTGAATAAATTGATGCCATCTACAAATTTTGTCCCTCACTTTTCACTCCTCTTTCCAGGCTATTTATAAATATACTAAATGGATCTGGTCCCAATGCAGATCCCTGGAGCATTCCACTACTTAACTTTCTCCACCATTCAGTTCTCTTCTGTTTCCTGTCTTTTAGCCAGTTCCCAATCCATGATCATTTCTTGAGGTGCCTCTCAAGAGGGACTTTTTCCAAATGCCTTCTGAAAATCCAGATGTAATATATAAACAGACTCATCCTGATCCATGTTTATTAATACCTTCCCATTGCTTAATCCATGGTGACTCTACCACATTAAATCATGTCTGTCCATATATCCAGTAACATTGTTTATAATGGTGTGACCTCTAGTTCTTTGAGGTAGATGATGGAGGCTGCATCCATAGTAGTCAGTGTAACCTTTGAACAAAAGTCGTTCCATATAGTCGTCCTAGACCAGTCCAGACAAGTGGGTTGTGTTCCCCTACCAGCAGATTGGTGGAGACAAAAAAAAACAATGAAAAACCCAGGTTTCAATGACATCATTGCCATGCCTCTATTTGCCTCAGCACCAGAGGGCCCTTCAGTATTTATTTGTCTCTAGCAGATGGTGGATGGATTTTCTACTCTCTGTAGAACATCTGAGGATTGAAAGGTTAATAAATTCATTAAGAAACACTTGTGAATGACCACCTTGAGTACAGAAAGGTGACTTTCTCACTTGAGCATGATGTGGGAGGCTCCACTAGACTGTGGTCTTTTCGGTAGCCATAGGAGGAGGGAAAATAGGTTCAGCTCCACACTCTCATCATGATAAGAGCCTGTTGAGCAGCCACAAATTGGAAGGATTTGGAAGGATCTAGAAGAGGGCTGCAGCCTCATACAACCTCAGCGCCCCTCCCTCCTCCCCTGTCCCTCCTGCTCTCTCCTGAAGATCACAGAAGACTCTCAGAGAGATCTGCCTGCCAGCCATCTTAAAGAAGTGCTGCAAAGCCAGGCAGTGAAACAGTTTCAGGGGAGTAGTGCTGAGCCCAGCATGGATTCTCTGCCTGACACTCTCAGAGGGTGAATATCAAGGCTTGACCTCATCATTGTTCATGTTGGGGGCTCTTGATTCCGTTTTCTTGGGATGCAATTTGGAGTGGACCACTGGTGACCGTTGGCGCGATGTGGGAGTTCTACCATTTTCTGCACGTGTTAGTAACAGTTTTACCTATTGTGCACCTGTTGGTCACACGGTCCTAACACGTGTTCCATCCAAGTGGCTCCAATGCGTGCTCCTTCTCTAGTGCCTGTAACATGCATAAGGTAAAAGCCTAGTTAACGCATGCTTGCAGGCTGATGCAGCCTTAGTGCGCTGTTGTGATACTTGCCCTAACTCTCTATGTCTTCTTTCAGGAAATGTTGTTTGACCTGTGAGAAGCAAGGTGCCTCATCCCCAGATTCTGGATTCTACTTTTCCTGCATGGCAGCTTCTGAATCACCCCTGGAAGGCCTGCTTTCCCCCTCTCAGCTGGGGGATGCAGTTAGTTCGACCTTGCCTGCCTCAGGGCAAGATGTGATGGATCGCGCTATGGCTAAGAATATTCGGCCGGCAGGAGGATCCGGTGATTGTGCTGTGAGCCACTCATTATCCTCTTGGGGGTCTGTGGTGGCTGTGCCCCCTAGTATTGGGGAGTCATGTCCAAGAGGATTGCTTCTGGACTCCAGATTGTCCTCTCAGGAATTCTTTACCTTTTTTCAGCAGGCATAGTCCTTCTGGCATGAAAATTCAGACCCTGCAGCTTCTGAGTGCCCCCAGGTGCAGGCCGAAAGTGGAAGCTCTGTTTGATTACCTTTGGCTAAATGTCGCTGGTGAAGAGCACCCCTTGGAAATGGGAAACAGCTGGGAGCTAACCAAGATGTTGACCTTGACTCTGATTCAGATGGCTTGGTACTGGGCTCCGATGTGGATGAGGAAGTGTTCTCACCTTCAGAAGATTATGTAGAGGCCATCATGATCTGCCTATTCCAGAAGGAGGTGCTGGTGGTATTGATTGCCAGGGTCTCATCCGCTTTGAACTTGACAGATGCTTCTGGCAAGTAGCAGGAGCCGAAGGAACACCTGCTCCTTCAAGGGGTGTGAAAATCCACTACTGACATCACTTTCCCGGATGTAACCAAAGATATGGTCTGGTTAAAGTGGGACTCTCCCGACTCCCTGTCTAAAGGGTTAAGAGTATGTAGGAAGATCTATGTTCTCCCGGAGGAGTACGCAGAGTAGTTTGGCATTCCTAAGGTGATGCGCAGGTCATGATGGTTACCAAATGGACAACCATTCCTGTGGAAAGCAGGTTGGCCTTAAAGGATTTTCTGGCTGTAAGGTGGATTCCTTGCTGAGGAGCCAGTGCCAGCTGCTATTCTGCAGCTGGCAGTATGTACCAGCCTGACGTCTCGAGCCCTGCTCCAATGGATTCAGTCTCTTCCGCCGGATGATACTACCTCTCTTTTGGAGTCAGCTACAGCCTTCCTTTCTGATGCTATATATGACCTGGTACATTTAGCAGCCAAGGATGGTGCCCTGATGACTATGTCACAGCACTGGATTTGGCTCTGGCACTGGGCAGCAGACACATCCTACAAAGCCCAGTTGGCCCAACTGGCTTTTAAGGGGAAGCTTCTGTCTGGAGCTGATTTGGAGAAGCTGGTGAAGGACCTGGGTAAGACAAAATCTTACTGCCTTCTGGAAGTTCTGCCCCTTTCTCACCAGCCTCCACCCATCCACAAAGGGCACACTGGCCAGATTCCCCAGGGTCTTGGGGCTCTCGTCATTACCCACCTGGAAAACCTTTCTTCCCCTCTGCTTCAGTGCCTTGGGCTCATTCTCAGTCCTTTCGTGAAGTGCGTGGGCACAGGGACTCAGTTCCTTCCAGAGGAGGACCCTCTCAGGCTGTGCAATGAAGGTTTTGGGGCCCATTCCCTGGTTCCTCCAATTGGAAGCAGGCTTTGCCTTTTCACTCAGGAATGGGTCTAGGTTACCAAGGATCGCTGTGTGCTAGACACCATTCAGTTCATCTATGTCCTTGAATGCAAAGAGCATCATTTCTCCTTGTGGGTCTGCGATCAAAAATGCCACTGTGCGGACTACCTTGGACAAGTTGCTATTCCTTAAGGCAGTGGTGCCCCTCCCCCTGAACGAGTGGGGCAAGGGCAGATACTCCATCTATTTCATGGTGTCAAAGAAGGATGATTCCTTCTAGCCCATTCTGGACCTCAAAGGGGTCAATCAGCACTTGTATGTCCTGCACTTAAGGAATGGAAACTTTGCGCTCCATGATTCAAGCAGTGTGCCGAGGAGAGTTCCTGGCTTCTCTGGATCTGGCCGAGGCATAATTTCATATCTATGGGAAGATCAGCAGAAGTATCTATGTTTTGCCATGCGTGGCTCTCACTGTCAGTTTGCTGCTCTCTCTTTCGGGCTATCCACTGCCCCAAGGATGTTCCCCAAGATCATGGTGGTGGCAGCTGCAATGCTGTGGTGTCAAGGGATCTGTGTCCATCCCTATCTAGATGACTGTCTTATCCGAGCCTGTTCCCTTTCAGAAGCATCTCGGGTGATGTCCTGAGTGGTATCCTTTTTGAAAAGCCTCTGCTGGGTGATCAATCAAGGAAAGAGCCAGCTGATGCCTTCCCAGTTCCTGGAGTTTCTGTGAGCATGTTTGGACACTCGAGAGTTTTCCTGCCAGAGGAGAAAGTCAAAAGACTGTTGGATTGCCTGGCGCTGTTCTTTGCACAACAGTCTCCTCTCCTCTCAAGCCCATCTGGATCCTCTACAATCTGTTTTTTTTCCTTTACATTCTACTGAAATGGTTCTTGCCAAAGTCTCCAGTGTCTCCAAGGGACTTTATTCAGTCATCCTTCTTGACCTTTCTGTTGCTTTTGACACTGTTGATCACAACCTTCTCCTTGATACCTTGTCCTCACATAGTTTTAAGTGCTCTGTGCTATCCTGGTTCTCTTCTTATTTCTCCCATCACTCTTTCAGTGTTTGTTCTGGTGTTTCCTCCTCTACTGCTATCCTGCTCACAGTTGGTGTACCGCAAGGATCTGTCTTGGGTTCACTCCTTTTCTTTCTCTATACTCAGCCCCTTGGTGCACTCATCTATTTTTATTGCTTTCAGTACCATCTTTACTCTGATGACTTCCAGATCTACCTCTGTACACCTAAAATCTCTCTGTCAATCCAGGCCAGGATCGCTGCCTGCCTTTCTGATATTGCTGCTTGGATGTCTCACTGCCACTTGAAATTGAACATGGCCAAAATCAAGCTGCTTATTTTATTTTATTTATTTATTTATTTGGTTTTAAACTGCACTATTCAAGATCGGCACGGTTTACAATGTAACAACATCATACAAGAAACAGTTTACATTTAACATATTACATTTAACATATTAAACATGTGAACAAGGTATAGACTGTTAACCATTTACATTGGTAGATCAATAGATCATTCACTGTGTCTCATATTTTCCCCTAAACCCTCCTCTTCCCTTCCTCCTTTCTCATTCTCTATGGATAACTCTTTACTTCTCCCTGTCTCCTCAGCTTGCAACCTTGAGGTTGTTTTTGACTCCTCTCTCTCCTTCCCCACACACATCCAACTGATAGCGAAAACATGCTGTTTTTTTTTCTTTACAACATCAAGAAAATTTGCCCATTCCTTTCTGAACACACTTCTAAGACACTTATCCACTCCTTAATCACCTCCCGTCTAGACTATTGTTACAACCTACTCCTTGCTGGTCTCCCTCTGAATCATCTCTCTTCCTTTCAATCTGTTCAACACTCTGCTGCATGGCTAATCTTCCGCCAGCCTCATTCTGCTCATATTACTCCTCTTTTCAAGTCACTTCATTGGCTCCCTATCCATTTCTGCATCCAGTTCAACCTTCTCCTGCTGACCTATAAGTGCATTCACTCTGCGGTTCCTCACTACCTTTCATTTCTTGTCTCTCCCTACACCCCTCCTCGGAAATTCTGGCAAATCACTTCTATCTGTGCCCTTCTCTTCTATTGCTAATTCCAGACTTTGCTCCTTTCACATTGCTGCTCCTTATGCCTGGAGCAAACTACCTGAGTCTGTACATCAGGCGCCTTCTCTGACCTTTTTAAAATCCGGGCTGAAAACTCACCTCTTTGCTGCTGCTTTCGGATCTTGACTCATCTGATCTCCTGTGTGTTTCCATACCATTCCCCCCAGACGTACCCCATATCTACAGCTATTGTGTTGTCTGCCTTGACTAGATTGTAAGTTCTGATGAGCAGGGGCTGTCTTTTACATGTGCCTGTGCAGTGTTGCATGCGTCTTGTAATGCTTTACAAATGTTCAGTAGTAATAGTAGTAGTCTGGGATTATCTTCAGCAACCATAGAGATGGTACTATGGGCACGTGTTCACATTGCAACCACTCCAGTGGTCCTTGCTGATTTAGTAGTCCCTGATTTCTCAGGAGTTTGAGCGCAGGTTCCCATTCCTGTTGATAGTGAAGTCCAGCCTGCGGTGGCAGCAGCAGCCCTGTCATGTGAGGAAGGGTGTGCCACTGGACAGTTTTCCTGGATCCTCCTGATGACAGATACAAATCTCTCAGGCTGGGGAGCTCATTGTGAGAACTGTATGGCCCAGGACCATTGAAACTGCAAGAAAACAGTGGTCCATCAACTGCCTCAAGGCGAGGGCCATCAGGTTGGCTCTTCTGTGTTTCTGGCCCCTGGTCAAGGACCAGGCAGTTTGAGTGTTTTCAGACAGCACTATGGTGGTGGCTTATGTCAATAGGCAAGGCAGCATGAGGAGTGCCAGGGCAGCTTTGGAGGTGACTCTTCTGTTTGTCTGGGCAGAGAAGAACCTCTTAGCCATGTTGGATCAGCATATTGCTGGGTTGAACAATGTGGAAGCAGACTTCCTCAGCTGGCACTCTCTGGATACTGGAGAGTTGAGTCCGGAGGTGTTTCAGGTGATTCTGCACCACTGGGGTTGCCCCGAAATGGATCTGATGGCAACCTGCTCCATTGCCAAAGTTTGCCGATTCTTCAGTCATCACATGGAGATAGGGTCCAAGAGTGTCGATGTCCTGGCCCAGCCTTGACCAAATCAGCACCTGCTATACGTGTTTCCTCCATGGTCCCTGGTGGGATGTCTGATTTGGCGTATACAATGCCACCCAGGCAGGATTGTCCTGGTGGTGCCAGATTGGCTGAGGAGATTGTGATTCAGAGATCTGATGTGGCTCCTGCAGGCACCTCCTTTTTGATTGCTTTCATCTTGGAGCCTATTGCATCAGGGATCGATCATCCTGGTGGACCCAGTTCCCTTCTCACTTACGGATTGGCTCTTGGAAGGAGACAGCTAATGCATGTTCTCCGGAAGTGGTCTCCACTCTGCTTGGACCCGGAGGAGGTTTACCAAGCTAGCATATGTGAAGGGCTAGTGCTTCTGTGAGTGATGGTACGGTGCTCGGCAATTGGCTCCTGAGGTGGCCAAAGTGCCATCTCTGTTGGCCTTTCTACAGGATGGTGTGGAGAAGGGTCTTTTCCTCAGCACCCTGAAAGTTCAGATGGCAGTTTTATCCTATTTCCGAGGTCCAGTGGCTTGTAAGTCTCTAGCCTTGTACCTGGACATCTTGTGCTTTCTCTGATCTGTGATCCCTTCCTGGGATCTGTATCTGGTGCTCAGGGACCCTGATTGCAGCATCCTTTGAGCCTTTGAAGTATGTTACTTTAAAGGATTTGACTCTCAAGATGGTCTTCTGGTCACGATTTGTTCCAGAAGATGGATGTCTGAGCTGCACACTTTGTCTTGCCAAGATCTTTATCTATCCTTTTCAAACAAGGCCGTTTCCATTTGGCCTATGCCTTCTTTTTTGCCTAAGGTGCGTCTCCCTTTCACGTGAACCAGGTGATCTGCCTGCCCTCCTTCTCGAAGGAGCAGTGTCCGGTGGGTGCTTCTCTGGTTCTGAGAGGTTACAAATCCCTTTGATAAGTCTGACCATATTTTTATGCTATTTGCTTGCCCAGACAAGGAGATGTGGCAACATTGGGGTGCTGGATTATGGAGGCCATTGCCTCGGCGTATCTCTTGCAGAACCATTTGGTTCCTGAGGGTTTGCGCACCCATTCTACCCAAACACAAGCATCCTCATGGGCAGAGTTGAGTTCGGTAGTCCCTGCAGACACTTGTTGGGCAGCAACATGGGCATCACTTTCCACTTTTGTCAAACATTACCGCTTGGATGTCCACGCACAGGCGGACATGGCTTTGGCTTGAGGGTTTCTGAAATCTGCTGTGTCTTCTTTCTGCCCTATGGAATTGTAGCTTTGGTACATCCCACTTGTCTGGACTGGTCTAGCAAGACGATATGGAAGTTAACATTTTACTTACCAGTTGATGTCCATACCTTGAGTCCTGCTAGACCAGGGCCCGCTCCTGAAACTATATTGCTCTGTTCTTCTGCTGCAGTACCCTTGGGTCCACTATGATTTTTATACTTAGCTGCAGGTTCATCGTCTACTGATGGCCTTCTGTTTATGCTTTCCTGTACATAGTTCTCTACTGTTGATTACTCATTGTTGTCCATGATTGAGGTTGTATATGAGGCTTGCAATGTTTCTCCCATATGCTTTGAGATGAATACTGAAGCGATCTCTGATGGCTGAGGTGAATAGAGGCATGGGAGTGATGTTTATGTTTATTTAAACTTGATATACCGCCTTTGCAGAGGCAACAGAGCGGTCATTGAAACCTGGGCTTTTCATTGGTTCTTTGTCTCCACCAATCTATTGGTAGAGGGAACACAACCCACTTGTCTGAACTGGTCTGGCAGGTCTCAGGGAATGGACATTAACTGGTAAGTAAAATGCCATCGGCCTTCAAAAACATGGTGTTTTACACACAGTATTTAGATAGCATCTGTTCCTAAGTCAAAATAGAGACACTGTTATTTTGTAAATTGATAAAAATAGCTACAGATTCATATCCCACTCTGAGAAGTAGCATCGACCTTCAAGTTTGTAATCTTGTAATAGTAGTCCCTTTTAAAACAAATTGCATATTATCCACATTATTTTTCCTGTGGATGTTGCATCATTTTTCAAAGTGAATGAACGCCTAAGGAAAAGTACTAGGGATTTGCAGCCCCAAAAATTTTAGTTTCATTTTATTTTTTCATCTATTTTCATTGCTTATCATTTTTGTTCAGTACTGCACAGCATGTGCCAGGAAATGATGACAATATCATCATTTCCTGTTTTTCTGAGATCCCGGCTTTCATTTACAACAAAAGCCCACCCCTAAAAGTGCCTGCATACAGCTTTACCTGCTGTTTATTGAGTAGGCATCTCACCAAGTTAAATAGCATGCATGCTACTGAAATTACAGAAGTATGTGCTTATTTTAAAACCTTGCTCCAACCCCTCCTTCCACCTACTGTGATAAAATTATGCACACTGGGTGTTCTTTAAAGATTTTCTTTGCTAATGCCTGCTTTACGTGCAGAAAAGCTCTTATGAAATTGTTTGACCATGTAAGATGTAGGCAAATGGAAAATGTGCACCTCCTTTCATGTTTTCTGCAGATATGCATCCCTGGGGGCATAGTTTGGGTGGGGTGAAGGCAATGTTCAGGTGATGTGCATCTATATTTTATGCAATACACCCGAACATTGCAACTCTGCCCTGCTCTATCCAAACTGTGCCCAGAGGAATGCTATGTGCTGACTGCATAAAAGCAGGTGCATTCTTTCTATGTGACTATATTTTACATGCATATGCATTTTCATAAGAGCCCTTTTCTGCATATAAAACAGGCTTTAACACAATCTTGTCGGCACATATACTTATACACACACATGCTACCACATAATTGTATAAAGTATTTTTCCTTAGGTAAAGCAGGCTTTTTTTTTAAGTGCCATCAAGTAGATTGCCAGGCCTTTTCTTTTAAGGCAATGGAGGGTAAAGTGACTTAACCAAGGTCACAAGGAGTGCCAGTGGGAGTTGAATGCAGATCTCTTAGGTGCAAGGCTGTTGCTCTCACCACTGGGCTAGTCCTCCACTCGAGAAGCAAGCTTTACATGAGGAGAAATCTTTAAAATATTACCTACATAGGGTGAGCAGTTCTCAGAAAGCCCATTTCTGCATTGAAAATTGCCCTCATGGGGATAATTTTATAAATGCTTGCATGAGTGAAAAGGATTCATATTTCACTCTGTGGACTTTTGACACATTTTCAAGGTGAAAGCATGAGCATACTTTCATTTTGAAAATTATCGCAGGAAAAGCACCAGCACACATTTGCACCTGTCAAACTGGGCAGGTACTTTTTCTGATTTAAAATAGTTCTCGCTTTTGAAAATGCAAACATATGTGTTTATTTCCTCAGCCTGCACGGTCTCACCCCCATCAAATATCTCCCTCTACAGTGAGAAAAATATGCATAGTTTTACCAGCAATATAGCAAGCTAGCTTATAAAATCCCATTTTTACAGAGAGAAAATGTGTGCAACGATGGTATTTCAAATTTGTGTTTACTACTTTTAGTAGAAATTTTACCCTGAAAAGGAGAAAATGTCTGCAGGAACTTTTCATCTGCACCTAGTTTTAAAGTGAAAGCATGTACATACGAGGTGCAATTAAAAAGTATTGAGACTTGTACAATAACACAAGAAGTATAACATTGACAGTTATTGCACTCAGCCTCATTCAAAGTAGTGCCCTTCTGATAAAACACTCTTCCTCCAGCATTTCTGCCACTGCTGCAAACAATTTTGAGATGCCCCTTTTGTTATGCTATGAAGCTGCTGTGTCGGATTTTGCTGAATGGTCTCCAAGTCGTCGAATTTCAGTTTTGGAAACAACAAAAAGTCACAGATCACAGCCTCCATACTCAGGTGAGTACGGAGGCTAATGGACTTGCTCGATTTGATGTTTGGCCAGGAACTGCTGGAGCTGGGGTGTTATTGTGATGAAGCAACCATTCACCATTCCTGTGCCACTCTGGCCTCTTACGATGAACTGCATCTCTCAAACGAGTCAGAACTTGGATGTAGGCACGCCTTACTGATAGTTTGGCCTTTTGGAGCATACTCATAATGAACAATACCCTGGTAATCAAAGAAAACTGTGAGCATGACCTTGATATTGCACCTCACCTGATGGGCTTTCTTGGGTCTGGGAGAGTTTGGAGTCTAACATTGTGACGATTGAGCCTTACTGTCCGGGTCATAACCATAAACCCATGATTCATCACCATAATAATCTTTTTGATGAAATCTGAGTCATTTTCTTTGGAAATTTATTTTTATTCAAAGTTGGTGCCAACATACTCAACAAGCAATTCAACAATACACAAGACCAACTTTCTGTTTATCATCCCTTCCCCCCCTTCCCCCCTCCCCCCCCCTCGGAGGCATATCAACATTTAAGGAATTCCAGCATAGGTAGCCACAAATCTTTAAATTTCTCATGTTTCTGGCGCCGCAAGGCTGTCAGCTGCTCCATCAGAGCAATCCGCCGTAGCCGGCTCTTCCACTGTTCCAAGCCTGATAGCTGGGCCTGCTTCCACGCCCTAGCAATTTCACTTCGAGCAGCTTGAATACATGCTCTTATGGGGCATTCAAACTTCCTACCACAATTGTCAGGCCAAATCCCCAACAACCCAAAACCCATGTCTAATTGCTCCCCAAATACCCCTTGTATCCGCTCTCCCACCGCTCCCCAGTAAACTCTTACCTGTGGACACTCCCACCACACATACAGAAAGGATCCCTCACCCCCACATTCATGCCACCACCTATCCGACACCTCCGGGAACATCCTATGCAGCCTCACCGGAGAATAGTACCAACGGTACCACAGCTTATAGGATGTCTCCCGGATCGCCACCGACAGGGCCTGTCAATTAATATTCACATGCACTCGCTTCCAATCCTGCTCCCCCAGCTCCCTACCCAAATCCCTTTCCCATACTATCTGGTGCAGGTACTTCCTAGGGATACCTCCTCCCAACCCACGGTACAATTGAGTTATCAGCCCCCTAGAGCTCTCCCAGCCCTGCCAAAGCACTGCCCTACCATCCTGAACCCCCTCCCAGGACTCTCGAATATTCTTTTGGGTCAAAAAAGTGTTTAACTTGCAAGTGTGGAAAGAGGTCCCCCCTGTGCAGCTGATATTTCACCCTAAGGTTTGGGAAGGGAATCAGGTCTCCATCTTTTACAAATTTGTCAAAGGTATCTAGCCCAACTCTCTCCCAATGCCGGAATGCCCCCTCTCTTCCCGGAATAAATCCTACTGTCTCCCTCACTGGGGCTAACAACGAGAAATTTGCTCCTGGGGTGAAGTGGCGACGCGCTTTACGCCACTGTGTTACCAAATGCCACATATATGGATTCCCCCTCCACCTCCCCTTGGGGAGCTTATCCAGTATCCAGGGCAAGTACTTCAATTGGGTCCTCCCTGCCCAATATTGCTCCACTTCCCAAAACCGTTTCGAGATATCCCCCATGGCCCTCCACTCAAATACCTGCCGCATTTGGGCAGCAGCATAATACCTCGCCACATCGGGTACACCTAGCCCCCCCTCCCTACTACTACATTACCCTTCTACTCACCTGCGGATGACTGTTCCCCCACACAAAGGCGAATATCTGGCTCTGTAATTGTCACAGTTCCCGGCTTGCTACCCCAACTGGCAATGTTTGAAACAGATATAAAAGGCGAGGTAAAAGATTTATCTTCAAGACTGCGATCCTCCCCAGCCAAGACAGCTCCGCTCCTTTCCATTGTGACATATCCTTCCTCAATTTCCCAAACAACGGGTGATAATTTGCACCATATATCCCAAGTGGATGAGCCGTGACCTGCACTCCCAAATATTTTATGGATCTATTTGCCCAGCGAAACGGAAAGGAAGCTTTCAGACTCTCAATAACCTGGGGCCTTAACGAGATAGACATAGCTTCTGTTTTATCCCAGTTAACTTTAAACCCCGAGAGTCTCCCATACTCCCTAAGCTCCTTCATCAGAACCAGAAAGGATACAATAGGTTGAGTTAAGGCAAAAAGCACGTCGTCAGTGAACAATACCATCTTATGTTGTGTTGTCCCTACCCCTATGCCCCTGATATCCTGCACTGACCGAATCCTAGCGGCCAACGGTTCCATAACCAGCGCAAAAAGCAGCGGGGACAGTGGGCAACCCTGGCGTGTCCCACGCCCCAGAGAGAAAAACTCAGAATAACCTCCATTCACATATACAGCCGCTTCAGGCGAGGCATATGGTGCCTTTATCCATGCACAAAACGTAGGGCCCAGTCCTATATGCTCTAAGATCGCTTGAAGAAAATCAAAGCTAACCCTATCGAAGGCCTTCTCTGCATCAATGGAGAGAAACATGGCCTGCTGTTGCTCCTGCCTTGCCAGCCACCCCAACTGAATCACTCTCCTTATCCCATCTGACGGTTGTCTCCAAATAATAAACCCGGACTGGTCTGGGTGTACCAACCCTGGCATGAGCGGACCCAATCTCAATGCCAACACCTTTGCCAAGATCTTAACATTAATATTCAATAGCGAAATGGGTCGATAAGATCCGCATACCGCCGGGTCTCTCCCCAGTTTGGGAATCACCACTATGGCCGCTTGGCTCATGGATGCCGGCAACGCCTCTCCCTTCAAAACGGCATTAAACACTCTCGTCAGGACAGGTCCCAGCGATTCCTACAATCTTTACCCATCTATACCCGGAGCTTTACCGGGAACCAAAGACTTGATAGCACCCATCACCTCCTCCAGAGTGATATCCTCATTCAACCCCTCCCCCACTGATTTTTCTAACCTCGCACTGCCTTTCCCCGCAGTCAGTAAGTACTGTTTAATTGCCTCTCTCTCGTGGGGAGTGTCCGCTGTATACAGATCCTTATAGTATTCATGGAACCGCTCCCTAATGTCCCTACCTTTAAACAACATTTTATCTTGCGGGCCTTTAATTTTCGCAATAGCTTGTCGCTGCCTCTGGGCCTTTAACTTACTACTCAAAAGGCGCCCCGATTTATTATCAAATTCGTAGTAACATTGTTTTACTCTCTCGAGTTGACGGGAAATCCGTTCCAACTGTAAAGTGTTGATTTGCCTTTGAACCTCTTCCACCTGACCCCTCAATCTAGTGCCCCCCTCCCCCCCCCGCTGTTTATGGGTCCTCTCCAATTCCTCCAACTTCCCAGTGAGGCTACATAGTTCTTCCTCCCTCTTTCTCTTCCACTGGGCTCCGATTTGGACTAAGTGCCCCCTCACCACCACCTTCAATCCATCCCAGAGCACTCCCGTGATTACTTGCACTGTGTCATTCAACTACATATATTCTGCTATCACCTTCTTTAGCCTCTGCTCCACTCCCTCCCCCTGAAGGAGGTAGTCATTCAACCTCCAGAAGGTTCGTCGGCCTGTTTCCCAAGGTGACCCAAACCACGCCCCCACCGGGGCATTATCAGACCAGGTGATGACCCCAATGGTTGCCTTATCCAAGGCCTCCTTACAATACCCATCCCCCAGAAGGTAATCTATTCAGCTGTAGGACTCGTGTACCGCCGAGTAGAATGTAAAGTCTCTTGCCAGGGGGTGGGTCAACTTCCATAAGTCCTCTAACCCATATTCCCGCGTCCACCTCTGGAATTGTCTCAACCCCGTTTTGCTCCCCTCCCGCTTCCCTGCTCTACCTTCCAACGCTATATTACAATCCCCCCCCCCCCAACCAACACCCTCCCCTGAGTCTTCCAATCCAATCATTTACTCATCTCCATCCAAAACCCCCCTTGCGCCAAGTTCGGGCCATACACTGAGATTAATGTCACTTGCTCCCCACCTATCTCCCCACCACAGCTAACGCCCTCCCATCCAATTTCCTATACACTTGCCCCACACCAAAGGGAACATCTTGCCTAATAAAAATTGCTACCCCAGCTTTCCTCCGACCCCCCTCCTCCGCTGCAAAAAACCCCTGAAATGTGGCCGATCCCAGCAATCACTCATCACACTTACGCATATGGGTTTCCTGCACAAAAGCCACCTGCCACTGCTGATCCCGCACCTCCCTCCACAACAGCTTTCTTTTCTGAGGTGAATTCAGGCCCCTCACATTCAAGCTACCAACTATCAAGCGAGATGCCATAACTGCTTTATACCCCCCCTTCCTACTCCCATTACACACCATCCATGCCTCCCCCTCTCCCCCCCCCCACCCCAATCACACAGAGCTCCACTCTGCCGATCCCCAAGGAAGAGACTGCCCTTTGGATGCTGTTCCATCACCCCACCCATTAAACACAACCCTTTTAACAACCATTCCCAACTCCCCGCTCCCCCTTCCCAGCTAAACAGCAATAAACACATTATACCATCATAACAACAGCTTATTTAAATAACATATCCCTTCCCACCTCCCTCCTCCCCCATGCAACCTGCTGAGATACACCTCTCCCAGCTCTGGTGCTCTAACCCGTTAGCGCTTCCAACCTAGGGAACCAAAGAACAAAACCAACAGTCTCTACATTTTAAGAGTCACACAGTTCCATTTGAAGTTGTTCCAGTGAGCTCTCCTTGACCCACTGCTCCAGACTTCCTCCTCAGGCGCTGTCCCTTCACCGACACCCTCTCCCATCCAGGATGTGCAGCTTTGCTTCTATTCTGCACCGGTGCCTTTGCCACCTCCGGCAAGCGAGAAGCCCCCTCCTGCCACAAAGTCTTCCAGGCCTCTTCCTCCGTTTGTATCCTAAAGCCACGTCCATTTATATCCATCAACAAGGCAAAAGGGAAAAGCCATCGATATTTAATTTTCTCAGTCCTTAAGTACTGTGTGACCAGCTTCAGGTCCCGGCGTCTCTGTAAAGTACCAGTGGAGAGATCATGGTAAAGCTCCACTTTTTGACCTTCCCAGGTAAAGCTCCTCCGGGCCGCGGCAACCCTCATCACCTTCTCCTTCAACAGATATGAAGTTAGGCATGCCACAATGTCCCGCAGCTGTCCACCTCGTGCCGGTCCCAGCGCACAGTGTGCCCTCTCCACTGCCACTTCCACTCCCTCTGCAGCGCCTTCATCACTCTGCATCAGAAAGCGGCAAACCCTCTGAACTACGGCTGCCACGTCTGCAAAGGCCTCCATCACTGGCAACCCCCTCAGATGCACATTATTGCGCTGAGAGCGGTTTTCAAGGTCCTCTAACTTGTCCCTGAGGCTAGCTTGTTCAACTTGAAAGCGCTGCATTTGGGCCTCTCTTTCCGTCGCTCTCTCCGCCTGCTGATCGGCCTGCTCCTCCAGCGTTTCTACTCGATGGCCCAGCTCCCGCACATCTTTGATGCATGCCAGGGTCTCCTTCAGCTCCCCCCGGGTAGCAATGATCTCATGCTTTAGGGATCGCATCCAACCCCATATGTCACCACGAGTACAGCCCTCGTCTGCGCGATCCAACTCCTCCTCCGACTCCTCTCCCGACGCCATGTGCTCCGGTGTTTCACCGGCCCTTCGCTCACTGCCGTCAGCATAGGGGGACTTAAATTTTGCTAATTTCTTCCGCACCGACATCCCTGCTGGTCCCGAACTCCACAGGCACCAACTCTTGCTACTGGGATGGGGTAAAACAAGCACTTTTCCTCCTTCATTACAGCGTCCTGATGGGAGCTCAAAAGTTAAGCTGCCATCACTCGGGTGACGTCACCTCCTCCCCCATCTGAGTCATTTTCAATGCATTCCAACAACTCCCTGCCTGCAGACAGTCAATCTTCTTTTTGGTCAGGGGACAGGAGTTTGGCACAAATTTTGCAGACACATATCTCATCCCAAAATCAACAGTAAGAATGGACTGTACCAACCCAAAACTGATGTCCATGTCCTCAGCAAGCTCCCTGATAGTCGACCGACGGTTTGAGTGTATTGTGGCATACACTGCTTCAACTTTGTCCTCATTCCTGCTCGTGGATGGCCTTCCAAAATGTTTGTCACTGTCAACACATTGGCAGCCCTCTTGGAAACCTTTGTACCAGTCATAAACTCGAGCATGACTCATGCATTCATCACCATACACTTGCTCTAACTTGTCATAAATCTCTGCACGAATCTCCAAGTTTCTGGCAGAATTTAATGCAAATTCTCTGATCAATTTTTTCACTTTTAGTAAATCTGACAAACTGCTTTTACACGATACCAAACATCATGTGATTTAAAAAAGTACAGGTGAGTTGCAACCACGTTACACCTGGCACATATAGCGCACATAACTAGGTCACTGCATGCTTAACAGCATCGTGGTGCGACGTATTGTTATATAGCTACAGAACAAGTCTCAATACTTTTTGATCATACTTGTATTTTCAATTTGAAACTTGATGCAAAATTTCCAGGTAAAAACCACCCATTGACTTTCTCTTAATGTAGATAATTTGAAACTTCTCCCCAACAGGTCAGATTTTATTATAGGATGCTAATGTAAGAACCAGCCAGGGAAAGCTCAACACTGGATTTAGTGCTCACCAACGGTGATAGCGTGTCGAATGTCTGGATGGGTGCCCTTGTGAGCAGCAGCGATCAGCACACGGTGTGTTTTGAGATAAAAGCCAAGGTGCAGTCCAATCATAGCAAGCTCAAAGTCCTAAACTTCAAAAACACTGACCAGTAAAATGGCCAAGTACCTAAAGGAGGAGTTGGCAGGGTGGAAGGGGATAAGGGAAGTGGAATTGCAATGGGCTAAACTAAAGGTGGCAATAAAAGGGGCAACAGATAAATATGTAAGAAAAGTAAATAAAAACAAGAGGAGAAGGAAACCCATTTGGTTCTCCAAAGAGGTGGCTGCTCAAATAAAGGCAAAAAACACAGCTTTCACAAAATTCAAAAGCTTGCAAACAGAAAAACACAGAAATGAATACAGGATCAAACTCAAAGAGACAAAAAGAGAAATTGTTTCCTGAAGGTAAAGAGCTCCTTGTACCTAGCGCATAAAACCCCTCAGCAACTGGGAGAAAATCGTACATGTGACACTCAGTGCAAAAGACTGGATAGCCCCCATCTCACTGCTGGACTGCTGTCTGCATCTTAATTTTAAGGTTTTGTTTAGCTATTTAACTTGTTTAAAGTTACTAGGGATACTTGTACTGATACAACTTGTCAGACGGCTGCCTGGGTGAGAAGGTTCACAGTCTTGGCAAGTGCATATATCAATATGATTTGCAAGGGATTGTGGGAAATGCAGTCCATTCACACCAGACACAGCTGCTCACAATAATTAGTTGTGCTTGAGTGTAAAGCCAATAAGATATTTATTTATGGGGTTATTTCTCCCAACACAGATATGCTTGGTAGCACATAAAACAGGATACTTGCTTTCAGTGTTAAACTTGGAAAAACAAAATCAGGAAAACAACATTTGAACTTGTCAGGCAATCAAAGAAAAAGAATAAAGACCTGGTTGGTAACAAACTGGTCTTTTCTGTAGGCTTTAGCTAATATTTTCTTAGCAGTGTTTCAAACAACAAGCAAAACCCACAAAGAAGGGAAAAACTGTTCTTTTCAGGTTAACTTCTTATATCTTCACACATAGATTCAGAAGTGATTCCCTCAGAGCTCACAAGCAATTAGGTAAGGCTCAATTGCTAGCAGTTATCCAGCTGAAACCCCTTAGCTGGCTTAATTTCTACTGCATGGCTGAAAATCCTACGCAGGAGCTTTTCTGAGTAGATTAAAGAACAAGTTTGTATTTCTTTGTGATGGTCGTTGTACTTTGTAACAGTAAATTACCAAAGGAGTTTAGACAGAGAGCAATCCATATATTCACAGCCTGTATCTAAGACCGCTCCCCCCTTCTTCAACAATCATGGGTTCAATATCATGGATTGGCACAGAGGAATTTCTCAATGGAGCACTCTCAGGAGAATACTTGTTTCCCTGCTGTCTTTCAAGGTTATAGCTAGGGCATAGATCAGTGTTCATACCTGAGCTTCCATTGCTGTTAGAGTTCCTCTCTAAATAGCCTGGCCAGTATGTAGTCCAGTTCTGATGTCCAGCCTTCCAATCCAGATCCCTGGACACTGGATCTCTCTTCACATACCTTCTGGCACGGGTCCTAGGGTCCCTTCCAAGTGCAGCCATCTCCCTCACAGGTACCGTCTGGAGATTCCTAGCTCTGCAGCACCACTCCTCTGGTTTTCTCCAGTCCAATGGTGTATGCTGGCCTTTTGAATGTCTCCCAGTATACGTACTGCTCTGGACTCCTTTAGACCTCCCAAATGCTTTTCTCTTCTTTCTTCCAAAGGGTTTCTTGCCCTCTCTGTCCGTCCGCTCTGGCTTCTGCTTCTGATGATCCTCCAGATGATGAAGACGTCCAAGCTGAGGATATCCAAGCTGATTCTGAGGATAAGGATCTCCCAGATGAAACTGAGGATGAGGATCAAGATGAGGATAATTCTCTGTAGAATAAACTCTAGCTTTATTCTGCTTAGATGAGTGCTCTACCCTAGCACAGCGCAGCTGTGCTGAATCAGGCCCTGCCCTTTGAGATGAGTGCTTGGGGATTACCTCATAGCCCTCCTGATTGAACACACGTTTCATCACTTCAGTTCCTCTAATGGCTGTTGGAAACCTGGTGCATTCTGGGACTGGTAGTCTTTTATGGGAAAATTCTGTTTTCTTATTTCTACCAGAACTGACAGGTTGCTTGTTCAGAGGCACTTCACCTTTTCTATAGCTCCTTCCTGAGCTATGATAAGCTTCCTTATCACAAACTATACCAAATAAATTTAAGGAACTTTGTTCACCTCAAGATTAATTAATTTCCATACCTTAATTAATCTATTCCTGCTGATGATAACCAGCTGAACCTGAAAGGATATAGGGTTATTAGAAAAGGTTCAGAGAAGAGCCACCAAAATGGTAAAGGGGACGGAAGGATACTCCTATGAAGAAAGGCTAAAAAGGATAGGGCTCTTTAACCTGGAAAAGAGACGGCTGAGGGGAGATATGATAGAAGTCTATAAATTAATGAACGGAGTGAAACGGGTAAACGTAGATCGATTGTTTACGTTATCAGAATATAGAAAGACTAGGGGACATGCAATGAAGCTACAGGGTAAACTATTTAAGACTAATAAAAGAAAATATTTTTTCACTCAACATGTAATCAAACTCTGGAATTTGTTACCGGAGGATGTAGTAAAGGCTGTTAGTGTAGCTGGGTTTAAAAAAGGTTTGGACAAGTTCCTGGAGGAAAGGTCCATAAACCATTATTAAGAAGGGACCCAGGATATCAATGCTTGACCCAGTACAAGCATTCTGGAACCTGTGTCGTTTGGGGAAACTGCTAGGTACGTATGGCCTAGATTGTCCACTGTTGGAAACAGGATACTGGGCTTGATGGACCTTGGTCTGACCCAGTATGGCATATCTTATGTTCTTATATAAAGTGAATTTGATCACCTCTCCCCCTTTAATAGGTCTAAGAACCTATAAAGCTTATATTATGCCTGGGGTGGGAGGGAATTAACAGGGGCTTGTTTACAAAGCCGCGGTAGCGGTTTCCGATCAATGGGGCTGCAGCTCCGATAACGATCGGAAACTGCTACCACGGCCTGTGCTTCTAAGGTAATCTGTTATCAGTTTCCTGGGTGATTCATACAGCCCTTGGTTTGATATTGGGAGCCTTTCAAATTGCTCTTTTGATCTGACTTGGTTTTAACACCTACTTAAAACAATTTCACGGGTCTCTTGCCCCCTAACTGGAAGGTCTCTTTGTAAAAGTCTCTAGAAACAATTTATTTATTTCTACTCAAAGAATATTTACTCTATTCTTCCTTCTATGCTAAGATATACTATGATTTGTTATAAATTAAAAGCTCTCTGCTCATACTAGTCCCTGACTGAATTTTAAATTTAAACTAAAAGCTGTTTGCTGAGTTTTCAAATTGGTTGTTGAAAGGATTTTAATGCCGGAGTGATATGTTCTTATTTCCTTATTCCAGTAATAAGTTGTATAGCATTGTTTTGGAAGAGTTGGAGTCAGCGTATTAGAGACTGGTTAGCACCCTGATAGAGGGAGTTATAATAATCTAATCTACTTAAAATCATGGCATACTTGAGAGTTTTTATGTGCTACTGTTTGAGTAATGTTTTTTTTAGTCATATCTTTGTGAGGGTAAAATATGAAGATTTGATTACGGGTGTTATTTGGGATTCGAATGATAGGTGAGAATCTATTTTGCAACCTAAAACTGTGAGGCAATCACATAGGGGTATGGGAGAGTTGTAAATGTTCAGTGAGATTGTAGTAGCAGAATACTGGTAGGGAATGCACAATGTTTTGCATTTAGTGGTACTGAGCTTCATACCATTTTGGTCTAGCCAATCTGTTACTTTCATAACACCAGAGTGTAAGTGGGAGAGGTTTGGTGAGCTACTGTCAGTATGGATATCGCCAGCAAAATAAAACCTGCTGAATGCCAAGCTTTCTATGAATGTAGCTAGTGGTGCTATAAACAAGTTGAATAGAGCTAGTGCCAGTATGATATCTTGGAGGATCCTAAGTGGGAACTCATGAGCTTTTCAGAATGTTTCCAAAACCCTGTGTAGGTTTGATTGTGCAGATAGAAAGTGAACCAGGCAACAGGGCCCAGCATTAGGGGGTTGCAAATAGGTAGTTGCCGTGGGCTCCATGTCACAGGGGCCCCAAACCTGCCTCAAACTGTAGGAAGCATTCACTGCATGTGGGCTTTCGGGCCCTTCTTGTCGGTTTCTGCCCTGGGTCCTTTCATGTCTAACACCAGCCCTTGCAGGCAAGGATAGTATTTCTGAAGCCTAAGCTATGAAGACATGCCAAAGGTATAGCTGGACAATTAGGTCAAATGCTGCAATTAAGTTCAGTGATATTATGAGGGCTAAATGATAGGTGTTAGGCTTGAATTGGATTTCATTTAGTAAGCAAAGTAGAAGGGACTCAGTAGAGTGGTCAGAAGGGAAATCTGCTGGTCTAGGTTGAAATGTGGAAAGTTGGTAGTGAACTATCTTTTCTAGAATCTTTGATGGAAATGGGAGATTGGAAACTGGGCGATAATTTGCTTCTAGTGATGGGTCTAAGGAGGTTTGTTTGAAAAGGGGACTAAAACTAGCATGTTTCCAGGAGAATGGATATGTGCTTCTGGTTAGGCTATTATTTATTGTTGCCAAGAAAAAATGTTGTAGGCCTGTCACTCTGATTTTTATGAACGTGGGGGGAAGAGGGGAGGAAAGATATCATCTGCCTGAAGGAAGGGGATTTCTATGGAGGCTAGTGCCTTATTGAGAGAAAAATGTGTGACCATATATGTATAAGAGTAGTTGGCAGTGGATCAGAATAAAGAATCAGTTTGAGAAATATCAATAGCAATACTAGAATTTGTTGGGGATACTGAAACTTTAAGATCAAGCACTTAAGAAGTAAAAAAGGAGTCAAGGGTGTAAGCAAGGGGCTGCTCAAATAAAGGCAAAAAACACAGCTTTTGCAAAATTGAAGGACTAGAAAAGGGGACTGTTACTTCTGGAGAGAGATCTGCAATTGTGAGTATATACTTCTGGGAATTTTCTGAAAGGAATTCTTTCTATTAGAGCTAATTAATCTGTGAACTACTATTTTTTGTTAAATCAGTCAGGGCCTAGTAGCAGCAGTTTAAGTTTAAATTTAAAACACAGAAGAGAACTTTCTGGTTACATTTCATACCCAGCAGAGAGCTTGTAGTTTAAATTTAATAGTCACTCAGGGCCTAGTATCAGCAAGGTACTTTTAGTTTAAATTTAAAACACAGAAGAGAGCTTTCTGGTTAAATTTAGAACCCAGCAGAGAGCTTGTAGTTTAAATTTCATAATAAGTTAGAGCCTAGTAGCAGCAAAGAGCTATAAGTTAAATCAAATCAGAATATAGCTTACCTCAGCAGCACAGGACAGGGTACTGTGTAGCAGCCCTCCTTTAATAAGTGTTATTTCCCTCCCTCCCTCCCTCCCCAACACCCACCCACCCCTGGGATAATCGTAGCTTTATAGGTACTTACACATCTTAAAGGACAGGAGGGGCTCTCCGGTGAAGCTCATTACCCAAATCAGTCATACACTAAGGACCTGAGATTAATTAAGCTTTAGGTGAACAAGGTATATTAAACGTATTAGGTACAGTTTTATTAGTATAAATATCCATAGCAACCCTTAGTAAGTAAAGAACTTAAAGATCTAAACACAAGCATAAAACTAAGATGCAGACAGCAGTCCAGCAGCGAGATGGGGGCTTTCAGTCTCTTGCATTGAGTGTCACATAGAAACATAGAAACATGATGACAGAAAAAGACCACATGGCCTATCTAGTCTGTCCTTCCATAACAACAACTACAACAGTCCACTTTTTACCTTTAGAGATCCTCTGTGTTGGTCCCATGCTTTTTTGAATTCAGTTACTGTCCTCATCTCTACCACCTCCACTGGGAGACTATTCCACGGATCCACTACTCTTTCCGTAAAGAAATATTTCCGCATATCACTCCTGAATCTATCTCCCTTCACCCTCATCCCATGTCCCCTCGTAGCAGAACTTGCTTTCAATTGAAAGAGGCTCTCTCCCTGAACATTTATGCCACGGAGGTATTTAAACATCTCAATCATATCACCTCTATCCCGCCTTTCCTCTAAGGTGTACATATTAAGATCCTTAAGTCTGTCCTCATATGCTTTATAATGAAGCCCACTAATCATTTTAGTAGCAACCCTCTGCACCGACTCCATCCTGTTCACATCCTTTTGAAGGTGCGGTCTCCAGAATTGCACACCATACTCCAAATGAGGTCGCACCAAAGACTTATACAGCAGCATTATCACCTCCTTTTTTCTGCTAGCCATTCCTCTCCGTATGCACCCAAGCATCCTTCTAGCTTTTGCCGTCGCCTTTTCTACCTGTTTAGATACTTTAAGATCATCAGACACAACCACGCCTAGGTCCCACTCTTCTTTAGTGGACAAAAGTACTTCACCTCCTATACTGTATTGCTCCCTTGGATTGCTGCAGCCCAAATGCATGACCTTACATTTTTTAACATTAAATCCCAGCTGCCAAATTCTAGACCATTCTTCAAGCTTAGCTAGATCCCTCCTCATGTTATCTACACCTTCCTGGGTGTCTACTCTATTGCAGATTTTGGTATCATCTGCAAAGAGGCAAACCTTACCCGACAGCCCTTCCGCTATATCAGTAACAAAGATGTTAAAAAGAATCGGACCAAGGACAGATCCCTGGGGCACACCACTGGTAACATCCTTCTCCTCAGAGTGAGCTTCATTTACTTGTACTCTTTGTCGCCTCCCACCCAACCAATTTCTAACCCAAGCAGTAACTTTAGGGTCCATCCCTAGGGTGCTCAGTTTGTTTATAAGTCGCCTGTGAGGAACAGTGTCAAAGGCTTTACTGAAATCTAAATACACCACATCTAGAGCTCTCCCTCGGTCCAACTCCCTGGTCACCCAGTCAAAGAAATCAATCAGATTTGTCTGACAAGACCTGCCTCTGGTGAATCCATGCTGCCTTGGATCCTGTAATCCGCTGGACTCCAGAAACCTCACTATTTTCTCTTTCAGCAGCGTTTCCAATAATTTACTCACCACCGAAGTTAAACTAACCGGCCTGTAGTTTTCAACCACATCCTTACTTCCGCTTTTGTGTAAAAGCACCACATGAGCCTCTCTCCAGTCCTTTGGCACCACTCCCGACTCCAATGAGGCATTGAAAAGGTCAGTCAGTGGAGTTGCTAGAACGTCCCCAAGTTCCCTCAGTATTCTAGGGTGTATCCCATCCGGTCCCATCGCTTTGTCTACTTTAAGTTGAGCTAGTTTCTCACGAACACAGTTTTCTGAAAATTGTTCAAGATGTCCCTCGCTTCTGTTCTTATTTGTGGGTGTTTTCTGAGGTCCTGGTTCTTCATCTGTGAACACAGAACAAATATATTTGTTAAGCAATTCCGCTTTATCCTTATCAGCTTCTACATATTCCCCCCCCCCTGCACCCTTGAGTCTGACAATACCACTTTTGCCCTTCCTCTTCTCACTAATATATCTGAAAAATGTCTTATCCCCCCATTTTATTGCATTGGCTATTTCCTCCTCCTTTTGAATCTTTGCCTTCTTGACTACTTTGCTAGCTTCTCTAAGTTTTTCCAAATACAGATGCCTGTCTTCCTCTCTCTGTGATCTCTTGTATTTCATGAAGGCCTCCCTCTTTTTCTTCACTTTTTCAGCTACTTCCTTCGAAAACCATAGCGGTCTCCTGTTCCTTTTGCCTTTATTTACCATTTTAACAAAAAGGTTGGTTGCCCTTAAAATACCCCCCCACATGTATGGTTTTCTCCTAGTTGGTGAGCGGTCTTACGTGTGCACTAGGCGCAAGGAGCTCTTTGATCTCAGGGAATGAGTCCATTCTCTAGAGGCTAGAGTAGCAGACTTGGAAAACATAAGAAAGACAGAGAGGTACATAGACGAGACCTACAGGGATATAGTCCTGAAGTCCCACCTCCAGTCTGGCAGCATCCCTGTTGCAATGGAGGAGAGAGGTCATGTGACAGGAGAGCATCACCCTGGTGTGGCAGGAAGTGATCCTGTAACTAGGACCTGTCCTTCAGGTGATGTAAAACCCTCTCACACTGAGAAAGTTTCTCCAGGGTCATGTGTCCATGAGGGAAGGGTTAGGACAGCCGTTATAATTGGTGATTCGATCATTAGGCATGTAGATAGCTGGGTGGCTGGTGGACGTGAGGATCGCCTGGTAACATGCCTGCTTGGTGCGAAGGTAGTGGACCTCACGCGCCACCTAGATAAGGTCTTAGATAGTGCTGGGGAGGAGTCTGCTGTCTTGGTACATGTCGGTACCAATGACATAGGAAAACGTGGTAGGGAGGTTCTGGTGGCTAAATTTAGGTTTTTAGGTAGGAAGTTGAAATACAGAACTTCCAGGGTAGCATTCTCCTAAATGCTTCCCGTTCCACGCGCAGGACCCAAAAGGCAGGCAGAGCTCCGGAGTCTCAATGCGTGGATGAGACAATGGTGCAGAGATGAGGGTTTTGGATTTGTTAGGAACTGGGGAACATTCTGGGGAAAGGAGGGGCTCTTCCGAAGGGATGGGTTTCACCTTAACCGGGATGGAACCAGGCTGCTGGCATTAACCTTTAAAAATGAGATAGAGCAGCTTTTAAACTAGATAATAGGGGAAAGCCGACAGTCACCCAAGAGCGGATGGTTCGGAAGAATGTATCCTTGAAGGATACTACCAAAAACAGAGAGGTTCCAAAAAAGAGTAAAGTAGCCCAAATGCCCTCCAGTATAGAGCAGACAGAGTTTAAAGATCCCAAATTACCCATGTATACCAATAGCCGAATTAATATGAATAAAATACAGTCTCTAAAATGTCCTGTATGCAAATGCTAGAAATCTTAAAAATAAGATGGGAGAGTTAGAATATATAGCACTAAATGATAGGTTAGATATCATTGGAATATCAGAGACATGGTGGAAGGAGGACAACCAGTGATACCTGGGTACAAACTATATCGTAATGACAGAGCTGATCAAATTGGTGGAGGGATTGCGCTCTATGTTAGAGAGGGCATTGAGTCAGAAAGGATTAAAGTTTTGCAGGAAACAAAATTTGCTGTAGAATCTCTACGGATTGAAATTCTATGTAAAAAGGGGAAGGGGAAGGTGATGGCAGTGGGGGTGTACTATCGATCGCCTGGCCAGAATGAACAAATGGATGATGAAATGCTCAAAGAAATCAAGGAAGCTAACAAACGTTACAGCGCAGTAATAATAATGGGTGATTTCAGTTACCCCGGTATCGACTGGGTCAGTGTCACATCAGGACATGCTAGGGAGCAGCTGGTTCATGAACCGACCAGAGGCGAAGACATATTAGACCTAGTCCTTAGTGGAACACCAGATCTAGTGCAAGAGATAAGGGTGTTGGGGCCACTTGGCAATAGTGATCATAGCATGATCGCCTTTGATTTAATTAGTGGAGGAGGGATAGTAAGGAAATCCACAGTACTACCTTTTAACTTTCGAAAGGGAGACTATGATAAAATGAGGAAAATAGTAAAGAAAAAACTAAAAGGAGCAGTTGCAAAGGTTAAAGACTTACATCAAGCTTGGGAGTTGTTGAAAAATACTATCTTGGAAGCCCAGACCAGCTGTATTCCACGCTTTAAGAAAAGTGGAAGGAAATGCAAAAAACTGCCATCATGGTTTAAAGGTGAGGTCAGAGAGGCTGTTGTTGCCAAAAAAGCATCTTTCAGGAAATGGAAAAAAGAGCCAAATGACGAAAGCTGGAAACAGCACAAGCACAAGCACTGGCAAGTCAAAGAAACAATAAAATACCTGGGGATTACCTTAGACCAACATCTGGACATGAAATGTCATATAAGCAACATTGTCAAAGCAGTCTATTTTAAAATCCGTTCACTCAGACATCTGCGCTCCCTACTGGAGCCAGATGATTTCCGGACCATATACCAAGCACTGATCCTGCCGCACTTTGACTTTGCCAATTCCATCCTACAAGGTCTCCCGCAATCCACACTAAACTCGCTACAACTGGCCATGAATGCTGCAGCAAGGATTCTTCATGGAGCCTCCAGAAGAGACCACGTGACTCCGATATTAAAACAGCTTCATTGGTTACCTATACACGGAAGGATTATCTTCAAAACATTAATCCTCTCATTCAAGGCAATCAAGCGCCTTTCCTCCACAGCACTTACGGATCTCATCCATACAGTGCCCCCCAACAGAGCTAGGAGGTCAACTGCCCTAAATTTATTAGCAACCCCGAAGACCTTGACAAAATGCAATAATACAACAGCAAATAGAGCCTTCAGCCTTTACGTCCCCAAATGTTGGAATGCACTCCCACCAGACATTCGAGCTATAACAGACCTGACCCAATTCAGGAAGGCAATCAAATATCACCTCTTCCTCCAATACTACCCAACCAGCGATGAATTTAGTTAGCATCACCTAAGAAACACCGCCCTTTTGCAGCCCATACTCACAAGGTCTCAAGTATTCAAAACGGATTCATCATTTATTGTGCAATTCAACAATGTTATAGGAATTTTACCTCATGTATATAGCATATTTCATGTAAATAGTTCATGTATTTAGTTCAGCCCCTGTTATCCAAGTTTATATTCCTGTTCGATGTAAAACCAAACAGAATGTGTGTATTGGTCACTTTGTTATACTGTAAACCGCGCTGATACCGAATAGTGCGGTATATAAGCAACTGTAATAAATAAATAAATAAATAAATAAAATGCAAGGCACTGATGAGGCAGGCAAAGGGAGAATTTGAGAAGAAGCTTCCTGTGGAAGCAAAAACGCGAAATAAAGAATTTTTCAAGTACATTCATAGCAAACAACCTGTGAGAGAGTCAGTTGGTCCATTAGATGATAGAGGGGTTAAAGGGGCACTAAGAGGCGACAAGGCAATAGCGGAGAGACTGAATGAATTCTTTGCTTCGGTCTTTACTGAGGAAGATGTAGGGATGTTACCCATGACTGAAGTGGTATTTAAAGGTGCGGAAAAATTGAAGGAAATATTGATACATCGGGAAGATGTATTACAACTATTAGATAAACTGAAGAGTAGCAAATCACCTGGGCCGGATGGTATACATCCAAGGGTGTTGAAAGAACTGAAATATGAGATTGCAGACCTGCTATTAGTAATTTGTGAACTATCATTAAAATCATCTCTAATACCTGAAGATTGGAGGATCGCCAAGGTAACACCAATTTTTAAAAAGGGTTCCAGGGGTGATCCAGGAAACTACAGACCGGTGAGCCTGACGTCAGTACCGGGAAAAATGGTAGAAACCATCATAAAGAATAAAATTACTCAGCATGTAGATAGTCATGGCCTAATGGGAGACAGCCAACATGGCTTTAGACCAGGGGTCTCAAACACGCGGCCCGCGGGCCGCATGCGGCCCGCAAGAGAACGTTGTGTGGCCCGCAACGGAGGGAAACAAAAAAGCCTTGCTTCTGCTGCTGCCGTTGCCGCCGTGGCAGCGGCAGAATCGACTGTCAATTTTTTTAAAAAAAAACTGGTTTCTGCTGCTCAAGCAGCAAAATCAGCTGTCCTGCGGCCGCGGCCCCTTCCTCTCTGCCCGGAGATCCCTGAGTGTGCTCCATCAGCAGGTGTTTTTCAAGCCGCGAAGAGAGTATTCCCCTCTCGCGAGGCTTGGAAAGTGAATAGGCTTAAGCCGCGCGAGAGGGAAATACTCTCTTCGCGGCTTAAAAAGCACGCCGCTGATGAAGCACACTCAGGGCTCTCCGTGCAGAGGGGAAGGGGCCGCGGGACAGTTGATTTTCTGCTGCAGCAGCAGAAGCCTGGTGGTTTTTTTATTTACCTGGGGGGGGGGGTGTAGGACTGGAAATGGGCTATTGGCAGGGGGGGTGTAGGACTGGAAATGGGCTATTGGCAGGGGGGGTTATGACTGGAAATGGCCTATTGGCAGGGGGGTTATGACTGGAAATGGGCTATTGGCAGGGGGGGTTATGACTGGAAATGGGCTATTGGCAGGGGGGGTTATGACTGGAAATGGGCTATTGGCAGGGGGGTTATGACTGGAAATGGGCTATTGGCAGGGGGGTTATGACTGGAAATGGGCTATGGTGGGGGCTAGGACTGGAAATGGGCAGATGGGGGTTAGGACTGGAGGTGGGCTGATTGGGGGGTTAGGACTGGTAATGGCCTATGAGGGGAGGTAAGATTGAAAATGGGGTGATGGGGGATAAGACTGCACGTGGGCTATGGGGGGGACTAGGACTGGTAATGGGCTATGGGGGGGGTAAGACTGAAAATGGGGTGATGGGGGGTAAAACTGGAAGTGCGCTATGGGGAGGTTAGGACTGGTAATGGGCTATGGGGAGGTTACGACTGGTAATGGCCTATGGGGGGTCTAGGACTGGTAATGGGCGGGGGGGGGGTGCTAGGACTGGAAATGGGCTGAGTGGAAGGGGGGCTTGAACTGCAAATGGCTGATGGGGAGGGGGGCTTGGAATGGAAATGGGCTGTGAGGGGAGGGAGCTAGGATTGGAAATGGGCTGATGGGGGGCTAGGATTGGAAATGGGCTGATGGTGAGGCTAGGATAGGACTGGAAATGGACGGAGGGGGGGACTAGAAGGGAGCGGATGCTGGGTGGGGCTGGAACTAGAAGGGAGCTGATGTTGGGGGAGGATTAGAATGGGATGGAGCTGGGAAAGTGAAATGGAGAGGGGAAAAATATTTTGTCTGGGAGAGAAGACAAATCTACAATTGGCCAGGTATTGGGAGAGTAAGTGGGGATTGAGGATGGAGGGGTAAAATTTGAGTGGATGAAATAGGAATGAGGAAAGAGAAAAAGGAGAAAGATTAGTATGTTAAAGCAGATGTAGAGAGAGAATGGAAAAAAAACTAGGAGAGAAGAAAGGGCAAATGGACAGCAGACGATGGAGAGTTAGCAGAAGACATGAAGAAACCAGAAGAAAGTGGCTGGAACAATTGCAACTGAAAAAAATGCACAAAAGGTAGAAAAATATCTCTTTATTTTGAATTTATTAACTGGAATATGTCAGCTCTGGGAAATGTGCATCATTAATGTTTGCGCTTTGTTTAGTACAAGAGGAAATTAATTTATAGTTTTATTTCTACAGTGTTGTTGTACATTCCAAGTTTGGCTTTTGGGGTTCCCAGTTTAATTATTGTCTTCCTGTTTCTAAATCTTTTAGTCTTTCTTTATCCATACTCATTAAAGAGGCATGTTTACTAAAAGTTAGTGTATGGTAACATTATGCAAATATTTATGCAAATGAGGCCCCTTATGCAAATGAGGCCCCGCGTCTTATGCGGCCCCCGGGTTACTTTACAAGTCCTCATTTGGCCCTCAAAGCAATTTGAGTTTGAGACCCCTGCTTTAGACAAAGAAGATCTTGTCTTACTAATCTGTTATGTTTTTTTGAAGGTGTGAATAAACAGGTGGACAAAGGTGAGTCGGTTGATATAGTGTGTCTGGACTTTCAGAAAGCTTTTGACAAGGTCCCTCATCAGAGACTTTTGGCAAAACTAAAGAGTCATGGGACAGGAGGCAGTGTACTATTGTGGATCAGGAACTGGTTAAAAGATAGAAAGCAGAGGGTAGGGCTAAATGGCCAATTTTCCCAATGGAGAAAGGTGAATAGTGGTGTACCCCAGGGATCTGTGCTGGGTCCGTTGCTTTTTGACATATTCATAAATGACCTGGAAAGTGGAATAGCGAGTGAGGTTATCAAATTTGCAGATGACACAAAACTATTTAAAGTTGTTAAAACCCAAGAGGATTGTGGAAAATTGCAAGAGGATCTTGATAAATTGGAAGACTGGGCATCAAAATGGCAGATGAAATTTAATGTGGACAAGTGCAAAGTTATGCACCTAGGGAAGAACAATCCAAGCTATGGTTACACGATGCAAGGTTCCGCATTAGAAACCACCACCCAGGAAAAAGATTTAGGCTTCATTGTGGATAACATGTTAAAACCCTCGGCCCAGTGTGCAGCGGCAGCCAAGAGAGCAAATAGATTGCTAGGTATCATAAGGAAAGGAATGGAAAATAAAACAAACGATATTATAATGCCTCTATATCGTTCCATGGTTAGACCGCACCTTGAATATTGTGTGCAATTCTGGTCGCCGTATCTTAAAAAGGATATAGCGTTATTAGAAAAGGTTCAGAGAAGAGCCACCAAAATGGTAAAGGGGATGGAAGGATACTCCTATGAAGAAAGGCTAAAAAGCTTAGGGCTCTTTAACCTGGAAAAGAGACGGTTGAGGGGAGATATGATAGAAGTCTATAAATTAATGAACGGAGTGGAACGGGTAAACGTAGATCGATTGTTTACGTTATCAGAATATAGAAAGACTAGGGGACATGCAATGAAGCTACAGGGTAAACTATTTAATACTAATAAAAGAAAATATTTTTTTCACTCAACGTGTAATCAAACTCTGGAATTTGTTACCGGAGGATGTGGTAAAGGCTGTTAGTGTTTCTGGGTTTAAAAAAGGTTTGGACAAGTTCCTGGAGATAAGGTCCATAAACCATTATTAAGAAGGGAGTCAGGATATCAATGCTTGACCCAGTACAAGCATTGTGGAGCTTGTGTCTTTTGGGGAAACTGCTAGGTATGTATGACCTAGTTTGGCCACTGTTGGAAACAGGATACTGTGCTTGATGGACCTTGGTCTGACCCTGTATGGCATATCTTAAAATTCAAAAGCTCACAAAGAGAGGAACTTAGAAATTAATACAGGATCAAACTCAAAGAGACAAATAGAGAAATAAGGATAGCAAAATCAAAGGCAGAGGAAAAGATGGCTAAAGATGTTAAGTGTGGCGACCAAACTTTCTTCAGGTATATTCGGGAAAGGAAGAAGATCAGAGGTGGAATTGCAGGACTTAAAAGTGCTGGAAACGGACTCGTGGAAAGTGACATAGAAAAAGCGAAATTGCTAAACAAATACTTCTGCTCTGTTTTTACTAAAGAAAGTCCTGGAGAAGGACCACCTGTGACTCCCAAATATAAAAATGGGAATGAAGTAGATACCACACCATTCACAGAAGATGATGTGTTAGAACAGCTTGCAAAAGTGAAAGTGGACAAGGCCATGGGACCAGATGGGATACATCCCAGGATACTGAAAGAGCTCAGAGAGGTTCTTGCAGGGCCGTTAAAGGATGATTCCAAGAGATCCTTGGAAACAGGAGAGGTTCCTCAGGACTGGAGAATTGCTGATATGGTACCTCTTCACAAAAGTGTTGTCAGGGAAGAAGTGACAAACTACAGGCCCGTGAGCCTTACCTCGGTGGCGGGAAAAGTAATGGAGGCGCTCCTGAAAGAGCGAATAGTGGACTCTCTCAAAACAAACAGGTTGCAAGATCCGAGGCAACATGGTTTTACCGAAGGACGATCTTGCCATACAAATCTGATTGAGTTCTTTGACTGGGTGACCAGAGAACTAGATCAGGGGCATGCGATGGATGTCATCTATCTGGATTTCAGTAAAGTTTTGATACTGTTCCTCATAGGAGGCTTATCAATAAAATCAGTAGTTTGGGGATGGGTCCCAAGGTGGTAAACTGGATCAGAAATTGGTTGACTGACAGACGACAGAAGGTGATTGTAAATGGAGGTCACTGGGATGAAAGGAAGGTGATTAGCGGGGTGCCCCAGGATTCGGTCCTGGGCCCGGCACTGTTCATTGTATTTGTGAATGATATTGCTGAAGGACTGAATGGAAAAGTCTGTCTTTTTGCAGATGACACAGCAATTTGCAACAGAGTGGACTCCCTCGAGGGAGTGGTTAACATGAGGCAAGATCTACAAAAGCTGGAAGAATGGTCTAATGCTTGGCAATTAAGATTTAATGCGAAGAAGTGCAGTGTCATGCACTTAGGTAGCAGAAATCCATCGGAAATGTACATGATAGGGGGCGAGAGGTTGGTGTGCACGGATCAGGAGAAAGATCTTGGTGTGATTATTTCTGAAGATCTAAAGGAGGCAAAACAGTGCGACAAGGCAGTGGCAAAAGCCGGGAGGATGTTGGGCTGCATACAAAGAGGAATTACCAGCAGAAAGGAAGAGGTACTTATGCCACATGTACAAGTCACTGGTGAGGCCTCACTTGGAATACTGTGTTCAGTTTTGGAGACCATATCTTGCAAAGGATGTAAAAAGACTGGAAACTGTTCAGAGGAAGGCGACCAAAATGATTTGGAGCCTGTGTCAGAAGCCTTATGAGAAGAGGCTTGAAGACCTAAATATATACACTCTGGAGGAGAGGAGGGATAGGGGAGATATGATTCAGACCTTTAAATACTTAAAGAGAAATAATGAACAAACAAACCTCTTCCAAAGACGGGGAAGCTGTAAAACTCGAGGGCATAACATGAAGCTGCAAGGTGGTAAATTGAAAGGCAATGTCAGGAAATACTTTTTCACAGAAAGGGTGGTGGATGCTTGGAATGCCCTTCCGATGAAAGTGGTGGGGCAAACACAGTGATGGAATTCAAAATGGCATGGGACAGACACAGTGGATCCCTTTACAGCAACAGGATAAACACAAAATAAACGGAACCATCTAATTTCTCAACAAACAGGGGTGTCCTACATGGAGTGGTGGGTTCACCCCTAAACAAAGACATGGGGAGGGGTGGTCTACACGGAGTGGCAGGTGCACCTACCCTTGCCATCGTACTGGGCATACTAGATGGACCATACTGGTCTTTATCTGCCATCATTTACTACGTTACTATGTAAGTATGCTCCAGGGAGGAGTCTGTATTTAGTTGAGAAAAAGTTTGGAAAACCTTCCTTAGCTGAAAACTGCTCTCTATAATTAGTTTAGGGACATGTTTACTAAAGTGCACTGCCAGGTTAAGGCATTGCTGGACGCTAGACTAAATGGTAGTGCTGGGCCCCCACACTAAAACTCCCATGTTACCCTGGTAGCATGCATCATGGCGAGGACTGGGTGGGACATTAGCATTCCTAGCATGTCATAGCTAATGTGAGTATTAGTGGATCACACTAACTGCGCTTCACACAAGTAGCTCGGTTGCAACTAATGCCACCTCAGTGGGAGACATTATTTGCACCCATGGCTCAGTGTGGTACTGTTTGTCTATGCCATGCTAACTGCAGGGGGATGGATGTACATGCCTTCAGCAGTTAGTGAGGAGTCCTGTACTGGTAACATGGCCTACATGTGTATTACCAAGTCAGGGCTTGGTAAACATGACCCTTAGAATAGTTCCTTACTATAGTAATTTGTGTAAGGTAGTGCTTATCCTTATCTTTATAAATTTGGTGATTGTTGGTAGTTTTCATTCTCTTGCAGTGTCTCTCAGCCTGATGCAGCTGGTGCCTTAACATATGGAGACCAAGCTGGTACCATTTGTGCTGGTGGGGATATGTAGTTGGAATAATTCTGGCTGGAGCCAGTCTGCTAAAGACCATACTTAAGGGTCTGATTCCATGATGCGACTTGAGATTCCAAGTCTGATCAGGAAATTCTTCTGGAAATGTGAAGGGATAGGGTGAATGATTCTTCCCAAATTGATGAGAAGTTCGAAGAAGGTCTATGGGTTTTAACCATGGAGGAGTTTGTGAGGGATGTATGTAACTGAAATGTGATAAGATTGATATTGATCTAATAAGGTCACTGGAATCGAGGTATAAGACTGCTTGGAGCAGGGAGTTATTATGTTTAAAGTGTAGATCTATGGTATTTTCCGCGTTATGGGTGGGGAAGAGAATTTGTTGCGTGTAGTTCAAACACTCAATTTGAAATAGAAGTTCTTTGTCCTGTGGTTTCCATGGGTTGTCAAAGTGTATATTAAAGTCCTCTAGCATAATCAGAGTTGAATATCTGTTTGTTGAGTCCATGAGGGAGAAGGAAAGTTCCTGGAAGTCTTTAGCATGGGAGAAAGGAGGGCAGTATAGTATGAGCAAAGTTATTGAAGGAGTTATATAAAGATGGAGTAGAATTTCGAAGAACAAGAGTTCTTGTATTTTTAAAATTGAGTACTGTAGAGTGTTTTGAAGAATGAATGCTTTATTGCCGCACCACCTAACTTTCCTAGGTTTTGTGATGTGCTGTTAGGAGGACAGTCTTCATGCACAAGTTTGAACATCGCTAGATTTTACCCATGTTTCTGTTATGATCAGGAAATCTACATAAAGATTTTCAACAAGAGCTTTAATGTGCTGACGTTTTCCCATGAATGGATCGTGCATTAATTAATGCATTCTGAAGAGCCATAAGATAATTAGTTGCTGTTGAAGGGAATGATGCAGTTGTATCTGTCTTGTGCATTTTAGGTTTAGGAGAAATACAGTACATGCATGTTCAGTTTTGTATTTATAGTCACTGATTTGCCCCATGCTTGGTCATCTGCACAAATAGCAGGTACAGAGCAATCAACCACTTTTATTACATGAACTTTGTAGCTGCTAAATACCCATGCTTTCCTTTGAAAACCAGCTGCTGTGAACGAGGCCTAAAAGTAACTACATGCATTGCAAGAAAAACAAGCTATTCCATACCTTCCCTTTTAATGAATGTACATATTGTAGTCACACTAGTATATTTTAATTTAGGAATTTTGTTGTTGTATTGCTTTGCTCTGGTGTGCATAATTAAGGTAATGTGAAGGGTACCTTTATAACATGGCATCTAGGCTATGAAGACACATACTGTAAGTACATATGTTGACTCCTTGTTCATCCAATATGACTTTGTGCCTTTATAAACTTGCCCTACTAGAAAGTACCACAGACATAAATACTTGCTCTGAAGCAAGAGCAGATGATATAAGTTGACATCAAAGTGCATATATTTTATAACATATGTGCATATCTCTCAGCTCTGCCCAATCTACCACCCTACCTGCTTACATATATATCACATAAAAGTAAGCACTGTGCATGAGGTGCACATCATTTTATGCATATATATCCTTGAGCAATTTTATAAGTACCTATTTCAGTGCTTAAAATACTGTTTTATGCACAAAATAGCTTATAAAATTACCCCTTAAGACTGTCAAGGTATGAGCAAAACTAACCTATTTGGAGAAATTGCCCTGAATGGTCTATGTACTAAAAGGTATGCTGTAGTTGATCATAGCTTTTTAACCACACATGCCACCCCTGTGTTTAGTGCAGATATGTACGGATCTAATGATATGCATCTCATGGGTGTGCTGTGAGAGGGTTGCATTAAAGTCAGCATGGCTCTTTGAATGTTTGTGTATACTCACGCAATGTCACCAGCACATTTTCCCTGTGCTGTCCAGTCCGGTGGGGGGGGGGGGGGGGGAGGGGGGTAAATGCCCTTCTGAGGATGGCTCTGTTCCCTGACGACAGTGTTAACCAATTTCCCCAAACATATCCCTGCCCACCTCTCTAAGGTTGGTTCTAAACCTTTCCTCAGCCAATCCTTCCATGTTTCTACTTGACTGGGTGCAAAGTCCACAGAGACACAATCTGTGCTTAATTTTCAAAGGAAATCTATTAAGGGGTGCAGGGCCAGGAAAAGTTCAGGTCATGCTCATTAAAAGCTAATTTTCTCAATTTTCAGATATTTGGTTATGTTCATTTTACATATTTATTCTTTAGGTCTGCTTTGTATGTGCACCTAAACTTTATAAGCATGCAAATTGATGGTACACACATTAATTTTTAAGTATGTGCCTGCAAAAGCGTTTGCATACACTTAAAACTTTTAGGCACCCAAACTAATTGCATGCACATCCCTAGAAACTATGTGTGTAATTTGCCTTTAAAAATTTCCCCGGGTACAAAGGATCCAGTCTGTGGGTGTTGTTTTCCTACTTGGGTGCCGCTATATTGTTAATGCCGTTCAGAATGGCGGTCTTACAGCCTTGTGCCTTGAATTGTAGTTTGCTGTGCATTGCTGTAATAATTTTAAATTGTATTCCAACTCTGTAGTGGTTTGGTTTCATTAAGTGAGGTTGGAAAAGTCTAGCCTGATTGAATGGTCAATAGAATAATCATGTTTCAGAAAGAGTTTTACTTGTAGCTGAAGCTACAACTCCTTCACTACCTATTGATAGGAATTCACAGCTGATATTACAATGGCAACCTAAAATAACTCTGGCTGCAGCATTCCAGTGCTTGCTGTAAGTTGCAAAGTCCTTTACACCCATAAGGTAAAATATTACATCTGCTGGCCAAATTCCTGTATTTATCCTTTGAAGCATGTATAAAAACAAACTAAAATGAAATATCAATGTTTCAATGGAAGCAGCAGCAGAAGCCCTCCTGTCTAAGCTTATGCTTTCTTTGGGGGTTTTAATATCGGTGATTGTTCTAATGAATACAGTTTAAATTAGACTAGAGGGATACTAGCTTGGAAACCCCAAAAAAGCAGCAGTGTGTGAATGAGAAATGTTTTCATCTTACCACTCAGATTGGTGTTTTTACTGGTAGCAGGCACTGGTTATGCACATAAGGACTTACACATGTGAATAGGCACGTATGTGCGTGTTTCTGGAGAATGATATTCTACAAGTATATGCATTAGGTCCTATTGTGCAGACTTTCACTTTGGGTATGCACAGGGCAGAACTTGGGCAGAGTGTAGGCAGAGCGTCCATTTAAATATATAAGTTTTAAAATATTATAACTTCACATGCTTCTGGAGAGACTAGGTGCGGGTATTTACACCCGCTCTAGAGCAGGTATATCTGCTGTGACTAGATTAAGGCGAGCCTTTACACATCTATTTTATATAGCGAAGTACGCAGGGTTGATGCTACCATTAGATGAACTAGCAGTTGCCCTCCAGGGGCACCCATTACCTCTGCTCTTGCCCCTCACTGGGATCTACAGTTGTGGCAATGGTTTGAAATGGCCCCATGGCGTTTACTTTCAACCTCGGCACCGCAGGGCTGTTAGGTGCCACTCCCACCGATGCCGACTTCCTGCTTGCACGGGGGCCAGTTAGGCCTCAAGTGTAGTACAACAGCATAAAGAAAAGGCAAAAAAAAAAAAAATCTAATGCATGTCAAATAACACAGTCATGAGTATATATCAAAATTCACTGTACAAATATATTAGAACATATAACAATAAAAAATTCTAATATGTGAATAGTACAGAAGTCTAATGGTTAGAGTAGTTGGCTGACAGCCAGGGAAAGCAGGTGCTGCTCCTTGTTATCTTGACCATATCATTTAATCCTCCGTTATCTCAAGTTGTAAACCTTCTGGGGATAGAAAAAAATACTTTCTGTACTTGAATGCAACTCACCTTGAACTTCCCAGAAAAGGTCTGAGCTAAAATCCAATTCCCTTTTCACTTAAAAAAAAAATCCACTAATACCAAAAGTCAGAGCCCTAGTCTGTATAAACAAATTCAATAAAAAGGGTTTTAATCTCTCTTCTAAGTCAGATAAGTGAGCACCTGTGCACATTTACAAAGGAAGCATCTTAGACGATTAAGTGAACACCACTCATAAAAGTGACCCTTAACTTTGACCTAGATTCTTACAAATTAACAGGAAAACATAGATTCCAGAAACATGGTACTCCTTCTCTTGCATCTTCTAGCCTAGTTTGGTTATAAAAAGGTGTTTTAGGAAGGCCTTCCTTAGCAGAGCAAAGAGCTCTGTTTGGGACATGATGAAGAAAAGGTCAGAAATGGGATATCCGATTGTTCACTTTAAAAATGTAAAAACAAAAGGAACAAGTTTAAAACACATGCTGTACTGGATACGTCTCCAATATAATTATTTCAAAATTGTAGAGATATGGGAGGTAATTATAGAACAGTCATATGGCATTTGCATGTGTAAATACAAATTTTCTAATGCCACTGTTTACATTCCTGGATGCTGTAGGGTGCATAGATTTTAAGGGACATATTCTGGGTGTGATTTGGGTGGTCCGAAAGAACCCTGCATGCATTTCTTATTTTAAAGTGCCACTACTAAAAGGGGCATGTTTACTAAGCTGGGCTAATGGTTAGCATGCACTATCTGTAACTAGGTCCCATGTTATTCAATGAAACCTAGTTGCAAATAGCACGTGCTAACCATTAGCCTAGCTTAGCAAATATGCCCCAAATACAGTATTTTATAAAAGCGTCCTTGTTGGCATTTGCACCTGCTCCAAAGCATGCAGAAGTGTCTGCCAAGGGTTCCTTCAGTGATTGGCGGGACAGTTGTGCTTACCTCAGTAGTGTCTAATGTCACCTGAAAAATGAAAAAAGGGTGATTTCCCTCTCCTTCATTTATTTACCCAGTTTTCTCTACCACCTTATCCTTCAATCAAAGCAGTTTACACTATGTAATTACTACAAGCAGGTACTGGATACATTCCCTTGTCCCCAAAGGGCTCACAATCTATGTGTACCTGAGGCAACAGAGGGTTAAGTGGCTTGCCCAAGGCCACAAGGAGTGCTTGTAGGTCTAGAAACCCTGGTCCCTCTGGCCTGAGATTGCTGTCCCCAGGTGGGACTTGAACCCCTGGCCCTCTGGCCTGAAGTACCATGTCCTAACCACATGGCTCCTCTTGTATGTAAAGTCTTGTGAAACCTGTCACTTACATGTGTAAGTGCTGGCCAGTATATCTGTAAACGCGTAGTTACTAGTGCTTGCACATATAAAGCTCGCAATGATGCTGCCCTTTCTTAGAACGTGTCTTGTTGCAAAATCGATACTCCTACTATATGTGCTGGTGTCCTTATATGTATTTTGCCAAAGTCTTTGCACAAGCCCGAAGTTAGACATAGGCAACAGTCTAAGTGCCAGATTTTGAAGGTACCAAATACTTATGCAATGAAGAGCAAGTGCAGGTGCTGCAGGGAAGGAGTGTTACTGTGGCACTATGGTCTTCCTAGGTTTGTTTATGTTTATTAGGTCTTAATAGACCGCTCTTCGAGACAACAGCAGAATGGTATACAATACCTAAAAACACATTTTTTTAAAATTGCAGGGGTGAAAAGAATGCCAATAAAAACAGAAAAGAAGGGAAACATTAAAACCAATCACACATCAAAAAGAGGGGGGAGGAGCCAAGGAGGGGGAAGAAAGAGGAGAGGAGGGACCAGGGCAAACTAAGTGGACGGGAGATTGTGAGTGATATTAAAGAGGTGGGTCTTCAGTAAGGATTTAAATTTAGGAAAGGACTGTTCCAGATGGAGGGCAGAAGGGCATGCGTTAAAGATAGCAGGTGCAAGGAAGTAGAAGGCAGTAGACCGGGTGGTTTCAAACCGGACCTGGGCAGCTGTAGGAAGATGAAGACAGTTTGCATGGAGACTGCGGAGGAAGCAGTAAGGGCAGTGGGGAAGAAGGAGGTCAGAGAGATAGAAGGGATGGCCATTATGAAGGGCATGATGAACCAATGTAAAGAGCTTGTATTGCAGGTAGTATTTGATGGGAAGCCAATGATGTTGTATTAACAATGGAGAGATGTGACCATGCTGGGAGGCATGAGCAAGAATATGGACGGCAATTTTTTGTATGAGGTGGAGGCGCCATAGCTGATACTGGAGAAGGCCTAGGAAAATGATGTTACAGTAGTCTAACCCAGAGATGACAAGGGTGAAGAGGAGAGTGACAAGAGAAGAGGAGGCCAGGAAGGGGCAAATGGCATGGATTTCTCATAATGTGAAAAAGGAGCGATAAACTAGAGAAGAGAGGTAAGTATTAAATGATAGAGAAGACTCAAGAGTGATTCCCAGATAGTGGATAGTATCAACCAAGGGAATAGGAATACCAGGAAGAGAAGGGTCTATGGTTGGGGAAGAGCGACCAAAGGTAAACCAAATAGCTGCACATTTGTTTGGATTTAGGTGAAGAAAGTTGTCCGAGAATCAGTTTGCCACGGCAGAAAGACAGGTATTGAGAGGAGAGAGGTCAGGGGAAGAAGAACTAGTGTATTGGACAAGAAAGATATTGTCTGCATAATAGTGAGCTGTGATGCTGTGTTGTTGGACTAGGAGAGTGAGGGGACTCAGAAAAAACATTGAATAAAAGGGGGGCCAAGGGGGGAGAACACCACAGGGGAGTGATCTAGGAAAAGAGGTGGAGCCAGTGCCACCAGAGACAGAGAACGATCGCTGTGCTAGGAAAGAATGAAACCAACTGAGGACAGCACCGTAAAGACCAAGCTCATGAAATAAAAAAAGGAGTGTGACATGATCTATAAGATCAAAGGCTGAGGAAAAGTTGAGGAAAACCGCCACCAAGATATCACCGTGGTCATGAGCCCAGTGCAGATCATTCAGAAGGGAAAGAAGAACAGTTTTGGTGTTGTGCCCAGAACAGAAGCCAGATTGGCGGGGGGTGAAGAGCGTTAATAGATTCCAAGAAAGAGGAAAGCTGTGAGAAGACAAATTTCTCCAGGAGCTTTGAGAGAAAAGGGAGGGATGGATCAACAGAGGAACCCTTTAAAACTGGACGGTTAACAGCATGCCTCCAGGCAAAAGGAGAAGTGCTATAAGAAAGGCTATTATTGAATGTGGATAAGATTAGTGGTAAGAGGGAAAGAGAAGTGGTGGAGAGCCAAGCTGTTGGAATCTGATCCAAGAGGCAGGTGGTTTTCCAGGAGGATGTGATGAGAAGTTCTATAGAGGAGATTGTAAAGAAAGAAGACCAGAGGTGAACCAGGGGAAGATTCAATAAAGAGTGGTTTGAATGTGAGGGCAGGAGTGCGAGGTGGGTGGGGGGATTGGGATAGGGGAATCGGGAGGGAAAAAAAGGGACAAGGGGCTAGAGAGGAGGGGGACAATTAGAGAAAACTGAGTAGAAGGCACTGATCTTGTTGGAAAAATGGTCAGCCAATAAATGTATAGTGGAGGGGCAGAAGTGGTGACGGGGAGGGGGGGTGTGGACAGTGTTGAGAGCGTGACTATGACAGAGTAAAGTTGCCGGGTGGAGTTTGAGGAGGAGAAAATAAGATTAGAATAGTAGGTTCTCTTTGTAGCATGGATCATTGAATGATACTGGGAATGATAATCCTTGAACAGTCTGAGGAAGGCAGGAGAGGGATGCTTCTGCCACAGATGCTCCACCCGGTGCAGATGGTGACGCTGAAGGCAAAGGCCATGGTGGAACCACAGTGGGAGCTCCTGGGATGGTAGGGGTAGGAATAGAGGGGGGTCACAGCATCAAGGGCAGAAGACAAAGTCGAGGACCACAGTTGAGCCTGGATATTAACAGGTAGAGCAGTGAAATCAGATGGGAAAAGAGAAGAGGCCGAGGGAAATTTTTCCAAAGAGTGGGATGAGAGATCACGGCTAAGGGTAAGAGGAGAGCAACTAGGGGTAGAAGAGTGGGAGAAAGTGGCAGGTGAAAAGAATGTAGAAGTAATCATACCATGAGAAGGGTAAGGAGAAGAAGGTGGAGAGGGCAGAGTGAAGGGAAGGAGAAGTAAGGATGAGATCAAGCATTTGGTCAACTGTGTGAGTCAGGAAGGGGACTGGTTGAAGAAGCGAGAGGTCAAAGAACATTTGCGACAGAAGTCTGTCACGAGACCGCTGGGGCGGAGAGAGGTGTGTGTTGAAATTGCCTAGGATCACAAGATGATGAAAGAGGAGAGAGGCTTCAGAAAGAGTTTGTGACAGGGCATTCCATAAATCAGGATGGAGAGAAGCAAGGGCATAAATCAGGTGAAAGTGGAGAAGTAGGTTTCCGTTGAGACAGAGGACAAGAAGGGTAGGGGCAGGAGGTGTTGAGATGTGGAAGAAGGAGCAGAGGATGACTGCCACTCCCCCACTGGAGCGACCAAGCCTAGGGGTGGAAAAGGCTGAGTAACCAGGGGGGAGGCACCAGTGAAGGAAGGGCTCCTCCTCCTTCCTCAGCCATGTCTCAGTAAGAAATAGAAGGTCAAGGGAGTGCATGACCAAAAGGTCCTGAATGAGGAGGGTTTTGGACCGAAGCGAGCGAGTGTTAAGAAGCGCAACATGGAGCTGAGTGGCAGCAGAGGAGGGCTTAATGAGGGGGACAAGAGGAGTTGAGAGGGCAGACACAGAGATTTTCCATAACATGGATAGAGCCAGGGTATACAGGTACAGAGGAAACTGGAGCATGACAGCCCCAATGAACCAGAATGGGCAGCGTTAGGAGAGCAAGAAGGAGGCCACAGAGAGAAAAGGTGAGAGCCAGTGGCCAGTGTAGACAGTGTAGAACAGATAGTTGTCCAGTGAGTAAGACAGTGATAAAGGAGGCACCCCAAGGAGCTCCTCCAGGGAGCTTGTCATGCTCCTTGGGCACGCTCTTTTGGCGCATGCCACCATGGCGCAAAACGCTGAAGAGGTCTTGTGCTTATAGGCGTCCAGGCAGTAGAAGTCTCATCAATTGCTTGAGGCTCCTGTAGCTGTTTAATAGGGAAGGCTCTCAGCAGATGATGTCACAAAGTAGGCGGAGCTAACCCACAGATCTCTCCAGCTCCCCCAAAGCTAAAGCCTCCAACCCAGACAGGAAAAAGGCAAAGGTGGTCAGAAGAAAGTCAGGTAAGTGGCAAGCAGGCAGCTCAAGTCTCTTCAATCGCCTGAGACTTCTGTAGCTGTTTAATTAGGAAGGCTCTCAGCAGATGATCCTGTAGCTGTTTAATAGGGAAGACTCTCAACAGATGATGTTCTTCTAGCTCTCCAGTCTTTGGGATCTCTGACTCACCCATCCTCTGGAATCTGCTGTCTGGCCATGTGTATGAATGCTAAAATCTTAAATCTGGGCCTGGCTCTACATGTAGCAAATCCTTTTGTATAATACTTGGAGAACCATGAATGTCCCAACCTTGACATCCTGATTACTACTTCGATGTCCTATGCAAAAAGGGCTTCACAGCACCGAATTCGATATTTGAATGAATCTGGACAAAAAGAATGCTGTATCATCTGTAACTTAGGGAGTTAGTGTAGTTGAAGACCAGCATACCGAGAATTACAAAAGTCCAGACAAGTCATCACCCAGTGCTGAATCAGAATATATAGGGCAAGGAAAGGATCAAGTTACCATAAATGAACTATATGCTTCAGTTGAAATCTGGGGGCTGAAACTCAAAGTGTCGTCAAGGATGGTACTTAAGCTCTTAACCTGCAAGCTTACCAAACAGAATAATTCTAGCCAGGTAACTGGCAGTGGAAGAGTTGGAGAACATTTTTCCTAACCCACAGAACCTCAGGCTTTCTCAGGTTTTGCCTTAACCTATTTTATTCTGACAATTCTGAAACCTCCAAGATACTGGTTTGGCCCTTCCCTAAAGATGCATGTAACTGGACATCATTTGCATATATAAAGAATTTAAGAAACATAGAAATATGACAACAGAAAATGACCACATGGCCTATCTAGTCTGTCCTTCCATATCAACAACTTCAAGAGCCCCCTTTTTCCTTTAGAGATCCTCTGTGTTTGTCCCATGCTTTTTTGAATTCAGATACTGTCCTCATCTCTACCACCTCCACTGGGAGACTATTCCATGGATCCACCACTCTTTCCGTAAATAAATATTTCTGCATATCACTCCTGAATCTATCCCCCTTCATCCTCATCCCATGTTCCCTCGTAGCAGAACTTGCTTTCAATTGAAAGAGGCTCTTCCCCCTGTACGTTTATGCCATGGAGGTATTTAAACATCTCAGTCATATCACCTCTATCCCCCCTTTCCTCTAAGATGTACATATTAAGATCCTTAAGTCTGTCCTCATATGCTTTATAATGAAGACCACTAACCATTTTAGTAGCCACCCTCTGTGCTGACTCCATCCTGTTTATATCCTTTTGAAAGTGCGGTCTCCAGAATTGCACACTATACTCCAAATGAGGTCGCACCAAAGACTTATACAGCGGCACTATCACTTCCTCTTTTACATAGTAACATAGTAACATATTAAATGATGGCAGATAAAGACCAGCATGGTCCATCCAGTCTGCCCAGCAATATGGTAAGAGTAGGTGCACTTGTCGCTCTGTGCAGGCCACCCCTCCCCATGTCTTTGTTTAAGGGTGAACCCACTACTCCATATAGGACACCCCTATTTGTTGAGAAGTTAGATGGTTCAGTTTATTTTGTTTTTATCCTGTTGCTGTTGAGGGATCTGCTGTGCTTGTCCCATGCTGTTTTGAATTCCGTCACCGTGTTTACCCCCACCACTTCCATTGGGAGGGCATTCCAGGCATCCACCACCCTTTCAGTGAAAAAATATTTCCTGACATTGCCTTTCAATTTTCCACCTTGCAGCTTCATGTTATGCCCTCTAGTTTTACAGCTTCCCCGTATTTGGAAGAGGTTTGTTCATCGTTTCTCTTTAAGTATTTAAAGGTCTGAATCATATCTCCCCTGTCCCTCCTCTCCTCCAAAGTGTACATATTTAGGTCTTCAAGTCTCTTCTCATAAGGCTTCTGATGCAGGCTCCAAATCATTTTGGTCCCTTCCTCTGAACAGTTTCCAGTCTTTTTACATCTTTGGCAAGATATGGTCTCCAAAACTGAACACAGTATTCCAAGTGAGGCCTCACCAGTGACTTGTACAGTGGCATAAGTACCTCTTCCTTTCTGCTGGTAATCCCTCTTTATATGCAGCCCAACATCCTCCTGGCTTTTGCCACTGCCTTGTCACACTGTTTTGCCACCTTGAGATCATCAGAGTAATCACACCAAGGTCTTTCTCCTGAACCATGCACACCAACCTCTCGCCCCCTATCACATACATTTCCCTTGGATTTCTGCTGCCTAAGTGCATGACACTGCACTTTTTCGCATTAAATCATAATTGCCAAGCATTAGACCATTCTTCCAGCTTTTGTAGATCTTTCCTCATGTTATCCACTCCCTCAGGGGAGTCCACTCTGTTGCAAATTTTTGTGTCATCTGCCAAAAGACATTGAACAGTGCCGGGCCCAGGACCGCACCTTGGGGCACCCCGCTAATCACCTTCCTTTCATCCGAGTGAGCTCCATTTACCATCATCTTCTGTTGTCTGTCAGTCAACCAATTTCTAATCCAGTTTACCATCTTGGGACCCATCCCCAAGCTACTGAGTTTATTGACAAGTCTCCTATGAGGAACAGTATCAAAGGCTTTGCTGAAATCCAGGTAGATGACATCCAGCGCATGCCCCTGATCTAGATCTCTGGTCACCCAGTCAAAAAACTCAATCAGATTTGTTTGGCAAGACCGTCCTTCAGTAAAACCATGTTGCCTTGGATCTTGCAACCTGTTGGTTTTGATAAAGTTCACTATTTGCTCTTTCAGGAGCGCCTCCAATACTTTTCCCGCCACCGAAGTAAGGCTCACGGGGCTGTAGTTTGACACTTCTTCCCTGTCACCACTTTTGTGTAGAGGTACGACATCAGTCATTCTCCAGTCCTGAGGAACCTCTCCTGTTTCCATGGATCTGTTGAATACATCCTTTAACGGCCCTGCAAGAACCTCTCTGAGCTCTTTCAGTATCCTGGGATGTATCCCATCCGGTCCCATGGCTTTGTCCACTTTCAGTTTAGCAAGTTGTTCCAACACCTCATCTTCTTTGAATGGTGTGATATCTACTTCATTCCCATTTTTATATTTGTGAATCACAGCTGGTCCATCTCCAGGATTTTCTTTAGTAAAAACAGAGCAGAAGTATTTGTTTAGCAATTTCACTTTTTAAATGTCACTTTCCACGAGCCCTTTCCCAGCACTTCTGAGTCCTGCAATTCCAACTCTGATCTTCTTCCTTTCCCGAATATACCTGAAGAAAGTTTTGTCGCCACCCTTAACATCTTTCGCAAATCTTTTCCTCTGCCTTTGATTTTGCTTTCCTTATTTCTCTTTTTGACTCTTTGAGTTTGATCCTGTATTCATTTCTGTGTTCTTCTGTTTGCAAGCTTTTGAATTTTGTGGAAGCTGTGTTTTTTGCCTTTATTTGAGCAGCCACTTCTTTGGAAAACCAAATAGGTTTCCTTCTCCTCTTGTTTTATTTACTTTTCTCATTCATTCACCAATATCAAAAATACAAAATTACTTTTTTTGTAGGAACAGGTCTCAGACTTCAGTGGGGAGAATCCAGGAGGTATACCTCTGCTGTGGTTAACATGCCCCCATAGCTTGCATCAAGGACCTTATGTTCTCTATTTTTTTCTTTTATTCCTTTTACTGAATTGCTCATAGAAATAGAACGTATTCAACTGATGTTCCGTTAAAGACAGCTACATAACGAACTTTCTCTCCAACAGTCCAATCGAAAACAATGTTTCACTTCTAAATACTTTCTCATATAAATACTTATGGTCTGTTGTACTCTTCAAGCTGTGTTATAATTACAATAACGGCACTTTTCATAAAACCGAACTTATCTGTAATCCCAACGCCAATCTGGCGCGCTCGTGCGTTTCACTGCGTTAAGCAGTTTCATCGGGGGACCCAGCTTTCAGATTGTGCCAGGTGAAATTGTAGCCATGTAGCTTCTTACATTCTTTATTTCAAATGCGGCTGCTGTGCCTCTTCTACCTACTGATCTTCTCTCTTCAACCACATTCTCTGTCTGAAAAAACGCCGCGCATGCGTTTTTTCAGACAGAGAATGTGGTTGAAGAGAGAAGATCAGTAGGTAGAAGAGGCACAGCAGCCGCATTTGAAATAAAGAATGTAAGAAGCTACATGGCTACAATTTCATCTGGCACAATCTGAAAGCTGGGTCCCCCAATGAAACTGCTTAACGCAGTGAAACGCACGAGCGCACCAGATTGGCGTTGGGATTACAGATAAGTTCGGTTTTATGAAAAGTGCCGTTATTGTAATTATAACACAGCTTGAAGAGTACAACAGACCATAAGTATTTATATGAGAAAGTATTTAGAAGTGAAACATTGTTTTCGATTGGACTGTTGGAGAGAAAGTTCGTTATGTAGCTGTCTTTAACGGAACATCAGTTGAATACGTTCTATTTCTATGAGCAATTCAGTAAAAGGAATAAAAGAAAAAAATAGAGAACATAAGGTCCTTGATGCAAGCTATGGGGGCATGTTAACCACAGCAGAGGTATACCTCCTGGGTTCTCCCCACTGAAGTCTGAGACCTGTTCCTACAAAAAAAGTAATTTTGTATTTTTGATATTGGTGAATGAATGGGGTAATTTTTTTTTATTTTGGATATTTACTCCGATAACCCGTGGATTTGTTTTATTTACTTTTCTTACATATTTATCTGTTGCCCCTTTTATTGCCACCTTTAGTTTAGCCCATTGCAATTCCACTTCCCTTATCTCCTTCCACCCCGTCATCTCCTCCTTTAGGTACTCGGCCATTTTATTGAAGTCAGTGTTTTTGAAGTTTAGGACTTTGAGCTTGCTATGTTTGGCCTGTACATTGGCTTTTATCTCAAACCACACCGTGTGATGATTGCTGTTGCTCACAGGGGCACTCATGCAGACATTTGAGTCGGAGGTCTGTAGACTACAGCAGTATGGATGACAGTGCCATCTTCTCTTTCCAACGCAATCCAGAGCGCTTCTTCTTTTCCCCATGTCCCCTGCATTTCAGTAGCTTTAATATTGCTTTTGACATACAAGGCTACTCCTCCTCCTTTTCCATTTTCTCTGTCTCTTCTGAATAGATTATAGCCAGCTATGGCTATATCCCAATCATGCGATTCATTAAACCATGTTTCTGTAATAGCCACAATGTCCAAATCCATTTCCACCATTAGGGCTTCCAGGTCCGGAACTTTGTTGGCTAAGCTTCGAGCATTTGTGCTCATTGCTTTCCAGCATTTACCTGGCTTGTGTGTATTTTGCATTGATTTTGTTCTGCCTACTTCTTCACACTTGCTTTTGATGTGTGGTTTAAAAGTGTGGCTGTTTCTGATGTTGTTCTGCTTTTGCAAGGGGTGGCGTGCAGATCTTGACCTTCCACATCCGTCACCCTCTTTTCCTAGTTTAAATGCATATCCACATACTACCTGAATTTTTCACTTAGGATCCTTTTCCATGCGACAGAGAGATGTAGTCCATCAGCACAGTATAGTCTCTTGTTGGTCCATCTGTTTCCCCAGTCGCCAATAAATCTGAATCCTTCTTGTTTGCACCAGGTCTGGAGAGAATGCAACAGTGTTAACAATGGGCTTGAGTTTCTCTCCCAGAGATTGGAAGTTTTTTTGAACTGTAGAGGCACTGTTTCTAGCCAGGTCATTTGTGCCCAAGTGGATAATAACATCAAGTTTGGAGTGTTCACATTTTGCGCTAAGTACTTCAACAACTTGGTTTGTATTCCTGCTGGCTGACGAGCCTGGTAGGCACATGAACTATCTTCTCTCCTTTGAACTGTGCTCCCAAGTTGGTGCCTCTGATGATGGAAACTCCAAGTAGTAGTAGTTTTCTGTTTGGTGAGGTTTTCTTCATATTTGGTGCTTTAGCAGGAGATTGGGCATTGTCTGACTCAATTAAGGGCCCTTCAGTTTCTTTAGATTGGGCATCCTCATTAGCCAAGGCAGAGAAGCCATTCCTGCTAGCCATCCTCTCTGTATGCACCCAAGCATCCTTCTAGCTTTTGCTGTCACCTTTTCTACCTGTTTAGCTACTTTAAGATCATCAGACACAAGCACGCCTAGGTCCCGCTCTTCTTTAGTGGACAAAAGTACTTCACCCCCTATACTATATTGCTTCCTTGGATTGCTGCAGCCCAAATGCATGACCTTACATTTTTTAACATTAAATCCCAGCTGCCAAATTCTAGACCATTCTTCAAGCTTAGCTAGATCCCTCCTCATGTTATCTACACCTTCCTGGGTGTCTACTTTATTGCCGATTTTGGTATCATCCGCAAAGAGACAAACCTTACCCCTACAGCCCTTCCGCTATATCACTAACATAGATGTTAAAAAGAATCGGACCAAGGACAGATCCCTGGGGCACACAACTGGTAACATCCTTCTCCTCAGAGTGAGCTCCATTTACCTGTACTCTTTGTCGCCTCCCACCCAACCAATTTCTAACCCAAGCAGTAACTTTAGTGTCCATTGCTAGGGTGCTCAGTATGTTTATAAGTCGCCTGTGAGGAACAGTGCCAAAGGCTTTACTGAAATCTAAATACACCACATCTAGGGCTCTCCCTCGGTCCAACTCCCTGGTCACCTAGTCAAAGAAATCAATCAGATTTGTCTGACAAGACCTGCTTCTGGTGAATCCATGCTGACTCGGATCCTGTAATCCGCTGGACTCCAGAAACCTCACTATTTTCTCTTTCATCAGCGTTTCCAATAATTTACTCACCACCAAAGTTAAACTAACCAGCCTGTACTTTTCAACCACATCCTTACTTCCGCTTTTGTGTAAAGGCACCACATGAGCCTCTCTCCAGTCCTTTGGCACCACTCCCGACTCCAACGAGGCATTGAAAAGGTCAGTCAGTGGAGGTGCTAGAACGTCCCCAAGTTCCCTTAGTATCCCATCTGGTCCCATCGCTTTGTCTACTTTAAGTTGAGCTAGTTTCTCACAAACAGAGTTTTCTGAAAATTGTTCAAGTTGTCCCTCGCTTTGGTTCCTCTTTGTGGGTGTTTTCTGAGGTCCTGCTCCTGGTTCTTCATCTGTGAACACAGAACAGAAATATTTGTTGAAGATGTAGGGATGTTACCCATGATTGACGTGGTATTTAAAGGTGCGGAAGAATTGAAGGAAATATCGATACATCGGGAAGATGTATTACAACTATTAGATAAACTGAAGAGCAGCAAATCACCTGGGCCGGATGGTATACATCCAAGGGTGTTGAAAGAACTGAAATATGAGATTGCAGACCTGCTATTAGTAATCTGTGAACCATCATTACAATCATCTCTAATACCTGAAGATTGGAGGATCGTAAATGTAACACCAATTTTTAAAAAGGGTTCCAGGGGTGATACGGGAAACTACAGACCGGTGAGCCTGACGTCAGTACCGGGAAAAATGGTAGAAACCATCATAAAGAATAAAATTACTCAGCATGTTAGATAGTCATGACCTAATGGGATCCAGCCAACATGGCTTTAGACAAGGAAGATCTTGTCTTACTAATCTGTTATGTTTTTTTGAAGGTGTGAATAAACAGGTGGACAAAGGTGAGTCGGTTGATATAGTGTATCTGGACTTTCTGAAAGCCTTTGACAAGGTCCCTCATCGGAGACTTTTGGCAAAACTAAAGAGTCATGGGATAGGAGGCAGTGTACTACTGTGGATCAGGAACTGGTTAAAAGATAGAAAGCAGAGGGTAGGGCTAAATGGCCAATTTTCCCAATGGAGAAAGGTGAATAGTGGTGTACCCCAGGGATCTGTGCTGGGTCTGCTGCTTTTTGACATATTCATAAATGACCTGGAAAGTGGAATAACGAGTGAGGTTATCAAATTTGCAGATGACACAAAACTATTTAAAGTTGTTAAAACCCAAGAGGATTCTGGAAAATTGCAAGAGGATCTTGATAAATTGGAAGACTGGGCATCAAAATGGCAGACAAAATTTAATGTGGACAAGTGCAAAGTTATGCACCTAGGGAAGAACAACCCAAACTATGGTTACACGATGCAAGGTTCCACATTAGGAACCACAACCCAGAAAAAAGATTTAGGCGTCATTGTGGATAACATGTTAAAACCCAGTGTGCTGCGGCGGCCAAGAGAGCAAATAGAATGCTAGATATCATAAGGAAAGGAATGGAAAATAAAACAAAAGATATTATAATGCCTCTATATCGTTCCATGGTGAGACCGCACCTTGAATATTATGTGCAATTATGTGCTGTATCTTAAAAAGGATATAGCGTTATTAGAAAAGGTTCAGAGAAGAGCCATCAAAATGGTAAAGGGGCTAGAAGGATACTCCTATGAAGTAAGGCTAAAAAGGTTAGGGCTCTTTAACCTGGAAAAGAGACGGCTGAGGGGAGATATGATAGAAGTCTATAAATTAATGAACGGAGTGGAGCAGGTAAACGTAGATCTATTGTTTACGTTATCAGAATATAGAAAGACTAGGGAACATGCAAAGAAGCTACAGGGTAAACTATTTAAGACTAATAAAATAAAATATTTTTTCACTCACCATGTAATCAAACTCTGGAATTTGTTACCGGAGGATGTAGTAAAGGCTGTTAGTGTAGCTGGGTTTAAAGAAGGTTTGGACAAGTTCCTGGAGGAAAAGGTCCATAAACCATTATTAAGAAGGGACCCAGGATATCAGTGCTTGACCTAGTACAAGCATTATGGAACTTGTGTTTTTTTGGGAAACTGCTAGGTACGTATGACCTAGATTGGCCACTGTCGGAAACAGGATACTGGACTTGATGGACCTTGGTCTGACCCAGTATGGCATATCTTATATTCTTATGTTAAGCAATTCTGCTTTATCCTTTTCAAATGCATGCTATAGATAGAACATTCCAGCTCATATTTGTCATGTGCATTAATACCTTTTCACTTTGGATCATTTATTTTTCTTTTCTGTGGGAAAACAGGCAAATTCAGTTCAGTTTAGCTGAAATCTTAGGGAGTTCAGAGCACAGTGTTATGTCATTACATATTTTGAAAACCGCATTCGTCATTGTTTGACACTGAGCATTTTTAGTTTCCTTGCCGCTGATTAGTGCCTGTTTGCTGAAACTACAGGAGAAAAACTTGACAAACCCTACCATAAAGAAACAAAGTGGAGATGGCAGAATGGAAGACAGTTTTCAACAAAGGATAGTATAACCAAATTTATATCTGTGCTGCTTCTTTGTTGTGCCTCTTGCCATCCGCTGACTTCTTTTCTTGCCTAAATTCATATAGGGATAAAGCCTCTGTAATGTTTATCAATTTTTATACAGAAATTCACTAATGATTGTTACACAGAAATTCACTGTCCTAATCCTATGCAAATTTCTTTAGCAGAAATGGAAAATACACAGCATGAACTGTTCACACATCTTGTGTTTTCTTATTTTCTTTATGCTGAATTTTTAGAAAGTGTATAAATTAAATGTGTCAACCAAGAGTTGATAGAATTTGCTCTTAAACCACACCCATTTCTTTTATTTTCAAGTACTTTGTATTGATGGAATACAGCAATCATAAATCAAACTGACCTAAATTTTGCATTGCGCCAAATGCACTTAGTCCTCCAGAACAGTGCGACTGAAGTTCCATAAAGGATCATTCAAGCACCATTATGCAAAAAGATCTGTAGGAGGTATCAATAACCCTGTTTTTGTAACTTAATCAATAGAATCCACAACCTATACCTTGTAAACTTGGGTAATTATAATAAGCTTTTATAATCTGCTTTTACCACCAGATTCAAAACAGATGTCAACATCAATATAAATGTGTTAAACACTGCTGTTTTACAATAAAACACAAAACCACCAAAAATAGGAAAATCTTTCCCTTGCCCTCCTCCCACGGAACTTCACTACTCAAAACCCCCAACACAAAACTTTTCCAATTAAGAAATAACCAGTAACCGTGGCAGGCCGCATCAGGTGCCCTACGCCCATCTTTTCCCAACCCCCCTCCTCCTTCTTACCCCCCCTCCCCCCTTGCCCCACCTTTACAAATTTCACAGACACAATTTTCTTATTGGAAGTACCAACCGATCGCAGCTTTATTATATTTTCAAACAATTAACTTTACATACCAAAACAGTTCTGTAAACAATCTCCCACCAGCGGAGCGATGCCCCACCAGCCATAATTAGCAAAGTGGGGTCGCATCCGCCCCGGCCGTGTCCGACCACCGGCCAATTTCCTTACGCCCTTTCCCCGACCTCACCATGTGACTAGCAAAGGCCAGCAGGGCTTATCCAGGTCAGGGGCACCCCGCCCCCGCCCAAGTATAACCTAAAGGCTCCGGGCCCCGGAAACCTCCGGGATCCCGCCTTGTACCCCACCCCAACTGCGACACCCCGGAAAACACCACCACCCACTCGTATCCTACTGAAGGGAGGGAGGGCGGGAAGCCTTCATGCCACCAATACCGCCGCCGAAAAGGGGGCGGAAACCGCAGCCCCCTCTAGATAAAAGCAGCTCCAACGCCGGCAGCTCTAATTGGCTCCGCTCTCGCCCTCTGCGGAGCCAATCAATTTAAAAGACGCTGCCGGCGTCATCCGCTTCCCGCTCGCTTGTTCTCTCTCCCTCCCCCCTCCCCCGAAGCCAGAAGGATGGGCCGGGACCGAGCCGACCGCCCGGTTACCGGCGTCCTTCGCGACTCTGCGCTCGAACTTCAATTAACCGTGGCAGGCCGCATCCGGTGCCCTACGCCCATCTTTTCCCAACCCCCCCCCCCCTCCTCCTTCTTACCCCACCTCCCCCCTTGCCCCACCTTTACAAATTTCACAGACACAATTTTCTTATTGGAAGTACCAACCGGTCGCAGCTTTATTATATTTTCAAACAATTAACTTTACATACCAAAACAGTTCTGTAAACAATCTCCCACCAGCGGAGCGATGCCCCACCAGCCATAATTAGCAAAGTGGGGTCGCATCCGCCCCGGCCGTGTCCGACCACCGGCCAATTTCCTACCGCCCTTTCCCCGACCTCGCCATGTGACTAGCAAAGGCCAGCAGGGCTTATCCGGGTCAGGGGCACCCCGCCCCCGCCCAAGTATAACCTAAAGGCTCTGGGCCCCGGAAACCTCCGGGATCCCGCCACCGGCACTGGCATATTAATGCCCCTGTGCCGCCCCCCCACTGCCCTGCTGCGACCAGTTAGTTTCCCAGTGTAGAACACCTTCCAAGGCCTCCTGCCAATCATTCAAAAGTAAATCGACACCTACAGGGGACAAATGAACTCCATCAAGCCTGTACAACCACGTACAAGTCACTTCCACCCACGGGTGTAGAACTTGAATCCCACCCTGCCCCGTTATCCACCGCCCTATTTGCCGATTTATTTTTGTGAGACCCCGCGACCAGCGCCGCTGGGCCGCGCAAACAGGCCTTGGAATAATGTCTGACCAAATTAACTGAACTCCCGGGAACATTTGCAATATCAAAGTTAAATCTTTTATAACAGCTCTGATGAGTTGCTTACAAGTCCAGGCTACCAGGTCGTTGCCACCTAAATGCAAAAGAAGCAACCCCGGCTTGCCCCTCACTCGCTCATGGTGCCGGAGCAAAGGCAGGAGCTGAGACCATCTCAACCCTCTCTCACCCAGCCATAGCAGCGACAGTTGAGCAGGATCCAGTCCCAGGTTAGGCCCAAATGGTCGTACAGCCGCTCGCCGGCCGGCCCAGAACATGAAAGAGTGCCCGATCATCCAACAGCTCTGGGCACTCCCGACTTCAGCTGCAAAAGAAAATAAGAATCATTCCATGTCAGGTTCCCCCCCCCCCTCTCCACCCATCACAAACGAACGTAACCCCGGAAAGCCTGGGAACGCCACCTCCCAATACTCTGAATGTCCTGCTGCGACAGGCCCTCAGCAGCAGCGCTGGTAGCCGCGCCGATGCGAAAAGAATGAGCCGTATAATGCTCAGGGGACTCTCCTACGACCTGCAATGCCAATCTCAGGACTGCCACAACCTGAAAACGTGTAAGCAGCCGCCCGTCCGCATGCAGAAACAACCCCCCAACCCCCGCTGGGCGTACCTGTAAATAAGCACGCATGGTGCCCACCGGGCACGTGGCAAACCCTGGAATCCCACTCAGACGCACCCACAAACCCTTGCCTTGTGGATCAGTCTTGGATTTTGCCAACAAAACTCTCAACTGCCCTTTCGCAATGCAAACATGTTGCCGCTGTAGAATCCCCACTGATCCAGCCTTGTTCGATCTCGAAACCAGCTCCCCCATGCGAAAGGCACCAAAAAATGCCAGGCTAAAAACCGCCCGGAAAAGCGCAGCCTCATACTGAGATGAGGCCACCTCCGAAAATGATTTGCATAGCCTCTCTAATAACTTATGGGTGATGGGCCGCCGAGCATCGTGATGTACCGGTGTAACTCGGCCCCACCCCTGCAAGAGCCGGCGGGCTAAGGCAGCCCCTAACAGGAAGTCCCAGCCGACAGCCTTCACAAAAAATTCAAAACCCGCCAAGTGACTACGCACTGACGAGCGAGACACCCCATTCTCCTTAGCCCAGACTACATATTGTCCTAGCAACTGAGCCGAAACCGGCCCAAACTGCCAACCCGAGCTTTCCAGAAAAGCCACCACTTTCTGACATCCTCGCCGATACGCTGCCCATGTCCCAGCAGCTACGGAACTCTGCAACAAGTCCTTCATCCCAGATGGCCAAGACTCCATAACTTCCAAGGGACCGCGCCTCCTTCTGCATCCGCTTGTGGTGCCAGTTGTCGAAATTGATCCAACTTGAAACGGGAAAGAGAATCAGCGATCGCATTAGCATACCCTGGGATATGACGAGCCCTAAGGTACACATTCAACCGCAAACAAGCTAAAATTACTTCCCTCATCAAGTTAGCCACCAAGACACAGTGTGGTGAATAATGGTTCACCACACTCACTACTGCTTCATTATCGCACCACCAAAGAACCCTTTTGTTACAAAGTCTATCCGGCCACAACTCCAATGCCACTAAGATGGGAAACAACTCCAAAAAAGTTATATTACTGGTGAGGCGCGACTCGTGCCAAGCCTGCGGCCAACGCTCAGCACACCAAGCCCCACCGAAGTAAATACCCAAGCCTATGCCCCCTGCCGCGTCTGTATACAATTGCAAATCCGCACTGCTGAGCTCCGGCTCCATTAAGACTGTGGTCCCATTAAACTCCTCCAAAAAGACCCGCCAGATCCGCAAATCCGCCTTAATTGACTTCGAGACCTTCAGATGATGATGAGGCCTACACACCCCAGCCGTAGCTGCAGCCAACCGCCGCAAAAACACCCTTCCCATTGGGATCACCCGACAAGCGAAATTTAACGATCCTATCAAAGCTTGCATCTCCCTCAGCGTTAACGACGATGATGCCAGCACATTGGCCACTAACACACGCAATCTGCCAATTTTGTCCTGAAGAAGACGTGCTACCATTAACTCCGAATCTAGCTCCACTCCCAAAAAAGTGATCCGCGTGGCAGGACCCTCCGTCTTTTCTTTTGCCAAAGGCACTCCCAATTCCAGCGACAATTCCACAAAACCATCCAACAATACACGGCATTCTTCCGATTGCTCCAACCCGACAAATAAAAAATCATCCAAGTAGTGCACTACCTTCGCTATACCTACCTTACGCTCAATCGCCCACTGTAGAAAAGTACTGAACTTCTCGAAGTATGAACAAGAGACTGCGCAGCCCATGGGCATGCATTTATCAAAATAAATTCCATCTTCAAAGCGAAAACCCAATAAATAAAAAGATGAAGGGTGCACTGGAAGCAGCCTGAATGCCGATTCAACATCTACCTTTGCCATCTGCGCCCTATGCCCGGCTGATCGCACCAGGCTCACTGCCTTATCGAACGACGCATATCTCACGGAACACAATTCCTGCGGGATATAGTCATTAACCGACGCTCCTATGGGACTGGACAAATTATGTATCAGGCGGAATTTCCCCGGCTCCTTTTTTGGTATAATTCCCAAAGGAGAAATTACCATTCTTGCAAACGGCTGTATCAAAAATGGGCCCGCTACCCTACCCAGCAACAATTCACCTGCCAACTTTTCTTTCACTACAGACACCTCACCGACACGGAATTCCGCACAGCCTTCCCCCCACCTGCCCACACACTGGGATTACAAAACCATAATTAAAACCGAAATACAAAACTTCCCTATCTTCTTGTCTAGGGTACTGGCCCAGCCACGCATTCAGCACTTCCACTCTAATAGGCGTGGGGGCGAGGCCAAATAACCCTTCATTACTTTGCGCCAGGGGTAGGGAGCTGAGAGACCCCTTTTTTAACACATTTGACTGCGGAATGGACTCCCCTGCAAATGGAACAGACGTGCCTGAATTTGCAGTCTGGGAAAGGGCACGAGGTCTTGTTGAACCTCCAGCAAACATCGCCTGCCCCATTTCCCCCCGTACGCTGCTGCACGAGACTCGCTCCCCCACGAAAGGACCATCCAGCCCCAGCCAAGCTCCCGACTGCACCTTTAGCCCCTCCCCCTCCTCCCACACTCACCCTGGCCGACATCTGGGTCAACCACAAATTAATGTCCTGCATACCCCATGACACGAATCTATTCTCTTCCATCTTGTCTCTAAATTTTTCGTCATAGTTTAACCATGACCACCCTTCGTGCGTCTGTGACGCTTCCAAGATAGAATCCGCGTATGATAAAAGCATCTCGTATTGCCCCGGGTAATGCTGTCCCCAAACACTAGCCAAACGCAGAAAGAAACGCCCGGGTCCAGTTGACCACATTTCGCGAAACTTTCTTAACGCGCCCAGCCTTTTCATCCTCTTTACGTTTTTTCTTACTTTCACCCGAGCGCTTGCGACCTTCTAGCAGCCGGAAAATATCTATATAACGCCGCTTTTTAATTTTATGCCTCAACTTCCTCGGAACACCCTCCCATAACTCCGAAATAACCACTGCTGAAGGCAAACCACCCCCCTGACCCCTTCCTAACGCCCTTTTATCACCCTTCCTCTGACGACACGTGCTATCTTCCGATGACGTCGACGAAGAAGACGAAACCGAGGACGACATGGACGAAGAGCTGGACCTGCGACGCCTCCTACAGGAATGCTTCCTCTTCGTTGTCCTTTTTTCTTTCCTTTTTCCACCCGCCCTACTCTTCTTCCCCGAATCTGCCTGTAACTCACCCGAAACACCTGTCGCAGACGCCACCACCTCCTCAGGGCTAACGTCCGCTGGACTGAGCTCCTCTTGCTCTTGGCCATCTGCTTCTCGAACCGCACTCCCACTGGACATCCCCCGCTGCCTGACAGAATTTATATCCACGCGCTCTACTTGCCGCTGGCCACTGTCAGCTCCTCCTGGTAATGGTGTTGGAACCTGTGAAGACAAAATAGGAAAAAGAGGGGGAGGGGGAACAGGAGAAGACCACCCTGGCTGCCATGCCTCTAACCATTCCGCTCTAGAGGAACCCTGACCGCCCCCCAACCAGTGCCTCCATTGAGAAGGGCCACTCCAAGCCATGGATGCATGTTAGGTGTACCCGCAGGCATAACCATAGGGCCCCACCCTAAGTTCCCAGAGCCCCACCCTCCCTGAGCTACACTCCCCTGCTCCTGCTCGGTCCCGCTCCCCTCCAAATCACCCCCTTCCCTAGTAGCTCCGTGCTCAGCGAAAACCGCAGGCACCGGCTCAGAATTAGCCCCAACACCCCGTACTTGAGGCTGCCCCCGCCTGATTTGCCCCCGCACTCTGGATCCTGAAGCCCCTTTTCCCCATGCTGATGAAAGCCCCTCCCCCCGCCCTCGCTGAGGCACCTTTGCACGAGGCATCCTCCGGTTGGAAGTTCCGCGTTGCCCCCGGCCCCACCACTACTCCCCCTCTCTGAAGCCCTACCCCTATTGGTAGACTGAGCACCCCGTGCATGAGAAGTCCTTGTAATCTTATCAGGGCCGACTGCACCAGCCCTCAATCCACGAGCCATCCTCAAGAAAAAACACAGGCCACTAGCAAGAAAGGAAATCAGGATATTATAAGATTTCTAAAGCATTTGGTTGAGCTCCACCCCCAGGATCCACTCCTATGTCTCCCCGAACAATGCGACTCACCTAGAGGCCTCCCGCAGCTCACCGCCAATGAGAATGCTGCGCCGGAATACCTACCCAGCACCCAAACTCCGGTCCTCGTAGGCTTACTGAGCAGCCCAAAATACCGCATCTCCGCGCCTGTTTGGAACACTGCCCCTGACTCTGTGGCTCCCCGACGACGCAGGCCTCACGGAGCTGTCCCGGACCAAGCCTTCATGCCACCAATACCGCCGCCGAAAAGGGGGCGGAAACCGCAGCCCCCTCTAGATAAAAGCAGCTCCAACGCCGGCAGCTCTAATTGGCTCCGCTCTCGCCCTCTGCGGAGCCAATCAATTTAAAAGACGCTGCCGGTGTCATCCGCTTCCCGCTCGCTTGTTCTCTCTCCCTCCCCCTCCCCCGAAGCCGGAAGGATGGGCCGGGACCGGGCCGACCGCCCGGTTACCGGCGTCCTTCGCGACTCTGCGCTCGAACTTCAATTTACAGACCCTAGAGAGTTAAGCTATCATAAAGTATTAAGAATTATCTATTTATTTTCTTTAACAGGTTTTTTTTGTACCACTTTATCATTTCAGTCAAAGCAGTTTACATTGCAACTTAGGGGTATGTTTAATAAATGGCGGAAGCTGCTACCGCCATTTAGTAAACACATCCCTTAAACTTGGTAATGTGCATTAATTAGGAACATTGATAACTTGGATTTTTCTGAGGCAATGGAGAGTCAAGTGACTTGCCCAAGGCCACAAGGAGCGCTAGTGAGAATTGAACCCCGGTCCCCAAGCCAATGCTCCAACCATTAATGATTTAACCTCAGAAGGTTCATCTATACTTTAAAATGGTCATGTATTGCATGCACTCTGTTTCTAACAGGGCTCTTCACACTTCATAAATGTATTTACTACAAATAAATCTTAAACTCTTTGTGAGATAACAAGGAAAATGATTTGAGTTGTTACTTTTTATTTTCTAGTAAATCTTAATACTCTGGCTGGATCTCCTTTTCCTTTAAAATTCCCAGCAAGGTCTCAGTCAGGCTTATTGAGACAAAGAAGCTCTCACAGCCCTTCGTGGGTAAGTGACGACTTGTAGGCCTGCCTTCGCCAGCATTAAACTTTGCAATTTCATTTGCCCATTTTAAGATTTCAAAGAGAGTAGAAAATTGAATAGTGTATTTGGACAAAGGTAGAGGGAAAACTTCCTTTGCTAATGTTTACTTCACATATAAACTGGAATTTCTGAGATTTTTCTGTGTGCTTTTTTTCTTAATGACCATTGAGCCCTTCTCCTTCTCAAGTGAGGTGTCAGGAGATTATTTTGGCCGGCTTCCATGGTGACACCTAAGAAAAGTAATTAAAGCAAGCCGGTCTTTTCACTGTGTTATTTCACATAAGCAAAACACCAACAGTTTTACTCTGTTGATGTTACATGAAACATGGAGACACATAAATGGCTGCAATGGTTTCATATAAATGGACAAGCCTAGGTGCTTGTTTGTACTGGTCCGCTGCCGATTTGGGTAACAAACGTTTCTCAGTTACTTAGGTCATCTGTGAGGCAGCACAAAAAAAAAGAAAAAAGCCACTCATATGAAGCAGCCCTTTCTCTTATGAATAGCCACTTGAAAAATATCTTGTTCAACTTTTTTTCTAATATAAAAAAGTGTGAAGCCAGTGAAAAGGTCTCACTTTAGATTGCCTGAACTAAGGAGACTGAGGTTTACTCAGAGTATTCCGACTTAAGAAGGGCGCCATCAGCTCAAGCTGGTAACGGGGAACTTTACTGTCATTGGAGGGAAAATGACTGTAGATGATGCAAGGAATGTGATTGTAGATGGGCAGGGAATCAAAGATGGTTGGCTTAACAACTTAGCAAAGGTGACTGTATAGCCAGAATAAACAATACACCAATCTAATGTGGTGTCATCCCATGTTTCCCAGCCCTATCTTGCAAGTATACCTTGCATTGCTTTTCAAAGAGAATGCACGAGTTTAAATTTCCTTTGAAATTGCCCAGGGAAAAAGTATCTGCAGAGATTTGTACCTCCTGTCTCTGTGGCCATACAAAAGAATGCATGTAGATTTGCAGATATGATCAATGCACATTATTTTCCTACCCTGATATAAATAAGTCTCTGGGTTCATATATGAGGGGTACTTTTATAAAGGTCGGTTAGATTAATGCATCTTCAAGTGGCCTAGATTAATGCACATTCCAATGCATTCAAATCGCGCCTATTTTAGAAAGATAAGCAGGCGTTTCCTTTTCTTTATAAAATAGTGTATGGTGGAAGTAAAGAGATAGATAAAGCAGAGAACATAAGCCATCAGATGTATGTGATAAATGTAGGTATGACAACTTACGCCAGCCCTGGATTTCTAAATGCGTATTCCTAGGTTTGTCAAGAATGCCAGCCGTAGACTTGATGCAAATATGCATGCCTACGTCAAGAAATGCACGTATGTTATAATATTCTCTAACATATGCATATAAACCTGCACTTCACCTATGTGAATGCACATTCCAAAAGTACCCGCTATCAAACTTACATGCATGCTTAGAGAATAGTGGTTGGCTAAAGCATGCGCATAAGCGCCCATCTGCATTGATGTTATTTAACTTTATGCAACTGATTATAAAATTATCTCCATGCTGTTGATCCCCACAAATACTGTTAGCTGGGTAAGGGCTGGCTAGTTTTCAGACAGCCAGTTTAGCCAGGTAAATGGTTTCAGGAACCTGCCCTGAATAGATGGGGTTCTTAGGGTATTAGTAATGATTGTTTCTGAGATATATTTAAATATTTTGGATCTCCTTTTAGGTGTACCTCCAGGAAAGAGTTCGAAAACATTGCCGTGCAGCATTTGTGTTTCTTATACCTTCTCTATATTGCTATTACTGTAGAACTAGCATCGTAATATAGTGCTGAGAAAATGTTTATGAACCCCCAAGGACAGTCTGTAGTTTTGCACAGTTTATATTAAACAGAAAAGTAATCCCACTGAATAAATAACTTAGCCAAAAAAAGATATACAGTATCTTGATATTTATCCAATTAAAAGTATGTAAATCCTTTGTTTAATAAATGTTGGCACTTCCTTGAGCAGTTCTAACCTCAACTAAGCATTTCCTTGGACCGTTGATCCGTTTTTCTCATCACCCATAAGGAATTTTGGTCCATTCTTCCTTATATACTGTTTCAGCTAGCATATATTTGAGGGTGTCCTTGCATGAACAATTTGCTTGAGGTCAAAAATGTGTAGTTAATGCTCTTCTGTCTGGGCAGGGTTACAAAACCATTTCTAAGCATTTGGGGTTCCATCTATCCACTGCCAGAAAAATAGTCGACAAGTGGAAAAAGCTGAAGTGACTGTCACCACGAGCAATTTTCCTGCCAAAATCACCCCAAGAGCAAACCAGTAAGTCATCCATGAAATGGCAAAGAACCACAGACTAACATTACTACTATTACTACTAAGCATTTATAAAGCGCTACCAGGCGCACGCAGCGCTGTACAATGAAAACACAGAAAGACAGTCCCTGCTCAAAAGAGCTTACAATCTAAAAAGACAAAGCAAGAAAAGGAGTAGAAAAAGATAAGAACAAGGGCAAAGAGACAAGAGCAGCAGAGACCGGACAAAGGAAAGAGGTAAGAACAAGTGTAAGAGGAAGAAAGAAAGGTGAGATAAAAGAGGGGAAGGAAGGAGAACAGCAAAATCAAGAGCCAAAGGCAGAGGCGAAAAGATGAGCTTTTAATTTGGGTTTGAAGAGGGGCAAAGAAGATGCCCGACATATAGACAAAGGAAGTTTATTCCAAGCTTAAGGAGCAGCAAGGTGAAAAGAGCGGAATCTGGAGTTGGCAGTAGAGGAGAAGGGCATAGCAAGAAGCAACTGGGAAGAAGAACAGAGTACACGAGGGGGGAAATAGGGAGAAATGAGAGAAGAAAGGTACTGAGGAGCCACAGAGTGAATGCACTTATAGGTCAGAAGGATCTACGGGTTTCTCTTGCTGTGGCTGATGTGAGGGTTCATGTCTCAACTATCAGGAAAAAAGTGAATGGTGATGGTGTTAATGGGAAGATAGGTAGGAAGGAAACCAGTGTTGTATAAAAAGAAAGGGAGGATTATTTTTTAAACATATTGTGGAACTGCTCAGGAGCGATTTACTGCTCAGGTTTATCAAAGAGCATTGAGAAGACCCTCAAGAATTCTGTAGGATTGTTTCTTGGACAGATGTCAAAAATTTAACATTTTGGTCACAATAACAACTGCTTTGTGGGCAAAAATGAAATATTGTTGTCCAAAGTAGGAACCTAAACCTGACTGTCAAGCATGGTGGTATAGGTATCATGATGAAGGACTGCTCTGCTGAATCAGGACCTGGACAGCTTGCAATCATTAATAGAAGCACAAATTCTACTTTGTATCAACAAATTCTAGAGAAGAATGTCAGATTATCCATCCATGAGCTGCAGCTGACCCAAAAGTGGTGCACGTGGAAAGACAATGACTCTAAAAATTCAAGTAAATTTACTACAGAATGGCAGAAAACATTTTGTGTTTTGTGTTGGCGAAGCCAAAGTCCTTGCCAAAACCCTATTGAAATGTTGAGTCAAGGCCTGAAGTAAGCTTTTCATGCTAGAAATCCTTGAAAGTTCACAAAGTTGAAACAATTGTATTTGGAATAATGGGCCAAAATTCCTCAAGGGCAACGTGAGAGACTGATTAACAGTTACAGGAAATGGTTAATTGAAGTTATCGTTGCTGAAGGAGATGCTTCCATTTATTGAATGTTCACATAATAGTCACACAAGGATACTCTATTGTTGAGTCTTTCTATTAAACAATAAAAATATATTATTTTTGTTTGAGTCATTTATTCAAAAGGGTTATCTTTTTTTATCAAGGTTTAGATTACGATTTTGTCATGTTTTGAGTTTAAATTGTGCTAAGTTAGAGACCATTCTAGGAAGTTCACAAATGTTTTCTCAGAATTGTACCTATGTGGCCTTAAATAGGATTGTAATGCACTTTGAAAGATTAGGTACCTCTGAAACATGCATGTAGCCATCTCCAGGGTGGATAACATGGAAAACCATTTGTGGCACTTAGACTGCATGTAAAGTTCTAATGGGAAACCCTTGGTAAGAGCTGGTGTGGGGAGGTGTGATGTAATGGTAAGGTGGGGGGAGGGGGGGTTGGCCGTGAGAGAAGACATGATGGTGTTGAGGGTGGAAGGAACTATGAGGGTGTTGTGGAGGTGTCAAGGGCATGAGGTTGTTGGGGAGGGATCAGGGAGTGGAGCATAGGGGGTTGATGCTGTTTTTCCCATGTCCAGCTTTTTAAAATTGCCATGTGTTCCCCTCTTGCAGAGCCTTTTGTAAAATACTTGGAGAATTGGAAACATTTAAACTTGGATGCCCCTCTTCCTACCTAGACGTTCTATGCAAAATGGGGCTTCACTTCTGTTGGTGAGAATATTAGAGATCCCGTAGGAACGGTCCAGACTCTTTAGAGCATATAGATGAACTTCTTTTGAGACTGCAAACTGAACGAACAATTCAAGGTTCCCTATCCTATTCAGAAACATGTTACCGACTTGTGATAGTCTGTGGATATAGAGATACGACATTTATGGAGGACAATTATCCTCAACAATGGGAGACTGCTGAAGAAAGAGAACAAACAAATCTTTTAATTTGTTGAACAGAAAGGCAACTATAGCAAAAACAAGACAATTGATTTATTTAAAATCTTAGGGGCTGATATTTAACAGTAGTGGCCGGCACACTTAAAGCAGTTGGCTGTTGCCACTTTTATTTATACCTGGATAGTCAAGGCCAGGGACATATTGGCAGCGATATTCAGACACTGGCTAGATAGTGAAACCGGCTAAAGTTAGGCCAGTTTTTATTTTGCTGAATATCTGGCCAGTTAACTCTGGTGCCACCTCTGAAATGTTCCGATGCTAAGCTGTTAGCGTCAGGGTGTACAAACTGGGTAGCAGGGGATATTCATCTGCACTACATGGTTTAGTTCCATGACTATCCCTCTGACCATGTTTTAACTGGTTAGCAGATCTGCTTACTGGTTAAACCACTTTGAATATGCCCCCTTATTATTTTTTTGGACACAGTCTTGGAGAGAAACAATTCATTTGAAAGATCTACAAAGTTCTAAACCTTAACTATGTTAAATCAGTTTGATACTTAACTGCGATATGCCTCAAGGTTTCATGCACGGGAGAGATTTGTTTAATAGCGTTGCAGCACATTATGGTAACAATAAATTCTGAAAATGTAGCAGTATTATGCTTCCAAGAAGAGAGTAGTTTTCTTAGAGATAATTAGATTTCTGTGTATCACCACAGAACGACAAGTGAGTAGGAATATAGCAATATGAGCTTGAAGCTCTTGCTCTGCAAGGTAACAGGTAAGTCAGCTGGGGACTAAATTTAAGCAAAATCTAGCTGGCTAAGTTAAAATTTAGCTGGGTAGATTTCATAGAGTGAAAGTATCACCTTACAAAGTGTCCGGATTTAATTGGCTAAATTTTGTTTGCCAAATGGATATGGCCAGCCAATAAAATGGTCAGGCAGACTCAGGATCCCAGCTTAGCTAAGCAGCACTAAATTTCAGTATCAGCTCAGTTTGACCAGCAATGTTTGGCCAAATAGTAACCGAGGTACCCGGAAGCCCAACCCCGCACATAAAACCCAAATAAACCAGCCCACACCAGATCATGGTAAACAGATGCTTGGTCGCAGCTTTATTAACAACAGTGAAAATCTGGCCCAACATGGGCCAACTCAATATTACCAAAATTGCAACATACCCCCCCCCCCCTTTTCCGGATGATGCCCCACCAGCCATTTCTAGCAAAGTGGTGCATCATCCACCCCCCCTTTTTTCCCCGCCACCCGCCTCGCCATGTTATTAGCAGAGGCAGGCTCCAGTTGCCTTCCACCGGGCAGAGACCCCAGCCGGGATGTCTCTCCCACCCAAGGAGCTGAACCGCTCCCACTCAAAGCGGCAACAGCCTCAAATGCCCCACCGGGTCGACGAGCGCCAGCTCGCTACCCCGCCCAATCCAGCAAACCCAAGTAACACCCCCCAGCTGTGACAACCACCCCCTTTATAGAAAACAAGGGAGGGGGGGGAGGGACACCTTTCTCCGGGGCTAGCAGGGCGAGAGAGGGAGAATGCGAGGACCTGCTCCCCCCTCGCAACCTGCCGCCTCGCCTCCCCCACCATCCTGGCCAATCCTACAGCAGGACGAACTGCCGAACACAGCCTGCCCTTGCTCCCTCGAGCTCACCACCCCCCCACAGAATCACCCATCCCACGTGCCGAGGGTTCGGGCCCCGGGGACCCGGTTATAATGCCGGCCTCGGGACCCGGCCCTGCGGCAGCGGCGGAATTAGTCCTAAATCTATCAGACCAAATTTGGCTGTCTAGATTTAGGTTGCTTTTCAGCAAAAATCCTAGTTGGCTAGATTCGACTGAAAATCACCTTAATTTAGCGATTTTTGGTTGGCTTGGTGTCCTATTGAAAGTAGACTCCTTTACCTCCCTGTGCCTTTTTATCTAAGTATAATTCCTATAACATTGATATCATTTAGGATGACATTCAAAAGAAGTTGTATGTTCACTGGCAGTCGGTGAACATCTAACTTTCCTATCCATGGACTTTGAACCCATCTATGAATAGTATCGGGTTGAAAATTCATCCAAACAGCCCAATACTATAGGGTACAAATGGAATGTCCTCCTGGAAACATTAAGAGAAATAAAGACCTCCTAATGTTCAGAAAGGAATTAAAAACATTCCTATTCATTCAACATTTCAATAACTCAAACCCCACCTCCAATTAACGTTACAATTATGTTTGATGTATTTTGTTTGTTACACTGTAAACCGTCCCTGATCTCTGGAAGGGGTGGTATAGAAGAACATTCCAAATAAATAAATAAAATAAATATTCAACAGCATTGGTCAGCATTTTTAAAGTGCTTTGGATGCCACCGCTGATACCAAACTCGGATATTCGGTGCTGCAGACTATCCAGCTCGCAGTGCTAAGTATCCGATTTTGCCGCTGAGAGGAATTACTGTCTGGTTGGCAGTGGTATTCAGCTGCTAACGGGATAGCAAAACTGCATAAAGATAGGACAGCCATTGACCTGTCCTAACGATGTGGTTTGGCTATCCAGTTAGTGGCTGAATATCGCCTCTGACCTGATAGCTGCTGGGACCACCTCAGCCCTGCCCACAGACCAGACTTTTTCATGGTGGTCTGCAGGGGTATTCAGTAGCGCTGCTCAGTTAGTGCCGCTGATTATCAGGATTGCCGGGGTTCATGTGGTGCATGTCCTACAAGCACATTAACCCTTTTGAATATCAACCCCTATCCTTATAGGAAAAAGGCAGAGAAAGGATAGAGCACAAGGGCTGGTCGTATAATTATCCAGATAGCCCTGATATTCAATTGCTATCTGAATAAGTTAGATGTGTAGTTTAGGAATGCTAAATAATAGGCGTAAAGTAAACACATAGGGGCTGATTCTATATAGGGCATGCAGAGAGTTACATGCTTGAGATGTGCGAAAGTCCCTATTCTAAAGGACTTACATGCATGAACGGTCACTATTCTGCAAGTCCTATTGTGCATGGGGGGGCGGAGCCTGGGCAGGGCCTAAATCTACACACATAAGTTTTAGAATACTATGACTTATGTGTGCCATTTTGCTATTTTAAAAAGTAAAACCTGCACGTGCTTTCCTTTATAGAACAGATCCCATATCCCCATGCGTTAGTGCGATTTGCCTGTGCACGAGATTATAGAATTACCCTCATGGTGCCTGTGCTGTGACCCCATCGCGCGTATATTCAATCCTGCTGCTTATAGCTGCGGGGGTAAGTTTATAAAGGATTTTGTGTGTATAAAACATGTTTACCTGTAGAAGTGGCCTTTTATAAACTTGCATATGCATGCCAACAGGATTTGAAGGATTCCGGGGGCATAGTTTGGATGGTGAAAGGGTGGAATCGTGATGTGTGCCCTCATTTTATAGAACTACTCAAGGACACCAAGGGAAATACATGCATATATTTACACCAGCTTCGGTGCATTGGCATTTTCACCCTGCTGGGGCTGGATCTGGGAGCCTGTTTTATAGAGGCACATAGGCGCCTATGTTGCCTTTATAAAATAAGCTTAAAATAGCCATATTTTTGCATTTCTTGCATAGATGCCATGTTATAAAATCAAGCCTGCAGAGGCCCTGAATTTCCAGAATACTGTAAGTTCTACCCCAGGGTTGGCGCTGAACTTGTTCTGGCCATCACGCAGGTTGAAAATCAGGCCCATTGTTTCTCAGCCCCTCTCAGTTTTGGGAGCCAACATGTTCCAGATATTAAAGATGCCCTTTACGTGGTTGCATTTATGTTTTATAGCAGGATGCCAGTGTGGGAAATCCAGAAGGATGCATGTGTTAACCTTTTGTTGTAACAGCAGAACGGACGCTGTTGTACGTTTATAACATAGGCTCCTAGGAGCAGCCCCAAATTAGCAGTGCAATTCCCATGCACAAATTTACACCCGCTCTGAAAAAGCTGTAAACATGCACACACACTTTCCATATGTACATGGGTAGTTTATAAAATATGCATGTATATCACAACTCTGTACTCCGCTGAGATGCACTCCGAGACACGCCGTCGATCAAATTGTGTCAAAATAGGAGCACACTTAATATATGTGCATACTGTTTGCCTGCTTATGCAATCACACAATTTTATAAAAAAACCTTTCCGCTCTGTAACCTAGGCTCTGCATGGGGAAATTGCTTTATAAAATTACCTTCAAGTGCTACCATAGTAAAGGGTATTTGGTTGCTGAATAGATGAATCGTTTTATAGTGTTTCTGCTAAGATAAGGCAAGGAACAGAAGAAAGAGGAAAGTCTTAATTTGCATGCCAATCAGCTGTAGCTACTAGTAGTCTGGAATCTGTTCAAACCCACTTGGAGAACAGTTGGATTTTTAAGTGCCTTTTGATTCTCTCTTTCATTTATTTTTACTGATCAGCTGGGATTAGGAGGTTGGTAGGGGAACACCATGGAGCCAGCGGAAAATGTGTGAATAATTAGAGCCCCAGTGATGTGTGCCAGATAGGAGAGGAGTATTCACACTTCTGATTAGATTCGGTTCAAATATAGTTGTACAGTAAATTCTGACTGCCAAAGTATCTGAAAGCTGTATTACAGTCTGACTGCCGTATTGAACCGATCATGAGTGAAACAGATGATTGACCTTCCATTGGCCTTCTAGATTAGTGGCTTTAAAGCTCTTCACTAATAGGGTCATTCTAAAAGGTTTAGTCATGGTTTGGACATCTGCAGACGTGCACCTGGATGTTGGCATCACGGATACGTCTCCATAACCATCCCGCAAATGCCATTCGCAGATGTCTCCAGTACGGGGACGTTCAAGTAGGCATGGGGGTGTGGCAGAGGCATGCCTGGGGAGTGGTAATGGACTTACATGTCCCCATTCGATCCCAGAAGCAGTGGAGCCGTCTGCAGGAACGTGATGTTTATTCATGTTCCAAGCATAAAAAGCATTCTGGAAAGTGTTTGTTTTCACCTTAAAACATCCAGAGAGTGGAAGTGACTAGTTTAGATTATAAGGTACCACAATGGCATTTGAACCCTGGTCACCCAGCCCTTAAGTCACTACTCTAACCATTGTTAGATGTCTTGGTACTAAAGTGCTCTCCTGGGGACATCTATATAGACATTTGATGCACGTGCATATTGGGCACATCCATGTTTCTGGAATCATGCCTGAACTTGTACGGACCTGCCTTTCTTTTCAGACTTTCTGGCTTTGACATCCCAGATTGCACTTGGACGTCTCATTTGGAACGTGCCTCTTAGTTTTATCAATTATTTTCCTGAACGTAAACCAGAACCATTATGGTTCTCCAAGGAAGTGGCTGACAAAATAAAACTAAAGGGCTAGCGTTAGCCAAGTGCAAAGTATTACCAAAGGAAGAACATAAAAAAGAATTACAATGAAAGAAACAATGAGAGAAACAATGAAAAAAGTCAGAAAGGCAAAACCAAGGGCAGAATAAACGATGACAAAAGATGTTAAGCAAGGTGACAAAACATTCTTTGGGTATATCCAGAAAGGAGGAAAGCTGGGGGTGGAATTACGAAACTGAAGGAAGCTAAGTACCGATATGTGAAAAATGATAAGGAAAAAGCAGAAATGCTAAACAAATACTTCTGTTCGGTATTCACTGAAGAACATTCTGGAGAGAGATCATGGATAATTTAAAAAGTACATATCAAAATAGAGTAAATACAGAAAATGTTGGCATAAAACTTGCAGGACTGAAAGTGGACAAAGCCATTGGGCTAGATGGAATACATCCCAGGATACTGAGGGAGCTCAGAGAGGTCTGGCAGGCACACTGAAGACTAACAGATCCTTGGAGACGAGAAAGATTCCACATAATTGGAAAAAGACAGATGTGGTCTCTGTTCACAAAAATAGTAGCAAAGAAGAAGTGGGAAACTACAGGCCTGTAAGCCACAGTGATGGGGAAAAGTAATGGCAATGTTGCTGAAGGACAGGATAGTAAACTTTTTATGGTCCAGTGGGTTGCAAAATCAAAAGTAACGTGGTTTTACTAGTGGCAATTCATGCCAGATGAACCTGATTGATTTCTGTGACGGGGTGACCAGAAAACTAAACAGAGGGCACATGCTGGATGTGGTGTACTTGGACTTCAGAAAAGCTTTATTTATGAATCTTCATAGGAGGCTTATAAATAAACTAAGGGGCCTTGGCCACTGGAGAAGAGCTTGATAAACTAACAGATTACAGAGGGTGGTGGTAAATGGTTTCCATTTAAAAGAAAGAAAGGCGAGTAGTGTGGTGCCTCCATTATTGGACTTAGGGTTGATTCTCTTCATCACCTTTGTGAGTGATATTGCCAAAGAGAAAAATTGACTTTTTTTGCAGATGACATGGAGCTTATTTATGCCAACAAGTGTTTAGAAATGTAGTATAATGTGAATTGTGCAGCAGATGAAGGAGCGTTACTGATGAAGAGGTATTGAGTATGTGGCTGTCATGTTATGCATAGTATTGAACATGTTTTTGTACTGTGGATTGTGTATGTGCTATTGTAATCTGCCTAGAGATCTGGATAGCGCGGAAAAGAAATGTTTTAAAATAAATAAATATATACATCTGCAACAGAGTGGACAAAATGAAAAGTGATCTGCAAAAATTAGAAAACCGATCGAGTATTTGGCAGTTACATTTAAATATGAGGAATAACCGGGTAGTTGGACCCGACCCTCACTCTTCCTGCTCCCGCAACCCCCTAATTCTAACATCCTTCCACCCGCTTCCACAAAGGCAACAGACAATCGTTCGTGGGTAACAACTGGTCGCAGCTTTATTTGCCAATTTAACATTCGAACATACTAAAACCAGAGTAATCAACAACCAACCAAACACACACCCCCTCCCCCCAGCGGGGCGATGTGGCACCAGCCATGCTTTTAGCAAAGTGCCCTCACCTCCGCACCGGCCGCTTTCACCTCCACCGGCCAAATTCCTACCACCCCTGTCTGACTTTGCCATATCGCTATCAGGGGTTGTCCGGGCCGTGGGCACCCCGCCCATACCCCAAGTGGCCTAAGGCTCCGGACCCCGGACACCTCCGGGATCCCGCCGCTTCCCCCCCCCCAGCTGCAACAACCCTAAGTCTTCAACCCCCCACTCCCATCTCTGACAAGGGCGGGCAGGTGGGCCGCAATGCTCCCGGCTCCGTTGCATGTGCCCCGCCAGAAACTACGCTGGCTGAGCACATGCCCCTCCAAGCCCCCTGATTGGCTTCCGCACGCCCAGACGCGCGTGCAGAGCCAATCACTTTGAAAAATGACCGAGCGTCCTTGCCAACGCTCCGCATCCCCCCCTCCTTCAACTGAGCGTGCACAGGGTCCCATGCCCGGCCGAGCACCCAGTTAAACTCATTCGCCAGGACCCTGCCCGCGACCTCTCCCTAACCGGGTAGTCTGACCCGGCCCTCACTCTTCCTGCTCCCGCAACCCCCTAATTCTAACATTCTTCCACCCCCTTCCACAAAGGTAGCAGACAATCATTTCTGGGTAACAACTGGTCGCAGCTTTATTTGACAATTTAACATACGAACATACTAAAACCAGAGTAATCAACAACCAACCAAACACCCCCCCAGCGGGGCGATGTGGCACCAGCCATGCTATTAGCAAAGTGCTCTCGCCTCCGCACCGGCCGCGTTCACCTCCACCGGCCAAATTTCTACCACCCTGTCCGACTTCGCCATATCACTAGCAAAAGTCTAGCAGGGGTTGTCCGGGCCGTGGGCACCCCGCCCACGCCCCAAGTAGCCTAAGGCTCCGGACCCCAGACACCTCCGGGATCCCGCCACCGGCTCGGACTCTCTGCCATGCCCGAGCTGCCCCCCCTACTCACAAGCTGCGACCAGTTCCCGCCACCCTGTACCGCTCGCTCCAACACCTCCTGCCAATCATTCAGAAGGAGGTCTACCCCCACTGGAGACAGATGCACCCCATTGCTCCTATACAATCCCCCACAATCCACCTCTGCCCAAACATACTGCACTTGGTAACCCCCTTGTTCGCATACCCACCGCCCAATCTGTCTATTAATTTTCGTTAACCCCCGAGACCACCGACGATGCTCCCTGCACGCTGGCCGTAGAACAATATCCAACCAAATTAGCACTACCCCCCCAAACATTCTTAACACTAAGGCCAAGTCTCTCTTTGCCGCTCTGATCAGTTGCTTGCATGTCCAGGCAGCCAAGTCATTCCCCCTCAGATGCAGCAGGATGATCCTCGGCTGTCCTCTTACGTGCTGGTGGTGCCGAAGCAAAGGCAGCAGCTGGGTCCATCGCAGCCCAAGCTCACCCAGCCATGATAACGACACCAACTCAGGGTCTACCCCAGGTTCAGTCCGACAGGTCGCACTGCTGCACATTCGCCAGCCCAGAACACAAAGGAATGGCCCATCAGCCAACACTTCCAAACACTCTGCCCCCATCTGCAAAAGAAAGAATGTGTTACTTCTCCTTGTCTCCCAGACTCGCCCCCTATAAACAAACATAGCCTCTGAAGGCACTAGACTGCCACCTGCCGATACGTTGTATCTGCCCCCCCGACAACCCAACCGCCGCCGCACTGGTCGCCGCCCCAATGCGAAACGAATGGGCTGAAAACAGGGAAGGGTCCTCACCAACACTCCGTAATACCATCCGCAGGACTGCCGATACTTGAAAACGCGTCAACACCCGCGCGTCCCTGTGTATGAATAATCCTCCTTCGTTCTCTGGCCAAACGCCAGAGTATGCCATCATCAGCGCCACCGGACATGTGGGCCCACCAATCCCCTTCAGGATCACCCACTGCTCCTTACCCCGCTGGTCTGTCTTGGACCTTGCCAAGAACACTCGCAACTGCCCATCGAGCACCTGCACATGCCACTGCTGCAAGCTATTGCCCACCCCCGCCTTCGCAGAGTCCGCTACCATTTCACTCATTCGGAAGGCGCCAAAGAAAGCCAAGCTGAAAACTGCCCGAAAAAAAATGGCCTCATATCGCGACTCCGCCACTTGCGGCAATTCCTCGCACAATCTGACCAGTAACTGATGCGTGATCGGGCGTCGCCAATCCGGCGGGATAGGCCACAAACGTTCCTAGCCCTGTAGTAACCTTCGAGGCAGGAACCCCCCCCCCGACAGAACCCCACCCCACCACCCTCGCGAAAAATGCAAAACCCGCCGAATGACTATGCACCGCCGATCTCGCAGCCCCAAGTTCTTTCGCACTGATAACATATTGCCCAAGCAGGTGATCCGCCACCGCCCCCCCTTGCCACCCTTGAGCCAGCAAAAACTCAGCCACTCTACTCCCACCTTGCCGATAAGCTGCCCATGTTCGTTCTGCCACTGAATTCCGCAGGAGACTCTTCATCTCTGCAGGCCAGAGCTCCACAAGTTCCACGGGACCCCACACCCGACCGTGTCCGCCTCCGGTGCCAATCTCCGGAACTGCTCCATCTGCAAACGAGAAAGAGCATTGGCAATTCCGTTAGTATGGCCCGGAATGTGCCGCGCCCACAACATAACATTCAAACGGAGACATGCCAACACTACTGCCCGCATTAGCGACGCCACCCGGAGACAATGCGGGGAATAATAATTTACTACACTCACCACCGCCTCATTGTCGCACCACCACAGCGTCCTCCTATTCCTCAACCGCTCTGGCCATAGCTCCAGCGCCACCAACATAGGGAAAAGCTCAAGAAAGGTAATATTGCTCAACAGACCAGCCTCACGCCACTCCTGCGGCCATCTGTCAGCGCACCAGGATCCCGCAAAGTAAATGCCCAGACCCACTCCCCCCGCCGCATCGGAGTAAAGCTGCAAGTCTTCACTGGAAATTTCAGGCTCCATCCAAACTGAAATTCCATTGAAACCCCGCAAAAAACCATCCCACACCCACAAATCCTCACGCATCACTCTAGTAACTCGTATGCGGTGATGAGGTTTGCGCACTCCCGCAGTAGCTGCTTCCAATCGCCGAAGAAATACCCGCCCCAATCGGGAGCATCCTACAAGCAAAATTCAGCGACCCTAGCAAAGCCTGTATTTCCTTCAATGTCAACTTCGATGAGGCCACCGCATTCGCTACCAAGACCCTCAACTTCACCACCTTCTCCTCCAGCAGCAGCACCACAAATCCTTTTGAATCCAGCTCAGTCCCCAGGAAGGTAATCCTGTTAACTGGCCCCACCGTCTTGTTGTCGGCCAGAGGGACCCCTAACACTCCCGCCATCTCCATGAACCCTGCCAACAGCTCTCTGCAGCCAGACGACTGCGCTGCCCCGACAAACAGAAAATCATCCAGATAATGCACCACCTCAGGCCGCCCCTTCTGTACCACTAACCAATGCAAGAAAGAACTCAACTTCTCAAAATACGCACACGCGACTGCACAACCCATCGGCATACACTTATCAAAATAAAACTCCCCTTCAAATTGGAACCCTAACAAATAAAACGATGAAGGATGAACCGGGAGCAAACGAAATGCAGATTCAATATCCACTTTCGCCATCCATGCCCCCTGACTCGCTTCCCGGAGCAACTCCACTGCCTTATCAAATGAGGCGTACTTCACCGTACACCACTCCCGTGGAATAAAATCATTCACCGATGCCCCATCTGGACTCGACAGATTGTGTATTAAACAAAATTTTCCAGGTTCTTTCTTAGGTATGAGCCCCAGCGGAGAAACCACAAAATGCGAAAAAGGCAGTTGCTGAAACGGACCGGCAATTCTGCCTAACCTCAACTCAACAGCCAACTTTTCCCGCACTATTGGCACCCAACCCCGCACCGATGCCGAGTTTTGCGCTGTCCCACCTAACATCGTACCCCGAACCGGGATAACAAAACCAACCTGAAATCCTAACTGCAATACAGCCCTATCCTTCCCCTTCGGGTATTGCCGAAGCCAAGTCCTAAGCACCTCTACCCTTATTGGAGAGGGGGCCAAACTGAATCCTGACTCACTACTTGGATGCCGCACCAGGAGTGATCCCGGATCCTTTCTTAACACATTTCATCGCCGAATGCCCCCCTCCCCCCCCCCCCCCGCAGCTCGAACAAACATGCCGGAACTTACAGTCTGGGAAGGGACAAACGGACTTATTAAACCGCAAGCACACATCCCCACCTCCATTTCCTGCTGGCTTAATCTGCAACGTGGCCCCTCCACTCCAAAAGGAACGACTCGCCCCAGCTGTGGCCACCGACCCCCCCCTTTCCTCCTCCCCCATTAACCGTCCCCGTCCTGGCTGACATCTGCGTCAGCCACAAATTGATATCCTGCATACCCCACGTTAAGCCTTTGCTCTCCTCCATTTTGTCCCTAAAGTTTTCATCGTAATTGAGCCAAGACCATCCCTCGTGGGTCTGCGAGGCCTCAAGAATAGAATCTGCATATGCCAGCAATATACCATATTGGTCTGGCCGATAATGGCCCCAGACACTCGCCAATCGCAAGAAAGCCCTCGCCCAATTTACCACCATCCGAGAGACTTTTCTGATCCGACCGGCCTTTTCGTCCTCTTTCCGCTTTTTCTTGCTCTCACCCGACCGCTTCTGCCCCTCGAGCAAACGGAAAATATCTGTGTATTTTCGCTTTCAAATTTTTCGCCTTAACTTCCTCGGCACTCCTTCCCATTATTCCGACAACCTTGCCGAAGTGCCGCTACCACCCTCCGACATAACAACAGCCCCTTCTCGGCCCTGTGCCCCTAACATGGCGCTCCCCTCGCCTGAAGAAGCTTCCGACAAACCCAATGACGATGAGGAAGAAGATTCAGAACTATGCCGTCGACGACAAACGTGCCTCTTTCTTTTTCGCCTTTCCTGAATGCTCCCTCCGCGTGTTGCCCCCTTCCTGCTCTGCTCCTCCACCAGTAACTCACCCGACTCCGCTCCCACAGCCGCGCTCCTCGCTGACTGGCGCAGCATGCCCTGCCGTGGGTCCTTGCTCCTCTGTGGCGTACTGTCTCCTCATGCCGCTGGCCGCTCATCTTCAACTCTCTGCGCCGCCCCATTCTCGCTGACTCCTCCACACCAGGCACAAATCCAGGCGATGCCACCACAGGGACCTGTGAAGAGACAAATGGAAAGACAGGAGGCGGAAACCCCGGGGCCCATGCAGGTTGCCAAGCCCCTACCCACGCAATCCTCGACGACCCTTGTCCACCACTCGCCCAGTGCTCAGCTGGAGTCTGATATCCAGCGAGCCCGTAACCGATAGGCATCATCGCGCCACCTCCCGGGGGCACCAAACCCCTACCCCCCCTGCCCCTGGCACTGTACCCAGGCATGTCAAACTCCCCCCAACCCCCCCGCACCTCCGAAACTGGGCCTGGCCCCTATTCTCCACCCGGGATCCGTACCACCATCTCCGCCCATAGCTGTTAACGCCCCTACTGCGCTCCCTTCCTGGCCAGTTCCTCCCCTGCCCGCCGCATATTCCTGGGCCAACCCACTCCCGGCTTGGGGCAGAGACCCACGTCCCCTAACTCCACTGCCCCTTCTAGACACTACTGGAGACTCCCATCGACCTCGGACCGGCATCCCTGCCTCCTTACCCCCCCTTTGGGAAACACGGGGCGCCGCTGCACCCCTCGGACCCCCTGTGCTCCCCCGTTCAACCCCCCGACCCATTTTTCCCCCTGTAGGTCTATCCCCCCCCTTATCCCTGCTCCCTCAGCCTCTGCTCCGTCGGGCCCTCTTGGGAGCCATACCACTTCCAACCAGCTGCCTTATCCCCAAGCTTACTCTCACAGATTGCCTCCTTCCTGCCCTTTTCTCTCTTTTTATTATTATTATTTTTTTTTTTTTTGTAACCTTGCCAAAAGATCAGGCCTCACCCTCCGATTAAATTGTTTTCAGGCCCCCCCAGCCCAACCACTCGCCTGCACAACCGGAGCTGGCTGCCTCTGTCTGCCGCCGTTCCAAGGTTCAAGCCTGCAGCCTCACACGCTCCCGAACCAGCCCCCGTCGCTCTGAATCTGCTGCCACCAAAACCACTGCCCCACGCTCTCGAAATACGCTGTTCTCCAGGCCGCTGCTGCCGCCGCCCCGCAGCACTCCCTGCTCCATTGCATGTGCCCTGCCAGAAACTACGCACATGCCCGTCCAAGCCCCCTGATTGACTCCCGCATGCTCAGACACGCGTGCAGAGCCAATCACTTTGAAAAATGCCCGAGTGTCCTCGCCGATGCTCCGCATCCCCCCCTTTCTTCAACTGAGCATGCGCAGGGTCCCATGCCGGGCCAAGCACCCGGTTAAACTCGTTCGCCGGGACCCGGCCCGCGCCCTCTCCCATGTAGAGGATATGTAGACATCTAAAGTTGAGTATTAATTGTAAACCACTTTTATTCTAAGATAAAGCAGTATATATAAATGGTTAAATAAATAATTATATAGTGTGATGCATATGGGGTGCAGAAACCTGAGGGAGCTGTATGTGATAGGTGGGGAAAGAGGCATAACCAATAGAAAGAAGGATGTGATCATGTGACTGTACAGGATGCTTATAACGCCTCACTTAGGGCCTCTTTTACTAACGCATGATGAGCAAATCAAAAGTGAGTACACGTAATAACTCTCATAGAGGAGTCATTAGATGAACTCATGTTAAGATCCGTGTTGCCACTGAGCACATGGCGGTTGCCGTGGTGCTAGCGATAATGTGCTCTCCACACTCACACTCTGCCCATTTCTCTCCCCATCCTACAGTCATCGATTAGCATTTGTTAACCGCACATTGTCAGACACACTCTCATGTAAGCAGTCCCAACTGCCAATAGTGGCCCATTAAAATGCACATTAACCAACTAGCAGGTTTTTTTTAAAAAGGAGCCTTTAGAGTATTGTGTTCAGTTTTGGAGGCTGTATCTTGCTAAGGACATAAAGGGGGTCATTTTATAGGCACTTATGCATGTGAATGGGCACTTCAGCCAATCGCATTCTATAATTACACTCAAAAGACTGATTGTACACTAGAGCACTGCAAATTTATACACATAAGTTATAAAATAGTATAAGTTATGTGTGTTCCTGCAAAATCTAGATGTGGGTATTTACATCTACCATAGGGCAGGCGTAAGTTCTCATGACTAGTTCAACGCACATTTTTTCACCGCTTATGCCCCTATTTTATGTGCACTCAAATGCAACCCAACACCAATCCAAACTCTATCTTGTCTTTTACTTGACTTGCAATGTTTTGCTATTGTCCTTCATATCCATTGCATGAAAAAATTTCATCTTGTGTGAATTCCCAGAGAATTAGGTTATGAAGTGATTTTTTTAATTATGGTTATTTTTGGCCTGGAAATATATATAGATATTTTTTTTTGGGGGGGGGGGGAGATATTCAAAGGCAGTTACACAGGTTTGCAGATCTGTAAACTGTGTAAATGCTGCTCTGAAAATCTGCAGATGCTGCCGCTACACGCCCCGATGCTAACTGGTTAGCATCGGGGCGTGCTGGGCACATTAATGTAAAGTAATGTAAATTAATGTAAATAGTCCCAAAAGTTATAATGTAAATGAATTGAGCACTTGTTTGGACAATTCATATCGTTGTTCCTTGTAAATTGTATTTTATACTTGGGAAAACACGGTATATAAATGTGTATAAAATAAATAAATAAATAAAATTCCAGGGAAGCACTCGTTGCTAACCAGGCAGTGGCGATATTGATCCTCTGCCCGGTTAGTGACATGCAGCAAAAGTCGATGTAAGAAATCCTGGCCTAACTTTCACCGCAGAAGCTAACCGGGTAACGGTTAAATATCACTATTGCCCAGTTAGCTTTGCAGCAATCTGGGCAGCTCAGATATTCAGTGCCAAGCCTGGATATGGCCCTGACATTGATTGTTTGTACTTTAAGTTCAGCACCAGCGTCTAGCTGCTTTAGTAATGTTAGCCATCTGCCGATCTTTCTTTCACTTGTGAGTTTCCAGCTCAACCACAAGAGGGACCAACTGAGAATGCAGTGCTATGAGTTTCATTGGTTTAGCCACTTCCCCCTTTAGGCCAACTATTACACAGACAAATCAATCTGCCAGTGGTTCCCTCCAGAATTATGAATGGGTGCACCCTGAATGAGACCATCTGTCCTCCAGGACTCTGAACACTGCCTCCTCGGCCTCTACAGTCTTGACTAGGCTGAAGAACAAGGGGCTAATGAATTGATTTTAATGATCTTTGGGAATTGTGCAATGAGCGATGGAGCATGCAGGGGCAGCAGAACAATTTTTTGCTTAGAGGGGCCAAGCAAACCAATCTCCAGCCCCACTCTCATGTGGCTAATGCTGTTTTGGGAAAACATTGATGGGACCATGGTCCCTGTGGCCTACCCCGGTCCATTGCATATTGAGTGCAAGGTTTAACTATAGTGCCATCAAGTCAATGCTGACTCCTGGTGACCCACCAGCCCCTGGGTTTTCTTGGCAAGGTATGACCGCCATGCCTTTTCTTCCGATCTTGAAAGCTAGTCACAGATTTATTTCATTAGTCTAGTAGAAAGGCATCACCTACAACGTGTTTGACTCTTTCTATAGATTCACGTGGACTACATGTCAACCAGAATATTACAGTTCCAAAAGTGAACTTATAATTTGCTTGATTTGGTTTCTTTGTTCTATTTTAGTGAGACTCTTATTTTTATATCAAATCCAATTATCCTGGAGAAGTCAATTTTTCTGTACAGTAGAGCATTAAAAATTGTTCTTGATGTCACAGATATCCTCATTAATCTGAAATAGCTACTTACATTTGGTAATAATTTGAAAAAGATTAGAGAAGGTTTCTGAGACAAAATAGCTGAAGTCAAAGGATGAAAATGAGCAACATATGGGAGTGTAACCTGAAGGAAGCAACATCAAAACCATATGCTCATATCTAATGCTTTTAGAAGGAAAGAAAAACAGACAAAAGAACAGATTGGCCTTCATTGGAAGGCTTAAAAGCTTTTAGTACACTGGAGGTGCTATATGGGGGAGGGGGATTGTTGCCTGTACATGGTGCACCCTATGGAACATTGCTTGTATATGCTCTCAGACGAAGGCTCTCTTTGGCACAATGCAAGTATGAAGACCAGCAGTATAAATAAATTTAAGATTTTATTTTATTTTTTGTTTAATTTATTAACTTGCTTTCCCGCTCTTTGCCAAAATCATAATCGTTATCTTTATCTTTATTGCAGTGTTTGATATACCGCCCAATACCGGGTTTACAAAATTAAAGGGCTACAAAAGTACAGGAAAGGAAAAAAAATGACAGTTATAAGACAGGAAAGAAAAGAGAAAAGGTGTAGACTAGCAGAGAATGGAAGAGAATTCAACAAATGGGACAACTAGGGGGCAGAGGTCGCGGTAAGGGTGGGAGGGAGATCAAAGGCAAGAGAGAAGAGGTGGGTTTTTAGCACTGTCTTGAAGCGGGGGAAGGAAAGCTCAAGGCGAAGGTCAGAGAGGAGGGAATTCCAGAGGAGAGGGCCAAGGAATAAAAATGCAGTGGTGCGGGTGGATTCTAGGTGAGCTTGTGAGGCAGAAGGGAGAAAGAGGCGGTTGGAATGAATCTGGGAGAGGGAAGGTGGATTAAGTTAGAGAAATATTGTGGGGTGTTGGTGTGGATGGTACGATGGACCAGTTTAAGGATCTTGTATGTGAAATTGAATAGGCAGCCAGTGCAAACTAGTAAGCAGAGGGGTGATGTGGTCCGAGCGGGAGGTGTGAATGAGTATGCGGGTAGCGGTGTTCTGGAGAAGTTGCAGTCAACGAAGTTGGTATAAAGCAGGGGTTCTCAACCCTGTCCTCAGGACCCACCTAGCCAGTCGGGATTTCAGGATAACCACAATAAATATGCATGGGAGAGATTTGCATATAATGGAGGCAGTGTATGCAAATCTCTCTCATACATATTCATTGTGGTTACCCTGAAAACCCGACTGACTAGGTGGGACCCAAGGACAGGGTTGAGAACCCCTGGTATAAAGGGAGGCTAGCCAGGCCAATATTACAGTTATCGATATTGAATATCACCAGGGAGAGGAGAAGCGTGGTCAAGGAGGAAAGTGAGAGAAAGGAGCTGATGGAACAGATCTGACGATGAGAATAGAATGAGCATTGGATAATGAAGGAAAGGTGGTCACGAAAGGAAAGAGCAGAAACATCCAAGAGGAGAAAGAAGAGAGACAGGCGTTTAGAGGGGCCAAATCGGGGGTGAAGGGGCTGTCATGGTGTAGGAGAAGAATGTCATCTGCATAGTAGTAGGCTGAAATACCGTACTGTTGAATATTGAGCATCAGAGGGGCCAAAAAAACATTGAAGAGGAGGGGGGCGAGAATAGAACCTTGGGGACACTGCAGGACAAAGGAGTGGAGGAAGAAGAAGAAGAAGAGCCCGTGAAGACAGAAAAGGTTCAGGAAGTGAGAAAAGAGTGAAATCAGCGAAGGACAGTGCCAGTAATTCCAGAAACATCAAGGAGACATCAAACTATGGCAGGCAGAACGCACACTTTTTAAGTTCTTTTTTTTTTTTTTTTTTTTTTTAGTGCCATCAAGTCAGTGTTGACTCCTAGCGACCCAGCTACCTCTGGGTTTTCTTGGCAATGTATCACCGGAAGTAGATTGCCAGCCTTTTCTTCCGAGGCAATGGAGGGTAAAGTGACTTGCCCAAGGTCACAAGGAGTGCCAACCTCCATTTCATCATCTGTCTTCTAGGCACAGGACTGAACTATTATTATGTATTACAGTTTTACAGTTATTCATTTTAAAACTATTTGATTTTTAAAGCTGTTGCAGTCTTCACATTGATTCAATTTTTAAATTTTGAATTGTAAAGCTGAGAAAAATAGTTTCTTCCAATATTATCTATTCATAAGGGACGGCTCACTCACAACATTAAATACAAAACTCCTCAGAGTGAAAACCAGTGCTACTTGACTTAACAAGTCGCACAAGGCTCCTTCTGTTGCAGAAAAGCAGAAAACGCTGTCTCTTTCTTAACATCAAACTTCTGCTTTAAACAGAATCAACAGGACAATGCCTCATCCGTTCCAAAAAGTCGCGTGGTGTTTTATAAAATCAGGTCATGCCTAAAAGAATACGTAGTGCACTTTCGAGCATACATATAAATTAGGCATGCTCACGATAGGACTTTGGGTGGAGCTTGGGCAGAGGCAAGATTTACCCACATATTTCATAAAATATTCAGGTACACACATATTCTATGTGCTAACATGTATTCCTACTCCCAAAGCACTATTTCTGCAGGAATTGCACTAGTAGTTTATAAACACACGTGTGCCTTTATAAAATAGGCTAATGATAGATACCTTCTCCACCTCCAAACCTACGTGCTCTGTTATAAAATTACCCTCTTAGGAGGTCATGTTATAAAGATTTGCCTAGATTTAGGTGCGAACAACACATGTAAATCTAGGCATTCCATCCATGCGCATAAGGAGTTACTTGAACACGAAAATAACTGCATATGTTCTGCGTGCTATTTTATAAGTACATACATACCTCCAATCATGCGGACTTTTATTTATTTATTATTTATTTATTTAACCATTTTTTATATACCACTTTTCAAATTCTCAAAGCGGTTTACAGGGAACATAGATAACTTTGAATACATAGAACTTTTGGAACTATTTACAATAACAATTAACAGTGATTACATTCGAATTAGAACTATTTACATAAGTGAATTGGCTCATACATACATTTTCATGAGGAGCTGGCTATTTCTTAACATTTGTTATAAGCCTTGCAATTAGTTAACTTGTGAGGGCTTAAAATGTTCGGTGAAAAGGTGAGTCTTCAAGGATTTTCTGAAGTCAGTAATATCCATGGTGGCTCTCAGGTGATGAGGGAGGGCGTTCCATAATGTTGGGATGTAGAGCTCAAAAACTCTGAGTAGAGTGTTCTGGGAGGTGCCTGTTGTTGTCTTGGGGGTTGCCAGGGAGCTTTGGTGTTGTGTCCTTCTTGATCTATTGTTGCGGAGTCTTTTAATTAGGGAGTTTAGGCAGTGCGAAGATTGTTCATGGAGTATTTTGAATGCTATCGTTAGTACCTTGTATTTTATTCTTGAACTGATGGGGAGCCAATGGAGAGATTCAAGTATCAGAGTAATGTGAGCTTGCTTGTTAGCTTCGGTGATTAGGCGTGCTGCTGTATTTTGGGCCATCTGCAAGGCTTGTGTTGAACATTTAGGCAAACCATAGAGAATTAGATTGCAATAGTCAAGGTGCGGTGTGATTAGCGCCTGACATACTGTGCGGAAGTGGTTCAGCTCTAGAAGCAGTCGAAGATTCTGCAGGAACTTCATTTTGTAGTATACCCTTGAGGTGGTTTTACTGATTGAGACTGAAAATTAAGCCTCTGGTCAATGTAAATTCCTAAGTATTTAACTTCTTTCTTGAATGGGATTGATTTGCATCCTATTGGTAGGTTGTCAGGAGGGTTGAATGTATTGTCTCTTGTGATTATGAGAGCTTCTGATTCCTTGTAATTGATTTCCAGATTGTTTTGTAGTAGCCATTCTGTAACTGCTAATATACAGGCTGTTATGGGGGAATAGTCGGGTTTCTTAGTGTCTAGGATGGAATAAATCATTAAATCATCTGCGTATAGATGGTAATGTATTTTGTGCTCTTGTAGGATTTTGCATACTGGCTGTATGTACAGGTTAAAGAGGAGAGCGGAGAGTGCGGAGCCTTGTGGGAGACCTTGGGTTAGCGGAAAAGATCTTGAAGTATCAGATTTTATCTTGACTTGTGAACTTCTATCTGCTAGGTAGGGGCGGAACCAGGACAGCGGTGTTCCACTTACTCCTATTTCACTTAGCCTGTCCAGAAGTATGGTGTGGGTTATGAAATCGAATGCAGTAGTTATGTCGATGAAAATGAGAATGAATCCCTTTTTAGTGTCTTCAATTCCTTTGAGTACGGTGTTTAGAAGTGATGTTAATAAGGTTTCTACCCCATGGCGCTCTCGGAACCAGTGCGGTTACGTATCAAGTAGGGAGGACGCATCTACGTGGTCTTGTGGTTGAAATTGGACTGCCTTCTCAATTAGTTTGGATAAAAGTGGGAGGCTGGATATTGGACGATAAGAGGCAGGAGAAGTTGGGTCGGAGGTGTTGTTCTTCAATAGTGGTCTTATTGAAGAGATTTTCAGCAGTGGTGGCATGAATCCTTATGTAAGGGATACGTTTATTATTTTGCAGAGAGATGGGGCAACTTCTTTTGCCAATGGTTTTACCCACAAGGTTGGGCATGGGTCGAGGATGGATGTGGACTTGTTCAAGGAGGACAGATAGTAAAGGCATCCATAGTACTACCTTTTATTTTATTATTTTATTTATTTTACAATTCTTATATACCGCACTATTTGCAATCAGCGCGGTTTACATGTAACAAAAAACATCCGACAAAATGCATATGTCTGGTCATTACATTGAACAGGGAGTGGGATTTGGAGACTTTCAAAAGGGAGACTATGATAGAATGAGGAATATAGTTAGGAAAAAACTAAAAGGAGCGGTTCCAAAGGTTAAAGACTTACAGCAAGCTTGGGTGTTATTTAAAAATACTATCCTCGAAGCCCAGACCAGCTGTATTCCACGCATTAGGAAAAGTGGAAGAAAGTCCAAAAAACTGCCAGCATGGTTTAAAGGTGAGGTCAGAGAGGCTGTTGCTGCCAAAAAAGCAACCTTCAGGAAATGGAAAAAAGAGCCAAATGATGAAAACTGGAAACAGCACAAGCACTGGCAAGTTAAATGCAAAGCATTGATAAGGCAGGCAAAGCGGGAATTTGAGAAGAAACTTGCTACGGAAGCAAAACACGAAATAAAGACTTTTTCAAGTACATTCGTAGCAAAAGGCCTGTGAGAGAGTCAATTGGACCATTAGATGATAGAGGGATAAAAGGGGCAGTAAGAGGAAACAAGGCTATAGCAGAGAGACTGAATGAATTCTTTGCTTCGGTCTTTACTGAGGAAGATGTAGGGATGTTACCCAAGACTGAAGTGGTATTTAAAGGTGATACTGCAGAGGAATTGAGAGAAATATCGCTACACCGGGAAGATATATTACAACTATTTGATAAACTGAATAGTAGCAAATCACCTGGACCAGATGGTATACATCCCAGAGTGTTGAAAGAACTGAAATATGAGATTGCAGACCTGCTATTGGTAATCTGTGAACTTTCATTAAAATCATCTGTAATACCTGAAGATTGGAGGGTAGCCAACGTAACACCAATTTTTAAAAAGGGTTCCAGGGGTGACCCAGGAAATTACAGACCGGTGAGCCTGACGTCAGTACCAGGGAAAATGGTAGAAACCATCATAAAGAACAAAATTACACAGCATGTAGATAGTCATGGCCTAATGGGAGACAGCCAACATGGCTTTAGACAAGGAAGATCTTGTCTTACTAATCTGATATGTTTTTTTGAAGGTGTGCATAAACAGGTAGACAAAGGTGAGTCGGTTGATATAGTGTATCTGGACTTTCAGAAAGCTTTTGACAAAGTCCCCCATCAGAGACTTTTGGCGAAGCTAAAAAGTCATAGGATAGGAGGCAGTGTACTATTGTGGATCGGGAACTGGTTAAAAGATAGAAAGCAGAGGGTAGGGCTAAATGGCCAATATTCCCAATGGAAAAAGGTGAATAGTGGAGTACCCCAGGGATCTGTACTGGGTCCGCTGCTTTTTGACATATTCATAAATGACCTGGAAAAGGGAATAACTAGTGAGGTTATCAAATTTGCAGATGACACAAAACTGTTTAAAGTTGTTAAAACCCAAGAGGATTGTGGAAAACTGCAGGAGGATCTGGATAAATTGGAAGACTGGGCATCCAAATGGCAGATGAAATTTAATGTGGACAAGTGCAAAGTTATGCACCTAGGAAAGAACAACCCACACTATAATTACACGATGCAAGGCTCCACATTAGAAACCACCACCCTGGAGAAAGATTTAGGAGTCATTGTGGATAACATGTTAAAACCCTCCGCCCAGTGTGCAGCGGCAGCCAAGAAAGCAAATAGAATGCTAGGTATCATAAGGAAAGGGATGGAGAATAAAACAAAGGATGTTATAATGCCTCTGTATCGCTCCATGGTACGACCGCACCTTGAATATTGTGTGCAATTCTGGTCACCGTATCTTAAAAAGGACATAGCGTTATTAGAAAAAGTACAGAGAAGAGCCACCAAATTGGTGAAGGGGATGGAAGGCTACTCCTATGAAGAGAGGCTAAGAAGGTTAGGGCTCTTTAGCCTGGAGAAGAGACGGCTGAGGGGAGATATGATAGAGGTCTATAAATTAATGAATGGAGTGGAACGGATAAATGTGGATCAATTGTTTACGCTATCAGAGTATAGAAAGACTAGGGGACATATAATAAAGCTACAGGGTAAACTATTTAAGACAAATAAGAGAAAATATTTTTTCACTCAACGTGTAATCAAACTCTGGAATCTGTTACCGGAGGATGTAGTAAGGGCTGTTAGTATAGCTGGGTTTAAAAAAGGTTTGGACAAGTTCCTGGAGGAAAGGTCCATAAACCACTATTAAAAAGGGACCCAGGATATCAATGCTTGACCCAGTACAAGCATTGTGGAACCTGTGTCTTTTGGGGATATTGCTAGGTACGTATGACCTAGATTGGCCACTGTTGGAAACAGGATACTGGGCTTGATGGACCTCGGTCTGACCCAGTATGGCATGTCTTATGTTCTTATGTTCTTAAGGTTTTCAGGAGCTTGGTGCAGAGGTCTTCAGAGACTGAGTATAAAGAGGTCCAGGTGGTTGATCGATTTGGTTCTGCTGTGAGGGTGATAGGATGGTTTGGAAGGGCCTGTGGGCTGGATAGCTTGCTTTCGAGATAGGTTGCGTAGGTGTCAGGGGTTAGGGTGTCTATTTCTTGGCTTTGCGGGGCTCTTGATAAGTTCTCGACTATGGCGAATAGTTCTCTGGGACGGTTTAGAGAACTCATAATTATGTTTGTGTGGTGTTGCTTTTTCCGGTTGAGAATTAATTTCTTGTATTCATGCTGCTTGGTTGTGTAATCATGTTGATCTTGTTGTGCCTTGGTTCTCCTCCAGCGTCTTTTGAGTCTTCTTAGGATGGTCTTTGCTTGCTTTATTTCTGGAGAGTGCCATGGGGCTTTGTTTTGTCGCTTGGATGCTTTTGGGTTTGTAGGTGCAGTGGCAGATAGTGAAAAGGTGTTATTCCAGTTCTCTACTGGAGGCATGCACAGGGGTGGAGTTTGGGTGAAGTATAGTCATAGCACATAGTTGGCGTGTAATTCATAAAATGCCATAATTTATGCACCTTTGGTAAAACTCTAGCTTTCGGGATTTACACCAGCTCTAGGGCTGATGTAAGTGATTATGCCTTAAATGAATGAATGTTCTCTGCCAATTACACTTATAAAAACATGTGTAAATCATGCAAAGCTTCTAAAATTACCCTCTTTGTATGTGGTAATTCCGTATTAAACAGCTATTGCAGAAGAGAGACATAGAATGAGCCTGACATGAGCGGGGACTACACCTTATAGTTAACGTGAACATTATTACTATGGACATTAAGAGGTTTGAAAGCATCTACTTTGAGACTATTTTATAAGGACACATAACTGCCTATGTATATTGATAAAGTAGCCTTGCAAAAGCTGCAAAATTGGGACTAAAATGCAGCCGTATATATTTACACCTGCTCAAGAGTGGTGTAGGGGGTAAAATACATACCTAAACATGCTGCTGAAATGCACGTTTAGGTGCGTATTTTACAACCTACTGTATATTCATGCTTTGTGATTCTGACCATGTTTTGCCCAGACTATGCTCTCTAACACCACTACAAGCGAGTTTCATAAAAGTACATATTTTCGTGTCACTGTGTGTAATTCTACACGCATAAATCATGGTTTGCACCTAAGAAATATCGTTAATAAAAACACCCCCTAACTGTTAAAATAGCTGATAATGCCTATGGAGGTTATTTTAGAAGCCCTATTTGTGCTTTGGATATTTGAAAATGAGTATAAAGACATCCAAAGCACCGAGACATCTCCAGAGCCTTTTTAGAAGCCGGGTCTGTGGACGTCCAAGTCTAAGCGGGGGCATGGTAGAGGTGTCACTGGGGCATTCCCCAGAAACTGAACATCACCACCTGATCTGGGCTTCTGTCTTTGTCACAGCACTGAAACTGTCATCCTATCCCTCCTTAATGAACTTCATGCTTCTCACAAACGTGCTAATATTTCACTGGCTGTCTCTTGATCTCTCTTCTGCCTTTGATCTGGTTGACCATCGCACTCTCACGTCTACGCTCCTTTGGCATTGCTGGTTCTACTTTCTCTCCTCCTGATCTTTCACCTTCCTTACCGAGTCTTCCTCCTCCTCTGCTTTTCCACTGTCCTGCGATGTCCCCCAAGGTTCTGTCCTTGCTCCTCTTCTTTTCAGTATTTTTTCTGGCACCCTTTTCCTTCATTATTCAACAACATGGGATCTCTGCCTACTATTATGCTGACGATATCTTTCTTGTTCACCATACTAGCCCCTCTGCTCCTGACCTCTCGCCTTTGAACACCCATCTTTCCTCTGTTTCTACCTGGATGTCAGCCAACTTTCTACACCTCATCCCCGCCAAGACTGCTGCCATTTGGTTTTCCCTCTCTGGTTCTCCTCCTTCTATGGCACCTGCCCTTGCGCAGACTCCTGTTCCCCTTGTCTCCTCCATCTGCTACCTAGGTGTCACTTTCGATTCTTCTCTTTCCTTCCATGATCACCTCTCTTCTGACATCCAACGGTCCTTTTACTCTCTTCGCCAGAACTGTTCTGTTCGTCCATTTCTATCATTTTCTTCTTTGACCACTCTTCTCCTTTCTCTCGTCATATACTGTGTCGATTACTGTAACAGTTCCCTGGCTGGCCTCCCTGCTTACCAACTCCGCCGCCTTCAAATTTTCAAAACACTACTGCCTGTATTCTCACCCACACCTCTCACTTGGATCACATTACCCCTCTGCTCATTCACCTACACTGGTTACCCATTAAGTTTCCTATTCAATATAAGCTCCTCACTCTGGTTCATCATGTCATCCATACTCATACCCCTCAATACTTGTCTGATCTCATTTGTCTTCACACCCCCTCCTGGCCCTCCATCAGATTCATTTCAATCGCTTCTCTCTCCCCTCCCCTTCACTTGCTCATCTGGAATCCACCCGATCCTCTGCTTTCTTTTTCTTGGACCCCCTCCTATGGAACTCTCTCATAGCAGCCCTTTGCCTCAAACTCTCCTTTCCCTTCTTTAAGGCAATGTTAAAAACCCACCTCTTCACCCTTGCCTTTGGCCTTCTTTCCTCTCTTTCCTGATTTCCTGCCTTGCCGTCTTCGCCCCTTCTAGTCTAGCATTCTGTTTCTTCCTCTATCTGCTCTTCTCTTTCTTGTCCTACAATGGCCTTCCATTTCCTTTTCCTTGTTTCTTGTAGCAATTTAATATTGTAAACTGCTCAGATGCCTTGGCATTGGGCGGTATGTCAAATGCCACAGTAAAGATAAAGATCTCAAAAATATCCTGTACTTCTGGAGTCAGTCTAAGGTTATAGCTGCTCCAGGCATGAATAGGCATTAGGAAAGTGCTTCTTATGGCCGTAAAACATTCTGAGGATGTAGATAAGATGGCACGCCATTCTGCCCAGTACTCTGCACAATCGCAATGATAGCAACAATGGGATTTGAACCCTTGTTTCCCTGGACCTATCCTACTATGCTAACCATTAGACTATTACTAGACATCTAGCATACTATTCCGGGGATATCTATGTAGATGCCCCCCCCTCCCCCCCACCAGACATCCATATCCAGCACGTCCATATTTGTGAAATCATGCCTGAACTTGGACATGCTTGCTTTTTCTTTCAGACGTTCTGACTTGGACAGCCCAAATTGTGTTTGCATATCCCAGATTACACTTGGACATCATTTATGAAATGCCACTTCACGTGTCTTTATAAAGGAGGTGAAAAATAAGTGCTTCCTGTCTACTTGACCTAGGCGACCCATTGCAAAATGGGTTTGCATGCAGTTTTTATAAAATAGGTAGATGCATCACAACTTCAAGATGATTCCACCCAAACTATGCCACAGGCAACACTTACTCACAGATAACATCATAGTAGGTATCTATATTTTATATGTGTATACCCTCTCAGAATTTTATGAGTCAATTTTCACATGTGAAACACGCTTTGTATGTGGAAAGAACTTCAGAAAAACAAAACTACAAAGTTGCATAATTATAATTAATTCAAAGTGTTGGAAATTTTTTTTCTCAATATGTAAGCCACTTAGGGGCATGTTTATTGAAGTGCACTGCTAGCACTCGTTGAGGCCTGTTGTTTAGTGCAGGGGCAGGGCTGGAGCCATGCCGGCCATTGGGTGCATATCTGGCATATTTCCATGGAGTTAGTGCAGGTTTGGCTCTGCCTCTGTGCTAAGGGGGTCATTCCAGAACACGAATAAGAAGTTTGTATGTGTGGTGGGAACGTTTATATGCCAAAAACATCCCAGACCGTATTCCGAAACACTGCTGACATGCATGTCCATAGCGCTAGCACGGGGATCTCAGAACGTGGATGGGAGAGGGCGGAACAGGGATGGTGTGAGAAATTGAAAGTGTAGTTAGGAAATGCCTATGTAAATATTAAGTACCTCCCGGAAACATCCATGTTATTCCTGCTGAAACATGGTATAAGGCTAGGACTTAGAAAATATTCTGCTATGTTCTGAAATGTGTCCCTTATAGAAGAATGGTTGTGACAAGTTTGTTTTGAACTGGTGTGACTGCAGTCTGGAAAAATACAAGATGCAGTCTCAAGGTATAGGGAGCAGAGGTAAGGGAATGTTGTAAGGTAAAGAAACATTTTTAAACACACTTACAGAAATATTAAGAAGAGCAATAGAATTTATTCAGGCAATGCACCTATGTGCTGCTCGTGCTAAAGAAGCCAATCTATGGGACCCTAACAATTCCCATATTCAGAAGAAATGAGACTGCTGATGCAGGGATAGTATGGACGTGAGCAGGGAAAGGATTCCCTTTGAGGTGGGAAACGGAGATCATATTTGTAGTCCTAGTACCCCGTGCTATTAAGTTATATCATAGCTGTTATGTATAGGTTCAGGGCATCCTTTCGGTAGAATCATGTTTCTGTGTGCGTGTGCGTGTTGTTTAAGAGATGCACGGGGTGGGGGGGGGGGGTAGGGGAGGGGAGGGATCTGGTGTGCTCATCTGCAATTCAGGGAGGACATGAAAGCCTGGCCAGTATCTGGACAGTATGGATGATCACAGTGTCACCAGATGCCAGTATGATTGGGCAGTCAACTCAGAGAGGGTTCACTATAGCCAGATGTCAAAACATATCCCCATCAACAATAATGGACCCTCAGACTATATAAAATAATCCAGAAGGAATCAGCAGAGGTTCCCTATGGCTAAATGTCAGAACATATCGCTGTCAATAATAGGCATTCTCAGAATAAGGGCACTCAACAATGCAAACAGCACTAATGCATGCCCAAGATGCACATTTTGCTGTTGAGCATGTATTAGTGCTGTTTGCACTGCTGAATGCCCTTATTCTGAGAGTGCCTATTATTGACAGAGATATGTTTTGACATTTAGCCATAGGGAACCTCTGCTGATTCCTTCTTGATTATTTTATATAGGGTACTCTAATTAGATCAGATATTGTTGGCAATGTGATAGGGCAGCCATAAATCTACTGTGTCTGGCACTGGGAGACAAGACTGATGTAGTGCCCACACTCCCCGGATTGTCCCATGTGGCCCACATCCCTACCCAGGCCAGGATCAATGACAGCTGCGAAAGTGGTGATATATCTGGCTACTTGGTGTGATGGCGCATGGATCTACCCTTCCATGCCCACACAGCCCTCCCCTTCCATACCCACACAGCCCTGACCAGGGGAGCAGTGCCACAAAGCTGGCTGAGGGAAAGCAGACAGGATTGCTCCACAGGCAGCGGATGTGTATACACCGACATACGGTAGATGAGACAGGTGTAGCTGCTGTAAGAAATGGCAGTACCCAGATAAGTGGACCTTAGATGCCAGAGCCAGAAGGCCCTACCACAACTACAACAACTACTACAAGGCTTGTGCAGCACTGCACAGACATATGTAACAGATAGTCCCTTCTCAGTGGAGCTTACAATCTAGTTGGGACAGACAATACAGCAGTTGTGAACAGCATACATCCAGGGGGAGCAATCAGGAAACACAAGGGAGCTTAGGCAAATCTGATCCAATAGCGGCACTGATGAGTTGAGCACTCAGCTTGTATTTGAGAGAGGCCAGGGACAAAGCATGATGTACAGACTCAGGCAGTTTGTTCCAGAAATATGGAGCAGCAAGGTGAAGGGAGCGATATCCAGATTTGACAGTAGAAGGAAAGGGCACAGATAGAAGCAATCTGACAGAAGAGCGGTATTTACGGGCAGGGGTATAGGGAGCGATAAGAGGGGAATGGTAGTTAAGAGCAGCAGAATGAGTGCACTTATAGGCCAGAGGCACAAAAAGGACATACATTTTTTGCTCAGCAATATTATGCATCCTTTGGGCACCTGCAAGATTAATTTGGGGTTTTGTGGACTTGGTGAAGGTCTATTCCTAGCAGTTTAAGGCATATTTGTTGGGATGACCAGGGCAGAAATCACTGGGGCTGGTTTCTAATGCCACATACCATTTGCTGCAAGGTATGTCTTGACATACATCTTCACATTTACATTCATGTATACCATATTGGGTACTCTAGCACTTTTCAGGGCATGAGGAGGACTGGTATATGGTCTAGATTGCAGCAGCTGTCATTTCTCATTGGTATTTATGTCTAGTGTGCATCTGCAAGCTACTGTCTGTGATGAGCTGCTTAGGAGATGCATGTTTTTACTGCGGGGTGTGGCATCCGCGGGGATGGGCAGGATCCTAAATGTGTAACATTTCAGAATATGGTAGGTGCAGGGACATCCAAAACATTTGCACGTGTACCAGGATGGGGTCTGGCTGAATAGCATTTGCATGTGCCCATCAAACATGACTATCTCCCCGATTCCGGACCAGCAGGTACGTCCAGATCCTCGGATGCGGAATTAGGTTCAAAGCGGGCCTATTTTTGTTTTAGATGTGTCCACAGGCCGGATGAGTACATTATGGAATTGAACTGCATGCGTTTTGCCACGATTAATTTGAGAGCACTCATACTAACTGAAAAAATTGCCGGTTAACGCATGCCAGACATGTGCGTTAACCACAATTCACACATTCCACCCCTGAACCACCCAGTCTCTCTGCCCAACTCAACGCTAAGTGGTTAACATGATATGTTTACTATGGCCACATTTTTAGTACACGGTAATGATTACTACGGCATCCTTAGTGTGCGCTAAACCCTGTGCTAACCGTTAGTGCACCTTAATAGACATGTCTTATATTTTTCATTTTCATTTCTTTATTTCAAAATGTCTACATCCCACTAATCACTAATAATTCTAAGTGGGCTTAAAGTGGTATATAAGAAATGGTTGAAAGCATGAGTCTCAAAGAGAGAAAATAAGTAAACTGAAATGATTATAACCCAAATAATGAAATTAAAAATCTCATCAAGACTTTCAAGAAACATTTTTCTGCAAAGACCTGAACAAATTAATGACATTTCACCCGCCAAATCAGTATACAGCCTAATATCATGAGGCAGATTGTTCGAAAGAATTGACCCTTCAACCGATAGCAAATAGACAATCTATAGCAACCAATGAACTGTGCGTTCCAGCAATCACTGTAATATGAGAATTGTAGTTTAGAGTTTTGGTTGGCTGTAAGATGACATGAAACTAGTGTTCAATCATATGAATTATCTGCATTCATTAATTCCAGAAGGTAAAAGAATTTACAACTGAAAAAATTAAAATCACGTTAGATGATGGTCCCCTTTGGTAGTTAGCTCCATCACAACACAGTTGACTTGAAAAGATGTAACACGGGTTGTTAGTAATTATCTGGAGGAAGAGAGCTTGCTTCCATGGAAATTATGGCCTAAGTAGTAGACCTTTTCAAGAAGCACAGCTTTGTAATTTGTACAACACTGGCATTGATACCCATTTATAAGGTATTTCTTTTGCTACATACATAAATAGAAAGCAGCTGGTCTTTGCTCAGAAGATATAAATCTTGTTTGTGAAGCCAAGGCGAAGAAGATCATTCTCTGTTGTCCACGTCAATGTGTAGCAGTATAGGGAGGGTTGAAAATGAGGAAATAACTCAGAACCGCATTTTCCAGGAATATTTCTGCTTTCCGTCTGCCTCCTTATAGAGCAGGGGTGCACAAATTCAGTTCTGGAGGACCGCAAAGAGGCCAGGGTTTCAGAATATCCCTAATGAATATGCACGAGAAGGAATTGCATGTTATAGAGGTAATTTGCAAACAGATCTATCTCATACATATTCATTAGGGATATCCTGAAAACCTGTGTGTTGATACTCCAAAGCTCTAGCCGGCCAGCCAATGGAGGCCGCAGATCATGATATTCAGTAGCACTATCTGGATTGTGCCGCTAAATATCACCACAGACCTGGCACAGTTCGGTTACTGCAGGGTTGGAACGGGGATTTAACTGGATTACAATTTAGGACTGCTTTTTTGTGTGATTATCCAGATCGTACCTTACAGCAGGGCAGCTCCACTGCAGTTACTACAACTGTATATCCTGTCAATCTTTAAGCATCACGACTGACCGCCGTGGCATTTGAATATCAGCAGGTCTGAACATCGGGCCCCTGGCTTATGTGTGGCCCTCGAGGATTGAATTTGTGCATCCCTGCTCTAGGCTCTTAATGATGCTTCTCTTTGAGAGATATGCACTGATAAGTGAACGAGCATCTCTTATTTTTCCTTACCTCATTATGCAGACGCTTGTGTGACTGTGTCTGACAAACTGTGTTATCTAAGACTCCCAGCAGCAAGCTCTTCTCATCAGTACCATTATGAACTTACTTAGGCTAACCTTTTCTCTCTGTTTCATCTGACATTTTATCCGACTAATTTAATGTGAATTCAATGAGACAGAATAGCAGATGAGGAGACTAGATATTTCCCTTTGTTTTTCTAGCAGAAAGCATGCTTTAAAAAAAAAGACAGACATAAATCCACTGGTATACATTTTGAATTGTTTAAATTGGTTCGTTTTTCCTAGTTAGTCACTGGCGTGCCTCATTATCAAATGAACTAGCAAGTGAAAACAACAAATGAAAAAAGAAAAGCCCAGGTGGTAGGTGGAAAAGTGTATATATTACAGGTGCACGCATTTTCTTTCCTTTTGTTGTTCCTAATTTGGGACATCTAGTCACAGATATCGATGTCCATACATTTAATCTCTCAGAACCTGAAGGTTAAACAAAAAATCCACATTTATCAACTTCTCAATTAAACGTGCAGTGGAAAGGAAGCGTGATTTTTCTTTCACTGTATGATGCTATCGTTCTTTATTGTTTTATGAGGACTGTTCTGTATATATTTGGGAGCGAAGGGACATATCTAGCAAAATATATGAGCACTTGCGGGAGTGATCTACAGTAGGGGCTTTAGTCGTCTCGTGAGCACAATCTCCCATTCTTCTAATAATATATGAGTATTGCCCTACCTGTTACCTTAACCTATGTAATGTTTAAGACTGCTTGGGATCATCTTCAGCCTGCACTGGCTAATTCAACTGTTGTAGCTTTGTGTGTGCTACTGTTCATCGTAGCCTTGCCATGGATGTATCCTAGTTGTTATCAAGCCTCTAAGTTGGAAGAATGTCAAAGCCCTTGGGCATCAGACTGCGCCATGCCGTACCACAGCATGGGAAAACACAATTGAGTGGTCAGTATTTTCCACAATAAGGAAATAATAATTATTTTAGTCTTTAAGCCATGTTAGAGTGTTGCAATGAGCACTGCAGTGCTCTTTCAGGTGTGATAACTAGACAGAAAGCAAAGATCGCTCATTTGTTTAATTTGTGTTGTAACTCTTCTGGGACTTTATCTTTCAAGCATATGGTAAAGGTAGGGTTTTAGGAACTGTTACAATTACTCATTCAGTTTGGAATGTAGGTTTTATGATTCTTGCCCTGCACCGGAGACCACACCCTTTGTTACTTCTCTCCTTTCCATATGACATCTGCTTGTGGTTGCCTCACAGCATTTTCTACATTTGTAGCTGTAAATGCTTCTTGATGCAGTGATGAGATGTAAAATCTTGTCATTACAGCTATGGAGTAAACCTGTTAGAATGTCAACCACCTCTTACAGGATACATCCTAATGATGAAATTTGCATACCGACAGATGACTGGCCAATGGCAGCAAAGTGATATTTCTAAAGGCAAAACTTAACACCACATCACTGTCACTGTCTGACAAGGAAGCAAACTGCAACCGTTGAATTTAACATTTGTGTTGCATGTTAATATAGCAGTCTTATTTCTGGAACAAACGTCTGTTAGAGCAGAAGATGGAAGCTTCAAAATACAACCATTTTCATCACATATTTCAAGGTAAATCTGAAACTGTCAGAAACATATTTATGCATTGGGTATGGCCTCTAAAATGTCATTGATGGTAATCCAGTGTGTGATATCAGAAGACCTATGACACTTTGTAGACATGACCTTCAGATTATGAGTTAGACCTTAGAGTTTACCTGACCTCTAGACTTTCTAGTGATTTAAGCCGTGTCCCCAGATGATGTTCTTGTGGGCTGTTAACCAGTCTAATTTCTGTATTTCCAACATAATGAACTTGCATGAAATATGCATTGCTCTCATTCTATGCAAATGTGTATATATATATATATATATATTGTTGTTGTTGTTAAGTGCCGTCGGGAACCTTTGCTTTAGGCCCTTAAATGCCAAGGGAATCGCCCTGAATTGAAAAAGTTACGTTCTCTGTCAGTAACCCAAATTATACCTCTAGACGTCTGCAAAATGACATGGGATCTCAGGTGACATTTTGTCGATGAAAAAGAAAAGACGTCTGCAAGATTCATCTAGGAGGATAGTTTTGTTAATATTTTTCCTGTATACAATATCTTAAATTTACTAAAACTTTGCTCTCAAAAACTTTTGAAGGCAAAATTTCTGTAAATTTATGATAATGTATACTGTAAGTGGTATTTATTTGCTGAAAGATCCTTGAAGAAGTCATATTTTTCCTGTATCACAAATAGCAAAGTAAAAGTTATATTCGGGGCTTCTGGTTACAGGTGTTTATCATTTGGAAATTTAGGGGTCAGAAATATCAGTGTTTTTGCAGTGCAACAAAAAAATGCTTAGTGGCTTTTTAGGTGAACTCCAGGTGGATTCTATTAAATGACACAAAGCACAAATTTTCAATGAAGCCCTTTCTCCAAGCCCAAGCAATTAAATCAATGCCCTTGCTTATCCAAACCCTCCCATGTACATATTATTGTCCAGGCCAGCCCAGCCCAGTATCTGCCACTTTCCCCTTCCTCCCCTCCCAGCCCAGTATCTGCCACTTTCCCCTTCCTTATCTCCTATTCTTGGGGAGGGGCATCCAGCCAGCCTCCCTCCCACTGCAGCACCACGGCACATATCCTCCTACTCTTCCTTTCTTGCTCGGCAGTCGGTACCTCCCGTTGCCAGGCCAAAGTCTTGCGATAACAGCCATGTGATAGGTACCTGTGTCTTTAAAATATAGCCTAATTGAACATTATTTCCCTTAGCTGCATGGAGCCTGTCTCACCGAATGAGCCACAATCTCCTAACTCATACCATAAGACTGGCCCCACGTTCTAGAGGGAACCAGCGCGCTTCTGCTTGCTACAACTGCAACCCACCAGAGAGAAGTGATGGTGTAGGACTGCGTGAGATGGGATGGGATGGGAAAGGAGAGGGCTGGCAGGGAGAGGGAAACCTGCATGGAAGGGGGAGCCAGAGTGAGACCCTATATGATGCAGGGAGAGGTAGAGGAGACTTAATGAAGTTGGGTGGAGAAGGGAGGGGAGTGACAGCAAAAGTGAGACCTCCCTGGGGCAGAGAGAGGCAGGGAGAGAGACAATCCTACATGGAGGGGCACAGTAAGTGTACCTCCATGGGGCAGGAAGAGGAAGAACTACATAAAATTGTGTGAGGGGAACAAGGAGAGAGAGATGCAGGGAGAAAGAGACTACATGGGGTACGAGAAGAGAGAGGTGGAGGTGGGTCAGGGAGAATGAAACTGAGATGATGTAGATAGGATGGATCGGAGGGATGGGTGGGAGGGTAAAAGGCAGGAAGCAAGAGAGAAGAAGAAGGGAACCAGAGCCAGAGGAGAGGAAGAGTGACAGGAAAGGAGTTTGAGCTGATGAGGAGATTATCAGCAAAGGAAAGTAGGTGAAGGCTGGGAAGGGGGTGAGTATAGAGAGCTGAAATGGGAGAGTAGGGAGTGGATATAAGACAGAGGGGGATACAGGAGATGGGGGAAGGAATGAGGAGAAGGTAAGAGAGAGAGAGGAGAAGGGCTAGATCTAAGTCAGAGAGATATGGGAGAGGAAATGAAGCAAAGAGGAGAGAGAAGCAACAGAAGATACAAAGGAGACCTTGAAGAAAGAGAAGAAGAAGGCAGAGAAAGCAGAAAAAAAGACCAACGTGATTGGAAAAGTAAAATACCCAGACAATAAAGGCGGAAACACTTTTTATTTAAAATATATTGACTATGTTAGGTTTGGGAATGTAAAACATCTCTGATATCTTCTCATCTTTCACAGTAGGGAAGGAAATACATTTCTGTTTCTCTTTCTCCAGTGTTAACACTGCATGTAGAGATTGGCTTTTAAATCTATGATCACTTATTCATTTGGTGATAAGGTCTCCAGATGACTCCAGGTATTCAGGATAAGCTTATCCATCCCTCGGTTTACCCCACTCATGAATGGACCTGCTTTCTTGGGGAATGCAGTAGGAAAAACCAGGACTGGATTAACTGGTTCTGAAAATCTGGAGCCACTGGTCAGTCCTGTTTGGTCAGGGTTTGTCTGCATTCCGCATGTGTAACAGAAGTGAGGTATTTTACTAGAAAGTAGCTTTTATGTAGGGATCTTTAACAGTCTGACTTATTCTCGCTTCCCAGTAGGAGATATATTGGTGCTCTAGGGTCTGGTATAACAGGATTTTTCATATGGCAGCTCTGCTATGTAGCCTGGAATGTATTTTTTGCTTTGTGGTCATCACCAAAGTGTCTAGTAGTGGGGAGTTACTGAGGCAATTCTAGACTTTTTATATCATGTGCATTAGACTGCCTCTGCGATAGTATAATTGTGCATATGTTTATTGTTTCTGTTTATTTTAAACTTTCTTTACTGTCTTTCTGTTTAGAGGCAAGGCGGTTTACACTTGATAAAAAATCATGGAATTAGAAAAGAACGCCATCAGTTCATAGGATAGAGGGGGCAGAGAGGGTAAAACAAATAGTTGTAGCAAGAGGGGGTGCTAGAAAGAAAGGGGAAGGAGGTTTGTTCTATGTTCCAGGCAGCCTAGGCTTCAAAGGCCTGCGAGAAGAGATATATTTTACTAGAGCTGCCGGTGGAAGGTATGTTATGGAGGAGGAAGACACAAGAATAAACTTTGCCTAAAATGCTGTTGGCCCTGCCTTTGTGCAAGGATAAAGTTGGTCTGTCTTACTTCCAGACAGACGGGTGGATTGAACACCACTGTTGCACTTTCAACCTTCATTCAAAAGTACTGAAAAAGAAATCCCGATCAAAGTTAATTGTTCTAATGACACAAGAAAATTAAGGAGTTACTGTATTTTTAGAATGGGGGAAAATCCGATTGGGTCCCTCATCCATCCGAGAGATCCATATGAACGCTCCTTTCAAATTAATTGCATAAATATGTATTCTGGCAAAAGCCAGTGTTGCATTAGGAGTGGAAAGGCATTTGTTGCAGGCGTCAAAGAACTCTAATGAGGCACACGATGCAGACAGCAAAATAACCGAGATTACGCAAGGACAGGGAACTGCGAATGAAGTGTGACAGCAGGCTCCATGTGTGACTGGCAGAGACAGGGGGAGGAATGCTATCTCTGTTTTAAAGAGAATTGTTCCTGATTTATAATGTTTTTTCTTATCTAATCAATTCACTGCCTTAAGGATCATTGTATAAAGTCATTTTAGCATATGTGTGGAAATATAGGAGGTAAAATGGCTCTTGCAGCAGGTGTAAAAGAACACACGTCATGCATGCGTCTACCTTTACTGTACGTGGTGTTGCAGGTATTTTATTTATTGATTTATTTATTTGCAAAGATTTCTATACCGCTAAGGTACGAATATCATAGCAGTTTACAATTTGGGGGAAAAAAAAGGGGGAGTGGAGTAATAGGTATACACATGCCTTTTTGGAAAGGAAATATATGGATGTAATTTGGGTAGAGTCACAAAGTACAAACATTGATCATAAACTAGACTAGACTGTGTGCATGCTTACGTACTCTATGCATGGATATTTGCACCTCTTCTTCAACAGGAATAATGTCCATGCCTTCAATCTAGATGCAACTGCTGCAGGAATTGCACTTGCATTTGATAGAGATACATGGGCCAAAATTAAATGCCTTCTTACCCTTGTAACCTATGATCCCTATTATAAAATTACCCTCCACAAATCCAGGTCACAAGTGCTAACACTTGGTGTCACTTGGCAAACTGTGCATTTTGGTAATGCTTAAATCCTATAGGGGTCATTTCATCCTGGACATACAGGCCCTCTGTGCACCTGGTCGGAACTGGACGCACACAGGGAGTCGCAATTTTGATCCCATGGGGCACATCTAGAATCGCGAATCAGCTTGCACAGGCCTTGCCTGACTAACTCAGTCTGGGCTTTAGAATGGAGCCATGACACCATGGTGTCTGATTGCCATGGCACCGCGGCTCCATTGTAAAGCCGCGATCTCCAGCCACCAGCTCTGAACTGCTTTCCCCACAGCCCGACCCTCGATCTGGCCTCCCAAGGCCAGGGTCGGGCTGTGGGGAATGCTCTCTGCCCCCTCCCGCTGCTTTGCAGCCCGGGCCTGCCAGATGCACCCGACTGGGAAACTTATTCGACCTCTGAGGTGGAATAAGTTCCCTGTCCAAGTCATCGACCCCGGACATACAGGGCTGACATTGGAATCAGCCCTGTACGTCCGGAGCCAACAACCGCCCACCTTCCGCCCTAACGCTGTCCCCGATCCGCCCCTTCCCTGCCCCCATACAATGAGCAGGGAAGTCAGACAGGGTCAGGAGGGGGAACGAATAGCAGGGATGGACGGCCCAGTGAGACATCCATCCCCGCTATCTATGCCTTGGAATGACCCCTTATGTCTCTTGCTGTGAAAAAAAAGATGTTTTTCTTTTTAAAGTGTGTGTCCTATCTAGTTGGAGCCTATTCAGCACATGAGCCCATCCCAAGAGAAGGAACTGTGTTGGAAAATGTGGGGGAGGAAGGAGTGTTAATTTTTAATTTTTTTTTTCCATTTGAAGGGCCATATTTGCTAAAATGCTGGTTGGTCAGGAGGCCCTATTCATCTTAATGAGGCCTATTTATTAATAAACACATTAATGCATTTTGATAAATAAGTCCCTCAGTGAAGACCCATTTCATTCAGTAAACAACGGGGCAGACCCTTCAAATGGAACTATGTATATAGAGAGAGCACGGTCAGGATACAGAACACCAGTGATAAATCACTGGTGGTTTATCATAGAACTATTTAAAGGGAAGCTTTGTGGATATGACTAAGGCAGAGTCTTCAGCCTCAGAGATAAGATGCTGATTTAGTAAGATACCCTTGCCCCACTGCTGTTTTCTTCAAATAAGGTTGGGCACAGACTCGTCCACCTCCATGATGTGATCACAAGTAATGTTTGTTGCTTTCCAAGAGAACCACACACTAAAATAATTTATCAGCTTGTACAGTACGCTGCTTTGGAAAGTGTGACTGTCTAACTGGGGTTTGCAGCGAAAAGCAACCAGATTGAAGCTATAGTTTATTTAACTAAAATGTTATTTTGACAAGATGCAGTCGTTTTCTTTGTTTCACATGACGGCTGTGCTGTTAGGATCTCGGTCTTCACCTCCATTCCTCGATGGCCACCAGCAAGTCAGGTTGAGAGGAAATCACTAATGAATGCTCATTAGAGAGAGAGAATGACAAACAACGGAGGTAGTGGGCATGCTAATCTCTCTCGTGCGTAGGACTAGATCAGCTGTTCTCAACCTGATCCTCAGTACCCACCCAACAGATCTAGTTTTCAGACTGTCTGAAATAAATATGGAAGAGTGATCTCTGCATGGGATCATATGCAATTATTTCTTATTCATATTCATTGTGGATATCATGAAAGCCAGATCTCTTTGGGTGCACTTCAAGGATCAGGCTGCAAACATATGACTAGAAATGACATTTTCTAAATGGCGCTTTTAAGGGAAGAAAAAGGCAAGGACAATGAACGGGTAAGCAACAAGTTGAAGCCGTCAGGGATAGTGGAGAAGGTTCAGCTTTAATTGATATCATTTTATATATCCTTATGCGTTCCGGGATTTCTAGTTGTGTTTTTTGGAAGGAAAAAGGTGGGAGCACAAGTCATAAAATGTTTCTGGATCAAGCTAGCTCTGATTTTACTTTAAGCCTCAAAAGCTACTTAAAGCTACTTAAAGAAGCTGCTTAAAGAAGGGCAGAGTGGGTGAAATATAGGCAGTTCAGGAAATTATCCTGATGGTGGCGATATTCAGTTCACTATCCGGATAAACTAGCTAGGGTAAATTAGGACAGCAAAACAGACTGTATATGTATTTTATGCATTTAACCACCATGGACAGTGTTAAAAAATACCACTGACTGTGGCGACTGAATATTGACCTGAAAGTTAATGCCATTATTGGATGGCAAACCTCGGTAAACCTGCAGGAGCTCTAAAATAACAGACCAAGGACTGTTTTATCATGCAGCTGTTGACATGGTCAACAAAAGGGAACCCAAGTGAATTCTTGCTCGGTGGCCAGCTGTTACTGTAAACTTTGTCTCCATGCAGGGCTGAGAGCTTTATCTCTCTTTGGCTGAAAAAAAGATTATTCTGCACATAGCAATTGTGTTGCAATTCTCATATCTTCCATTTCCACGTTGTAGACCTTTCTTGATTTAATTGCTTCACTAATCTGAGGATCAGGGCTGGCTTAAGAGTTGAGCCGGTGAGGTGGGAGGAAGGTTGTATGCTGCATCACCAGAAGAGGGGGGGAAGGGGGGAATTGGGAGATAGGGTAGGAGAAATGCTGCATACGTTGCGAACGGAAAAGGATGAGAGGAAATGCTAGGCATGAGGGAGGGGGAATGGGTAGACAAGAGATGCTTGACATGGGAGGGGAGAACTAGGGAGACAGAAGATACTGGACTTGGGGAGGAGAACTAGGGAGATTGAGGATATACTGGACATGGGGGGGGGGGGGTTTGGGGTTAGAGAGATACTGGACGGGGAAGGGGAGAGAGCAGGGCTGGCCCAACCATTAAGGAAACTAGGTGGTCGCTTAGGATGGCAGCTTCCAGGGGGTAAAAAAGAGCAGGACATTCAAAGCTAAACAATAGACTGACAGCCAGGGGGCATAAGGCTTAAGATGTGCCTCGTGTGCCAACATCTTGAACCAACTCTGGGGCTGGCCCTAGGAGAGAGAGGAAGAGTTAGTGGAAGACTATGTAATAAGAACCTTGGGAAGGAGAGACAAATGGGAAATGGGAGGGCTGGGGTGAGGAAAAGATGGAAAGCTGTAGATAAATTGAGGACCAGATGATAAGAAGGATAGTGAGGTTTGGAGAATAAATAGAAGAAAGCTGAAAAGATTAATGTCAGAGATGGATGTCAGGAGGAAATGGAAGACAGGAGAAGAGAGAAGTGGGCAAATGAACTGAAGACCCTCGAGAGAGAGAGTTAAGAGAATATAGAGGAAAGCAGAAACCAGAGATTGGGACCAACATTTTATTTATTTAACCTTATTTATATACTGTCTTTCTACTATTCAAGGCGGGTTACAGGTAATAAAACAGAATAACAGTGCAGGGATGCACTATTGTACAGGGAACAAGAACTTTTAATTACAAATAACTAGTACAGTGTACAATTTGAGAAGGTTAAGCAATACAGTAACTATTTTAACTATGTACAAAAGTGTGTGGGATTTGGGATTGTGATATTTGATGAGGTTGGGGGTTTGTATTATTTATGTCACACTTTGCCTTAGGTCTGGTGTTGTGGTTATGCAATAGTATTCATGGAATAGGAAGGTTTTTATTTTTTTTTATAAATTCAGATTGGTCAGAGCATCCTCTCAGAACCGGTGGGAGGGTGTTCCTTGTAGTTTTCTCCCCTAACATTCCCGAGAAAGTTTGTTGACACTAGGCGAAAAGCATTCCATGCTTGTTTCGCATCACCCTGCAGCAAGTTGTTGAACCGGTCATCTTTGAAGAGCTTTCGAAACTGAGGACCCACAAAAACTCCCTCTATAATTTTTGCTTTGCTGAGTCGAGGGAATTTTTCATGCAGGTATCGGAAAGCTGGTGAAGTGCGGTCCATGGCTTTCACAAAGTTTTTCATCAAACCTTTGATGTGAAGGGGTGGTAGCAGGATTTTGTGAGCCTCAACTAGAGCTGGGTACTGGATATTCTTCTCTCCAACTGTTACATTTTTGTCTGCGATTCCATTCCTTCCGCAAGTAGTGCCAATCCCTTGCTCGGCTATCCCACTCACATAAGAAACACATGTATTTTATATATCCCTGCTGCAGTCCCATTAAAAGGGCAACTACCTTCAAGTCACCACAGAGATGCCAGCTGTACTTGTTATAGTTAATGGAAGTCAGTAGATGCTTTAAGTTACCATATGTCTCTTTCATGTGGACGGCATGCGCTACTGGAATAGATGGAAGACGGTTTCCATTGTTCAAAAGCACAGCCTTCAGACTCATTTTCGAAGAGTCTATAAATAGTCTCCAGTCTTGTGGGTCATGAGTGATTTTTAAGGCATTCATGAGGCTTTCAATATCGGAACAGAATACCAGATTACTTTCCATTCCAACTGCGTATAGTACACTGCTGACGTCAGATGGCTTCAGCAGCCGTCTGGCAGTAGTATTGCATTGCATCAGAAAATGATGCAATCAACTCTGGATGATGTGTGCATGCTGGTATTATGCAATGTGATGCAATATTACATCATGCAAGGCTTATTTGGGATGTTGTTGATGTCCTACTGGAAAACTTTACACGGTGAAACGTCAAAAATACAATATCTTCAAAACGAGAGCCAATAAAATTGTTTTTAATGTTATATTCGTGTTCAGCTCACCAAGATACTACAGATTAGGGCCTTTTAAAGTCAGTAACGATTTCAATGTTGACCAGTGTATTCAGTGCTGTTGCTACAATGTGTGGATAATGGCACTGAATATACAGATTAAGTTAAATTGTGGTGAACACTGAAAGTTGGAGACTGATTGTGTTTGAATTCTGTGCATATCCCCATTCTCCTGGAGCAGCCAGGCTTGCCCTGGGGAAACATGACTCTAAATTGTGTTAGAGAATGAGACACTTGGATATTCTGATAGTAACTTCAGTGAATCGGGGGGCAACAGCCCAGTGGAAATGGCCTGGCCTGAGAAAATGGCTGGTGGATTAAATGCTCATTTTAAGATAAGTGCTTGTCCTTTTCATGATATTATTGGACATTAGCGATGATTATTTAATCTCAAGCATCACAATAAATGTTGTTGTTGTTGTTATTGTTGCTGATAAGTGCTGTTGAGTTGGTGTCGACTCATAGCGACCCTCTGGATAGTTGTCCTAACTGTGTTCGGTCTTCAGGCAGGCGGCTGATTGTTGACAGAGTGGCACCATAGCTGCTGTTATTGTATCGCTCCATCTCATTGCTGGCCTTCTTCTTTTGCATTGACCTTCAATCTTACTAAACATGATGTCTTTTTCTAATGATCTTTCTCTTTGCATGATGTCTCCAAAGTATGAAAATTGAAGTCTTGTCATCTGAGCTTCTAAAGAAAGCTTAGTTTTGTTCTCCTCTAAAACCGGCTGATTTGTTTTTCGGGCAATCCATGGTATACACAGAATTCTTCACCTGTAGCATAATCTGAAGGCATCAATTTTCTTCCTGTCTGTCTTTTTCACTCCAACGTTTGCATCCATATGATATTACGGAAAATACCATGGCTTGGACAAGTCGAATATTTGTATGGAGAGAGACATCTCAGCTCTTGAGAATCTTGACTAGGTCCATTCTGTCAAGAGCAATGCATCGTCAGATTTCTTGACTGCTTGTCATTTCTTTATTGATACAAGCAGGTTAAAGTTGTCTACTATTCAATTTCTTCTCCATCAAAGATGAACTTATTGATTTTGCCTGTTGTCAGGAGCTTTGTCTTCTTTACATTAAGGTGCAGCACCATTTTAAAACTTGATCTTGAGAAGCAAATGTTTCAGATCATCTTCACTTTCAGCCTGTAATATGGTATCTTTCACCTGTCTTCACCCCTTGGTATTTTCATATAGTCCTGCTTCTCTGATGATTTGTTCTGCATCTAAATTAAACAGGTAGGGGGAAAGTATGCAGCCTTGCTATACACGTCTTGCAAAATCATTTTTTTGAGTGTTAAATGCCACACCAGAAGACACACAAACTATTGAACTTAAGCCAGTGACTGTGGCTGGATGAAAATGTACCCATATTTCATAGCTTGTACTGCAAGATTGGCATCCCCCTCCCCATGGGGATGCCAAAGCAAAAATTGGTTCAGGGTGACACAACATCTTGAGCTGGCCCTGCTGAAGATTTCAATTTTAAGTACAGCGTTCAACCATGTTTGTTATGTTATTCAGTACATAAATATAGTTGATATTTTAATAACCATGTGTAGGGTAACTTTATGCCAGTACCAGCACATAAAAGTCCTCTTATAAAATGTGACGACAAGACTATGCACAGTTTTACGTGACTCTGGCATAGACATTGCTCAAGGGAGGAGTTTGGCAGAACACACATGAGATAATGATGCACACATACATTGAATGACTTATGCGTGCACATGAGTATTTCACGAGTGAACAGTTACACTTGCTCCCAACCTGGCATGAATGCTGGCAGTTTCATTTTAATCACGATTTCTGCAAATGGTATGCAATAAGGTAATATTTAACCGTGATGACCATTTTTTTAAATAAAACGCTGGCTTCTGAGGTTAAATGAAACCTGGATATTCAGCGCCAGTTTCCAGATTTTACAGTCAGTGTAGCGCCTGTTCGGATAGCTCATTAGTGTCCTTTATCTTAGGAAATGGGGAGGAGGGAGAGACAACAAGGGAATTATGCTACTGTATTACATCTTCCTGCTTCTATGATTTTCTTGTATGTTTGTCCAGAAGATTTCTAGCAATAAAATCAGACATGCAGCATTTCCCCATTGCTTGTTGCACACACAGATTGTTAATTTGCATTTTAAGACCGGAAATATGTCCCCTGGCATGAGCTGGATGCACCTGCTCCCAGTTGTCCTGATGACTTAGAGAGTTAATTTAGAAACCATATTCGTGATTTACACGTGCAAATACGACCATTTACATATGTAAATCATATTCACATGCAAAAGGCCATTTTAGAAAGGGCCCATTTTAATTGTAGATATCCATATCGTGTCTATGTTGCATGGGAGGTGTTGGGGACACAGCCAGGTTGGCAACAACAACTACACGTGTATCGCCAATTTCATAAGAGGATGAACATGTAAGACTAAAATTGTCCACATTCGCATTTACACCTGCTCCCCAACACAAATAGGAAAAAAGAGCTCTTTTGCCTGCTATAGCCTCTTCATTCCCAATGTTTACATCCCTTTCTTAATTACAACAAGGGAAAGATAGAGGCCTCTGTATTTAATTAGCAGCATCTACACATCTAGATTTACAAAATGGCACAGATACACATGTAAGTGCTGATATTTACATGTGCTAATGTAATATGCCACTAAACATAGCAATAAACACCACTGCGGTGTTTCTCCAAAATAAATTAAGGTTAGTCCCAGCAAGAATGTTCTATCAACTTGGGAAAGAAATGGGGACCTCAGTGGGGGATACTCACAGCATATATATATATACATATATATATATATATATATATATATATATATATATATATACAGGGTGGCCCAAAAAAGTGAGAACATCTTGTAAATGAAAAACATAAAAAGTTCACTTATTTACCTTTTTTAGCTATATAACATCTTTATTTCAACAATTTACAGTCGCCATCTTTTTTTTTAAATTTGTCAGTCGTTTACATCTGTCTTTTTGAATTTTTAAATAACTTATATGCTACGAGATGTTCTCACTTTTTTTGGGCCACCCTGTATATATGACTTGATGAAAGCAAGCTTAAGATTTCTCTCTTCGCATGATGTGTCCAAAGTATGAAAGTTGAAGTCTTGTCATCTGAGCTTCTAAAGAAAGCTTAGGTTTGATCTCCTCTAGTACTGACTGGTTTGTTCTTCGGGCAGTCCATGGTATCTGCAGTATTCATCACCAGTACCATAATTCAAAGGCATCAATTTTCTTCCTGTCTAGCTTTTTCACTGTCCAGCTTTCGCATCCATATGATTTTATTGAAAATACCATGGCTTTAATGAGTCAAATCTTTGTATGGAGAGAGACATCTCTGCTCTTGAGAATCTTGTCTAGGTCTTTCATAGCCATTCTTCCAAGAGCAATGTGTCGTTGAATTTCTTGACTGCTTGTTGCTTCTTCATTGATAGTTGATCCAACACTCTATTTTTCAGGGAGACCCATGTATAGGGGTAGGGACATCAGAGATGTGGGGTAGGAACATCAGAGATTTAGTGGTTCATGCTGACCTCAATGCAAAACAGTCCATGGGAGACACAGTCACAGGTCATTCCCCTTGTGGTCATTGTATCATGTGTGCCACCACGCCAACTATTAGTAATTGGTGTGATCCAGTGATAGGCAAGCAATATCATTTTACTCATACCACCAATTATTGATTAAATGGGTTATTTATGTCATCATTTGCCCCGTAACAAGCTTTATGTTGTGCATACATGTAGAATGGTGAAAACAAGACTATCTGAGCATAAATCTCAGTTGGTCACAACAACTTTAACAGCCCGGATAGTTCAATATTGTGTTGAACGTTCTCACGCATGGGAAGATTTGGTATGGTATGTTATTGATAGCATACACACTAATCTGAATGTTAAAAAGGAGCGACATTTAGTATGGATGAGACAGCATTCGATTTTTAAGATAAATGGCATTCAACCTAGGGGTTTGAATGAGACCATTGAATAGTTTTCAGCTGTATGATTCCTGATTTGTCTGTGACATAGCTGCTGATGTCTTCCATTTGCACACCCCGGCTCATTTCTTTTAAAAGGCTCTTTTTTCTGCAGAGGTTATTCCCAGTTTCTACCAAAACTCTCTTGATGCAGTGTCATTAAGATATTGATTTGGCAAAACTCATGTTGACTCTAGTCCAGTGTAGCTTCAGCTGTACTCTTAGGTATCCACTTACGAGCTAAATGTTTTGCTTTTAGATTTTTAAATGCACTGAAAAATTTGAACAAAAGATGGATGTGGAAGGGGACCTATAACTGGATCTTGAGGGGTGTTGAGCTCGCTTTCATCAAGTCATATTCGTATATATGCTGCGAGTGTCCCCCATTTCTTTCCCAAGTTGATACAACATTCTTGCTGGGACTAACCTTGATTTATTTTGGAGAAACATTGCAGTGGTGTTTATTGCTGTGGTTAGTAGCATGTCTTTTTAAACACCCTTTTTTCATTTTGAGACTTAGTTTCTTTAGATGTAATATGCCAGCACTTGCACATATAAGTTGTTGGGTTTCCAATGTTGAATCTTCCTACTTGTATTTTTATGAAATGACTGCTCCCGCAGTATGTAGAGGCCCACTCCTGTGCGTTCCTGTGCTTCCTTCTTCGACATGAAAGGCACGTTCATGTTAAAGGATGGAGCGATTTTACTTCGGACTTACCTGTGCCCACTCTCTTCTTTGATATTGTCATAGATTTGCAGATGTTTTCACTTGGAGGTCTCTGCAACCATATAAACATCTTTTCTAGAATGCACATCCAGGCCATTAGTAGGAGTGGAGTACCCAGGAGAACTCAGTTTAAGTCCCACTGGTAGAGGGAGGAGTGGCCTAGTGGTTAGGACACAGTAATGAGGGCCAGGAGTTCAAGTCCCATCTGGGGATAGCAATCTGTGGCTGGAGGGACTGGGGTTTCTAGTCCTATAGGCACTCTTTGTGGCCTTGGGCAAGCTACTTAACCCTCTGTTGCCTCAGGTACACATAGATTGTGAGCCCTTTGGGGACAAGGGAATGTATCCAGTACCTGTTTGTGGTAATTAGATAATGTAAACTGCTTTGATTGAAGGATAAGGCAGTATAGAAAACTGGTTAAATAAATAAATACTCCCTGTGGCCTTGGATAAGTCATTTTATCCTCCATTGCCTTGGAAGAAAAGACCTGGCAATCTACTTCTGGTCACACCTTGCTAAGAAAACCTAGGGCTGCTGGGTCACTAGGAGTCTGCATTGACTTGAAAGTACGTAAATAAAACAGCTTTAGTTCTTGTTAGTACTATAAAAAAAGAAATACAGCATCCAAAAGAGACAATTGTAGCACTTTAATGATTATAGTAGTGCTTCGGTAGAAATAGATGTTCCCATAGAAGAAAAAGCATTTGGTATAGAAACATGATGGCAGAAAAAGACCACATGGTCTGTTTAGTCTGCCCTTCCATATCAATTACTACAATAGTCCCCTTTTTTCCTTTAGAGATCTTCTGTGTTTGTCCCATGCTTTTTTGAATTCAGGAACTGTCCTCGACACTACTACCTCCACTGGGAGACTATTCCATGCATCTTCCACTCTTTCCATAAAGAATTATTTCCGCATATTATTCCTGAGTCTATCCCCTTTCACCCCTCATCCTTCATAGTAGAGCTTGCTTTCGGTCGAAAGAGGCTCTCGTCTTGTGCATTTATGCCATGGAGGTATTTAAATGTCTCCATCATATCTCCTCTATCCTGTCTTTCCTCTAACTTATACCTATTAAGATCCTTAAGTCTGTCTTCATATGCTTTATAACAAAGACCACTAACCATTTTAGTAGCTACCCTCTGCACCGACTCCATCCTGTTTATGTCCTTTTGAAGGTGTTGTCTCCAGAATTGTACACAATACTTCAAATCAGGTTGCACCAAAGACTTATACAGAGGCACTATCACCTCATTTCTTCTGCTGGTTGATCCTCTCCCTATGCACCCAAACATCCTTCTAGCTTTCAGTGTCACCTTTTCTATCTGTTTAGCTACTTTGAGATCGTCAGACACAATCACGCCTAGGTCCCATTCTTCTTTCATGGACAGAAGTACGTCATCCCCTATAGTGTACCGCTCCCTTGGATTGTTGCAGCCCAAATGCATGATCCTGCTTTTTTTAGCATTAAATCTCAGCTGCCAAATTGTAGACCATTTTTCAAGCTTAGCTAGATCCCTCCTCATGTTATCTACTCCTTCCTGGGTGTCTACTCTATTGCAGATTTTGATATCATCTGCAATGATGCAAACCTTACTCGACAGCCCTTTGGCAGTATCACTAAAAAAGATGTTAAGAAGAATCGGACCAAGGACAGATCCCTGCGATATACCACTGATAACCATCTTCTCCTCAGAGTGAGTTCCATTTACCTGTACGCTTTGTCGCCTCCCACTCCTAGCATATTTCCATATTGAATACTTCTAGCATGAATTTGTTCTCTGTCCTGGAATATAGGTCCTGGGCACTCTTGTAAATGGATAAGTAGATTTAATTTATTAAGCTTATCCAGTCAACATTTTGGTCTTCATTCAGACCTTCCTCAGATCTTAGACTAAGGGTAAGGGATATGTGGCAGACCCAATAGGAAGAGTAAGCTAGTTTGTCCTGTAGATGTGCTTTCATGTTTAAAGGCAGTGAAATCACAATGAGCTCTTTATGTCATTTTCCACCTGAAACGACACAAAATGAATAACTGTTTGTTTAATTTCTATCTTTTATGTATTTAATGGGTTTTATATACAGTTTTATCATTTCAATCAAAGCAGTTTACATTGAAACTTAAACTTGGTAATGTACATTAAACAGGGACATTGATAACTTGGATTTTTTCTGAGGCAATGGAGGATTAAGTGACTTGCCCAAGGTCATAAGGAGTGCTAGTGGGAATTGAACCCTGGTTTCTGGGTTCCCAAACCAGTGTGCTTAACCATTAGGCTACTCCTCCACTCCATTTTTGTGTATGAATGAAAACATAAATTTGGAAAAAATAGCAAATGAAATTAAAGCTTTCCCAGGCACGCCTCTGTTCCATCCTTCAGTAGACTTGGGGTTCCGCCATGGGTGAGGAACTTTTGAAGGCAGTATATCAGAAATTAAATAAACCATAAATCACCATTGCCAGGGTAATGCCAATTTTTTTCATATTGCTTTGGTTTCCTTTTAACTCTTCTAGTGTATCTTGGATTCATTTTCTGTTTATTTAGGTATTGCTTACTTTTTATCAGATATTTTATAAGATGCAAAAGTTAATATTTGCAAATTTTAGCCAAAGTGATTCAACCAGTTGCCAGCAATCGTGCTATGGATATTTTTAGAATGATAAATTGGACTTGATAAAAAATGTCAACGTTCAGTTGTATGGGACAACCTGATGGCTTAGTGGTAAGGGCTGGGTTTACTCTCTACTGGTTAGTTCTGCTGGACCACAGTTTGATTCCTGAGTTATTTCTAAGGTTTTCTGAGCCATTTGGGGGAAGAGGAGAAGAAGTCTAAGGGTCCTTTTACTAAAACCCTTTAACTTGCGCTAAGTGCCTCTGTGGTAACTGTTGGGGGCATCATCAGCATGTTCCCAGCAGTTACCACACAGACACTTAGCCTAACATGCAGTGCATTTAACGTAGCTACAGCTAATAGCAGTATCACATAGCAGTATCACTATGAGCACCCATGCAAATTGCCATATTGACAACTTGTGATATGCACCCCTGCACTAACTGCATTGTGCTCTCCACACCCACAACCCGCCCATATGCCGCCCATTCCCTGCCCCTTTGTGCAATGAGCAATTAACGTGTGTTTTAACAGGCAGTAGTTGTCATGCCCTCTTGTTAATTGTCAGTGTGGGTCATTACTTTCTTTTAAAATGTGTGTTAACCGCTTAGCGGGCTTTAGTAAAAGGGTCCTTAGGTCATTACTCCACAGCAAAATGTAGTGGCCAGACCTGAAGTCTACATAGATACATAGAGGGACTGACTACAGAAATGTTATTGGAGTGAACTGGAGAGTTTTATACAAAACATAAGAACATAAGATATTCCATACTGGGTCAGACCAAGGTCCATCAAGCCCAGTATCCTGTTTCCAACAGTGGCCAATCTAGGTCATACTAATCATACGTACCTAGCAGTTTCCCCAAAAGACTGGGTGGAGAGTTTTAACGTTATCCACAATGACACCTAAATCTTTTTCCTGGGTGGTGATTCCTAATGTGGAATCTTGCATCGTGTAACCCTAGTTTGGGTTGTTCTTCCCTAGGTGCATAACTTTGCACTTGTCCACATTAAATTTCATCTGCCATTTTGATGCCCAGTCTTCCAATTTATCAAGATCCTCTTGCAATTTTCCACAATTCTCTTGGATTTTAACAACTTTAAATAGTTTTGTGTCATCTTCAAATTTGATAACCTCACTCGTTATTCCCTTCTCCAGGTCATTTATGAATATGTCAAAAAGCAGCGGACCCAGCACAGATCCCTGGGGTACACCACTATTCACTTTTCTCCGTTGGGAAAATTGGCCATTTAGCCCTACCCTCTGCTTTCTATCTTTTAACTGGTTCCTGATCCACAATAGTACACTGCCTCCTATCCCATGACTCTTTAGTTTTGCCAAAAGTCTCTGATTAGGGACCTTGTCAGAGGCTTTCTGAAAGTCCAAATACACTATATCAACCGACTCACCTTTGTCTACCTGTTTATTCACTCCTTCAAAAAAACATAACAGATTAGTAAGACAAGATATTCCTTGTCTAAAGCCATGTTGGCTGTCTCCCATTAAACCAAGACTATCTACATGTTCAGCAATTTTGTTCTTTATGATGGTTTCTACCAATTTTCCTGGTACTGACGTCAGGCTCACTGGTCTTTAGTTTCTCAGATCACCCCTGGAACCCTTTTTAAAAATTGGTGTTATGTTCGCCATCCTCCAGTCTTCAGGTATTACAGATGATTTTAATGATAGTTCAAAGATTACTAATAGCAGGTCTGCAATCTCATATTTCAGTTCTTTCAACACCTTTGGATGTATATCATCCGGCCCAGGTGATTTGCTACTCTTCAGTTTATCTAATAGTTGTAATACATCTTCCCTACATTTCGATATTTCCTTCAGTTCTTCCGCACCTTTAAATACCACTTCAGTCATGGGTAACATCCCTACATCTTCCTCAGTAAAGACCAAAGCAAAGAATTCATTCAGTCTCTCCGCTATCGCCTTGTCACCTCTTAGTGTGCAGCGGCGGCCAAGAAAGCAAATAGAATGCTAGGTATCATAAGGAAAGGGATGGAGAATAAAACAAAGGATATTATAATGCCTCTGTATCGCTCCATGGTGCGACCGCACCTTGAATATTGTGTGCAATTCTGGTCACCGTATCTTAAAAAGGACATAGAGTTATTAGAAAAAGTACAGAGAAGAGCCACCAAATTGGTGAAGGGGATGGAAGGCTACTCCTATGAAGAGAGGCTAAAAAGGTTAGGGCTCTTTAACCTGGAAAAGAGACGGCTGAGGGGAGATATGATAGAGGTCTATAAATTAATGAATGGAGTGGAACGGATAAACGTGGATCAATTGTTTACGCTATCAGAATATAGAAGGACTAGGGGACATGTAATGAAGCTACGGGGTAAACTATTTAAGACAAATAAGAGAAAATATTTCTTCACTCAACGTGTAATCAAACTCTGGAATCTGTTACCGGAGGATGTAGTAAGGGCTGTTAGTATAGCTGGGTTTAAAAAAGGTTTGGACAAGTTCCTGGAGGAAAGGTCCATAAACCGCTATTAAAAAGGGACCCAGGATATCAATGCTTGACCTAGTACAAGCACTGCAGAACCTGTGTCTTTTGGGGAAACTGCTAGGTACGTATGACCTAGATTGGCCACTGTTGGAAACAGGATACTGGGCTTGATGGACCTCGGTCTGACCCAGTATGGCATTTCTTATGTTCTTATGTTGTTATGTTCAACCCCTCTATCATCTAATGGACCAACTGACTCTTTCACAGGTTTTTTGCTACAAATGTACTTGAAAAGTCTTATTGTTTTTGCTTCCACAGCAAACTTCTTCTCAAATTCTCCCTTTGCCTGCTTTATCAATGCCTTGCTTTTAACTTGCCAGTGCTTGTGTTGTTTCCAGGTTTTGTGGTTTGGCTCTTTTTTCCATTTCCTAAAAGATGCTTTTTTTGGCAACAACAGCCTCTCTGACCTTATCTTTGAACCACGCTGGCAGTTTTTTGGACTTCCTTCCACTTTTCTTAAAGCGTGAAATACAGCTGGTCTGGGCTTCCAAGATAGTATTTTTCAACAACACCCAAGCTTGATGTAAGTCTTTAACCTTTGCAACTGCTTTTTAGTTTTTTCTTTACTATTTTCCTCATTTTATCATAATCTCCCTTTTGAAAGTGAAAAGGTAGTACTGTGGATTTCCTTACCATCCCTCCTCCATTAATTAGATCAAACGTGATCATGCTATGATCACTATTGCCAAGTGGCCCCAACAACTTTATCTCTTGCACCAGATCTGGTGTTCCACTAAGGACTAGGTCCAGTATGGCTTCCCCTCTGGTCGGTTCATGAACCAGCTGCTCCAAGAAGCAGTCATTTCTTTCATCTAGGAACTATCTCCCTAGTATGTCCTGCCGTAACACTGACCCAGTCAATACCGGGGTAATTGAAATCACCCATTATTATTACTGTGCTGTAACTTTTGTTAGCTTCCTTGATTTCTTTGAGCATTTCATCATCCATTTGTTCATTCTGGCCAGGCGGTTGATAGTACACCCCCACTGCCATCGCCTTCCCCTTTTTTCATGGAATTTCAATCCATAGAGATTCTACAGCAGATTTTGTTTCCTGCAAAACTTTAATCCTTTCTGACTTAATGCCCTCTCTTACATAGAGCGCAACCCCTCCACCAATTTGATCAGCTCTATCATTACGATATAGTTTGTACTCAGGTATCACAGTGTCCCACTGGTTGTCCTCCTTCCACCATGTCTCTGAGATTCCAGTCATATCTAACCTCTCATTTAGTGCTATATATTCTAACTCTCCCATCTTATTTTTTAGACTTCTAGCATTTGCATACAGGCATTTTACAGACTGTATTTTATTCATATTAATTTGGCCATTGGTAGGCATGGGTAGTTTGGGATCTTTCAGCTCTGTTTGCTCCATACTCAAGGGCATTTGGGTTAAGGTGAAGCCCATCCCTTCCCCAGAATGTTCCCCAGTTCCTAACAAATCCAAAGCCCTCATCCACACATTGAGACTCCGGAGCTCTGCCTGCCTTTTGGGTCCTGCGCGTGGAAAGGGAAGCATTTCGTAGAACGCTACCCTGGAAGTTCTGGATTTAAACTTCCTACCTAAAAGCCTAAATTTAGCCTCCAGAACCTCCCTACCACATTTTCCTATGTCATTGGTACTGACATGTACTAAGACAGCAGACTCCTCCCCAGCACTATCTAAGACCTTATCTAGGTGGCTCGTGAGGTCCGCTACCTTCGCACCAGGCAGGCATGTTACCAGGCGATCCTCATGTCCACTAGCACCTAGCTATCTACATGCCTAATGACTGAATCACCAACTATAACGGTTGTCCTAATCCTTCCCTCATGGGCTCATGGCCCTGGATAAATGTCCTTGGTGCGAGAGGGTTTTACATCACCTGGAGGACAGGTCCTAGTTACAGGATCACTTCCAGCCACACCAGGGTGATGCTCTCCTGTCACGTGACCTCTCTCCTCCATGGCAACAGGGATGCTGCCAGACTAGAGGTGGGACTTCAGGACTATATCCCTGTAGGTCTCGTCTATGTACCTCTCTGTCTTTCTTATGTCTTCCATGTCTGCTACTCTAGCCTCTAGAGAATGGACTCGTTCCCTGAGAGCAAAGATTTCCTTGCACCTAGTGCACACATAAGACCTCTCACCAACTGGGAGAAAATCATACATGTGACACTCAATGCAAAAGACTGGAAAGCCCCCATCTTGCTGCTGGACTGCTGTCTGCATCTTATTTTTAAGCTTGTGTTTAGATCTTTAAGTTCTTTACTTACTAAGAGTTGCTATGGATACTTATACTAATAAAATGTACCTAATAATTTTAATATACCTTGTTCACCTGAAGCTTAATTAATCTCAGGTCCTTAGTGTATTACTGATTTGCATAACGAGCTGCCCCTGAGAGCACCTCCTTTCCTTTAAGATGTGTAAGTACCTATAAAGCTACGATTATCCCAGTGGTGGGTGGGTGTTGGTGAGGGAGGGAGGGAAACAACACTTATTAAAGAGGGCTGCTACACAGTACCCTGTCCTGTGCTTCTGAGGTAAGCTGTGACCAACTTCCTGGGTGATTAACAGTCCTTGCTTGGATAGAAGGAGTCTTTCAAAATGGCCTTTTGACCTGCCACCTGGCATTAACACCTATTGAACAAGTTTCACAGGTCTCTTGCCTCCTAGGTAGAAGACCTCTTTGTAAAAGTCTCTAGAAGACTTTATTTGTTGCTCAAAGAATACTGACCCTGTTTTGCCTTTTATGCTAAGTTATATTCTGATTTGATTTAAATTAAAGCTCTTTGCTGCTGCTAGGCTCTGACTTATTATGAAATTTAAACTAGAAGCTCTCTGCTGGGTTCTAAATTTAACCAGAAAGCTCTCTTCCGTGTTTTAAATTTAAACTAAAAGTACTTTGCTGATACTAGGCCCTGAGTGAGTATTAAATTTAAACTACAAGCTCTCTGCTGGGTTCTAAATTTCACCAGAAATGTTCTTCTGTGTTTTAAATTTAAATTTAAACTGCTGCTACTAGGCCCTGACTGATTTAACAAATACACTGGGTTCACAGATTAATCAGCTTTAATCCAAAGAAGGCCCTTCAGAAAAATTTCCAGATTCACAACTGCAGATCTCTCTCCAGAAGTAGCAGTCCCCTTTTCTAGTCCTTCAAGACTGAGGATCATAGAACTCTGGTTGAACTATTTATGCCTGTGTTGCTGAGGTAAACTGTGACCAACCTCCTGGGTGATTAACAGTACTTGCTTGGATAGAAAGAGTCTTTCAAAATGGTCTTTTGACCTGCCACCTGGCATTAACACCTTTTGAAAAGGTTTCACAGGTCTTTTGCCCCCTAGGTAGAAGGCCTCTTTGTAAAGGTCTCTAGAAGACTTTATTTGTTACTCAAAGAATACTGACCCTGTTTTGCCTTTTATGCTAAGTTAGATTCTGATTTGATTTAAATTAAAGCTCTTTGCTGCTTCTAGGCTCTGACTTATTATGAAATTTAAACTAGAATCTCTCTGCTGAGTTCTAAATTTAACCAGAAAGCTCTGTTCTGTGTTTTAATTTTAAACTAAAAGTACTTTGTTGAATTCCAGATAGTTGTGAATGAAGGCTCATGGTATTGGGTTTTAATCCTTATTCCATTTTAACTGGACATTTAAAGGAGCAAGGGAACACCACTAAGCCAAATAAATTGCAAAATATTTTGTTGTGTGTACATAAAGTCGTGACTGCTATGTTAGCCTGTATGGATACCCAGAATTGGAAGCTGAAGAACAAGCTGTGGGTGGTACTTTTTTATTGGAATAAATTTACTTCATTTTTAGTAGCTCTCAAGAACTTCATATCTTTATCTGGTCAGTGCAAATCTTTATGAAGAGAACATAGCGCTCAAAAGCTAGTCACAAATAGACTGATATAACTACAGCAGTTAGTATTTTTTAAGTAAAATCCAGATGTTTAGCGCCGGGAGAGTGACTAGCATTGAATATCTGGAAAAAGCGGTGTGTGCAGGCGCTGTCCAAATAGCAGAGATATTCAGCCGCTATTCGGGTAGCCTATCCATATAGCACTTAGGATAGCTTTCGCTGTCCTACGTTATGTGGATAATTGTCTAGATAGCAACACTGAACAGCTCTATTCAGATAATATCTATTTCTTCCCCTGTTCCGCCCATAGACCAGCCCCAGGACTATCTAGATAGTGCCGAGACAATCAGGGGAGATATTCAGCATCATGGTCTGCTATCTGGTTAAATACTTTTGGTCCCACATAAACTAAGGGGGTCTTTTACTAACGGGTACTGGCTGTCAGCGTGTGTTCTGGCGTGTGTTGAAGGTGTGCTGGGACATGCGTTGACAGCTAATGCACAGCCATGACCGTTAACACGGGCTGATTTCGGTGCTAACTATGAATCGCTTGTTGGGGTGGTAAGGGGTGGGTTAGGGCGGAGAGTGGGCGTGGTTTGCACTGCACAGTTAGCATGGGAGCAAACACCATGCACAAAATGTGGCCCTTGCAATTATCACGGGTTCACCTAACACCACCTGAATAGCAGTACCAAATAAAACAAAACTGCAGAGAGATCATTTGGACCTCTGGAACTGAACTATGCCCAGAGACTTATCAGCACCCCTCATATATGAGAAACTTCACATCTCGTAAGTCCTCCTGCAAAGCTTCCTAAAGCTATCCTTATAATCCCATGGTTAGCCAGTTTTTCGGGCTATCTATAATGAAAATGCAGCGTTTGTAAATTCATCTCATGTATATTTATTGGGCCTGATATTCTTCTGGGCAGGCATCGAATATCCGAGTATCGCCACACAACCCAGAAGCGATATTGCATGCTGCCAGTTAGCGCCTGCGCCTTAAAGATAGGTGAGGGTTTTCCTCGCAGAGCACTAACCGTGCAGCATGCAATATCGCTGCTGTCTGATTATCTTGCAGCCCCGCCTCCGCTCTGCCTCCCGATGTGCCCCGATGCTAGCCGGATAGTATTGGGGTGCGTAGGGGACATAGATGGGGATATTCATCGGCACTACCCGTATATGAGCCGTTGAATATCCCCATCTAAGGTATTTACATGGTTTACTAGACTGTCAACTGTGTAAATGCCCTTGGAATATTGGGCCCATTGTGTCTAGCCTGAAGAGCGCCAACTGTTTATTGGGGTCAGGTTTTGGAAGCTCTCTCAGCCTATAGCAGGTCAACAGGCATTGTGTGTATTGTCAGGCCCAGCGCATTTTGCAGTGTCCCCTGCATTAAGTGCCTTTGGGCCCAGAGGGTGTGGTTCAAAGTATAGACAATGCCATCAAGATTTGTGCCTCTCCTGTCTTTTATGTGTGGGAGAGAATCGGGCTGCATAATTATGACAGCAGATGGCTGCATTTCTTCAGATTTTCAGACATCAAAGAAGTGCTTTTTATTACTTTTCCTTATTTAAAAAAAAAGAAATCTAATGGGCTTTGTTTCCCTTCTGGATACACAGAAATAAAAATGCAAACAAAAGCTATACCAAGCTTCCCTTAAGTTTTTTTTTGCAAGTGTTGACTGCTGTTTTGTCATACCCCAGTGGTGTTAACAAGCAGTAGATTTTTAGCAATAATCGCACACTCTGTGGCACTTAAAGCGGAAGGTTTGATTTAAAGGCCGAGCTGTCATTTAGTATTCTGTTGCGCTATTCCAGAGAGGGAAGTGACTGATCAAGCGCCTGTTCCCGAGAGCAGAGAGCTTTTTTTTATTGTTATGTCTAAATCCTCAGTACAAATTGCAGTATTTCTGGACTCCCAGCGGGACCTATTAGTGCCTGTGGGGCATTAAAGATCATTAATAGCACTGTCAGGAGGGGGGAGGGGGCGGCACAGCCAGCTAGCCAGACAGTTGCTTAGCTGCTCAGAAATGTAAAATTAATACATCTGCTTCATTAATACTGGCCTTGTGTTTGATGTTTGGGAACTGGCAACTTTAATGATGTAGGTTAGCAGCACCAGCCGGGTACTTGGCAAGAATTGGATTCGTTCAATTATCTAAAATTCATCCCCCATCTTTTCTCCCCTAGCTCCCCCATCCCCCCCTCCCCACACATACTCTGACAAGCAGAGGCACGCACACTTCTGTCCAAAAAAAAAGTCAGACCTTAATTAGCAATTGCAAAAGGATAAGGAAACTAACAAGCTACCCTCCCCCAGCTCAATGTGTGAGAGCCCCATTTTGCAAGCCTGTCTGTCTTCTATTAACTGTAGCTCTCTTCCAAGCATTTAACTGTATGGTAATCGAGGAGAAATGTTTTAATCACTGTGAACAAGCATGTTAATCAGTGCTGTGACTGAATTCTAGGTATTAATTGGGTTAGGGTAAAGTGCTAATGTTTGCATCTCAGGAACACTGCTATTTAACACAAGAAAGGCAGGGAGAGGTTACTTGTAAATTTCTTTCTTCACATGAGGAAAGCTTTGCATTTCTCTCTCTCTGCCTCTCTCTTCAGTGTACTTTTTGCCTTGTGCCCCTTCTTCAAGGCCCTCCACCAGTGTGTCAGCCAGGCGATGGAGTTTGTTCACAGAGAATCTTTAGGCCCGTGTACATGGAGGGACTAACAGTTTGATCCACCTATTTTTCTCCTCTTTTCCTCTGCGTGGTAATGGAAATTCAGCACAGCTTTCATCATGACAAGACTGCCTACAGCAGACGTAACGCATGATTGCAGCTCCCTTATCAGCAGCAGGAGGCGCTCTTTGACATGCTCTGGGCACTGCAGCAACACGGCGAGTTGCCTGAGCCCTGAAGAAAAGCTGATGACTGAGCACATTAAAGGGCGTCCAGTGCCTTCAACTGTGCGGTTTCTGCCAGAAAGACAGGCAGGCATCTGCTTGTTTTTATAAAATATGCTTAAAGCTGGCACCTTAAAAATACTTTAGCTAGGTGCCCTGTTCTAAAATTACCCTCTTGGTGCCTAAATTGATCCCTTTGCAAATTGATTAGAGCTGAGCACCTACGTTTAGGATTGTAATTTCACCAGAAACTTAAATCTTGGTTGCTAAAAAATGGGTAGCTACAGGGGTATGGTTAGAATGTAAAAAAACTAGGTTTAGGTGCTTAGCAATGCTTTTCAGCACTAGGCATCTATGTTACACACTTAAATTGATTACTGCAATTCACTGAATGATGTCCTGTCACAATTAGCATTGAAAGAGCTTCAGTCAGTGCCAAGCACAGCAGTCAAAATGGGAGCACTCTGATCTGATTCTTTGCTTCTAGCCTTACACCATTGGTTATTGGTCTTTTATTGGGTTAAATTTAAGATCTTATTCCTGACCTTTAAAGTGCCAAAATTAGAAAACCTGCCAATTATAAAGGTTGATCTAAGTCCTTACTTTACTACTGGGTACTTTGTTCTTTTCAAGCTTCTTTAGTATTTGTCCCCACACTGGGGATGACTCCAGAGTTGGTTCAAGGTGTTGGCGCCCTAGGCAGACCTTAGGCTTTATGCCCTCCTCTCCAGCTGTCAAAATGTATTGTTTAGCCTTGAATTCCCTGCTCTTTTGCTGTCCCCACCCCTTGACGTTGTTGCCCTAGTCAACCAACTAGTTTGCCTAATGGTTGGCCCAGCCCTGCCCTTACCTTCTAAAATCAGGTAAGAGGTCACATGGAATGGATCATTTGTACTTCTCATGCCTTCTCTTTGGAAATCTCTTCCATTATTTATACATCAAGAAACTTCTTTATCCAAGTTTTAAAGCCTCAAAGCATTCTTTTATCAGCAAGCCTTTGGTTTGAAGACTCGGGGTTACAGCAGATGGGGACTGTAGATTTGTATGGGCTGTTTTTAATGTTTGTGGATGTTGCTTGTTTTTATTGTTATTTTTTTTATTTTGAATTGTTAGTTGCTATGATCACATCATTAGCATAAACTAAAACAACTAAAATAAATCTAAGCAAAGAAATTGCGGTCTTAAATTTAGTTAGCTTTCAGCTGAAAGCTAAGGTAAATAAAGCGACCTTATTACTAAAGTTAATCAAGCAGTTGATGTGCATTTTAACATGTGGTAACCATTAGCACAGGCCTATGGTAATGGCTACTGCATGTTAAAAGCAGCCAGCATGGTAAAAATTCCACATTAACTGCTTAGCATACAAAGGAGTGGAGACTGGGTAGAGAGGGGGCATGGACTGTACATTGCAGTTAGCTCATGCTAATTACTGTGCGCTGTGAATTTTGTGGTTAGCGCGGGTGCACATAATGCCACCTCAAGAGGAGGTGTTAAGTGCACCCTACTAATTGCAAATGAACGTAACCAGGGAATTTTCTGTGCAGCGAATGCAGGGGTCATGTTTGTCACGCCCCCCGATAGTAATTGCATGACGTATGCACTTACCTCACGTTAGGTTTTGTCCTAATGCATGGTAAGTACAAAAACTTACAGCACTGTAGTAAAAGGGCTCCTAAAAGATTTATGTGGGTAAAGTTAACTTATTTTTTTACCTAAATCTTGTCCTTTAAATACTTTCCCACTCTTGTGTAGGTAATGTTAACCACACACATATTTTATGGGGATAAAATTACATTGACTAAAAGGGGGCAATACTGGAGGACTGGTGGGAACATCAAAACATAAGATAAGCCAAGCTACCTCACATCAAGGTCCATCAAGCCTGGCATTTTTTCTCTAGCAGTGGCCAGTCCATGCCTAAAGTACTTGGCAAGCAGATCCTTAAAAGTAAATCTCTTTCTCTTAACTAATTTCAAGGGATAAGCTATGGCTTCCCCAGGTTCTCTCTAGCTCATAACGTTTTGTGGACTTTTCCTCCAGTAACTTGTTCAAACCTTGTTTGAACCCAGGGCCAGCACATCCACTAGGTGTACTAGGTGGCAACCTAGGGCAGCAGACCCCTGTGGGCAGCACTGCACCCCTTCCCCATTCTTCAATGTGGCAGCTTTCTGCCATCATTTTGAAGCCATGGCAGGCTTTGAAGCAAGGGTGTGCGATCGAGCTCTCATGGTCTGCTGCTTCTGCCCCCTCCGACGCAACTTCCTGTTGGAGGGTACAGGTGTGGCAAGCCATGAGTGCATACATGCGTGCACACGCTTCAATGCCCACCAAAGCAGCAACATAAAGCCAACACTTTGGTGCCCCCCCCTCCCCAGATAAGAGAATGGATGTTGGGGTCAGGGGGGTAAGACCTGGGCTTCCCTGGAGAGAGGGGCAGCATTGGCATTGGGTCTGCCTAGGATAGAAGAAACCTTTGGGTTCAGCCTATCTGAAAACTACTATGTTAGTCGCCTTGATTGGTCCTCCACCAACAGATTCCACAGTTTCATTATACAGTCTGTTGTTTGTTACTTGCATGGAGTATCTTTTTTTTTAGTGTTTGAAGGGTTAAACAATCAACTACTAGTTAACTGTTTCATTCCACTCATGATTTTATAAATACGAGGTGCAATCAAAAAGCATCAAGACTTGTAGAATAAGGCAAGATGTATAACACTGACAGTTATTGCACTCAGTCTCCTTCAAAGTAGTCCCCCTCCAATAAAACACACTTCCTCCAGCGTTCCTGTCACTGCTGGAAACAATTTTGAAATATCTCTTTCATTATGCTGTGAAGCTGCTGTGTCGAATTTTGCTTAATGGTCTCCAGGCCATCGAAACTCCTTCCTTTCAGTGGTAAGTTCAGTTTTAGAAACAAGAAAAAGTCACAGGGTGTGAGGTCAGGTGAGTATGGAGGTTGATGGAATTGCTTGATTTGGTGTTTGGCCAAGAACTTCTGGAGAAGATGTGATGTGTGAGCTAGGGTGTTATCGTGATGAAGCAAAAAACCTAAGAGAGAATCAGTTGGTCCATTAGATGATAGAGGGGTTAAAGGGGCACTAAGAGGCGACAAGGTGAGAAACTGAATGAATTCTTTGCTTCGGTCTTTACTGAGGAAGATGGGATGTTACCCATGACTGAAGTAGTATTTAAAGGTGCGGAAGAATTGAAGGAAATATCGATACATCGGGAAGATGTATTACAACTATTAGATAAACTAAAGAGTAGCAAATCACCTTGGCCGGATGGTATACATCCAAGGGTGTGAAAGAACTGAAATATGAGATTGCAGACCTGCTATTAGTAATCTGTGAACTATCATTAAATTCATCTCTAATACCTGAAGATTGGAGGATCGCCAATGTAACGCCAGTTTTTAAAAAGGGTTCCAGGGGTGATCCGGGAAACTACAGACCAGTGAGCCTGATGTCAGTACCGGGAAAAATGGTAGAAACCATCATAAAGAATAAAATTACTCAGCATGTAGATAGTCATGGCCTAATGGGAGACAGCCAACATGGCTTTAGACAAGGAAGATCTTGTCTTACTAATCTGTTATGTTTTTTTGAAGGTGTGAATAAACAGGTGGACAAAGGTGAGTCGGTTGATATAGTGTATCTGGACTTTCAGAAAGCCTTTGACAAGGTCCCTCATCAGAGACTTTTGGCAAAACTAAAGAGTCATGGAATAGGAGGCAGTGTACTATTGTGGATCAAAACAAGTCAGAACTTGGACGTAGTACTCCTTATTGATGGTTTGGCCTTTTGGAGTATACTCATGGTGAACAATATCCTGGTAATCAAAGAAAACTGTGAGCATGATCTTGACATTGTTCCTCACCTGACAAGCTTTCTTGGGTCTGCAAGAGTCTGGAGTCTTCCATTGTGAGGACTGAGCCTTAGTTTCCGAGTCATAACAATAAACTCATGATTCATCACCAGTAATGATGAATAAGAACATAACCAATAAGAACATAAAATTAACCCACTTAACCCTCCATTGCCCATGTTCCCTGTAAAATAGTTATCTCCAAGTTATAATGCCCTGTTCAACATAATTTCAGTTTGTTCAATGTAAACCGCTTTGATATCATTAACATTAACATTAACATTAACATTAACATTAAAAAGACAACTAAGAAAAGAGGAAAGGAAATGGAGACAATCAAAATCATTAATAAATTATGAGAATTACACTAAAACACTACAAATTTATAAACAAACAATAAACAACTCCAAGCAAAATTATTATTCTAATATAATATCAAGAGCCACTAATCGACCAAGAGAACTATTCTGTATAGTACAGAAATTAACAAACAAAACTCTAAATAATGATGAAATATCAATAGATATCTCCCCACTAGATTTAGCTAAATAGTATAGCCACAAAACAAACCTAAAAATCACACCTTCAAATATTTCTAAACCACTACTTTAAACACAATTAAAGCAAACTACAGTTGATAACTGGACCAACTTCAACTTAATATCAAAAACTACTCTCAAAACTACAATAACTAACATTAATACAACAACTTCATACCTTGATCCATGCCCAGTTGATTGGATAAAGAAGACTTTCCCAATACTCTCTTCTTTCATTCTACCTTTAGTGAATCTATCCTTGCAAAAAGGCTATTTACCACCATCCCTCAAACATGTTCAAATACGTCCTATACTTAAAAATAACACATTAGATAAACTATCCCCAAAATCTTACAGACCTATATCAAGTATTCCTTTTATGGCTAAACTTATTGAAAAAATTGTACAAATTCAACTACAAGATTTTATTGACACATTAAACATTCTTGATGAACATCAATATGGCTTTAGACCCTTCCATGGAGTAGAAACCTTACTAACGATCCTTTATGACACAATATTAAGAGGTATTGATAATACTAAACAAGCCTTTATTCTTGTTTTCCTTGACATATCAGCTGCCTTTGACAGTGTTGATCACTTAACAATGTTAAACAGACTTCAAAAAATTGGTATAACATCTACTGTTTATAATTGGTTCAAATCCTATCTATCAAACAGAACCCAAAATGTAAGAATCCACACCCAAATATCTAACACCTTCAAACAAACTCAAGGTCTTCCGCAGGGATCTGCTTTATCTGCACTATTATTTAACATTTACTTACAACCAGTTTGTAACATCTTTAAACGCCACAATGTCTTTTATCATATTTACGCCGATGATATAATGTTCTACCTCCCATTTGAAATCCCACACCCACCTCTCCAAAAATAACAGAATGTTTTAATGAACTAACTGAGTGGCTCAAAGAACAAAATCTACTTATCAACTTTACTAAAACAGATATTTTATTTATCACTAAAAATCAAACATATATACCCCCAAACACGATTACACTAGATACTCATGAAATTAATATAAAAAAAGAAGTAAAATATTTAGGTGTGATACTTGACAATAATCTAAATATGGATTCACATATAAAATATTTAACTAAAAATATACATTACAAACTCAAAACACTAAAACAACTAAGACCTTTGATTCTTCTACAAGATTTTATTAACATAATTCATGCTATTATTACCCCACATTTCGATTTTGCAAATACAATACTTAATGGTATTTCGAAACAAAATATTAAAAAGATACAAATAACTCAGAACTTAGCTGCTAGAACGATTATGAATATAAGCCCACTTGAACATATTACACCAATTTTAGCTGAACTTCATTGGCTACCAATTTACTCCCGAATCAAATATAAAATTCTTGTCACTACATTTAAACTTATAAATAAACTTGCACCATCTGCACTAAATACACTGATTAACATTGACATTGATAAACGATCTCAAAGGAGCAGAAACATAAATACTTTAACAATACCAAAAGATTTTACAAAAGCCAGAAAACAAACCAATAAGAGAGCTTTCTCACACTCTGCTCCAATACTCTGGAACAATTTACCTGACAACATTCGCCTACTGTCTGACATAAAAGAATTTAAAAAAAAATTAAAAACTCACTTATTTACATTACACTATAATACACTCCCAAAACAGAATTCTCAAAGGGATACAGGCTAACATTTATTTTTAATATTATATACCCTATTTTCAAAAATAAACGACACTAATACACTAATTTAACCATACTACACACTCATTTACATGATGATTAATAATTTAACTAGCAATGTATATATGTTCTAATATGTTATACTTGTAATGTTACAATTTTCCTTGTAATTTATAATTATCTGTTCTATGTAAAATGTCCTGGTATATCTCATACCAATTAACCTACTGTTACATGTAAACTGCACTTGAAACATGGGAAAGAGCGGTATATAAATAACTGTTAAATAAATAAATAAATAAATAAATATCATGAAAGGCGGTATATAAGAAATGTGAAATAAATAAATAAATAAAGATATGCCATACTGGCCCAGTATCCTGTTTACAACAGTGGCCAATCTAGGTCACAAGTACCTAGCAGTTTCCCCAAAAGACACAGGTTCCACAATGCTTGTATTTGGTCAAGCAGTGGATATTCTGGGTCCCCTTTACTAATGGTTTATGGATCTTTCCTCCAGGAACTTGTTCAAATCTTTTTTAAACCCGGATACACTAACAACTTTTACTATATCCACCGGTAGCAAATTCCAGAGTTTGATTACACATTGAGTGAAAAAATATTTTCTCTTATTGCCCTGTAACTTCATTGCATGCCCCCCAGTCTTTCTATATTTTGATGCTGTAAACAATCGATCTAAGTTTACCCGTTCCACTCCATTCATTAATTTATAGACTTCTATCATATCTCTCTTCAGCCATCTCTTTTCCAGGTTGAAGAGCCCTAACCTTTTTAGCCTTGCTTCATAAGGGTATCGTTCCAACAACTCTCAGGCTGCAGACAGTTGATCTTCTTTTTGGTCAGGGGACAGGAGTTTTGACATGAATTTTGCAGACATACGTTTCATTCCCAAATAAACAGTAAGAATGGACTGTACCGACTTGAAACTGATGTCCATTTTATTTATTTAATTATCAGGTTTTCTAATACCGCTTTATGATAAATTCAAACAGAATACAGCAAGAAGCTTCTACATAGAACAGGGAAATTAACTTGGACAATTATAAGGGTTAATAATTCTTTAAACAATTGTTAACTAGTTGTAATTGCGGCTTTGTGGTCTATTGAGACAGTTATCAGCTGTCTGTTTTGTAGTTGTAACATGGCAATGAGGTGTTATCTTCTATATGGGGCTGTTGTATTCAATAAATAGATGGGTCTTTATGGCTTTCCTAAAGTCAAGAAGGTCTTTGATTGCTCTTATTGATGCAGGTAGTTCATTCCATAGTTGGGGGTCGTAAAAAGAGAAGACTCAGTTGCAAGTGGATTGTTTTACTGTTTTGAAGTTTGGTGGTGTTTCCAGGAAGTTGGGGTCCTCAGCAAGCTCCCTGATAATCAATCAACGATTTGAGCATATTGTGGCACGCACTGCTTCAACTTTGTCTTCATTCCTGCCCGTGGATGGCCTTCCAGAACATTTGTCACTGTCAACACTTTGGCAGTCCTCTTGGAAACATTTGTACCAGATATAAACTCAAACATGACTCATGCATTTATCACTATACACTTGCTGTAACTTGTCATATGTCTCTTTGCACGAATCTCCAGGTTTCTGGCAGAATTTAATGCAAATTCACTGTTCAGTTTTTACATGATACCAAATATCATGTGATTAAAAAAGTACAGGTGTGCTGCAGCCATGCTACACTCTGCACATGCAGAGCACATAACTAGGCCACTGCATGCTTAATAGCATCGAGGTGTGATATAGTAACATAGTATATGATGGCAAATAAAGACCAGTATGGTCCATCTAGCCTGCCCAGCAAGGTGGCAAAAGTAGGTGCACTTACTGCTCCATGCAGGTCACCCCTCCCCAACAACGTATTGTTATATAGCTACACAAGTCTTGATACTTTTCTTTTTTTTTTTTTTTCAAATTTTTATTTATTGAAAGAAACCATACAACAAATAAAAGAAAATACAACAACAAATGAGAGCAAACCTCTCATTTGAAACCAAGTAAAAAAAAAAATTAATCATCGTTACAGACCACATCCAGGAAGAGCTCTATAATATTACAAAACAAAACATAAATCTGATCTAAGCCTGGCAAAATCCCCCATACCAACAAAAGGTAAGTCAATAATGGAGTGTCAAAAAAAAAAAATTATAACTAAACTAAAACTACACTAACCTTTCTCTTTCTCTGTCAAGAATTCCATCAACTGAGCAATCTCAGCAAACACATAACGTTTATCCTGGAAACTAATATAACATTTACATGGAAATTTCAGGTAAAAAGAAGCTCCCAAAGCCAAAACGCGTGGTCAGGCTTCTAAAAAGGCCTTCCGACGACGCTGAGTGGCCAGGGAGACATCGGGGAAAATCTGGACACAGTAACCACAAAATTTCACAGATTTCTTCCTGAAATAAGCCCGAAAAATCCTTTGTCTATCTAAGTCTGAAGCCAACGTAACTAATAAAGTAGCTCTTGTAGATATCTCATCCTGAGAAGACTCTAGAAATTCAGAGATATTCAATGAAGGCAAAACCATAGGGTCCTCCTGAGAACCTTTCCCCTGAGAGGCAGTTGCCAAAGTTAAATCTCTAGAAGGTAGGTAATAAATATTTAACAAAACATTTGATTCCACATCAGTAAACATCAAGACATCTTTCAAATATTTATGGAAGAGAATGACAGGTGTAAGATAGTGAGTTTTAGGAAAATTTAAGAGACGGAGGTTCCTCGCACGCAGGGAGTTCTCTAATAATTCATCTTGACGATGCAATAAAGTAACATCCTGAACCAAAGCGTCAAGGACTCCCTGCTGTGAGGTAAGCCTCCCATCCTGTAATTCAACACACCTTTCCACTGACAACAATCTAGAATCATGGTTAGACAACTTTTCAACCGTCTCTTTCGTAAAAACAGAAATTCTTTGTAAAGATGAATCTAAGGCTGACTCCATCTTAGATAGAAAGGCCCAAAGGTCTTTTAAAGAAACATTATCTGGAGGAACACGAGGCTCCCCAGGAATGGAAAAAAAAAGTCTTGATACTTTTCAATCACACCTCGTATTATATCCCCTCTCAGTCATCTGTTTTCTAAACTGAAGAGCCCTAATCTGATTAACCTTTCATCGTAAGAGAGGTGTTCCATCCCATTGATCATTTTTGTCATCCTTCTCTGAGCCCTTTTTAATTCTACTGTATCCTTTTTGAGAGGGGGTGATCAGAACTGCACACAGTACTCAAAGTGTGGTTGCACCATGGACCTCTACAGAAGCATAATGATATTCTCAGTTTTGCTCTCCATCTTTTTTTGAATAATCCCTAGCATCCTATTTGCTTTTTTGTTGACTTCAGAACACTGGAATGAAAATTTCACTGTACTGGCCCTAGTGATTCTAAGATCTTTATCTTGGGTGGTGACTGCTAACTCAGAATTCAGCATTTTATACCATTAGATTGGATTATTTTTCCTTGTGTGTGTCATTTTGCACTTGCCTACATTTCATTTCATTCCCAAAGATCCTTCTGCAGTTACTCACAATCTGATAATCTACTGCTGTTTTTAACAACTTTAACTAATTTTTCGTGATCTGCAAATTTGACCATTTCATTCGTTCCTTCCTTATGAATATATTAAACAATCTAAGTTCAAATAGAGACCCATGGGATACTTTACTGCTGACCTCTTTGAAATCTGTCCATTTAGTCTTGTTGTTGTTGTTAAGTGCCATCGAGTCGGAGTCGACTTATGGCGACCCTCTGGATAGCTATCCTAAATTGTGTTCGGTCTTCAGTCAGGCGGCTCATTGTTGACAGACTGGTACCCGTAGCTGCTGTTATTGTATCGATCCATCTCATTGCTGGCCGCCTTCTTTTGCGTTGACCTTCTATCTTGTCAAGCATGATGTCTTTCTCTAATGATATCTCTCTTCGCATGATGTGTCCAAAGTATGAAAGTCGAAGTCTTGTCATCTGAGCTTCCAAAGAAAGCGTAGGTTTGATCTCCTCTAGTACAGACTGGTTTGTTCTTCGGGCAGTCCATGGTATACACAGTATTCGCCGCCAGCACCATAATTCAAAGGCATCAATTTTCTTCCTCTCTATCTTTTTCACTGTCCAGCTTTCACATCCATATGATGTTATTGAAAATACCATGGCTTGAACAAGTCGAATCTTTGTATGGAGAGAGACATCTCTGCTCTTGAGAATCTTATCTAGGTCTTTCATAGCCATTCTGCCTAGAGCAATGCGTCATCTGATTTCTTGACTGCTTGTTGCTTCTTTATTGATAGTTGATCCAAGTAGGTTAAAGTTGTTCACGATTTCAATTTCTTCTCCTTCAACGATGAACCAGTTGTCATGATCTTCGTCTTCTTTACATTAAGGTGCAGGCCCATTTTGAGACTATGTTCTTTGATTGTGAGAAGCAAATGTTTCAGATCATCTTCACTTTCAGCCAGTAATGTGGTATCATCAGCATAGCGAAGGTTGTTGATGAGTCTTCCACCAATCTTCACACCTCTGTTGTCTTCATACAATCTTGCTTCTCTGATGATTTGTTCTGCATATAAATTAAACAGGTATGGGGAAAGTATAAGAACATAAAAACATAAGATATGCCATACTGGGTCAGACCAAGGTCCATCAAGCCCAGTATCCTGTTTCCAACAGTGGCCAATCTAGGTTATACGTACCTAGCAGTTTCCCCAAAAGACACAGGTTCCGCAATGCTTGTACTGGGTCAAGCATTGATATCCTGGGTCCCTTCTTAATAATGGTTTATGGACCTTTCCTCCAGGAACTTGTCCAAACCTTTTTTAAACCCAGCTACACTAACAGCCTTTACTACATCCTCCAGTAACAAATTCCAGAGTTTGATTACACATTGAGTGAAAAAATATTTTCTTTTATTAGTCTTAAATAGTTTACCCTGTAGCTTCATTGCATGTTCCCTAGTCTTTCTATATTCTGATAATGTAAACAATCGATCTACGTTTACCTGTTCCACTCCGTTCATTAATTTATAGACTTCTATCATATCTCCCCTCAGCCGTTTCTTTCCCAGGTTAAAGAGCCCTAAGCTTTTTAGCCTTTCTTCATAGGAGTATCTTTCCATCCCCTTTACCATTTTGGTGGCTCTTCTCTGACCTTTTCTAATAACACTATATCCTTTTTAAGATACGGCGACCAGAATTGCACACAATATTCAAGGTGCGGTCTCACCATGGAACACTATAGAGGCATTATAATATCTTTTGTTTTATTTTCCATTCCTTTCCTTATGATACCTAGCATTCTATTTGCTCTCTTGGCCACCGCTGCACACTGGGCCGACGGTTTTAACATGTTATCCACAATGACGCCTAAATCTTTTTCCTGGATGGTGGTTCCTAATGTGGAACCTTGAATCGTGTAACCATAGTTTGGGTTGTTCTTCCCTAGGTGCATAACTTTGCACTTGTCCACATTAAATTTCATCTGCCATTTTGATGCCCAGTCTTCCAATTTATCAAGATCCTCTTGCAATTTTCCACAATCCTCTTGGGTTTTAACAACTTTAAATATGCAGCCTTGTCTTACACTTTGCTTATTTTAAACCATTCTGTTTCTCCTTGTTCCATTCGAACTGTTGCTTCTTGATCAATGTACAGATTGTGCAAGAGTACGATCAGGTGTTCTGGTATACCCATGCTTCTTAATGTGGCCCAGAGTTTCTCACGGTTTACAGAGTCAAAAGCCTTGCTATAGTCAATAAAGCAGAAATAGATATCCTTTTGGTATTCTTTAGTCTTTTCAAGGATCCATCTCACATCCACAATGATGTCTCTCGTTCCTCACCCTTTCCTGAACCCTGCTTGCACTTCAGGTAGTTCTTGTTCCAGGTATGGTTGTAGTCTCTTTTGAATAATCTTGAGTAGAATCTTGCTGGCATGTGGGATCAGAGCGATTGTGCGATAATTTAGTCTTACTACCTGTCATTTAGTCAGTTTCTAATCATAACAGGGCATTCCCTCCTATTTCATGACTTTTCGGTTTCCAGAGGGATCTCTTACGAAGGACTTTGTCAAATGCCTTCTGCAAATCCAATATTTATCCAGATACGGTCATATTGAGCGCTCTCCAGCTAAAGTGAACAGATCTGTCTACACAAATAACTGGGCTGAATTTATCTGATTAAGTTTATGTGGAGAAGTTACCTGCTGAATGACTTTTCAATATGGGGCTCTGAGGCTTAAATTCATCTGAAAATGTTTCTAAATTTAGGTTTCTAAAGGAGGTACTGAATATTTCTCGAAAATGTACCCCTTAGACATAGTAAACCTACACAGACTGGGTATGAATCAGGCAATTATGGGTGGCATCTATCTCCTCTTTAGAAAGACTATCTGCAAAGCAAAACCAGTCTTTTCCACCTTATTATGTCCCCTGTGTTGGGCATCTTCACTGGCTTCGTTGATACAAATTGGGTCTCTAAGAGATCAGCTAACTTGCCAAATCTGGACAGCATATGACCTTTAAAAAATGTGATTAAGAGGGGTCGGAGAGCTCTAGAAATGAATGGGAGTGCCTTCATTCCGAGTCTAATGCTTGCTTGTGAGATGGAACTGTGAAGGTAAAGTCAGCTGGAGCAGCTGAGCATGGCAGGAATCTATCAGATCTGCTTGATAATTCCAGCCACATTCAGAGAGGTTTATGGTTTGGCTTTTGCTGGTGCCAGCAATTATAAAAGAGGCACACTCAGCTTTAAGCACTGGTGGGTTGATGGACAAGTGCAAGTTTAACAAATCTGTGTAATGGGGAACAGGTGAATAAATAGAGGATTAGAGAGCCCTTCACAATAACAGCCTTATTATCAAATGCTATGTGGACTTTGTTTGCTTTTCCTTTATCTGACAAGGGCAGTTGAGTAAAAGCACCACAATTTGTGCTCAAGTGATTAGGCTCAATTTAGAAAGCCTCTGGCGTAGGAATCACAGGTGCAGAGATGTACAGCTTGGTGCTTTTCTGACCCTTTTATCCTGTGTGCGTCCCATGGTAGTTATATACAATTTTTTTTAAAAAGTAGGTAGGATGAATTTGAAACATATTTCTGGACAGGCCAGATCAGATTCAGTGCAACAGATTGCCTCATACAGATTGTGTTTCAAGCCTAGGAAAAAACGGGGTTTGAAGTGATATTGGGCTTAGGGAGGTCACTCATTTTGAGAAAAAAAAACAGCCTTTCTCAGCTTAAATAAATAAAGGTGAAGAAGAAGTTATAGCTGATACAGTTTTCTTGGAGAAACTTGAAACATTTCTAAATAGCTTTCCAGAACTGCAGTCCTCTTAGAAGATCATAGTGAAATTGTTCAACCTTCTTACTAATGACTTCTCTCACTGGTCCTGTTACCAGCTGGGAAGGTGTAAAAGGAAAACAAATTTGGTTTGTTACTAGTTCATTTGGCCTTTTCAAAATTTTTTTAATGCATTTCACACCTTCGTTGCGATAAAACATTTTGAAATGTGCTAAAACTTTTTAACATGCCCTAATTCACATAAAAGTACTTTTTGGAAAGGATGTAGGTGGAATTTAAGATGTGCAAGTCAGAACATCCCAAATTTAATGGGAGGAACAGCACAGAAGGTGGACATGTTTAATGTTTATTTATTTGATACAGTATACCGCCATTCGTAGTTACAGCAAAGCGGTTTACAATAATCAAATTATAAAGATAAGGCCACTGGCCGGAAAAGAAAAGAAGTTACAATTTTGACAGGATAGTTAGAGGACAAACAAGCATATGAAATAACAGAGAAAACCAAGGAAATGGGAATGGTAAGGGGTAAAATCACACAAAAGGAGAGGGAAGGTCAAAGGCATCAGAGAAAAGGTGGGTTTTCAGGTGGGCTTTGAAAGTACGGTGGTGTTGCTCAAGTCTGAGTGAGGTGGGGAGGGAGTTCCAAAGTGCAGGTCCGATGAAAAAGAAAGCAGAGGTGCGGGTGGACTGGAGGTGAGCACGGGAGGAGGAAGGGAGGTGAAGACAGTTTATGTGTAGAGAGTGGAGAGAGCGACCAGGAGTATGGAATTGGATGAGATCTGCCAGGTATTGCGGTTTGTGTGTATAGAGGACTTCATGAACTAGGGTGAGGAGTTTGAAACAAATACAAAAGTGAATGGGCAGCCAGTGAAGGTGACTTAGTAGAGGTGTAATATGTGAAATGATCCATGCAGCCGTGTTCTGAATTCGCTGTAACCTATGAAGTTGGGATTGTGGTAGACCTAGGAAGACTGAATGACATGTATAAGAAAATTAGTTTGTCTCCACCCTGAAAGATACGTGGCTGCCCTTCAAAGGCAAAATGGGGATGTGCGG